>CM065776.1:235107187-237507187 GCA_033296515.1 Macrochelys suwanniensis | reverse complement strand
TCTCTTTTTTCTAAGTTGAACAGTTCAAGTCTAAGGGAGGGATATGTCAGAGGTCTATCTAATCATGAATGGTGTGGAGAAAGTGAATAGGGAAGTGTTAATTACCCTTTCACATAACATACAAACCAGGGGTTGGTCACCCAATTAAATTAATAAATGGCAGGTTTAAAACAAGCATAAGTACTTCTTCACACACTGCATAGTCAACCATTGGAACTCCTTGCCAGGGGATGCTGTGAAGGCCAAAAGTATAAGAGGATTCTAAAAAGAATTAGATAAGTTCATGGAGGATAGGTCCATCTAATGCTAATAGCCAAGATTGTCAGGAATGTAACCCCATCCTCTGGGGGTCCCTAAACATTTGACTTTTAGAAGCTGGGACTGTACAATAGGGGGCTGATCACTCAAAATTGCCTGTTCTGTCATTCCCGCTGATGCGTCTGGTGCTGGCCACTGTTGGAAGACCAGATGCTGGGCTGTGTGGACCATAGGTCTGATCCCATGAGTCCACTCTTAAGTTATTAAGTAACTAGCTGAAGCAATCTCAAGACCATTAGCTATTCTCTTTGAGAACTCATGGAGGATAGGTGAGGTCCCACAGGATCGGAGAAAGGAAAACATAGTACCTATTTTTAAAAAGAGGAACTGGGAAATTATAGGCTACTGTGACAATGGGAGAAACAGGGAGTCTGAACCTCAAAGAATAAGCAACTGAATCAGATGATTGTATATAATATTATTATATTTTAAAAGTGTATTGAGTAAGGTTTCTTATGGAAGCTGGTGACATGGTAGTCATGAAGATCATTGTGTTATGTATGGTTTCAGTGTAGTAGCCGTGTTAGTCTGTGTATGTATGGCTATATGGTGTAAAGAGTTATGTATGTGTGCTGGAAATGTGTTCCTAAAATATGTTATGGAGAGAGTTGATAAACAAGCCTCTTCAGACAAAAGAATGTGGATTTACCTGTGAGTCAAGTTTTGTAAGCCAGAGGACAATGACAGTACATTTACATATAAGATAAACAAAGCAATCAAGCTAAAAGTGGCAGCTTGGTGAGCACACCCAGGAATACATAGGATTCTGAACCCCCAGGAGGTCTTCCTGGCTCTTGAGGCAAATACAATGGACTATGGGAAATATAAGGGGAGCAAAAAGACATTCTAGTTATCCATCACTCAGGTGCCAGCTTTTTTGCCACCCTAGGCAGCGACGGCGGCAGGAGAAGCTGCCGGCAGTCAAAGAAGCGGCCACTGAAGTGCCGCCAAGGACCCTGGCGACCGAAGAAGCGGCAGCTGAAGTGCCGTTGAGGACCCCGGTGGCCGAAATGCCTCCCGCCAAATCCAGGCGCCCTAGGCGACTGCCTAGGGTCGCCTAATGGTAGTGCTGGCCCTGACTCAGGGTACCTGGGCAACAGCACCCTCAGAGCATGCGAATGGTGGATCCTCCTGGCTTGGTGGGCAGAAGCTGCTAACTTGCTGTAAATGTGAAATTGAGCACTGAATTTGGGGAGGGTTTAAATCTAACCCAAAAGCAGGAAATGCCCGCCCTCTTAAAATATCACAAACAGATATTTTCCAACCAGCCAGGTTTAACAGCCAGGTTTAACTGACATTTCAGTGGAACGTCAGGTCCCCACCCTGCTCCTAGAGGAGTTTACCCGGCTAGAGGGGAAACGGAGAAATAAATTCAAGAAGAAGTGGAAAGCATGTTGCAAATGGGAGTAATTACTAAGTTAAAAAGCCGCTGGGCTTTTCCTATTTGTAGTGGTATCTAAAAAGGACAAAACCATGAGATTTTGTGTGGATTACAGAAAGCTAAAAGGCGTCACCCAGCCTGACACATACCCAACATCCCGAATAGAGGACTTACTGCATCTGTTGGGGGTGCCGAATTCATGAGAACACTGGATTTGACTTGTGGATACTGGCAAATTCCCTTAGATGCTGATGCCGAGGAAAAACCTGCTTTTATAGTGGAGTCTGGACTATATGAGTTTAAGGTTATGCCTTTTGGATTAATAAATTCAGGGGCCACCTTTCAGTGACTTGTAAGCGAGGTGCAACAAGGGTTGCAAGCTTTTGCCAGAGCCTGTATAGACGGCTTGGCTATTTTCAGCAGCTCCCGGTGAGACCATGTGGGAATTGTGTTACAGAGGCTCAAAGAAGCCAACCTCACTGTCAAAATCTCCAAATGCAAGATGGGGGCTGCAGAGGTATCCTACCTAGGACATAGGCGGGACAGTGGGCTGGTTTGCCCTGACCTTTCAAAGATAGAAGCCGTTCAGAGTTGGCCTGCCCCACAAACCAAGAAGCAGGTCCAAGCCAACTATTACCGGAGGTTTGTAAGGAGGTTTAGTGATATGGTGGCACCCATAACAGACCTTACAAAAAAGGGGAAGCCAGACCAAGTGGTCTGGACTGAAGCCTGTGAAAAAGGCTTCCAAAACATCAAAAAGATTTTGTATGAAGAGATTGTCATCATCAGCCCTGATTTCAGCAAACCATTTGTGCTGTGTACTGACACTGGGTTCGGTGCAGTGCTGATGCAGGAAGGAGTGGGGGACAAGAAGCATCCAGTTGCCTACTTAAGCAAAAAACTAATATCCCTCCCTGAGCAAAACTACGCTGTTATTGAAAAAGAATGTTATTCCATTGTCTGGGCTGTCAAACAACTCAAGCCTTATTTGTGTAATAAATAATGTAAGGTTTTGACCGATCGTGCACCATTAACATGGCTGCACCAAGCTAAGGGGATGAATTCTAGATAATTGCATTGGAGTTTAGCCCTACAGGAATTTTACATGGAAATAATTCATATAAAAAGGAAAGAAAATGTGCAGCGTCTGATGCCTTATCAAGAACGGGGGGAGCCTAAAGTATATTCAGCAGCATTGGTGACACCCCTTCCTACACCAGTTTTGCATTGGGGGTGTGACACTGATGCCAGCTCTGATCCAATCAGTTGGCTCAGCTGTAAACTGACAACCTCACAGCTGGAAGCCTGGCCAATTCATTTGTGTCTTAGCAGAAGATCAAAAGAGGCTGATAAATGTATGTGAATGTGTTTTGGTGTTTAAACTTCATAAAATTAATGAGATTTTGCATACATTGTTTACACTTTTCTGTATCTTGTTAATATTTTGCATTGTATATGACTCCCCATATCTAAATAACCCTCCAGATGGGAAAGAAACCTTGTGTAATGCAAATGAAGGACTCTTATCAGAAAGGAAATGCATCTTGGGCACTTCAAAGCGAGTGGTGAAAATCTCTGTGTTTAAATCATTTAAATTGGTTAGGATTTTATCATCAGTATTCTGCAGGCCATGGGCTACCCTATAGTGGATTAATCTTTTGTTTCCAACTAATCAAAAAGTTTACTTTTCAGTGATAGTTTTAGGGTTAGTTTTATTCCTTTCAACTGATTTTTTTGAACTCGTTTCCCAGATCTGAATGCTAATTACTGCCTCGAAGTCACTTAGTCAATAACATAGGAAAAGCAAAGGCTTTACATCATTTTTTATTCTCAAAAAAGTATTTTATTGTATTGTGTGTCTTTGTCTCTTTCCCTGACAGCCGTCTATTACATACAGAACAATGTGAAAAATCAGTCATGGCCTTTACAGTCAGGGAGCAGCTGTAAAAACTAAAAAGTACAGTAACTAGGGAAAATTCCAATCCAATTGGCTAGTTTATAAACTCAGCTTCAGAAGTGGCTTGAAGAATAGCTAGAAAACAATGCTTCAAACTTCAAGTCACAACACTGCAAAGAGCTCAATATACTAAGTGCTAAATACTAATTACTGTGTGTATGTGCACATGCATGAACACACACATACTGTACTTGATTGTTGTGTTAGAAGCAGGATGACCTCAGAACTATGTGACATGTATTTATAAAAGTGATTAAAGCCAGATTTATCACTGTCTCATCACACGTTTTCCTCTGCCTGCCACGGGTTTGCTCAACCTTTCTAGAACCCAGGTCATATTAGAAAATTAATGTTAACCCATTGGTATTATACAATGGTCTTCCTCGTAACTATGAGTTAAAGTAAATGGTTGCTAAGCAAGTATTAATGGGATGCTTCTCTACCTCACAATTCCCTACTTGGGCAGATTTGACTGTGACAAAGTTGTTCCCATCTGATTCATTTGGTGCCCTATACAGCTAGAGAAACGGAACAAAAAACATTCATGAATATTGTGGCAAATGAAACGCACTGATTTGCTTGGCTGGTATTTACAGCTCCTTTTATTTGCTTATTCCTGAGCATTTGGCCTAATTATTCACATATTTACAGACGGCACAAGCATCATGAATTAGTACTAGCATGTGTATGTATATTCATGAGCATTTGTACCAGAATTGCTCTCACTGTCATTTTGAAAAGCTCTTTATCACTCCAGTAATAGATCTGAACAGTTGCAAACATTCACGAATAATTGGCAAACAGCTAAGAACAGAAACAATACCAAGTGTCTCAGGTGACCAATCCAGTAGTGTCTAGTCTGGGATCAGATTATGAGTAAACCTAAAAGGTTTTCAGTGTAGTAGCCATGTTAGTCTGTGTCAGATGAAGTGGGTTCTTAACCCACGAAAGCTTATGCTGAAATAAATTTGTTAGTCTCTAAGGTGCCACAGGTATTTTTCTTGTTTTCTTTTTGCTAAAAGGTTTTGTTTGCATAAAACCCAGTTTTTGGATAATTTGCAAACAGAAAAAAGTATGAATTAGTTGTATAAAATGATTTGCTAAGTAATGTGTCTGTATCAGCCTTTATGAGATTAGGTTAGTGGTCTCAACTCAGCTCCTAGAGAGCACTAGTGTATTCACATCACAAACTGCTACCATAAAGGACATCTTCTGGCAGTCTCAGCAGAAGTCCAGGACTGAATTGCCAGGGAGACTGAAGCACTACTCATCCCCAGAGATGTGTCCTCTTCAGGTCACTGCTTCTCCACAGCATCTCTCCTGAAATGTAAAGAGTGTCTCCTGTGATGTACTGTTCTGGGAATACATGACTTCATTCTCTAGGGCCTGTCATGACTATAAAAATTCATTTTATAACACAGAATGTATTAATGTTAATTGAACATTACATACTGCGGGGCCTGCTTTTCCACTGCCTTGTACTTTGTGTAGCCATTTACATCTGTGCCAAGCGGGTACCACTCTAATCTGATTGTGTTTTACTGATGTAAGATGGGTCT
The DNA here is from genome assembly GCA_033296515.1 of Macrochelys suwanniensis. Classification (NCBI taxonomy): domain Eukaryota; kingdom Metazoa; phylum Chordata; order Testudines; family Chelydridae; genus Macrochelys; species Macrochelys suwanniensis. The sequence goes on along the minus strand of CM065776.1, from coordinate 237,501,972 downwards.
GAATGAATGCTTCCCTGACAGCTAGCTGGGAGGGGAAGAACCTTGGAGTATTTATGTAAATACAGTTTGCTTCTGCTCTGATTACATATTCAGCAGACTCAGCAGTGTCAATGTGATCAGCTTTGGCTGGTGTTGGGTACAAATCACCTTAGTACTGAATGCAGGGGTAGTGAAATATGGTTACCAATGTTGTAATTATTGTAGGAATACAGTAAAGCGGGACTGTGCTTAACCTGTCCCAAATGAGGGGGCCACCCTCAGTTAAATGAACCTCATTAAACTAGGGGCTCGAATGTCAGAGCCCTGTGAAAGTAAGTGGGGTGGGGACAGATATCCCTAGCCAGGAGACTACACACCCTCAAGGGTGCTCCTGGTTTAACCTGTTCCTCCCCACTGTTCAAAAAATAGAGCTAAGTAGGCTTCATTAGGAGCCTCTTGTAGGTGGCAGCAGAAAGTGACTGACAGTCGGCTGGTGTAGTGGAGAGGCGCGATGAGCAGCCAGCTAGGGTGGTGATGGAGCAGCATGATGAGTGGCCAACGGGGGAGAGGCACGGTGAGCAGTAGGGCAGTGATGGCGAGGCGCAAGCGGGCAGCAGGGAGACTGGTGGTTTATGTTTATGAACTCTGTTTATGGTATTTTCCCAAATTAATGCTGAGTTACTTCCCTCCTTTAATTAAAAGTTTATTTTCTACACTCAGACTCTGTGCTTGCGAGTGGGGAAGTATTGCCTCTCAGAGGCACCCAGGGATGGTGTGTAAATTTCCCAGGTTACTGGGTAGGGGCTTGAGCCGGTTCTGTGTTGGATTGATGGAAAGGAACCCCTAGATATTGTACCTGGCCCTGGTTGCTGCTGGCTCCACCTGGCAGAAAGGTTACACACCCACTTTGTGCACCCCTTTGTACCAGTGTAAATTACTACACAAGATTCAGGAATAGAGAACTGGGTCCTTCCTAACTAAGGCCTTGGCTACACTCACGAGTTACAGCGCTCTATAACTGCCTGCAGCGCTGTAACTCACTAATCGTCTACACTTGCAAGGTACGTACAGCGCTGCATCTCTGCAGGTACAGCGCTGCTGGTATGCCACCCCCCCCAAGAGGAATAACGTTTGTTGTGCTGCCGCTGGTGCACTGCGGCTCCAGTGTAGCCACACAATGCGCTCTTATTGGCCTCCACAAGTATTCAGAAGTATCCCACACTGCCTGTTCTAGCCACTCTAGTCATCAATTAGAACTCTACTGCCCTGGCCTCAGGTGACCAACCACCACTCCCACCCTTTAAATTCCCTTGGAATTTTAAATATCCCCTTCCTGTTTGCTCAGCCAGGCGTGGAGTGCTCTCAGCACATCTTTCCAGGTAACCATGCCTCCACGTGCAAGACGAGCCCCAGTATGGCACAATACCGAGTTGCTGGACCTCATCGCTGTTTGGGGGGAGGAAGCTGTCCAGTCCCAGCTGCGATCCAGCTGGAGGAATTTTGATACTTTTGGCCAGATATCAAGGGCCATGATGGAAAGGGGCCATGACCGGGACGCAATGCAGTGCAGGATAAAAGTAAAGGAGCTGCAGAGTGCGTACCGCAAAGCCCGCGAGGCAAACAGCCGCTTGGGTGCTCCCCTCAAAACCTGCTGATTCTACAAAGAGCTGGACACAATACTTGGGGGTGACCCCACCTCCGTTCCGAGCACCACCGTGGACATGGGAGAGCGGGAGGAGGAGGAGGAGGAGGAAGCGGAGGAGGTGGTTGAAGAAAGCAGGAGCGAGGGTGCTGTGGCGGGGGGAGACACCCCTGACTCCCTGGGGGCATGCAGCCAGGAGGTCTTCTCAAACCAGGAGGAAGGGAGCCAGTCGCAGTGGCCGGTACGCGTTGGAGGAGAAAGAGAAGAGCAGGCTCGCGGTATGCAGTTTTTTTGGGGGGGCGGAAGGAGTTTTGTCGGTGTGGGGTCCTTGGGCGAGGAGGGTTTGGGCTGCATGCATGCCTAGATGCGGAAGAGCACATTGATGTGGTCTATCACATCGTGGAAATCGGCCACGGTAATCTCTTCGAAAGTCTCAGCCAGAGCGTGGGCAATGCGCTTGCGCAGGTTTATTGGGAGAGCCGTCGTGGTCCTTGTCCCAGTCAGGGTAACGTGTCCGCGCCACTGTGCCATGAGGGGCGGGGGGACCATTGCTGCACACAGGCAAGCTGCATATGGGCCAGGGCAGAATCTGCATTGCAGTAGAAGACCCTCCCTTGCTTCCCCGGTCACCCTCAGCAGCGAGATATCTTCCAGGACGAACTCCTGTGGAAAATGTGGGGACAGTGTTCAGTGTAGGTTCCCCCTAGAGCTGTTGGCTCTCCCCAAGGCACAGAAACCCACCGGACAGTACATCCGTGAAACAATCAGTCCCCCTTAACCCTGTGCTTACTCACCATATTGGGGCTCCCGTGGGTTCTGTGCGCTCCATTTGGGACGGGAAAATTGTGCTGTTTTGGAGACTGTGTGTGCCCTCCTTAAGTGATGAAGATATTTGTTCAATATCTTCATCAACGATCTGGAGGATGGTGTGGACTGCACCCTTAGCAAGTTTGCAGATGACACTAAACTGGGAGGAGTGGTTGATACGCTGGACGGTAGGGATAGGATACAGAGGGACCTAGACAAATTAGAGGATTGGGCCAAAAGAAATCTGATGAGGTTCAACAAGGACAAGTGCAGAGTCCTGCACTTAGGACGGAAGAATCCCATGCACTGCTATAGACTAGGGACCGAATGGCTGGGCAGCAGTTCTGCAGAAAAGGACCTAGGGGTTACAGTGGACGAAAAGCTGAATATGAGTCAACAGTGTGCCTTTGTTGCCAAGAAGGCTAACGGCATTTTGGGCTGTATAAGTAGGGGCATTTCCAGCAGATCGAGGGACGTGATTATTCCCCTCTATTCGGCACTGGTGAGGCCTCATTTGGAGTACTGTGTCCAGTTTTGGGCCCCACACTATAAGAAGGATGTGGATAAATTGGAAAGAGTCCAGCGGAGGGCAACAAAAATGATTAGGGGGCTGGAGCACATGACTTATGAGGAGAGGCTGAGGGAACTGGGATTGTTTAGCCTGGAGAAGAGAAGAATGAGGGGGGATTTGATAGCTGCTTTCAACTACCTGAAAGGGGGTTCCAAAGAGGATGGATCTAGACTGTTCTCAGTGGTAGAAGATGACAGAACAAGGAGTAATGGTCTCAAGTTGCAAAGGGGGAGGTTTAGGTTGGATATTAGGAAAAACTTTTTTACTAGTAGGGTGGTGAAGCACTGGAATGGGTTACCTGGGGAGGTGGTGGAATCTCCTTCCTTAGAGGTTTTTAAGGTCAGGCTTGACAAAGCCCTGGCTGGGATGATTTAGTTGGGGTTGGTCCTGCTTTGAGCAGGGGGTTGGACTAGATGACCTCCTGAGGTCCCTTCCAACCCTGAGATTCTATGATTCTATGAAGTGTGGGGGAATCATTGCTCTGTCTGGCATAAAACAATGATGCCTCTGTTAAGTGTTGCATTTTGCCTTCAAGATGCAACCTTGAGATCTCCGCCGTCCTCCTTATCACCGGCTGAGAGACTGCAAAGGCTCAGGAAGAGGCCCAGAAGAACGAAAGAAGACATGCTGCAGGAAGTTATGAACCAATCTCTTAAAGAGAATCAAAAGGCTCGGGAGTGGAGGGAGAGCGAAAGCAAGCTCTGCCAGGAAAATGCTTTGCTCCGGCGGCAAAGCATGCAGCTCCGGCAGGAAACCACAAAGGAACTGATTAGCATCATGGCGCGCCAAGCGGACTCTATCCAGGCGCTCGTCACCATGCAGGCGGAGCAGTACCGCGCCCGCACCCCCCCCTGCAGCCATTGTCCTAAAACTCTTTGTCTTGTACCACCATGTCACCTCCTGCCCACTTCACCCAACATCCAGGTTCTTATTGCCCACACCGGCTGCCTCCAACACCTGTAGCTTCACCAGACAGCCCTGGAAACTATGACCCTTACCCACTGCACTCAACCCCCCTCCCGAATTATGGACATCCTGAAGTGCAGCAGTCACTGCACAGCACTCCAGACAGAAAGGCCAAGTATGAGAGCAGGACATACCATAACCTGTGATTGAACCATTCCCCACACCACCCACCACCCCCTTGCCCTTTCTGTCTCACAAGCAGCTGTGTTTCTTTTTAATACATGTATTTTCTCTTTAATAAATGGATGTGAAAACAGTCTTTATTATTGCATAAAGTAAAAGATACCTTAGCCCAGGAAAGAAACAGGCAACGCAAGTCAGCTGAGCAAACACAAATCAGCTTAGCAAAGACAGATTACTGATAACATTGGAACCACTTCACTTCAGGGCCGTGCAGGGCAGCAGACATTACTGGTGGTTTTCAGCCTAAAATTTCTCCCTCAAGGCATCCCTGATCCTTGCAGCCCCACGCTGGGCCCCTCTAATAGCCCTGCTCTCTGGCTGTGCAAATTCAGCCTCCAGGTGTTGAACCTCTGAGGTCCACGCCTGAGTGAACATTTCACCCTTCCCTTCACAAATATTATGGAAGGTACAGCACACGGATATAACCGCGGGGATGCTGTGTTCGGCCAAGTCTAGCTTCCCATATAGAGATCGCCAGCGGCCCTTCAAACGGCCAAAAGCACACTCCACAGTCATTCGGCACCGGCTCAGCCTGTAGTTGAACCGTTCCTTGCTGGTGTCAAGGCTCCCTGTGTAGGGTTTCATGAGCCACGGCATTAAAGGGTACGCGGGGTCTCCAAGGATCACAGTGGGCATTTCAATTTCTCCTACCGTGATCTTCTGGTCTGGGAAAAAAGTCCTGGACTGCATCTTCCGGAACAGGGCAGTGTTCCGAAAGATGCATGCGTCATTCACCTTTCCCTCCGGGCCAGCCTGCGTTAATGTCAATGAAACACCCACGGTGATTCACAAGCGCCTGGAGAACCATGGAGAAATACCCCTTCCGATTAATGTACTCGGATGCTAGGTGGGGTGGGGCCAGAATAGGAATATGCGTCCCATCTATTGCCCCTCCGCAGTTAGGTCAACCCAACTACATTACTCGGAGGTGGGAAAAATCCACATCACTGAGCAATGTAGTTAAGCTGACCTAACCTCCGGTGTACACAGCGCTAGGTTGATGGAAGAATTCTTTCATTGACCAAGTGACTGCCTCTCGGGAGGTGGATTAACTACAGTGATGGGAATAGGGTGACCAGATGTCCCGATTTTATAGGGACAGTCCCAATATTGGGCGCTTTGTCTTATATAGGCACCTATTACCCCCCACCCCATCCCGATTTTTCACACGTGCTATCTGGTCTCTCTAAATGGGAGAACCCCTCCTGACGCTCTAGTGAGTGTCTACACGGAAGCACTACAGAGATGCAGGTACAGTGTAGCCTTAGACTTCAGCATGTGAAGAAGTGTCCTGTTGATGGGCTTGTATTTTAGCTGTATGACAACTGACTGTATAGTGGCTTCAATGTTCTCTAAACACAGCGTACTGGGATTTTAGAAACTCAATTCCTTTATATGGTAAAGCAGACTGAAATCCTGGGTTAATAAGCATAGATGCTGGAACTAGGGCTGCTGGGGGTAATGCCACAACCCCTGACTTGAAATGGTTTCCATCCTATACAGGGTTTACAGGAGTTTGGTTCCATGGCTCTCAGCACCCCCACTATATAAAATTGCTCCAGCACCCCTGTAAATAAATAACAAATTAACTTATTTATTAAATTAAAATAATCCTCCTTCATTCAAATTATTTACCACCAATACAAAACTTGATTTTGGATCTAAGATAAACTAAGAAGGAAAAAAAGGGAAAAGTAACAGACAGAGCAAGAGAGAGCAAGCAGAATTATTAGAAGAGCAGCATCTGTCTGTCATCCATTCCCTTCATTCTATTCTTCTCCTCTTGAATCTATGCAGCAGCTCACGGAGGCGTAAAAAAGACTGGCAAATGCAGTTAGCATGTCATGCCAACTGACATCCCTTCATTCTTCAGTACAAATGCCAGGCAATTATAAATGACTATAAAGTTCTATTAGTTCCTAACAATTTCCAGAAATATTCGCTTTGGTGTAGCCTTTCAGCTGAAGTACAGTACAGACACCAGGCTGGGTATGTGAAATCCATGGCTACAGAAGTGTGTTGTAAATTCTCTAGGTCACAAGCCTTTTTGCTTTGCCAAGGAAAGAGGAAAAATTGTATAAAATGGGACCAAAGAATGGAGAGCAGGAAATGAATAAGAAGGGAAAAGAGGCATGGAGAGAAACAGAGACAAGAAACTGTTCTATAAAAATGTAAAGCAAGTTTTCTTTCAATTATTTACACAATTTAAGGTACACTGTTAACTTTGCTTACAGTCTTCCTGTACCAAAACAAGCAGCGTTCATGGTCAAATCTGAGACTCCATCACATAGAGCTTTTAAACTCAAAGCTAATTTTGTAACCAAGAAAGCCTTTCACAGAAGTCATTTTCTCCCTTGTTGGATATAAGAATATTATTTATTTGTGTTATTTTAGTGTCTAGGGCCCTAGTCATGGACCAGAACCCCTTTGTGCTGGGCACTGTACAAACCTTGAACAAAAGACAGTCCCTGCCTGTAACAGGGTGGCTTGCCCTGTAAGGGCTGGAGCCTGGGGTCAACCAACCTTGATTACTAAAGAGGCACTTATGTGAGCAGCAGAAGGCTGCAGATGAGGGGGAAGCTCAGAAACTGCAGGGACTGTGACAGGAAAGACCCTGACCATAGCAGAGTTTGGAGGCCAGGCCCAAACCCAGGTAGGGTTTCCTAAGGGAGCCATCTGCCCACTGGGCTCTGTCCTCCAAATGCCACTTGCAATCAAGGTCTTTCCTGCAGGACAGGGAGAAACTTTGTTTCTGTGAGTCGTCCCCAGCCCAAAGGCATGTGCTCCCTGCTCCTGTCGCTCCGGCCTCCCCAGGAGCCAGCAGGATTGGCTGCCCTGGCTGAGGGAGGTGGGGCTGTGTCAGGGTTCCCTCCCCACTCCGAACTCTAGGGCACAGATGTGGGGACCCGCATGAAAGTCCCCTAAGCTTATTTCTACCAGCTTAGGTTAAAAACTTCCCCAAGGCACAAATCCTTTGTCCTTGGACGGTACGCTGCCACCACCAAGTGATTTAGACAAAGAATCAGGGAAAGGACCACTTGGAATTCCGTTTCCCTCAAAATATCCCCCCAAACCCTACACACCCTTCCTGGGAAGGCTTGAGAATAACATACCAACCAAATAGGTAAACCAGATTCTTAAAAAACAGAATTTTATTATAAAAACAAAATAAAAGAAGCACCTCTGTAAAATCAGGATGGAAGATAACTTTACAGGGTCATTGGATTCAAAACAGAGGATTCCCCTCTAGGCAAAACTTTAAAGTTACAAAAAACAGGAATAAACCTCCCTCTTAGCACAGGGAAAATTCACAAGCTAAACAAAAGATACTCTAACGCATTTCCTTGCTATTACTTACTATTTCTGTAAATTTAGATGTATCATTCAGTAAGAGCTAGATTACTTGCCTGGTCTCTCTCTTTGTCTCCCAAGAGAACACACACACAGAGCCCAAAACAAAACCCTTCACCCCACAGATTTGAAAGTATCTTCTCCCCTTATTGGTCCTTTTGGTCAGGTGTCCCCCAGGTTATCTGAGCTTCTTAATCCTTTACAGGTAAAGGAGGGATTTTATGCTACCCTTAGCTGTATGTTTATGTTTATGACAGGCTGGAAGGCTCCCGCACCCAGAGGCGATGAGTGGGGTGGGCCAGTCACATGACCCCCCCGAACCTGTATTGGGCCCGTACTAGGGTGTTGATCCAGAAACTTTCACAAAGGTTACATCCATTTTAGAAAAGAAAAAGAAAAGCTTCTTTGATGGGTTTCCCTGAGTCTTATTCTTTCACAATAAAAGCCATTTTTCTCTTTCTTGAATGCATTAAATAAAAAGGGATAAACAAAGAAAAAACACATCACCAATCAGTAATGAGTTTACCTTGCAGACAGAGTTTAAAAAATGTCCCATAGCTGTATTGAACCTGTCTGTCAATCTTTTTCACACCTTAGCTCAACTTTCAACCACATCAGAAAGGATCCTGAGTGCTTCATTTGTGCATTTCCATAGTGAATCAGCACAAAGCTATTTCACCCAGCTGTTTCTGTAATTGTGATATAGGTGGAAAACCCACAATATTCATTAGGCCTCAGATGTCCATGTGTATAGTGTGTGGCTTAACGGGAGTTGTCCACTGTCTGAAGTATCAGACTTGTATAACACAGCTGGTTTCTTAAGGGATTTTTTTCTCACTGTCTGCTTCTCTGTCTAGATGGTCCTTATTTGCTGCTCTGGGATTTAGCACATGTAAAGCAGGTTTTGTGTATTCTAAGGGAATAATTAGAGAAGCATATAAAATGCAAGGAATAAAACAGCACACAAAGAAACAAAGCTGCCAGTCTAGTTTGAAACAGGATACAGTGCAGGGAAGGTGTCTTTTTGCATGATCTGCTTCACTACCAGTAAAACATGGGTTTACACTACATGACCAGGATAAAATGTTAGAGAAGGTGGAATTCTAGTTCTGATTTATTTATTTCAAGCCTACTGTATTTCAAGGTGCACTCTTACATATGTTGTATGTAAGGTCTCCTACCACTTTTAGTGATGTTAAAATAGATTAGCATCCTTTTCCTTCAAGGTAAAATTCACCCCTGTGCATAGGGTTAGCACAAGATCTTTGCAACAATCAAATCTGACTTACGTCCTCAAAATAGTAATGAAGTGGTGCATTGGTCCATTCAGGCCTGCTGCAGAAAGGTTGTGAGGTTGCATGACCAAGGCAATCAGATGTGTTTAGCATAAATGTAAGGGTACAACTGTCTTCAGATCTAGATTACCTAATCAGTCCATGCTATGACAAAGGACAAGACCATGGCCAACAACACTGGGCTGGATGTTGCAGTAGGCTTTCTGGTAGCCTTCCCAGTCTCTCCAGATATATACTTAATCTGTCAGGAGCCAACCGTCTGCACACTGACGTCAATACAATTTCTGTCACTGATTTCAGTGGGAGCAGTATTGGCTCCAGAAGGCACATCCAGAAACAGCTCTACCTGTGGCTTACTACAGAGTACTCATCCATGGTCATGGTAAGAGCGCTGTAAAACTATTGTAAAAAAGGGGGAGGAAGTGAAGACAAGCAAATAAGAGACATGGCCCCAGAAGAGGATAACAGAGTGAGGAGAAGGAAAATGAAGAGGGGGATGTAAAGGAAGAGAAAGGAAAAGAGGAGAGGAGAAAAAATGAATGGAGGAGAACAGAGTGAAGAAAAGGGGATTAATCTTGTTCACCAATGGTTCAACTTATGTGGAAAGATCCTGGTGTAGTTGGAATATCCTCTGCTTGTGTTATTTGGAAGCATCTCTCTCAACTGGCTGACTTGCTAATGTGCAAGCCACTAGAATGTGGAGAAAATAGATGGAAATCCACAAAACTGGGATGCAAATCTTCATGTTTTTCATATAAAAGTCAGCAAAGTAAAGGTCTCAATATTTAAAAAGATACATTGAATCCAATTTCCAAGCTAATGGTTCTAGAATTAAAACAAAAATATCTCAAACATTTACAAATAAGGCTTGGCTTGGGCCACCAGCCTCACTTATTTAAAAGCTGGAAACACCAGTACTCCTCAGAACTGTGAGCCAGTTGCTCAACTGGTGTAAATCAGCATAGCTCCTGTCACACCAGGTTATACTCTCTGACAGCATAACCCAGTCTGCCTAAACTTCTCTTAATAACTATTTCAGAGGGGTAGCCGTGTTAGTCTGTATCAGCAAAAACAACGAGGAGTCCTTGAGGCACCTTAGAGACTAACAAATGTATTTGGGCATAAGCTTTCGTGGGCTAGAACCCACTTCATCAGATGCATGGAGTGGAAAATACAGTAGGCAGGTATAAATATACTGCACATGAAAAGATGGGAGTTGCCTTACCAAGTGGGGGGTCAGTGCTAACAAGGCCAATTCAATCAGGGTGGAAGTGGCCCATTCCCAACAGTTGACAAGAAGGTGTGAGCATCATGTTGATACTCACACCTTCTTGTCAACTGTTGGGAATGGGCTACATCCACCCTAATTGAATTGGCCCCGTTAGCACTCCAAAAAGTAATTTTCCTTCTGTTGATATTCACCCCTTTTTGTCTACTGTTGGGAATGGGCCACTTCCACCCTGATTGAATTGGCCTCATTAGCACTGAGCCCCACTTGGTAAGGCAACTCCCATCTTTTCATGTGCTGTATATTTATACTCCTTGTTGTTTTTTCTTAATAACTATGTTAGTTTTACTTATCCCTCCCCATTTCCCTCCTCAGGATTCCATCACCTTACTATTTGATGTATTTCATATTTATAACCTCATCTCTTTGTATCACCTCTTTGTTGACATTTTAATCATGGATAATTTAGAAATATCACCTTTCTGTTTAAAAATTATTTCCCTTTACAGTGATCCTGTCCCCTTGTTCACAGATGTACTATGGATCTGATCCGAAGCCCATTGAAGTCAGTGGAAAGACACCCATCAACTTCAGTGGGGTTGGGATTAGGCTCTCTCTCTTAAACCATGATAAGGGAGCAAGAATCAGTGTATAGTAGTCAGGAGCCCAAGGATGCATCCCTGTCTTTCGCACTGACTTGCTTTGTGACCTTGGGCAAGTCACCTAAGCTCTTGGCACCTGGCTTGCCCCATCTGTAAAAATGAGGAGAACACTCATCATTGTAAAGCCCCTTGAGAGCTACAGATGATGAGGTATATAATTGCTAGGTAATACTAGGGGAAAGAAATCTGAAACCAATGGGAAGGAAAATTGGGAAGCACAATAATGCTGAAAGATGCTCAGAGAGGACATTGGACCGAAAATTAGATGCTAGTTTGCAATGAATATGAAAGCAAAAATGTTAATTGGGCTTGGGAGTTGAATATGCAGAAGGAGCATATCAGAAATTACAGCAGTTCTCTCTTTGAATGGTGCTGGCAAATCCATGAGCACTAGCAAGGTTAAGCTACCAAAGAAAGAAGTATTTTTACATTGTGATCGGGCATATTATTAATTGGGTCTCAGTAGGACTCTGGGGCCTCCCAAGATATGTAATTCAAAACTCCTTCCTCTCTCTCTGTCATATGTTTAATCCTATCCTACTTTAAGACAAATCCATTTTCTTCCATTCTGGTACAATTTGTATTTCTGTTGTTTGTTTATTTTTAATGGAAAATGATTGTGGTTAATCATCTTATCCATGGTTTTGTAGTGAACAGAGCTCACTGTGAATGCCCAATTATAGTGATGACTATTGTGACCTTGAAACAAACCATTCGTATGTATGATTACAAATCGAGGTTAAATCCTAAACTTTACAGAACAAGGGAGGAAAATTATTTCCCAAATGCCACTGGGCCAGATGCTTGAAGTTGGGTACACACAAACATTTGAGTTCACCTAGCTTATGCTTGTACATTTAAGAGAGCACTTTTGTCCCAACTGTAGGGTTGTCGTCACTTTTTTTCTTTAGACTGCAATGCACAGGGGTGCTGGTAGAGTCTTCACGTTCAGCAGAGCACTTGAGTAAGTGCTTAACTTTAAGCACATACTTCAGTAAATCCCTGTTCAGTGATGTACTGTACTTCAGCACATGCTTAAGCCCCTTTGACTTGAAGCTAAACATGTACGCAAGTGCTTTGCTGAACTGGGGTCCCTGGTCCTCAACTCCCTTTCAATCTAGCTGCCTAGTGCCAACTGCAGTGCTCTCCTCCACCGGCTAATGAAATCAATCCACTGCTACAGCTCTTTCTGGGATTTTGTGTCTCTACTTCTTATTCTTATAATGATATTGTCAGAAAGTGGCAAAGGAGAAGCCAGTAGGGCTTTGAGACGCATATGCCAAAAATTCAATTACTGCTCAAAGGATGTTGTCAGAGCTATCCAGGCATCCATTATGAGGCTTTGCCAGTACTGTCTGTGGCAGGGAAAAAGAAAAGGTAAGTGACTCTCAGCAGGACAGTGAAGTTATTTGGGGGGTTTTTCAGAATAGTTGCTTTCTGTAAAAATGCTCAATAATGCGAAGTCTCCAAAGTATCTTTTCAACAGACTTTCAATCTGTAATGATGGCCCAGATTGCCAAAAAGTATTTAAAAGACTTCCACATGTCAAACATTTCAGATATAAAACCCTTTCTCGGGGCTGGAGCATTAGATTATCATATTTTTATGGAGCCTTTTAGAATAGGATTATACAAAGAGGGGATGGGAGATGAAATCCTGCCTCTCTTTCTGCTGTGTAACCCCTGGAAGAGAGCCCATGCCAAGCTGTGTTTTAAACTGTTTTGGCACCTTACAGTAGACAGCTGACAGTGAACGTTTATACCTAGTTGCCACATTGATGTAAGCAACTGAAGAAAAGGGATTTTCTGATGGTTGAAACTGCATGAGTTGCATGAATCTCCACCATTAGTGACAAGTCCTGCCCCTGTGAAGATCTGCATCATTCACTTGACTTTTTGGTGAATCTGTGTGGAATCAGGGCTGAGAGTCTCACACTAGACTCCCAAAGAGCAGAGATGTAAGGAGGGGAAGAATTGTTGGTCCTCTTCATTCAGCTCACCCCTCACCTCTGTAACCTGTCAGCCACTTCACTGCTCTCTCCCTACTCAATGTGTTGCTTCCCCTCCCCTTTCACCTTTACAATTCCTGTCTTCCTCATCCTGACTAGCATGGCTTGCCCCAGGTATACCCTAATCATTTTGCTTGTAAACTGTATCTCTCTCCCACACCTTTCATTCGGTTTGTGTTTTGTTTAGATTGTCTAAGCTCTTTGCGGCTGTCTAGCAGACTGAGGCCCAACTCGTGATTGCAGCCATTGGGTGCTACCACAATACAGATTAATAGTAATGCAGGGGAAGAGGAGGAGACTGAATTTAATGAAGTAAGATGCAGGAAGCCATTGAAGATGAGGGTGACTATAACTGGATAATGTTGGAGAGGAAGAAGACCTCAGAGATTTTATATATATGTATAATCTCCAAGCTTTATAATTAGATTAAGGTCTTATAAATCAGGTTTTATAAAATCACTGGCCCCTTTTTCTTTAAAAAAAACCTTTAAAATATGTCTATATAAATATGACAGCTAAATCAAAATGTCATCATTTATCATTATCCATTTTGTCTGACATTTTTATATACACAATATACATGGAAATGATAGTTGACTAGAGAAGTGCCGTTTTCTTAGAATTTTGTTTCCTGTTCACATTTAACGGTGGCAGACACACATAGGAAAATAAAATGTTAGCATTTCTAAATCAAAAGCTCAGTTGTTTTAAAAGAATCAGATGGGTCTGACTGCCAGTTTTATGAGAGTGTGATAGTGCAGCAAAACTTTCTTGGATGAAGTGAACACTAACTTTGCATATCATTCTAACAATACAAGTTTTCCTCTGAGATAGCACTAGGTTTGAGCATTGACACTGGCTACCACCTACTCTAGCTGTAGCCACTGTGTCTGGGTACAGATTCCTGGTGTCGTGACCACTGTGATTGGCCACCTCATTTGGGATTCACTCATCAGTGACCAGCAACCAGTGTAGTTGCACTCATGCAAACCTCAAGTGTAGATAGCAAAGTAAAGCTCCAGTGTGCAGCTGTAGCGCTGACCCTGGTTTCTGACAAGTGCAACATAGGTTTTCCTTCTCTGTACCAGCTATGCTGGTTTCTGGACATTGATAGCTGAAGAAATAAAGGGTTAATCCCTGTAGCAGCTGGTGCCCTTAATAAATGGTGGGGCTGCAGAATGAGAAAGCAGGACATTTTATAGTACAGTGAAAGGTGGGAAAAGTAACCTTTATGGCTTTATGCTCTCTTTATCATAGACCCCTTTATCATGCTGAGAGCCTTTAACTCCCATTGACTTCAGTAACAAGTGGCATTGCTCAGCATTGGGCAGGGTCATAGATTCCAAGACCAGAAGGGACCACTGTGATCTAATCAGACCTCCTGTGTAACAGACCATAGAACTTCCCCCTATAGTTCTTAGAGCAGCTCATTTAGGAAAAAACACCCAATCTTGATTTAAAAGTTGCCCATGATGGAGCAGCCATTACAACCAGAGGCAAATTGTTCCAAGGGTTAATATGCCCTCAGTTTTAAAAATTAGCTCCTTATTTTCAGTCATTTGTCCTGTCTCAACTTCCAGGTCAAATGCCTAACCAGTAGAAGACGTATACTTTGAGAGGATGTCCCCCTCATTACAATGAATTCTTAAATGACCCACATAAATAAAATGAAGAAAACATAAAATGGGGGATTAATAAAAATAAAGACTACATTATTTATCTAGCACCTTAAATCACAAGGCAGCTTACAAACGAAGGATATTATGTAACATCACAGCACTGAGAAGTGCAGAAATAGAAAAGAGCTAAAGATTGTGCTTATCATTCTTGGTTTATATCATTTATTTATTTAAGAAGCTCTTCACTGATGAGAGCCCACAGATATCTGCATTGTTTCAGCTTGTGTTTTGTCCCTGTCTGTTCTTGATCCACAAAGAATATGAGTTTGTTACAGCAGTTAGCTAGAAAGCCTGACCTTCTAGCTCAGCATCTCAAACTGTGGGTCGGGATGCCAAAGTGGGTCATGACCCCAGGGCCGGTGTTACACTTGCCAGGGCCCAAGCCTGGGCCAAACTGCCCAGTTACAGACCACAAGCCCCACTGCCTGGGGCTGAAGCCCTTGGGCTTCGGCTTTGGCCCACCCCCACCTGGGGCTCGGGTGGGCTCAGGCTTCAATCCCCCGTCCTGGGATGGTTTAGTAATTTTTGTTGTCAGAAGGGGGTCATGGTGCAATGAAGTTTGAGAACTGCTGCTCTAGCTCAAGCTAGCGCGACACATGCATTTTAGCTTCTGCGGTTCCCAGTTCAATACCTAGTGCCAGCTAAGATTGTGGCCATCAAACAACTTAATCCTGCACCTGATGGGCCAGATCCAATGTTGTCTGAAGTCAAGGTGAGTCTTTTCACTGGAAAAATATCACCAAATGATAGACCAAGAAGCTGAAAGGTTCTGCGTACGCTGAACTCAATGTGACTTTTTGGCCACCGCCTCTCAGGATCAGTCTCTTAGGTCCCTAATTGCTGGAGAGGGATCATCTTAGAATCACAGAAGATTAGGGTTGGAAGAGACCTCAGGAGGTCATCTAGTCCAACGCCCTGCTCAAAGCAGGACCAACCTCAACTAAATTATCCCAGCCAGGGCTTTGTCAAGCTGTGCCTTAAAAACCTCTAAGGATCGAGATTCCACCACCTCCTTAGGTAACCCATTCCAGTGCTTCACCACCCTCCTAGTGAAATAGTGTTTCCTAATATCCAGCCTAGACCTCCCCCACTGCAACTTGAGACCATTACTCCTTGTTCTGTCATCTGCCACCACTGAGAACAGCCTAGCTCCATCCTCTTTGGAACCCCCCTTCAGGTTGTTGAAGGCTGCTCTCAAATCCCCCCTCACTCTTCTCTTCTGCAGACTAAATAAGCGCAGTTCCCTCAGCCTCTCCTCATAAATCATGTGCCCCAGCCCCCTAATCATTTTCGTTGCCCTTCGCTGGACTCTCTCCAATTTGTCCACATCCTTTCTGTAGTGGGGGCCCCAAAACTGGATGCAAAACTCCAGATATGGCCTCACCATTGCCAAATAGAGGGGAATAATCACTTCCCTCAATCTTCTGGCAATGCTCCTACTAATGCAGCCCAATATGCCATTAGCCTTCTTGGCAACAAGGGCACACTGTTGACTCATATCCAGCTTCTCGTCTACGGTAATCCCCAGGGCCTTTTCTCCAGAAATGCCACTTAGCCAGTCAGTCCCCTGTAGCAGTGCATGGATTCTTCCATCCTAAGTGCAGGACTCTTCACTTCTATGTTTCTCCAGCTCTGAGCACACCACAGCACCTCCCCCCCGCCCCACCCCACTAATTAACTGACTAATAATATTGTTTGTTGAAACAAACGTTGCCTCGGCATCTTAAGCTTGATTTCTCAGTTGGAATTTGCTGTCTAGCTTTATTTGAAGGCCTAAAGACTGATATGGTTTTGTTTTCTGATTTAGATACAAGATAATTCTATGGCCTTGCCCAGTTGACACTGTCCTTGCAACAAGCATGGCCATTGCAAATACAGCTCTAGCAGATTTCCCTGACTAAAATGGGCAGGAGATATTTTTTCCTGAGAAATATTTTTTGAAACTGAGTTGTTTGGGGGGGGCATCCTGTTAAAGGTTGGATAGCTGGCTACCCAAAAACAATTTCTTGCCACATTATAGAACCCCAAGATCAGCTACGACGAGGACAGGTTATATATGATTAAAGCTACTGCACACAGTTTTATCCATACTCACCTTGCACTGGTGTTTAACAGAGGCCAGAAATTTGACCTAGGCATACAATTCATTCATTCCAATATATTGTTTAGTGAAAATATAGTAAGTAAATGGGAAAGTCAGTGTTTAACAAGTTTGCATCAGAAGTTTGCAGAATTGGTCCCTGGTTTTTGTATTTGTAAATCATTTTTTGAATATATAGCCTCCAGAAATGCAGTAATTCATAATCCATAAACAGATGGAGAACAAGATATGTACAGCATAAAGTCACATTGGGCATCTCTTCCAATGTGCTGAATGTCTTCAGCTCTCACTGAAGTTCAAAGGGATGTGGGAGTGTTCAGCACCTTGCAGAATCATGCTCATAATATGCTTAAAGGCAAGTTAAATTTCTTCCTTATAGATTTTTTTTGACAGTCCGTGCAAGACATAAAAAAAAAAAAGTAAATACAACAAATTTTGCTAGGTGTGTGATTAATCCATGTTAGTTTAAGTTTCGCCCCCCTGTTTTTATTTCAAAGATTGATTAAAGGATTGAAAAAAACCCCGAAGGAATAAATTTTGAGCTAAGATTAAACAAAAAGATTATTTATACATTTCTGCAATACTTTTTTCTGGCTCTGGATATAACATTTTTTTCCTCGAGATTCTGACTTGCAGAATACCTTTACTAGTTTGGAGAGACAGACAAACTCATTCCATTATGGCACATCAACTATAACAGGCTCTTTTTATTGTTGTTTAATGGCTTGTTCAAGAAAATCAAAACAGCTTGCAAATATTTCTCTTTTTGCTGTTTCAGTAACATGGAAACAGAGGCCTGAATTGTGAGGAAATATTATTCAGAGAAGCATAATACTTTGGGTGCATTTTTTGGCATCAGGATGTTCCATTTTGTAATCAGAACTTTGTGCATTCATCTTTTTAAAATTAGCTAAGGAATTTCTTTCATGTGCTTTCTGACAAAGTGAGGAATGTTAAATACTGTGCATGTAAAATTGTAATTGGATGTGGAGACTACATCACTTAGTGGAGAATGGTAAACTCATTGCTTCTCAATCACAAGTTTAAATCCATGCCAGGCTAGTCATGACCATGGTTCTGACTCTGAAATGATTATGTGTAATGACTGTTCACACTAATGACATAGAAAGGTGGTTGTCCAGTTCTCATGCTCTTGTCCACCACAAAAATCGCCATAATAAATGGCACACTTATTGACAGTTTCAGCAGCAAGGACAAGGAATCAACTGGACATAAAGAATGGACTTTGTCCCTAGGGCTAGGTTTTTAAAGGGTCAAGTCTATAACTATTTACCTACCCTTTTAAGTTTCTATTTCAGGGGAAAAGGTGATAAATGGATATTGACAATATATTTCAATGCCTAAGAAATAGGCTCAGTCTATGAGCTGCAGTCCGATCCTGGCATCAGACAAGTTCCTTTCCCACTGCTTCTGTTGAACCTCCCATGGTGCATATCAGAATACAGATGGGTACAGAGGATAGTAAAGTTGCCTTGAACAGGTAAGAATTCTTGGTCTATGCTGATGCTGTCCTTTTACCTCTCATCCCCAATTATAACCAGACTGGATAATTCTGACTAGAAATTTTTCACAGCTACATGGTAACTCAAAGCCATGTGGATGCCTTTCTGCAATGGTACCACAAACTGCCACACCTGGTTCTCCATTCATTCAGCCAAACCACTGACCAATCTGAGTGTTTGTCTGACCCCAGACCGTTAATTCAGGTATAGTACGGTTTCTTTAGGATGCTTAGCACAGATATTAAGGGATGACAGCCATTACTCATGTATGGGGGGAAATTCTGTGAAAACACACTCAGACACTCATGTTCTTTTATAATTGCTTTATTACTTCATTGTTCTCACTACATAAATTTCTAAAGCAACCATCACCATGGTACCTGGGCACTCAGCTGGCATGCTCCCTTTGAAAGTAAAAACATGGACATTCCACAACGCCCATAGTCTTGTCCAAATGTATTTGGCTTGATTATGTGCCTAGAATATCCCCAAAAAACATTGCAAAGAACTTAGCAAAGAAACACTCTTTTTGCCTGCCAGATCTTTGCCTACGTATTTCACTGGGCACATCAGCTTGACGTGAACAGATGGCTTTCTATATTCTCCTTACAGCTTGCTTTGTCTGACTGTAGAAGGCAGCCTTTCTTGCCTTTCTGTGGCCTCTTTTGCTTCCCTGTTTGTCCATAATCCACCTTGAACAGGACCCTGTGCCTCATGAGCTTTAATGAAAACCACAGCCTCTTTGTCAGGCTCGGACCTATCTTCATCCTCCAACCTTCTGCTCTGGAATAGCTAACATTAGAAAAGGGAAATGGAGCATTAACAAAGCTTGATTGGCTGGGCAGGGAGGGGAAGCTTACTTTGAGAGGCAAAACAAGAGGACTTATTCTTAGGCTTGGAAGGTTAGACTTTTTTCTGTAAATATTGATAAATGTCAATCTCACCATGCTCACAAACCAGCAAAAGAATATTTCCATCAATAATAATCAGAATGTACAGATAGGCAAAGTAAGAAAACTGCTGTGTAAGGACTTATTAGAGTTTGATTTAAGGATATATACATATTGCATATTTTGATATATGATGTTGACAATTTGTGTTGTAATGGGTACAAAGCTTTAATTTTCTATTCTCAGTGATTATTGTCATTAAATAATTATCTGACTCCCCATAATTTTGCAAAACTGCAGAACTTTAAATTCATAAAACTTAAAAATAATCACTGATATTATCTATTGAAATAAAAACCAAATTCTGCCAAACCTATTTATTCTGCAGATAAAAATCAGACTTCAATGTGCAAGGCTGGTCCAAACGGATATCTTTCACTAGCACTAAATTTACAGAGGGAGAGAAAACAAAGAAAATTGGCTTGAGCAGGAAATGTTTCATCAGAACTCTGTGGATGGCAGAACAGAAAGCAGTGAAAGTAACTTTAACAATTAAAATTGGGCAATTTTTTTTTGGACAAATAGTTTATTTGTTAAAAAAATGCAGTGTCAGTTACTCCGAAGCTATTTTTGACATATATCATTAGGCCATTTGCAAAATGGTCAGTGAAGTGGAGGTGGTGGTAGTGCTGCGACTGTCCCCCTCCTCGTCCGTCTCCCCCCGCTTCCCATAATGTCCTTCAGTGGTTAGAGCACTCACCTGGGATGAGCGAGATCCATGTTCACATCCCTGCTCTGGACAGACCCCAAATGGACTTCAATTCACCAAAAGTTCAAATTCTGTTTGACCCAAACCACATTTTTTTCTGAATTTTTCATACTGACACCAAACTGAAAAATCAGTTATTCGCCGAGCTCCATTAACAATAGCGCGGTTACCAAATTGAAACACCAGCCAGATTTGTCCCATTTTAAGAGTGCTGTGCTTCCAAAATGTGAACATTTCAATGACGTTGTGGCACAATTTTGTATCTCACTATCTGGATATCAGGGAAAAATTCAGTACAAATTGTTTTTTAAAAAGGTTTTTGTTGGTGGTTGTGAACTTTTCTGCTGAATTTATTGGATTTCATTGCATCGGTGAAATCACGCTATATTTCTTCAGCTCCCTGATGGCTGAGCACTGCTGCATGTGCATAGGAGGATCAGCAGAAACCATTTTGATTTGTTTTCACTGGCCTGCATGAGAGGGAGGAGCTATACCCCCAAGATGCACTAGAGCAGGGAGCAGGTTTGCTAGCCATCAAAGCTACAGTGGGTATGACAGACCAATGCTCCTCCCCTCAAGACTGCAATGTCAGAAAGGGGAGATGAAGAAGGGTGAAATCCTGGCCTCTTTCAAGTCAGTGGGAGCTTTTCCAGTGATTTCAGGGTGACCAGGCTATCACCCAAAGCCTGTTAAGGGAGAGGATCTTGCAGAGCTTTTGGTCTATTCATAGAACCAGACTGTGAGCCCCTTACTTGCACTGAACAGCACCGAATTCCACATTTAGTCCAATTGACTTCAGTGGGATTACTCTATGTGTAAGGAGGTACTGAATATGAGTAAGGGATCATGGTGTAACCTATAGATTTTTTTTAAGGCCATTATGGCCCCGAAAGGGGCCATTATGATCATCTGGTCCGGCCTCCTGCATGGCACAGGCCATCGAATTTCATCCATTAGGGAAGAGGACTGTGTGGAAATAGAATGATTCCATAGGTTTGGATAGGTCAGAGATATCTCTAAACTTTGGGATGCTTATCCAGCTTGAACTCTGAACATTCCGATGTTCCCCTATTGTTAATACAATGTGGATTTTTTCCACTTGAGGCCAGCTGTTGAAGCTGAATGATGGAGTGCTATTTATACAGCTTTGCAATTTGGTTACTGCACACACAGTTCACTGCAGGTGTAGCATTGAAGTGATGGAGGCAAGTGTACTGTGCTTTTTTACATAGTCATGCTGCAGAGAATTACTGCCCTCCGCTGATATTTTATAGGCAGTTTTACAATGGGGAAGTCTTCTTTTGTAACAGAGATGTAACATACAGGAGTCCTGATAGGAGACTCAGTATGGCCATCCTCTTGTGTTCAAAAGTCATGAGTCGAGCCGCTCCTCCCCATATCATGACATTTTAAAAAATAACACATTCTGATTTATTTTATTTGTCCTTTAGTGAATGAGTCCTTAGGGTTCAAGCTTTCAAGACTTTCACTGCAATCGTGAGGTCTAGCAAGTTACTTTTTAAAACAACGAAAGCTGTGATTCTCTTGTAATCACGACTCCAGAATCTGGGGCCTTAAGAAAAACAAGTATCACAAGACTAGTGATGACCTCTCATGAATTGGCTGGAGATTGATATTATTTTGTGGCCCCAAGAGCATTTACCTTTGTAACCAGGAGTTAGCTCACAGGTATGTCACCAAGAAAGAAAGGTCACATGACAGCGGTCTGAATCTACTGACTCCAGTTGGTACTTTAACAAGGTTGCTTTCTTGGTCTGTTTCAGATGTGGCTGCAACCACAAGACACCAGTTTGAGAGATTTTTGGCATTGCTGAACCAGATCCTGAGCCATAGTTTGGCCTTGTGGCTGGGACTTCACCTCAACCTAATCTAGATCCAGATCTGCATATTGATCCTCCTCCATCCACAACACATCTGAGTTTAGTGATGAGAGTTCTCAACCCAGAAGAGTGACGGGAATAGAAAACAAAAATGTCAGCCCTAGTTAGGAAATAAATGCCTAATGTTTTGTAATTTGTTAGCCCCAAAACAGGTTAGGATTTTAATTTCAACACTCCTCAGTGTTTTTTCCATTTTTCTTGGGTGCTGTGAGGCGAATACAGGTATTTCCCAATTCTTAATAACAGATGAAAGTACTGGAAGGCTTAGGCATACGTTATGGTTCTGGATTCCAGCATAATAGCTGAATGAAATTGCCTCAAATAATAATGTTGCCCTGATTATAATTCTGTTTTGATGCACCCCATTTTCAAGCTATTTGTTCTATCTGTTGCCAAAGGAGAATCCACACCAAGTAACTGCAATCTTGTAGGAAACACCAGAGGGTGAGGTTCCGGTCCAGCATTCACCGTGCCTGCATAGTGTATATTATGCAAAGAATTATGTGCTACAGAGTGGCCCCACACTGAACCTGTTTTCCCATGGCTGCTATATCAGCTTGGAAAAACTTCTCCTTTTCTTTGGATATTATTATCTGTTGGAGCCTGATTGGAATGTGGAGTTGCTCATTGTGAAAAAGGAAACATCTTTCTCATTCACAAAGAATGCAGTTGGGTCTACGCAGTTTACACCACAGTAGAATTTGAAGCTGAGCACCAGAATCTTGTGGCAGTAAAAATCACTGTGATTTATATGCAAATGTCACTCTGGCCGTCTCCTCTATAAAAGCTTTTTACTACTCTTGTTGAATATAAATCAGAATTATGTAGCCAACAAAATGATGGTTTTGGCAAAAAAAAATAAAGACGAAGAAGAAATGGGCTGGAATTGTCTTGGCTTTATTCTGAGGACAGATATTACTGGAATTTATTGCCTTGCCAAGATCAATATCCCTGTCCATAAAAATAGGTATGTGTAAATTTATGTCTAGCTGCATATCCAAATTAATTAAAAATGTTCATTATGGAATTTACCTACAGACCGCAATAATGCTAGATCTTAATGGCTTGATTGTAACTGACAAAGCTATTTTTGTTTTATACAAGTCACATTCTTAACACCATAACTCTAGCTCTAGCCCATATTTTTTCCTAATAGGGGAAAAGGAGATGGAGCTCATCAGATCTGATTCAAACTGTGTGTGTGTGTGTGTGTGTGTGTGTGTGTGTGTGTGTGTGTGTGTGTGTGTGTGTGTGTGTGTGTGTGTGTGTGTGTGTGTGTGTGTGTGTGTGTGTGTGTGTGTGTCTCATTTCTCCAAATATCAGGTAAAATGTGTGAAAGGAAATGAATGATAAATGAATTAAGCTGCATGTCACAGATAATCATTTTTCCTTCTCTTGAAGCAGCTGAGATGATAGGGAAAGATGTGAGGGCTAGGGCAGCACTACAGAGAACAGGAAAGCAGCACGAGGAGTCAGAAGTCATCATAGAGAACTGAAGGAATAACACTAGGAACATGAGTGAGGGCCCAGGGTGGTGGGGAATGTTTAAAGAGATCAGGAATTACCCAGAGAACTAAAGAGCAGGCAGTAGTGTACTACAATGTAATTCACTCCTTTGCAAAGGGTCAGTAGAAGGTTTACATACCATTTAAGCACTATCTTGAAGGCTTCCGTGGGATTTAACAGGTACATAGATTTTGTGCTGGGGCTGGTGACCCCCTGCACAGGGGTGAAATTCATCCTTAAAGAAGCATTGGAGTGGGATAGCAAGAGCTGGAGTAGCACTGAAGAAGCCTCTGAAATTAGATCCAGGTCTGACTCCAGATCTGAATATTTTTGTACACTTCCACATGGTGGCGAAAGCAAAGGTGAGGATATATTTTTAGTGCCCATTAGGTACTAATTGAGAACACCTTACCAAGTCCATTTAACTTCTGACCTGATCCAGGATTGAATTGAGCTTTCTAGATCTGACTAGAGACACCACTATCTCATTCCCACCCCGTAGATTGTACTATCATTTTCAAGGATGTAGTTTATGTAACAAGTGCTTCATGTCAGTTTATCAATGAAAAACGCACATTTTAATATAGACAGAAGACTGTGTACACTCCTATGCACACACATTTATCACCAACTCACCCGAACCTTGTCCTTCAACCCTTTCTCACACTGAGTAGCAATTACTAACTTGAGTAGTCCCACTGAAGTAAAAAATCAGTAAGCACTACTCAATAGGAGGAAAGCCTGCAGAATTGCAACTATTGATCTAGAGACCCAAAATTCTAAAAGGCATACTCTAGCTCAACCAAAAGTTATGGGCTTGATGCAAGAACCTCTTGGAGGAATTCTATGGCCTGTACTATGTAGGAAGTCAGACTAGATGAGCATAATGGTCCCTTCTGGCCTTTTAGATCTATGAATACATCTAGTACTTAAATGGCCATTCTCTGAGAACCTCTTCCTGCAGAGGTGCCTATTTGCTAATGTGCCAGGGGGTACTCAACCCCTGCTCTGCCCAGGCCCTACCCCCACTCCATCCTTTCCCCCCCCCCCAAGGTCCCACCCCTGCCCTGCCTCTTCCAGCCCCCACCCAGTTCCATCTTCCCACCCAGTTCCACCCAGCCTCTTCCCACCCAGTTCCATCGCCCCCCCCCCCAAGTACCCTGCCCTCGCTCCTCCCCCACAGCACCTCTTGCATGCTGTTGAACAGCTGATCAACGGCAGGCAGGAGGCACTGGGGGGGAGGAGGAGGAGCTGATCAGGTGGGGGCTGCTGGTGGGTGCTGAGCACCCACTATTTTTTTTGGAGTACCCACGGAGTCGGCGCCTATGTCTTCCTGCCACCTGTTTACACCTGAGTGTCATACAATTCACACTGGAATAACAGGTGACATGCTTCTGTCAAGTAAAATATTCAGAGCTGTTTAAGAATTCAGGATACTCAGTTCACAATAGAGGGCTTAATCGGGTACAAGGGTAGGGATGTGAAAAGCAGAGAACAACTAAGGCACTCAAGGGTACGCTTTCGTGACTTAGGTCGGTAAGTCTGATTTTCAAAAGCGATTTAGGCACTTAGCTCTGGGTGCACAAAAGGAGGTAGACATGGTGAGGCTGAGCTATTTTAGCAAGAAGTGTGTGGGAGGGTGGTCCTCCCTCATAACTTTTAGCCCAATGGTTAGGGTACTTCCCTAGGATGTGGTAGACTCCCAGTTCAAGACCCCCCTGATAGGGAGAAGAGATTTGAACAGGGATCTGAGGTGAGTGCTCTAACCATTGGGCTATGCGATTGTTCGATGTGTGTACTACCTCAGTCTCTCTTGTTGAAGCTGTTGCACTCTGGATAAATACTTGAAGAGTTATCTGGGCCAGAGAGAGAGAGCGAGAGCGTGCACAGTCAAGAGAATGACTCTGTAGCCTGTGCTCGCTGACCCTGGATGTGGGAGATTCAGGGTCCCATGTCCCTGCTCCAATGACTCTTTCATAATTTATCCACCCTGTAAAGGAGAGATTGAGTGAGACCCACATCAGATATTCCATAGATGGAAGTTGAAGCTAGACAAATTCAGACTGGAAATAAGGCATACGTTTTTGACAGTGAGGGTGATTAGTCATTGGAACAATTCACCAAGGGTCATGGTGGATTCTCCATCACTAACTATTGTTAAATCAAGATAAGATGTTTTTTCTGATAGATCTGCTCTAGAAATTATTTTGGAGGAAGTTCTATGGCCTGTGTTATACAGGAGATTAGAGTAGATGATCACAATGGTCCCTTCTGGCTTTAGGATTTATGAATCTATGAAGTGCCTTGCATGTTAGTGTGTTTGCCAGTTAATGCCACCTCCTTCGTGGTGACAATAATGAGAAAATGTTTGGATTTAATGTAAAAGTGAATAGATCTCTTAATCTTTCAGCAGCCCTTCCTACAAGCCCACATTCCCCTGGGGCAGTTGAAGGTAGATTAAGTTAATGAGAATTCTGTTAAAATATTAACAGCACGCCACTATCATGTCACTTTTCGAATCACTTTTTCCCCCCAGTAAAAAAATGCACCTGCTGATTTATGTATTAATTTATGAGTGGATCCCATATCAATTCCATTCTCCCCTCTCCTCCACCAGAAAAATTGTGGTTAGGGAACCTGAGTGGTGCACTGATTAAGCACATTCCTATGGCAGTTTTCCCCCAGTGGGTCTCTTTTGCAGACCTGACCATTAAACAAAACCGTTCTCTGTCAGAAACGAGGAATGGTTGGTGGTATGAATACCATTTGTCCTGCCTCAGGGCTGAATCATCATGTTGTGGGCAAATACGACTTGGTGTAATTCTCTCTCTGCACCCATTTGGTGAATCAAGCCCATGGCGTGTAGTTTGGAATTTGTGTACTGCCCACACACCAGGATAAAGTGCTGTGTATCTGAGTTACATAGCAAGTGAAGAGATGAATAAATAGTAGGTGAGGAAAGATGATTAATGAAGCGTCCTTTGCACAGTTTGAATAAAATGATAAGTCTGAGCAGAGGCATTTATTTGAGCCAGTACCAAAATAACAGCAAACGTTTCAAACAAATTACTGATAAAGGGCTCGCTATGGGGGATTGCAGGAGTTTTCAGAAAATAGTTATGGAAAAGTTCAGCTCTTCGTTTATTAGGGCCCAATCCTGCAAGGGCTTTGTGCAGAGAACTCCCACATTTTCACCTGTTTCCATATTTGAGTGAGATATATTATATTTGCTGTCAACAATGGCTTATGTTCTATGTAGGGCAGAAAGTGTTTAATTTGAAAAGAAAACAATGTTTCCCAGAAAAATTAGCATGTGGTTTTCTGTCTTTGTTTTTCTTGAGTTGGACTCCCTTGAACGAGATACATGCTATTTTTTTTCCTATTTCACAATGGTTGATGCTACAGTTTTCAAAGTTTCTGAAAGGGCAAGACTCATTTGCCAAACTTTCACTGTTTTAGATACATGGTTTGATTAATAGTTACTTCTCTAGAGCTGGGGTCAAAGTTAAACCTCCAGATAATCAAGACCCCCGTCCCACGCTCTGTTATGTGCAGGCAGACTTTGGGACCTGTTTGGAGTCCCATTGAAGTCAATAGAGCCATGCATGGCAGCAGGGATCTGTTCAGTCAGATCCAGGCTCAAGCTTACACCAAAATGTCTTTTATTAATAAGCTATATGGTTCAATCTACAAGGCCCTTGTGTGTGGAACTCACACTGATCTAGCCTTTACAGAAACCTCGGAAACTCTGGTGCCCTTATTCTTTCAAAAGGGAAAAAATAATAGGACATGTTTGATTTTTCTTTAAAATAGCTATTTTTAAAAACAATCACATACTCAATTATTCTGTGGAATTTCTGTTCTTCCCAAATAAATAAGGTAAGACTTAATTCAGATAAAATATCTTACCAGAATGTGGAAATATATAGGAAAATACAATGGAAACTTGAACTTCCTGCGAAACGGAAGCAATTGGAAAGCAGAACATTCATCAGTCATAATTAATTGACCTTGAACTTTTTATTTATGGACATTAAAAAAGGTGGGAGAGGCGCTAGACATACCCTGGTCACAGTACATAAATTTCTACTATTGATGTTAAAATTTAAGCTGTTTTTAAGAGGAAGGTGACGTTAACTCACCTTCTGCTTTTAATAAAAAATGCATTTTCTTAGAAAAAGTAATAGTGAACTCCCTTCATTCCTTCCAATTTTGGCCTTTGATGCAGAATGCAGTATTGGAGCAGGTACAAGGTATGGCTTCTTAATCATTACTTTTATTCTTAGCCAGGTCAGTACTAACACTAGCATGATCCTTTTTGTGTATAAAACTTGCAGTACACGATCCACAAGGTAAGGTTTAGGAGAACATTCTGTGAGTTATTTATGTGACAAAGATACACTGTATGAACTATGTACTTGATCCAAAGCTCTCTATAATCAATGGAGAGACCACTGTTGTCTTCAGTGGACTTTTGTTCAGGCACTATGTGAAGACAGAGGCACAAAAGTCTCTTTTGCTATAACCCTACTGAAGTTAATGGAGTTATGCTCACAGAGAATTTGGCCCAATATTTGTATATATTAATTTAATCCATGTTTAGAGCACTCAACACAAGGCATTTGAATGCGTTATAGTGAAGAGCAAATATTAAATGTTTAAAACGAATGAAAAGCCAAGTAGTCAAATCCAATTCACAGTCAAATAGCATCAACACCAGCCACCTGGCTACCGACCTCCTCCCCTCAAAAGGATAAATTAACAAGTTAGTGGATGGGAAAACAAATGGAGGGCCTCCGTCCCCTGCTCCACCACAAAAAAAGCAATCTATCAAAGATGAGACAGCTAAAGTAAATGGGACTTGCAATGGGTCCTAAAGCAACCAGTGGGATATGCTGGTGGAAAACCTGTAGCATGGAATATCACACATGGATTCCGGCTTGAGAGAGGCCTGCTCCTGCATATATATATTTTGAATTCATAAAATGTCCTGATTTATGAAAGAACTTCTTGTTTCATGCTCTTTCCATTCAACACCGAGAACCTGTTCAGCAGTCATAGTCAAACCTGGTCATACAATTTCATATACAATAACGTGAAATTACACACGAATAAATTGTCCTAAACCAGTATAAACTGGTGTAATTTACCGCATAAACTGGAAGGATGGGTTTGAGACAGAAAAGCAACCAAGGGGTGGTGTAAGAGGGTATAAGAAACAGGACAGGAAGAACTTTAAAAAAGTGTATTGACTTTTTGATATGTAATTTATTCCACAACTTATGCCACCTCTGAATTTAGTGCAAGCTGTTTTACAAACCAAAACAAAAACTTATGGTCAAAATCTGTTCTGACTAATTCCATTGACTTGTAGGTGATTGGGTTGCACAAGAAGTAGGTCAGCACAGAAATAGGCCTTTCAGTGTATTAGGTCGATTTGTTTGGCTATACATCCATAAATAATTATATATCATACACACTCACACAACTTACAATAATGTAAACTAGCACCAACGCTGCGGGAGGCAGGGGGAGGGTTGAGGGGGTGAGTGGGGAGAGTTTGTAGGTATTACCCTGCCTTTGTACTTGCCTGGGCCCAGTCCCTCAGAACACCAGCTGGAGATGTGACCTGTAGTTCCCCTGCCATAACTGAGACCAGAGTCTGGGCTAGGTCTCTTATATTTCCCTACCTTGAGGTTGGATAAGTTCTTGTCACTAGGAATATCCAGCAGTCCTTGTCTTCACCAACCCCACAGGATGTTTACATTAAAAGCAGTTTTATTACAGGGAAAATAGTGAAAGAGTAATCAAAGAAACAGTAATTAAATGTGCACATGCCTCCCACAAGTATTGGTAAATGGGCTAGAAGCTTTGTTACTGTTATGGAATATTAACAAGGATATAGCTCAAAAGGCCTTTCACTTGGCCCATGGTTTAGAAAAGCTGCCTGTCTTGTCAGAATTCCTCTGTTTTCAGGAAGTGGCAGCAATCATCACCTTTGAACCAAAACTGTTAGCCCAAGTGACATGTGATGGTCTCTGTGTCTACGGAACAACTCAAAACTTCAGAGTTTTATGCTCCCTTCAAAAGCCTCCAAACCCTACCCATAAAAACTCAGCAGCCTTACAGTCTCATCTTTCCCAAACCAGTTTGTGGTGATTCTGCTATCTCTTCTACTCCCAATAGGCTCCATCAATGACCACTCTTCCCTCTGATTGCCACCTTCCAGGCTTGCCTATTCCTCCTCCTCAAACAAAGGGCCTCTCTGTTTTCCACCTGTCTGGCTGTAAGGAATGTAGCACTGCTAGGTCGCGCTTTTGAAACCTACTCTTCTATTCTAGTTTCAGCCAATAGTGTTTTAGGCAAGATTAAATAGAAAAAGTGTGTTCTTCCAGTCCTGAGCAGCCCACAGCGATCTGTAAAGCTCACCATTTTGCATAGTTACTCGAGGCGATGATGGGGCAATGAATGTGGCTAATACTGGCTGACATGAAATCTGATTTGGGTTTATTACTTTTCCAATTACTATCTGGCAAGCTTGTTCAGTGGTGGATCCATTAGGTTATCGAATGGGAGTTTTATAATTTTGAATTGGCTTTAGTTTAGTTTAGCATCAAGGCTGAGGTTTTCAAAAGTGTCAAGATCTGAATGACCTGGTCCTGGGATTTTCAGATGTCCAATTCCCACTGAGGTGTCCAAAGTTGGGAAGCTGCTAAGCATAGAGATATTATACTGAAAGGTGCTAATGGGTGCCAGCTGGTGGATCTTAGATCCAAAGACAGTCACAGATCTTATTAAAGCCAGTGGGTCTGCCATGCACTCTCTTTCAGGCTCAGCAGAAGGAGCAACCAATCCCCTTAATATAATAAAAACAGCTGCAGACGATGATGGAGATTTCCCAAGGCAATAAGCCACATGACAGGGCCAAGCTAGCCTGAGTAGATTAATGGGGTCTCTTGGTGACATGATGCAGGGGTTAGGTTTGTATGTGTTAGTGGCAGAAAGCCAAGAGATGGAATTGTGAGTGAGACAATGAAAAGAAGCAGAGAGACTGAAGTTCTGGGTCATAGAGCTCACCGAAGGGGCCCACTTGGAAAACTGCCTGCTGTTTATTTCTATTGTGTTCAGTGAAACTGGAGTTTGTATACGTTTTCTGTAAATACACAAGATTACACCAAGAATATACCCAATTAGGATTTCTCATCCCAATAGAAACAATCCTGTAAGGCCTCAGATACTAGCTAACCACATAGCACAAGAGACAACAGAGGGACAATAGGCGTGACTGAGGGAGAAACCATCCACCTTGGAGCTACTTCCTCAGACTCTCTGCTTCACTCTAAAATACAGCAAGGGCATTCTCTAAGGGCTTGTCTATATGAACTTTTAGTTCATGGCAAAAGGGGTGTAAAACTGTCCAGGGGGACCCTGCTGCTGTGCACTAGAAGTGCCGTAGCGCACTTAGATCTATTCCCATTTCAAAGCAGGGTAGATCAAAGCGCACTAGGGAACTTTCAGTGCGCGACTGCAGAGTCCACACAGACACATAATGGTAAGTGAAGGGTAGATTTACACCTCAGCTTGTTGCAAACTAAGTGTAGACAAGCCCTTAGTGGAATAACAAACTCCAGAGATATCAGCTGCCATATAACTGCAATATTGGCTATCGTGTGGAGACACTTGGCTTTCAAGCCTTGTACCCCATTATGTATGAGGCAAGAAGTTATTTCATAACTGCACTCCCTGTCATATGTTGTTCCTTACATAGGGCCCAGTCCTGACCCTCGCTTAGGCAGGAAGCAGGAGTGTGTTAGCCCTTTACATTAATGAATACCATCTCCATTCTGGCCCAACCTATCTCAAGGACAGGGAGGCTGGTGCAGAGGGAATGTAGAGGGACTCCATGTCTGCTTCACTTACATGGCCAATAAAGTCACCAGAGGGAGTGGGCTAAAGCAGATGAGACTTTCTACATTCAGGCATCCCTCTTCAGCTCCCAGTCATTTCCTTCCCTTTTCTTTCCCCATGCAAAGGCCATAGAGGTAAAGAACTATGCAAGGCACCCTTGTGGATGGGAGCTTATATGGCTTATATTGCCACATGGAGAGGAACTTCACCCTAATGGGTATGGTCTATCTTCTCAGCTGGCAGCACCATTAGAGTTTCATAAGGAGTACAATCTCCCTTTAAGGTCCTCACTCCCTATCACACAGAAACCTGTCCCTGTTCCCTTCCTATATTCAGGGTCAGAGCCTGAGCATCATCTTCAAGGACCTGCGGGGATGGAGCCACTGTCTTTGTCATCCTTGGGAAGAGGGAAGAATTTGGTAGCTGCATAGTAGCTATATAGCTGATCCTGAGGGGGCTGTGGAGTTCTGGCCGGTTCAGTGCTGGAGGACATTATTAGGCCAGAAAACAGTGTTGCTATTTCAAATGACAAAGACTATGTAAACGAAATTCTGCATGCACCACTTTGAGATAAGAGCATCATGGTCATTCAGCCCTTTGTGCCTACATTGCATGGTTTCTCTGTATACAGAAGACAGTAGAGACCTTGGGGGCAGAGACAGTATCTTTCTCTGTGTTCTGTGCACTCTGACAACTCAACATAAATCATAACAGAGAAATGGACTAAAAGGAACGGCTGAGTGTCAGAGGTGTATGGCAATTTTTTGAAACATTGAGGTTTGGGTTAATATTCTCTACAGAACTGATTCAGTTCTAGTAACCCTATTTTGATGTGCTAGTTTAGGGCCAATATAAATCTCAGGGCTTGTCAGCTGTAACACCTATGCCTACTAGTAAGGTACTGTGACATTCAAGGTGATTTTATCACAATCCTTGTAGGAACAGGATAACACTGGAATCAGCACTCTGTTTTGTTTGGACTTGGATGCAGACCTGTTAGTTCAAACCCCAATGTCTGTGCTCCGCAGGGAGCTTGTAGAAAAATGATCTGACAGTGGTGTGCAATTTATGTCTGTACACACTTTAGTGGTTGAAATTTCACACCCTGATAGCAGAGCTGATTTTTACTCAGCTCTTTAACCACAATCCTGGGGCTTTCTGTACAGTTCAAACTGCACATAACGCCATGGCACGGGGCACCAGGATTCCCCAGCTCCCAGTAAATTCTATTGTTTGTATTGGGACACACAATGTACTTGAGCATCAAGGATTCAAACATCCTCTGGTCATTCCAGATGCACAGGATATTAAATGCAATTTAAATAAATAGACCTCAAATCAATGCATTTGATGTGTGACAAAGCTTTGTCCTTGTCTCCGTGGATCCTGTGTTTCCTGGCAGATTTGTGCTAGCCTCAAAGGCTCACTGTGACCCTCTTTGTAGCCCTTCTCTCTCTAGAGGCAAAGGTCACAGCCTACTGAGCCATTTTCATCATAAGTCAGCGATGGAGGTGAGGAGAAGCTACCCTCCCTTGCACAGGCTCTGTAGTCTCCCAGTCTTGATGATTAATTGGGGGGAGGCAAAAGGGGGGGAGCCCAGGCCCACCCTCTACTCCAGGCTCCAGCCCAGGGACCCTAATAGTATCAGCTATGGTAGCTGACCTTTTAGAAATAGGACACGTACAATTCCCTGGGCTACTTCCCCCAAAGCAGCCCCCACTTCCTCCAACTCCACTTCCTTGTGGAGGCCTTACCTCAGGGCCTCCTTCCTTGTGCCGGCTACAGTGTCTCTCCAATAGCACAACCTCCTTCCACAGCTCCTGACATCCACACCTCACTGACTAACTGGGAGGCTTTTAACTAGTTCCAGCCAGCCTTTGATTGGCTTCAGGTGTCCCAATCAATCTAGCCATCTCCACTGTTTTTTCTAGAAGGATTTTAATTCACCCCAGGTGTCTTGATTAACCTGGAGCAACTGCCATTTGGTTAACAAGGTATCAGGGATTTGTTTAGCCTGGGGCCAACATACTGGTTCCTCACCACTTTGCTATAGCTATCTGGCCTTGCCCCATCACATATGCCAAACAAATGGAATTTTGTCATGAAGGAAGTGCTGTCTCATGGTTAGTGCAGGTAATGGGGAATCTGGATTCTTTTATTCCTGCCACTGACTCCGTAAGTAATTTAAACTTTGTGTTTCAATTTACCCATCCATAAAATGGGGATGATGAGGCCATTTTAAAGCTGCAATCCCAAGCTTTCAGCTAGTATATACACCACAGATGCTGCCCCTTTTGAAACAAAAGCCACTACAAGCAGGTCACCATTACAGCATGTTGGGAGGAGGAGGAGGAGGAAGTAACACAGTAATGAGAATGATGTGCTTTTTAAGGTCTGATCTCACTTAAGTTCACTGAATACAAATAAATTACTCTGCACCACTGGAAAGCTGGGGCTCTGTCCTGGCTTTAATCTTTATCCCTAGAGGCTTACAAAGATTACTGGTCACTCTGACCAGGCAATAACTAAAGGCCATTTACCAGACAGATGACACTAGGTTTCTGGCATTCTGGTTCATTAGTGCTGCCAGGGAATGGTGGCTCAGAGCCATCACAAAGTGTGTGGGCTCTCTGTGGGTGCTTGGCCTCCCTCTGATCTGCACTGATCCCCAGGGAACCTGATAGATATATTGGCTGGCCCAAGGACATACTCTGCAAGGAAGCCTGCCCGTTCACTCATCCACCCAACCCCACTCCAGTGGGAAAAAACAAACAAACCAGGGACAAACTCTAAATGGATATGCTCACATAATCCCCCCTTCTTTGCCACACCATGGGGGTAAACGGGGTTTTAACTGTCTGGTTAAACCGGCCTTATAACTGCTTTGCATTACCAGAGTAGTGAAAATCAGCCAGCATGTACTGATAATCTGGCTCCACAGCGCTGATTGCTCCCTAATAAAAATACTGGAAAAACATTAAGAAAATCTCCCTTAATGTTTAGAGTCTCATCCTACAGTGCAAGTTTTTCCTTGAATAAGAACCACATAAGGACCCATGTTAGGGTCAATATTGAATTATCCATAAGAGGACCACACTTGTGAGGGAATGGGGAGTAAAATGAAGCTGCAGAGAACCTATACCCCCAGCCCTGCTCCTGCTCAGCAACATGGCTTGAACCCCATGGATGAGCTTTTGAGGCGATAAGAGGAAACACTCCCCTTGTTATTGCTATATGACTTTGTAATCTAAGGATTGCTGGGTTAACACACATAGGCAGAGCCCCTGACATGAGCATAGTAATTTATTACTGGAAGAGGGGACAGAAGCAGCTCCCCTCCTGCTGCTGGTACAAAAAAAATTTCCCTCTCCCCCAGGCAAGAAACACACCCTCTTCAACTTCCTCTCACAGTTCCTGTCAAGCCAGGGCTCTTTCCTGACCCACAGTAGCCACACCCTTCAGGGGCTCTCTGTGGATGTGCCACAAGCACAGACCCATCCAGCGCTGTAATTCTGTTACAATAGATTGTGGAGCCAGGGAGGAGGAGATTAGGCCCTTATCACATACTGCATGCAGGCAAAACAGATGTAGAATGGGGGTATCCAAGAGTCCTCATGCCTGTATGTGGCATTGCAAGGGACTTCATTTCTCTTACCCCCAGCTGGCCACTTCCTTGGCTGCAATGGCCAGTCCCAGCCTGTGTCTTCTCCCAACTCCCTCTCAGGGTTTTCTGTGGCTCTCTCCTCAAGTCAAGTCACATCAGTTTGCTCCCCTTCCAGGGGGCTCAAAGTCCCAGATGATCTTCATCCTTCCTGGGCTTCTTAGCTTTGCTCACACTTGTCAGAGCGCTAACTCCCCAGGTTTATCCCCACTGGGAGTACAAATACCACATAAACTGGCCCTCCACTCCTCTGGGGCTTCTCTTTTATTCCCTTATCCTTATGTGCCTTAGCTCATGGCTCCCCCTCTACAGGAACCTACCCTACAAATGACTCAGCCTGACTGTCTCATGCCACAGAGGGACTCCATTCATTCATTCATTCATTCCTTCCTTCATTCCTTCCTTCCTTCCTTCCTTCATTCCTTCCTTCCTTCCTTCCTTCCTTCCTTCCTCCAGGGTCTTCCCCCAGAGACCGTCCCATCTCTATTTATACAGTGATCGCCCTGCTTTACCACCACAGCGGGGGTTAGCTTCTCATTAAGCCCCATTACACCCAGATGGGGTCACTGATTAGCCCTTACCTTGCCAGACAGATGATGGGAGACACTTATCTCACTGGCTGACCACTGTGTATTGTGTGTTTTACAATGGGTGGTTATTAGCCTACTGAGTTAAATATTATTGAAGACCTTGCATGGGCTTTAGAAGGAAAATTAACAGAAAGAGGTAAACAGCAGAAGGTGGGGGGACCCACTTTTCAGGTAAAGATGAAAGATCTGAGCTGACATATCTAGGGGTGTGGAAAGACACCCAGACATCCTTCACTTTGGGGAGTCAAGGTGCCAGTGGGCTTGACCTCATGAAAGAGGGGTCTCAGCCAGGTTGACAAATGCTAAAAGGACCTTGGGGTAAGCAGTACCTTATTAGACAAGAGGGCATCTGTGAGTTGAGTTTAGGCTCTAGAAGGTGTGTTATGGTTTTATTTGATATGTAACCCTTTGTTTCCAATGGTCCTGTTTGCTATCATATACATCTCCCTTCTTTGTTGAATAAACACATTTGCTTTCTGCTGTGCATTAAGTGGAGCTGTGTTCTAAGGTGTAACAGGTAAGCTGCAGTATACTGTTCCTGTGGGAAAAGTGGGTCTGGTATACAGTGAGTGTCCAGTGGATAAGGGGTGGACCCCGCAGGGAATGCTCAGAGGACTTGGGGGTTGGAGTGCACCTATAGCTAACCTGCATGAGGGACAGCACAGCCCACATGGGCTGAGAGGGGAGCACTTGTACTGCCTGTGGCTGGGAGCATTAGGGAGCTGACCCCTGGCAGGTACAGACGAGGCTTCCTCATGCTAAGGGCAAGTGGTAGTCGGGTGCCTCACAAGGTCACAGGGCAGTAGAAGATTTAATCATTTATCCACCGCGCTGGTAACTTTCACTGCAGCTGTGTAGCAGACAAGTGCCTGATCCCTGGCAGAAATGTGACTTTGGTGTCTCCCCTAACATCTTGATATTAATGGAACAAATCTATTATGTCGAAAATGACAGGCCAAATTGTCAAAAGTGCCCAAGTGACTTAGGATCCTACACCCCTTGATAAGTCAATGGGACTTAGGTGCTTTTGAAAATTATGTCCAAAATGTAACACTGCCCAGTGGTAGGTAGTGTGTAATACTGCTGAAGCAGTACAGCTTTTCTTATATGTTTAATGCTTCCTGTTCATCAGTAGAAAGGATTTGCGCAAGTGCACAGTTGAGAGGATCAACTGCAAGCTGTTTTATTATTACAAGTCTCACAAACCTCCATGAGAGCAGGGCAATAACAGTCAGGCAGAGTGATGTAAGAGGTGAGAGTGCCCATCCAACTTCTTTTCTTTTCCTGTTGGAAATTATCAGTGTTGAACTTCTTTAAGAGTGGCAAAGAGTCCTGTGGCACCTTATAGACTAACAGACGTATTGGAGCATAAGCTTTCGTGGGTGAATACCCACTTCGTCAGATGCATGCAGTGGAAATGTCCAGAGGCAGGTATAAATATGCAGGGAAGAGTCAGGCTAGAGATAATGAGGTTAGTTCAATCAGGGAGGATGAGCAGGGCCAGCTCTAGCTTTTTGGCTGCCCCAAGCAAAAAGAGAGAAAAAAAAAAAAGGCTGCCGCTGGACTGCCGAAGCAAAAAAAAAAACGCCCCAAGAATCCCCGGACTGCTGCCCCTTACAAGGAGCCGCCCCAGGCACATGCTTTCTCATCTGGTGCCTGGAGCCGGCCCTGAGGATGAGGCCCTCTTCTAGCAGTTGAGGTGTGAACACCAAGGGAGGAGAAACTGCTTTTGTAGTTGGCTAGTCGTTCACAGTCTTTGTTTAATCCTGAGCTGATGGTGTCAAATTTGCAAATGAACTGAAGCTCAGCAGTTTCTCTTTGAAGTCTGGACATTTCCACTGCATGCATCCGACGAAGTGGGTATTCACCCACGAAAGCTTATGCTCCAATACGTCTGTTAGTCTATAAGGTGCCACAGGACCCTTTGTCGCTTCTACAGATCCAGACTAACACAGCTACCCCTCTGATACTGAACTTCTTTAAGCAATTGGCACTTAGCTTAAATCCACGATCCCACAACAATATTAGAAGCCATATCACAAAGAAGCCCCTTTATGAAATAACTCAGACAGAAATTGCCACAGAGAGGAAAAAAATCCACAAACCGAAACTGATATAGAGAATGACCAGGATGGCTAGACAGAAGGCTGCTGCTTTCTTCTTTAAGAGCCATTGGGACTTTTGCCATTCATGGCAATGGGCTCTAAAGCAGTCATTTTTTGTAAGAAGAGTCCTTTGACTAGAGGTTTCTGCCCTAGACATAGCTGTTTGCTTTTTTGAAATCATATTTTGGTTTGTTTGGGTGTGAATTAGCTGGAACTTTTAAGCCTATACTGCTGGAAGATGAAGCCTGAACAGAAAAACACCTGAGATGCATAACTATGAAGAAACAGTCTTCTATCCAATGCTGGGGTTACTAGTAAATCAGAAGAGCGGGTCACATATGTCATTTCCCACCAGGTCCGAACAATCCAAGTACCAAACAGAGTAGGCCATCAGTCTGATGCAGCTTTCTCTTGTTTTGTTTTTGTTTGTGGTATCCCTTTATGACATTTAATGTGAGAAACTCTGCTGCTGCAGAAACCAGGCTACAGTTTCAATTCATGTTTCCAGTCACTTTGTTCTTCGCTCTCAAGGAGACGAGCTGTTTTTCTTTTCTTTGGTGAAGTTTATTATACTATGGGCAAAACATCAAAGGGAAAACTTGGACAGAGCTGCGGAGCAAGCCACAGAGAGCACACTATAATGTTCTAACCTTTGGAACAGTCAATATTTTTCAAATTCTAAAGATAGGAAATATTTTAATTCCATTTTTTTTTACTTCACTGGATGTGTTGCTTCAGAACACTCTGCCCTTCTGACAATTGCCAGCTCACTCCAGGAACTGTATGTAGTGCAGGTCCAGCAGTCCAGAGCAGGATGTGCATCAGCATTTTGGCCATGGGAGGAGTAGCCAGGGTGGGGACTTCTTAAATAGCCAACCGAACTGGACCCACCTGAGACCACATCATCAGGACAGATCTTGGTTCACCCTGCACAATGGAAACAGTGGGAATGAAATCTGTCTTTATTTTGCATAAAAAGCATGTGTGCTTTTCATTCATAATAATACTGCTTTGTATTTCTTTGGCAATCCAAGAATCTGACAGCATTTTACATCTATTAAAATATTTAGTCTGAAAATCCACAGCAAGGTAGGTAAGTATGGTTCCTGTTCGACGAAACTGAGACACAGAGCGGTAAAAGTGTAGCTCTACTCTGAAAGTGACTGTGTAATGGTGGCGCTTTCTTACCCGTGAGATCTCGTCTCTGTGTATATTCAGAATTGTATGTGCTGATGCTGACAAAATAAGCTTTTTCTGCTTTTTGGTCCTGTTAGCCCTGTACAGCCTACATAGTTAAAGAGAGAATGAACCAGAATCTATTCTTCCTGTGCCATAGGAGCTGGAACTAGGGGTGCTGGGGGTGCTGCTGCACTCCCTGGATTGAAGTGGTTTTACAGTTTGGTTCAATGGCTATCAGCACCCCTGCTGTACAAATTGTTCCAGCACTGGTGTCCTGTGCATAATCAGTGCCTAACTTGAGATACTGTAAAGAACCCTCGGTTCCTCGGTGGGAGTAGGGAAGAAGGTTCTCAGCACTTATTGAAACTGAGGACCCTTTAAGATGTTTCCGTTTGGATGCTTAAAGTGATGCACCCAAAATCACTAGTTAATATTGAAAATCATAACCTAGGTTCCTGTTATAAGCCAATCAGTTAATCCTGTGCACTCTATTGAAATCAATGAGGTGCCCAGGCATAACTGAGGATAGAATTTGGCCAACAGAACAGGTCAGTGGTGGTCTTGATGTGGAAAAAGGAAAAAACCCAAACAAACCTAGCTTGACTTTCAGATGTTAGACTGAGTTTTCTGAACTTGCAGACAAATAGAAGAACCATGGGCATGATCCTTCATGGCCTTACACTTTATGTACCCATTTACACCTGTACAAAGGGGATGTAAAATGGTACCATTGTAATGTGGTAACTTTACAGAGGTGCAAATAAGTACACAAAGAGCAAGCCCATGGAAACCCAGGCCCATCTTTTACTTTTAAATTGAGCACACTTGATTGGGAAATCATTGTTAGTCTATAAGGTGAGAGACAATAATTATGGTAGTAAGGATGCCATTTTCAGTCACTTGTCTGAATCCGACCATACTTTGAGGGCCTGATCCTACACGTTTGTTATGCACAGAACTCCCACTGAAATCAAGGGAACAGAGCATCAGAACCTTAGGGTACATCTACACTGTAATAAAAGACCCATGGCATGGCAATGACTGGCCCAGGTCAGCTGACTCAGGCTCGTGGGGCTGAGGCTGTGAGGCTACAAAATTGTGGTGTAGACATTTGGGCTTGGGCCGGAGTGCAGGCTCTGAGATTCTCTGAGGACCCTTGTGTTCCTTTGCTTCCCTTATCAATTTTCTAGAGTTCCTAACTTCTGACATATTCATTTCTTCCATTTGTTATTTTTTTTAAATTATACCTGTCCCTTTACTTTCCCTCTAAGCCAGGTTGGTTTTTTTTTAGCCAGAACAGCCTTCTTTCTCAACTGTGGTTTTGTGGAATCTAGTAAAACATTATTTAACAATTCCCAGTTATCACTCACATTTTTCTTTTTAAATTCTTCCTCCCATTGGATTTGACTCATAATTGTTTTCAGCTTTGTGAAACTGGCCCTCTAAAGCACCAAGTATATATATATATATCATTGTCATCTATCATATTCAGAAATTCCCAGGTTTTTTTAATACTGACATCAAGAGACATAAGAACATAAGAAAGGCCATACTGAGTCAGACCAAAGGTCCATCCATCCCAGTATCCTGTCCACCGACAGTGGCCAATGCCCAGAGTGAGTGGACCTAACAGGTAATGATCAAATGATCTCTCTCCTGCCATCCATCACCCCCCTCTGACAAACAGAGGCTAAGGACACTATTCCTTACCCATCCTGCTTAATAGCCATTAATGGACTTCATCTCCATGAATTTATCCAGTTCTCCTTTAAACCCTGTTATAGTCCTAGCCTTCACAGCCTCCTCAGGCAAGGAGTTCCACAGGTTGACTGTGCGCTGTGTGAAGAAGAACTTCCTTTTATTAGTTTTAAACCTGCTGCCCAATAATTTCATTGGTTGGCCCCTAGTTCTTCTATTATGAGAACAAGTAAATAACTTTTCCTTATTCACTTCCTCCACACCACTCATGATTTTATATACCTCTATCATATCCCCCCTTAGTCTCCTCTTTTCTAAGCTAAAAAGTCCTAGCCTCTTTAATCTCTCCTCATATGGGACCTGTTCCAGACCCCTAATCATACATCAAATTGAAGTAAGTCCCCCATGACCACACAGCTGTTTTCCCTATATTATAGATAGATATATGCTTAAGGAGCCAGTCATCCTGTTCCCTAGTGTGATTTGGTAGTCTGTAGCAGACACCGACTAATGCCCCTTCTTGTGCTTCATCTGTTAGGACATTGATTCATAAGCATTCACAATCATTTTCTTCTGAGTTATCAGTGACTGGGAAACAGGTAATGCCATTTTTTACATAAAGTCTCCCTCCCGCTTCTCTTTTGCCCACTTGATCCTTCCTAAATAGATTATAACCATTGATTTTAATACTCTAGTCATGCAAACAATCCCGTTCCAAAGCTGTCCTTGGCAGAGCGTCCCTTTTAGGAGCTACATGTCGAGCGTAAACATGCAGGTCCAACCGCCAAGGTGTATCTGTCTGGTGGGGCCAGTGCTCTACCCTGTGGCCGAAGCCTTCTGACCATTTCTTTCCCTCTCGGGGTCCCTGGAGAAACAAACAAAACAGGCCACGTCAACAAACGAGGTTAAACAAAAGTGTAAAGGGAAAGAATGAAAGAAAACCTGTAGGTGGCTTCAGTGAGGATATTGCCCTCTTTTACTGCAGAGGGCCTTGGCAGTGTCACAGTCCACCCTAGAGTCCCCTGAGCCTCCAGTATAAGTCTCGGTCTCTTTCTTCTTAGTTCAGCAGATCTGCACTCTTCTTTCTGCAAGGGCAAAGGCTCTGTTGGCTGTCAGACCGCTCTCTGGGAGCTGGAGAGGGCAACTGCCTGCTTCCGTCCCATCTGAGTGGCGTTCCCTTCATTCAACTCCTCCTGCAGTCCTGGCATGATTTGCAGGCATGGAGGGGTTAGGCTACTCTAGCCCAAAGCAGCTCCTTAACCCCTTCCATGCTGGTGCAGGGTTTGTATCCCCATCACACACCCCGCCAGGTTACGTAATACCCACTAGATCGAATTTATGCTCATAAACGAGCAATTCCAGTTCCTCTTATTTGTTACCCAGGCTCCTAGCAATTGTTTACAAGCAATTAAAGAATTTCTTCTCTTCATGTCCTTTGGTTCCTTGGTTAATTTCTTCTCAACAACTCGATTTTGGACTGAGTGCTCATTTCATCCCTCTTTTTACCGTCCCTTTACAGTGGCTAGTAGGAATTCTAAAGCAATAGCCGACACTTCTACCAGTCACGCAGTCTCAGAGTCAAATCCATCCCTCACATCAGTGGCACACCATTAAAACTATAACTGAGGACAGCATTTGTCCTTGCTGGTATGTATACATTGCTGTAAAAAGCATGATTTTCAGTAGTGTTTCTACATCTTAGAATCTGGGGCCCACCTAGATTTTGCCCATTCACGCAATTATTGCTTTGGTGTCTGAAAAGCCATTCAAAAATTCAAAGATTTAAAGATGTTGTTATAGGTGGGGTGCTGGTAGCCCTGCCTGTTATCAGGGTTTCCCAACACTTCCCAGAATAAGAGCCTCTTTTCAGTTGCTTATGAAACTTTGCCAACTTTAACCATTCAGACTTGAATTTCCTGTGTTGGTTGTCTGCCTTAGGCAGAATCATTTTGGAACGTTTCAGAAAAAAATGATTAAGTCATTTCTGAGA
Source organism: Macrochelys suwanniensis (assembly GCA_033296515.1). Taxonomy (NCBI): domain Eukaryota; kingdom Metazoa; phylum Chordata; order Testudines; family Chelydridae; genus Macrochelys; species Macrochelys suwanniensis. Next base: position 237,459,780 of record CM065776.1, on the reverse strand, counting down.
AGGAAATAAGGGAAAAATTCATTGTTTTGCCTGTGTTAAAAAAAACCCCTTACATCCATTTTATTGAGAAGTTCTAATGCCTCCATGCTTTGGAGGAAGGGCTTGACATTTAGATAGAGCTGGCCTTTGTGTCAGGCATGTAGATTTTACTATTTCTGAGAAAAGCTGCCCAAATTAGGTCAATTTATAACCCTTTGAAAAATCTGAGTTTGCACATGCTCAGTAGAGACTTGTTAGAGTTTGGCAGCTGAATTCTAAGAGGATTCCATCTGTACTGACAGCTCAAGCCTGGGGATTCAGAGGCTGAGTAGGACTTTCCCTGCATTTGCTCCACCCAGCTGCTGCAGGTGGTTGTGGCATTAGGCACTGGACCTGTGAGCTAGAAGAGTGACTCTTCTTTGATCTCCGTGTTTCTGGCACATCGTCAGCTTGGAAGAGGAAGCTGCCTGACTCAAATGCAGAGGACAAAGGTTGGAGGAGGCAGTAGATGGGAGAAGGAGCCAGACTGGCAGCTGGGAAGACTGGGAGTGCCTGGGCAAGGAGACTGGGACTGGGAGGGGTAATGGAGGATGGGGATAAAAACTGAGATCACATGAAGGGTTAGGGGAAAGAATGGGACAAGGAGGCAGTGGGATGAATGGGATAGGGAGCAGGGCAGGGAAAAGACTGAGACTGGATGAGGTGCATAGGCGTGAGGGTGGGGACTTGGACTGGCTGGGCAAGCAGACCAAAAAAAGGAGGCCTTAGAGAGACTGAATCTGGGAGCAGGGATTAGGAGAAGACTGGGACTAGGATGTAGAGTCTGGAGGGGAGACTGGGACTGATTGGGCAAGGAGATTTGAACTGGGATGAGGGGTCCCATAAGTGTAGACTAGAACTGACTCAGTGAAGAGACACACTGAGACCAAGAGCTGTAGGGGAGACTGGAATGAGGAGCTGGGAGTTGGGGAAGAGACAGGACAGGACAGGCTTCAGGGACAGAGGCAAAAGGGTCTGTGACCAGTACAGAATACTCCTCTCCAAAACCTGGAATGGAACCTAAGATTCTTGAGTCTCACCACTCCTCTGCTGTCAGTAAATAACTTTGAACCCCTCTGACAAAGTGTGCATCTTATCTGCTCCTAATGGCTGACTCACACAGAATCATAGGGCTGGAAGGGACGTCGAGAGGTCATCTAGTCTGGTCCCCTGCACCCATGGCAGGACTAAGTATTATCTAGACCATCCCTGACAGGGGTTTGTCTAACTTGCTCTTAAAAATCTCCAATGATGGAGGCCGCACAGCCTCCCCGGGCAATTTATTCCAGTGTTTAACCACCCTGACAGTTAGAAAGTTTTTCCTAATGTCCAACCTAAACCTCCCTTGCTGCAATTTAAGCCCATTGTTTCTTGTTCTCATCTCACAGGGGTGCTGTGAAAATAAACTAATTAATATTTATGAAGTACTTGGATACTATAGTGATGCGCATTATAGAAAAGCCCCTGAGGTAATTTAGAATTCTGTTGTGATGAGTTTGGTCACAGAGACCCCCTTGGGACTGTCACATGATGTGCTGAGACTACCTCTGAGCCCATCTTTCCTGCCACCTTGGGACTTGAGAACCCTGCCTTGTTGAGCCAGATATGCTAATCTGCTGCAACACAGGCCCAGGGTCTGACCCACGCCCGCAAAGCTGCAGACTTTACTGAAAATGGCTTAGCAAATGCTCCTGTCTCTAGCACCCAGACACCCAGGTCCCAATAGGATCCAAACCCAAAATAAATCCATTTTATTCTGTATAAAGCTTATACAGAGTAAACTCATAAACTGTCCGTCCTCTATAACACTGATAGAGAGATATGCACAGCTGTTTGCTCCCCCAGGTATTAATTACTTACTTTGGGTTAATTAATAAGTAAAAAGTGATTTTATTAAGTATAAAAAGTAGGATTTAAGTGGTTCCAAGTAATAACACACAGAACAAAGTAAGTTACCAGCAAAATAAAACAAAACATGCAAGTCTAAGCCTAATACAGTAGGAAACTGAATACAGATAAATCTCACCCTCAGAGATGTTCCAATAAGCTTCTTTCACAGACTGGACTCCTTCCTAGTCTGGGCCCAATCCTGTCCCCTGGTACAGTTCTTGTTAGCTCAGGTGGTAACTAGGGGATTTCTCATGACTGGAACCGCCTTTGTGCTGTTCCACCCCCATAGATAGCTTTGAGAAAGGCGGGAATCTTTTGTTTCTCTGGGTTCCCACCCCTCCTTCTAAATGGCTGGAAAAGCACCAGGCTTAAGATGGATTCCAGTACCAGGTGACATGGTCACATGTCCTGTGAGACCCCAAGCCTTCATTCTTCCTGGCCTGACTCACAGGAAGGCTTGCAAGTAAACAGAGCCATTTACAACCAATTGTCCTAGTTGATGGGAGCCATCAAGAATCCAAACCACCATTAATGGCCCACACTTTGCATAATTACAATAGAACCTCAGAGTTATATTTCATATTTCTAGTTTCAGATACAAGAATTGATACAAATTTATACAAATAGGATGACCACACTCAGTAGATTATAAGCTTTGTAAAGAGACCTTTTGTACGAAGCATATTCCAGTTACATTATATTCACTCATTAGCATATTTTCATAAAATCATATGGAGTGCAACGTCACACCTGTATGCAGAGAAGACTTTGAATAGTATACTGTAAATAAGGCCTAGGGCCATACATTGAACAGTCAGGATAAAACAAAACTTTGAATAGTTAGCTGCTCATTCATGAGCACTATCCACCCTGTACATTGACTGAGGCATGGATTTGTGGAAAAAAATGTTATCTTGTAATTAGAGACTGTATCATAATATATATGCACAGGAGGCCTAATGAAGGTTGCAGAGGCAACTTTAATTCCGGCATTTCCTAACATTTGAGTGCTTGACTTTGCAACCTTAATGTTCTTTTAACATAGTTGCTTTGGAGGTAATAATATCTATATTAGAACATCTTATTACACAAATACTAATTATCACTAAATAAATTGTGCACTATAGCAATCAGGGTTGCCAGGCGTCTGGTTTTTGACTGGAATGCCTGGTCAAAAAAGGAACCCTGGTGGCTCGGCTGCTAAAAGTCTGGTTGGCGGAAGTGGCCAGCTCTGTGCGGCTCCTGGAAGTGGCTGGCATGTCCCACTGGCTCCTAGGTGCAGGGACAGCCAGGGGTCTCAGCACACTGCCTCCGTCCCCGGGCACTGCCTCCACAGCTCCCATTGGTTCCCGGCCAATGGGAGCTAGTGAGCTGGCACTCAGGGCAATGCCTGCACCACGGGCATAGGCAGCACGTGGAGCCCCCTGGCTGCCCCTGCACCTAGGAGCCCTCATCCCCCTATGCCCCAACCCCTGCCCCAGCCCAAAGCCCCCTCCTGCACCCCAAACACCTCATCCCCAGCTCCACCCTGGAGCCCGCACCCCTTCCCACACCCCAACCCCCTGCCCCAGCCCAGTGAAAATGAGCGAGTGAGCAAGGGTGGGGGAGAGCGAGTGACAGAGGGAGGGGGGTGAAGTGAGCAGGGAGTGGGGCCTCGGAGAAGGGGTGGGGCATGAGGGAATGGGCAGGGTAGGGGGCAGGGCAAGGGTGTTCGATTTTCTGCAATCAGAAATTGGCAAACTTAGTGGCAATACTAAGCACAGTACCTCTACTAAGGACATCTTCATTCCTACTAATTCTCTTCATTGCAGGTTTTCCCTGCTATAAGAACTTTTCCCCCAGGATGCTAGTCTGCAGCTGGTCCTTTCAATTTGGCAGAGCCCAATAAGGTGACTAGACAGCAAAGGTGAAAAATCGGGGTAGGGGGTAATAGGAGCCTATATAAGTAAAAGACCCAAAAATCGGGACTGTACCTATAAAATCGAGACATTTGGTCAGCTTAGAGCCAACTGAGCAGAGCCCTGAAGTGGCCATTTTGGAACTAGCAGCTGCTTCATTCTTTTCTGTGCTGGTACGTATTTGTTATGTCTTTTCCTAGCTTTCCCACTTTTTATTGCCTAGGGGATGGCAAATTCTCACATCTTGCACATGCTTGTTTTGTTTTATCCTCATTGTTCAATGTGTTTTGAACATTTTTTGTGGATCTGCCAAAGTTAAGGCATGCCTCCTTGAGAGTGGCGGAGGGTGGGAAGGGGGCACACTGGGCAATTCAGTAAATCATCTTGATTTCATTTTCCAGAAAACACAGCCTCTTTGTTGTGCCACTGATACCTCAGGCTTATGAAACTCTCAGTCAAACTGGGGCCAAGCAAAAATGGGATAGGTTGCTGGACTAGGTTTATGTTAGTTGAACATCCTGGCCAGGATATGTTATTAACTGCCATCTTCTGTTCCCTGGAGTCTTTCAAGGTTATAGAATCATAGAACTGGAAGGGACCTTGAGAGGTCATCTAGTCCAGTCCCCTGCACTCATGGTAGGACTATATTATCTAGACCATTCCTGACATGTATTTGTCTAACCTGCTCTTAAAAATCTCCAGTGATGGAGATTCCACAAACTCTCTAGGCATTTTATTCCAGTGCTTAACCACCCTGACAGGAAGTTTTTCCTAATGTCCAACCTAAACCTCCCTTGCAGCAATTTAAGCCCATTTCTTCTTGTCCTATCCTCAGAGGTTAAGAAAAAACATTTTTTCTTCCTCCTCCTTGTAACAACCTTTTACATACTTGAAAACTGTCATCATGTCCCCTCTCAGTCTTCTCTTTTCCAGATTAAACAAACCCAATTTTTTCAATCTTCCCTCAGAGGTCATGTTTTCTAGAGCTTTAATAATTTTTGTCGCTCTTCTCTGAACTCTCTCCAATTTGTCATAGAATCATAGAAGATTAGGGTTGGTAGAGACCTCAGGAGGTCATCTAGTCCAACTTCCTGCTCAAAGCAGGACCAGCATCAACTAAATCATTCCAGTTAGGGCTTTGTCAAGCCGGGCCTTAAAAACCTCTAAGGATGGAGATTCCACCACATCCCTAGGTAACCCATTCCAGTGCTTCACCACCCTCCTAGTGAAATAGTGTTTCCTAATATCCAACCTAGACCTCCCCCACTGCAACTTGAGACCATTGCTCCTTGTTCTGTCATCTGCCACCACTGAGAACAGTCTAGCTCCATCCTCTTTGGAACCCCCCTTCAGGTAGTTGAAGGCTGCTATCAAATCCCCCCTCACTCTTCTGCAGCCTAAATAACCCCAGTTCCCTCAGCCCCTCCTCGTAAGTCATGTGCCCCAGCCCCCTAATAATTTTCATTGCCCTCCGCTGGACTCTCTCCAATTTGCCCACATCCCTTTTGTAGTGGGGAGACCAAAACTGGACGCAATACTCCAGGTGTGGCCTCAAAAGTGCCAAATAGAGGGGAATAATTACTTCCCTCGATCAGCTGGCAAATGCTCCTATTAAAACAGCCCAATATACCGTTGGCCTTCTTGGAAACAAGGGCACGCTGCTGATTCATATATAGCTTCTCATCCACTGTAATTCCTAGGTCCTTTTATTCAGAACTGTTGCTTAGCCAGTCGATCCCCAGCCTGTAGCGGTGAATGGGATTCTTCCGTCCTAAGTGCAGGACTCTGTACTTGTCCTTATTGAACCTCATCAGATTTCTTTTGGCCCAATCCTCCAATTTGTCTAGGTCACTCTGGACCCTATCCCTACCCTCCAGTGTATCCTCCTCTCCCTGCAGCTTAGTGTCATCAGCGAACTTGCTGAGGGGGCAATTCATCCAATCATCCAGATCATTAATAAAGATGTTGAACAAAACCGGCCCCAGGACCAACCCCTGGGGCACGCCATTTGATACTGGATGCCAACAAGACATTGAGCCGTTGATCACTACCCGTTGAGCCTGACAATCTAGCCAGCTTTCTATCCACCTTATCCACATCCACACCTTGTCCACATCCTTCCTGAAATGTGGCGCCCAGAACTGGACACAAATCACACAATACTCCAGTTGAGGCCTAATCAGCACTGAGTAGAACAGAAGAATTACTTCTTGTGTCTTGCTTACAACACTCCTGCTAATACATCCCAGAAGGATGTTCACTTTTTTTGCAAAAGGTTACACTGTTGACTCATATTTAGCTTGTGGTCCACTATGACCCCCAGATCTCTTTCCTCAGTATTCCTTCCTAGGAAGTCATTTCCCATTTTGTATGTGTGCAACTGATTGTTCCTTTGTATGTGGAGTACTTTGCATTTGTCCTTATTGAATTTCATCCTATTTACTTCAGACTGTTTCTCTAGTTTGTCCAGATCATTTTGAATTTTAATCCTCCAAAGCACTTGCCACCCCTCCCAGCTTGGTATCATCTGCAAACTTTATAAGTGTACTCTCTATGCCATTATCTAAATCATTGATGAAGATATTGAACAGAACTGGACCCAGAACTGATCCCTGTGGGACCCCACTCATTATGCCCTTCCAGCATGACTGTGAATCACTGATAATTACTCTCCGGGAACGGTTTTCCAACCAGTTTTGCACCCACCTTATAGTAGCTCCATCTAGGTTGCATTTCCCTAGTTTGTTTATGAGAAGGTCATGCGAGACAGTATCGAAAGCTTTACTAAAATCAAGATATACCATGTCTACTGCTTCTCCTCTATCGACAAGGCTTGTTACCCTGTCAAAGAAAGCTATCAGGTTGGTTTGACATGATTTGTTTGACACTGTTATTTATCACCTTATTATCTTCTAGATGTTTGCAAATTGATTGCTTAATTATTTGCTCCATTATCTTTCTGGGTACAGAAGTTAAGCTGATTGGTCTGTAATTCCCTGGGTTGTCCTTATTTCACTTTTTGTAGATTGGCACTATATTTGCCCTTTTCCAGTGGTCTGGAATCTCTCCCATCTTCCATGACTTTTCAAAGATAATCGCTAATGGCTCAGATATCTCCTCAGTCAGCTCCTTGAGTATTTTAGGACGCATTTCATCAGGCCCTGGTGACTTGAAGACATCTAATTTGTCCAAGTAATTTTTAACTTGTTCTTTCCCTATTTTAGCCTGTTATGACACAGAAGCTTTTAAAACGTATACAACTGGAAATCAACATGTAGCATTTGGCTTGTAGTTGCTTTTCAGTGTCTAAGTATATATCACTTGTCTAATAAACCAGCTTTTGGACAATGTCAATTATTAAAATGACCTGCCCAAAGGCTTTTCTGTAGTGAATTAAATATCTGAATGATGGTGAACTGGTTGCATCTCTGACGTGATGGAAGTGATATTTGTTATTGGTAACAGCATCTAAAGGAGTGGGCTGAGGCAAGGTTTGCACCAATTATTGGGGATGTATGCCTGACTTTTACCTAAATAGCTTACAAATTCCTGAAAAAGCAGCCTTAACTGTCTCAAGTGGTGCACACAGAAAGTGAAGAAGACTCGGTTAAGTAACCATCTGTGAAAAATTTGGTTTAAGTGACTTACCTGGCATCACCTAGAAACTCTGGCCAAGACTATAACAGGGTTCAAAAAAGAACTAGATAAGTTCATGGAGGATAGGTCCATCAGCGGCTATTAGCCAGGATGGACAGGGATGGTGTCCGTAGACTCTATTTGCCAGAAGCTGTGAATGAGCGACAGAAAATGGATCACTTGATGATTACCTGTTCTGTTCATTCCCTCTGGGGCACCTGGCACCTGGCATTGGCCGCTGTTGGAAGACAGAATACTGGGCTAGCTGGACCTTTGGTCTGACCGTTCTTATGTTCTTAACTCTGCATCAAAGTCAAGGATAGAAACCAAGTCCCTTGGGTGGTATTGAGCTACATTAACCACAAGACCATACTCTTGCTTCCTACTGTCCAGTGTGTGTCATTCTCTGCACATCTTGAAATTTCTGTACCAGCGAGTGTAGTCCTACAGACAACAGCCTCCTTCACTACACAACCCTGATTCACTCCCAGAACACCATCCATGCAGGGAGGTGAATGAGGAAAGGTGCCTGTGGAAAAAATAGCCTGTGATCACGTAAAGAAGACTGTGTCATAAGATCATACAAGCAACCTTAAATCAAGCATTTCCTAACTTTTGAGTGCTTGACTTTGCAAACTTAATTAGGTTCTATTAACATAGCTTTTTAAAATGAAATAAAATATATAGCTTTTCCCACAGTTATTTTTTCACATATTGCTCTCTGGTACAAGTGACTGTATATTATGATGTACAGTCTGGATCATTTTGATTGCAGTTTGACAGAGCAGTTCAGTATGGTGCAATATCTTCTCTGAAAATACACAGAGATAGTGTCAGAAGATATCCATGTAGATTACACATTTCTTTTTTTCACAGTTAGTTGACAACTAAGGTAAATTCATGCAAAGCTCAAATCTCCATCTGCACCGGCCCTGTCGACTGACCAGGACAACTTGTATTGTAGCCATTTAATGTCCCCAAAATTGTATATAGAAATATGACCTGATTTTACCTATTTTTTCACTGCTGTTTGCAGAACCAACAGCCAGAGCTGTTATTCAGACTTATCAACTCAAGGTGTATGCTCTCTTTAGGCTGAGAAATACAATTTGTGCACAACCTAAAAATAATGAATTTGGCTAAATTCGTTAAAAAAATTCTGTGGGGGAGGACAAATTTGAGGAATGTACTCATCATCTTGGTGATATAACAACGAAGTGCATAGGTCAGTCTATAGAAAACAACGATCAACTTTAGGACCTTCATTGTTTGGAAAAAGCCACAAGTTTGCTGAACATAATATGACTGAACTTATTTAGCTGAAATCTTCACTCCACTTTCAAGGTCCTAATTTATAACCGTAGAATAGAACAACAACAACAAAAACCCCGCAAACAAATAAGGCCTGATTTTCCGCTCACTCACTCTGGATTTAAATTGGTGCAACCACAATGACTTCAAGGGATTACACATGACTTACACAGATGTGAGAGGAGAATCAAGGCCATTGAGTTTATCCGTACATGAGTGGAGGATATCCATCTTCAATAGGTTGTAAGTTCTTAGCCCAAAGACCTGTATCTTCCTATATATTTGTACAGTGGGGTCCTGATAATACTGCAATGCAAATTGGAAATAATATCATGTATTACACTGATGTTATGCTGGATCTTGGACAAAAGTCTGAAATGAGAACCCAGTAACGTATTAAAAAAATCTGTAATGGATTAGTTGTTGTTAAAATTAATACTGTGATTGACTGGAAATTTTGGTTAGTTAGAAATAACAGCAAGTTAATCAAGAAGTATGACATTATAAAAAATTTTTTTGTAAAGCTACATAATTGCAGGAGTGAAAGTTATGTATGGTTAGAGCGCCACCTATTGTTCTTATTTGACCTGCTCTGCACCTTTTCAATTATATACTTTGCTGTGTTGTAGCCATGTTGGTCCCAGGATATTAGAGAGACGATGTGGGTGAGGTAATATCTTTTATTGGATCAACTTCTAAAAGATATTACCTCACGTGCCTTGTCTCAATTATACAAACTGTTGCATTACTTTTTTCCTACTTTTTGGAATTAAAAAAAATTCTGAAGGGGGAGGGGAAGTTGGTAAATTCACTCTTTTTTCTGATGTCGTTACTGTATGAAACAATATACACTTTTTTCCCTACTGAAAAGTACTAGTCTATTAATGAGAAATCCATTTATGCCCAGTTTACTCTGTCACTGGAGAATATATAGTTGTCATAGTCCAGAATGTGGTATTCTAAACCCATACAATTATATAGCAAAATAAATCACTGCTAGCTTTCACTGTATGATACCTATACCCCTATGTATTGCTAAATTTTTTGGTTTGGTTATTTCTTGACTGTGGAAGAATACATTCTTTGTATACTGCTGCAATAGCTGATCAGCTGGGGCACTTCTGGTAACAGCCCCTAGATTTGAATGGAAGATATGTGGCTTTTCCAGATGCTCTAATAAAGACTGAATCCATTGATATTAGGGGCATAGTGTAATTGTGAAATATTTTCTCAGGCTTTTGCCAGAGGAGGTAGTGATGTGTGGCTAAATTTAACTAGAGGGTGGATATGTGGGATTTACACTGGTCAATACAGTATCTTGTCTATTTTTAAAAAATAATGTCATATGTGGGAGACTTCTACAAATCTAAAAGTAGATTTCACATTATTCTTGTATATATTTTATACCAGCAGGCATTAGAGCTAGATTATTATAAATGGAGATAGGCCAATCTCCTAGAGCAGGAAGGACCTTGAAAGGTCATTGAGTCCAGTCCCCTGCCTTCACTAGCAGGACCAAGTACTGTCCCCTGACAGATTTTTTGCCCCAGATCACTAAATGGCCCCTTCAAAGATTGAACTCACAACCCTGGGTTTAGCAGGCCAATGCTCAAACCACTGAGCTATCCCTCCCCCAAAGAAAGAAAATATCTGGGTTGGTCCTGTTCCTATTCCTACTAGGGCTGTTGATTAATCACAGTTAACATACACGATTAACTCAAAAAATTAATTGCGATTAAAAAAATTGATCGTGATTAATCACATTGTTAATAGAATAACAATTTAAATGTAGTAAATATTTTTGGATGTTTTTCTACATTTTCATAATATGTTGATTTCTATTACAACACAGAATACAAAGTGTACAGTGCTCACTTTATATTATTATTTTTTATTACAAATATTTGCGCTGTAAAAATCATAAACAAAAGAAATAGTATTTTTCAATTCACCTCATACAAGTACTGTAGTGCAATCTCTTTATCATGAAAGTGTAACTTACACATATAGATTTTTTTTGTTACATAACTGCACTCAAAAACAAAACAATGTAAAACTTTAGAGCCTACAAGTCCACTCAGTCCTGCTTCTTGTTCAGCCAATCGCTAAGGCAAACAAGTTTGTTTACATTTATGGGAGATACTGCTGCCTGCTTCTTATTTACAATGTCACCTGAAAGTGAGAACAGGTGTTCACATGGCACTTTTGCAGCATGCATTGCAAGGCATTTACATGCCTGATATGCTACAGTCTTTTGCCCCTTCATGCTTCGGCCACCATTTCAGAGGACATGCTTCCATGCTGATGATGCTCGTTTAAAAAAAAAGCGTTAATTAAATTTGTGACTGAACTCGTTAGGGAAGAATTGTATGTTGCCTGTTCTGCTTTACCTGCATTGTGCCATAAATTTCATGTTATAGCAGTCTCGGTTGATGACCCAGCACGTGTTCGTTTTAAAGAACACTTTCACAGCAGATTTGACAAAACGCAAAGAAGGTACCAATGTGAGATTTCTAAACATACCTACAGCACTCGACTCAAGGTTAAGAATCTGAAGTGCCGTCCAAAATCTGCGAGGGACGAGGTGTGGCGCATGCTTTTAGAAGTCTTAATAGAGCGACACTCAGATGCGGAAACTACAAAACCCGAACCACCAAAAAAAAAAAAGAACCTTCTGCTGGTGGCATCTGACTCAGATGATGAAAATGAACATGCTTCAGTCCACTCTGCTTTGGATCGTTATTGAGCAGAACCTGTCATCAGCATGGATGCATGTCCTCTGGAATGGTGGTTGAAGCATGAAGATATGAATCTTTAGCGCATCTGGTATGTAAATATCTTGCAACGCCGGCTACAACAGTGCCATGGGAACGGATGTTTTCACTTTCAGGTGACATTGTAAACAAGAAGTGGGCAGCATTATCTCCTGCAAATTGTAACCAAACTTGTTTGTCTGAGGGATTGGCTGAAGTAGGACTGAGTGTATGTGTAGGCGCTAAAGTTTTACATTGTTTAATTTTGAATGTCGTTATTTTTTGTACATTTTTTTACATTTGTAAGTTCAACTTTCATGATAAAGAAATTAGACTACAGTACTTGCAATGGGGGACTAGAAAAATATGATTTATTTTGTTTTTTACAGTGCAAATATTTGTAATCAAAAATAAATATAAAGTGAGCACTGTACACTTTGTATTCTGTGTTGTAATTGAAATCAATATATTTTAAAATATAGAAAACATCCCAAAACATTTAAATAAATGGCATTCTATTATTGATTAATCGCGCAATTAATCATGATTAATTTTTTTAATTGTGCAATTCATCATGATTAGGTTTTTTAATCACTTAACACCCCTAATTCCTACTAAGGAGAATCTGTCATTATTACCTAATCCCATGGAGCCTAGGTGGACCCCAAGTACCTTAATAAGAGTCATTTAGTTGACTGGTCTGGAGTCTGGTGTGTGCCAGTCACTTTCAGAAGAACCAGTGGCATAACAAGGCCTTTGTGCAAGAAAAGATTTGGCCCCCTCCAGCTTCTCTACAGCCCCAATCCAGATCCCCAGATACTGCCTAGTTTCTCACCTAGCTTATGTCTAGTTCCTCCATAGCCTCAATCAAGCCTTCCTAGATCCTGCCTGGCTTCCCCGCATCTCTTTCACAGCCCCGCTAAGGATTCTCAGCCCCCTGGCTCTCCACCAGTTCTCCCACCCCCACTCTCCCTCAACCTCCCTTCAGTCGATCGTCCGCTTCCTCATCCCCAATCTAATCACCCCTCCAGGCCCTTTTAGCTCCCCTGCTGACCCTCACTTCCTTCATCCTTAGTTCCCTACGACTCCACTTCAAACTCTCCCATGCCCCTGAAACCCCACGCTCTATTCCAACCCCTTCCCCCACCCTCAACAGCTCTGATCCCGGTCATCCAGCCCCTCGCTCCACCCAGTTCTGTTCCAACTCCCCTCCCACCCAGCTCTCCCTTCCCTAACCCTCCCCAGTTCTCCCCACTCCATGCAAAGCAGCCAATTTTTTTGCCTTGCTCTCCATCTTTGTGGGGAAGGGTGTGTGTCTCCTGTCTCCACCCCCCTCCAGCCCTTCACAGCCTTCGATGATGCAATCCCCCCCCCCCCCACACACACACCTTCTCCTTGTGTCCTTTGCGGTTGCTCAAGTTTGGGGTCTGCGGTCTGCAGTCGCTCCATCCAGAGAGACTCTCCCATCCCAGCCACCCCCCTGTCCCAGGGAGTTGGGCCTCTTTAATCTCATGGGCCCTGTTGCAACTGTACCACTTGCATCATTGTCATTACACCTCTGAGAAGAACCTCGTTCCATATAAGAATCCTAGAAGGAGTCAGTCATTGTAGCTCAATTAAGTTTAGGTTCAGCGGCTTGCAGTGACTCTTCCTCTAGTGGCACTTTTCAGTATTGCCAACACCAAGCATTCAGCGCTTATGAGCCAGGTCCCCCCAGAATCATGAGGTTAGCGTTAAATCATGTGATTTAAAAAATAATAAAAGTTGGTTGTTTTTATTCGCCATCTGGTCTTTGAGCCTTCATGTTTTCATACATTTGTCCACAGCCATGAGGGCTTGAAACTGTTTTTAATGACTGCTGAGATTCTGATGTAATGACATGACTTCAGAACCGGGGGATTTAAGGAAGATACCCTGATTAAATTGTCACTGCTTGCTTCAAAAGGCTGCTTTATTTAGTGGAAATGTCGAGGGCAAATTCTGTCCTCACTTGCATTAGTGAAATTCCCATTGAAGTTAGTAGGAAGTCAATTGAAGCTGCATTTATGTAACTAAGAGCAAAATTTGCCCCCAAGTACATAAGTGAAATCTATCTGCTAGCTTATATTCAGCCTTAAAAAAAAAGAAAAAGAAACTAAGAGGCACATTTTCACGTGCTGTAAATCAACTAACTTACTCCTGAGAAATTGGCCCTTAGTCTGAGGCCTCTGTTTTCCTTTGGACCAAGTATGAAGGCCCTGATCCTGCTTTCCAAATCTGTAAAAGTCCCCCATCTAGACTGTTTCCCAGTGTATGTTACTTTGGTGGAACCAGCTTATGCAAGCATATCTGTGATTTCCATGAGGTGTGCCACTCCCACGATACCACACCCACACCATATGGTCTCATGGAAAATATTGGTTTCTACGAGACGCAAAATGCCATTGATGTTCAATTGCCTTTTCCACTTCAAAAAGTAATTCCAGTGTGAGAGAGCACAATGGGTGTTACCTTCATACAGACAAAACTATAGCAAAGGATTTATAAAAGCATCTCACCTCATTAACTTTGCTCATAAAGCTTACTGAACCTAAAACAGTCATACTCAGACTGAGGCTTCCAAGTTGCTTTTTAATGTGTCTCCTGTGGCTCTTTGCATGACATGCTATTAAAACACTGTGTGATTTAATTATTAATCAATCAGGATGTTTTTACTATGTTATTAACTAACCGTAGAATACTTGGTCAGTCACTTTGCTATGAGAATAACATATATAAATAGTAAACAAAACAATGAATTCACATTACTGTGGCTCTTTTGGGTAATGTTGATCTCTAGTTTGGCTCCTGTACCACTGAGGTCTGAGTATCACGGACCTAAAACAATATCCATAGCAAAGTAATGTACAACCCAACCATTTGAGTGCAGGGCAGATGGAATTTTCTCATCATGTTATCAGATATCTACAAAATGTCAGCTCTGTTAAAAAAACAAATGGGCAGCAGAAAAAGCACAACATATAGGGCTTGATCCGGCAATAAGAAGTGGGCAGAAGGACCCCTGTGCCCTGAGGGAAACCCATTGACATGGAGTGGCCCGCATGCATTTCATTGCAAACCATAGTTTGCTGAGAACATTAATGAATTTTGACCGGATCAAACAAATACCCACATAGTTCCTGCAAGGTCAGCAGTTGCAATTACTCTGCAGCAGGGAAGGAATTAAAGTGTACCTACTGCTAACCTGAGCCGACTGCTTTAGTTCCTTGAAAAGGGAGTTTGACAAGGTTCTTGTCTGAGACTGCATCAGGTTTCTGTTAAGCTGAACTGAAAGGGCTGTGCCCTGGCAGGGAAACCTCTGCACGGAGAATGAGTCACAAAGAACCAGTGCAGACAGTGAAATTCTTACAGAGGTTGCTTGCAGTTCATCAAATCTGTTTGAAAGGAGGAGGTAGATGAGATGGCCAGAATCAATGACTCTTTTGAACTTTGGTAGAATCTTTGGATTTTGGACCCAAATTTGGATCTGGCCCCTATGTTTATAATGGACTGAGCCAACCCCTGGATCTGAACATCCTTAAACTGGATTGTTTGATGTGTGAATCTCAATTTTGCAACTTGAGTCTCCCTCTGGGTCATAATCCTTCATAAACAAGTGCTCCACCTCATAGCATGGCTGGATTTATTGGTAGCAGCAATCCTGCCATGGCTAAGGAAAAGCAGCATTGCTAGAGACTGAGGGGGAAAGCTGACACACAAGAGGAAGGATAATGCAGTGGTTAGAGAACTAGCTAACTTGGGCCACAGGATGACTGAGTTCAATTCCTTGTTCCATCACCAGTCTTCCTGCGTGACTTTGGGCGAGTTGCTGTCTCTCTCTGCCTCAGTTACTCTTCTGTAGAATGTAAATAATAACACGGCTCTACTTAACAGGGGTGTTGTGAAGACTGAGGTGCTTGGTATTATAGTAGTGGGAGAGTCAAAAGTACCCTAGATAAATAAATGGAGACTTAGCCCATTGGGGGGGGGGAAGTCATATAGATTTTGCAACATTTTTGAAAAGTAAAATAGTTGGTATTTTTGACATAAATTCACCATTTCCCCCCCCCTTAAGATTCTTCCCTGTATTGAGGGCCCCGGACTTCAACCAACCGTTCCTCATAACCACAGATGCATCCGAGCGTGGTGTGGGAGCAGTTTTAATGCAGGAAGGACCAGATCAACAATTCCATCCTGTCGTGTTTCTCAGAAAAAGGCTTTCTGAGAGGGAAAGCCACTGGTCAGTCTCCGAAAAAAAAATGTTATGCCATTGCGTATGCTCTGGAGAAGCTACACGCATACGTTTGGGGACGGCAGTTCCACCTGCAGACTGACTGTGCTGCACTGAAGTGGCTTCACACAGTCAAAGAGACTAATAAAAAACTTCTTCGGTGGAGTTTAGCTCTTTGAGACTTTAATTTTGAGATACAACACATTTCAGGAGCCTCTAACGAAGTGGCTGATGGACTCTCCTGGGAAGGTTTCCCAAAATCAGCCGGGTAAAAATGTCCCTCATTCTAAGTTATTGTAGTCCTTAAAATGTAAAAAGTACTGTTTGGTTCTTTATGTAATTATTAGTAAAATTAAAGGTGCATGTATCTTATTAACTCTGCTTCCTAAACCTCCAGGAAGAAATCCCAGCCGGTGTGGACCTGACCTGAACCAGGCTGGCCAGACCATCTGTGATTTGGGGAGCATGTGATAAATGAAGGGGAGGCTAGGGGGAGTATCTCCCTTTGATGGACACCCAGCCAGCCTGTTAGCTGTAAAATCCCTCTTGTTCTGTTCTCTGCTTGCTTTACCTGTAAAGGGTTAACAAGCCCACAGGTAACAGAAAAAGGAGTGGGCACCCAACCAAAAGAACTTTTTAAAATCATGAAAGAAACTTTCCCTTTGTCTGTTGTTCTCTGGGCTGAAGGGACATGGAGCAGTAATCAGCTTTAAGCAAGGTATGATTATAGGTTATCAATTCATACCTCGAACCTTATCTGGTGCCTCAGATATGTAAGTAAAATTAGGGAATGTCTAAAAAGACACAATTAGGGTTATTTCTTTTATTTCTTATTGGCTTGTGGACTCCTCTGTGCTAACCCCACATGCTTTTGTTTGCTTGTAATCTTTAAGCTGAACCCCCAAGAAAGCTATTTTGGGTGCTTGATTTTTGGAATTGCTCTTTTAAAATCTAGCAAAAGCCTAAGTTCCAGATGTATTTTCTTTCTTTTTGTTTTTAACAAAATTTACCTTTTTTTAAGAACAGAATTGGATTTTTGGTGTCCTAAGAGGTTTGTGCATATGCTGTTTGATTAGCTGGTGGCAACAGCTAATTTCCTTTGTTCTCTTTCTCAGCTCTTCCCCGGAGGGAGGGGTGAAAGGGCTTGAGGGTACCCCACAGGGAGGAATTTCCAAGTGCTCCTTCCTGGGTCCAAAGGGGGTTTTCTGCATTTGGGTGGTGGCAGCGGTTACCAAGCCAAGGTCAGAGAAAAGCTGTAACCTTGAGAGTTTAATACAAGCCTGGAGTGGCCGGTATTAATTTTTAGAATCCTTGCAGGCCCCTACCTTCTGCACTCGGAGTGACAGAGTGGGGATTCACCCTTAACACCTGTCCACTTGCAAGTGGTCTCTACAGAACAAATGCATGGAGGATACTGTAAGGAAGCTAACATTGTTGCTTTTCTATTGATGACAAGGGGTCTTCAGTCTCTGAGGTTAACAATTTGGCACTTTTGCAAGAACTAAAGTTATTAAATATATTTTTTTTTAAAATCTGCTAAATAGTGATAATGGGGGAGGGAAGTGATACGCTATAACACATTTGCTAAGTTGAGCTTGGTGCATTTATACCTCATGTATTTCATTACATAACTGGGATATCCAAAGCAAACTTGATCAGACTTCAACATTCCTGCAAAAGCATCTCCCTGGGTGGATTCTTATGCTCCAATGGTGTCCCACTGACTTCAGTAAGACTCTGCAGAGGCATAAGGAACTGCCCATGTAAAGATCCCTTTGCAAGATTGGGGCTTTAGGATGCAACAAACAAACCACTGCAAAAATTTAGATCAGAAAGAATTCAACATTCTGTAATACTCCATTCAAATGATATTGACTCATACTGTAAACAACATAAATGCAGCACATGAAGTAAAAAAACTGTACCCACAACAAGGTGAAACAGTGCAAATAGTTTGTTTTAAACCAAAACATACCACAGATATACACAACACAAATGCACTGCTTACATTTTGCAATATAAATAGACTTGACAAAACTAAATCTGTGAATATAGGAAACTCCAGACCAATAGTACTAAACAATTTACTAAGGAATACAACACAATTATAGAAAAGATCAGATCATCACTGCCAGAAATGGCTGTAAAGTATTTCACAAGATTGTACTAAGGAAGGAAACTAAAGTAGTTTTTCTTTAAGTTTTGCTTTTAAAAATATTAAGTCAATCTCACAAAAGTCAAGCTAGGCCCTTATCCTGCAAGGAGCACTGTGTGGCAGATGCTTGAATCTGTGCAGAAACCCAAGGATTCTGCCTACTTGGATCTTATTGCAGGAGTGCGGCTTTTAATAATAATTAATCATAGGCATTACAACTTGTAGCTTTTAGCTGCCTGTGCATATAACACGTTTACCTTCCACTTCCTCCCGCCTAATTGTTTAGCACCAAAATTCAGTAGTCTGCTAATGATGCATCAATTTCTCACTAAACTGTATAATACTATATAGACAGTAGAATAATGCTTCTAATTAGCATATAATAAAAGTAAAAAAACAATCACAGATTATGTCAATTAAAGTAATTCTGATATGAGCTTATCTGCATTTTTGACATTTTAAAAATAGTTTATACATAAAAGCCTTTTGGAAATTCATTATAGTTTGAAAGAGAAGTGGCATATAATTTGATCTTATACACAATTACACAAACTAAACTAGAATGCTGAACCATTAACCTCTTCAAATGCTATAGTTTCCATCTTCTTAAAGCAAGGGCTGTGCTACAACCATAACAGAGAGTTGTTGCAAAGGCAAAAATCTGCAGAAGAAAACAAGATGAATCACATATGAGAGTTCTATTACTGCAGTGCTCCTCAATTATTCCCATAACCACATTTTCAAGGAAGCTTCAGAATTTCCCCCCAGTTTGCCAGAAAGCCATAATGAAGATAGGGTCTCAGGGGGTCACAACCAATCATGACCCTCAAATTGAGAACCTGTGTGCTATTGCTTTGACAACATTTTGTCAAAAGCATCAAATCCTGACATCACTTTGCTACTTTGTAACTAAAATAGGTCTTTTACCTCGGTCCTGGTGCAAGCCTCTTAAATACTTACTTTATACCTTGTAATTAAGTTTCTTCTCATTATCAAGGATGAACACAGTCATTTGGCTTTTGTTTGTATTAGTATTTAATTTAATTCATCTCCAAATTAATGCATCTATCTGCCTCCGGCAAACATATACTGAGGAAAAAGCTACCACTAAAACAATATGCTATCAACATTTATTATTTACTTGTAGAAATAAGGAAATGGGCACAATTATTATTATTTTTTTGATCATTGAAGATAATCAGCCACTGGAATAGGTTACCAAAGGATGTTGTAAAGTTTCTAGCACTTACGGTCTTTAAATAAGGACTCAATGTCTTTCTGTAAGATGTGTTCTAACTTAATCACAAGTTGTTTTACTGCAGGAATCATAAGGTCAAATCTATGTGTTCATCCTAGAAGTTATACTAGATGGCTCTATGAATGCATTTGTGAAGAACTAGGGAGGATGGAAACTAAAAAGGGATTTATTAAATTGAAATACTTTCTGATGTGTTCCAGGTCAGAATGATGGAGACCTGCCTCTCCCTCTCTCTACTTGGAGTCACTTAGATTATTACATCCTCCCCATGCTACACATGCTTTGAGTGAGATAATGTTTGGAAAACAGATGCTAATAATTGCTGGGACTATTACTTTTAAAAAAAGAACCTACACACACCCTTTCATCTATAATATAAATAGCTGGAAGGTCATTGTCTTGACAGCAGATATTTAGCAGGGCTTTAATTTTTCTGTTTTCTCCGTGCAGTCTTTAACATTTTCTTGGTTAATGGCAGCAAAAATGAATGTGTGACAAATGATAATTAAATTTAGTACGTATGAATAATTAAGACACTTGGGGAACAGCTGTGAAGGAGCTAGGGGTCAGAGCTCTTCTGTTGGGCTCTTCTTCCCCACATCCCATCAGCACTGTGAGGGGCCTAGAGACTGGAGCTTCTTCCCCACCTACAGCCTGGAACAGCCCAATGGGGAGCTTCACAAGAGTCCCCCAACCCACTACAGCTCAGCAGAACTAAGAGAAGGCAGGAACTCTGCATACTAAGTGGAACTTTACATCAGACAAGCACTACAGGAGTGCTCTAGGATCTACACTGGCTCCTCGTAAGTTTCTGGGTAGAATTCAGGATGCCAACCTATTATACAGACCTGACTGATTTAGGACATGGTTAATCTCTATTCCCATGCCATACTGCCATATCTAGGATCAGCTGGAGCTGCCTTGTTATAACTGGGAGGATGTTGCTTGTAGAGAACTCTCAGTGAGCTTCCTGGACTTTGAATTCTTCACATCTAGACCCACTGCAGCCTGCATTTGTCAAGCTGAAAAGCTCATCCGTAAAACAATTTGCCTTTCAGAGAGGATGGGCTGAGCACAGGAGCAATTTATTTGTTTTATCTTCCTATCAGCTGGTAGATATTTATGTCTAAGTGGGTTGAGCAGTCTTTTATCATTTTTGTATTGTGTATTTTAATTTTTGTGATGGACACCTAGAGGTTTCTAATAAACTTAAATAAATGTCTATGATCTAAACAAGACACTGTTAGAAGGTGTAAAAACTAAGAACGGTACTTCCAATTCCTTGTGCTAAACCCATTGGCACACATCTCATTGGCTAAACCCAGAGGCTGCATTGTTCAGATGCAAAGGAAAACAATTAATAATTGAGCCTTCACTTCCACAGACTAGTATTCCTCACTCTAAATGTTCCTTTATGATCATATATAAAGAACATTATTCTGTAGTATAGCAAATACCTACCACACAGTAACAACTTATTGGGGAAGGGGAGAAATAAAAAAAATTAATTATCAATATGTGAATATTCTTCCCCAAAAAGTTTACATTCTAGTTAGCCATTAGAGTGGTTGGGTAGCTAAAAAGGGTTAAAACAGACTTCCATCTCTTGATGTATATATACGAAATACTTACTGAGGCTGCTATGCTTATGTTATAGTCTTGATCATTTAGCAATGTAGTGACATTTGATGGAAGTCGATAATTATGCAGAGATGTTGTTGCTGCTTGCAATAAAAAGGCTCCAAAATAAAAGACAAAAGTAGCTGCATGGAAAAGAAAATCCTGAAAAGAAAGTGACAGAATTAGTCTATGTTGTAACTGATTGGTTAGGAAGAATGCACATATCCAATCTCTGAGTTTCAGTGCAAACAAAATGCAAACAAAAAGCAAGCTTAGAGGTGCCACATAGAAGACGTTCAGATCATTCATCTAAAATTAATGGCGTCAGAGTGTAGTCATATTACACTGAAACACACCATAGTAAGAAACTTTTTAATCTTTATATCCTAAAAGTATACAAAGCGATACAACTCAGTTATGCTATTGTGCAATACTATACAAACAAAACCCACACCTTTAAAATGAATATAGCTTGACCTCTTAAGTGATCTAGGTCAGCAATTATGTTGCCATGTTTTAAGGCACATTTGCAATAATGGCTATAATAACCCAGCACCATTGTTACTAAAAAAGCAACAAGAACCACTATTTCAAAGTAGTACGATGCATACCATATTTATAGTAAAACACAAAGCACATCCTGTCAAGTATCAGAGGGGTAGCCGTGTTAGTCTGGATCTGCAGAAGCGACAAAGAGTTCTGTGGCCCCTTATAGACTAACAGACGTATTGGAGCATAAGCTTTCGTGGGTGAATAACCACTTCTTCAGATGCATGCAGTGGAAATGTGAAAAAATGTGAAAAGCTTATGCTCCAATACGTCTGTTAGTCTATAAGGTGCCACAGAGCTCTTTGTTGCTTCTACGAAAGCACATCCTATTACTCTTCTCTCACACACACTATATTGTGCACATTTGTGTATACAAACATTTGCTATTTACATTTATTTAAAGAGGTGTTTTAAGTGTTAGTTTTAATTTCTCTCTCCTGAGCCCTGTACATTTCAGCTCCAGGCACTAAGAGTGTGACTTTCCAGGCTGAGGGATACAATAAAGCTTTTAAAACCTCCCTAAAATATTTCTATTTCTATTCTGTAAAACACACAGTGTACAGAATCAGGGTGGATTTGATTTAAATCACGATTTAAATCACTAGTCAGGAAGACTCGATTTAATCATGGATTTCTACATGAAAGTGCATTCTTGTCGGTTGTTATAACCTTAATACATATTCTTCACAACTCAGAGACAGATGTAGGTTTCATTTTTAGAAGGTACAGAGTATACATTTTTAAAGTGATTTATTTTGAAATTTTTTCAGATTAGTTTTACAGCTATATCAGAAAATGAATGATTGTTTGGTTATTTCATTTACCAAAGGTAATTGAAGCCGATATTTATGAAGTCATTGGGAGATGAACTATCTCCAATTCAAGAGGTTAATCATTAATATTTGGAGAATTTTCTTGCCATGTTGTATTAGGAGGAGAACATCACCAGACATTTAAATTGTTTTATTTAATGAAAACAACAACATTATGTATTTTGGATTTTTTTCTTCAACAGCAAACATATAATATTTTAACAAAACAAGCATATGCATTTTTGAATTTAAACAGTCAAGTTTTTTAAAATCAGGTTTGTTTTTGTTTTTAACTAAAATAGTTAAATGAAATATTTAAAAAACAAAAACAAAAATTAAATTGACTATGTCAGCCAGGTCAACATGAGAAACTTAAAATATTGGCTTCTGCAGCTAACTCAGTCATCTTCACCTTCATTTTCCTGTTTGTTCATAATCTGGAAAAGAAAAACAAGCTTTCCTGCTTTTTCAGGTCCCAAACGATTTGGAATGAATTAGTCCAAAGGAAGAAAATATTCTTTCTACACCGGTGAAGCTACTGCTGTTAAAAGTGAGATTATCACTTCAGTCGTCTCTGAATCCAAGTACTTAAGTGACTTCCACCAGTTCACTGATGTGACTTTCTTTGAAACATCATCAGCAAACATATATTTCTTGAATGGTTCCCCCTTAGCTCTGAAGTTTATTATAGTTGGCATTATGGAGGGATGATTGCTGGATGTCCATGTCATAGCCAACTCCTCTTCTTCAGCAATTAAGGTTTGACCCTGGTACCGAGTATTGAGAATATTTGCAAGAAAATGAGCTGGCGATAGTGCTTGTCCCATTTGTTTTTTTTAATGCTTGTAATTTAACTCTGTCATTGCATATTTCTCTTTTTCAGATCTCTCAGTTCCTTCAAATTTCAGCAGCATCAGCAATAAAACAGCTATTTCCCTGCATTTTGTTCAAGGCTACAGAAATACGCTTCAGGGTTCTCAGCATGTGTTCAACATTTCTCTTAAGTCCAGTGTTGAGAACTTTGGCTGTGACAGTGCCATCTATTTTTTTCATGATTTTGTTCACAAACAATCAGATTAGGCCAGTTCTTGATATAGTGCTCAAAACAGTTCACTATTGAGTTCCATTGCATGTCTTGTGGGAGAGTTAGCTTGGTTCCTCCCACTTTTTTCAGAGCAGCTGCTGCAAAGTGGTTGTTACGAAAGTATTTTGCAATTTCAACATTAGCCTTTATTTCTGGAACACTGAAGTCTTTGGTTAGGAGGTGCATCAAATGAGCACTGCAACTGTATGTTGTTAGCTTGGGACTCTCTTCACTCTCTTCTAAATAATTTCTTCTTGTCTTGGATAAATTTGCAGCATTGTCTGTGACCAAGCTGCATATTAGACATTGAATTTTTTTTCAGTTTGTTATAACTTTTACTGCTATTTCTTGTAAGTATTCTGCTGTGTGTGCATTTCCTGATGTATCAATTGTTTCTGTAAGAACGATATTCCCTTCTTCTGTTGTCACACAAGCACATACAACAGGATCATTCTGGACATTGCTCCACCCATCAAGACTCAGGTTAACAATCTTCTCCTCTAGACCTTTTGCACATTGCTCAATTTCTCTTTCATACACTTTATCCAGCAATTTGCCTGCGACATCTGCTCTGTTGGGTGGACTGTATCCTGGTCTTAATGACTGAACCATGTTAATGAAGCGTGGGTTCTCAATCATACGGAAAGGAGAGTTCGTTGCATAAACAAACTGGGCAATTTTTTCATCAATTGCCTCTTTTTGTAATCTGCTGGTTCTTATCACAAACTTGTCTATGGTTGTTTCTGGATGATGGAGTTTATGTTTTGTTTTTTGTTTTTTTGCTACAGGTGATATACTGTGGCTATGTGACATACATGATGTGACTGAAACACTAACATTGGCAGATAACTCTGAAACTATAGAAAATGATGGTGATCTTGAAGGTGGATAGTCTTCAGAATCCTGTATGTTGAGGATGGATTCTCCTAAACAAAATAAGTCAATGCAGTTATTTAATTATTATTACCATAGTGCTCATTTAGTATTACTCATTGCATTCACTGACACTCAGTACTACTTTAAAGGTGAAATTGTAAAAGGAAGATCTGCCTATTTCAGCTATTTATTTTTTTATCACAACTGCATCTAAAATGATAATACCATAGAGTAACAACTATATTTTTTGCTCAAACATGAGTTCAAGAATAGACCAGAAGGAAGACAGGCAGTCCTTAAGAAAGAAGTATAAAATAAAAAAGTTTACCAACCTGAAGATCCTGCATATTCAGACATGTTCCTTTCATCACCTTCAACACAGCTTCTTCCTGAGAAGGAACACTTCTCAAGATGTTGTTTCATTTGGGCAACGAAGCCTTGCATTTCTTTGTTGCACTGTTTGCATTTTGCACACATGCCTGTCTTACCCACAGGTAAAGGAACTTCATTAAAATATCCCCAAGCTGGGTCTCTTTTACGGCCTGCTGCCATTATAGGTTTTCCCTTCTAGTGAGAGAATGGTATGGTAGATCTCAAATCAATGAAGGCTACACTCAGAAAGACCTCAAGACTTCTGGAATACGCTGCTCAGTTTCACTTTTGATTCTACTGCCTGTCCGTCCCTTCTCATATTTATCTCCAGACTTCTTCTCCTTGTCCAGATCTATTCTGCCCCCAACAATTTTCTATTCATTGAACTTTTTGAAACTTTGCACTTTTAGAGAGGTAAGGGATTGACTCTGTGTACACACATTTGCAGAGAGACAATAGGGTTGAAGTCTGTTATTTCTCACCTCTATATATTTATTTATTTAAAAACATTTTTGCTGTTAACAAGCATGTTATCTTTGGAGACACAAATCCACAGTTTGAGAACTGCAAAACTAATCATCTCTGATGGCATCTTCTAGACTGAGCACTGAGTCCCATTGGGTAGGCAGAAAGATTAACCTAAATCAGGGGTAGGCAACCTATGGCACGGGTGCCAAAGGCGGCACGTGAACTGATTTTCAGTGGCACTCACACTACCTGGGTCCTGGCCACCAGTCTGGGAGGCTCTGCATTTTAATTTAATTTTAAATGAAGCTTCTTAAACATTTTAAAAATCTTATTTACTTTACATACAACAATAGTTTAGTTATATATTAAAGACTTGTACAAAGAGACCTTCTAAAAACATTAAAACATATTACTGGCACGCGAAACCTTAAATTAGAGTGAATAAATGAAGACTCGGCACACCACTTCTGAAAGGTTGTCGACCCCTGACCTCAATAATCTATACAGAAGCCCCTGGAACCCCATAAGATTGGGTCCCTAATCCATGAACTATTGGAACTCATTTACAAAACTTTTCTTAAACATTACATGAATATATTGTTTCATACTATAGAATTAGAATTTATCATCCCTATTCCATGATGTCTAAATAAATCTGTTAGTCTTTAAAGTGCCACTGGACTCCTCATTGTTTTTGTGGATACAGACTAACACGGCTACCCCTCTGATACTGTTCAGTGAGTAGCTTAGTCCTAGTTGTACACAGACGAGATATTTTCAAAAGAGAACCTGTCATTTCCTCCATCCAGATGCCTTCCCTGGCAATAGTTACAGTGAAGATATGTATCAACAGCAAAGTTCTCTCCGGGACATGATGTCTGTGATCCAAAACCTAACTATTTACTGTTAGGGTTTTTAAATAAAAAAGCATGGTGCCCAATTCTCCACTGCCTTACATCTTGCATAATCACATAAAACTTGTGCAAAGTGTGTGTAAAATACCACCAGATCAGAATGGAATGGTAGCTTACACCTAGTTTGTGCAGATGTAAATGACTACACAGATGTAGGGTAGTAGAGAATAAAATCTATGGTCTTTGTCATATCATCTGGTTCAGTACAGAGCAGGGGATCTCAAACTGGGGGTCGGGACCCCTTAGAGGGTCAGGAGGTTATTACATGGGGGGTTGCGAGCTGTCAGACTCCACTCCAAATCCTGCTATGCCTCCAGCATTTATAATGGTGTTCAATATATTAAAAAGTGTTTTTAATTTATAAGGGTGGGGGGGGGGGGGTCGTCGCACTCAGAGGTTTGCTATGTGAAAGAGGTCACCAGTACAAAAGTTTGCGAACCACTGGGAGCAACACAACCTCCTTACTCATGCCGAGTTAGCGTCTTACTCACATGAGTAATCACACTAGATTGAATAGGGCTAAGTAGGAAGTAAGGTACTGCTCCGCGTAAGGTTGGCAGAATCTTACCCTAAAAGTGCTACTCATTTGCATCCAGAAGAGTGGAGTTTTGGGGGTTTAAAATGTTTTTAAACTATTTTTATTTTAAAATAAAAGATACTAGACTCTTCTTATAATTTTCCATGACAAACAATACTAATTCAAATAATAATGCGCCTGGACTTTTCCCATTTTTGGCCTTCTCAAACCACTAGCCTTAATTAGCCATTCTGAATTCCACGCCAAATTTTAGTTTCTGCAGTATAAGGAATAATACAAACATATTTTTCTTTAAACACTTTCCAATTTAAGTGTTAGAACAAACAGCAACATGGTATACTATCTTTTTATTTAAAAATAAAAAAAATGAGTTTATATAACCAGGCTGAAAAAACTAGGTTTTTTAAAAGTCATCCACAGAATTTGCCATTTGCCATAGATTTCAGCAATGTAGAAGTCATGGTATCTTGCTGAAAAAATCTAGGTCCAGCATACCACAGGACATATAAATTTAGGTCCAGCAGGTAATATGCTGAACTGTGGCCAAATGGTAATTATCTTTCGGCGATTAGTGATCTGGACTGGATTTTGAGCCAGTGAACTAGGTATAAAAGGTTCATATTCCATTTCTTTGACCTGTTAGTCATGGGGAATATTTAACAAAATCACAGGCAAACTTCATAGACATGGCTTTCACAGATGATGTGCACCTATTACTATTGTGGATACAGACCAAGGGGAGCAGTGGGGGCAAAAGACCTATCTGGCTTCAAGATTAAGCTAGATAAGTTTATGGAGGGGATGGTTTGATGGGATAACATGATCTTAGTCAAAGGTCAATTAATTGCCATCAGTGGTAAATAGGACCAATGGTCAGTGATGGGATGTTAGAAGTTACTACAGAGAGCTTTTTCCTGGGTGTCTGGCTGGTGAGTCTTGCTCACATGCTCAGGGTTCAGCTGATCACCATATCTGGGGTCGGGAAGGAATTTTCCTCCAGGGTAGATTGGCAGAGACCCTGGAGGTTTTTTGCCTTCCTCTGCAGCATGGGGCACGGGTCACTTACTGGAGGATTCTCTGCATCTTGAAGTCCTTAAACCATGATTTGAGTACTTCAATAGCTGAGACATAGGTGAGAGGATTATTCCAGGAGTGGGTGGGTGAGATTCTGTGGCCTGCATTGTGCAGGAGGTCAGACTAGATGATCATAATGGTCCCTTCTGACCTTACGGTCTATGAGTCTATTTTTCCTCACACAGGGAGGTTCCAGCAGCAGCACTCAGTTTATCACAGAGAGGTGTCAAAATTCCCTATTCTACCAGATATAAAAATAGCCAACAACAAGCACTTGATAGGGCAAAATCAATAATGTATAACGCATACTTACAAGGAGAGTTATAGGATTAATGTTTGTGTAGTACTTTGAACATGCAAAAAAGCACTATGGCTCCAGTCCAGCAAATCACTTAATTATGTGCAGAACTTTAAGTCTGTGATTAGTTCCCCTGAAACCAATGACACTATTCACTCGCTTAAAAGTAATGCACATGCTTTATGTGCTTTCCTGCATACTAACTGATGTGACTGCCACTGAACAACACTAACAACCCTCTGTGAAATTCCCTGCAGTTTCCCCAACATCCGGTTTACAATCCCTGGATCATGACTTTTATTTTGTGAATAAAGCATTAAAACGTCATTAATCTGATTTGTGGTTTAATTCCATTTAAGAGCTGAACTTGTACTTTGTTTGTATGTATAGTGAAACACTGGTGCTAAAGTCTGTTTGGACAGAATCCAGAGTATCACTGCTAATGGACTCATTACACAAGTTTAATCTTTCAAACCCCAAACTTATGAAGATCTATGACCTTTGATTCAAGATTCACGCAGCTCTAGGGACTCTCACCACAGTTACTTGGATATCAAGGAATGCACAACCATGGATGTTTATACTAAAACATAGAAATCTGGCCAAAAGCAGTATGATTGCCAGTAATAAAAATGAGCCACACAGAAGAAAGGTTATTTAATGAAGGGTTTGAGCAATTAGGCATAACTGCATTTTAATACCATAAAGATTGCTAGAAGGTCTGATTCTTTGTATATTTTCTCTGCCTGTTATTGCTCACTCAAAAAGCCTCACAATACTATAAAATAGAATGATATAGTATTGCATTTCACCACTTTTAGGCTGTTAGAAACTCCCCATTCCGAGCTTACACCTCACAAGAACACATTTTTAAGGTAATAGCACAGAAAAGTGCAAACTATAAGTCATTGAGGGATGCACTTGGTGACTTTCCAATAGTTTGAGATAGGCATGTAACTTGCATAAAATGGAGCAGATTACAGCTATTTTTTTTTTTTTTTTTTTAATACGGAGGTACAGCTTGTGAGGACTACTGGTTTTGGCATGTAAAGCTTCATCATAACATGAGCAGAATCTTGCCATCTGATTGAATGAACACTGAGCACTGCATGCTGGGACCTGTAGTTCCACAGGCTGCACCATCAAATTAAAAGAAAAGGGCAGACAAGAGTCTCTGAAGAACTCTGAGCTATATTTGTACTGCAGGCCATGCTTTGGCCATTCATGATATGAAACCCAGGCACCAACACTAGCATAGCTTTTAAAGACCTGATCCAAAGCTTGTCAAAATTAATTTAGTTTCTTCATTAACTTGAATGGGCTTTGGATCAGACCTTAACAGTCTTAGGAAGAGTAAGATCAATTTGTTTTTCTCATAAAATCATGCCCACAAGGAAAAAAAAACTTACCATCTGGTTCCAGTCCACAGCAATTCTGTGTGTATAACTAAAAAGGAACACGCCCAGGAAGAGGATGGAAAAAAAACAAGCAGTCACTGACACAAACATCACCCATCCCTGCAGCAGAGGCAGTGGAACTCTAGTGGCAGCTATCAAAATCCAGACCAGTGCTCCAAACAGCTGGAGAAAAAAACAAAACTATGATGAGAATAAAGGCTTAAAGCTGAATCTTGTCCAGCCCCTCCAGACTAAGAACTAACAGTTAATTTTTTTTTAAAGCTTTCAGGTGCAATTTTTGGCACTGGGGTAAAATATTCAAAAAATTCCCTTTTGAAAAGTGACTTAGCTACTCAAAAGGCTAAGTAATTGAAAGTCCTGCAACTGGATCCACACCAGCAGATCCTTGGACCAGTGTGGAGGCCATTTTGAAAAAAGTCAGGGCCCCATGTGGAGGGGAAGGCATACCTATAGGGATCCATTTGAAAGACTGGGGCCCAGGCCAGTATTCAAATCTGTGACTGTAAGGAGAAAGCCATTCTGGGTGAAATCCTGGACTAACTGAAATCAATGAGAGTTTGCCATTAACTTCAATAAGGCCAGAATTTCACCTGTTCTCTGTTAGTAATCATGATGCTGATCCTGCAAACTCTTACCCTTGTCCTAACTCTGAGGACATGAGTCATGCCAGTAAGGTTAAGCACGCATGCTAGAGTTTGAGGGACCCTAAAAAACAAACACACAGCAAATTTTAAGTCCTTGGACTTCTGAAGCTGATCTAAACGTGTGGAGGATCAAGATTGTCTTGATTAAAATGAAACAGTGCAAAATACACACAGTGTTCTGTGGCCACCGCCCGGTTAATAAAACGGAACAGGAGCCCAGATACAGCTATGCAAAACACAGATCTGAGTGGAAATCAGGGGAACAAACACCTCTGATGTTAATCAGCACAGTTGTATGTTGGACAGGATCCCCCTTCCTGGGGAAGCTGTGAAATGGGAAAACAGGGGATTAGGCAAAATGGAGGCATGGGAAAAGGCGTCAGTGGTGCCTCCACCCCCACACACCTTACACACCTTCATTCCCCCAGCTGACTGTCCTTCCCCCCGCCCGCCCCTTGCATAAAGTCCAATGCTCCCGTTCTCCCGCATCCTCCTTCGGGGAACAGTTCCTGGCAGGAGAGTGCAGAGTCTGCTCTTGCTTTCCGGTTTCCTGCTCCAGGAGCAGAACCTCATGATGCTGCCACCCCCCGCTCCAGCTGCTGCGCCTTTCCCACCTACAAAATGGCAGGTTAGCAGCGTGGAGGGCCGGTGGCAGGGCTGCGGGGCGGCCTGGGCTCCTGCACACGGGGGACGGGCAGGTGTGTACACCCCCCGCCCCCGGTTCTGCATGCGCGACGCTGGCTCTGCTGCTTTGGGGATTTCACATCGCAGCCCAGCAGCGGCCAGGCGCGCCGGGCTCCGCGCAACAAGTGCTAGGCAGCAGAGGCGTTGTGGGGAGGAGGAGGAAGGATTTGAGGGTATGTTTGGGAGAAGGGGCTTTGCGGGGGGAGGAGGGGCTGGTACTCAAGGCAGGAGCGAGTGAAAGACGGAATGGGGGAGGGAAGAGGGACTAGAGGGGGCGGCAATGGGGGGAGGAGAAGAGGGGACCGGGGCTGAAGGTGGTGGGGAGGAGGGGATGCAAGCGGGGAGCCCCTGCCCAGCCGCAGCCGCCTTGCCCTCCCCGAGCAGCCCCCGGCCCGGGTCACTCACGATCTCCAGGCAGATGAAGGCTCCGGAGTAGGTGCGCAGGATGTCCAAGCCGACGGGCAGCGTGATCCTGGGCGCGGGGTAGTAGGCGGCGGGGTTGGGGGGCGGCGGCATGGAGCCCCCCCTGACCGACATGCTGCCGCGGAGGGAGCCTGGCCCTGACGTGGCCTCAGGTTGCGGGGAGGCTGCGCCCAGAGCAGGTGCAGGAAGCGTGTGTGCAGCGCCCAAGCACGGGGCCAGCCCCTGCGCCGGGCGCCGCCCCGTCCCCAACCCGGGGACTGCCGCACGCGCCGCACGCCCCACCGCGCCTGGGAGCGGCAGGCCCGGTTCGTACGGACGGCGGCCCAGCTCCGGGGGCTTCAGCCAGCAACAGCCCCCTTCTCCTGGCGATGAGCCCAGACTCGGCCCCCCGGGGTGTCCCCAACTCAGGGCCAGCCCCCCCCCCCCCCCCGCAGCCCCTGTCCCCTGGGGTGTCCCCAACTCAGGGCCAGCCCCCCCCTGCAGCCCCTGTCCCCTGGGATGTCCCCAACTCAGGGCCAGACTCCACCCCTCCTCCCCCGCAGCCATTCGCCCTGGGGTGTTCCCAACTCACAGGCCAGACCCCCTATTAAGGTTCCCTCCCCACTCTGAACTCTGGGGGTACAGATGTGGAGACCTGCATGAAAGACCCCCTAAGCTTATTTCTACCAGCTTAGGTTAAAAACTTCCCCAAGGCACAAATTCCTTTCCTTGTCCTTGGACGGTATTGCTGCCACCGCCAAGTGATCTAGACAAAGATTCAGGAAAAGGACCTATTTCCCCAAAATATCCCCCCAAGCCCGTTCACCCCCTTTCCTGGGGAGGCTTGAGAATAATATACCTACCAATTGCCTTTAATAAAAGTAGAGACCAGACCCCTTATTTTTAGGACACTAAAATCAATCAGGTTTTTAAGAGAAGAACTTTATTATAAAAAAGTAAAAGAAGCACCTCTGTAAAATCAGGATGGAAGGTAATTTTACAGGGTGATAAAAAGATTTAAACACACAGGATTCCCCTCTAGGCTCAACTTCAAAATTACAAAAACAGAAATAAACCTCCCTCTTAGCATAGGGAAAACTCACAAGCTAAAATAAAAGATAATCTAATGCATTTCCTTGCTTTACTTACAATTTTTGTAATGTTAGATGCTTGTTTCAGGTATGTTTTTAGGAGATGTTTTTTCCTACCCTGGTCTCTGTCTGAGAGAACAAACAAAACCTCCCCCCACAGATTTGAAAGCATTTTCTTTTCTTATTGGTTCTTTTGGTCAGGTGCCAACCAGGTTATTTGAGCTTCTTAACCCTTTACAGGTAAAGGAGGGATTTTATGCTATCCGTAGCTGTATGTTTATGACCCCCCCCCCCCCCCCGCAGCCCCCTCTGGTCTCTGGGGTGTTCCCAACTCAGGGCCAGATACCACCCCCCTGAACTCCCCCTGTTCCCTGGGGTGTTACCAACTCGGCCACCTCCCCCAACCCCCTGGGATGTTTCCAACCCAGGGCCAGACACCCCTTGGCCCCTGGGGTATTCCCAGCCCAGGGCCAGACCTGTCTTTGCAGCCCCCCGGTAGGGTGACCAGATGTCCCGATTTTATAGGGACAGTCCTGATTTTTGGGTCTTTTTCTTATATAGGCTCCTATTACCCTCCACCCACTGTCCCGATTTTTCACGCTTGCTGTCTGGTCATCCTAACCCCTAGTCCCTGGGGTGTTTCCAACCCAGGGCCAGCCTTGCCTCCTGCAGCCCCCCAGCCTCTCAGGTGTTTCCAACCCATGGCCAGACTTCCCCCCTTCCCCCCCCCCCCCCCCCGCCTTCAATCCCTTGGCTCAGTCAGCCAGAGGACCCCCCCCCCCCAATAGCACACTGGCCCCTGGGGTGTTCCTAACCTACACTCAGGGCCAGAGCCCCCCCTGCAGGCCCCCACTCCCCTAGTCCGTGGGGTTTTTGCAATCTGAATGCAGGGCCAGATCCCTCCTGCAGTCAGACCACTGAAATCATGACATTGGTTTATAATCATGAGATTTTAAAAATAATTTGGGATTCCTTTTATTTGCCTTCTCATTACAGAGACTCATTACGTGAAACTTTCACAGTTTCAAGCTTTATCTCTGCAACCACAAAGGCTTAGAGCTATACCTTTAAAAAATCACCCAGACAAAACTGAGTTTATAATGCAGTCACATGACTCCAGGACTTGGCATTTTAAGAAAAACGTCAAATATCACAAGGTTTATGAAGAAATTATGAGAGACCCGGAACTCCCGTTGAATTTGGGTACGTCAGAATAGGGGCATATACAGTTTGTGACACTTCTGAAACTGGTTTTAAATTACCATTTTATGTCAGGTTTTATTTTCTCTCTGTTACTATCATAATGGTCATTCTTTGGCTATAATTTTTCTTTGAAAGTTAGGTGCTGGTGAGTCATTGGTTTTACTAGAATGCCATAATCCAATAGATTGTCACTTGAGCGGTGCTATCCAGGGGGCGAGTATGTGTGGGTGGATTTCTTCCTAATCAGCATATTCTGTGAACCATGTGATTTAATTATCGTTATCTTATCCAGCATAAGTAGAAATGCTAGTTATTTGGTCATAAAATTATCCAGTTCTTTTATTACTGAGCCACAGAATTGGCCTCTGACCTCCAGCAGCAGCAAATGCTACAGGCTGATTATGTGTTATGTGATGTCATTTTCCCTTTCATTTGTTCTAAATATACCATTAATTTCAACCTGCACATTCCTTTAAGCCATGGTCGTAATTAGCAAAGCTCTGCTGAAATCAGAGTTGTTTTCTATAGTAACGCCCAAATTTTGCCTTTGGATGCACATGCAGAGGATGCGACTGAGCCCAAATCAGAGTTAGGGCAGGATTTAGCCTTAAATCCTAGCTGTTTAAATGGAAATACGGAATTTATCTTGCAACATCTCAGTTTGGCCATGTAGTATTACATCCTTGTGCTCATCCCCCAGTGAGTCTTACTGGTAAATCTTGAGTGGCGGGGAGGCTGGGGAGGGAGAAGGTGATCAGCATGATCCATGAACTGCCAGGGGTGGGCGGTCATGTAGTATATGTAAAATCCTGTCCAGCTCCACCCAGAAAGGATGTGGTGTGTCTGCTGCTGGATTTTTTCCTGTTGTCCCTCATTTTACTGTCGTAAGCTGTTTGCTCTTTATCTGGCACTGTTTGGCATCCCAGTCATGGGGCTCTCGCAGACAACTGCCTAGCAATTTCAGTGGCTGGCCAAAACACCTAAGCTATGGCATGTCTTAACCTAAAAGTCATAAAGCTCTGACTCCGGTGAGGTGCTTTCCACAAAATATTGCAGCTCTAACTGCAAACCATAGCCGTACTTAATGATCGGCTCGAAAGTAGTGAGTGTTATCTCATTGGTGAATGTGACAGTCATGAGATAAGACAGCACATCTTAAATGTTCAGTGAATTTGCACTGTATTTCCTGATAGTTGGATATACTGTGGTGATGCTGGAATTGCAGCTGAAGATTTTTTTAAAAAAAGTTTAACGCTAATCACAGGCAATAATAATAGCAACTTTTATATCTCACACTTCATGTTCCAAACACTTTACACATATTCTCTAAACCTCCCAGCACCCCCAAAATGTACGTATAGCTATTCTAATCTCTTATGTCTCACATTGCAATGTCTAGAAAGTAAGGTCACCGTGGATTGGGCAGGTAAATAATTAAAAAACAAAACACACACACACACACACACACTAAAGCAGAAGTAGGCACCTACGTGGCCACAGCTATGGGTCAGACGCTGGCCATATTTGCCCACAGTTAGACTTGTATGCACGCAGCTTGATTAAAACAAACAGATCATAGTTCAGTGAGTCATTCTACCACTCTAGAATCCACTTCTCTTTCCTGGTTACTTTCATTTTCTGCAGAAAGATCACAAAAAAGCCCTTCACATTTTTAGCTTTCCTGAATTTTTCATTCTGTCTTAATCCAACTATTATTTTTGGCATCATAAAAATACAAGACCACAGCAAACAAACTGTTTTTTTTAAACTTCAATTTATTTAGCATGCGTCTGATAACTGTGGGCATGATCCTGATGTCACACCAGTATAAAATCAGGAGTGGTTCCACTGAAGTCAGGGAAGTTGAATCAGTGTAAACTGGTGTGAAATCAGAAGCAAGCTCTGTGTCTTTTGCATAACCTTATCCTGAAGAAGGCTTTTTAATTTACACTCATCTTTATTTTCTATTTCTATTAGATATTTAAGAGAACCCTTTACAGAGGAACACTATGGGCATATTTTCTTCTCTGAATAAAGAGTCAGGAAGGTTTTCTAGCAGTCTATTTAGCCTACCGTAAAATCGAATTGTTTCATAGTGGAAAAGAGACATGGGTAGAAAGCCAATGTACCGTGTAAACACAACAAATCCTGTTTCAGATTTTTAAGTTATTCTCTCAATTACCATTGTTGTCACTCAACTGAACATGAAGATCCAGTTCCCCAGCTGGTATACGTTGGCACAGCTTCGTTGACTACAATGGAACTATGCCATTTAACACAAACTGAAATCTGGCCTGAAACATGCATTTAAGCTGTGAATGATCTAAAAGGCATAAATGATATTAAAGTTCCTGTTTCTTAACTATTGCATGGGTTGTAAATTAAATGCCAATCTAATGGTGACAGTACACCAATATCATGTTTAGATTAGCAGACATCATGGATTACAGTGTGCAATGACCAAGTTATTGAGATTTTTCTAAGGGGCAATGATGCTAGCTTTATTTCAATACACACATGGCTGGGCACTTGGTTTCATTCTAACCACCTTGCACTGTCTGAATAAAACAGAGTACTTCTCTGATCCAGCTGAACAGTGTTTGGCACAGGACCTATAGAGAGGGGTGGAGTAAAAGCCATACACCACCTTTTGTGCTCCACTGGTTCTGGGGCTGGTTGGGGGCCAGTTCAGTTCCTAGAACAACTGAAAGCAGCCACGGGGCTGCTATAAACCAGCTAGGGATCACTAGAAAGCAGATACAATCTGGTCATGTCCCCTTCCCTCTGACAGGCTTCCTATGCCAAGAGCTCCGAGACTCTGGCTATACTAGTTCTACACCATCCAGGGATTCCTCTTACATCAAGGTACAGCTGGCTTTTTAAGGTAGCTTTCTGATCCTTGTAGGAGGACAGGATTAGAACGGACAAACTGTAGAAATCGTCTGAAATACATATGATGAAATTCAATAAGGACAAATGCAAAGTACTACACTTAGGAAGGAACAATTATCTGCACAAATACAAAATGGGAATCATAGAATCATAGAATATCCAGGTTGGAAGGGACCTTAGGAGGTCATCTAGTCCTAGGAAGGAATACTGCAGAAAAGGATCGGGGGGTTATAGAGTGTCACAAACTAAATGTCAGTCAACAATATAATACAGTTGCAAAGAAGATGAACATCATTCTGGGATGTATTAACAGAAGTGTTGTAAGAAAGACAGAAGAGGTAATTCTTCCACTTTACGCTGCACAGGAACATGTATCATGTTCTGATGAACAGTCTATTAATATGAAGTCATATTTTTATTGTAGTTTATTTACTTTTTTTAGACTATTTGTTTAATTCAGCAGGGACCTGGCTAAAAATCCAATAGAAGACAAAGAATAATCAAGCAGCATAATGCGATTGCTCAATTTAATGTGATTGAATGAGTCCAGGCAGGAAAAAGCAAGGAGGGGAAAGTTACAGGTATGCTAATCCACAGATGGTCTTGAAGTTTTTAAAATAGCCATTAAGTAGTTTTGTGTAAAGGAATGAGTCTATATATAAAAGTTGCTAAGTTTAAAGTGATAACAAATATGGATAATCAGGCATTATCTGATTATCTTCTTGTAGAATGGTAAATAATTATAGTTACAAACCTAATTAAATGAAACATTGTTACGTGTGTGTGTGTGTGTGTGTGTGTGTGTGTGTGTGTAGTTACTTTTAGTTTACTAAGAACATCGGAGCCCAACCCTATTGATTTCAGTTACCACTCATTGTCATTGGAGTTTGTGAGATCAGGCCAACAGTCTCAATTTAAAAACAAAATGCTATGAGAAGATTCACCAGTACATTCCAGCTGTTCTGTGCTGCTCTGGTGGCACAAAGGAGTCATATATCCAGTTTAACTGGATGGTTAAACTTGGATTATAGCTGCCTTGTGCCACAAAACAGCTGGAGTCTCCCAGTATATCTAGCCTAATGGGTTCTTTGGGTTTTATTCACCACTGCATCATTCTAGTTTTACGCCAGTGCAATTCCTCTCATGTGAGTGTTGCTGAACTGTGTAAAATGTAGTAACGCAGTGTGAATCTAATCCAAAAAGCAAATGGAGCCAGATTCACTGGTATACTTCAGCTCTCTTTTGTGTCTCTGGAGACACATCCTCTTTCCTTATTGTGCGGTATTTAATTCATTAAAAAGAAAACATGATGTTGATGTTAATGCAACATTATAACTAAGAATTTACACATGCAAGAGGCAGGAAATACAAAGGTACATTGTATTTCCAGGAGTTACTGTAAAATGTCCACCTTCATGCGTCTGTAGTATTTTGTGTTGCTGAAATTATACCATAATATATACCTAGCCCAGGACTGGTAACTCAGTCTCACTGCACACATACATCTATGGTATAATTTCAGTAACACAAAATACATCCTGCTACATCCTAGCTGCTTTGTAAAAACGCTGCACTGTATGAACCATAATTTTGAATTTCTTGATTTGTGTCTGCAGCAGTAACACTGTCATGTTGCATTTAATGTACTTTTTGCTCTGAATGCTTTGTTTTTATAAAATTAAAAGATTAAAAAGAAAATAAATTGGATTTATATCAGCGTGAAAGTCATAAGATGCCCACCCAAAGGGATTGTTTGAATATTCTTGCATGGATGCAATCACACAGTGGAATTAACACTTGGAACTGCCTTATGTCCTGGGACAACCCCAGTGATCTCAGCAGAGTCACATAGAATGTAAAACAGCATAAAATTGGGTTCATTGTGTGAGACTCCAGATAGACTCATGCACAAGTACTACAACTTGGAAGATAGCTGAAAATTTAGGATCTGATCCTGCAAGTTGTATCCATGTCTTCTGAATTGATGAGCTCCCTCTGTGTGCTCACACCCTTGCAGGAATGGGCTGTGAGTGGAAAGTCACATACAGTACATGAACTTTTATTTCTAATGCAAACCTTTTCAAACATCTGATTAAAGAGTAATAGAGGGTTGCCACTTACCTCTGGCCACAAGGAAGTGCTCAGTCCTTCTGCAGCACCCTCCCTCTGTTCTCCATCTTCAGGGATCCTTCTGAGGGCTATACACATCTCATGAGTAGAACAATCCTTCACTTGTGGCTGGTTTAATGACTGCAAACAGTCCCACGTTGTCTTTAATGGCTCAAACATAAAGTTCAGCATTGCAACCCAACAGTCCACACTTATCTCTGGCTCTTCTGCCACCCACACAGCCGGCATCTGTTCTTTACAGGATCACCACTCCTAGCTATTTCTATCTGGCACTCAGCCTTCTGGCTCTAGCTTCCTTCTCCTACCAGCATCACCTCCTTTCTTCTGAGGGAGAAGCCTGGAAATATACAGTAACTCCTCACTTAAAGTCATCCCGGTTAACGTTATTTCGTTGTTACGTTGCTGATCAATTAGAGAACATGCTCGTTTAAAGTTGTGCAATGCTCCCTTATAACGTTGTTTGGCAGCTGCCTGTTTTGTCCACTGCTTGCAGAAAGAGCAGCCCGTTGCAGCTAGCTGGTGGTGGCTTGGAACCAGGGTGGACCGGCAGCCCCCCTATCAGCTCCCCTAAGCTCCCTGTGCAGCAGCTGCCCAGCAGGCTATCAATTGCTGGGCAGTTCAGCTGTCCCTCCCCCTACTGCCATGTGCTGCTCCTGCCCTCTGCTTTGGAGCTGCTCCTGGGAGCCTCCTGCTTGGTGGTGGGGTGGGAAGGGAGGAGTAAAGGGGGCTAATGTCAGGATATCCCTCTCCTCCCTGCTTCTTCCCCAAGCTTACCCCATCTCCATAGAGCGCGGGCTCGGGTGGGGGGAGTGACGGACACAACAGCGTTCAGGATGGAGGGAGCTTGTTCGCAGCAGCTGCTGTCTCAACTTGCTGATCTACTTAAAAAGTCAATGTACTTAGAGTGGTGTCAGCGTACTTAAAGGGGCAATGTTCATCTCCCTCTCTCTCTCACACACAGGGTGTATGTCTCTGTCTGCCATGCTGTCTCCCCTCCCTCCATTCATGCTGCCTTGTAGAATGTGAGGCTACATTAACAACACTGTCTTAACCCTTGAGGGCTCAGCCGAGTTCAAGTTCATCATTTAGCAGTAAGGCATTCCCTGGGAAATATCCCACCCTCTAACTTACACCACCTCAACCAAGCTTCACAATCATCATTGCTGTGTACCAGTATTACATTTTGTTTAAAACTTATACTGTGTGTGTATATATGTGTATTTATATATATATATAATATAGTCTTTTTTGTCTGGTGAAAAAAATTTCCCTGGAACCTCCTCCCCCCCCCATTTACCTTAATTCTTATGGGGAAATTGGATTAGCTTATCATCGTTTTGCTTAAAGTGGCATTTTTCAGGAACATAACTACAACGTTAAGCGAAAAGTTACCGTACTGCCCCTCTAGAGAGCTCATCTTGATTGGCTGGAAGAGAGGGTAGCTCTGTCACACCCGATCCTCGGGCTTCTAGTTCCAGACCTTTAAAGGGGCAGTGCCCTAGGTTTTTCTCCAATCCAACTACTTATTCCGCAGGACTATTCCATTTCCAGGGCCTTTGTTCATTCCAGCTTCCTGGAACTGGGTGTTCTGGCCTCCTCTTCTCTTAAAGGGCCAGTATACCCCATTACCTGAATATACCCCATTTGTTTAGTCTAGAGAAGACTGTGGAGGGAAATGATAACTAGGGTTGCCAGGTGTCTGGTTTTCAACCAGAAAGTTCAGTTTAAAGTAGACATGTACAGTGTCCGGTCAGCAGTACTGACTGGACATGAAAATTACTGCCCACAGGGGTGCTGGAATGGGTGGACCAGACACCGCCCACCGCAGCATGTGTGAACGCAGCAGCACACTTGCAGAGAGCTGGAGGCATCATAGCTGTGAGGCAGGTAGGTGCCAATCCACACCGCAGGATTGTGTTTGGATCACGTCCTATTTTCCACCCTCATCTGTACTCACCAGCTGTGCCCCAGCCCCCGCTGAAGAAACACTCATCTTTGTGGGAAGCCACTCCAGGGGCTCCGAGTCACACACCAGAGCCACAACCTGAAACCAGGATCCCATGTGGGTCAGACGCTTCTCCCCAGGGTAGAGGTGACTTTGCAGCACCAGCTCCCACTTCGCCTCCCTCCCCGTGCCACTCGGATGAGTTCGGCCCAGCCCGGGAGGGTGGGGGACCAGTGCTCTTAAATCTCAGGGCATTGCAGAGCCTGGCCTCCAGCTTGTACACACAGCATGGGTAAGGAAGGGCATTTTCCCCGGCCCCGCTTGCCCAGATAGACAGACTGACAACACCTCCCGTCTCCCCTCCCATGATCGCTGCCTGCAAATGACACCGCCAGGCTGGCATGGGGACAGTGGGCACCAGCTCATCAACCCATGCCAGCCCCTTCTCAGTCAGGGCTGACTCCTCCCTGCATCTCCGGGCAGGCTCTGCTTCAGGTCCCAGCCCAGCTCTGCAGGGGCCAGGTGAGTTTCGGGAGGAGGGGGGAGCAAGCGAGCGGGGGTGGGGCGGAGGGAGCAAGGGTGGAGGGCTGTAGTGTCTGGTTTTAAGAAATTGGGAAGTTGGCAATCCTAACGACAACAGTTTTCAAGTACTTAAAAAGTTACAAGGAGGAGGGTGAAAAATTGTCCTCGTTAACCTCTGAGGATAGGACAAGAAGCAATGGGCTTAAATTGCAGCAAAGTAGGTTTAGGTTGGACATTAGGAAAAACTTCCTGATGGGTATTTAAGCTCTGGAGCAAATTGCCTAGGGAGGTTATGGAATCTCTGTCACTGGAGGTTTTTAAGAACCGGTTTGACAAACATCCTGCCTTGAGAGAGGGGCTCTCTCACGCGATGATCTCTCAAGGTCCCTTCCCATGTACACTTCTGTGATTGCAGCCTGATTTTCAGAGGGGATAT
Organism: Macrochelys suwanniensis; assembly: GCA_033296515.1. Classification (NCBI taxonomy): domain Eukaryota; kingdom Metazoa; phylum Chordata; order Testudines; family Chelydridae; genus Macrochelys; species Macrochelys suwanniensis. The sequence continues at coordinate 237,418,640 of CM065776.1, read as the reverse complement.
CAGGTGTTCAGAGGTTCTGAAAAACAGGCCTTAAGTACACGGCAAGCTTCAGATGGTAACAAAATGCTATTTTTGACTTTTCCAAATGCAGAAAGTCTCTGAAAGTTGTATAAAGTATGAAAAACACTCTTATCTCCCTATTACATAACTCAAAAATGGCAAAATGATGACCATATGTTATGGCAAACCTGTGATTATTCCACCCTGTATAAAGGATTCAACTTGGGAGAAAATGCCCCAGAAGCTTCAGTTCAGAATTCTGTTTACTGAAACATTTATAAACAACTGAAAACAGGAATTTGCTATGAAAATGCTTCCTCAGGCCTATCTAAAGCATCACTGGTATGAGGTTATAAAGCTCAAAGCCAATCCCAGCTCCTTACACAATGTTTTTTCTCTCTGCTGATTTCCTCAGTCATTGAGAAGTTGGTAAGTGGAGGCATTCGATCAGGTACATGTTAATTCAAAAGAAAGCAAACAGGTTTGATTTTTTTTCTTGTTCCTTTTACAAAACCTAAACCAGTTAGTCTGGATTCTTGTTAGTCTGTCTCCTGGTACAGGGAAGTAAAAACCACATATATGATGTAAGGAATTGCTGGAGAGGAAAAGGCTGTGGCTTCTCTAACCATTTTTTTTATAATGGATCTCATCTTAACACAGAGATTGTCTTAGCAACACTTCCCCACATGCATTCAAGATTTCATGGACCATTTCCCCTTCTAGCTATAATCCATAACAAGCCAACAGCAACCACATCACTTGCTTACATGGAAAAAATTAGGAAAATTCATAATGTATTTTAGGTGTCTTGAATGCAATAAGTGTTAAGTTCCTTTTTGGAAAGCCTTATTCATACTGTACTTTTACTGTTCCTTTAGTCTCCCCTTTCATCTCTTCTGTTCCTCTCTTCCCTCTCCCTGCATGGGCTTCCATGTCAGGTGCTGGTAATGATGCTTTCATGCACGTGTAGCCTAGGCAACAGGGTGGCTGTCCTTAGAATTCTTTGTAAAGGGTTCTGAAGATAGGAAACAATTGATGTTTTCCATCTTTTTTCCATAGGCTAATATGAAATTTTCACCCCTCCTTACAGGTGTGATCCGGAGCAAAATTCCACACTTCACTGGAGTTCTTCCTGAGGAAGGGGCTCAGGACTGGACCTTAAATAAATACTCAGGAATAGGGTAGTCTGAATTTATATGTAAATATATAAGGCAACATTTTTATACAATGGTTGTCATTTACATGTCTAATAATTCCTGTTTCAGAGTAGCAGCCATGTTAGTCTGTGTCAGCAAAAAGAAAAGGAGTACTTGTTGCACCTTAGAGACTAACACATTTATTTCAGCATAAGCTTTCATGGACTGCAGTCCACTTCTTCGGATGCATAGAATGGAACATACAGTAAGAAGATATTTATACATTCAGAGAAATATGAAAAGGTGGAAGTAACCATACCAACTGTAAGAGGCTAATTAATTGAGAGGAACTATTATCAGCAGGGGAAAAAAACCTTTTGAAGTGATAATCAAGATGGCCCATTTCGGACAGTTGAAACCAAGGTGTGAGGGTACTTAACTAGGATACTTAACTAGGGGAAATAGATTCAATTAATGTAATGACCAAGCCACTCCCAGTCTCTGTTCAAACCTAAGTTAATTGTATCTAGTTTGCATATTAATTCAAGTTCAGCAGCTTCTCCTTGGATTTAGATGGCTCTAGATTCACCCATAAATTATTTTGGGTACAAAATCAATGCGGGGCAGACTAATGTGCTGAACAATTGGCCCATAATTTGTACATGATAGCAAAAAAGTCATCCTGTATTGCTGTTCTTTAATAGGTTTGTTTGCTTGCCCTGCAATTAATGTTTATATTGTGTAAATTTCTAAAGGCAACTAGTTGAGTGCTCTCATACCCTTCTCCATATAGTCACATCCTCCACCTGAAAAGAATTGAATATGTTATAAAAGGAATTGACTAGGTTATTTATGTAACCTAGCAGAAAGCCATTTGGCCCAGCCAATTCATGAGTGGCAAAAGAAACAACTTCTAACCCTGGGAAATGTTCCCTCTAATTTTTGACAGGCCGTGTGCGCAAAAAATTTATTCTGTGCAAATTTTTGAAGCAGAGTTCAGATTTGTGCGCACCACCACCCCTGCTCAGAAAAATAGAAGATACCATTAAAAAAATTATCTTGTTCCCTGGCACACTAATATTTTTACTGTTACTCTCAGGCCCTCTCAGAGGCCACTTCCAGCTTTTGAGGCCCCTAGCCACTGTTCCCTCTAAGCTGTGCGCGTGTGCACGTGCACACAGATCCTAAACCCCGCGCACACAGCGAAACACTGCGCGCACAACAATTTGCACAGAAGAAATTTTTTGCGCACATGGCCTGTCAAAAATTAGAGGGAACATTGCCCCTAGCCATAATAAAAATAAAAAACGATGACACATGAAAACAAAATAAGGCACCAAAAAAACAGAGAGTGAGACATAATTTGAATATTTTTTTATTTAACATGCTTTCCTAGCCTTTTTCTGTGCAAATGCACTAATTATTGAGGAAAAATTTAGTGCAATGTCACTCTTTACCTGCTTCAACACGTTGAAGGTGCGTTCACCTGAAGCTACTGATGCAGGCAAGCTGACAAAAATATGCAATGCAATTGTGATATTAGGAAACACCCCAGAGAGTCCAAGTTTGAGTATTTCTTGATGCAATTCCTTTGGCTTGCAATCCAATTAAAAGTTCATGGAATATATTTGTTTGAGGAAGATGATCTCGTCACTGAGATCTTTTGAGATTTCTTTGTTGTACTGTTGCTGAAATTGTTCAGCTACAGAAAGTAGGTCTTCATTACTCAGTCTGTTGAACTGCCCAAGAAACCCAAAAAAGGTACAAATTAGTCGCAGTGACTCAAATCGACGTGTAAGACCTGATTGAATAGAGTCAATGATGACAAGGAAGACATTGACCCTATAATGGTGCTCAGCATCGGATTCAGTAGGTAAATTGCGATTGGTGGAGAACACAGATGAAATGCCAATATTCTGTGCTACTAATTTAGACTCAGTCAGGATCGCATCCCATTGTTCATGAATCTGTTGAATGTCATTGATAAGACTTTCAATGTTATTCCTCTCAACATCAAGTGTAGCATTGCATGCTTCAATTACCAGATTAGTTTGGTGAATCATTGTAAGTAGCTTCATCTACAAAGATGACATCAGAATTCAAATTTGGACATGTGCTTCTGAATAGACTGAATTTCAGTTCGAGCCTGTGCAGTGAGATTGATTCATGGCGCTCCATAGAAACCCAAGCAAGACTGATGAATTAATCACTGGACTGGCAGCTGGTGGTTGCTTAGGGACCAGTAATCATGATCTGATTAGATTTAATATGGGCAAACAGAAGACATTCCCAACAAGTAATATAAATATACTTAGTGTATATTTAAAAGGATTATATTCAAAATGATTAACTTCCCAAAGCTGAGGAAAATCATGAATGTAATTGATTAGGAGGAAAAATTTAGACAGAAAAATGTGAATGAAAATTGAGAGTTCTTTAAGAAGAGATTATTAGATGGCCAAAAAGCTGCAATTCCACAATCAAGAAAGAGGAAAGCTCTGGCTAAAAGTCCATTCTGGTTCAGTGGTGAAGTGAAGGGAACAATTAGAAACTTACAAAAATAATATATAACAAAGGGTAAAAAGGGACAAATGGATAGCAACTGATATAAATCAAAGTTATGAAGTGCATAAAATTGATAAGGGAAGGTAAAAACATCAGGGAAAAATCATTCAGCTCGCAGGCCAAAGCCAATGAGAGTTTATTAAAGTATATCAAGAACAAATTATATTGAATAATGGTATAAGCCCATTGCTAGATGGAGATGGTAAAATTGTTAATCGTGATGCAGAAAAGGCAGAAGTGTTCAATAAATAAATATTCTGTATTTGGAAAGAAGCAGGATGATGTACTCTTATCACATGAAGATGAAGCACTTTCCAGTCTGTTAATCACAGTGAAGGATGTTAGACATCATCTACTTGGCATAAATATTTCAAAATCAGTAGGCCCAAATAACTTGCACCCAAGAATCCAAAGAGTTGGCTGAGGAGATTTCTGGCCTGCTGATGTTGAATTTTAATAGATATGGAATACCAGGGAAATTCCAGAAGACTGGAAGAGTGCTAAAGTTGTACCAATATTCAAAAAGGGCAAGTAGGATGACTCCGGCAACTATAGGCTGGTTAGCCTGACATCAATCCTGGGCAAAATATTGGAAAAGCTAATAAGGGATTCAAGTAATAAAGGATAGGAACGTAATTAATGCCAGTCAACGTGGCTTTATGGAAAACATGTCAAGAGAAACAAACCTGATTTCATTCGTTTGGGAGATTACAAGTTTGGTTGATAAACGTAACTGCATAGAAGTAGTATGCATAGTTTTTTGTAAGCTGTTTAACTTAGTACAACATTCTGATTTAAAAATTAGTACTATACAATATCAATAGGACACATGTTCAATTAATTAAGAACTGGCTAACTCACAGCTCTCAAAATGTAATTGTCAGTCGGAAATCATTGAATGGGGGTGTCCCTTGTGGGGCACAGTTAGGATTGGAACTCGGCCTGATGTACTTAATATTTTCATCAATGATCTGGAAGTCCTGCTGATAAAATTTGTGGATGACACAAGGATTTGAAGAGCAGTCATACAGCATGATCTGGATCGTTTTTGGTAACCTTCACCCAGTCAAGCAACATGTGTTTTAATACATCCAAATGCAAAGTTGTGCATGTAGGTAAAAGGAATGTAGGCCATACCTACAGAATGGGGGACTGTATCCTGGAACTCAGTGACTCTGAAAAGGCATGAGGGGTCATAGTGGATAAGCATCTGAACATAAACTCCTAGTGCAGAGCTGTGGCCAAAAGGGCTAATGTCATTCTCGGATGTATAAATGGGGGGTAATGAGTAGGAGTAGGGAGGAGATTTTATCTCTGTGTATGGCATTGGTGAGACTGATACTGGGATATTGCATCCAGTTCTGGTGTCAACATTTTAACAAGGATGTTGAAAATTGGCAAAGGTGCAGAAAAGAGACATAAAAATGATTCAAGGTCTGGAGAAAATGCCTTATACTGAGTTTAAAGAGCTCAGTGGACCACACCCTGAAAAAAATCTTTCCCAATTCCTCTCTTCTGGCCTTCAAACAACCCCACAACCTAGCCACGCTTATCAGCAGATGCAAACTCGCCACAGACCAGGACTCACCAACTCAAAGAAACACCAGACCCTGCCACAACAACAGATACAAAACTTGTAGACATATCCCCATTGCTACAATGATATATACCCACAAAATACACCTTTCAAGATCTTTGGGTCCTACACATAGCCATCACAACATATGGTGTACCTCATCCTGTGTGCTAAATGCCCCACTAATAACTATGTGGGTGAAACAATACAATCATTACACTTTTGAATGAATTCTCACAGGAAAATGATAAAAGACAAAAACAAACCCCACCCATATCATATGTGGGCAGACGAAACGATCACTCCATATCTGATCTCAGTCCTCGTCCTCAAAGGAAACTTGCACAACACGTTCAAAAGATGAGCCTGGGAACTTAAATTCATAACTTTGCTAGACACGTAGTGTTGACCAATTCCGCATTCTCTCAGCACTCGCTCGTTACTGGGGTCCCATGTGCCTAAGGCTCCGACGATCAGTGCGTGTGTCTGGACCTTATAACCTTTAGCTCTCAAGGTTTCAGCCAGAGGGGCATATTTCTCTACCTTTTAGGCATCGTGAAAGGCCGGGGTCCTGTTCTCGAATGGCACTGTGACATCCACCGTGATGATCTTCTTCCGGTCCTCGTTGGTGATGACGTTGTCCAGTCGCAGTTGGCTGTCAGTTCTGGGGATGGTGGAGTTTACGGCAACCTTCCCTACGGGTGGCAGGATAGCTCTGGCCAGGTGATCTTGGATGGCGTTGTGTCTCAGCTGCCAAGCTCTCGAATGGGGCTTGCAGCTACACAGTAATACATACAATCCATGAGGAAAGTATTTTCTAAATGGACGTTCTTGTGCCCCACCCCATCTCTCTTCACCTCTGACCGTTCCTGTCGGTCCTCTGTCTAACTATCATGCTTTCCTCCTCAGTTCTTGTTTACTTAATAACCTTTTGGAAAAAGACTTGCTGTGTAAATTAAATTGTATAATCTGCTGTACCGCAGATAATGTGTATCTAAAAGTGCCTAATCTCGCTCACAATAAGGTTAAGGTCCTGGCAGTTTTGCAAAAGAGAACCAACCCCCAACCCTTCCTCGTTGCAACAGAAATTGCTGGCTAAGGTTCCTCTCTTTCTCTCTCTCTTTTTCTCCCTTATTGTGGGCTAATCATGCCAACCAGGTTGGGTGCATTGGGTCTGCCCAACCCGTTAAAATTCGCCTAAACCCGGGGAGAGACTGTCTGAGGGGTACATGTAAGGGCTTTTGATACTTAAGGCACTTAATATTTCTTGCCCTTGATACCTGTGGGGGCTGGGCAGCAGCTCCCTGCCCAGCTCCGTCTTGGCGAGGTGCTCGAGCAGCTACTTGCATAGGCTGTGCTGGAGCAGCAAACTGCCTGCGTTCTAGGAACAGGTCTATAAGATTGTCAGAAGGTGCGGAGGGGATACTCCGAAGGGGCTTTGCCTCCTGAAGGGGTCTAGATGGGTAGAGGGATATTTGCTGGCCAGCGGGGTTACGGGAAAGAGTTAATTTCCTTTTTGTCTTTTTTAGTTGGGTTTTAAGCTTTTCTTGGGAGTCCGTGGGACTCCCTACTTGAGATTTATGGCGGCGTTTTACTGTTTCCTCACACCAGTAAAAGTATGCATTAAACTGATTTTGACTAACATTGTTGGCAAGAAGGGTGCCTCTGAGGTGCACAATCTTGTCAAGGTCAAAGCTTCTTTCTACAGGGAATTGTAATTTTGGATTATCCCTGGTATACCAATTCTTACCTGGCGCCTTTGTGGGTTTCGGCAGAGAAGCCGTTCACGGATCTCCGAATTCCGGTGGGACGTTGTGTATCCCGGACGAGCCCCCAGATTGTTGTAAAAAAATTAACCACACCTTGTGTTTAGATCAAACATCGGCTAAAACTCCTTTATCAGGGGTACAAACGCGTAGGAAAAAAGGCAGGTTACAAACTGTCTCCCCCCAAAGCAAGGCACACACAAGCTTATAAAGCCTAAAACCGCAAACGGTCATACATACAATTTTTCATCAAGTTGCCTTATTTGGTTATAATAATGCAAATCAAAAGCTTTAGGCAAAAACAAACCTCGGCCTTTCCGGGTAGTCTTGCCCCATAACCTGTTTTCTTCTGCCGTTATCAATAACGCAAATTAATTATAATGCTTATATTTCTTAATTCGGTCTATTGCAAATAGTTTTGCTTAAAAACTTTTCACCCCCCTTTCATGTCTGGTTTAACTCGTTGTACAGGGTTATACAAAGGTGCACAGCAACAGACTTGGCCAAAGGTTAAGGCCCAAGAACACAGGCCAAACCTCAAAACAAGTATATAGCTCATAAAATACTAAATTAATTATTATTCCCCCACACCTTGAAGTTGACTCGATAGAAAAGAGTCATACATGGAACAACATCCATGTGCTGAGCTTCCTCCAACTCCACCTTAAGACTCACTTCTTTTTGCTTAATCCTCCATTGTTGATCAACCATGACTCAGTCTGCTCTCCCGCTTTATCCTTTTAGTTGTTTGGTTTATATTTATCCGATCTGGATGGTAAGCAGCGTGGTGAAGTGCAGTGCCCCCATAACACTTGCATATGTTGTAAAGCTCTAGTGTGCAGTCCTCTGGTGCTATGTAAGTAACTAAAATTAATAACACTGTTGTAAAGCTTTCATGAAGCTGGGAAATAGGCGAGGCAATAAAAGACAGCTCACTGATGAATTGTAGATAAGATAAAATAGGTTTTGATTGTGTAGTGAAAGGAAATAGTCACAACAGGATTCATGACTTCTGAAACCTTAAAGGATACATTTATTTAATTGTTGTCTACTTTAAATAATATTTGATCATTCTACACTTGAAATAATAAAACCAAAAGAATAAATAGCACTGGACAGTTTTAAGCACATGCTTAAATCCATCTGTTCAGCAAAACACTTACACACATGACTTCAATGGGACTTTAACACACACTTACAGTTGAGCACTGTACAAATGCTTTGCTGAATCTATTTGCAATAGAATGTGCACGCTCTCCTCACCCCACCAAATCCTCCTTGTGGTTTCTCTTTAGTTTGCTTTACTATTCTCCTGGGTTGCCACTGTTGTCTGTAAGACAGGCCTATACACGTTATCAGCCCCACCCTTCTAATCAAAATTAGAGTGAAATGGTGTCTCAGTATGTTGAAATATCAGCCTGGAGAAACTCTGAAGAGGGTGGGGTGGGACTGCAGAGTCAGGCACACAGTATGTAGTGATTAAACAGGACGAGTTCAAAAATACCTTTACAAGATGTTGTTCTCACTTCCCGTGCAAACAGAAAGCAACAAACATGCCTCTCATTTGATCCTGCTCATTCCTTCTTTCACAACATTCTTGATCACACTAAATATGAATTAAATGCAAAAGTTAAGCACATAAGAAACAGAAAATCCAGACCAATGCTTTCCAAAGCAAATGTAACTTGTCTACTTCCCTCAGTGCATAGGTGCTATTTTTATTACTGAACATAATGTTGTTAGTTGTCTTAGTACATGTCATGTGGTTGTTATAATGGCTGTGTTTTCTGACTTGTGTACCTTTAAGATCTTCTTTGAAATTAAACAAATACAAATACCTGTTTAGAAGTCTTTTGACTGTGGCCAAGAAATGTATTTCATCACTATGGCTGCAAAATCAAATAGCAACTGTCAACATGTGGTCGAACAGAATAAAATAATTAAGGGAAATGGAACGATTTACTGCCTGTATGAGATTAATGGCTGAACTGTTTGAGGAAAGATGGGCCAGCCAGGCTAAAATGATTTTAATAAAAAGATCCTGGGTATAAGTTTTACTATATATACATTATAGACAGTGTATGTAAAAATCTACATTAGGTGCACTTAAAGTTCACTCTGGTTTTAGAGACCTTTCCAGTTCTAGTGGTTGTCCTAAATATCTACTTCCCAAAATTAGGGAATATCTGTGAAATCATGAACATCTCTAGGACCAGGGAGGAATAGCTCAGTGGTTTGAGCATTGGCCTGCTAACCCCAGGGTTGTGAGTTCAAATCCTTGAGGGGGCCATTTAGGGATTTGGGGCAAAAATTGGGGATTGGTCCTGCTTTGAGCAGGGGGTTGGACTAGATGACCTCCTAAGGTTCCTTCCAACCCTGATATTCTATGACCAGAATGAGCATTTTAGGTGGTCCCACTGTACTGTAACTAAACTACTCTGAGTTGCAACTCCATTGTTTTCACCTACTTTTTGTTTGGCAACCTTTCTTTTAATACATTAACTAAAATTTAGGGCAATACAATTATTTTATTATCTTTAATAAAAAATTAGTAACCAAATCTTAACCATAATGTTGCATGAATGTACAGGTAGGATATTTTTACATTTAATTCTTTTTTTCTATAAAGGAAAAGATTACACAAATGTTACTGCCTTGGAACAGGAGGAAAGGAGTGTATTTGACAATTATTTCAGTGTAATCAGCCAATACTAGCAAATTACATTGTACTCTTTGAGGACAGAAGATACCCACAAATTAGTTCTTGGCTCACTTCTCTTTTTTGTATCCTTGGCTATGCAACTGAAGGCTGTCTTAATGATTTTCTCCCCAAGCTCTGAGCATGCTCCTGGATTACTTTAACTCATCGCTAGTCAAAGAGCAGTTGTTCAGATTTCCTACTATTGTTTTGATTTGACCATGTATTTGAATGAGGTACTCAAATGGAATTGCTGTAAACCAAGTCAGGTCTCCCATGCATCATGCTTTGACCCTGCAACAAACCATTTCTTTTTCTCTCTCTTTTCTCCACTTCATATGCCCCACCCCCAGCTCAAGGCTTGGCCTTAAGTCAAAGGCCCAGATTTCTAAAGCTATTTAGATGTTGCTCTGCTCCGTGTTGCAAGGCCTAAATGACTTAGATGGCTAAGTCCCGTTTTCTAAAGTGACCTAGGCTCCTAAGTCCTATTGACTTTCAATGACACTGAGGCCTAGTCTACACTAGGAATTTACTTGGGTATAACTATGTCTCAGGGTGTGAAAAATCCACATCCCTGAGAGATGCAGTTAAACTGACCAGTGTAGATCAGCACTAGGTCGACAGGAGAATTCTTCCATTGACCTAGCTACCACCCCTTAGGGAGGTGGATTGCCTATGCCAGTGGGAGAAGCCCTCTCAGCAGCATAGGTACTGTTTTCATTGAAGTGCTACAGCAGTGCAGTGGTGCCACTGTAGTAGTTTATGTGTAGATACGCCCTAAGGGCAGGTCTACACCACAGCTGAGATCGACACTCTGAGATGGATCTACTGGTGGTTGATTTAGCAGGTCTAGTGAAGACCCACCAAATCGACAGAAGATCACTCTCCAGTCGATCCCTGTACTCTACCCCCGACAAGTAGAGTAAAGTAAGTCAATGGGAGAGTTTCTCCCGTCGACCCCCTGCGGTGTAGACCCCGCAGTAACTCGACCTAAGGAACGTTGACCCGTAGTGTAGCATAGGTGACTTACTGTGGTAGTGTAGACATAGCCTTAAACTCCTAAGCACCTAAATCACTTTTAAAAATGTTATATCCTACACACCTTTAAAATCTGGGTTAAAATCAAGCCGGATATCCAAATGATCTTGGAGTATTTCCTACAGAGGGTCCTGGAGCAGTCCCAATGATTTTACCAGGAGTACTCAGGGAGGAAGCACCAGCAAGGGTATCAAAATCTGGCCTCTTAGGTAAAATCTGAAGTAGAATAATAAATAGCTGGGATCTGATAGCAAAGCCTTCGCTTTCATTGCTGACCACTTGCTCATGCAAGCAGGAGCAGCCCTAGCCAGTAAGCTGACCAGGGCAGAAAATATTTTTGGTGCTCACCTCCCATCCCCAGAGCGGCTGAGGAAAAAAAACCCAACCCCACAACCAAACCAAAAAAACCCACAGCCAGCCAATCACTGGAGAAAGAAAAAGACTGAACAGTGCAGTGGTCCAGCACCCCCTGGGTCCCAGGCCCAGTAACCCCTACTCCAGAACAACTGGGCAGGGAGAGGTGGGGAGCAGGTGGAGCGATGCTCCATACCAGCCAGCATATGACAGAAGAAGGAGTAATGGTCTCAAGTTGCAGTGGGGGAGGTCTAGGTTGGATATTAGGAAAAACGTCTTCACTAGGAGGGTGGTGAAGCACTGGAATGGGTTACCTAGGTAGGTGGTGGAATCTCAATCCTTAGAGGTTTTTAAGGTCAGGCTTGACAAAGCCCTGGCTGGGATGATTTAGTTGGGGATTGGTCCTGCTTTGAGCAGGGGGTTGAACTAGATGACCTCCTGAGGTCCCTTCTAACCCTGATAGTCTATGATTCTATATCGATCCAGCTACCACGGGGGCAGTAGAAGAGGTTTTTGCAGCTCTTAAAGGGACGTTGTACACTACTCCTCCACTCCCTAACACAACCAGGGAGCTGCAGAAAATACTGGTCCTCCCTGGTGCAGTCTACCACCTAATGCTGCCTGTGGAGCAGTGTGGTTGTGCACCACCCACAGTGCAGTGCTGGTGTGGCTAAAAGCCACATACTCTCCCATGGTGGAGTTTGTGCAACATTTCAATAAGCTGTTCAACCAGTTACTTTCCCCATTATTCACATACTGTCGCTCCACCAATGGAGTCAGACTCACTCATGCTGGTTCTAAATTTAGCCCAAGAATGTTAAACCCCAAATAAAAATCACTGAGATTCCCAATGAGTTGGGAAGCTAGGAAGCCCTCTGCAGGCCTGATTCTGACTCCACGTGTACCAGTGTAACTCCACTGACTTAAACATAGGTACTCCTGCTTACACCAGTGTATGTGAGTGCAGCATCAGGCCCTATCCCTCTTAGCCCTGCACAGCTCATCACCTCTAATGGATAAATCAGGAGGAATTATTGTAGGTCCAGAAGCTGCCTGGCAAGCACTCTGGCATTTTATTTTCTCTTCTTGAATTCACAGACAAAGTAGATAGCCAGATGGCACTCTGAATCATTCCACTCTCCCGTGCTGAGCATTTCCACACAGTCCTCATGCACAGACGCCTCCTTTGGCTCCCCTTCCTTCCAGTTGCTGTAATTCTGCAGTGGGGTGTTGTCTGCATACATGAACTGCCCTTCCTTTTCCATATCGTTCACCCCAATGAACACGCGGAAGAGGCCGCTCTTGGAGATGTAGTCGGCAATCAGTGCGTTGGTTGCCTCATCCTTCGGCATTGCCAGCATCCCCCCTCGGATCCTGCAGTGGGTCACGGCCTCCTTGTAGCTCTTTTCTTCTTGGACAATGTAATAGAATTTCTCATCTGTTTCCCTGATTCCTGCTATTACTTTAGAAAGAAAAACAAACATCCTATTGATGGTCTCTCAAAATGTACACGAGTCTTTCCTTAAAGAAAACAACAGTGGAAATAGCCCATAAAGCGGGGAAATGGGTTTCCCACAACTGAGTTTCTGGTGATGATGATGAAGGCTTGAACAGGGAATGATATTAATGAGGGTGGCATGCTTCTTATACAAGTGATGACTGCCCAGCATCTCCCTTGGCATTTCAGCTCTGGGCCTCTCTGCAGCCGTGGTTCTCAGATCATGTCCTGCCAGATGGACAAAGAAGCCTGGGCAACTAGATGAGATCACCACATTCACTTCACATAGATAGAAAGCTTTGAGGCCGGGGCTGTCTCTTTATATACATTTCCACAGTGCCTAGCACAAGGGGGTCCTGGCCTCTAGGCTTAATATAACAATAATAATAATAAAAAGGTGGGAACCAAATGAAAACTGTAAAATAAATGATGAAGAAGCTTACCATTTTTGACAAATTTCATGGATGTCTTGAGTCGAGCAACATTAATATCCAGTTGTCCAACAACTTTGCGGTATCTCCCACAGTCACAGACCGTACCTGATGCAACACAGAAAACACCTGATTCACCAGCAGGAAATGGCGGGTGGGGGCTGCATGGGACTGCCTGACCTGCCAGTCTGCTTTCAGACCTTCTAGAGGACTTACTGCTGACTTGTGGCAAGCTAGCATCTCTTTATCCCCAGTGCTGCACCCACTGATGATAACACTCTGATTGACCTCACTGGGAGCTGGACTGTGCCTCCTTAACATGGAACTGTAAATTTTCATTGATGTTTTGGTTTAGATTTTTCTCACTCACTTAGATATCTCTGATCTTGAAAAAGAACAATTCTTTCCTGGGGTAGGGGAGGCCCATCCCAGGTGTAGGAGGTTTCACCCCCTTAATCGCCATATCCTCTGCCCCTCATATCTATTCTGTGATCCATTGGCCGGGACTTCACCTATCGCAGCTGTCCCTATAACTTTATCTCCCTATGGTAGAGAAGTCAAAGCAGGGCAAGTTAACACAGCCTTGGGATCTATTAATGCCACTGGCATCCCTTGTGGTTTGGGGATATGTTTATAGAGGGGATGGTTTGATGGGATAAAATGATCTTAGTCAAAGGTCAGTTAATTGCCATCAGTGGTAAATAGGACCAGTGGTCAGTGATGGGATGTTAGAAGTTACTACAGAGAAATTTTTCCTGGGTGTCTGGCTGGTGAGTGTTGCCCACATGCTCAGGGTTCAGCTGATCGCCATATTTGGGGTCAGGAAGGAATTTTCCTCCAGGGTAGATTGGCAGAGGCCCTCGAGGTTTTTCGCCTTCATCTGCAGCATGGGGCACAGGTCACTTACTGGAGGATTCTCTGCATCTTGAAGTCTGTAAGCCATGATTTGAGGACTTCAATAGCTGAGACATAGGTGAGAGGATTATTCCAGGAGTGGGTGGGTGAGATTCTGTGGCCTGCATTGTGCAGGAGGTCAGACTAGATGATCATAATGGTCCCTTCTGACCTTAAAGTCTATGAGTCTATGATATCCAGAGGAGACCAGCTGGCTTCCCAGCCCACCCTACTCTTGCTCCAGAGAGTTGGGGTGAGGAATTTCCATTAAGTCAGAGAAAGGGATGAACATGCTACAGACATGGAACACTCCCCACTTTCAGGCATAGACTCTTCTCTACCAGGGACATAGAAAAGAGCATGGAGCCCTTAAACTGGAAACATTTTGGAAGGGGGACTATGTCAATAAACTGTCTTGTGCACTTATGGTGCAGTAGAAATAATTAACAACTGTCACAACTTGAAACCATTGAAGTTTGGGTTGTGTTTGGGCCTGCTAAAATATGACCTCTGGGGTGCTGTGCATTTTATTTCATTCTTCTGCTACTCCCAGGAAGAAGAGGGATGCAGTTAATTTCTCACAAGAATCTTTATGGTTTGCACAGCCTAAACTGCCATTTAGTTAGAAACGCATTTTTTAAAATCTCGATAAAGAAACAGGGTTTAAATTAAGGGTGAAAAACATTTCATGGATCTCAATTTTTCTGTGAAAACCCAAACTTACAAAATGTCAGGAAACCCCAGCACCCCAGCAGGTTCAACCATCCTTAGTAGAAAGACCCAGCTCAGGAAATGTAGTGGTAACCAACATACTGTACCTGCTTTTCCCTTCCCTCCAGACACCCCCGATAAACCTTTGACTCCTTTGTCACCTGAATGAAGAAAAAAAAATGTTCCCATAGCTCAGAGAGGACACATCTCAGGAGAGCATGTTTGAAAAACACGTTGGAAATTTATTTAGTAATGTATTAGCTGTGTGCATTTGGCAAAAGGACACTGATGTGCTGTTCTAGCAGATGTGCCAAATCAAACAAGCCATGATTAATTCTGGTGAATGAAAAGAAGGAGAAAGCTTTAATAGCTGACCCATTGATAGCTCAGGCTTCTTGTGGGTGGCTGGTGCCTGGTACCCACTCAATTTAAGTGGGAGTTGCACAATGCCCTTTATATAGCCGATCAGGAGATGCTGAAAACCCTCAGCAAGTCAGTGGGTGTTCTCTCAGCATCTTGCAGGACTGAGTCCATACTGCACTGGATTACATCATGTAAAATTAAGATACAGGATAAGGCTGGCTTTTTCCATGGATGCATTAAGCAATGCACACAGCTGGCAAATGGCTCTCTAGCGGAGGTAGGTAGGGGACCTCATTTCATTTCAGAATAAATCCATAGAAATGTGGTATTTTTTATGTTGATTGTGTTTCTCATATTTTGAAAATCATTCATATGATCCATATCTAACTGGATGTACTAATACAAAAAGACGAGTGAGCAGCTTTATTTCAAAGTCACTCATTATTATTTGAATCAGAAAACTGCCTAACTTTATTTAAAATTCATTTCAGCTCTCTGGTAGATTAAATAGCACCTTTAGTTCAGAGATCAAACCCTGCTTATTATTAATTCTATCTTGTAATTTCACACCATGTATTTTTATATTATTTCTTTTCCTTCATATGATTGGATTTTTTTGGAAGACATCAGGAACTTATGCACATTTTAATTAAAGATAACTGACTCCCTTTTGTACAGAGAGATGGAAATTCTGGAAAATTTCATTAAAGCACCTAATGCTCTATAGCGTTAAACCATGAATGGGTTTGGGTCTTCTGTTCATATACTGAAGAATATTAATATATCTAGTAAAAGCTAAATTCTATGGGCCAATTAGTGCTCTCAGGCAAGCCAGGGTGCAAATTGGCAGTGCACCAGCTTGCTGTACATCAACCTCCCTGTGTGGACACAGCTGCACTGCAGTGAAAGTCCCGAGTGTGACTGATTATTACTACTTGAAAGCATAGTACACTAAGCCGCACTCAAGGACTGCCAGTGTTCTGTAAATTCTCACAGTAACATGCTGTGTAGAAGCCCAAAATTACATCAGTGTAATTGTGTAAATACATAACAACACTACTGACTTCTTATCTCATGAAAATCAATAATAGACATTGGCCAACATTTTCAAAAAGTGACTAGTGATTTTGGGTACCACAATTCTCGGGTGCCTTATTTGATGCACCTTAAAGGGGCTTAATTTGCAGAGGGCAGCTGTTCATTAAAATCAGGCTTCTTTAAAGTGTCTCAGATTAGTCACTAAAAAACTGAGGCATGCAAAAACACTGGTCACTGTTTTGAAGATCTTGGCTGTTGTTTGTAATGGCATAAGGAGCTGTATTAAAGAATCACTTGCTGTGGGCAAATGCTTTACAAATGTTGGTAATAAAGAATGGGATACTTTGGCATCAGAGCCAGTTTCCCCCATTTTCAGAATGACCTTTTCTATTTTAAACCTGGGATGCCAAAAATTCTTTCCCACTGTCCACTCTCATCACAGATATAAAGTAAGTTAGCATGATAAAATACATTCATTTCTTGGGTATAACCTCAGTTTTGTGACAGGAAACACCTGGAACACCTAAAGCAATACACTGAACCCTAATGCCAGCAGCAATTTCTTCCATCTAACTTGAATGACCTTTGCTTCTGGAAACAGAAAGACATTTTTTATTGTTTGTTTCCTCATTTTCTTCCAAACAGATTGTATAATTCTTTCTCGACCATCAGAGGTGGTGTAAATGTAACAGTCACTATGCTAGACAAAGAGCTGGATTGAGTTAAAAAGTTGGGGTCAGATTTTCAAAGGTATGTAGATATTTAAGGATGCAAGTAGGTACCTAATGGAATTTTCAAAAGCACCTCAGCAAATTATTGAAATTAATGGGAGTTAGGCACCTTACGTGTTTAGGTGCTTTTGAAAATCTGACTAGATGCCAACCTGCATCTTTCGGTGCCTAAATTTCTTTGAAAATCTGTCCTTTTGGGGTCAAATTCTGCAAATGCTGTATAAATTGGGAGTAATTCCACTGAAATCAATGGGATGGGGGAGATCTAAGCTACTTTTCTGCTTTCTTAATCTTGTCTGGGAGCCTAAGGGCCAGCTGTTCTCAATTACCTGGGCTACAGCAGTCAGTCAGGGACCACTCCATCCTCTACCCATCTCCAGCCTGCTCCTACTTTTGGGAGCATACACTAGCTTTACCCCAATTGGGTATTCCCCCTGTGTCAGTCAGGACAGAGAATCCCCGGCAGAAGTCTAAAGCAGCTCTCCATTCCCTTTGTGCAGCTATCTTTATTCAGCCGTGTCTCCCATTGAAGCCAATAGGAATTGATGCTAGAAAAAGCTGTAGGCTGAGACTCAGTAATGGAAAGCCAAAAGTTAGATTGTCTTTTTTTCTTATTTGCTTGCAAAGTCCATATAGTTCTTTCAGATTATTTAAACAAATGTGTCGGTGTTCTTTTATCTTAAAAACAAACACAAACCCTGCTAGTGCTCAGGAACCACACATTAATAAAGCTGAATACACAGGCGTTGCACTTTATGATTAATTTTTAGTATGGCTTGTAACAACCAAACCTCAGAGCACATCAGACACTCATGTAGCTGTATCAAATTTCCATTCCACTGTAACCAAGGGTAATAAAAGTATTGTTCCTTTCCCTCCTGCCTAAATGGAAATTAAACCAAACAATATGAATAAAGAGGGCACATGTATGTTTATTTGATGTATTTATACAGTAACTTCTAATTGTATGTGTATAGTTTATAGATGTGCATGACAGAAATAACATTCTTCCCCAACTAGGCTTCTATTGAAGCAACTAGGAAAACTGAGGGCCTCTGACAGGTCAGACAGGTGTAGTTATATTCTACCTGATATACAAGGGACAGGCTCTCACTAAGTAATTGGTGTTGGAACATGAGTCCTAAAATCTAGGTCTCCTGCAAGGAGCTTGCCCATTGCACACCAAGGTGATTAGCCAGTTCCAGACATTAGGCATGAATAATAAGCAGCAGAATATTGACTCATGATCCTCAGCTTTGAAAGCAAGTGGGTAAAATCCTGGCCTCATTGCAGTTGATGGGAGTTTTGCCATATTGGAGCCAGGATTTCACCCTGTGCTTTTTATTTTGTAATCTAAAAGAGATCAGCTTTCTTAGCTTTGCTAGAACATACACACACCAGACTATATCACGATCCCCAATTAGCTTATGTAAATATATCTGGGGAACATAAATCAGATATTATTTGAATCTGAATTATTTTTACTTAATAGCTGTAATTCTTAAAAACATACAAATCATGGCATAATTGAATATGTACCTTCACAAAAAAAAAAAAAGTAATATGAAACACATAAATTACCTTTTCCACCGATTGGGCCAATTTTCCCAATCATTCCCTGATCCCCACTATCCCCCACTGCTCCTTTGTTTCCTGAAAAGGAAAGCAATGAAAAGAAGGTGAATGGTTTTACCCATTCGCAGGACACTGTTTAATTCTTTAGATGATTTGTTACTTTTTTAAGGTGTGCAAGTGCAATCAAACAATGTGCGTTACCGGTTCTCTTCTGGGCCGATCCATAGGGGATATGAGTCTGTGACATCCCCACTTAGGGCTTGGCTACACTTGCAAGTTAGAATGTACTAAAGCTGCCCAGTGTTCTCTAACTCACTCCCTGTCCACACTGGCAAGGCATGTAGAGCGCTCTGACTCCATGGCTAGAGCGCTTCTGGTAATCCACCTTGGCAAAAGGAATAACGTTTGATGCGTCTTGGCTGAGATGCCCCAGTGTCAGCGTGAACGAGGTGTTGCATTACTACGCTCTGATTGACTTCCAGAAATGTCCCATAATCCCCTTAAGTCAAGTGGCCACTCTTGTCATTGTTTTGGAATTGGCTGTAGGAATGTGGATATGCCCTTTCAAAGCTCCGTTTCTGACAGCCGGCCTGCTTATCTGCTCTGGGGCAAAGCGACCATTACTGAGGAATGCTGCTTGCTTTCAGTGAGTGAGAGAGAGGTGGGGGAGAGGGGGATCTGAACTTACAAGACAGCGTGCTGACACACTCTCAGCACCCCAAAAACCCACTCTCTCTCCCCCCACATACACACAACACACACCCTGTCACACTCCACCCCCACCTCCCACATTTGAAAAGCACGTTGCAGCCACTTGAACGCTGGGATAGCTGCCCATAATGCACCGCTCCCAATGCCACTGCAATGCCGCAAATGTGGCCACGCCAGTGCGCTTGTAGCTGTCAGTGTGGACAGACTGCAGCGCTTTCCCTACTGTGCTCTCCGAAGGCTGGTTTAACTCAAAGCGCTCTACATCTGCAAGTGTAGCCATGCCCTTAGAGAGCTTTGGCTCTTTAGCTCCATAGCAGCTCATGCTGTTAGCTCTGGAGGTCCCCAGTGTGTTGGTCAAATATTGGGCTCTCTATCCTTCTTGCCAATCTCTGTAATTGACAAGTTCTTAGCAGGCATCAGAAATGTAACTTTCATGCTGGCAAAAAAGATTTAAACAAGATTCCCATTGATTTTATGCAGAGGATCTCCTATCTTTTCGCCTCCTGCTCAGTCTCCCTGGCCCAGAATTTTAAATGCATTTAGGGATTAGTCTACTCAGCACTGCAAGGCCTATGTGTTTGGAGGTATTAGGACAACAACTAATGGATGGTTCTGACCTCCTGTACTATGGAATAAACAGCATGACATTTCAGAACTTCTTGTTCTATTAACACTCTCAATTGACATGCCCGGAGGCATCATCCTTTATACTGAAAATACAGATTAAAAGCCATTTTAGTTATTCATATATTAATTATGCTACACAGCTAATCCATAGCCAATAGCTCAGTGGTTCTAAAACTATGGGTCGGGACCCCAAAGTGTGTCATGACCCCATTTTAATGGGGTCACCAGGGCTGGCGTTAGACTTGATGGGGCCCAGGGCCAAAGCTGAAGCTTGAGTCCCAGTGCCTGGGGCCGAAGCCCAAGGGCTTCAGCCCTGGGCGGCAAGGCTCAGGCTACTGGCCCCGTGCCTGGGCCTGAAATCCTCAGGCTTCGGCCCTCCTGCCTGGGGTGATGGAACCTCAGGTGGGCTCAGGCTTCGGTCCCCTCTCCTGGAGTCATGTAGTAATTTTTGTCAGAAGGGGGTCACAGTGCAATGAAGTTTGAGAACCCCTGTCAAGTATTTCTTTGATTTCTTTTACTGGACCAAATTCTGAAGTCCTTACTTGCGGTCAAAGTCAGGATTTCCAAATGTGGCCCAGTGTTTTTGCTGCATGTCACTACAGGATTTTTCTGGTGCACAGTGTCTGATGGTAATACACACCTTTATACTTGCCATTGTTTTATGTTGCAAATTGGCTGGCTAAATTATGAGCTTCTAGTTTTCAGGGCTCTCCATCTGCACATATGACTTTAATGCCACAAAAACATTTAATAAACACACTTGTTAACTGATCCCTTTCCTTCTGATCTGCTCCTGTCACTATTTTATGATTTGAAGCAATGTCACGCATGGTCCTATGCAGCCCACGTATATACAGAATTAGAGGATATATTAATTATAACAGCTAGCAAATAGAATTTTTAAAAATATTCCAGCTATAAAATGTAAAACAATGCTATGGATTAGCATCCTGAAATACTTAGCCCATTGCCAAATGGGAGGATGAACATGTGTATGCATCAGTATTGCAAAAACAGCTGGTTAAACTATGAGATGGGACACCCAAATAAACTTTACTCTGAACTCTGTAATTAGCAGCACTTTTCTCTGCTTCAGAATGCTGTTGTACTGTTCATTATCCAAGGAGGGGTGTGTCTAATAGACCAGAGTGCTGAGAGTCCTTGGCTCTAGTCCTAGTTTAGACAGCGACTTGCTGTTCAACTGTAGGTAATTCACCTAGTCTCTCTGACCAGATCCTTAAAGATATTTAGGCTTCTACCTTCCATTGATTTCAATGGAGCGGAGAAGCCTAAATACTGTTGAGATCTGGGCCTCTATGCATCAGTTTGCTCGTCTGTAAATTTGAAAATTCCACAGATATTGGCTTCTGTTGAGATAAATGTCAAGATTTATTGACCTAGACGTAACTCTTAGCCGAGGTTTTACCTAAGGCGGTATTTGACTTAAGGGACAATAAAACCTTGATGTATGTTGAAATATGAAGTCAGGCTATGTATTGTTACATGTGGCTTTGAATGTTCCTAATCAGAGCTAAATGGAAATCTCTCCATTATAGCCATATAATTTCAGACATGTTGCAGTTTTTCCTCTTGTTCACATTCTGTAGAGGAGATGAAATTAGGGCCCAGGTTATTTTTGATGAACTAGCCATGAGGCCAGGATGTGCATATGTGATCTGATTGGCTAACAATCTTCCACACGCCTCAGTCACGATGAACTGCAGCAATAGAAGGAAGTCAGCAATAGAAACTTATTGGCCTGTCACACGACTGTTTGCAGTCAATCATGAGTTGTGACTTTCTTATGGTATATAACAGTAATAGTAATACCCATATTGATAGTAATTCCGGCATGTTGTTAGCCTTAATCAATTCATGTTTAGAAAATATTCTGAGATCTCTTAGTATAGCATTAGTCCAAGGTATTAAGCATTATCATTACTAGCAATTGGCATATTAAGCATTATCATTACTGGCAATTGACATATTGTTCTGTTTTATTTGTATTAATATCCCTATATCAATATTATCAAAACTACCACACGTACCTTTTGGTCCTTTGGGGCCTACTTTTCCATGTTTTCCGACCTCCCCTTGATCTCCTTTTTCACCATCATCTCCTTAAAAAGCATAAAATAAAACATCATGCTTCAGCTCACACAGTCCAATAAACATTACCATGTGTTTCTCCAAAAGTAAAATTGACTGGCTGACGCTACTGGCTTCTTTAGTTGTCATTCTGAAGGTAGAGTGGGTATATATGGGACAAACTTCAGAGGAGAGCAGGTCCAGCCAGTGTCTGGCCGGCTTCAGGAAATGCTGCAATACATTCTGCTTTGACAAAACCTTCCCACCATAACAATGACATTGACATTCCCTTCTGCCTCTAAATGCTCACCACACAAAAAAACCCAAAATAAAGGCCTATCCCAAGCAGAGCTGTGACTCCAAAAAGGGAGAAATACCACAGAGTGCACTAGGGCCTTTGCTGTTTCTAGTGATTTTATGTGGAAGGCATTCAGATACTGTGGTGATGGACAGCAGTATAAAACCTTAAGGTAGATAAATCGATAGCTGTAGAAACTGGAATGGAGCAAACTGTAGATCCCAGCAAGTCAACCCATCAATCCTTTGCAGGTGCAGTATGTGTGTCTGAATATAAAATTTGCGTTTTGAAAATACTCCCTAACATGACTCTGAAATTTGCCCGCAGGGAAAGTCCACAGCAGTAAGTTCCTTGAACTTTACTTCCGCAGTACATAGATACCTCAAGTAAGACCAAGGCCCCAATGCACACAAGGTGCTGTACATACAATAGTAAGAGACAGCCTTGCAGGAAAGCATTTACACTCTAAGTGGACAAGGCAGACAAATGGTGGCAGAAATAATCTCATTTTACAGATGGAAATCGGAGGCACCGGATAATTGAGTTGCTCAAGGTCACACAGAAAGTCTGGGGCAGAAGTAGGCCTTGAACCCAGATATCCTGAGGCTCAGTCTGGAGCAGCAAAAAAACCCCCCACAAACTAAAACAACAACCAAAAACTTCTCCTCTGATGTACACAGCTACATAACTCAGCAAATAGAAAAAAATGGAGACTGCCTTGTTAATGACAGGGAGGTCAATAATACACACAGCAAGTAAGCCAAATGAAAATGTGGGAAACAAGCTGGGAAGTTGGGCCCTGCTCTGACCTCACATCATTTATTTCTGAACTACACCTGATGGTGCCAAAAGAGAAATGAAGTTTGCACTTTCTTTATATGAGGCAGGCTTTTAGATTTGGTTCTGTGAATAAACTAGTGATATGCGGTTGAGACCAGCTTTGACAGGATGGATGTCAAGCTTTGGGACTCTGGTGACTTATGCTGGCAGCCAGACCAGGACTCATTAGCTCAAAATGAGGAAAATAAACAGTTGAGTGTCAAGCAGAGATTAAAGTGAGAACATCTGCTAGAGGGAGGGACACGAACTCCTGGGGATAAACAGCCTGGGAGGAAATATGGCTGAGGAACGTGCTAAACTGTCAGTGAGTGCAGTCAGTATCTACAGTCCGTGCCCATGGATTTATTTAAGTTAATTAATTGCCTAGGTAGCAGAATAAAGACAAACCCCAACTCACCCCTAAGGGTGGCTGGGCACAAGAGCCTGCCATGCATATACTGGGTGGGAATTATGCTCATTTACATAAGCATTGTTTTGGATTTTTAAAACCAGTTGTCACAAAACAAACCCAGAAACGCCATGGCCTTCAATTAGCAAATAAGGGACCATTGAAGAACCTTTATCTTGAAGAGCTCTGCAGTGATTCTCCAAAGGTGCTTCATAAAGCCAATACAATGTTGGGAAGCTAGGCCCTTTAGAGATCCAGATCAGCCTTTGGGTCCAGCCCTGGAGTTAGTGGGAATGTTGGCATTATTTGTATTGTAGCAGTGTCTAGGGGCCATCAATCAAGCACCAGGGCCCCACTGCACTAGCCACTACGCACGCATAATAAAAGATGGTCGCTGCTCCACAGAATGCATGTCATTGTCAGGTACTTTCCCCCAGTCCTCCCAAAGAGTGACAAAAGCTGCAATGGTTCCTTCTGTATCAGAGTACCTAATGAGCAGCATGTATTCAGAGTTCTGGGCTGTCACTGGTTTAACTGGGATCTGGCACTTGACTGAGAGTTGCCAGCAACTCATTGTATGACTTGAGGTGAGTCAGTTCACTAAACTGTGCCTCAGTTTCCCACTCTGGAAAACGGGGGAAATGATACTTGCCTGCCTTTGCAAAGAGCGTTGAGATTATAACGGTTGAATGTTAATTCTGATTACTTTCCATACCATTCTCCCCGTTAATTAACTCATAGGTGGGCTGTTGAGAAGCAAGGAAGGCCTGGATGAGGAAGTAAGGACAAGCAGGGTGAGGTAATATCTTTTATTGGACCAACTTCTGTTGGAAAGAGAGAGAGACAAGTTTTTGAGCCACACAGAGCTCTTCCTCAGGCCTGGGAAAGGAACTCCCAGCGTCACAGCAAAATGCCAAGTCGAACAGATTGTTTAGCATAATACGTAGTTAGCACATATTTAGGGTGACCAGATGTCCCGATTTTATAGGGACAGTCCCGATATTTGGGTTTTTTTCTTATATAGGGTCCTATTACCCCCCACCCCCTGTCCCGATTTTTCACACTTGCTGTCTGGTCACCCTACACATAGTGTAAGGGACCATTCAATGAAGAGCGGCTCTGCAGTCATAGGCCAAAACACGGGGCTTAGTGGGTTACAGGTTGTTTTACTAAACCATAAATCCAGTGTATCTATTCAGTCCATGATTTTAGTATCTAGAACAGTTATGAATTTATGCCTTCCCCCGCCCCCTCCTGCGCTCCTCTTTTGAAAGTATTGTGCAGGTTTCCTTTTGAAATGTGAAGTCTTAAGTGATGCTGCCCTCTTGTGGTTTCTTACTGTGTTGCAAATAGGATGGATGCATTTCTTTAAATGAGCAAGTCCCTCATCATCTCGTGATTTAATATGTACAGGCCACCTGCATCTTTTTATCCACTCACCTTATTTCAGCCTGTACATGGTAAATGATATTTATGTTCATATCAAAGAGGGGCTTGAATAACAACTCTGGATTGGGATCAGAACATCCTACTCTTTTTCTTTGTACAGCATCATCAGTGTACATGCTGCTTTACAGAAAAAGACGACTAAGTCCTTGCCCCAAGGAGCTTACAGTCAAAGGCCTATATTCTGTGCTGCTCTTGGTGGTATTCAGGGATGGAGGCAAAGGTGGTTGTGTGGTAGGTTCAATTTTATCCCAATTAACAGATTGTCTCCTTTAACCTATGGTTGCCCAGAGGTGACTTACTTCTACCCCTATGTGTTGGCACTTCAGTGCATCAAGCTGAAGCACGGTTATGTCTTCTGCACCCTTTTAGTATTCCATCAAATTGATCCACTTGCCATGTGTCACTAATTTAAAATACCAAGCTATTAAAATGAACATACTGAACAGGAAGTTGCTCAGCCTTCTTGCATTTGTGTGAGCCAGGAGAGCAAAAGCTACAAGCACTTAGAGACCTAACAGCCATCAGATCACTTCTACTTGTAACTGACAAGGTTAAAAAAACCCAAACAAACAGTCCCAAGAAAGTGGGTTGAGCACTACCAATCAGTAGAACCTTTGTGCAATTTAAAGGGGCACTGCCAATATAGAAATAACAGTTAAAAAGAAAAAATATCATTTTATTGTTCTTCTCTCTCTCCTATCCCATTCCCAATTAGTAGATAGAAGCCCAGTTATACCCATTCAACGTTTAAAGAACTCCTAGTGTATACCCATTGACTTCAGTAGAGTTACTGCTGAGTAGGAAAACAATCATCCTAGTTTGCAAAGAATTTAAAAGGTTCCGAAAGTTTTGTTTGTTTGATCCACATCAGGATGAAACTGACACAGCAGGAAATGTGTTTGAGGAGGTGAGAACACCCCTCCCCGCAAAAAAAACCATTGCACAAAAAAGAGAGAAACACCCCCTCCATTTCTAGAATAGCCCCCCTCCATTTCTTGAATAGCCAATAACTCACTTCAAGTCCCTGCTTTCATCCCAGGCAAGCTAGCCCACCAGCCTATTCCATCTATTTTTCTCAGGTTGGAGCTGTTCATTTTGAATACATGATTACATCTCACGGGGCTGTAGAGACTGGAACCTGTGTTTCCCACAGCATAGATGAGTGTCCGAGCCCCTGGGCTATAGTGTAGGTATCACTTTTGTTCTCTCTCCCCCCGCCCCGCCCAAAAAAAAAATTAATTATCTATACAAATGGCACAGCTCCAACAGGAGAAATCGCGTCAATAGCCCTGTGGATGGGGCACTTACCTGCAATGTGGGAGACCAGGATGAAGATCTGGCTCCAAAGCTAGGTCTCCCACATGCCAAGTGAGGGCCCTAACTGGGCTATTCCCATCTCTGGCTCTTTGGTTCCACCTAGAGAAACCTGTTTCAATAAATTGGTATTTTCCAATGAAAAATTCCTGACCAGCTTTACTCCTGATTTCCATGAGGATCCATAGACCAAATCCTTATCTAGTTGACTTTAATAGAGTTATGCTGAGAACCTGGACCTCTGGGTGGGAATTTTGGTAAATAATAGAAAAAAACATTTACACATTGGGCCCAGTTCTCCTTCTATTTACATGTGTTTTACACAGGTGTAACACTTGGCCTAATTCTCCTATCACTGCCCTCATGATGTTACTCCATGGACTCACGATTTACATTGGTCTGCATGGGGAGTCAAACTAATGTTGTTACACTGATGTAAAACCAGTGTAAGTGATAAGAGAATCCAGCCCTTCATGGTCTGAGTTTATATATATCGCCTCGCTCAGGTAGAGATTCTGTAAAAAGAATGCACATGTGGTGTACGGCAGAGAGAAAGAGAGCTTTCAACATTCCAAATACGTAAGAAATTGGATGAAAGTAACTTTTGAAATTATAGGACTTTTTAGCTCAAACATATGAGGCGCTGACAGGGAACGCTGGTTATGGGTCAGGATAGCCTATGGGATGTGGTAAGGTCATTTATGTATTCAGCAGGAAAAATGGACAGTGGCAGGTCTGGTTTCTGACAGAGTTTGAGATTTTCCAGAAAGAGAATTGTGTAAGCTCAATTAGTAAGGCTGAGAGACGGACAGCAGTACCGGAGACCACAGTAAATGTTACTGTGAAGCACTAACCCATGTCAGAGAGTTTATAAGCAACATCTGTCAGAATAATTAAAGGAAAACATTTTAAAAAACCATGTTGCTACAGGGAAACTCCCTGTGTCCTTCTTCAGATTTCATTCCAGTCCCGATTCTCATCCTGGGCCCTTTGAAGGTCCTGGAAAGACTCCCAGGACTTTATGGGACTTGGATTGAGACCTTAGGGAGCTGGCATGGTCTAGGGCCAGGTCTGCAGAAATACTGAGCACCTCCACTTCCAAAAGAAGCCAATAGCAGCTGTGCAGTGCACTTTGAAAAATCAGGCCCCCACTGCTTATAGAATGAGATTAGGGGTACTGCACATGAACCCCAGGCTCTGACGCAGGTTTTAGCTCAACCCCCTCTTCTGTCCACAAACACATAGTCTGAGTCAGGCCAGCAAGCACTCATGACCTGGGTCCTAGGACCCTGCTATGGGGCTGGGTCAGAGCTCACGTCCCTCTGTGACTTAGGACCAAGCCCTGTCATTTTGTAGCGTGGACACAGCTCAAGCCACAGACTCGAGTCCAAAGGTCTGCTTAGTGCAGTATGGATGCATCAGCACAGCTGTGAGACCAAGGTCCAGTAACTGTAAACTTATATTTACAATGCAGGATGGACGCTCAAGCATGGGCTTGGAAACACTAAGTCCACAAGCCCAGGTCCCAGAGACCTGGCAGTGTAGACATACACTTTAAGTCAAAAGATTTAGGTTCTATTTCTGATTTTACCCTGAATCACTATTTCATCTTGGTCAACTCTCCTGGCCAGATTCTGGTCTCATTTGCAGTGGGGTAGTCATCAAGTTCTGAATTTGGCCCTTACTGCCCCAGCTACCCTGGGTGTACAGTGCTGATAATCTTTAACTTTGTAAAGTGTTTAGAGATCCTCTAATGAAAAGCTCTAGAGAAATGTGACGTATTATTTAAAAATGATTTGATACATTAAAACACTGACATTAGTTAGTTTTTGCCCAGATACCAGGTGACAAGATGCTTTAGAAATATGATACCTAGGCAGGTGTAATGGGGCGGCTGCCCCACTCCTGGAGAAAAGGGGTTAAAAGCAGCCAAGCTAGGCTGATTGGGGAAGCAGCCACAGCTGTGGCCAGCTCAATCAGGGCCCAGCTGGCCCTGATAAAAGGGCTGGGGGCCAGAAGCTGAAGGAGTCTCTCTCTAGCCCTGGAGGGAAAGGGCCTAGCTGCTGGAGAGTAAGGTACCTAAAGCAGGCAGTGCTGGGGAAAAGGGCAAGAGGAGCTGGGAAGCTCCAGTCTGACAACTTCCCAGGCTGAGGCCTTGGTCAAGGCCTAAACAGGTACTGGGGCTGCAGAGGTGCAGCCCAGGGATAGGCAGATGCAGCAGGTCCTAACTCCCTTACCAGTGATGAGTGGCCATTACAGACTGCAGTCTGCCCCAGAGAAAGGGGGCTGAATGATGACTGGCAGTAGCCATGAGGCAAGGTGGGCTTAGAAGGTTGGGGGTTCCCCTGGGAGGAAAGACCCAGACTGTGGGTTACTACTAGGGGCAGAACCTTGAGGTAAAGAGCACTGGGGTCCGGGAGGGAAAGGGGGCCAGTGGCAGGTGAGACACCGCCCTTCAGAGGGTGCTCCCTATGTTGGAAAAGAGCTAATTCCCAGATGACCATCAGGAGGTGCTGTGCCGGTGAGTCTTTGCTTCGCTATAGCAGGTCTATATCGTTATGTGTTGCTGTACAGTAAGAGCAGCCAACAGTGTGGTTTATCGTGGTCTCTAGTACTGCTGCCTATTTCATCCTAAGTAATTGTGTTTACACCATTCTGCATCTGGAAAATCTCTGTCTCTGTCAGAAACCAGGCAAGAAGAAACTTGCACCTGATGTGCTGGAAAAGGGGAACTAGCAGGGGGTTCAAAAAGGAGTTGATGTAATCAGATTGCCACAAAATATGATCTATGGGGCATAATTTTATAAGGACTAGGGGAGGGCACTGTGGGGGTCAGAAGATACAGAGAAAAGCTTACAACCATCAAGATGGGAGAGTATAAAGGCCTGGGTGAGAGTTCTAATGGTCTGGACAGAAAGAAAAGGTCAGATCTTTGAGGAAGAAGTGATAGGATTTGGATGTGATAGGCATGGGAAAGGAAGGAGTCCAAGATTACCCCTAGTATCATGATGCGTTTAACAGTGACAGAGAATGAGGGGAATAGAGAGAAGGGTTTCAAAGAAAGGCCAGGAGTTCAGTTTTGGACAGGTTAGGTTTAAGTTGATGGTGTGACATCCAAACTGAGATATGGGACTGGATAGAGTGAGACATCCCAGAAATGGGGAGTGAGATTTATGGGGCCTCAGTTCAGAGATGGTAGCTAAATCTGTATGAAAAGATGGTATCACCCTGAAAGAGAGTGTACAGGGAGAAGAGGAAGAGGCCAAGGATGGAAATTTGTGAGTCTGCCAAGGAGAGTAGGGGAGAGAACATTGAAGGAACCATTGGACACAAGTGAACCAAGAGGTCAGGATTGTGAAAACTGAGGGAGGCTTAAAGTTCCCTAAACATCCCTTGGTAATGATGTGGGGTGTGAAAGAACAGGCTATTGTGAAAGGAAGAAGCAGTAGAAGCCACCCCAGAAGGTTTCTATGGACATTTTTTGGCTCAATGTGTCATAGTAGTTTAGACTTAATTAATACAGATGCTGTCTGGGAAATGTCAGTTACAGATAGAGACGTCAGGAGGGTAATAAAGTGATCTAGTGCACACTGGCTGTAATGTGCTTTAAGGAACCTCTCTGTACACTGTACTCAGGCAAAAAAAAATTTTCTGTGTAATTTTTACTGATGCATAAACAACCACATCAATCTGGAAACCACATTCCACTAATAACAGTACTGATCACAATATCCAGTTCAGAGGCGCATTGCTCTAATGGGATGAAACTTGGGTTGTTTAATTCAGAGGTTTGTGCAAATTTTATCCTGGCTTCTTTTCATATGGGTTTGCATCCATTGAGCTTTGCTTTGGGCTGATGGCTTCAGTGAAACCAAGTGAGAGTCAGCAGGGTTTGCATTGCTTCTGTCTGGGACTATATGTGAGGTCCCAGGTTTTCCTCCAAAGGACTTTTTCACTTAAGTTGCCTACTGTGTATGTAGTTAAGGTAGTCTTCCCCCATCAGGGGATCAATCCAAGCCAGGAATTGGCCCTTGTTTTATAATTTTTAATCCTGAATAATAGCCTAAATTTTCAAAACTGGCTAGCGATGTTGGATGTGGGAATTTTTGGGGGGTTCAATTTGTGGCACCTTAACCTGATTTTCAGAGAGTGTTTGCTCAGCCCTTCTAAAAACCAGATCCCTTTAATATCTCCCAAGTTGGGCATCCAGAATCACTAATCACTTTGACCTAAGTTTTCAAATTCATATTGAAATTTTGGCTCAAAATACAAAATTCTGTAATGAGGTTATAATCTGCTGTTAAA
This sequence comes from Macrochelys suwanniensis, assembly GCA_033296515.1. Lineage (NCBI taxonomy): Eukaryota > Metazoa > Chordata > Testudines > Chelydridae > Macrochelys > Macrochelys suwanniensis. The sequence goes on along the minus strand of CM065776.1, from coordinate 237,388,246 downwards.
ACTTATCAGTGAGTTTACAGATTCTATAGAGAGGCCAATCTTGATGACATTCTATAGGCTTATTCCGAGTAAATTTTATAGAACCCTATTAGAATTTATCAGGGATGAAACCTTCTCAGAAAGGTGGGACCAGACTGCAGTAACATTAGGCCTAAATTCATCAAAAGGATTAATAGCCTTCTTTACAAACCTGAGCTGAGTTATAGGTTGGAGAGGAAACTGGAAACCACTGTCTGTGTGTGTCATATAATGCTTTTAAAAATTATAACCGATCTGTCTGCACCAACAGTAGAAAAAAGGGTGTGTGAACAGAAAGATGGAGAAAACAAATAGGAATACTAAATTAGCCAGTCGTTAAAACATGCACTGTAAATATCATTCATGACCACTAGAGGTCAGGTTTTAATGTCTATTAAGTTATTAACAGTTCTAATAGATATTAACTTCTAAGTGCATCTGATGAAGTGGGTTTTAGCCCATGAAAGCTTATGACTAATAAATGTATTGGTCTCTAAGGTGCCACAATGACGCCTCCTTCTTTTAACTTCTAGGGCTTGATCATAGAAATTAAAGATCCTAAAGACTTATTAGGCCCCCTAGTCCATCCCTACTGTGCAGGGCAGAATAATTCCCTCAGTACATTATCTAGTGTTGTCCAGTCAACTTTTCAAGGCCCTGTTTTGTGTCACTTCTCTGTGAGCCTAATATCTCTCTATCATGAAGGCTTTTTTCTGATATTCAGCCTAACTTTCCCCTCACTTATTTTCATCCCATTACTCATCCCCTTGTGCTACCTAAGTAATTAATTTGACATCTCTTGTTATGAGTGTAAAAAACATTACCAATGTTTTGAGCAAATTTTTGGGTGAAAACTGGCCCTTTTTGAACAAAGATGGTTTCCACACAGCACATGGGAAAATGTAAGTTCTTGCTGTTATTTCCTGTAGGAAACGTGGACTTTAAAGTAATGCAAGTGCACAGTACAACTTCAATTTAATGTGGAGCCATAGGGTTTGAGGCACTCAGTGCACCTACAGATCTCTTACGGTGAAGGTAGATTATCTAACAGGAGAGGCACACAACCTGTGAGTGGCACAGCTACAAAGTGATTGCCCAGCATATTGTGTGATCTCTCAGCAGAATACATTATGCTATGATGCCTGCCACTAGCAGAGGAAAGGAGATGGTAGAGGGATTAAATGTGGGCAAACTGACTAAGAAGCTGGAGAGTTGCCTATTTTCTGAAGGTTGGAAAACAGGCTGCACCACAGATACAGCATTTTAAAAAGAAAAATGACAGTGCTAAAAGCAATAGAAGCCTTCATTTGAGATACTACAGTTAGAAATACAGTAGGAGAGTTTTTGTTAGTGGATTTAGTGCTGTTAACAGCTAGAACACCTGGTGTCTGGCGCCCTCTAGTAACAGGACAGGTACAGTGTGGGCAGCAGTACGACAAACTGTCTCATGCCCTCTTTGGCCAATGTGCCTCATCCCTGACCTTGAGAGGCTTCTCTACAGGTAAGGGGCTAGTTCAGACATTGTCCCACTCAGTCTTTAGATTCTCATTTGGACTGCAGATGAGGCTGTCATGCCAGTAAAAGCCAGCTGTGACTTTTCTAACATGGGCTCTTGTCCACTAGGAACTGGAGTGAGGCCACAGATTTATCTCCCATAGAATGTAGAATTCTGTCAGATGGTCACTTGTCTCCTGTTTGACAGGAGATTTGAAGCAGTGACTTAAAGGTGGTGAGCGCCATGTCCAGTTACTAGTCTTCAGCCATTCAGTCCTTTGGAAATAGTAATATTCTAGTTCTGAGGAGCATTAAGCATCCCCTCAATATACTCCTTTTGGCCTTCCCCTCCCCTGGTGTCATCACGCCAACCCATTATTCAGCCCAAGAAGCAACAGACACTGAACATCACAATTGCTGGATTCGCTCAGTACCAGGCGTGAGTTACACTGAGCGCTCCTAGTCCCTGCTGGATGAGACCAAAGGAACAAGTCTGAGACCTGGACTTAGATCCTAGCTCTAATCATGATGTGATGTCACTAAGCCATGTCTACACTACCACTTATGTCAGCAAAACTTAAAAAAACCCACACCCCTGAGCGACACAGCTACCGCCACTCATTGGAGGGGGTTTAATTATGTCGTCGACTGACTACATGAGCAATCTTGCAGTGGCACAGCTGCATCAGTACAGCTGTGCTGCTGTAAGGTCTCTAGTGTAGACATAGCCAACGCAGGCATGTTTTAATTGCAAAATTTATTGTCAGCCAAATCCTCTCTTCCAAGCGTGTACGCTTCCATTATTCAGATAGTAACTAAACAAACTTTTACCACTCCCTCTGGTTTCATTGTGTCTCCCTGAGTTTATACTGCCTCAGCAAAGGTTAAACCTTGGACTTCAATCTTAAGGAAATGAATGATTAAAAATGGTACTTTAAGCAACATTCATTTGAATAATCCATCATAAAAACAAATGAGCCTGCAGCAATATTTTTGTCTAAACTATAAATCACTTGCAATTGTTCCCCTATTCTGTAGCCTACAGGGAAATATAATGAATTACTAACAAGGAAGCAGTAGTCTGAACTTCAGTAGCCATTGCCTGGAATAAATGTTTTAGAACTGCCACTGCAAGATATATCTTTGTTATAGGCTAAGTTCTTGGCTGATTTACACCCCAAGCAATTCCATTGACTTCTGTTAGGTTACATGGGTTCAGCTGCGTAAGCTGATGCATGGGATTTGGCCTCAGATATTTGTAAAGTGTCTTGGAGTTGAAAGAATGATATGCTAAAGAGCGGCTCGAGATCCCGCAGAAGTCAATGGTGAGGCCCCTATTGACTTCAACAGGAGCTCCTAGATGAAGTCTGATATGTGCTGCAGTGATCAACATCTAGAAGAAGGCATTTATAAGCAATGACCACATGATGGTATTCTCCACCTAAGTGTAAAAACTAGCAAAACTATCAGCTGTCTCTTGGTTAATGCTTGCTTTTAAGGGAAGTCACAGTGTTTTGTATATCAGCTGCCTGGGAACACATGTTGAACAGGAGCGATCTAATTTAGATGAAACAATGTGGACAAGATATTTAGTTTATATTAGTGGTGTTCAAATGTAGTTTGCCATGTACCCCCTTCTAAGATAGGTAGAGGTGATGTGTGGGATGGGCACATGGGGTCACATGTCCCCTGCAGATTTCTGCCTTCCATTTAGCAACAGCTTCTAGAGGTTTTCAAACTGAAGGGGGGTGTCCCCCTAGGGGGCATGGAGGAGCATTCAGGGGGGCAAGCAGTGACTTGAGTTTGAACTTTTTAATGCACATGGGGCGCTCAGCTCAATTTTTGGTTGTGCCCCCCCCCCACCCCAGACAGGTTAGGTGGCCTGCTGAGGTGAGTCAGGGGGTGGTAGTCATGCTCCCTCTCTGAGCCCTGCCACACAGGGCTGGCCAGAGCCCCCCCAAAACATTCCTCTGCACCCTCTATGGGGGCATGCGCCACAGTTTAGAATACCTCTGATTCTGAGTTGCACAACGGCTACAATTTTAATTGAAAGGAGATTACACATTGATTGCCAAGTCTTACTAAATAAAATGTGTTGTCCACCATTACAGAATTTTTCCAATGTACCCCAGATGAGAGCTCATGTACCCCGAGGAGTATGCATACTCCAGTTTGAAAACACTTTCATATAAAGTGCAGGAGTAGGTTCCAGTAACTTAAAAAAAAAATTTCCACAATTCTCAAGTCTCCTCACTGCAGCCCTTCCTTGCCCTTCCCCTAAAAATTTCATTCGGCTAGGTCTGCAATTCTTCAGATCCTTCATCTCCAGCCCACTTGTGATGCACTTCCCACACCAGAAATCCCTTCATGGCTCATAATTTCAACTCTGATCAGCTTTGGTATTAACTAGTAGTTTGGTATTCCTCACCTTTTGGTCCAGGTAAAATGGTGTGTGTTGAGCAGACGTCTGTTGCAGGTTGACTGTCAACATTGAAACCAAGAATCTGAACTTGAAAAATAAAGAGCACTACTAAAGTTCCACATGTCCTCCACTGTTGTCCTTTCATGCTGCTCATCCCTGCAGTTCCTCTGGAAATGCCATTCGTTGTTCCAGTCTTGAAAAATACAAGTTGATTCTAAAATAAATGTTTCACTAAATGAGGCAGAGCAAAGACTTGGAAGCTTACACTTGAAAAAAGCTAAATAAAGTGGGGGAAAAGGAGGTCACTGATGTGTTTGGGTTTTTTGTATCCTGCACAGATGATACATTGTCCAGAATATTTATTTAACTGTGACAGCTGTTTATTCCAATTTATCTTTTCGTTGTGAAATATTTAGCTGCACTGGCCAGAGGAAATGTCTTGGATATATGAGGCTATCTCTGTTTTTTTTTTTTTGTTTAGCCTTTTCTTTTTACACTTATAATGGGGAAACTCAACACTCCATTCAGAGGGGAGAGACTGATTTTTCTATCCAAATGAATGTCCATTAATTATAAGATGCTTGTACTGTATTGTTACATAAGGAAATTAATTTAATTTATGCTCATTCTACCAGGTAAGGAACAAATGCCAGCAAGAGCCCGCCAAATCCCCCAAAAGCAATAGAATGGTTGCAGCTCTGCTTCAAGGAGAAGTCATAGAATGGGATTTAACACCTCTGGTGGCTTCATGCAGCATGGTGGAAGGGAGAGAGATGGGTGTGAGCAGTGGATCTGTGAACCAAGCTGATTTGCCAGCCAGAATCCACAGGTCATGGCTGCTATTAGGACCTGGAGATTGTTGTAGTGGTTGCTCTGTGGCCTCCCTGGCTTTGTTGCTGGACAAGATCCAGAAGGACAACCTTGAGGACCAAAGCCACAGAAGAGGTAAAGTTTGAGCAATAGCAGTGCAAAGTTCTCCAGCCTGCCTTTAGCCCATGCATCCCATTGCCAGGCAGGAGAGATGACTTCTATAGGCAATGGAGTAGTTCAGGCTCCATGCCCATTCAGTCTTTGTTTTCTCAGCTGCACTGCAAAAGAGGTTTTCAGTTAGTGCTGGTTTTGATTTGTGTGACATAGTTCTCAAAGGTTTGCTCTGAGTTTGTGGGTTTGAAGCTCAAACACACACGAAGGGTTGTAAAACCACCTGTGTAGAGGAACTAGTGGTTTTCCCCCCCCCCCCCCCCCCCGCGAGGAATTCTGGCAGTCCCAAGAATTCTTCCTGGGGCCTCTGTTTACTGTGTGGTCCTGCTGCACCTTTTCCCAGAGCAACCCTACCTGAAAAAAGCAGGCTCTAACTCTTAATTAGATAAAAAACACAGTAACAATGGCAATCACGGCAGGTAGGGAGTAAAGGCAGATGGATGCTCATATTAATCTCTGGTGGGACTCTACTAACTTTTTTGTCCCATTACATCCTGGATGACTTTAGCTCAACAAGGGGAGAGCTGCTCTTGAATGGGGACTAATTTGTTAAAGCTGAGTAATATATTGCTGGCTACACACATTTGTTTGTGCCCATCCTAAGTGAAAACATATTAGAGGAGAAATAGCTTTTCAGATGCTTTCCTCATTATTTAAAGAAATTTTATAGCCCTACAGGCTTTTGACAGACAGATAACAGAGCAGCAGGTGTACCTATACAGAAGTGTGCAGTTACACAATGGGGCACCTACCCTTTTTTGATAGCTGGAGGCCTTTGATCTCAAGCCCATGAGGAAGGGTGAGGGTGGAAATCTTGGCCCCTGGGAAATTCCCACTGATTCAGCAGGGTGAAGATTTCACCTCTGATATTCAGACTCATCATGGGTTCATAGAATCATAGACTCTCAGGGTTGGAAGGGACCTCAGGAGGTCATCTAGTCCAACCCCCTGCTCAAAGCAGGACCAACCCCAGGTTGCCACACTGTTTTAAAACTCTCTCTTGCGCCATGCACTGTGCTCTTCAGAAATATAAGAAGATAGATCCTTGTCCCAAAGAGCATGCAGTCGAAATAAGATGGAGGGCATGAAAACAAATACACCATAGCTAGAGGGGGGGATGCAGGAAGAATAAGAATTGGGATTCTGGGTGAATGGAGTTGCCCTTGGAATTGCATTGTGAACTGTGCCTATCACTTTGTAAGTTGTAAATTTGTGTTATTTAGCCTTTCCCTTTTTCTGACACTTCACTTCCATTTTGGGAGCATAAAGTCCATTTAAGCACAAGACACCCATGGTGTAGGAGCAGGAAGTTAGTGTAGTTGGTTCTGAGGAGGACTTTAAAGAGGCATGTTGGCAAACCAATGTGAACGGCAGAATCTGCTCAGCAGAACTGAGAAATCTTCCAGCAATTGTTTGATATTCCTCAGCAGTAAACAGTGATAGGGGAACATTTGCTCAGAGAAGTCAGTGGTGACTGAGCTGTAATGAGGTACATCGACCATTGTGCATTTTAATTCTCATTGAATCAGGCAAAGATGTCTGTAGGCAAGAAAAAACCTAACAAACCAGTGTTTGTTTCCTGCAGCAAGAATGTTTTACCAGAAACCCCTGAGAATAGTTACACAGAAAAACTTCGTGATTTTCTTTTATTTGCCATCAGCTGTACACAGGTCACCATTATGTCTCGTTACCTTTTTAGACTCTAAGCCTTTCCCTCAGGAGCTGAGTGTTACCTTTACCTTAATATCCCTCCAATGTTAACCATCAAAAGTCAATATGCTACATACAGTACAAACAACCACCTGCTCAGGTAGCTGTAAAGTTTACCAATAGGTGGCCAGATGCTAGTGCCAACTTGACTGATTAGCACAGTCCCACATACTGTGACTGGACTCCACTGTTTACACATCCTGCCTATACCACGGGTAAGACTCAGATCAGAGTGCTCAGGGTCCACCTGCAGCAGCTCTAGCCCAAGACTTCAATGGTTCAGGGAGCTTCCCTATACCTGTACTGACCAACTACTGGGATCTGCAGGTGTTCAAAGGCAAGATGTCTGCTGATGGTACTTATATGGCCCCTACTACCACAGTGTCTGAGGTCAAGACTGTCCAGCCTGCCATGCCAGATACATCAATGATATTGAGTTAATTCCAATACTGTCAAAGCTTAGAACTGATTAGAGAAGGAAAGAATAGAGGGAAATAGAATAGTATGATATGGCACATGAGGGACAGGGCAGGGGGAAGGTATTTTAAAGCTTTTATGCCCAGATTGGGATTTAGGTGCCTAATTCTCATTGATTTCTCATTTAAAATCTGACCCTTTGTTCTGACACCATGTCATATTTTGTAACATTTGCATTCTGTGGTTGTAGTCTGTAAACAGCAGCTCTACACTACATTATTCCAGTCAGACTTGGGCAGCGACCAAAGCTTTGAGCGTCAGCAAACAGCTTCTAAAAAACTGCATTTTACAGCTGATGACAAGAATTCCTCCAAAGTCTTGCTACCTGTACAGTCAATTAAATAGAGATTTTTAAGAGCTTCCAACATGATATTCAAAAGATTACGCATGACCCAGAAGTCCTGGTGAGTGACAATGGCCTACCATCCATTCTGGTCTCATGAGTTGTTTGGGGGGGGTCCGCTTATGTTGCATTGTTCAAGCTACGCATAGCCTCTGCTCACACTTGCACTGGGATGTCATAGCCTTGTGTGGAAGTCGGTAGAGGGAATTTGGATGCAGTTTGGGGGGGTCCGCTTATGTTGCATTGTTCAAGCTACGCATAGCCTCTGCTCACACTTGCACTGGGATGTCATAGCCTTGTGTGGAAGTCGGTAGAGGGAATTTGGATGCAGGTGTCTATGTGACCAAGAGTCAGGCTAACTCTAGCTGTGATAACGTGAGATTTGTAGAAGCAGGGATTGTGTGAGGCAAGGGGGAAAAGAACTGTAAGAGAGGCTACTGTGACCTTGTATTAGATAAGAACAGAATGTAGACCATAACAGAAATTGGTGAGGAAAACAAGATATCAAGAAAGAATATGTATAAACAAATTGCAGTTGTTGATCATTACTATATGTAACAAAGTATAAATGCTTGCCTTAATTGTTTATCTTTTGAGAGACCTGCCTAGGAGGGGGGAACGCTGTGTCTTAGTGCACTCTCTCCCTCTTTGCAATTGCTTGAGTTAATAAAGTGTATCTTGCCTTGCTGCACCCAAAGAAAGAGTGAGAACTCTGTTTTTCTCTGACACTTGTGTCCCTAGTTATGTAGCATGCAAGGATTTGCAAGATCAAAGCCTACATTTATTAGCTCTTCAAACATGTGGCCTGAAGATAGTATATGGTCTGTTCTTACTTAAAGCCCACTTCAGTGAGGTGTATAAAATATGCAGCCCCAGGCCCTTTTCGTGCTTATTCACATCTCCCAGGAATTGCACCACATTAACAGGGATGTCTTTAAGTTAATTTCATCCCTATTGTCAGATCAAGCAATTGGCCACAGAGCACTTCAAGTTTTTCGTGTTACTGAAAATGACCGTTGGCTACAGTAATACTCTCATGAGACTCCATGAAAGGCCTGATATTCACTAATGTCACCATTATGGTTTTCCATGGAAACACATAGATACTGCCAAACATTGGTTTTTTTTAAAAAGAAGGCATTCCAAGTTCTGTTAGATATGAATATATATATAAAGGGAAAAGCTGCAATTTGTTTCATAATTTGTGTTAGTCAGAGTGCAGCCTGTTCCTGTGTCAGAACAGAACCCAGCAAACAAGCAGGCAGTGATTCAGTTCCAGTGAATGACTTACAAAATAGCCTCCAGCCCTTGCTGACCAGATGTAGCACTGAATAAGTGTCCTACCCTGGGAAAATATTTCCTGCTTTATTTTCATAAATATTTATGTAATTCCTTCTGGGAACTATGCCTCCTTTAGAAAACTAAGTCCACTGCTTCATGACACAAATTTAACTCTGTTTACGTTTGAGAGAGGAGCCCTATCTCAGATGTCGTTTTTTTTTTTTTCACTTCACATATCTTTCTCCCTTCAAAAAATCTAATAGGCCCAAGTCACAGGATTAGGAGCCAGATCTGCAGTTTGACCATTCCAAATGTGGTTTGGAGTTCTAGTATTTCACGTTGTCAACACGGGGCCAGATGCGGAATCCAGACCTGAATCTGAGCTTCCCCACGTGTTCAGATCCATGGGTCTGGTTTGAGACCCATCTCCAAACAGTATCAGAGGGGTAGCCGTGTCATCTCTAAACACTGTATACAAGGAACAAAACAATTGCAGGTTAGAACTCTCAAAACTTTTATAGTTGGAAACAGCCATCCATTTATAGCAGGCCTTATGCTGCCTCTCTGCATAGGGCCAAATTTCACCCATCGTGCACACAAGTCCTGTTTACCTTGAACAACAGTGGCAAAACCAACAGCAAAGCTCTTCAGTGAAAGCTCTACTTCCAGAACTGCAGTGATAGTACTAAGCACAGTTAGCCATCAGATTCTCAGGCCAAGTCTGTCCCTGTCTCCTTTTTCCAGCACTCTGGCTGTTGTGTTCTGCCTATTCCCCTTTGTTTTAAATGTTGCAACCAAACACATGGTGGTGTATTATAAATAGTGTTAAAATTTTAAGCTATCACTTTAAATGCTCAAGGGTTATTTCTGGTCCTGCTTGCAAACTAGAGGGCTTTTGTAAGGAAGCAAGAGATGTGGGCCTAGCAGAGTAAGCGATCAGAGAGCCAGGCTAGAGTCAGGTGGAGTGGGTTGTGCTTTCTGTCTTGGGTTCTTGTGTGGTGTTCTGAATTCTATGAGATAGCAATATGCCTATTTCTTAGAACTGGAAGGACCTTGAAAGGTCATTGAGTCCAGTCCCCTGCCTTCACTAGCAGGACAAAGTACTGCCCCCTGACAGATTTTTGTCCCAGATCCCTAAATGGCCCCCTCAAGGATTGAACTCACAACCCTGGGTTTAGCAGGCCAATGCTCAAACCACTGAGCTATCCCTCCCTCTCTTCTCCCCCCCCCCCACAAAAAAAGAAGCGTTACAGTCCAACCTTCCATGAAGAGTAATTTATGATTTTGTGTGTGTGCTGGGAACATCACACACACATACTTGCTTAGTTATTTATTTCTTTTTTCACTATTTAGTGTATGATGTCACCCAAACTTGTCTCTCTCTCACACACACACACACCCCAGGGCTCAAGGGACACCCCCCACCCTTTCTCAATTGCCAAGGCTCAGGGTCACCAGGTCTCAGTGCATAGTCTAGCTAATTTAAGTACCCACCTGTCCCTTACCCAATTCTTAGGGCTCAGGGCATACTCTTTGCAGGTTTGCGGGACCTTTTACCAGTGGAAGAGCCTTACCGAGTAATATGTTTCCTCTATTTATTAACAATTACCAAGCAAAATACATATGCTAAGCCAGGCCTGCACAACATGTGGCCCACGGGGGCTCACTGTGCGGCCTGCGGGGGGGGGGGGGGTGAGTAGGCAAGCGGTGGGGTAGGGCAAGCCGCTGGCTGGCTGGCTGGCCGGCCGGCGGGTGGGCGGGCTGGTGAAGAGGCCAGTGGCAGGTTGGGGAGTGAGGGTGAGCCAGCAGCAGGGGGCAGTGGCAGAAGGTAAGAGTCCAGCAGCGGGCAGGCAGGTGAGCTGGCAGATCTTTCCTTCTTCTGTTCCTTCTGCTGGTCTCCTTCTTGGACCCCAGTTTATATAGTGAAACTTGAGTCCTGCTTAGCTGTACCTTAACTAGGTATATATATGTGCTAGGTGCTTTCCAAACAATGGTCCCTGCCCTGAAGTGCTTTCTTAGCACTTCTCTAGAACTTTCCATCTGCAAATCTCAAAACACTTTATAAAGTGGTGCATGGTAGAGCAGGCAGAGGAGAGAGGAGGCAGCTGGTGGTCCAGGGTACTTTCTGAACTCATTCAAGCTGCTTCAGTAATTTTTGGCCTGCAAATTAAGAAGGGGGGGGGGGGGGAAACCGAGGGGACTCAGGTGGGAAGGGAAGAGAGCACCACATTGTTGGGGTGGGGAAGTAGCAAGTGGGGGCAGGACCCACTGGGAACTAGAGAAACCTCAAAGGTTTAGAGCGTGTTCTGTAGCACAATTTGGCAAAATATGGCCTAGAACGCTGTGTTGGTATCCTGCTGGTAAAATATTTGTTTAAATAGACTTCTAGCTAACACAGTTCCAACTCCAGCATAGTCCATGTCTAGCTCAGTCTGTGTCCTAGCTGAAGGCTTCTTCGCTTCTTGAGTTGCAGTATTGTGCAGCATGGGGTTACTGTGTAATATATTGGCTCTGTAACACAAACCCCCTTACAGCTCTGTGTGTGTTTTATGAGTGTTTTGTACAGTCATCTAGTGGTTGGCACACAGAGGCTAAGGGACTTACTACTAGTAGTAGATACAGCTCTCCTTTGTCTTAAGTGGTAGAGGCCTGTAATTTTGGATCGGGAAGACCAGGTTCTAGTCCTAGTTTCATTTGTGTGTCTGTCTGATTTATACAGTCATTGTTTTTTGTACTACATGGATTTGTTATTATGTCGCCTTGCATAACACACCTGTGTACAATTCAGTATTAGCATATAGTGATTTCTCTGCTTCTGGAAAAGTTCACACCTCTCTAGACATTGTCCAGCCTCTGTGACAGAAATAAATTTTATCTCCAGGGCTCATTAAAGTACTTCTGATTAGTAATTTTGCCATTGGAATGTACCAGTGTGAAGCAAATAGCAGGTGTTTTCAGAATATGTTCTTGGGATAGGATAACCCAAAACTATAAGCTATTTCCCCCTCATGTTTCAAATGATATACATTTAGGTGCTTTGCTCTACAATTAATCCACTGCCTGCACTTACAGATTCAGTCCTGGGTATAAAAGAAATGTTCATAAGTCACAGAAGTATTTCAACCCTCTCCAGATTTTGCCCTTTGGCATTGTTTAATCATTGGAATTCTAAGCTGATGGGTAATGGAATTTGTACTTAGAAATAACATTAAATCAGTTCCAGAGAGAGAGAGCGTAGGTAAAATCTTATCCAACATCTTAATTTCTTCAAATGTTACTTATCTAGATCCAGTTGGAACAATGTTTTATTAATATGAACCACACTCTTTTTCAGCTCAAGGTCCAGAACATGGCACGCTCAAAGGACTTTACATTAGGAATTATACATTTCTGACCAATATTGACTAATCCAAAGCACTGCATGCTAATGTGTTTTTATCCTAACTTAGATATATTTTAATTCCTTGTTTCCAGTGGAGAGACCTGAAGCCCTGGGTAGTAACTAGAACTTGGCATGAGCTGCATAGTTCAGAGCTAGATTAGGAGCTGAATTCTTCCCAGGGTCTGGGTTCTCGATGATAGACCATTTCTAATATTAACCAGTTCCCATCCACTGTGCATAACAGATATGTCCCATAAAAAGTGCACACAATGCTGCATCACATACCTGGTATGTTCCCTTTTAAAGCTTATTTCCTACATAAAGAATGATGGTGATTCACAGGGTTTGAACGTGACAAAGTGAGTAAAGCACTATCATGAAATCTCTGTTGTTCTCTCTCTCCTCCCCAGTCCTTGTGCAACACACATTCTGGTCCCTGAGATGCAAAAAACTCACTTTGCACAGCGGTGGAGGCAGTTTGGCTGATCTCTCAGTGAATCCATCTCTGTGTTGTTCACATGGCTCATTAACTACTGAATATGTCCACATGAGCAAGACATGCAGCTGTGTCCACATTCCTAGGGCTTGGAATCCTGCCCTTGTTGCCCACAGTCAATGTATGCACATGATCGCTTGGCTACCCATTCTAATACCCATGTGGTAGGATGGCATAGTGCCTACTCACATAAGGGGTAAGCCAATGTCACTAGGGCACAGATGAACACTGAAGATGGACTTAGATTAGCATCCTGCTTAATGTTGCTAATGCCAGCTCCTCTGCTGCAATCAGTCTCTTCTCTATAACAACAATTTCTTTATATTCCTTAGTTTAGATTAAGGAGTGAAACCAAAAGGGGTTCACAGAAAGCACATGTGTTTCACTTTTCAGCAGATGTGGAATGAGTCATTTATCCCTCCTGAGAGACTTTCCCTGCATGTGGGTGTCAATGTGCCCTTAGCACCACCCTAAGCTGACTCCTTCTGAGGTCATTAAAATGGACCTCTTTCATACACAGGTGTGGGGATGGTATGTCTTGACATTCTACACCACCCCAGCAGCAGAGAAAGTCATGGAATCCTGAGCTTTAAGGGGTGATGGGCAAGAGATGTGATTGGCTGAATAGAGTTCTAAATTGAGATTGCAAACAAGTGCTGACCTCCTATATGTCTATACAGCACCAAGCACTCTCTATATAATGATGAACAAAAACAAGCAATTAAGAACAAAGAGGGGAAACAAAGAAACCAACTGATCTAAAAGAAATAAAAGATAAATGAGAAGATGCAACTCATCTATTAGTCAATTGCAAAGGATTAAAACATAGACTAGAAACATATGTTATGTTGAGTTTACTGTTGGCCTGATTCTACAACTCTTGCTCCTAAGAGTAACACCTACCTAAGTGGTAATTCAAGGTAGCAGATTCTGACCTCAAGAAATCCTTTAAATCCTATTCACTATTTAGAATGTGAATTTGTCCTGATTAAAGATTTGGTTTTCAGATTTTCTTTGAATTCGCTGAGCTATAGGGAATCTGTAAAGGAGTATGTCATTGGTTTTTTAAAAAGTGATACAATGGGTCATATCGGGGATGCAGACAGCCATTAATGATCTAAATCATAAATGTGTGTCAAACATCAGTTTACAAGAACCATACAGTACTATATATGGAACATATTATGGTTTCCATCATTAAGCATGCATTCTTACAATACCTCATTATAGACAAAGTGCAGCCACAAAAATGATGCATATGGACAAAATATAAATTGAAATTATGGGTTTCTATATTGAAATGGAACTACTGATGATGCGTGTGCCAGACATGAATGACACACATAGTAGAATTGTTAGTAAACATGGGATAAACTATAAATATACATAAGACCAGACATCACACATTTTTTCAAGTGACAAACTTTGTATTAACAGAAACAAAAAACATCACAAATCTAGACAGACAGTGCTGCTAAGTTATATGGCTGCATGATTCATTCCCTAAAGAAATCAATGTCAAGATGACATTTTCCCTCAGGCAGTACTGGCAGTGGCTTATAATTTGGGTAAACTTTCTCTACCCTGTGAAAAAACAAACCATCAAACCAAAAGGTAACCACTGAAATAGCTACCACTTAACCAAAAAATAGTATTTAAATGGAGCACAATATAAACCTACATGAGTCAGTCTACTGTAATTTTTCAGAAAATAGTATGTGTCATAGGGAGCAACTTCTGTGTTTCCAGAGAACATAGACCTATATGGCATGCTTTTTAGAAACAAACTTTGTTCCAAATAGTAATTCCCTGCATTCAATAAACCATTATTGTCTGCAACTCGGTCTTTCTCGTGACACATACACAGCCAAATAGAAGAATTGTGAAAAAAAAAAAGCCAGGGGAGTGCCTAGATTAATTACTGGAGTTACAGAAAATATTCATATGTTTTTTTAAGGAAAGAAGGGATCATTCTGATCATCCAGCCTGACCTGCTGTGTAATGTAGACCATAGAATTTCACCAAGTCATTCCTGCATCAAACTCATATCTTCTGGTTGAGCTGAAAGGTATTTTAACATCCCATCTTGATTTAAAGATGTCAGGTGATGGAGAACCCGCCGCATCCCTAGGGAAATTGTTCCAATGATTATTTACTTTCATTGTATGTATGTATAAATAAAATGTGCCCTATTTCTAATTTGAACTTATCTAGCTTCAGCTCTCAGTCATTGGATCCTATCTATCTATCTATCTATCTATCTATCTATCTATCTATCTATCTATCTAGATAGATAGATAGATAGATAGATATCTATCTATCTATCTATATATATATATATATGTAAGTAGTGCTTTGGGATCCTTGAGGATGAAAAGTGATGTCTAATTGTAAGATACTATGTTGTAATTGAGATATTTTTCTGTATGGACTAATGACATTTTACAATTGGCCCTAAAATTATTGACAATATTGTGTGTGTGTGTGCATGAATACATAAATGAATCAATGGAATTCTTAGTGGTAATCAGCTTTTTATCAATAATTTTAGGGCCAATTGTAAAATGTCATTAGTCCATACAGAAAAATATCTCAATTACAACATAGTGTCTTACAATTAGACATCACTTTTCATCCTCAAGGATCCCAAAGCACTACTCACCAGCCAGTTGTAAGGTGGAAAGCACATTGTTTATCAGTTCACATCAACAATACACAACAATATAGGATAGGAGGTGAAGATGATAATCATATAATCCCCAATCCAGGCAGGTGCAGGGGTCTACCTGTGTGGATCATTTTTCGGGATCACGGTCTTAGACTGTACTTAGATTGTGAGCTTCTCAGGGCCAGCATATGGTCTTCATGTTTGTCTGCAAAGTAGCTAGAATATGCTGGTGCTATATAAATCAATGTAACAAGTCAGTAGAGGTTCTTTAGGGAGGCAGAGGGCAATTTACCCATAGAGTATTAGAAGCCGGTCACACCACATGCTCACAGAAAGATGGCACAGGTTGTTTGTCAACAAGAATAAAATCTTTTTTCCCCTTTAAACTGAAAAATTCAATTCTTACACAGACACATTTCCTCAAAGAGAGGATATTTTTATACTGCTAGCTAAATCAAAATGCATTGTGATGGGAAATGTCTTGCCCTAACATATTGTGACCTATCTCTGCTTACTACTTCTCTTGGCATAATAGTCTGGAGGTCCAAAGATTTTGTTCACTGCAGTAGATAGTGCACTTGACAACTCCACAACTGTCTGTATTGGTGTCTTTGGTATTACTTTTAATGTGAAGAGACTACCAAGATAGTGTCTGGCTATCTTTAGTGACCTTGGTTGTTCTTATTTGATTCACCTTTGCTTTTCAGTCAAGGAGACTCAGTTAAAAGGGTTGGATCCAGATCTTGCGATCTTTGATATCATTTTTTGACTTGCTATCATTTTTGGATGAGATTACAAGTTTGACTGATAAAGGCATTAATATAGATGTAAGATAGTTACACTCCTGGAAGGCATTTGACTTGGTACTGTACAATATTTTGATAAGAAACTAGTGTAATACCAAGTCAACATGGCACACATTTAAACAGATTAAAAACTGGCTAACTGATAGGTCTCAAAATGTAATTGTAAATGAAGAATCATCATCAAATGGGTGTTTTTCTAGGTAAGTGCTGCAGGGACTGGTTCTTGCCCATATTATATTTAACATTTTAATTAATTATCTGAAAGACAACATGAAATCATCACTGATAAAGTTTGCAATGACAAAGACGAGGGGAGTGGTATGAGTACAGGTCACTGTTACAGAGCAATCTGTATTGCTTGATAACTAGGTGCAAGCAAACAATATGTGTTTTAGTACGTCTAAATGTAAGGTAATACGTTTAGGAACAAAGAATATTGGCCATGCTTA
Source organism: Macrochelys suwanniensis (assembly GCA_033296515.1). Classification (NCBI taxonomy): domain Eukaryota; kingdom Metazoa; phylum Chordata; order Testudines; family Chelydridae; genus Macrochelys; species Macrochelys suwanniensis. The sequence goes on along the minus strand of CM065776.1, from coordinate 237,371,719 downwards.
AAGGATGGTCTTCTCTATAATGAGAAGTAGTGACTCTGAAAAGGACTTGGGGGTTATGGTGGATAACTGGCTGAACATGAGCTCCCAGAGCAATGCTGTGGTTGAAAGGAATAATGAACTGTGTGGATGAATAAACATGGGAATACTGCATAGGTGTAGGGAGATTATTTAGTTTCTCTTTTTGGCACTGGTGCAACTGCTACTTAAATACTGCGTCCAGCTTGTGTCCATTCAAGAAGGATGCTGATGAATTAGAAGAGGGTTCAGAGAAGTGCCAAGAGAATGAGTAAAGGAGTGGTGAGCAACATAAGGAGCTCAGTCAATTTAATTTATCAAAGAGAAGGTTCAGAGGTGATGTGATCGTACTTTATAAATACCTACATGGGGAACAGAAATGTGATTAATAGAGCTCTTTAATCTAGGAGATAGAGGTATAACAAAATCCAGTGTCTGGAAGTTGAAGCTAGACAAATACAGATTAGAAATAAGGTGTACATTTTTAGTAGTGAAGGGAACTAACAATTGGACCATCTTACCAAGGTTGTGGTGGATTCTCCATCACTGGAAATTTTTAAATCAAGGTTGGATCCTTTTCCAAAACATATGCTCTAGTTCAAACAGGAATTAATTCAGGGTAGTTCTATGGCCTATGTTATATAGGAGGTCAGACTAGATGATAACAATAGCCCTACCTGACCTTAATATCTATGAATCTGCATCTGAATCTGACTTTTCCAAAGTTTCAGGGTGCTTGGATCTGGGATTGCTTTAGGTTGCTTTATGACCTTGAGCAACTCAGTATCTGAATTTCCCCTAATGGAAAAATTGTATAGAATTTAATAGAAAAGGTTAACTTTTCCAAGGGTGTTTTGGGAAATCCCACAGAATATAATAGAAAATTATACCCCTGCTACAGATTTCTATAGGATAGTGCAAAGATACTGTGAAAAGACGGTAGTTCCCTGCTAAGTTCGATATGTTTTTCGACTAACAGCTATAGAACTCACTTCAATTTCTATAGAATCCAATTGGTTTAATATCTATGGAACATTCCAATAGAGTTTAATAAGAGTCAATTTCCCCATATGTTTAACAGAAATAATTATGTAATAAGTTCACCAAAATATCATTAGCTTAATTAATATTTGTACAAGACTTTGTGAATGTTAAGCCCTAGATATGATTTTTCATTTTGTTTTTGGAAATAAACTGAATACAAACAGCAAATAATGTAATAAAAATCCTGAGAATTGTTTCTCATGAAGACTGTTCTACATTTTTTTTTGCCAGGCAACAGGATTTTGTGTCCTTCAGGGCTTTCCTTCTGACGTGGCTCATCAATCTGAGTTAAGTCTAGTTCAGAAGCTCTTGAGGCTCATGTGAAACACAGGAGTGAAGTCAGTTTATCAGGGTCAAATCACAAGGAGAAGCTGTTATGTTTAATATCAGAACTCACATTATATGTTAGCAACATCCCAAATAAGGGAGCAGATACAGTTGGTCCCATCATTGTCTTAGCAGGAATACAGCCCTGTGCATTTGATTATGTTGTGAAACTTGTTGGACACCAGCAAAAATTGGTCATTGAGAGTGATATTTATGGATTTGGTTATACTTTAAAGAGGTTAATAAAAGCAAGGATTCTAATAAATCTATCACAGAAAGGAAAATGTCAGCGCTGACTATAAGATGTTCTTGGATGGTTGAAGAACATCAGTCTGGTTTTTTTTAAAATCTTACAAGAAAAAATAGTTATGTAGATGTGTTTCCTTAAAAGGATTTAAAACTTCTGAGCCAATTCCACAAGGCAAATTCCCTATAACCTGTATCAGATGTTCTATGCTGGATGCCTTGATGAATTTTGCCAGTAATTCAAAGAGAATTATTTGGACACAAACTTTCCAATATATCTTTATAAATGGGAATGTTACAAATGTTTTTCTCCTAAATTCAAAATGCACCTTCTTGGCTTCATCAGAAAATCTGTGGTCATCTGCACCTGTGTGTTCTTTTTAGTCATTTGGGAACTATTAACATAATCTCTCTTATTTTCTCTGCTATTATTTTTGCAGTACTGACTGACTGAAAAAGGAAGAAACATGTAACTGTAAGCTGCCATTTGGAAAATCCAAATCTTTTGCAGAAGAGTCATGTGGAAGGTCCCTTCTCTGAACTTTTTGGTTGTTTGTTGAGTCAAGAAAGACCTAGGTCTGGCAATTCCCAAATATGAATCAAGTAAGAAAAATAATTTATTTTGAAAGGATGTTTCCTCATCAAATTGAGAGAGAATGTGTGGCAACTGGTGAGGATGAGGATCTCTTTTCTGGGAATATTCATGGCAGACATTCAGCCTTTCCCATTGTATATCTAATATCCTGATTCATACGGGACGGCCAGATATCCAAGATGATCAGGACTCCTGACCTTTTTCACACTGAAGTCAACAGTAAAACTTTTATTGACTTTAACTGGACCAGAAGTGACCTCCCCATTCCACCTTTATGCTAATATGGTAATATTAACAGGAAGAACATAAGAACGGCCATACGGGGTCAGACCAAAGGTCTGTCTAGCCCAGTATCCTGTCTTCCGACAGTGGTCAATGCTGGGTGCCTCAGAGGGAATGAACAGAACAGGTAATCATCAATTGATCCATTTCCTGTCGCCTATTCCCTGCTTCTGGCAAACAGAAGCTAGGGACACTTCAGAGCATGGTTTTGAATCCTTGCCCATCCTGGCTAATAGCCATTGATGGACCTAGCCTCCATGAACTTATCTACTTCTTTTTTTTAACCTTGTTATAGTCTTGGCCTTCACAACATCCTTTGGCAAAGAGTTTCACTGGTTGACTGTGCGTTGTGTGAAGAAATACTTAATTTTGTTTGTTTTAAACCTGCTGTTTATTAATTTCATTTTGTGACCCCTAGTTCTTGTGTTTTGAGAAGGATTAAATAACACTTCCCTATTTACTTTCTCCATACCTGTCATGATTTTATAGACCTCTATCATATTCTCCCTAAATCGTCTCTTTTCCAAGCTGAAAAGTCCCAGTCTTATTAATCTCTCCTCATATGAAAGATGTTCAATACCCCTAATCATTTTTGTTGCCCTTTTCTGAACCTTTACCAATTCCAATATATCTTTTTTGAGATGGAGTAATCAGATCTGCACACAGTATTCAAGATGTGTGCATACTCTGGGTATATATAGAGGCAATATAATCGATCCCTTTTCTAATGATTCCCAACATTCTGTTTGCTTTTTTTACTGCCACTACACATTGAATGGATGTTTTCAGAGAACTATCCACAATGACTCCAAGATCTCTTTCTTGACGGATAACAGCTAATTTAGACCCCATTATTTTGTATGTATAGTTGGGATTATGTTTTCCAATGTGCATTACTTTGCATTTATCAACATTGAATTTAATCTGCCATTTTGTTGTCTAGTCGCCTAGTTTTGTGAGATCCCTTTGTACCTCCTCACAGACTGCTTTAGACTTAACTATCTTGAGTAGTTTTGTATCATCTCCAAATTTTGCCACCTCACTGTTTACCCCTTTTTCCAGATCATTTATGAATATGTTGAACAGTACTGGCCCTGGGGGACACCACTATTTACCTCTCTCCATTTTGAAAACTGACCATTTATTCCTACTCTTTGTTTCCTATCTTTTAACCAGTTACTGATCCATAGGAGGACCTTCCCTCTTATCCCATGACAGCTTAAGAGCCTTCAGTGAGGGACTTTGTCAAACGGTTTCTGAAAATCTAAGTACGCTATATCCACTGCATCACCCTTGTCCACATGCTTGTTGACCCCCTTAAAGAAGGAAATGCAGCCTATCTTTCTAATCCAAAGCACTATAATAGGTTGTAAATTTGCATTCATTTAATTATAAGGGGAGCAGGTAGCTACCCTGTTTATTTAGGTTGCCTGACACCGTCCATTATAAAAAATTATTGTGATCTTTTTGATAATCTTTAACACCTCTGTTGTTGTTAGTAGGCCTTGAGATAGAGAAGTGCTTTTTTCTTTGTCCTGTGAATTCTGCTAAGGTTTTGCTGACATACAAATACTGACAATCAGAATTTCCCATCTTACTTGCACTGCTCAGGAAAATGTTGGAAATGCACCTAAATGAATGCCAGAGAAAATGAGGTAGGATTAGAGGCTAAAATAGGGAAAGAACAAGTTAAAAATTACTTCGACAAGTTAGAAGTTTTCAAGTCATCAGGGCCTGATGAAATACATTCTAGAATACTCAAGGAGCTGACAGAGGAGATATCTGAACCATTCGCGATTATCTTAGAAAAGTCATGGAATACGGGTGAGATTCCAGAGATAATAAAATAAGATAATAAGGTGATAAGTAACAGTCAACATGGATTTGTCAAGAACAAATCATGTCATACCAACCTAATAGCTTTCTTTGACAAGGTAACAAGCCTTGTAGATAGGGAGGAAGGGGTAGATGTGGTATACCTTGACTTTAGTAAGGCTTTTGATACTGTCTCGCATGACCGTCTCATCAATAAACTAGAGAAATACAACCTAGAAGGAGCTACTATAAGGTGGGTGCATACTTGGTTGGAAAACCATTTCCAGAGAGTAGTTATAAGTGGTTCACAGTCAAGCTGGAAGGGCATAACGAGTGGAGTCCCACAGAGATCAGTTCTCGGTCTGGTTCTGTTCAATGATTTAGATAATAAAGTCTGTTCATCAATCAAATCTTCATCAATGATTTAGATAAAGTTTGTGGACAATACCACATTGAGAGGGACTGCAAGTGCTTTGGAGGATAGAATTAAAATTCGAAATGGTCTGAAGTGAATAGGATGAAATTCAATAAGGACAAATGCAAAGTACTCCACATACAAAGGAACAATCAGCTGCACACATACAAGATAGGAAATGACTGCCCAGGAAGGAGTACTGGAGAAAGGGATCTGGGGGTCATAGTGGATCACAAGCTAAATATGAGTCAACAGTGTAACACTGTTGCAAAAAAAGCAAACATCATTCTGGGCTGTATTAGCAGAAGTGTTGCAAGCAAGACACAAGAAGTAATTCTTCCGCTCTTCTCCGTGCTGATTAGACCTCAACTAGAGTATTGTGTCCAGTTCTGGATGCCCCATTTCAGTAAAGATGTTGCCAAATTGGAGAAAGACCAGAGAAGAGCAACAAAAATGATTAAAGTTCTAGAAAACATGGCCTATGAGGGAAGATTGAAAAAATTGGGTTTGTTTAATCTGGAGAAGAGAAGACTGAGGGGGAACATGATAACAGTTTTCAAATACCTAAAAGGTTGTTACAAGGAAGAAGGAGAAAAATTGTTCTCCTAAACCTCTGAGGCTTGGACAAGAAGCAATGGGCTTAAATTGCTGCAAGGGTCATTTAGGCTGGACATTAGAAAAAAAAATCCTAGAACCCTAGAATTCCATATTCTGCGTAGTATCAGATATGCACGGGAATCCTGGAAGGAAAAACTAAGTGCTGCAGGAAGTGGTATCGGTGACTCAGAAGATGACCATCTTCACTCACTGAGTCAGTAGTGAAATAATATCCTGCTGTGCTGCTGGGGGCGTGCCTTGCAGGTAAATCCCAACACTGAGGTTCTGAGACTTAATCATAAAAGATCAGCTGTCACATTTCACAAGGAGAGCGATATCTCCCTTGGGTTCCTGGCCATATTATATCTGGATAATTACCTACATCCTCTTGTTGTTTTAATTGGCTAAGGCAGTTTCTTCTTTATTTCCTTCCCCTCAATTTGTGTAGTGTGGCTGGCACTGTTACAATAGCTGCTGTGTTTCTAGAGGTGGCTGGCTCCACTTGATCCCAGAGATGTCTGGCTGCATTTTAATGGCTGATAAAGTGATTCCTATATGTTGTATCTGTTGGCTTCCAAACTCATTTAGATAAGGACTGTGCCACCTTTTGTTTGGAAAAGGTCCAGCCCATTGTGAGCCTTATCATAATAGTAACAGTCTATGAAGCATCTGAGGTTTCTGCTATGCCAATCAATACAAATGATCTTTGTTACATATCACACACAGTAAGGATTACAAATAAAGTACCCCAGGCACTTTCATTCTTCATACAGCAGAGAAAACAGGCAAGACCTGTACATGTCTTAACTTTGAATCATAGAATCATAGAATCTCAGGGTTGGAAGGGACCTCAGGAGGTCATCTAGTTCAACCCCCTGCTCAAAGCCAATTTGGCCAATCACTATATTTTAATGTACTGTTTTAACATTTCCAGCAAATTATCAGCCACATATTTCTGGAAGAGGAGCTCTCAGCAAGTGCTCTCATCAGGAATGAGCAATGATTCTATGCTCGGCAAGTTATTTTTGAAATAAGACGACTATAGGTTTCAATTATGGAATAATAATCATTGCAACTTTCTTTTTAAAAAGCTAAGTTTGTTATGTCTTTTTTTAAAAGACATGCAACATTTGTTCCGCTAAACTTGGATTTAATTTTTTCCTTAATGCCACAAAGACTTTTTTTTTTAAATGAAAAATTAATTCAGTGCACTTTTTAAAACTACTTTGAGGCTGAGAAACTGTACACCAAATCTCTCCCTTCAGCAGATTTTTATGGGTGTTTATAATGGAAAAGTTGATGGACCCATAGCTATTGCTCTGCTGTCAGATGCTGCTTTAATTTCAGATTAATATGCTCCGTGTTATTGGCTAGCTCAGCTGCCCGCATTGCATTCATTATGGTGTTACAAATTGCTAATTCCTTGGGGATTTTTTTAATGTCACTATCTGCGAGTAGGCGTTTTGGTTTCTACTCCTAATCAAAGTGTTTCATGGGAAACACCCTCTTACTGATACTCATTACAGATCTGATCTTGTTGAGTGTCAAGTGCCTCTTGATTTGGTTCCATTGACTTCTAAGAGCTGAGGGCGCTCAGCACCTTGCAGAATCAGGCCCTACTTGACCTGTGTGAAATTTGTGGTTTCGGCTCACAAAGATTCATGAAAGGTTTCAGTGTAGTAGCCGTGTTAGTCTGTGTCAGCAAAATGAAAATAAGAAAGAAAAACTTGTAGCACCTTAGAGACTAACAAATTTATTTCAGCATAAGCTTTCGTGGGTTAGAACCCACTTGATCGGATGCATGATTCATGAAAATTACTTCGCATTTATTTTTGGTCCTGATCTATGTGGTTTTGCACCTCCTGATGTTTGTGCTTTGAGTTTCAGGTTCAAGTGAATCCAAAAAATGTAAAAATCCTTCAAGAGCATCACATTTTCACTGGCTTCATAATGCAAACATGTAGTTCTGGTACATTTTACAGAATTTTGATGCAATTCTCTCTCCCCCCTCCACCCCACTGTGTCATATTTGCTTGAAACTGGAATGGGTTCAAAAGGTTTGTGAGTCTCAGTAGATCATCTGATACACATGATCTGAGTTTTGAGTTTGTTACTAACCACAAAACCCAACAAGTTTCATGTGAGTTTTGGCATTATCAGGAAAATTTCATATAGCTTCATTTATTAAGGGGCATATTCTTCCCTGAATCTTTGCCTGAACTCCCATTACTGTCACTAGAAGCTCTATGCTCTCAACAAGTATATCCCCTTACCTTATTTCTGTAATAATTTTTGGTTGTGCAAATACATCCTTCTAACACATGGACCCATATGCTTAAATGCATCCTCCTAACATATGTATCTCAATAAATGTTCCATGATCATTATCATTTGCAGATATGGGACAGTTGTTTATTTGCTGGCTTTCTGCAAAGATTACAAGAGGGGGCAGGTGGAACCAAAATTTCAAGCAAAGAGTAAAAATTTTTAAAGTGCCTAAGTGACTTATGAACCTAAATCCTGGTTTCAGACATGGCTTTGGGCTTGTTTTCACTGCAAAATTAACCTGAGTTATACCTGGCATGTTGCCCCTTAACTCAAGGGTGGTGGTGCTTTTAACCTGAATTGCTGGCTATCAAGGGGTATAGGCTAAGCTGGAGTTAACACACCTCTGACGCAGCGCACCTTGTCAGCTGCTAACATGACCACTCTGTCATGTGGATGCAGGCTGGTTCTACTCAAGTGCTGCTTGTCACCTTCCCACAATTTCCCCCACGTGCCCCCGAAAGAAAAGTCAAGTTTTTCCACAGTTCACTGGGAAAGAATTCATAGAGTGGCTCATCTTATGAGCAGCACAAAGAACCCTGGGGTATGCCCCCAGGAGAGGCAGCACCACACACGAGTGCAGCACCCGGGTGAACACAGCGACTCAAGTGTTATTTCACAGTGCAGCTGTCCTGACTTGAGAGGAATAACGTGAGTGTAGATAAGATTTAATCAAAACAGAGTGTGTGCACTAGGACCTCTGTCAGGGTTCCCTCCCCACTCTAAACTCTAGGGTAAAGATGTGGGGACCCGCATGAAGAGCCCCTAAGCTTATTTTTACCAGCTTAGGTTAAAACCCCCAAGGTACAAAATTCCCTGCACCCTGAGAAATGCTTCTTTCGCTGCCACCATCAAGTGTCTAACAGGAATCCAGGAAAGGAATCATTTGAACTTCCCTCCCCCCCAAAACACCCCCTCAAGCCCGTACACCCCCTTTCCTGGGAAGCTTGAGAACAATCTCCCAACCAATTGGTACACAGTGATCTAAAAACCCACCCCCTGGGTTTTTAACACCATAGAAAACAGTCAGCTTCTTAAAAGAAGGATTTTATTAAAACAAAGAAGGTAAAATCAGCTCTGTAAAATCAGGATGGTAACTAATTTACAGGATACTCAATTTCCAAATTCAGAGGGATTTCCCCCCCCCCCCCCCCCGGACAAACCCTTAAGGTTACAGAAAAAGAAAGGAGTAACCCCTCCCTCTCACACAGGGAACGTACCAAGCAAAAATAAACAGAAATCTACTCACTATGCTATCTAAACTTACTTTAGACAAGTGAGGATTTGATGAAAAGATGACTGGTTCCTTTTTACTCCAAGATCACTCCGTGTCTGACAAAGAGCCACACACAAAGCTTTCCCCCTCCCAAGATTTGAAAGTATCTTGTCCCCTTATTGGTCAGATGCCAGCCAGGTCAGGTGTCAGTCTGGCTACCTGTATTTCTTAACCCTTTACTGGTAAGAGGATTTTATAGCACTGCATCAGACCCTCTCCCCCTTCCCTTCATTTATGACAACCTCATCCACATATTACACATTAAAGAGACTACAATATCCTCTGGAAAAGGGGTTGGCCGTATTATGAAATAATCATCTTTTTTTGCCAGCACTACTCCCACCAGCACAGACAGAACTAAGAGTCAGGACACAGCATGCCTTTTCCAGTATTCCACCCCCTTAGACCTGGAGCCCGAAGCACACAGGGTTCTTGGAACTACCAACAATATTTGAATTCATGCTAAAACTGGACTTTTTTATTTTTTTAAATACTTGAGTCACATCAGTCAGTTCTATTTACAAATTCTGTTTATGGACACCACAAGTGGACACTGTGACTCGTTACACATAAATACTAAATATAGCCGAGACAATCTGGGAAAATCCCATAATGAAAGAGGGAACAACTGCCTGACTGTTAAATTTATACTCTTGGTCACTAGATCCCAGTAATGGAACTGGTATTATTTTCACAAAAATCATATGATGGGATAGTAAGAGGGTGAATGAGTGCCAAACTACAGAAGGAGAAAACAGACTCCAAGCAGGGTATGGCGGGAAGTTGGTTGTACTGCAGTAGTTTGTAATTCCCATTTGTTGTAGTGTAGTCAGCAACCCAATCCATGTCTGCCAGGAGTTAAGGAGACCCAGTGTACCTCAGTCTGAGTGTACTCACACCTGCTCAGGAGTCCAGCACAAGATCATGCAACACTTGAGTCCCACCTAAGACCTATTATGAGGATGTAAGTTGTGCATGGGCTCCTCTGCACTGGGGAAAATTTTTCCCTCTGTAGGTTAGAGATCCAGGCAACTACTACATCTGTATATGTTCAGAAACTCAAAAGAAGAATCCCATGTTTACTATACCTGGGTCCTGTTGGGATGGATACTTTGCTGCCAAGGGCGTATCTACACAGCAAGTTACTGCACTGCAAGCTAGGGTGTGAATCTACAGCACGCCTGCTGCCATGCAGTAATGTCTTGCCTGGGCACAGCTACAGTGCACCAAAAGCTTTGGAGTGCGCTTGGCATACTACTTACTGCTTTTTAGGTTTTCTCTCTTCCTAGCTGCTGAAAGGAAGCTGTCTGCGGCTTCACTCCACCACCTACCTCCCAAAAATGTAACCATCTGAAAGCAAAACAAAGCACATTAATCATTCTCCTCAAGTTTACGCTATGCATAAATTTTATATTCTTTCCCTGAATGAGTAATAAGTTGAGTAGTCTAGATGCCCTGCTGGGCATGGGGTGGATAATCAGCTGGACATGAGCGCCTACTGTGATGCTGTGGCCAAAAAAGCTAGTGGGACAATGGATTCATAAATGAGAATCTTTAATAGGAGTTATTTTACCTCTGGATTTGGCACTGGTGTGACTGCTACTGGAATACTGTGTCCAGTTCTGGTGCCCACAATTCAAGAAGGATGTTGGTAAATTGGCGAGGGTTCAGAGAAGAGCCACAAGAATGATTAAAAGATTAGAAAACCTGCCTTATAGTGACGCACTCAAAGAGTTCAGTCTATTTAGCTTAACAAAGAGATGGTTAAAGAGTGACTTGCTTATGGTCTATAAATATCTATGCTGGGAACCAATATTTAATAATGGGCTCTACGTGCATGCGTGTGAACACCCTTGTCCCAAGGACTCTGCCCTCTGACTTTGGCATGACAGGATCATAATAGAAAGACCACACTGTCTGTCAGCCAAATTGTTGGAGAAATAAATGCTCCAGCAATCAGATACCATAAACTTTTTTGTAAACAAGTCCCTACAATGTTGGACTGTCCAGAATGTCTTAAACAAAATCAAGACACCACAGCACCATCTCAGTGCAGTACTCTGCGCTGCTTCCATTAAGAGGGAAAAGTATGAGTTCTTTCCTTTGCTGAGTACACAAAATCCTCTCACTTAACATTGTGCTTTGATTGGAGAGGCTTTCTTTTTTTAAAGATTTGAGATTTTTGTAGTCCGTTGTGTAGACATATTACAATTTTTCTCTTTGAATAGAATCTTTTTTTAAAAGTACCCTAGCCCTGCATCCAACATGTTTCCTGTTCTGTGCCATGTGTACACTACAGAGCTATGTCGGTATAATTATGTTGCTTCTCCCATTGACATAGCAACTGTTTCTTGGGGAGGTGGATTGACTACACTGATGGGAGAAGCTCTCCCATCAGCATAGTACAGTCGTCATTAAAGACTGCATGGGAAGATAAGCTTTTAGTGAGCCCCTCACCCTAGTTCATTTAAAGTTACCTACTTTGTTGCCGGGAGGGTGGCGGGGAGCAATCATAGCTTATTTAACACCTCTTTGACTTGCCCAAGTTACACAGGAAGGTTATGGCCGAATCCAAATCTCCTGAGTCCCAGTCCAAGACCAGAACCACTGCATTGCTAGGGAGCAAAGGGGAAGAAGTGGTAGCAATGGCACCTTTTTCAATAGTGGAGCCAGAGGAGGAGCCCACAAATAGTGGAACAGGGAACTGTTGCAAATTCATTATGTGTGTACCTCTGTGTGAGGCCTGATTGCTTATGCCAGAGGTGTTAATGTAACCCACTCCTGGGTGTGGTGCTCTGTCCCATCTAGTGGCACTGAGACCACTCAGGCTATGTCTACACTACAGCTGGGATCGACGCTCTGAGATCAATCCACTGGCGGTCAATTTAGCAGGTCTAGAGAAAACCCACCAAATCGACAGCAGATCGCTCTCCAGTCAACCCCTGTACTCTACCCACGATGAGAAGAGTAAGATAAATCGACGGGAGAGTTTCTTCTGTCGACCCCCTGCAATGTAGACCCCGCGGTAACTCGACCTAAGGTACGTCAACTCCAGCTATGTTATTCATGTAGCTGGAGTTGCGTAGCGTAGGTCAACTTACCGCGGGAGTGTAGACATAGCTTCAGAAAGAGAAATTGTCTGCTCTACCGCTTTAGCTATCAGCCATATGGCTTTTAGCTCATGCGGTAGAGGCTCATAAACGAAGCTCCAGAACTCTCAGGTTCAATCCTGCCCACCGACGACCGGGGTCTGTCGGTGTTACAAGTGGGGGCTCATCCAGAATTTCAAATGGGAAGTCTCTGAAGCTCGGGATGCACTTCCTAGCTAGGGGAAGTATGTAACCCACACACCTCCTGAGTGTGGTGTTCTGTTCCATCTAGTGGCACGAGACCACTTAGAGAGAGATTAATGAGTTTGCTCTACAGCCTTAGCTAACAGACATGCACTAAGCTCCAGAGGTCCCAGGTTCGATCCTGCCCGCCGATGACCAGGGTCTGTCGGCGTTATATTAACGTAGCTCTCATTGAAAGCTATGTGGGCTTTGGAATCATCCAATCAGGAAGCAGAAACAATATCATCTAACCAATCACACACTGTGTAAAGCACATTGGGTGAAATGCTGGCCCCACTGAAGTCAATGGTAAAACTCCCAATGACTTAAATGGGGCCAAGATTTTATCCATCACGAATAGTAAACCCTCAAAGCAATAGGGGCTGTGAAATATGTTCTCTCCACCCATTTATCAAATAATTCTGAATAAAAACGTGAATGAAAATCAAAGTCAGTTTGCAAATCATTCATGAAAACAAAAGGGGCCCTGATTTCTTGAATACACTGTTCATTGCAAAAAGTTCCCCCCGTTTTAATCATAATGAAGAAGGAAGAGACAGCTGTGATAAATAGAATCAGCGTAAGAGTAAGACCATGAAGTTGGACTATGGTAGCTAAAGAAATATACCTTCCCCATTAATCAGCTGCTAAATTACACTGGATTTAAGTTCCTATGGAGATGTCCTGATTAAGCATTTTTCCAGAACAGTGAGGTGTCTCAAATGGAATGTGATGTAATGCTTTGCACTTCTACAGCACCTTAAACAACATTACTTTGAGTAAATTATATGCTGTGACTTATGTTCTCAGCTCTATTGGTTATGTTGGCTAAATTATGCACATTTTATATCTAACATATAGTAACGTCTTTGTTTATATATGCATCGTAAACCACAATAATTAGTGGCTTATGTGTCTCAGTGATTTCTCTTTTCAGCCATTTCTTTTTAATAAGATGAAATGGAAATTCAATACAAAAATATAGAGTCACTGTTTTCAGGTACTGAATTCTACTCACAATAATTCTCACACCTGTCAAGTCTCATTTGGAACCTTCTTCTGTCATTTAAAAAAAAAAGAGTCAACATGTTAAATAGCCTCATGCATCCTTTCCCTACTCTATCTAAAGTTCTTAGAAAACAGATGTAAAATACAAACCACAGCACGAACTGTTATAACCTTCAGGGTTTGGAACTGGTACATTCTGCAAAATACATGTTGTCTTTATTATAATGTACAAGAATATCCTCAAAGTGAAAAGGCTGGGGATGTGCAATGATCTCACAGAAGTAATAACATCTGGAATCTAAATGCTAAAGAACGTTGAAAATTGTTTTTTTCCCTCTAGTACATTGGAAAAAGCACAAGCATAAACAAATCTGAATCCAAGGCAACAATGGAGCTTTTCCAGTAAGGAAATATTAAGGAGAAAATTAGAAAAGGTGGGAACTTGTGCCCGAGGTTGCCTTAAAAAGCAACTGTTAAATTTCAGTAAAGCACGGGATATTTATTTATGTCTCATGTGATGGAATTTAACTATAAACAGATTCCCAATTGAGGAATGCTGAGGATCCAAACAGGATCAAAGCTTTTCCCAGTACATGAAGAAAGTGATTATAGAATCTTAGAACTGGAAGGGACCTCGAGAGGTCATCTAGTCCAGTCCCCTGCACTCATGGCAGGACTAAGTATTATCTAGACCAGTATGGTTATGGACCAGTATGATTCCACTGTTGGGTAAATTTGAATTGGTGTTAAGTTATGTGCTAAGTGGCAAACACAGGATGCCTTGGCCAAGTTCCCAGCTCCTTAAAATAGACATCATTAGATCTTCTCCAGCTCAAGCCCTAATTTGCTTAATATTTAACTTGCTATTTGTGACATGTCTATATTGAATGTGTTGCTCCTTTTCAACCCGAGCAGCGAGTCAACGTTTGGGGCCCCTGGGGATGTTTCAGCTGGGAGCTGAAATTGGTGATAGTCAGGTATTATCTTTTGAAACAATCTCACCTATTTACAAGGAATGTACCAAGTGCAAGTCTGAATGCAGGAGGAAGCCAGGAACAAAAAGAGCTGTTTCTTCAAAAGCTCTCTCTAGCTTGTTCTCGATTCACACTGTGCTCTGAGGCTACTGCTTGGCTTTCTTGCTTTTTGCCTCTCTCTCACTCACTCCCCCACCCCGCACTACTTAGCAACAAACTCCTGGGCATGTTCATATATTTCTTTTGTCCTAGGAGGGAGCATATACTTACATTTCCACGGCTTGCATCCGAAGAAGTGGGTATTCACCCACGAAAGCTTATGCTCCAATACGTCTGTTAGTCTATAAGGTGCCACAGGACCCTTTGTCGCTTCTACATATACTTACAGGTGTTAACTGGAGGGTGAGTTCACACCTATCAATCTCAATGAGGTCTTAACCTACTAATAAGATTTCACCTAGCTCATAGCAAATCTAAAAAAGCTAGAAAGACGTTTTCTCAGCAGCTCCTCCTCCACACAATGCTGGTTTCTTAGGCTTTGTCTGTACTAGCACTTTTGTTGTTAAAACTTTTGTTGGTCAGGGGTGTGGAAAAAACCACACACCTGACCAACACAAGTTTCACAGACAAAAGTGCAGGTGTGGACAGTGCTGTCAGCAGGAAAGCGTCTCCCGCCGACATAGCCACCGCTGCTCATTGGGGGTGGTTTAATTATGCTGGCAGGAGAGCTCTCTCCCGTCAGCATAGAGCGGCTACGCAGGAGACCTTACAGTGGCACAGCTGCAGCAGTTCCCAGCTCCTGCTGTCCCACTGCAAGGCCCATAGTGTAGAAATAGTCTTAGGTGTGCAACCTTTGGCTGAGAGGTTGAAGTACATCCAGTGCAGACACACAGCCAGTCTAGGAAGGGATCATCGCAGAGCACAATTCAGAATTATTTGTTTGTTTTCTGGCAGGATGCAGGGCCATCTAGGGAGTGCCAGGGACTGCTATAGCAATAACACATTATGGTCGGATGTTAGGGGAGCAAGTTGATCCACATTAGCTTTATTACAATATCAGAAAGACCACATACTAGTACATTTCTGTACACCAGTAAGTGCCATTTGCACTCTGGCATCAAATACAGGTTCACAGTCTTTGTTTCCGTTTCTCTCTTCTTATTTTTTGTTCCACTGTCCAGTGCTGTAATAAAGAGGCTGTGATTCCAAAGAAGTGGATCTGGGTCAATGCAATGGAGATTTTTGGTTATATTTAGAGATGGACCCCCAAACAAAAACCTCTAACGAACTCCCCTGAACTTTGGCTATGTTGAAAATCCAGATTCTGATACATCTGAAAGTTTGCAATAAACCTCTTTGTAATTCACTGACTCTAAACATCCCTAAACTCTAAGGTATTTGAAATATTAACCCAGAGCTGAATTTTGCTGCTTGATCCCATATCTAGTTAAGCAATACAGCATATCTTCTGTGACAGTGTGTATTGTTTCTCTAAATCTGTTACAGAAAGCCAGGCACCAGTGGCAAGATTGCTAGGGAAGGTTTTAGGAAGATGTTCTGCAGATAAGCAAAGATTGTGAGAGCTTTCTGTATTCTAATAGAGGTCCGTTCAATGGTGGAAGAAAGTGACTTTTTGCATGAAACCCTTATTCCTGGTGTTGTCAGCAACAACAAGGGCTGGGTTCAAAGAGCTAGAGATCCCACTTAAAAACTAACAAACACCAACAGCTCTAGCTCCTGCCCAGAATTATTGAGATCACGAAATACTTTCTCTGGGTACCCTTAGCAGGCAATACTTCCCCACTCATAAGCAATGAGTCTGTATGAAACTAGGAAAACTTTATTAGGGGAATGGGAACACAGCACCAACTTGGGAAAACAATAATATCTATATGAATGTTAATAAAACACTTCCCCATGGCAACAGTCCATTTATTCTGGCAGTTCATTAACTCTGTTCCCCACCTGATGGTGTAACTGTCCAGTAGGCAAATATCCATTCACCAGGTCACTTCCCTCTTCAACATCCACTCATGGTTTGGTGTCAGTGGATAGCACAGTTCCAGAGTTGAGAGGTGCACTGTAGCAGGCCTTTCTCCAGTCTCTTGTGAAGTGCTGCCTATTCCTGTCCTGAGGTTCCACCACCTAACCCAGCTATAGTGATTTCAGCTTTAGATAGGAAGGGCCTCACCAGATTTCACTCATTGCTGCTGCTGCCCTCTGCAACTTCAGTGAAGAATGCTCTTTGCATTGTACTGAGCCATGCTGTGCTAGCTCTCCTCATAAAGCCCTCTCAATAGCACAGAATACTCAGGAGACCCAACCAACCAACCAACCAACCGCAGCAGCAGCAGCAGCAGCTAGAACCCTTGAGCAAACTCCTAACTATGAAGTAGGATCCTTTTGGCTATGTTGTTCAGTTCCACTACCTAGCCAGTTCTGAGTTTGTATACAGTTATGGTGACTTCCAAAGTATCATTGGAAGAACTGTGGGTAGAACGCTTATGCAAATTAATCAGTTCCATGGCCATTCTTCCTCCTAGTCACCAACAGAGAGCTCCTTACCTTCTATCAAGAGCATCAGACCACAGCCAGACATGTGATTTACCATTGTTGCATGGTGTCTTCCTAAAATGTCTTCAACTGTATTAGGTTTAAAGATTTCACTGGTATAAATACAGACACTTGGCGAGGCATTTCACTGGATAAGACTCTGAAGATGCAGGATGTAAAGTATAAAGAGTTTTCCAGCTTAAAATCCAAGTTGCATCTTATGTAACAGGTACAGTATGTTCTGTGACTGTATTTAGACTATCCATGGAGGGAAAGAAATAGCATTTACTGGCAGAATGGGAGAGTCAAAATACCAAGCTATTTTTGACAAACATCACTATAGTAGTATTGTTGCTTATATGCATTTTCCCTGCAATGCATAGGAAAAATGTATTCTGTTCAAATTTCACTGCATCCATCTCTTAGTAGAACATTTTGTAAGGCTCTAAGTAGAGAATACTACTAACAGAATGGCCCTGTTGGTAATAAGAATGAGTCACAGCACTGGTTTCACCAACATATATCCATGGATCATAGAAAACAGAAATTGGTGAGGATTTTCCCCTCAAATCTTTGGAATTTCTGCAGATGTGTTTTATTTTTGACTTGCTGTGGCCAGGCTAACTCACCCTCAGAGTGCCCCCTTGTGTCAGTTAGAGGTATTGCTACTACCTTCTTCTCCAGCATCTCCTACCAGCCACCTGCCTCTGGTGCCATGTCCCCTGTGGCTCAGCCCTCTAGCCAAGTCACCTAAACGCAGATCCCTTCCGGAGTATCACAAACAAGTCCAAACAAAAATCCAAATGAAACTGAATAGCTCACCTATGCTCTTGGGCTGCTGAAGTCTTTACAAACCCTATCTCAGGGCTTCCCTTGCAGGAGACGACATTGCCCCTGTAGTGTGCTGCCCCCATTGTCTCTGTCTGTGTACCCTAATAGTGGGCTTCTCTCAGCCAGAGAGACCTGTCTCCCCTCTTGTCTCTCTCAACTGAGCTCCTTCAGTCTACCTATTATGGCTTATCTCTGCCCCCTCTGGCCAGGAGCCAGTTAGCTAGCCACTTCCCCACTTGCAAAGCATGACTCATTGGGTGCATTCACTAGCGTTCAGGTGATGGGGGGTTAAGCCCAATTGCATTTGCCAATACCAGATACCCTTGTAACCCATCATCAAAAATATTTCTTGGCTTATTAAACCAAACTGCTTCCACTGATGCGGGTCAAATTGTTATCAAAATTCCTGCATTTCACCATGCTGGAGCTTGATCCGGCTCCCACTAAAGCTGGGGGCAAAATTGTCACTAGGTTGGGACCATGGGAGTTGAGAGGGGTGACAAAGGAGGTCCATCCTACCCAGCCACTAAACCATAGCTGAAATCACCATAGCTGAGTTAGGTGGTGGAGCCTCAGGTAGGTGCTGTGCAGCCTCAACTTCCATTAGCCTCAAAAGGCTTCACTGAATGCCCACTGAAGTCAATGGAAAGATTCCCACTGAAATCAAAGGAAAGGCTTTGGAGGTATTGGGTTAACCCAAGGGAGTTAAACACCTTCAAAGATCAGGTTCTAGCCTTTTTAAACTGGCAGTGAACAAAGCAAAAGCACTCACACCTGCACATATTCCGATTAGTGCCTTTGGTTAGCATCCCACTGAAATGAGTGGTAGGTCTGGTGATTCTTCCCTGAAGTAGAATTTATTTGTTAATTGACTAGCAATTTTGCCTGATTCGTATTTGATGCATGCCTCTGAAGGGCGTCAAAGAGGTATGAGACATGGGCTTCCTGAGCAAATAACAGTCATATCCTTGCATAGCAGGTGTGTATGTTGTTTGCCTATGAAGCAATACTAGAACAGGGTTCAAAACAGACTAGATAAGTTCATGGAGGATAGGTCCCTCAATGGCTATTAGCCAGGGTGGGCAGGGATCCAACACCATGTTCTGCATGTCCCTCGCCTCTGTTTTCCAGAAGCTGGGAATGTGCGACGGGGATGAATCACTTGATGATTGCCTGTTCTGTTCATTCCCTCTGGAGCACCTGGCCTTGGCCACTGTTGGAAGCAGGGCTGTCCCTACCTATATGCAAAGTACGCAGCTGTGTAGGGCACCAGGAAATTTGGGGTACCACATTTCCTGGTGCCCTGTGCAGCTGCGTGCTGCTCCAGCCCCTGCCCCGCTTCTTCCCACCCCTGCTCCGCCCCAGCCCTGCCCCCACTCCAAAACCGAAACCTCAGTGGAGCTGAGCCTGTGCTGAAGGGGAATTGTCTTGCTGACCAAGGAAAGTCTTAGACTGCTTTCCTTCCTGAAGCTAGGGGGAACACACTGTGTCACTCAGTTATGGTTTGTTCACTGGCCTGCCCCTTCTAAGATTATAATCTAGCCATAAACCAGGTATTTTTAAAATGTGATCAGTATTATTCAGATTCATATATAGCATCCAACAAAATGTACGGCCTAATATTTGGTACAGCGTTGGACACCATTTCAAAAAGTGGATTAGTCACATCCTTAATGACAGAGAGTGAGGGGAGCTCCTCTCTTAGTGCAACTATTTCATCTGTTCGCATGCCCCACAAGAGAACAGCAACTTATTTTACAGTACATTGTGATGCACTATACTCACAACTAATAACAAGAAAGACCATTTAGTAGAACACATGCTTAGATTCCAATTAAAAAGCCTCATAAGCAATACCTGTGGGGAGATACTAAATCTATGAAATGAATGGAAATATCCTGTCCACAGAGCGATAACAAGAGCAAATGTCTGGAAGTTAAAGCCCGACAAATTCACATTAGAAATAAGACACACATTTTTAACAGCGACGGTGATTAACCCATGGAACAAACTCCCAAAGTAAGTGGTGGATCCTCCATCTTTTCAAGTCTTCAAATAAAGGGTATGTCTATACTTTGAGCTGGGGGTGTGTGATTCCCAACTAGAGGAGACATACTCACACTGGCTCAGATTGAACTAGATACTAAAAATAATGTAGCTGTGGCAGCGCAAGCAGTAGGAGGAGCTAGCTGACTCACCTGAGACTCTCGGTGTGTACTCGGGGTGGCTAGTCCCTCTCACTGCTCATGCTGCTGCAGCTACACACCATTTTTAGTGCACTAGCTCAGTCAGAATCATGCCCGCAGCTTGAAGAGTAGACATACCCCAAGGCTGGCTGCCTTTCTGGAAGATATGCTTTAGTCAAACACAAATTACTGGGTTCAGTAACTGGGTGAAATGTTATAGGTTGAGGAGATCAGCCTAGATGAGCTAATGTCCCTTCTGACCTTAAAATCTATGAACCTTTGAATAAAATGACTAGTTATATTTTAATCTTTCTTTCAGCTACATATATTTTAGCAGTTAGCCAAGGCAGATTTTGGTTATTTCTAGTAAGGAAGTGACAGAAAACTGTGGGTAATAATGTTTCCTGGAAGCCCTAAATGGTCTAAACATCTTGATGTGGTTGCTTTCATGGTTTCACTCATGAGGAACTGTACAGTATGTGGGACATGAGTGAGCTCAGGGTCTATGAGGTCACACTGTACTATAGACCCAGTGTCTCCTTACATAAAAAAAATTAGATACGGAATTCTCTTCCAAGGACAACACCACACTGTGTCTTTCCCTTTGAAGTTATGCTTTGTAATGAGAAATTTCAACTGTTGGGGCGCGAGGGGGGGAGAATAAAATGCCATATTCTCAACTGTGTCTAAGAGTGCAGCTGGAAGACACAGCGGAGTCACCGAGCCCATGGTTAGTTCTGCACCAGCCCAGAACTTGGCATAATTTGGAGTAGGCTCAGGATTGCTCACACAGCTGTCAACATCCCTCAGCCCTTCAGGCAACTGGGGGTTGCTGGGGCAACGGGACATACCCGCACCAAGGTTTCTGAGATGGCTGGGGTAGGAGCTGCTACAGTGGATCAGCTCCACCAGCAGATTCCCTTATGCAGCAGAGGTCCTCTGCCAACAAGTTAGGTCAGCTTTGTGCCAAGCATCTATCTTCATATGTTCCTGCATGTTTTGCTGCTTCAACATATTAGATCTAATGCAAAAGCAGCAGAGGGACTACAATACTGAACTGTCAAGAATAATCCCTTTAAAGTCCTGCTCAGTGAGATCCTGTCCCTCCTTCCATAAAAAACCCTGTGAAATTAGTTTTTGGCCCTCTCAGTCAGTCATGCAACAGTCAGTCATGCAACAAGAGGAAAAAAATTCATGGTACCAAGCACTACACTACCTTGTAAATATTTGCATGATCAGGCCCCCAAAATTTCAGAACCAATAAAGTGACGTTAATCAGCCCAAACAGAAACAAAGCTAAATTTGATTCCCAAATGGAATGCTGCCACCTAAAAATATTGATAAATTACTCTAATTAATCTAACTTGCCAAACTTTCCAGCCAATATCTGCTCTTTGGGTAAATTTACCCCTGGGTGGAGAGTCTGTGCCGAGTTCTTCACACTTGGGGACTCCTACAATAACACTAAGCAAGAGGACATCGGTGGAGTTGCCAAACTGTAGATGAGAATAAACTGGCACAGAGAGGCATGCTGGGATCTTTGGGATCACTCAGACTGAGTGGCTGCCAGTCAGTGTAGAGGGGGCACAGATGGGAAGAGATTGCTTTTCTGTCCGGTGGATTGTGGTAATGGACATGGGAGGGCTATGCTGCAGCCCCAGAGCTTATCCCTAAACTGGAGGGGAGTAAATTCCATCTTCCTCAATACCCTTCCTCCGTCCCAGCCCAGCCACATGTGGAAAGTCACCCTTTTGACTTGGTGTATTTCATCCATTATCAGGGCCGGCTCCAGGCACCAGCCAACCAAGCACGTGCTTGGGGCAGCACCTTCAGGCGGGGCGGCGCTCAGGTTTTTTTTTTTTTTTTAAATTAAAAAAACCACTCTTCCAAGGCCGCGGGGAAGCCGCCCTCCCTGCCGGCGCCCCGGCCAGGGCAGCGGGGCCGCGGGTATGCCACACTCCCCGCCGGTGCTTTGGGTGGGAGAGGCGGTTGTCGGGGCGGGGCGGTTGTTTCGGTGGGGCTGCGGTGCTGGGGGGGCGTGTTTTGGTGGGCGTTGGGGGGGTTGTTTTTTTTTGTTTTGGCGGGCGGCGCTTGGGGTTTGGTTTTTTGCTTGGGGCAGCAAAATAGTTAGAGCCGGCCCTGTCCATTAAGAATAGGAACAACACACAACTACACTCCATCCACCCTTGAGTTATAAAACCTGGCAAAAAGCAGTGATCTCAGATAAACTTGCCTCGAATGGGTCTGCACAAGAGCCAATAAACTGTGTGTCATAGACTCATAGACTTTAAGGCCAGAAGGGACCATTATGATCATCTAGTCTGACCTTCTGCACATTGCAGGCCACAGAACCTCACCCACCCACCCCTGTAATAGACTCTGGCTGAGTTACTGAAGTTCTCAAATCATGGTTTAAAGACTTCAAGTTACAGAGGATCCACCATTTACTCTAGTTCAAACTAGCAAGTAACTTGTGCTCCAGGTCGGAGGTAAGCAGCTGCTACTGCCAGGACTTTTAAGCACACCCTTGGGGCAGAGGAAAGGCCAAAAGGGAGCACTCAGTATTGGAAATGATATTGGCTTTTAGTTAGGCCAAATTCACAGTCCATTTTGGTCAATTTTGTGGTCATAGGATTTTAAAAATAATAAATTTCATGATTTCAGCTATTTAACTCTGAAATTTCATGGTGGTGTAATTGTAGGGGTCCTGACCCAAAAGGGAGTTGTGGGGTTTTTTTGCATGGTTATTGTAGGGGGGGTTGGAGTACTGCTACCCTTACTTCTGAGCTGTTGCTGGCGACGGCACTGCCTTCGGAGCTGAGCAGCTGAAGAGTGGCGGCTGCTGGCCAGGAGCCCAGCTCTGAAGGCAGAGCCACCACTATGAGCAACGCAGAAGTAAGGATGGCATGGTATGGTATTGCCACCCTTACTTCTATGCTGCTGCCTTCAGAGCTGGGCCCTCAGTTAGCAGCCACCTCTCTCCAGCCACCCATCTCTGAAGGCAGCAGCGCAGAAATAAGAGTGGCATGATATGGTATTTCCACCCTTACTTCTGTGCTGCTGGTGGTAGGGCACTGCCTTCAGAGCTGGGCACCTGGCCAACAGCTGCCGCTCTTCGGCTGCCCAGCTCTAAAGTCAGCACAGAAGTAAGGGTGGCAATACCATGATCCCCCTAAATTAACTTTGTGACCCCCTGTAACTCCCTTATGGATCAGGACCCCCACTTTGAGAAACACTAGTCTCCCCCATGAAATCTGCATAGTATAGGGTAAAAGCACACAAAATTCCAGATTTCACAGTGGGAGACCAGATTTCACAGTCCGTGGTGTGTTTTTCATGCATTTCCATGAATTTGGTAGGCCCTACCTACAGTGAACAGAACGTATTTCCTGTGTGATGGGTGTTATCACCCAGAGCAAGCTGCTTATTTGAGCTCAATAATGAGATCTTCCCTTGGTGCCATCTGCTATGACAATTAAGCCTGTTGACTGGCAGTCGGTGCCATTACTGTCACTGATCGGTGTATCAGCCCTCACAGAAAGAGCACCGATCACAACACATCAGATGCGTTATTCTAGCCAGTCCTCCAACTACCCGCTTGCCAAGCTGTCAGTAGCACCGGACATCTGATTGACACAGCGCACAGCAGCCTAGAACTCCCCAGCAGCTGGGATTACAGGCACGCGCCACCACACCGGGCCTTCAGTGCTATATACAAGCCAAAGTCTTGTGGATCAGCATCTATTAGCCCACATTGAAAAACAAAACCAAACTCCAATTAGGTGTTTTTACTTTTTGTAATTTGTTATGAGGACACACTTGTTTATAGAACCATAAGAGGGCAGCATTTCAGCTATCATTCATTCACTCTCTCTTAGGAACTTAATAGAGGCATTTTCTCTAAGGATTATCACATAAGCAACAGTGATTTTGCAAAATATGTCAGCTCTATTCGGAGCCTGATCCAATGCCTGTTCAAGTCAGTGAGAGTCTTTCCCTTGATGTTAATAGGCATTAGTTTAGGCCTTCAGACCTAAGAGAAACTGTCATCAAGAGAAACTGTATATTTAAAATATAAAGATATCGTACATATCTTTGTACGTACTTAGGAAATATATGTCTATTACTAATGTTGAAGGTGACTGACCATTTGAACAAACTATCAAAGAAGTAATGGATTCTCCATCTCTTCACGTTTTCAAATTGAGATTGGATGCCTTTCTGGAAGATATATTATTCTATAGTCAAACACAAGTTGGGCTCAATATTGGGTGAAATTCTTTGGCATGTGTTATACAGTAGGTCAGATTAGATTATCTGATGATCCCTTCTAGTCTTAAAAACCTATGAATCTGTTAACTGATACTCTGAACACAGTGCATCGTATTATTATAGTAATAAATTAAGTCATTAAAACAATATTTAATATTAATGATACATACCAGATGTTTTTTGCAAAATTCTAATTTAAAAAAATGGAGCATTGGAGGACCCACTACCTCACGGGATTGGAAATGGGATATAGAGCCATTAAGCTGCTGATTCAAATCCAGCACAGGTCACTAGTCACTGAAAGCTACTAGTCTTGTGGATGTTTGATGTCCTAACTGTTACAAATTTAAATATGTCAGTCCAGTTCGCAGTGAACAGGTGTTAACTGAAATCTTTACTGGCAGTCTCAGCAGAGAAAAGGACGATTAAATGGTCGTGGAGGCTGTACTACCTTTTCTTTGCCTCTGGAGTGGTGAACTAACTCCAACTCTCATGGGCTTGTGACGAAATTGTATTTTGCTTGTTTGCGTATATTATCTCCAGGGGAGGGAAAATTCTATATGTGTCTCACAGCCACTAAGGGTATTTTCAGTCATTTCAGCATGTCACTGTAAATACAATAACTGGGACAAAATGTGGTTCTATTAAAATGTCCTGGGAACAGACCAACGGCAGCTCAAACATGGAGCATTCAGGCAGAATGAAATGCCTGAAATGCCCACACCCATTAGAAGAATACAAGATCCCCATGAAGAGATGATACAAGGAAACAAGCAAAATACAATTTGATCACAAATCCACTAACCATCACACTTCATTTTTATTTGCTTGTAACTTTTAATATGTGTTTTGACATGTGCAGCCATTAAAGAGACATGATTTCCCCAGCCCTCAGTTTTATTGTCCATTAGCATGTATTACAAAACTATTATTGCTGCAGAATTGTGAATTTCCTATTTGAATTTTTGGTGAAAGTTTGCCAGTTTGGAATTTATTATGGTGTTACCACTAGAAAAAAATGTGAAGCAGTATTTAATTTCCTGTGACTTGCAATATAAAAATATATTCAAAAGCAAGTAAGTTTTGCTAAGGTGAGTGTGTATTTCCTCTTTTGGCAGAAATAAAGTATATGAGTTCATTTTTAGCTCCCACCCCCTTTAAAAAGGC
The DNA here is from genome assembly GCA_033296515.1 of Macrochelys suwanniensis. Classification (NCBI taxonomy): domain Eukaryota; kingdom Metazoa; phylum Chordata; order Testudines; family Chelydridae; genus Macrochelys; species Macrochelys suwanniensis. The sequence continues at coordinate 237,346,459 of CM065776.1, read as the reverse complement.
ATTGACTTGCCATTTTTTGGATCAGATGTTAATAAAGTTAGTCAATTGTGTTTCCTATGTCTTTATCCAAAAGAGTGATAATGTTTAGCACAGAATCCGCATCCTGAATGTTTTAGACTCCTAATTTCCATTGATTTCAATGGAAGTTAGGAGGCTAAAAACAAAATGTAACTACAATATTTATATTCCAATTGATTTATTTTATAATCATATGGTAAAAATGAGACAGCAATTTTTTAGTAATAGTGTGCTGTGACATTTTTGTATTTTTATATCTGATTTTGTAAACAAGTAGTTTTTAAGTGAGTGAAACTTGGCGTACACAAGACAAATCAGACTCCTGAAAGGGGTACAGTAGTCTGAAAAGGTTGAGAGCCACTGCTTTACAGCATCTGGGACTAAGGCCCCAATTCAGCACATGAGTAGTTCCATTGAAGTCAATGGACTTATTCACTGACCTAAAGTTAGACATGCAGACTTTGCTGAATCAGGGTCTTATGTAGACTGAAACTAACCCCTGTATAGCAGACAAACACAATACCTAAGCACCACTTACGTCCCACCTAAGCCCTGTTTTGAGACCTGAGTTGGAATTTAATTGGTGCATAGGGCTTGTGTGTTTAGCTCATTATAGAAAGAACATAAAAAGGGAGAAAAGGAAACAGGAAAAAGAGTGCAAATCCTGCATTTTCATATACAAATGAGGTAACTCCCTGCCTAGCCACCCAACTGGGGCAAGTAAATGGCTATGCAAGCACAAATTAAACCCATTATAAAAGTGTGGTCCAAAAAGTTAAATGTGAACTTTATGATAGTATAGCCCCAAGTATCTTCCTCCAGCTTTGCTAGCACCCATGGAATATGGTGTTTTTCTTAAAGCATGGGAGTCATGTGAAAACCTTAGTATCTTAGCTTTTGTTGATAAAATAAAGTAAGTTTCTGGCTCCATGGTTACAGTATTGCCAATTTCAAGAGATCAAAAATCATGAGTCGGACCCCCCAAAATCATGAGATTGGCTCAAAAAATCATGAGGTTTTTTAAAAAGATGATACTGTATTTTTAGGTCAGTCTCTTGATTTTTGAACTGCCCATCCCCAGGGTGTGTGCATGTGACAATTAGTGTTGCCCATTCTCCCACATGTACTGGATACGGTGATTTTGGCCCCTGCTGCAGGAGCCATCACCCCCACATCTTCCCATCTTCTGCCCAGCAATTAATCCTCTCCCCCATCAGTTCAGTTCTGTTCCCATCCAACCCCCCTTCATTCAGCCCTGCTCAGTTCACTCTCCCAGCACTCATCATCACTACCTCATCAGTTCAACCCCCCTACTCCAGTGACCCCCACCATCCTTAGTTCACCCTCCCAGCGCTCACCCCATCTGCTCAGAACCCACCATCCATACAGCCCTCCACCCAACCAGCCCCCTCCCCACTCACTTCAACCCCTCCACTGCAGCCTACAGGCCATAGTTCAGTCCTCCCAGCCTCAGCTCTGCTGCTCCTCTTAGGGTTCTTCACCCTTCCCAGGCCTGGAGGAACTGTGGTAGGTCCTCTCTCCCACTTCCCAGGCTGGCAGGGGAGAAGTTGCCCAGGGCTGACAGCTGAAGCTCCAGCCACCCAGGTCTGACAGTGATTTCTAAGGAAAATTAAGCCTGACTCATGATCTTGAGACTGAAAAAAACCAAAAAAAACCCTGATATTTGAGAGCTCTATGCGAGATCATGAGTCAGGCTTAATTATACTTAGAAATTGCATCTCTCACAATAAATTTGCGAGAGTTGACATGTCTGTGGTGATGGGGAAAAAAGGTCGAAAATGTGAACCTGAATGCCTCTGACTCCGGAGTTCAAGATAAAGAGTCAAAAATGTATTTTAAAAATCTCAGGATTTTTACGCTAATTTCAAGGTTTTGGAAGGCCTCACTCATGACTTTTGAACAGTTGGGGATGTCAGGACTGGCCCTCATTCCCTGAGTCCAAGGGTTAAATGCAGAAAAAAAATTTCCTATAAATTTCATAAATGTATTTTGTGTTTTTTTATAAGCTTTTATAACCCTTGCTTTGAGCACCAAACATCTCTGTTTAACTGCATCGGCCTGCTTAGCCCCTGGTATCTGTTTTCTGCCTTCTGCGCTGTGCAGGCTGTGGAAGCCAATGGATATTGACTCCTTCGACAGATGGCTGACATATTCAGAGGGGAGGTCATCCTACTTAGTGAGCAAAACACCCAGGAGCACGTTGCAATGAAATAAAATGTCCTCTCTAATTGAAACAGTAGTTTTGTTTTGTATAAATCTTTTTGTTGTCACAGTTAATGCACAAAACGCTAGGACCTGTCAGCACCAATTTTCAGTCAGGCAGAGGAAATCGTGGGAACAATGTAAAGTTCTCCCTCCTTCTCACAAGCTGATAAGCTTAATCCACAGCACTCTCAGCCTGGGAAGCATGGGGCCAAGCATAAGACCTGGCACAGTAAAAGACTTGTGAGTGACAAACATTTGTAAATATCCTATGCCAGTGGTTCCCAACCAGGGGTGCATGTACCCCAGGGGTACGCAGAGATCTTCCAGGGCGTACATCAACTCATCTAGATATTTGCCTAATTTTACAATAGGCTACATAAAAAGCACTAACAAAGTCATTACAAACTAAAATTTGCATAGGCACACCCACCACGCCTGGTACGAACCATAGTGGCCCAACTGGGCACTTTGGGCTGCTGTAGGATCCCCAGTTTTCTGTATTGGGGCAGGAATTTCTGTTATGGGGGCAGGAAGAATAAGCTGTTGTTATACTGCTTATGTAAATCATGGACAGTGGAACTGTACTTGGCCTTTTGTCATGATAAAGGGGAACTCGCCATTAGCTAAGCCGCACTCGCCAGCCAAGGGACATGGGTTCCAAAGCCCAGTGAATTGAGAGAGGCTGGAGATGGGTATTGGGAGGGGGAGAAGAGGTCCCTTGTGAGGGTCTGTAACACCAATTGCTTGTTTCCCCCTCCCCTGTAGAATATCAGCGCTAATGTTGAGTTCCTTAAGAGTCTGGTTTCAGGCTGCTGAATTGAAATCATTCTGGGCTAATAGTGCAAATGAGCACTAGGGCTCCCCTAACTACAAACTGAAATCACTAAAGAGCTAAAAGTCTTATGAGCTGAAATCACTGAGCTGAAATTGCTGAGCACTGTGTTAAGTAGTGGGGGAGCCTGAAGATAAATTGCTGAGTGGCTGGTGGAGCAGTTGGCAAGACAGTTGATGGTATGGCGCTACTGGCAAAGCGGAGCAGTTCGTGGGGACAGTCGGAGCGGCGCTGCTGGCAGAGCGGAGCAGTTTGTGGGGGCAGTCAGAGCAGCTTGCAGGACGGCTGGTGGAGCGGCGCTGTTGGTGGGGAGGAGCAGTTTGTGGGGACAGCTGTAGTGACTTGCGGGACAGCTGGCAGAGCAGAGCGGCCCGTGAGATGGCTGGCGGAGCAGAGCGAAGCCCCACGGAGGGGTGAGGCAATCATCTTCATGCCACGTAAGGTGCCCCTTACCTCTCCCCTCCCCACTGCTGCCCAGGCGGGTGGCGTGTAGCACCCTGCAGATGAACTTTTGAACTCTGGGACTGGACTTTTGGGTTCTTGGACTTTTGGGGACTTTGGGTGACTTTTGGGTTGCTGGACTCAAGAACCCAAGGGACAGGACATGGCCCAATTGGCTGGGGTGGGTCTTGCTCACAGTTTGGTTTATGGATCCTAGTTGCGGTGTTTTCTCAATTTAAGGCTGGTGTTGTTTACCTGCTGCTATTAAAGATTTTCTGTTACACCGAGGCTCTGTGCTTGCGAGAGGGGAAGTATTGCCTCTTTGAGGCGCCCAGGGGTGTGTATAAGATTTTCCCAGGTTACTGGGTGGGGGCTCGAGCCGGTTTTGCATTGCGTTGTTGAGAAGGGAACCCCTGTGTACTGAACCTGGCCCTTGCTGCTGTCAACTCGTCCTGGCAGAAGGGTTACATTTTTGATACCCTACTGGCCAAAAGGGAGGGGCGAAGCCCAGCTGTGGTTATCCCACCTAGCCCCAAGGGTAAACTACTATTAAGAGAATGGACCAAACTAAAACTGATTCAGGGAGTGCTACACCGAATGACCATCGACCCTTTACAAAAGCAACGAGCACAACTAGTGCTGCCAAAAGAGTACAGAGCCCTGGCCATGAGGGCCCTGCATGATGACTTTGGACATTTAGGGATGGAGAGGACCCTAGAACTTATTCGTAGTAGGTTCTATTGGCCCCAGATGGCTGAAGATGTTCGCAGGAAATGTGAGACTTGCGCTCGATGTGTTCAAAGAAAAACTCTGCCCACGAGGGCTGCATATCTCAAGCACATCACCAGCACCAAACCTTTGGAGTTGGTATGCATTGATTTCTTGTCCTTAGAAGTAGACAAGAGGAATGTTGGGAACATTCTAGTAGTGACCGACCATTTCACGCGGTATGCACAGGCATATCCCACACGTGATCAGAGGGCCACCACTGTCGCTCGAGTACTGTGGGAGAAATATTTCTCAGTTTATGGATTCCCAGCCCAGATACACTCGGATCAGGGGCGGGACTTTGAGAGTCACCTTCTGAAGGAGGTGCAAGCAAATAGTTTTTAAGTGAGGTGAAACTTGGGGTACACGAGACAAATTGGACTCCTGAAAGGAGTACAGTAGTCTGGAAAGGTTGAGAGCCACCTGTGCCATATACTTGTAAGTTTTATAAATAGTAAATTTGCTGCATTTAGCTATGGAACTGTGATGCCTTTGTTTTTGGTGAATGCCAGTTTTGAAAATACTAAGTCTGCCTGTGAGCAGTGGCAGCAGCCGCTTTACCTTCAGAGCTGCACCAGCCTATGGAGAAAAGACTCTTGCACTATGCAATCTCATTGAAACTTTACCTTTGTTCTTTCTTGTTGCTATTTTCCTGAGAGTAAATTAAATATTATTCAGATTGAAATTATACAGTTACTCCTTGTATATGGGGGAAGAGGGGCAGGATGGGAATCCTTCTTAGTAGCAGCACTAGATTTTGTTAAGAAACAAGTCATTTTGGCACAGATTCTGACCTGTGCACCACAGTGAGTCCTTTAAGCTAGCAGAGGTTATAAATGAGAGCAGAGTTTGGCCCTAGAAACTGGAGAACAGACTTTTTAGGTCACCTGCAGACTAGTGTAAAATGATTCAAGTGACACGGGGCTTCCACAGCTTACCTTGGGAGAAAATGCCTGTCATTTTGCTCTGTTTTATTCATTTAATCATAGTTGTACTCTTTGAATTCATACTTTGCATTTAAAAGGCCAAATTCTACCCTGGCTTACATCCTCCGCACCTCTACCCTGAAGTAAGCTTGACTCTGCTCTCGTGGAAAAGCCCTATAGGAGTTGATAGGGATTGAAACCCTTAGAATTCTGTAGTAATTATTGTAAAAACCTACAGAATGTACTAAATAGTGATAATTAGGTAGGGGTTTGTTTTGGTTTTGGTTGTGTTTTTTTGAACTGTTCTATAGCAGGGATGTAATTCTCTATTCAATTCTAACAGTTCAAAAAGCCTTTAGAAAAAAATCATCATTTTCTATTCAATTCTGAAGGGCTTTTTCCAGGAGGATATAGGCAAGCCCTACGGGAACTGGTAGTTATGTTGCAGAAGGATTTTCCAGGCTTACAAAGCTTCAGGGAGGTTGTTTTGATGCATTAGCATGCATTCTGCATTCTCGCCTGGTGTTTCACCCATACTATTCTGTATCTCTACAAACTACTCTGGATTCAGATCAAAATTATTTAAAGGAATTCATGGCAAAAAATGGGATAGTAGTTCCTGTACATTTCCATATTTCCTTCATTTTTCATAGACATTTTGTCTTTTTAAAGCAATATGAGAAGAGGAAGCAAAGAGAAAAGAGGCCATTTTCTCATGAGAAATGCCTTTACTTTTTGGAGAGAAGTTCTCACAACAAATCAGACCGCTTTTCCCATTGCCCTACTTTAGCTTGCCTTGTGCATTCAGTACAAACAGTTTAAAGTGGAAAAAAACAAGTGCTTTAGCTGAGAGTTGTTTTTTTGTTTTTAAACAAATTCTTTCTTGTTTGTAATCCTTCACTTAGAAACTTGAAGATAAAAATGCTTTTCCCTGCTGTTTTTGTCCTTTTCCGTATGCTAGACATTCATTCCCCCTCCCCCGTATTTTTCTTACTTTCCTCAGGCACTTCTGCCCCACACCCTCCCAGCAGTACAGCTGGTTAAGGAGCTGAGGTCCTCATGGCAGTGGGGGAGTTGACACTGCAGAGCAAAGTTTCAGGAAAGATCAAGCTTATAGGGTCTGTCACAGAGATGTCTGAACCGGCCCTGCTAGACACTTACCAGGCCGCTATGTTTGTGTCCCACACGCTGGACCTGTGTGCTTTTAAGCTTCACTTGGTCTGGGAAGGCTCTAGCACTGTCACCTTCTGCGGGGCCCACTCTCTGGCATGACTTTGTCTGTTACCTCTTCACAGAAGTGACACCTCACAGTGTAGCTGCCATAGGTCACCAGGACCAGTGTTGACTCCCGTGACACCCCAGTTGCTTATGTGCCCCCTCTCCTAGAGCTTCAACACACTCTGCTTTATAGATTACCTCTCCAGGGACTCATGAAAGTTGAAGCACATAACACACGGGCTTTGCAAAAAGGATGCTGAAACAATTTACTCTGTAATTGAGATAGCACGACAGAGATACTGATCCAGACAAAACAATAAAACACCTGTACACGATTCCTTGCCTCAGTTTCCTCACCACCCTGGAGCATTGTTTGGGTTTAGATCAGAGCCCTTAGGCCTTGCTTTATGCTTCTGGCCACTTCTCCCTCCCTCTAACATGGCTGGTGAGAGGAGCCCCCTTTTATAAAGTCTCAGTCCCCTGTGTCATGTGACCCCCTCCACTCCCCCACTCCCCAGACCAGCTTTGTCAGGTATTCAAAGTCCCTCACTAGCTGGCCCACTGCCTGGTTACTAGCCCACCTGCCAGGACCAGTTTTCTTGGTTTGTCCACCTTTGTTGTCCAAGCGTGCTTCCATTTGACAAGAAGACTATCAAGGTCAACCCTTCAGTATTAGCCCTGTGTCACCGCCCCTTGGAATTTCATCCCAAAATAGAGGTAAAAAGACAACAGAGAAGGCAGACTAGCCTTACAATCAAAATGGAGTTTGATATAGACCTAGACAAAGAATTAATAATCCAAGGGAATTCATACATTGTGCATAGATTACCCAAATCATCACAGGCTCACCTTCGGATACATGTGTTCACCAGCCAATCTCCCCTTTGCAGCTGCCAAGAAAATCTGTTTCTTCTTTGCAGACTGGAGGGAGAATCTTTTTACTTCTTGTTCCCCTGGAGGAATCTACTGCACAGCACCGCAACTTGGATTGTGTGCTGCTTCCCTAATTTGGCCCATAGTGATTGATGACCTTCTCTTAGGGCCTGATCCATGGAACTCAACGAGAGTGTGGTAGTTTGCAAGAAACTGCAGAGATGCAGAGTTATTTTGCTCACTCATGCCAGCAGCCAGACCAAGTATCTTGACTCCAGTGCTCTATTCTTGGCTGACATGGATGGTAAAATGCACCCCATGGCACTTTGCACAATCAGAGAGGTAAAACCTTGCAAGGTACTGATGGACTGAACAAAAGGAGGTGTCCAGTCACCCGGAACAAAGAAATTATTTTTTTGTAACTAATTACTACTATGTAGATCAATCAGCTTTTTCTGGACCAACACTCCTGAGGAGTTTGAAACGCTTTCCACATTTTTCCTCTGCATCTTCTGCTTTCTGAATTTTCTGTGCCAACCAAAGGACAAAAGCTTTATTATGACTGATGTGTGACCAGAGGCAAAAGTGCCAAAAAGTTTTGGAGCATTAAGTGTGCTCTATCTGCAGCAGACACAGCATTGCCTTTCAAATAACTATTGCTACCTTCGTCTCATGTGGCACATCTTCATTTTGTGATCAAGATCCACATTCTGTCTTGGCTTACACCATGGCAATCCCACTGACGCCAACAGGGCAGGAGAGGTGACACTGTAGGCAGAATTTGGTCCAGCATGTGCAAGCGCATTTGTGATCACCTGCTAATTATTTATTTATTTACTTGTATTGTGCCTCCATCATTATGGAAATCCCTTTGTGCTAGGAGTTGCACAAACACAGAGGAAGACGTTCTCCGATGTCCATGCAAAACCCTGGAGTGAATTATTTTAATGAACAGCCCAAAGGAGCTGGCAAACTAAAACTACAGGTGCAGCTTAGGGGAGGGGAATGCAATCAAGCAGATCCACTTTTTGAACATACATTAAATACCCTGCAGCTCAATGGGCAAGGTAGAGGAACTTAGTAGGCCCGCGTGGAATGGATTTTGGGGGTGAGAGACAAAGGGGATGCTATGTGGTGTCTGGAGTCACTGGAGAGATGATGTTACTTATCTTCTTCACGGAAATGATACGAAGCCTATTTGAGATCCTCGGCATCATATATATTATTTTTATTACAGCTGATTCCTTGAAATGTCTGGACAATAACATTATTTACTTTGTCTCAGCCCCGATAAGGGAGATCAGACTCCAGGTGACACTCCACCTATCTCCTATCCAATCTCTGCCCCAACTACCTCAGCATTCACAGATCACTATTAAACCACAGGGCCTCCTGGGATAAGAACCAAAATGCAGCCCCTTCTAATAACTGCTAATAGCTGATGTCCAACTGATTATCTTCCTGGCTGGCAGCAAAGATCGGACATTCCTCAACACTGATAGCAGAGCACAATATTCCACAAGGCCATCAATTTAAAAAAAAAAATACAAAAAAGACAAACAGTTCTAGAGCAGAACGGTATAGTCCCTCCATTGAGATGTCTGAGTGGATGGTTGGCTCACAGGGTTGCCAACCCTCCAGGATTGTCCTGGAGTCTCCAGGAATTAAAGATTAATCTTTAATTAAAGATAATGTCATGTGATGAAACCTCCAGGAATTCGTCCAACCAGGTAACCCTATTGGCTCACCCAACAGGGGTATTCAAACCAGACCCAGACATGACGGTGAACACATGGCTGACGCTGTAGAATGAGTTCTCAGAAGTCCATGCAAAACCCTGGAGTCAGTGATTTTAATGAAGCATGCCATCCTGCCTGCTGAAATCCGGGGGAGAGGGAGAAAACTTGCAATATCTCCTTATCACACAAACATACAGAGTAGACTCAGACTGATGGCAATAAAGTTATAGCAGTTGATCTTGAACTAACAGGACCATCTCCCTTAGTTAGTTCCCTGAATTACAGCATCACAAGCACATTAGTAAAGACTAAAATGAAAAACCTGTTAGCTGGGAAGACTCGCTGGCTGAAACTTGTGCTGTTTCAGTTCCAGTATTGTTTACTTTTGATAGATTTAAAAATAAATATGCTGCCTCTTTCAGAGCGTTGGCAGTAACTAGAATATATATGTTGATTTGGTTAATGACAAATTCCTGCTTATCAGATACATGGGTTTTATTACTAAACTGAATTTTGCACAAGAAATGAAAGTTGTCTGACCGGATGCAGCCTCTCTGAATCATATCGCAGCATGGCTTCTGTCCACTTTCAGACAGAGCAGTTTAAGGGGTAAAGCATGGCCAAAAAGATCAGCTCGTCACTGAGTAAATAAAAGAGTCATTTCCTCAGATCTGGTTCCTCTGACATACACAGTAGTCTCTGATTCTTAACCTTTGCCTTATTTTCTAGTTCTTGCACTCTCTTTCAAGTGATTTTTAAAAAAAATTCGAATTACAGCTGTTAAAGTTGTCACTGTAGCCAGAGTGTCCCCTAAATCGAATGTGATCAAATACTGCACTGAGGATGCCATGTAAGAATCTAAATAGAATGGAGTACGACTTTCTGCATTCTGAAGCTTTTAGGAATGTGTGTATTTCACTGTCTACGGCTGACAATGTGCTGTTATCTAACATTTTATGCACCGAATCTACTTTTTCGTGACTGTGTCCTTCATTTGCTTCACTGCACCTTCAAATTCTATAAGCCCACATTAAGATCTGCCTTTATGGGGCAAGCATCATCTTTGCCTTCCTGAATGCATAGTTTGGAGGAGGAGTTTTTCCTTTACGCATGTTTGCTCCACATATCTGCCCTTTACTATTCCCAAGAGAAATGAGGTAAAGCTTCAACTGAAAAACTGAGGCAAGTCTGCTACAAAGGAGTAGCAAACTATAGAGCTAAAACCAACACATCTACTTAGTCTGTATATATGTACAGCCAGCCTTAGTTCTCTGTTTTACAGTATAAGTTTTATTACAATAATAATGATTTTAAAAACTCCTCTTCTATTCCCTCAGTATCAAAACCTCTCCCTTCGACCTGCAGTCTTGACAGGTTTCAGAGTGGTAGCCATGTTAGTTTGTATCTGCAAAAGGAATGAGGAGTACTTGTGGCACCTTAGAGACTAACACATTTATTTGGGCATAAGCTTTTGTGGGCTAGAACCCACTTCATAGCTCACCTTAATTGATCAGTCTCTTAGAGTTGGTATTGCAACCCCCATCTTTTCATAGAATCATAGAATCATAGAATCTCAGGGTTGGAAGGGACCTCAGGAGGTCATCTAGTCCAACCCCCTGCTCAAAGCAGGACCAAACCCAATTAGATCATCCCAGCCAGGGCTTTGTCAAGCCTGACCTTAAAAACATCTAAGGAAGGAGATTCCACCACCTCCCTAGGTAACCCATTCCAGTGCTTCACCACCCTACTAGTGAAAAAGGTTTTCCTAATATCCAACCTAAACCTCCCCCTCTGCAACTTGAGACCATTACTCCTTGTTCTGTCATCTTCTACCACTGAGAACAGTCTAGATCCATCCTCTTTGGAACCCCCTTTCAGGTAGTTGAAAGCAGCTATCAAATCCCCCCTCATTCTTCTCTTCTGCAGGCTAAACAATCCCAGTTCCCTCAGCCTCTCCTCATAAGTCATGTGCTCCAGCCCCCTAATCATTTTGGTTGCCCTCCGTTGGACTCTTTCCAATTTATCCACATCCTTCTTGTAGCGTGGGGCCCAAAACTGGACACAGTACTCCAAATGAGGCCTCACCAGTGCCGAATAGAGGGGAATAATCACGTCCCTCGATCTGCTGGAAATGCCCCTACTTATACAGCCCAAAATGCCGTTAGCCTTCTTGGCAACAAGGGCACACTGTTGACTCATATTCAGCTTTTCGTCCACCATAACCCCTAGGTCCTTTTCTGCAGAACTGCTGCCCAGCCATTCGGTCCCTAGTCTGTAGCAGTGCATGGGATTCTTCCGTCCTAAGTGCAGGACTCTGCACTTGTCCTTGTTGAACCTCATCAGATTTCTTTTGGCTCAATCCTCTAATTTGTCTAGGTCCCTCTGTATCCTGTCCCTACCCTCCAGCGTATCAACCACTCCTCCCAGTTTAGTGTCATCTGCAAACTTGCTAAGGGTGCAGTCCACACCATCCTCCAGATCGCTGATAAAGATATTGAACAAAACCGGCCGCAGCACCGACCCTTGGGGCACTCCACTTGATACCGGCTGCCAACTAGACATGGAGCCATTGATCACTACCCGTTGAGCACGACCATCCAGCCAGTTTTCTATCCACCTTACCGTCCATTCATCCAGCCCATACTTCCTTAACTTGCTGGCAAGAACACTGTGGGAGACTGTATCAAAAGCTTTGCTAAAGTCAAGAAATAGCACATCCACTGCTTTCCCCTCATCCACAGAGCCAGTTATCTCATCATAGAAGGCAATTAGGTTAGTCAGGCATGACTTGCCCTTGGTGAATCCATGCTGACTGTTCCTGATCACTTTCCCCTCCTTTAAGTGGTTCAGAATTGATTCCTTGAGGACCTGTTCCATGATTTTTCCAGGGACTGAGGTGAGACTGACTGGCCTGTAGTTCCCCGGATCTTCCTTCTTCCCTTTTTTAAAGATGGGCACTACATTAGCTTTTTTCCAGTCATCCGGGACCTCCCCCGATTGCCATGATTTGTCAAAGATAATGGCCAATGGCTCTGCAATCACATCGGCCAACTCCTTTAGCACCCTCGGATGCAGTGCATCCGGCCCCATGGACTTGTGTTCGTCCAGCTTTTCTAAATAGTCCCGAACTACTTCTTTCTCCACAGAGGGCTGGTCACCTCCTCCCCATACCGTGCTGCGGAGTGCAGCCGCCTGGGAGCTGACCTTGTCTGTGAAGACAGAGGCAAAAAAAGCATTGAGTACACTAGCTTTCTCCACATCCTCTGTCACTAGGTTCCCTCCCTCATTCAGCAAGGGGCCCACACTTTCCTTGACTTTCTTCTTGTTGCTCACATACCTGAAGAAACCCTTCTTGTTACTCCTAACATCTCCGGCTAGCTGCAACTCCAAGTGTGATTTGGCCTTCCTAATTTCACTCCTGCATGCCTGAACAATATTTATATACTCCTCCCTGGTCATTTGTCCAATCTTCCACTTCTTGTAAGCCGCTTTTTTGTGTTTAAGACGAGCAAGGATTTCACTGTTAAGCCAAGCTGGTCGCCTGCCATATTTACTTTTCTTTCTACACATCGGGATGGTTTGTTCCTGCAACCTCAATAAGGATTCTTTAAAATACAGCCAGCTTTCCTCGACTCCTTTCCCCCTTGTGTTATTCTCCCAGGGGACCTTGCCCATCAGTTCCCTGAGGGAGTCAAAGTCTGCTTTTCTGAAGTCCAGGGTCTCTGTTCTACTGCTCTCCTTTCTTCCTTGTGTCAGGATCCTGAACTCAACCATCTCATGGTCACTGCCTCCCAGGTTCCCATCCACTATTGCTTCCTCTACTATTTCCTCCCTGTTTGTGAGCAGCAGGTCAAGAAGAGCTTTTCCCCTAGTTGGTTCCTCCAGCACTTGCACCAGGAAATTGTCCCCTACACTTTCCAAAAACTTCCTGGATTGTCTGTGGACCGCTGTATTGCTCTCCCAGCAGATATCGGGGTGATTAAAGTCACCCATGAGAACCAGGGCCTGTGATCTAGTAACTTCTGTTAGTTGCTGGAAGAAAGCCTCATCCACCTCATCCCCCTGGTCTTTTCATGTTCTCTATACTGTATGTTCCGCTCTATGCATCTGATGAAGTGGGTTCTAGTGCCACAAGTACTCCTTGTTCTTTCTGCTGTTTTGAGTTATACTAGGGTACAGTCACTACAGTGGCATGATACTGATGCACCAAATTTTACAGCTGGAGTTCTACTTCACTGACAGAATCTGAACCATATTTATCTGTGTTCCCTGCTCAACTACATTTTCTACCAAATGAACAGTGTGCTATTTCTTCAATGCTCCATTTTGAAAGTTCTTCTTGGACATTTCAGATCACCACCTATTATAACTTTAGCAGAATTGTTCATTTTTAAGGGATTAGCCTAATGGCTTGGTAAATGCCAAATTGCTCTCTTCTTGCAGCTGCTATTATGCTTGCTTTCCACAATGTATCCCTTTGAGATCCTCCCTCCTTAACTGAACATAAATCTATTACTGGTGAAACTCTGGTGTCTTTTAAATGTAATCTCTGGTGAACAGCAAGTCCTGTGCTTAAAGCCAGAATTTTCCCACTGTTTGTTGATTGAACTCAACAAATATTTCATTGAGATCCTGAGATGACTCAAGATCACAACATTCACCTACAGCACCGAGTCACTGGTCTGGACTTTGAATTTTTCCAGATAGCAGACAGGCTTAAAGAGCAAACCCATTTATAGACCCAGTTATTATAATGATGCACAGGAAGAAAAATAGATTTATAACAATCATAACATACAAAACGGTAATACACATACCGAGAATTAGAGCTACAGAAAGACAAATACTGGATACTGGGTCTATGACTACTACTAAACCAATAAACTGCTATCCCACCCAAAGCACACCATTCTAGAGAAAAGCATACAACAGCAACAGATTTCACACTTTAACCTGAAATATAGAATTTTTATGTATTGATACAACTCTTGCAATTACTTATTCCTGCTCTTTCCATAGTTCCTGCTCCCTGCATAATTGCTTATTGATTACTTTTTTAATGTAAACCAGCCATTTTTTTCCTGTAAGAACTACTTGGTTTCTTTATATGAATATTGAATATGTTAAACTTATTTTTAGAAAGAGGAAATCTTAATGTGTAAGCTTCTTTTCATCCTCCCACTTTTAAACCGTTTTAAGGAAAGTAAAGTAAAAGCAATTAACTTTTAAAAATAATTTTAAAACTGTGTTCAAACACCCTCCTATGGGATGTGGTCACAAACATGGTACTTGTAAAACACTGCTGAAAGCAGCTTGGTTGTCATGTGGACAAGTCTTTATTACAGGGTTTGCTACCTTGTAATATGATTCCGTGCATTGCAAAGCATGTCTTAATTAATTCCCAAAGGCAAAGTGGGAATGTGCCAAAACAGTTGTGAAAACATTCTAACTGCAGTTTAGACCTTGTAGTTCTACTCTGAAAAGCGACTCTAAAAATGGCATTGTGGGATTTTGCATTTATTGTTGATCCATGCTTTCCAGATCAAATATGCTCAGGTATAAAGATTTTTTCCCCCTTACCAAAAGTTGAAGCTTTCTGGTTCGTGCACCACCACGTGTAAGAGATTCTGTCAGCAAAATGCTGCCTTCCTTTGCCCCTGGCCAAACCCACTGTCCCCACTAAATTAGGCAGACTTTGGCCCAGCATGTGCAACTTAATTAATTCTGGGGAGGATCAGAGACCTCAAAGAGAATCCAGCTCCCTCACTCAAAATTGTGTTAGGTTTTCAGTGCTAATGGGAGTAAAAACATAGTAAAAACATTTTTCACTAAAGTCAGCAGATCTGACTCTGAAAACAGAGGGAGCAGAACTTTTGAGGAAAAAGATGCCATTTTTATATGGTCACTTTTCAGACCATAACCACACTTTAAGCTAAACAGTTTTTTTTAAAACTTTGTGCTAGTGTGTTACATGGCACAAGAGACTTTCATCGCTAGAAAAACCCTGATAGGTGCTGAACAATAAACTGTATGTATCCTAAGCTATAATAGTAAATATACATTTGCATTAGCTCCTATGGGCTTTGTCATTTCTGTATAGGGATGGGCCCAGATCCTCTAAGGAATATAGTTGTCTACCTCCCATTGATTTCATTTCTGCTGAAGTCAGTAGGAACTGGGACCCTAAGTACTTTTGAGGACCTGGGCCATAAAGACTGAGTATTCATGGCAGACAGCTAGAGATGGGAAGATAATCACTGAAGTAAGTGAAAAGACTCACAGATTCATAGATTCTAAGACCATTGTGATCATTTAATCAGACCTTCTATATAGCACAGGCCATAGAACTTCCCCAAATTCTCACTGACTTCAGTGAGTTTTCATTCAGGTCCATAAAGCAGAAAAAACATTACACTGAAATAAAGTTACACTTTACTCTCATACTAACAGTAAGTATCTCATAGGCTGGCGCTAAATATGAGTTTGGTGCTTTGCATTTCTCAGTTGGGAGCAGTAAACTTCATCCACCTTCAAGACATAGGGCAAACTCAAATCATGGGTTCCTGTCCACTACCAGGAGAAGGGACTTAGCAGCGTGAGCCTCCTGCAGCCTTTGCTTCATTGGGATGCTCAGAACTAAAGGATAAAATCCCCAAAGTGTGCAGGACTGACCCAGGAAGGGCTAAAGCAGGGGTCTCAAAAATGTGGCCCACGGAGCTCTTCCCTGTGGCCAGCTGGGCTCCCTGCGCCCCCCCTCCCCGCTTTTTTTTTTTACCCCCAGGCAGTTCCTGCCACCAGAACAGCTGTCTGGCGGCTTCGTGGTTTCTGGGAGGGAGGGGGGAGGAGTGGGAAGCCACGCACACAGGGGAGGAGGTGGAGAAGGGGCGGGGCCTAATGGAAGGGGTGGAGTGGGGGCGGGGCCAGTGGCAGTGAGGGGGCGGGGTCAGTGATGCGGCCCTCGGGCCAATGCATTAGTCCTCATGCGGCCCTCGTGACAATTTGAGTTTGAGACCCCTGGGCTAAAGCGAGGCTGGTTGGGACGGGGAGTAGTCCAGATTTAAGATATGTCTCCACAGCAATAAAGAGGTGTGATTGCAGCACATGTAGACATATCCGAGATAGCTTTCCTCTAACTAGATCAAAGCTAGCTCAAATAACAATAGCGGGGTAGCTGTGGTAGCCTGAGTGGTGGCAGAGGCTGGCTGCTCAAGCATGTACACAGCATCCTGTCCTCTCCTCTCAATGCTAGGGTTTCTGTTACCCTTTTCCAGCTTCTTCACTATCACATACAAACAAACCACCCTTAGATCAAAGCTTGCTTGGGTACGCCTACATAAGCTGCAACCACACCTCCTGATTACAGTGTAGACATACCCATAGTTCCTGTCTTAGGCAGCTGGTGCTGGAGAGGCTGCTATGAAATTATGGCTTAAAATTGGCTTCCCTGTGAAGCCCCTCTCTGACGCAGCTGGCCCATGTGGCTGAATATAGCCCATTTAAAAAAATATATTTTTTTTTCAGAAGAAATTTAGGGGCAGATCCTCAGCTGGTGTGAATCAGTGCGTAGCTCCTCTGAAGTCAGAGCTAGGCTCACTTGCATGAGCTGTGGATCTGGTCCAGAGTGCCTTGTCAACGTGTAGGTTAAAATATAGATCTAAGTATATGATAATACATGCGTTATGGGAATAGAAACAACTAAAAGTAAAATATTACAGGAATTGTTGCAACACACCTTCCAGGTGCATAAATCATCAATTAGCTCTTACATGGCTAACTAACAGAAGCATTTCCTCTCTTCTCAGTGCCATGGTTTCTCTTCCCCTTTTTCCAGTTTCCTCACATTACTTACAAACAAACCATCATTCGTTCAAGTTCCTCAGATTTTTACACCATATATCAGGTGTTCAAGGGGGTAACTGAGGATGTTGATTTCTAATTTAATAACATCATGGCACGATGCTTGCTAGGAAATGGTTCCCGCATGTGTGCAGAAGGATTCAGATACATGGTCTTTGCTCTGTTAAAGTGGTCACTTCTGTTATATTACTTAGTGTAAATGCTTCTCCTGCTTAGGAGCTTTTGTCACACAGTGTGCAAGCTTTCACCTCCCTGGGTTCCTGCCAACCCCCCATAATTTTATGGGCCAACTAGCAATAGGGCAAAGCTGCAAAATTCAGAGCCAAATTGGGATCTAGATTTCAAACACTCCAAAGTTGGGTGTCCATATATGAAGTTTTGATCCATTACAAAGAGAGAGATGTGAAATGTCAATCCATACCTAGGTATGGATTCTACCCTAGTTCCCCTCAAAGTTTGGGGTTTGGATAATGGGTTTGATTTAGGCCCACTATCTACTCACAGCATTTGAAAGCTATTGGATTTTAGTCCTCGCCAAAATATTTTTGGACTTTGTGTATTTTATGGAGGGACAGAATGAGAAACTGGAACACTTTTGAAAAAGTGATCCTGCTAAAGCGGGGAAGAGGGTATACCAAAGACTTAGGATCTAAGGAGCTGAACCTTTTCCCCCAAAGTCAATGGCAAAACTCCCATTCACGTTAAATAGGCCCTAAGGAAAGTGACAGGCTTGGTGCTTCAGTAGCCAGCATGAGTGAAGAATAACAGTATTTTGCATCTCTCTAGCACAGTGGTGTCCAATAGAAATTCGATGCTAGCCACACTGCTAGCCACACTTGTGGTGTTGAATTTTTCTTATTAGCCACATTATAAAATAGCCACATGCATTAGCCACAATTCAATGGCCTATTAGCCACATGTGGCTAGTGGCAAACGTATTGGACATCGCTGTGAGCACCTTTAAGACTAAGATTTCATCTCAATAAGTTTCACAAACATTAAATAATCTTCACAACAATCTCCAAGTGGGGAAACGTAAAACTAAGGAGGTCAAATAAATTTGCCAATTTCTCCTCCCCGTGTAAGAATTTTCCCTCACTCTTTCCCCCTTTCACAATATATACAGGTTTTGGGAAGGACATATACTTCCTGCTACTTTTTTTTTAGGGAAATCTTTTTAGTTCCAATTGGCTCTGATCCTGCATTTTTTGTGCATGCAAAACTGCCCTGGTTTCCAGAGGTGCTGAGCAATGGGAGCTCCTGGGAGTTCTCCGAAAGTTTGGGGCACACAAGGAAGGCAGGATGGGGCCTATGGGGCCTACAGAAAAAAAAACCCATATGCACATACCCTGCCATCCATTTCGATTTCAGTCAATCGAAATCAACCCAGGCTCACTATGACTGAGTCCTGACCCCCCACTGACATCAATGGGGCTACTCCTGTGAGTAAGTGCTTGCCAGTGTAAGGGTTCCACAGCTGGACCCTTTGTTGTTGTTTTTTTTCCAGATTATGAATGTCTTTGTCCTTTCTGGCTAGAATCACTTCTAGAAAGAATCGCCATTACCCTTGGAACTTGGTACAGCTAGGAAATAATTCCACCATTACTGCACTCCCCCATGCTCTCTGCAAAACCCCCCTGTGCTGCCTCAACAGCATCCTAGGGACTGAAGAGGCCTTTACACCTGCAGGCAGCCCATCCAGCTCTGTGGTACCCTCACAGCCCAGGAAAACCAGCACTGAGGGCCCTGGCCAAGCGAATGGGGGCCTCAGTGCTGGTGGATGGGGAGGAATGAGGTGGCTTGTTACTTTCCTGCATTAGAAGGGAGGGGGAATTCGTGGAGTCATAGAATCATAGAATATCAGGGTTGGAAGGGACCTTAGGAGGTCATCTAAATGGCCCCCTCAAAGATTGAACTCACAACGCCTGGGTTTAGCAGGCCAATGCTCAAACCACAGAGCTATCCCTCCCACCGAAAACTCTTGCATGATTTATATAACACCAGGTTTGTGCATGGCACTTTACAGACTTGTAAGAGAACAGAACAGTGCTGTACCTCAAAGAGTTTACAATCTAGGTATCACTTATAGCTGCTATTTTTGTTCATATATAGTCGCCTGGTTTCCTACCCAACCCCTGCACTGCAGCAAATCACTGGGCAGCCAGGTCTCCTACCCTCTCCACCACAGCTTTGGGACGGTGCATTGCAGCTGCAAAGCGCTAGGGATTTCTGCACTGCAGGCTGGACGGAGGAGATATTTTTAACCCATTAGCCCAGCGGGCCGCCAATGACTCGCTCTTGCCCTGCCCGAAGGTGAGTGACTCCCCCTCCCTAGAGAGAGGGCAAGGCAGGCAGCCAGCAGACACCGCCCGTCAGAGGCCAGCCCCTGACACTCCCTCCTACGTTTTCCAGCCTGTGGTGAGCTCTGAAAGGGTTCCATTCCATTAAGTCATCAAGTTTTACAGTTCCTTAAAAAAAACCACGTTGGTGATGGACAGGGAGTGAGTGATCAAAGCTGAGCTAATGCTTCCTGTTGCAGCAGGGGCTATATATATAACGTGCCTTTCATGTTGGGGGGATGTCAGCAGCAGGCTGCTAGGAGACCGGAGCTTTCACTAACTCCCTGTCTAGCGTCCCAGCAGCTCCCTGAGGTTTCTCACACCGACCACAATGAACAAGTTCCTGTGCTGCACGCTTGTGGTAAGTCCCTTCGCAGAGATAGCTAGGAGCCTTTGGATGGCTGGGGCTGCCCTGAGAGGTCAGGCTGCGGATCCACTCTTCCCTCTCGCTTTTTCCTTTGCTCTTCCTTCTGGTTAACTTGTTCAGTTTCATCACAGTGGTGGGCTTTTGTGGTAAGATTTAAACGGGGACGGGCGCTTCCAACGTCAGGAGAAAAGCAGATACTTTTATCACATAAGGTATTGGCATCATTTGCTTTGCATTCATGTTCTTTCCTGTCTTACTCTTCCCACGTCTTACCAGGCTCACATCACTCTTGTGTTAGCATAAAATAATGTAGTAGCTGGCAATGGATTTTTAGTGTGCGATGTTTCTTTTATGACTTATTAAAACTCCAAATTTGCCTAATCTTCCTAGTCAATTTGGGTTATTATTGCACTAGTGCTGATCAGTATCACCAGGTCTTGGGAGAACATTCTTGCTTTAGGGAAAACGGTGTGATCACAGAATGTATTTTAAAGCACAAACAGGTGATGTGTCTTTTGACTTTCTAAACTGCTCAATTTTGCTTTGTATACACAAACATGATGAATTAGTAGCAGTGTCCTTCATATCATTGCAGGAAATGTCATTGCTGTGGCAGCAGTTGTCTTGTAAGCCCTGCTTTTAGTGGGTTGGTGGATTATATATATATATATCTATAAATATAGATATATATTTGAAAAATTGCTCTAAATGTACCTCTGGTGGTCTCAGCACTGGAACAAACCTTTTAAAATGTTGTTTAATCTGTTTAGCTGTTTGGAAGTTGAAATTGCATTAAATAAATTTTTAAAATGTGTACAGACTTTTACTGTGTAATAAATATTTAAATATTACTTGATTGTTATAAAAATGGACTATTACATATTCATATACAGTAACTTTTCAAGAATGTCTTAGCAAGTATAGTGGCATTAATGTCCAGGTATCTCTGATATCTCTGATACAGTTAGAACTAAGTTACACTTATTCTAAAAGTTCATTAAAGTGTGTGTGTGTGTATGCATGGAAAACAAATTACAAGATTTCCAGTCACTGATGAGTAATGCTGTGTATTACTTTGGGTAGAATTTCCTGAAAGAGTTTTTTTGAAAAATAAACCAACGTAATTAATGGGGGCTGGAGGAAAAGCAAAAATTGTTATGTTTATGGTCAGCAAATTGAAATGTGAGACTAAAACCTTTTTATTTACCTTATAGTATTATGCCTTTTTTGTTTATATAAATGCACAGGAAGTTAAGTGTGGAATGTCAGCAATAACTTGTTACCAACTTGCCTTCCTATTTGTTCGTCATAATGTAATATCATTTAAAAATTTTAATGTAATAGATTCCTAGCTGACTGTAATATAATAAACTGGTACATTTTCTAAAATAACAATTTACAATGAAATTAAACTTGATCTTCAATTTAGAGCAGCACTGATATCACCAACAGACTTTCATGCACCAAGGAATGTGAAAAATGCCAATAAGTTGTTACTGTATCCTGTTACTACTCCCCCACTTTATCCAATCTCTTAAATTTGACCCCTCTCTCTGCTATTTTGGATCTCTAATATGACACCCTTTTCTTGGTGTGCCTGTCTGGTCTGTCGTGTGTAGGCAGCCATGGCTTTGCAGCCCTCTACGGTTTGCGTTTTATTTTCTTTTTTCTTTTTTTTTACTAAGTTTGTTAAAAATAGAACATTGAAGTTACCAGGAGAACATTTGGAAGAAATTGCTGTGACTTTAAACTAGAGCCATTGTTTTAATCTACTGTAGCAATTTTGATGCTTTCTCGTCATGATTCAGCCTCTACATTGAATAGGATTGCTACTAACTCACCATCTTCCTGGCCAAACCCGAAGAAGAGCTCTTTGCAAGATCGAAAGCTTGTCTCTGTCAGCAGCAGAAGTTGGTCCAGTATAAGAGATTACATCGCCCACCATGTCATCTTCCTGAAAGAATACTATGTTTGTAGTAGTAGTAATTCTATTCAGGGTAGAGGCTGCATGTATCCATAACATGAATTCATACCCATGACAGTTGCATGCCATAGGTTTAGGTTATTTCAGAAATCCTGCTGTCACTATAAGATGGGTAATTTTAACTGCAGATCAATACATGATTTGCAGATCTGATGTATCTTTCCAGAGATGTTCTGTTGGTTGGTTATTTTTTTTCTTCACTTCCTCATCCTCACAGAGATTGTGAATCGTAGCTATGAAGAACATTTAGTTCACCATTTCTCAAACCCAAGAGCAGCTGTCTGTCTGCTCAGACTGCTGAAAATGGAATAAATACTAATTTAGACTTCCAGAGAGCCTTTATCCAAAATTCTTAAAGTAAAGGTGTAAATTTGTAAATTCTGACAAAACAAAAGCTCTGTAAGGTAGGCTACAATCCTCATTTCACTGACAAAGAAACTGAGGGCTTGTCTACACAGGAAGCTACTGAGCAGCAAGTTGGTGTGCTGTAGATTCATATCCTGATTTGGGTAATGTTCTATGTGGACACTGCTACAGTGAGTGCGGATAGAGTACTACGCTTTGAACTAGTAGTACATTAAAACACACTCTGAAACTATCACAGCACTTGTAGCAGTGTCCACATGGCAAGGTAGTGTGTGGCAAACCGGTGTGCTATAGATTCACACCCTGACTTGTAGCGCAGTAACTTGCCATGTAGAGAAGCCCTGAGACAGAGGTTAAGATCCACATCTTTCAAATACTGGTGCCTATAGTTATCACCTACATGCATATTTAGATACAATAACTCCTCACTTAACGTTGTAGTTATGTTCCTGAAAAATGCTACTTTAAGCGAAACAATGTTATGCAAATCCAATTTCCCCATAAGAATTAATGTAAATGGGGGGTAAGGTTCCAGGGAATTTTTTTTCACCAGACAAAAGGCTATATTATATATATCTATATCTATCTATATCTATCTATATAGATATAGATGTATAGATATATATATACACACACACACACATATACACAGTATAAGTTTTAAACAAACAATTTAATACTGTACACAGCAATGATGATTGTGAAGCTTGGTTGAGGTGGTGAAGTCAGAGGGTGGAAGAGGGTGGGATATTTCCCAGGGATGCCTTACTGCTAAATGATGAACTTGCACTTGGCTGAGCCCTCAAGAGTTAACACATTGTTGTTAATGTAGCCTCACACTCTACAAGGCAGCACAAATGGAAGGAGGGGAGACAGCATAGCAGAGAGAGACAGAGACACACACGTGTGTGAGAGAGAGACGTGCATTGCCCCATTAAGTACGCTGACGCCACTCACATTGCCTTTTTAAGTAGATCAGCAAGTTGAGACAGCAGCTGCTGCCAGCAAGCTCCCTCTGTCCTGAGCTCTGTTGTGTGTGTCTCGGCACCCCGCTCTGTGGAAATGGGGGTAAAGTAGCGGTGGGCAGGAGCAGGGGGGAGGATGACACCCTAACATTAGCACCCCTCTTCCCCCCCGCCCCTTGCACAGCAAGCAGGCGGCTCCCGGGACCAGCTCCAAGGCAGAGGGTAGGAGCAGCACACGGCAGTGGCAGGAGGGACAGCTGAACTGCCGGCAGTGGATAGCCTGCTGGATGGCTGCTGCACAGAGAACTTAGGGGAGCGGGGAGCTGATAGGGGGGCTGCCGGTCCACCCTGGTTCCAAGCCACCACCACTAGCTCCAACGGGCTGCTCTTTCTGCAAGCAGTGGACAAAGCAGGCGGCTGCCAAACAGTGTTATAAGGGAGCATTGCACAACTGTTTAAAATGATCATGTTCTCTAATTGATCAACAATGAAACAATGTTAACTGGGATGACGTTAATGAGGAGTTACTATATCTAAATAAGTGCCTGGTTGTCAGAGGTGCTGAACACATGCACCTTTCATTCAAATGAACTAGGTAACAAAGTTTGAAAATGTGTGCCCTAAATGACTTGCCTGGGTTAATATAGCAAGTGTATGGCTGAGCCAGAGAGACAAACCAGATCTCCAGGTTCTCAGCCTTGTTCTGTAACTACTAGCCTACTTCCTCTCATGTTAAGGGGAAAAAGTATAGGCTAGATAGCTTTCTAAAAGATTAAGTTGGATAATTCAATAATTAAGAGATCTCAGTTTATGCAATTAGGGTCTGATCCTGTGATGAGCTGGAAGGCCCTGTTTATTGATATATGTACATATATATGTACATATACTTGTCATATAGCTGTTGAGTTCCAGTTGCAGTTTAAGGGTACCTTTTGCATTTTTCCAGATGTGGAGAATACTGTACTAAATATGCTGCAGTTAGATTACATGAAGAATTCAACATGGAGTTTAGGCTGTTGAGAGCTTTCTGGGACTGCTTCTGCTCCCATTGCAATCAGACAAACATCCCAGTAACTCTAAAGGGCCCAAGCCCTTTATATATATATAAAAAAATGATGATGGAGTTGTGCAAAACCTTTATGAAGAAATCCCAAACCAGATAAAACCTGCTTGGTTTTAGCTTCTATTGCACACCTGAAACACAGCCTTTGTTTGCCAAAAAGTTTGCTGAGTTTGGGCTGAGGTTCAAGTGCACCCATGACCAATTATGACTTTGGGTGGAAAGCATGCCAGCCTCAGTCATTCTGCAAGTGTTTCATGGCAAAACAAGTCAAACTTGGTGATTTCAGATGGGTTTCGCTTTTTGATTAACAACACCCTCCCCAAAAAAGTAACAATCAAGGGATGGGATTTTGCACAACCAAGACCACATGTCTGTACAGATCTAACAATTGCCTACTTAGAACTTGATTCTTTGAGGTGTCCACTGCCTTTAGTTTCCATTGAAGTCTTCAGAGTTGAGGTTACTTGGCATCATCCAGGATCAGGCCCATAGGAAACATAACATAGTTCCTATTAACAAGTACACATACAAGTATTTGAGACACCACCGATTTTTTTTTTTTTTTTAGAACAGTCGATAACCTGTGGTATCACAGAAAGTGTTGGGAGGTAATTGATGTTCATTTTTTAATGAAGTAGATGAAATAAGATGTCAATCATTCTTTCTTTGCCTGCACTGGTAAAGGTATTCCAGTTTCTAACAAAGAGAGTAATATACAGTGGAAAGGAGTATTTTGTAATCCCTGTGAACTGTATATGAAAAAAGGCTGTGATGTAAATTTAAAGTAGATAAAAGAATTTTCACACAATGTATAATGAAACCTCAGGACTCACCACCATAAGATATTTTGTGGATAAAAAGCTCAGCAAGATTTGAAAAGTACTAGATATGTCTATACATAAGAATAGCACCTGTAGTTACAACAGGTGAGATAAAATTTACAAGGTCTGTCGAGACTCCTGCTTCAGAGTATGAGATAATCATGAGCTGAGTTCAGGAAAAGAAATTTTCCCCATGGGGTCAAATTCTGTTGAATTTTCTCAGAGGTGGGTAGTCCCAATGAAGTCTTTGAAGTCATTAGGATTTAGTAGTAAGGAAAGTGAGGAAGTTTAGGCCCATGCTTTTAGTATCTCAGTTAGCCAGGTGATAGGATTCTCACCCCATCCCCTTCCCTGGTCTGAAAAATTTTGCATACTGCCAAAGACAGGATGATAGGATTAGATGGCCATTGATTTGATCCAGTTTGGCTATTCACTATGTGCTGTTTTGACTCACTAAACGATTAGTAGCGTGAAGGCTCTTTAATGTCATTTCAGATATTTCAATACTATAGGCCGTATTGTGCCACTAAATTTTAAGCAGCACTGTCCCCTTGATTTCAATTGAGAGTTCTGTTTTAGGAACTGATGGCATAATTTAGCCCTCTGTTTTTACTTCATCCAAATACTCTGAAAAGCAAAGCAGCAGAATTCTGAGAATCTACTTTGTATCCATTACAAACACTGGCAACATTTTTGACAAAGTGAAATTGAATCCTAATTTATCAAGTAGGAAAATATGCTTCAGGATGGACTTGGAATTCAAAACAGAAACAGATTTATCTCTTTCAGTAAATTAAACATTCTCCTATGGTCTGCTGCCCAAAACCACAAAGCCAAGCCAAATAATAATATTTTCGTACTCTAAAAAACTACTTTCCTTTCTCCCAACGAAGTGATTTAAGGGAACGATGCTTGAAGGATTTTGCTGTATTTGCTGTATTTTTGCTGTATTTCATTTTTAATTTAACAGAGAAAAGCAAGCAGCTATTTGTCTTACATTTGAAGATAAAAGGAAAGGGTATGTACTACTTTTCATGCCCAAGGTCTGAAATAAAGTAATAAGATCACTTTATTTCTCTTTCTAAAGCCTCTTCTAAAGGCTTAGAGGGAAAAAAAACTGTCTGATGTTGCATTTGGCAGATCCTCTGACTTCTTTGTGCAGATTGATGTAAAGTGTGTATGAAAAAATGTTGCTCTAGGCCCATATGCTGAGTGGCACTGCCAAAGGATTGCTTTTTAGTCTTGTGTAACTAATTTTGAATGATATGTTAAAAGGCATTAAATATGTTAAACAAACCATAAATAAACATAGAACTATTTGAAATTTTGTTTAAAAAATCATCTAAGTTAGACACAGACCTTAGAGGGTTTCTGGGCATATCAATTATGGCTAAAGAATCATGTATTACTTCATTATTTTTCATGCCATTGACCAATTCAAAGATTATATGAAAGTCTTTAAGATTGATCCCAAATCTTCTTGGAAGAGATCTAAATTCTGTGCACTGTTTCGCACCTCTTAGCAAGATTGGGCCTTTAGGGTCCAATAGGAACCTTCATAGGATTGGGCCTATGATATGACATCAGAGATCAATTTGAATTTCACCCACAAGGTGAGTGGATATTGTTCTTTTTCTAATGCATGTGGCATGAGATTTTTTTGGTGTACAAGAATTTTTTTTAGTATCATTTCAGAATTGAATTGTTGTGGGTTTTTTTTTTAATTGAGCCCTAAGTTCCAGCACACTGAGAAATAACTTCTGTTGACCTTACTCTGTAGCAAAACATCTGTTGCTCTACATTTGTCCACTGCTGAGTTTGTAGTTATGGTGTAAGGGCTCAGTCTCACAAGGTACTCAGTATCATTGACTTCAGAGGGTGTTGGGGGAGTTCAGGCAGTACCCTACAGGATCAGTCCTAAGTTGCTGTATCTGGTTGGCTGTTTTCAGGTAGTGCCCTGATTTTCTGTGCAGTAAATATTGGTCCCATTCATGGTCCTAGTTTCCCACTCCTCGGTCCATGGGAGTCTTTCGGTTGACTTCAGTGAGAGTTGGATGAGGGTCTGGGCCAGCCATGGTTGTGGGCTCCTGGAAGGGTGATGTGGCACTTTGCACCAATCTTCTGAATGGTAGATGGGGAGCCCTGACTACTAATGAAAAGAGTCCAGTCCAGCAGTGCTTGGTCTAAATGGTGGTGGCCAGGGAGGCTTTAAATCTGGGCATAGAAATCAGGGGAATCTTGAAAGGATTCTCAAGGATCCAACAAAGTACTTGCAAAAACTAAGTCTAGTGTTTTTAGTGGTTTTTTTCCTCTGTTATGTTTTTCTTTAATACTAGTTTTTCAGAGCCTGTGTCTGGTAGAAGCATTGAATGGCAATTGTGATTGAAAGTGATAGTTGTTATATGTCCAACGGTTGAGGCTAACTGTTGAGTTCATGATTTGGGGCATGACTGGTTACAGTAGACTCCTTGTGCAGTGCCTGTAGGGTCTATTACAGGAGTGGGTGGGGGAGGTTCTCTGGCCGGCAATGTGCAGGAGGTCAGACTAGGTGATCATGATGGTCCATTCTGGCCTTATAGTGTATGAATCTATGAGTAAGGGATTAACTGGATGCCCATTTATTATAGTTTTCTCAACCATTATTTCTGACACACTCTCATAAATTCAAGACTGTTTTTTCCTTCAAAGTAAAACGTGCCTGTTTTGGATTTGGGGGTTAAGTAGTCATGAGCTAATGTGATCTAGTGCCAAATTCTGCTCTCAGTGAAACTGTATTGGTGCCAATAGACTTGTAGTAGTTTAAAAGTCCAGAATTTTACCCTTAGTATTTAGAGTACCATGAAACGGTAAAAAGTCCAAAATCTAACTTTAAAAAAAAACCTAACAAAAGCTCTGTTTCCTCCTCCTAAAAGTCTCTCAATTTCAGTATTGATGCCATATAAAATCTAAAATACTCTGACTTCTTTGCACAGGGTAGGACACATTTTCACTGTTTTTACAAAAATGGTCTGGCATACACATTGTAGTTGAATTTCCCATCTTTTCTCTAAGTTGTGTGAATGAATTCAAGTCACTACTTTCCATTAACCAATAGGCATTCAAACAAGAGGTTTTCAGTCTGTCAACTTTTTGTGTTTTTTCAGATAACAAATATATCAAACTTATCTCTGGAGTTAAGATGATGGGCTGCATCTTCAGCTAGTGTCAATGGGCTTCATTGACATCAGTGGAACTATGCCCCATTTACCCCAACTGAAGTTCTGGCTCATCGATATAGTAAATTCAATCTACTGTTTTTTCTATTTAGGCCACTAGCCCAGCAACTGGGCTAGTGGCCTAAAGGGCGGGGTGGGGAGAATAGCTCAGTGGTTTGAGCATTGGCCTGCTAAACCCAGGGTTGTGAGTTCAATCCTTGAGGGGGCCATTTAGGGATCTGGGCCAAAAATCTGTCAGGGGACAGTACTTGGTCTTGCTAGTGAAGGCAGGGGACTGGACTCAATGACCTTTTAAGGTCCTTCCAATTCTAGGAAATTAGCATATCTCCTATTATATATAACTGAGGCTTTGCTTTCATTTAGTCTAAAATGCCTATTTCTTATGGGTGGAGGTGGGGGTGCTTAATATTTTCTTTCAGCCTATTCTAGGCCTTTCACATTAATAGGAGTTTTGCCTGAATGAGGAATAGGCTTAGTCCCAGTGTGGGTTGGGTGGGCGGAGCCATCCGCTATATAAAGCGCCATGCACACCTAAGTTAGGAATGACCCAAAATCAAGCAGATGCAGAAAAATGTAAGCTCTTTGGGGAAGGGACTGTCTTTTGTTGTGTGTTTGAACAGCACCTGCCACAATGGGGTCCTGGTTCATGAATAGGGCTCCTGGGCACTCTGGTAATACAAATAATAAAAATGCTGTGTCGTGCCTCTCTGCACAGACTTCTATAACTCTTCTGAAAATCAGGTAGACACCTAACTGTGGATTCTGGAGCTTAACATTAGGCCTTCAGTTTACACAGTTCTGACCAGAATGCCAAAAGTGTTGTATCTTAAATTGTATCTTAAGTGTGTTGTATCTTAAGTTAAGATATTCCTCTGAACAATAGATTTCCTTGCCTCGGTCTAAAGGGGTCATTTTGCTGGGTCTACAGAACTGTGGTAAGGGCAATGAGACATGGGAATGACGTTCTGTGAATATATGGATGAAAAAAAGGCACTGGGTTCAAACTAAGTGTAATATCTGCTAGAACATTGAGACACATATTTGATTTATGCCTGTAATGTTACTTAAAAACCTTTAACAAAACAGAATAGCATGGTACTATGTACTTATGGGTGAGCCAATGAGTGACAGTCTGGATTATTGCATTTATACGTCTGCACGAGGTGTGTTTCAAGGAATAGAAGAAGAATATTGCCTAGTGCCTGTGATGTTTTTTTCTTTTTAAAACAAACAAGCAAACAAACAACCTGACCTGCTGAATGCTCTTCTTTCTCTTTTATATCCACATTTAGGTTATTATGGGTGCTGCTCCACCACAATATTACATGGGTATCTGTGCTTACCAGGGTAGAGATTCAAATGAGTAAATTCACCTATGCACGGGTCTATTTGGTTTTTTTACCCCCACCAGAATGGACCTCGGTGGTCCCAAAAGCTATATTTATATCAACTCCTCTCTGAACTTGGCTGGAAGAATTTGCTTATAATTTTGAATGAGTTGCATCATTTAGGACCAGATCCTGCAAGGCAGTGAGTGCCCCCTGTCTTCCTCACTTTCTCCCCTGCCATCTGACCCTGATTATGGGAGCTGAGCTCTTTGGAAAAACTGGCCCAACCCCTACAACAAAATCTCATGCTTGCCTCCCCTATATGGTTTTCTGTGGAAATCAGCAGCTAGTGACAATGGGCCAAATCCTGCTCTCCTTACTCATACATGTCATAAGGGGAACGCCTGGGTGCTGAGCACTCTGGGAAATGTGCTCCTGTGTGCACAAAGAGAGAATGAATGGTAAGAGCTAGAATTCTACAACTGCAGTAAGAGATGGCTTGTCTTTTGTGGAAGCATTCAGATGTATTACAGTGCAGAGATATTCTGTACCCAGGACCTGCTGTAATTTCCATTCGAGATGCATAATAATTTTCACATAATGCCAGCTTCCCATCTGTGCTGAGTGCTATCTGAAGCTCTCAGAGCTCCATAAACATCAGAACTACAGCATTTGGCTTAGAAGTGTCATGCCAGTTTCTCCACCCCACACTGAAGTCTGACAAATGCTGCTCTAATGTGCTGTGTGTGCCCAGGCAAATGTTTAGGATATTCGGGAGGGTGGTTTCATTCTTGCTAAATGATTTGTCTGATGAAGGGAAAAACAAACCCTAAAAGGAATCTTGGACTGTTAACAGCCACGATTTATGAGATTATCAGGCCTCTTTTCTTACTAGAGTAATAGTCGGAGGTTTACCAAGGATGGCTATGCAGCTCATCAGTGAAAAGCCATTCATTTTTCAAAAATGTACTACACCCTCTTTTTAAATAGCTGTGAATCAGATCCAGACAGTTAAGAAAAATAGAGCTGTAAATCATCAAGACAAATTCGAATTAGAAATAAAGCACCCATTTTTAACAGTGAGTGTGATTAACTATTGGAACAAAGTACTGAGGGAAGGATTAGATTCTCCTTCTTATTATGTCTTCAGATGAAGACTGGATGCCTTTTGGGAAAACGTGTAACTATAGCATCCGTGTGACCATCGTGGAGTCTGTTCTGTGGGCATCTCTGGCCAAGAAAAGGCACGCGTAGGAATGCCACAGGGAAACTCCCTTCCACCCCGGGGGTGCTGGAACAATTTATATAGTGGGGGTGCTGAGAACCATTGAACCAAACTGTAAACCCTGTATCTGATGGAAACCACTTCAAGCCAGTGCTCCTAGTTCCAGCACCTATGCTTCCACCCCAGAAACACCTGTTCCAAATCCCCCAGAATAAATACAGACACACAATACAGTGGAATAGTACAATGAATATAGGAAAGGGAAATATTTATTTACTGAGGGATGGCTGGAGAAAAACAACAGGGGAAAAAGATACAGGGAACAGTAAAACAGGGTTACATCTAACATGAGGACCCATCAGGCCGGTGGTACCACAATATAAAAGGATAAACACTGAGCACTGTGTCTAGATTCAGAGGTTAGGAATCCTGGCAGAGTTCCAGTCCAGCAGCGAGTCTTGGATACTCCAGTCATCTTCTGCACCAGTAAACTTTCCCCAGCAAACCCCTCTGGGGCCCTCTTCTGCTGCTCCACACAAACCCACACAGAGCGACAACCTCCCCACTTAACTAGCTATAACTTCCTTCCTTATTCCCAACACAAGGTCACAAGCCCTAGTACTCAAGGCCCCATGCAGCGCTGGGTGACAGTGATACTGGGTCTGGCTCTGGTTTGGCCTTCTCAGGTGATTCCTTCTTGGCACAGTGTTCCTCCTGGCTCCTGTCCTGGGACATCCCTGGTTGGCTGCTCTGTCCCTCCCAGGCTTTAGGCTGGTTCTTGGCTGCTTCTGTATGTGAGGACGTGCTCGATTTGGGTCTCTTGTCTGGAGCTCCAAAAACACACACTCCCCTGTGGCTTTCCCTACCTTAACTCCCTCCCCCTCTCACTTTGGAACAACCAGGCCTTCCTCTGCCTCAGGTTTTAAAGGAGTCATGCTCTCTAAACCCCAAAGGAGATACACAGACTTTAGTCACACACAGGTTAGTCACACACAGGCTCAATGAAGGGGTAACTGGGTGAAATTCTATGCCCTGTGTTGTATAGGAGTCAGACAAGATGATCTCATAGTCCTTTCTGGTCTTAAAATGGATGAATGAACCTATAAAAGCTGTGCTTCCATGGGCGGCACATAATGGAGGCTGGGAGAGGCTAAGCCTCCCCAAACCTCTGCTAATGCTTCCCGCCATAGCCCTGAGGCCGGACTGTGGCAGGGCTCAGTGCTCCTCTGGACAACCAGGACGCGGACAGGCAGGTGGGCCAGGGCTCCTCTGGCCCCA
The DNA here is from genome assembly GCA_033296515.1 of Macrochelys suwanniensis. Classification (NCBI taxonomy): domain Eukaryota; kingdom Metazoa; phylum Chordata; order Testudines; family Chelydridae; genus Macrochelys; species Macrochelys suwanniensis. The sequence goes on along the minus strand of CM065776.1, from coordinate 237,314,610 downwards.
GCAGGCGAGAGTGGAGGGATGGAGTGGGGTGAGGTCTTGGGAGGAAGGGGTGGAGCCTCAGGTGGAAGGGGAGGGGCAGGTGGCTAGCATCCCTGAATGGGGAGTTCATACGCCATCCGTGTGTGCTGCACTTCCATACATTTCCTAATGGAGGACTGGATAAATCAGAGGAGGCAGAGAAAGCCTTTTGACCCCTAACAAGGCAGCAGTGACCAAAAGTCAGTACAATCTGATACATAGGTGCTGAAACTAGGGTCGCTGGGGGTGCTGCCACACCCCCTGGCTTGAAGTGGTTTCCATTATATACAGGGTTGACAGTTTGGTTCATTGGCTCTCAGCACCCCCACTATAAAAATTATTCCACCACCCCTGATTGAATAGCTGTTTGGAAACCTACATGATAATCAAGTGATGGTCAAGTGTCCACATCTCCCATTGATATCTGTTTTGGTTTTGTGCCTGAGAGAGATTTGCTTATGTACAGTGCAAATCTGGTTCCCTTGAATGGAGCCTCAATAAGGAGGCTAATGCTGAATGGGCATAGAATGTGAGCTACCACGTATACCAAGAGACGGTTCTTCAAGGTCAGGGTAAGGGCACGTTGGTGGTATGGTGTGGAGAAGCTTGTGTTGCCATTGCCTGTGTTACATTTGTTCTTTGTATCAGCAGAGAACTATAGAGCTAGAGCTATCAATCCAGCGCCGCTGATGGACAGCCAAATATACTTTAAATAAGTAATGTTTTCCTGGTATAAAGCTTCATATTGAGTTCTCATTATAATCCATTCTAGAAGATGAATCCCTCAGGAACACACACATGCTTGTTTTCCACAAATAGCCACAAACAGAGGTAATGCATAGGAACTGATTCATTAACGTTTGTAAAACCAACAATATTTAAAAGAGAAGCAATGAACAGAATGCACAATATTTGGCTGGAGCAGAGTTCTGGGTCCCAGGGCCATGCCCATACCTACTGACATCACGTGTATCACAGCGCTTCATGCATGGAAGTAAGCAAGTGCACTCATACATTTTGTTGATGCATTACTGGGGAAACGGCAAAACAAAATTTGTATTTAGATGACAAAATAATGACATTCCAAGGGACGATCTCACAGCTGAGCAGAGTCATCCCAGATTAGCACTTGCTGAGGCCTCCAAGGAAAACTCAAATTACTGCAGGAAGTTGAACTGATTATTCATTAGGTAGCTCCCAGTATAGTGTTAGTATTGTTATAGGTGCATGTACCTTTTGGATAAGGTGTAAAACTAGTAAAAATCTAGTAGTTTTTTTTCCTATCACAACATAATTAAAATTGCTCAACAGTACAATAATATATTTATCATTTCTGTTGCACTATAAGTGTGCATGATGGTTCACAATACAGATGGCCTGATTCTCCTCTCACTTACATCAATGTAAATCAGGAGCAATTCCACTGAAATCAGTGGGGCAGATCCACAGTTGGTGCAAACAAGCACTGCTCTTTGGCCCATTGGAGTTACACTAGTGTAAGTGAGAAGACAATCCACATCCATAGTCCTGTTCCCACAGCATTTACAGTCTAAGAGCCCTATCCTGCAAAGAACTGCTTACGTGATTTGCAGGGTATGTCCCTTTGTTAGATAATGAATAGACCCAGGAAAATAGAGGGGTATCAAGGTAAAATCATGCTATTTCATTGGTTAGGGTTAGTGTGGACTTTGTTGATTCCAGAATATTTTAATAGTTATAATATGGAATGCCTGATTTTTCTTTCAAATACTAAATTTTCTATGATAATGTAGCCACTGGAGAGTAGGAAAGTTGGTTCATATTTTTATATATTGCTGCAGTACGTATTTTTTTAATGATTTTGAAGAGATATGATTAGATACATAAGCAAAGAACTATAGGGTTTTTTGGCTGTGCTGTCTCATAGGACTAAAGAGAACAATATTTTATTTTCCTTTTGCTAGTTCTTAGATATCTCTGTTAAGTGGACAACTCAAGAAACCGCTCCCCCAAAGTACCTCCATTATGACCCAGTAACATCTCGCCAACTGATGTGTGACCTGTGCCCTCCGGGAACCTATGTAAAACAGCACTGTACAGCTACAAAAAAGACTGAATGTGCACCATGTCCAGATCAGTACTACGCAGAGGACTGGAACAGCAATGATGAATGCCAGTACTGCAACACAGTGTGCAAAGAGCTGCAGTATGTGAAGCAAGAATGCAACAGTACACAGAACCGCATCTGTGAATGTACTGAAGGGAGATACCTTGAGCTAGAATTTTGTTTAAGGCACACAGAATGTCCTCCTGGATTTGGTGTAGTACAACCAGGTACGTATCTGTTTTCAATATGCAACAGAATTAATTAGCACTGTACAAAGCATTAAAGACTTGTGGCACTTAAAGATTAGGAAACAAGCTTGTCCAGATGAAATTACAGACTAATAAATGGCAAAGCTAATGCAACCTGTTACCGTTGTGACATTGCTTTGGACTATAGCCAAAGGAACATTTCTCAGTGGAATACTCTGCTCCTACTGAATGTGTAACTTAATGGCAGTACAAATGTAGCAAATTGCACTCTAATGAGAAACATGATGGATAGCCTCTTTTAAAGGAACATTATCTGGGATACAGTATTTCTGTTCTGTCATTTTGAAATCTGCTGTTTCAAGCCACTGTGTACCTTGACAAACACCAGAAGCATTAACTGATACAGCACCAAGAGCATAATTATAACAATATTAATGTAGCTCTAGAGTCAGAGCAAAATGTGGTAATAATTAATTACCGGGGTCCTAAATGGGAACTGCAAGACAAACTATTATTATTATCATCCAAAGACCAGCCAACTACTTCTTTGTCAGACAAGCTGGTAACATGTGGTATGTCCGAGAGGGATAAAGGCTGTAGCAATGTTGTTTCCGTGGAGCATTGTCTTCATTTTAGACAAAATAAATTGTTAAGACTAAGTTCTTGTCTTGAAACAAACTATTTTGTCATCCTGCAAATGACATGGCCCAGTCTCATGCCAACATTGAATGTGGCCTGAAAGAAATGGAAGCTGGCATTCTGCCTAATCATAGTTACACCATATCCTTCATGTTACTGCATAGATCCATATGGCATTGAAATTGTTTCATGGGCTCTGACTGTGCAACAGGATCTACGTGCACAGACTTCTATGCCTGTGTTGAATCCCACTGAATTTTGGGTGTAGAGATCCATGCAGGCAAAATCTATGGATTTCTGGGCATAAGGATCCATGCAGGTTTGGGGCCATATTTAGTATCACTGTTAACTTTGAAACTCTAGTAGCAGAAAAACAATGGATAATGAACAGGAATTTCAAAAGTAGTTAGCATTGGCCTACCTCTATTCCTGTTGAACCCAGTGACAGTTATATTATTGACCTCAGTGGGAGCAGAGAAGTGAGCTGAGGGCCCAAGTGGACCCAAAGTCTGAACATTCAGCTCCTTATGGATTTGATATAAAAATCAATCTTCCTAGCACTGAGTAACTATTTTGGAGTCTGTATCATTGTGTGTTCCACCTGAACAAAGATGTGCATGTATGCTGTATGGTTGTGGATGATGTAAATACACAGCAGGGTTTTATATGTAACCAGCAACATATGTGTATTTGTACTTTTTATGCAACAGAAGAGGGGGGTTAAAGAGTTACTGTAGATGCACAGTGGTGCTGTCCACATCTGGTCTGATTGATGTGACTGTGCTGTGCATACTAGATTAAACAACTCAGTCTAGTAATCCATCAGTCAAGTAATTTGTCCTTTATTAAAACAAATAAACTGTTTCTGACAGTAGCAGTAGCAGATTCACATGGCTATGATGTAGCCATGGTTGCCCGTAGAACAGACTTCTTTCTTCAGTGGTCCCTTGCAAGTCTTCTTCCTGTGAGTCAGTATGGGAGGAATTAGACTTCCTAAATCCCTCAAAATTGCATCTTCCAACCTCATTTGTGGTCGGTCCCGTGCTTTTCTTCGCTTGACCTCAGACCTACAAAGCTTCTGTAAAAGTATATCTTCTGCACATTGGACATAATTCCATCATTGCTGTCATCTTGTTCTCAACTGGTGCAAGACTGCAACTTGCCAGGATTGTCCTTGTTTGTGACAAAATCAAACCAATGGCTGTTAACGATATGCCATAATTTTTGATACTGAAAACTGTTTAGTTTCCTCTCCGTAGTTGTTTTTAACCACCATGTTTCTTCTCCATACAACAATTGTCATCACTATTGCATTGAACACTCATATCTTAGTTGTCACACAGACATCCCCCTGCACAAACAGAGGTCTTTGATGATGCTCAAATGCCATTGATGAAAGAATGATCTGACGTGTAACTTCTTCAGCAATTGAACTTCCTTGTGTCAACCAACTACCCAAATAGACAAAACTATTCACCCATTCAGTCTATTGCCATCTACATACAACATGAGCAGGTCATTCGTTTCCATTTTATAGGAAGTATGCCTAGCTTTGGTTTATCACCATTGATCTTAAATCCCAGAGATTCTGCAGTTTGTCGCAGCTTCTTCCAGCATTAGCTGTAGTTGGTCAGTAGTCTCTCCAAGTAAGGCAATATCATCCACATACTCAAGATCCTCTAAAGATGAATCTTTAAGTTTCACACCTTCTACTTTGGCCTCAAGTAACTTTGTCATCATATTGTCTATTAGAACATTAAATAATGTAGACGAGAGACCACATCCCTGGAGTACTCCTGATTCTTCTGAAAACCAGTCTGTAATATAACCATTGACTCTCATACAGCTAAATGTATAGTGGTACAGGTCCTCCACTAGGCCCACTCCATACTGGTATAGCAATTCTGATTGATACACTGGGTCAAAAGCAGTTACAATGTCTATAAATGAGATGTTAACTTCCTTTGGTCACTCTAGTCATTTTCAATAACGTTTTGCAGAACGTATATTGCATGGACTGTAGGTTGACCTATAAAGAAACCACACTTGTTTTTTGGTTGAGATAGTATTTCAGTCAGTTCAGTATTATGATTATAAACACCTGCTCTGGGACTGACAACAAAATTATTCCCCTATAATTTGAGCAAGCTGATTTATTTATTTATTTATTTTAAAAAGCGCGATGCAGCCGTTTTTCCGGTCTTCTGGAATGTGGTCAGTTTCCCAAACTTTAAAGACAACGCTGAAGCCAGTGAACTAAATCCAGACCTCCACTCATTGGCAGTTCTGATGAAGTATTGTCAAAACCAGGTGCGCTATCATTTTCTAACTGTTTGACCATAAGCATCATTTCCTCTAATGTCACCAGCCTGTTTTCTACAGTGTTCATTTTTGGATTAAATTGAAGGTTATGCCTTGATGGGGAGCTGTTCACTAATTCACAGTAATGTTCATGCCAATGCTTAGGTTGTGCATCAATATCGTGGCAGCATTCTCCATTTTTGTCCTTAACTGGAAGAAACTGTGAGAATGGATGTACAATTAGGACTTTCAAAGTGTCAAATACACATTTCTGATCATGTCTTTTAGAGACTTCCTTGATGCACTGTGTCAAACAAGTCCACCTTTACTTACAATCACTTTGACAAGCCCTCTTGACTACTTGTTCAAGACATTTCTTTTCCTGTACTGCCCATTTCCTCCCCTTGTCACTGACTCAACTCTGACTTTCCAGTGCATCCATTCCGCAATTCACCTCTTTTTTTCTCCTATAATTTGATGGTATCACCTGTAATCCAATGTTTTCTTTTTCATTCTCCTTAGTCCCAGTTGTTGTCCAGCAGTCTCTGATAGAATCCCGAAATAAAGAATCCCATTTTTCCTTCACGATACGCAGCTTGTTATCCAATTATATACAATACTGTATTTGTTGGAAATTGCTACCATGTAGCTATTAACAATTGCTTCAACATGAAACTTATCAACATTGAAGCATTTCAATGCAATACATACATGTCTCTGGCACTTTATTAAACAGAACATCATTGTTACTATTAGGAGCAAATCAATACTCCTAAATACACATACATCCCAGAGGGGTTTAGTCAAGAGTGTCTGAACTAGAATGTGATCCAAGATTTTATTGTCACCCAATGGATATCAAAATGTATACTTATGGCAATTCTTGTGCTGAAACCAGATACTATTAAAAGCTTGACAGTATCTGATAAAATAATACAGCTGAATAATAACAATTAAGGCACAGGACCAGGAGTTAGAAGATACAGGTCGTATTCCCAACTCTGCCATAGTTTCCTGTATGATCTTCAGGCAAATCATCCAACCTCTCTGTGCTTAATTTTCCTAATTTGTAAACAGGGGTCATAATAGTCACCTCTTACACAATATGTTCTTTGGCTTAACACACTAATGTTTGTCAAGGACTTCATGATCCTTGGATGGAAGGTGTTATAGAAACATGCAGTAATAGGAATAGAGGCAGGTACAAACTTGAGATTGGTTACTGCCTACAGAAGAGAATGAAGGGACAGAGACACAGGAAAATAAAGGAATGTCTCAAAGATAAGTCTTTTTCAACTGTAATGCCCCAATCTCCAAAGTTGCAGAACTGCTTTCCGAGTCATGCTCATACAGAAAGAGGCAAGAGATTAAAAATATCGTAGGAGCATTAGTTGAAACTTTTAGAGCTACACTATTCGTTGGTACGCAGATTGCAAAAGAATTGCTAGATAAGAAGTTTGATGTAGTGGCTTTTACAGCTAGATTAGAAGCAAGATTCAAGAGGCCTGAAACAAAGTACATAAGGATGTCCATTTGGAAGACCCACAAAAGAAGTCTGGGTTGTGTGGGAAGCCTGCTTACTGTATCCATCAAAGGATAATAAAATAATGGCAAACAAAACTGAAGTCATCAATCCAAGACAAAGCCAAATGTGTTAGGCTTCCAGAAGAAGACAAATGATCTAATCACATAATCTTCTGGAGAGATGGGTTCCCAAACTACAGCAGAGTGCATCAACTAAACAGCAAGTAGGCCTCAAACAAGAAACAGAAATACAGACTCTGGCAACACAATTACTTTTATAATCTTCAGGTTTTTAAGACAAGGCAATTTCTGGAACAGACAGTGAACCAAATTTTGTTCTCAGTAACTAACATCTATGCAACATCACTGAACACAATGTGTTTGCACTGGTGTAACTGAGGGTGGAGTGTGGCGTTAGTCTATCAAAAATATGCCTCATAATCACATATGGAAACAATGTGGTCCAGTGGCTGGGATGCAGGCTGGAGAATTGGAATCTGACTACAGCTCCCAGTTGCCACTGCCTCAGTGTAACCTTGGGCAAATCACTTAACCTCTCTGTTCCTCAGTTTCCATATCTGTTACTGCAGATAAAGGACAATTAACCATCTTTGTAAAGTGCTTTGAGATCAATTGAAGTATAGCACTATAAAATTAAGTATATTCAGTATATTTTTCTTCCTTGATCTTAGTCCTGGTACACAGGCTATGAGGCATGCATTGGTGACACTATAAATCTTTCAGTGGCAAGGGGATCAATGCAGAGGTCACTGTGATGGCCAGATATTAGCTACACCATCAAAGCATATTTATTCTGGGAAGTGATCCCACTGTCAGACTATTATACACTGTTAATTTAACAACCATCCAAGAGAACTCATTGCACATGATTTGTTTCTTTTGGATACAAAAGGGCCTCACCCTTCCCTGGGACTGTTCCTATATTTGTACTATAGCATATATAGCCTCTTTGTCCAAAAAAATTGATTCTGGCAACTGGAAATTTCTTATTTTAATGTATTTTGTAAACTGATCAGATTGTTTCTCACACTGGTGCTCTCTGGTCTGTTTAGTCTTGTTATTTACTAAGGTTTGGTATTTTGTAGTTTTAATAACATATACCTCTTACTTTTGAAACTCATTTTAACTAGAATGTGAGTTCCTTAGAAGGACTGATAAGAAACTAGAATTGGGCCAAAATTAGAACCTCAAAGCAAAGTACCTTCAAATTGCAAATATGAACAGGAATTTAATCTGTCGACCTAAATCAGCCATTATATCTTTGATTCTAGGTCAGATCAAAACTACATGGGGCTTGTTTTCTGGTTTGGGTATGGATGCAACTGAAATCACACAGTAACATCTATTCTCAGGACCTTTCACCCCAAAATGACAGAAATTACATGAGATCACCTGATCGTGCAAAGTTCCTGCCATTTTGCAAGAACAATCTTTGAGATCTGATCCTGTCAAATCCAAACCAAGCCTTTGCCACTCTCTGCACTATAGTGCCCAATAATGTGGCAGACTTCCTAGGAGAAATCCACTTGGGAGTTAATGCAGATCAAAGCAGTGTTAGCTCTCACTTTGCACCTGTTATTCCCCTCAAGCGGGCACCAGGGGGACAGTCAATGGCAGCACAAATTCTAAGTGAGGGAGGCTGGAGGAGCAGTGCAGAGGGGCCATACTGCTTTAACCATGTAGAATCTAGGACTCTGCTGGGTTTCCAAATTACCCACTCTACTCCTTTCCCATTCAGAGGAAGATGCAGAAGAAACTCTTCAACGTACTGGAGTTTCTATGTACTTTGTGCCCCCTGAAGGTATTTCTGGGAATGAGGACAATCTATCTCCCTCTCCAAAAATATGGAGATGCTAATCTCTTTGGAAGGAACAACCTGAAAAAGCAGCATATCTGTGGTAGGGGAAAGTCCACCAGAAATTCTCTTAGCAGTGGTAGTTGATGCCTGATCATCTGAAATGTGCAGATCTCTGTCAGTTGGACTTTCATATTGTTTATGGCAGCTGTCATTGCATAATATTAGCAGATTAAAAAGGAAAACCTGTATGTAGCCTTCTGTGGTGCATTATTCTGTCACTAGCTTTTAGAGGGTTGGCTATTGCAAAATTAATTTATTGTAAGTAATTGTACAGAATCATTTTTGAAGTTCAGATATGAACAAGGAGTGCTCTTGCTCTCCTGCACATGTTTTTACTCATTATCTAGTGTGACGGGGCAAGGCCAGAGGGCTATAGGAAAGTGGTAAGGAACCAGTATGTTAGCCCCAGGCTAAACAAATCCCTGATACCTTATGGCAGTTGCTGCAGGTTAATCAAGACACCTGGGGCCAATTAAGAACTTTCCAGAAGGCAGGGAGGTTAATTGAGACACCTGCAGCCAATCAGGGGCTGGCTGAAACTAGTTAAAAGCCTCCCAGTGAGTCAGTGAGGGGCGCATGTCAGGAGCTGTGGAAGGAGGTAGCGTGTGAGAAGCTGAGAGCAAGAGGCACTAGGAGCTGAGAGTAAGAGGATGTACTGCTGGAAGATCCTGTGGTGAGGATAAAGAAGGTGTTGGGAGGAGTCCATGGGGAAGTAGCCCAGGGAATTGTAGCTATCGTGCAGTTGTTCCAGGAGGCACTCTAAACAGCTGCAATCCACAAGGCCCTGGGCTGGAACCCGGAGTAGAGGGCGGGCCCGGGTTCCCCCCAAAACTCCCAACTCCTGATCAGACACAGGAGGAGTTAACCTGGACTGTGGATTCTACTAGAGGGGAAGATCTCTGAGGCAAGCAGAATCCACCAATAAGCGCAGGACCCACCGAGGTAGAGGAGGAACTTTGTCACACTAGCGAAAGCAGAAGTTCTACATTTGAGTATATATAAATATGCTCTTTATGTCTTGGCTACTTGAAAACTCAGAGATTGATATCCTTTTGTTTCTAAGCGAGTCTTAGAAATGTAAAATTGTAGCAAAGGTGAATTTGCTTATTTTAATGCAAATCTCTGTGCATTTAGCTTTTAACAGCAAGTACTCCTAAAATACACTAGATGGAGGCATTTTCAAATGCAAATATAGTCCTCAATTCCAGCAAAGAACTGAATCATCCTAGACTATAGACTTCAGAGGGGTAGCCATGTTAGTCTGTATCAACAAAAACAACGATGAGTCCTTGTGGCGCCTTAGAGACTAACAAATTTATTTGGGCATAAGCTTTCGTGCATCTGATGAACTGGGTTATAGCCCATGAAAGTTTATGCCCAAATAAATTTGTTAATCTCTAAGGCACCACAAGGACTCCTCGTTGTTTAGACTAGAGACTAATAGACTTTAAGGTCAGAAGGGACCATGTCTTTAAGTGCATCCTTATTCAATGACGCATTTACTCATGTGCTTGACTTTGGGCACATAATTAAGTCCCATTGGTTTCAAGGAGACTTAAGCATGTGCTTAAAGTTAAGAGTATGCTTAAATGCTTTGCTGAATAGGAATGTACTGCTGAATTGGGGATATATTGTATGACCTTTGATTTGAGCTGGAATTTTCCTTTGATAGACTCTTCGCAGTAGCTGCCTGGCTTAAGTTTCATGCATTAATTTTCTCCCTTTCAGTCAATGTGGTGCAGTAATGTTCCATGTTGTCTCAGTTCAACTGTGGGACAATAAATATATTCTTTATAATAGCAGTTAGGCCAAATACTGTCTATATACTTTTCCTGATCATACATATTTATTAGATGTTAGGCAAGTATAGAATAATATAATCAATCCAAGAAAGAGGGGTCAATATGTAATCTTGAATTTACCATGTTACTGAACAACAACTTACTTTTAAACACTTTGGAAACTCATTTAGTTTATGCAATGGCATAATTTGTTGTAACTTTGGAAATTTATATTTGAGAGATTAAAAATATGTATTGGAGAAACTTCCACAAATGTGCATATATAAAGGAAGGGAGGAAAGTCACAATGGATGAATGGCTTTAATTTAAAGGCCAATATGTAGGCTGTATTCAAATTATATTACAGAACACATGCAAAAAGAAGAACCTACTTGCAACAGATTTAAAGAAATGGGCTGAATTCTACTCAGTTACAACCAGAGTAATTTATTTTAGTGATTGTCTGCACAGATGTAACAGAGCAGAATTTGTACCAATGTTTTGTGCCTGTTAATTGATTCTCAGAAAAAATCTATGTGGAGAAAAACTGAAGGTCAGACACCTTTTGTAAACATTTGAATAGAGTCAAGTTATCTGATGCTAATTTACAAATGTATGCAAGGATGAGAAGCCAGTGTGTTTAAAAACATTATTTAACATACTTCTGTAGCATGAGCATCTGAATTTGAGAGAGAAGTTTTCAAAATTATACAAATATCTTCCAAGTGAGTGTTCATGTAGGAGCGAGAAAGCATGAAAATCTGAAGTCATGGTTTATTTTTTGCTTTTTTCTTTCCTGGTGCACAAAAACTCGCTCACAATATGTATCTTTTGTAAAAGGTAGTGGGTTTTGTTTTTCTAAAGGCACCCCTGAGAGTGACACCATTTGCCAGAGATGTCCAGAAGGATTTTTCTCAAATGAAACTTCATTCAAAGCAGCCTGCCAAAAACACACAAACTGCAGTGCACTGGGTCATAAAATAGCACTGAAGGGCAATGCGGTTCATGACAATGTGTGTCATGAAAACAAGGACACATCAGCTCAAAAATGTGGAATAGGTATGTATAATGCCAAAGTGTAGTGTAAGTGTCCCGACAAGCATTATTAAAATGGGATTAGCAATGGCTATGGTAAAAATTATTAAAACTGTTAGGTGCTCAGATACTATGGTGATGGGCAAACTGTAAAATTCTAGTTACTGTCAATTAGATGATATAGAAGGGGTAAGAAGCATATAGTGCTATGAAATAAAGACCAGTCCCTTATTTTAAACATGTTTTTAAAATAGTTTCTCTTACAATTCTGGACCCTCTATGTTTTGTCAGGGCCAAACAATTTCAGAAGAATTCAGACAATTGCTAGAATCATCTTGGTTTATTTCACCAAATCAATTCCCTATCATTGCAGGGGCCTCGGGCGTTGGTGTACCTTGGTCCCTTCTGTTCTGTGCTTGTGGCACACAATAGTTTAGTCTGTCATGAAAGCTGTAATTCTAGACTATCCAGGTTATTGGGGTCAGTGCAGGAGTAACTCAGTGGGGATTAGTGTCCTGTGATGTGCAGGAAATCAGCCTAGATGATCTGCTGGCCCCTTCTAGCCTTTACTTCCAGGACTTAACTTTTTCTCTCTGATTTGTTTTTAGATGTAACCCTATGCGAGGAAGCACTTTTCAGGTTTGCTGTTCCTGAAAAACTCACCACTAACTGGCTGAATGAACTAACGGACGGTTTGCCTGGGACAAAGATTAATGCAGAAAATATAGAAAGGATTAAACAAAAACATAGTTCTCAAGAACAGATGTTCCAACTGTTGAAATTATGGAAGCAGCAAAACAAAGAACAGGATATGGTCAAGAAGATCATTCAAGGTAATTCAGACAGCATAGCAAACACAGTTAGAAGTAACTTTTCAAATAGCACTTTTGTCATCTCCTGGGGCCAAATTCTGCCCTGGGTTGTGGGCACACTGCTCACACTGATGCCAATGGGAGCTGTGTAGGTGTGACTGCGTGCAGAATTTAACCCTTTATGTTCAACAGAAAGGACCAAATTCTTCCCAGACTCACAGTCTATGCGACCCCCATTGAGTAATATGTATGGAGTGTAAATCAATGCCCCTTTGGGACCATAAGAGTAGGAAATATTGTGATACTCAGGGTCCATACTGCCCTCATTTACACCAGAGCAAGAACTATAGAAGTCAGTGGGAGCGGGGTGTGTACAGATCAGGGGAAACTCAGGCTCACAGTCTATGATATGAGTAGGGCCCGACCAAATTCACGGCTGTGAAAAACGCATCATGGACCGTGAAATTTGGTCTCCACTGTGAAATCTGGTCTTTTGTGTACTTTTACCCTATACTCTACAGATTTCACAGGAGCGACAAGCATTTCTCAAACTGGGGGTCCCGACCCAAAAGGGGTTGCAGAAGGGTGGGGGAGGGGGTTTGCCAGGTTATTGTGGGGGGAGGGTCATGGTATTGCCACCCTTACTTCTGCACTGCCTTCAGAGCTGGGTGGCCATTGAGTGCTGGCTGCTGACCAAGGGTCCATCTCTGAAAGCAGCAGCACAGAAGTAAGGCTGTCGATACCATACCATGCCACCCTTACTTCTGCACTGCTGCTGGCAGTGGTGCTGCCTTCCAAGCTGGGCTTCCGGCCACCAGCCACCGCTTTCCGGAGCTGGTGCTACGTTGGAACTGAAGCACCAGTGACAGTTATAGTTAAAATGTCTAGGCATTTCCGGTATATCAGGAGTAAAATAGTCATGTAGTGCAATGTAAGATACAGAGCCCTGCCTCATGCACTGTACATATGACAAGATGCACAAGACAAAATTGTAGAAATAAATGTATGATAGCAAGTATGTGCGTAACTTGGGACTACTTATATGAAGAAAGTTACGCACATGCTTAAGTGCTTTGTAAGACTGAGGGTTAAAACCGCAATGATGAAAGGGTTATTTGGAAATAAAACTAGGAAACATTTAGTGGGTACATGTCCTTTTCTGACTTTAGAGTTTGTTTTAAGCCATTACAAAATAGTAATGAATCATATTAATATCCCTCCTTGCTTTTTGTTTTGTGTAGATATTGATCTCTGTGAAAACAGCATCTTAAAACATACTGGTCAGGCTAATCTAACCTTTGAACATCTCAACATTCTGATGGCGAGTTTACCAGGCAAGAAAGTAAGAAAAGAAGATATTCAGCGCACTATGAAGCTGTGCAAACCTACGGAACAAATTCTAAAGCTTCTTAACCTGTGGAGAATAAAAAACGCTGATCAAGACACAATTAAGGCCCTAACGCATGGGCTGAAGCATTTGAAAGCGTACCACTTTCCCAAAAAACCTATCCAAAGTCTGAAGAAGGTGGTCAAGTTGCTTCACAGTTTTAAAATGTACCAGTTATACCAAAAACTCTTTTTTGAAATGATAGGGAACCAAGTCAAATCAGTAAAAAAACGATGTGTCTAATTCAAGATATTTTTCCATTCATTCTCTACTATTGCCCCTTAATTACTGTTAGCAGTAATTAACGTAGAACATTGTTCCCCTACATTGTACATGACTATTTATAGAAATGTATGACTGGAATGGCTCTAAGCTCTCAGAGCTTAGAGCTTTTTTTTATTATAAAGTCACTTCTGTAAAAGCTATAATCATTTGATGACATTTAGGTCCTGATCTTCAGCCTTTGGCATCCAAAATTGAAAAGTACCACTGAAGTCATTGGGTGAGCAAGGAATGTTGGACCAGGCCTAATACAATATTTACTATTTATATTCATTGATATAAAGGTTTTTGTTGTACATATTTATTAACTTAAATGGAAATTATATGAGACATAAATTTAGAAAGAGAAATGAAAAACAAACTATATTTTCAAGATAGACTAAAATGATCAAGTATATTTGTAAGCAGAAATTATGTAGCATTTCCTAAGAGATCCTACTTTCTTTACTTTGTGGATATTTTTAAAATTGTTACTTAGTTTTATGTGTATAAGTTGTGGTATCTTTTGGTAGGCGTTGTTTAATTTATCCAAAGTTTATAACTCAAATAGTATGAGAAATATACCATAAATGACCTGAATATTTAAATATTCTGTGAGAAAGTGAATGTACCATATTTAAAAACTGGATGTTCAGATACGATTGTAGGATCTTATTTTATAAAACAATTAATTTTTTCAGCTTACCTTTTGTCTGTTTATGTGGTTTTTCTCATCTGAAATGGACAAACCCAACACAGATGTTTTCCTGTAGATTTTGCTCCCTGTTTTGACGACATAGGGCCCGTTTCACCAATGCCCTGTATCTTGTGTAGTCACTGATACCTGAACAACACGAATGCAAAGGGATTAGATAATACCAGTATTCTGACCTGGTAGCATTGTGCACTCACTATACAGGGGTCAATGACTATACAAGGTATGAGGCAGTAGAGAATCAGACTCATGATGAGGTTTAAACAGCTCTGACACAAGCAGGTACAACCGCATTGAAGCCTGATTTCAATTTGGACCATAGTAATCCTTGCAGAGTTCACAACCTTTGAACATACCACAGATTAAGAATTCATGAAGGGAGGATGCACTGGCCTCAATGAACTTGGAATGCCCCATTCCACAATGCCAATGCAAATAGAAGGGTGAAGATATGGCACCGCAACTATGCAGCTTCACAGGCCTAACCCTTGTGAGTAGGGAATGTGCAAAGACCTTAGGTGTTATTAAAAGCCATGTGCTAGAACAGTGGCAGCCAATCAGCTTGGGCTATTTCAGGTCAAAGGTCTGGAGAGGGTTGCTTGCCTGAGTGCCCCTTTAAACCATCTATCCAAAGCCTGAGCAACAAGGTGGGTGAGGTAATATTGCTTATTGGACCAACTTCTGTTGGTTAGCGAGCCACATGGAGCTCTTCTTCGGGTCTCTAATATCCTGGGACCAATACGGCTACAACTACACTGTGTATACAAAGCTTGTTTACTATGGGTGTGGTGAGCCAGGGGAAGGGAAGGGACAGCAGCATTTAGTCCCAAATGAGAATTATTATTACACTAGAGATGATGTAATCTTTATATACATTAAGCAAAGGATGGGAAAGAGGCTACTGCAATATACAATAGATCTGGAAATATGCACCAAAAGAAATTTCCTTCTAGAGAACAAATTGAGGCGTGTTGAAAAATGTTTGTTGTTGATGTTTAAGTATGCAAGAACAAATTCTCCCTGATATTCTGAATGAGATGAATTAAAATCTAATTTAGTGTAGCTCTACTTTGAAAATATGGGTTATGTGCATAATTTTTATAAAAAAGATTCCTCTTCCACACTAAAAGCATGTACATGATTTAAAATGAATATTATAATAGAAGTTGTTTCAACTAAAGTATAATAAAAGAACCTAAAAGACCATCACAAAAGAGCGTCAGATGATTTGAAAAAGAGACGTCATATCATTTCAAGACACTTATCTAAGTGTAAAAGCTTGTTTGGATGTTAAAGGCATTAAAATCAGTGTAGTAGTCATCCCATTACAACATTATAAAGTGAAATCCAACACATTCTCTGTAAACATTTGTCTTAAACTAATCTGATCCAGATCAATTTAATCCATGAAACAATTGCTACTTCCGTTACAGTGCCAAGTGGCCATACAATTAAAAACATCTTCAAAGTCAATCTAAAAGCACTAATAGACAAGCAGAAAACTCAGTTGCTGCTTAAACAAGTATTTTATTTTAACAACATTCCTCTTCAAAATGCGTACCTTTGGACTTCTCTATCAGAATGAAATATTAATAATAATCATCATTTAAATAGCATTGGATATGTACACAATGCTTCGCACAACATAGAGTATGACCTTGGGGAGGTTTTCAGAGACACAAAGGATGGTTAGGCACTTAACTCTCATTAAAAGTCAATGGGAACTCGGCATCTAACTGCCATTTGTGCTTTTCAAAAAATCGCGTCCTTGTCTAAATACAAAGTTGCAGCTGTTTACCTAAAGATAAATTATTTAGCCAATGTAGTTAAACAGGTGCATGCTCATGTGAGGGCATTCTTAAATCAGTTTAAACCTGGTTTATATCCATTTAACTTAATTCTCTAAGGACTCTACTAAATATTATGAGTGGATAATGCCTAGGATATGCTGTTGCCTTCCACAGGGAGCGTACTGCCCAAAGTAGTCAAGACATACAAAGACAAGACCCAGCATAATAAGGGAGGCATAAGGCAAGAACATAAATGGAAAGGATGCTTGGGAAAACTATGTTTTCAAGGAAGGTTTTGAAGGAGGAAAAAGAAGGTGTGCACTAGCAATAGTGGGAGAGCCTTTCACATATAGGGTGGAATATGAATGAAGTGCAAACTGACAGTGAGGGAAGCTGGAAGGAGTAGCAAAGGTGAGAGGACAGGGAGAGAGAAGAAAAGCAGAAGGAAATGCAAGCAGGCATATAAGCAGGGGTGACGTTACATACCGTACCACTCTAGCCTTCAAGGTAAACACAAGGTAAGCAGCCCTGAGCTCCAACTGTGCCAGTCCCAGGGCCTTCCAGTTATGCTCAGTTACACCTGTGCAGCCCCACTCTAGCTGAGGGGATAATTTTCCCGGCAAAATCTCTCTTAGTGCGGATGGTGCATGACGTTGAAATATTACAGTCTGCTTTTCATTTTTTATTCCTGATTTTACCTCACTCCTTTTCTCCCCATTCTCTGCTCCTCTTCTGCTTGCTGCACCCTCATTTCTCAGTTCCCTCATTCTCCCCACTCTCTGACATAAGAATGCCCATACTGGGTCAGAACAAAGATCCATCTAGCCCAGTATCCTGTCTTCCAACAGTGGCTGGTGTCAGATGCTTCAGAGGGAATGAACAGAACAGGGTAATGTATTGAGTGATCCATCCCCTGTCTTCCAGTCCCAGCCTCTGCAAGTCAGCGGTTCAGGAACACTCAGAGCATGGGGTTGTGTCCCTGACCATCTTGGCTAATAGCCATTGATGGGCCTATCGTCCATGAGTGGGATGAGGGGACAGTTAGAGAAAGCACTATGAGACATCAAAAGGGGAAGCACTGGGGAATGGGGAGCAACAGGAGGGATGTGGGAGGCAGCAGAGAAACAACACAGGAATGGGAGATGGTGGACAGGGCAGGGGCAATGACTGAGGTACAATGATGGGAACTGAGGATCCACAGCACTGGGAATGGGGGAGGGGCAATGAAGAAAATAGCAAGGGGACAGCACTGAAGACAGAGAGAGATGTAAAAGTATAATTAGGCAGCCCAGAAAATAACATGAAGAGCAACTAGCAAAAGACACAAAAACTAACAGCAAAAATTTTTAAACTACATCGGAAGGAGGAAGCCTGTCAATGGGGCCACTGGACAATCAAGGTGCTAAAGGAGCACACAAGGAAGATAAATAAATTATTTGCATTGGTCTTCATGGCTGAGTATGTGAGGGAGATTCCCACGCCCTGGCCATTCTTTTTAGGTGACAAACCTGAGTAACTGTCTCAGACTGAAGTGTCAGCAGAGGAGGTTTTGGAACAAATTGATAAATTAAACAGTAATAAGTCACCAGGACCAGATGGTATTCACCCAAGAGTTCTGAAGGAACTCAGATATGAAATTGCAGAACTACTAACTGTGGTATGTAACGTATCACTTAAATCAGCCTCTGTTCCAGATGACTGGAGGATAGCCATTGTAATGCCAAATTTAAAAAAAGACTCCAGAGACATCCTGGCAATTACAGTCCAGAGAGAGAAAGCGGGCGAGGTAATATCTTTGATTGGACCAATTTCTGTTGGTGAGAGAGACAAGCTTTTGAGCCACATAGAGCTCTTCATGGCTGAGAAAGGTACTCCCAGCCTCACAGCAAATGCAAGATGGAACAGATTGTTTAGCATAAGTAGTTAGCACATATTATAAGGGACCATTCAGGGTAGAGTGGTCCAATAACACCTCTTCAGTCATAGGACAAAAGTGGGAATCTACCAGTGCTCTGACCCAGTATGGCCATTCTTTTGGTCTTCTGTTCTTAGTTTCACCCTGCATTTTGGGGACAAGTCACACCGCATTTACACTTTGGTTCTGTTTCCCCTCTGCTCCCTTCCATTTTTAGTGATGTTCCCTCCCTGCTTAAAGTTACTCCTGACATGTCTCATCCCCATCCACATCCTCCCCAGTGCTATAAGGTGCAGTTTCTTGCCTCTTGCCACAGAATCTGATGGAAACTGCACTAGGTAGTACCACCTAGTAGATGAAAAGGGTCAGAGACCCAAGGTCCACAGATGCAGTTAGAGGAAGTGACCAGCACTGGAGCTGGCTAGAACAGGCGGGAGAGATGGACACACCTACTTATGGCCATACCCCGCGAGTTGGGAATTCCTGCTATACAGACTTCTAAAAGCATGGTCAGGTTCTGTGGTTCTTCTCTGAGTGGAGGAATGCCCGATGAGGTAGAGCTGTATTGAGGTTTTATCAGCCTGCGCTTGGGATAGGCACATTACTCAGTGGTGAAGTCAGGAGTGAGCTATGCTGGTTATCCCAGAAGAGTGCCAGCCAAACCTTTCTACCACACCCCACCACACCCTCTTGCACTCTATATATGCCATGTGTTACAGGAAAGCGGTTTCAGGAATGTTTTAGAGCGATTTAAACCGTTTTTAATGGGACTGTTTTTCATATCCCTCAGCTTGTAAAGGCAGGTGCCTTAGACTCAGATCCTCAAAGGCATTTAGGCTCCTAATGTCCATTTAAATCAGTGGACATTAGGAGCCTAAATATCTTTGAGAATCTGGGCCTTAGTTACCACCTGTACAATTGTGCAGGGCTCACAAGGCGACAAAAAACCTTCTAAATCTAACCAATATTCTCTTGATCTGAAAAAAGGTCATGAGTTTAAGGCCCAATATCTGACATTTTTGATATAGAAAACTAGTCACTGGTGCAGACCTGAACTTTGGCCCTCTGGAATGGGGTAAATTTTGGTGAGTGGAAGGAAAATTCGGTATCGGGGGAGAAGGTAGAAACAAGATATTGGCGCAGGGACTGACTTTGTTTAGTGTTTGCACAGGGCTTAGCATAATGGGTCCTGGTCCATGACTGTTTCCTAGGAGCTACAACAATACAAATAATAAATGCAGGTTGATTTTAAAATAATGTCGGCTATCTGAGAGTTGCTCAGCGATTTGGATAGCTGGAGCAGTCAGATCCAGTGCGGTGATCAAAAGTGCATGATAAATTTACGTATTTCTTGTCTTTGAAATATATCATATGGCTATCATCTACACATACTCACTATCTACGTATATCTAGATATCTATAAATAAGGCAGCGATTCTGTCACGGAGGTGATGGGTTCTGTGACCTCCGGGACTTCTTCTGAGGCAGGGCTGGAGCAGCTATCAGCCCCAGACTGCTGAAGCAGCAGCTGCTGGAACAGCTGACCAGCGGCCAGCCACGAAGCTGCCGGAGTAGTGGTCCCCAGCCCACCAGAGCAGCAGCTGGGGTTGGGTCTGCCCCTGCCGCAGGAGCAGCCGCGGGGCTGGAGCAGCTGCAAGCCCCGGCCGCGCTCTGTCTGTCACCCCGCCCCCCTCTTCAGGGTATTTTTAGTAAAGGTCAGGGACAGGTCACGGGCTTCCGTGAATTTTTGTTTATGGCCCGCGACCTATCCGTGACTTTTACTAAAAATAACTGTGACAAAATCTTAGCTTTACCTATAAGCAGATATAGATATAAATACAGCTATAAACTGACACAGAGAGATGGGAAAAGTAGATTCTTTTTTTGGAAGCTTGATTACCTAACTTTAAAATATCTAAATGGATTTTTTTCCAACCTTCTAAAAATACCCAACCTTGGCCTCAGGCCAAGGATGATAAATTTCCATCCCAAAATACTGTTTTGGAGAAATAACTGTAAGGAAAAGTTTTGAATTTGTCCTTCCACACCTTAATTAAACACTAGCAACTCTACTGCTAAATAAATACGGAAACAAGATACTTGGGACCAGTACTTCAGCCCTTACTTATGTGGGTAGCCTAGGTGGATTAAATGAGGCTACTCATATGGGTAGGGGCTACAGGATTGTGTTTCATGATTGAAAAGAGTGGAATAACACTATTTATTTTACAAGTCTAGTCTGGTCACAGAGTTCCCAAGTACAAAAGTAAAGCAGAACTCAAGTGAGGCCTGTTTGGTCACCTCAAATACATGAAAATAGTTTATTCCACTTTCATCATCATCATCGTTATGCCTGATATTTATGGCAAGTTTGCGTAGGATTTCTCTTGTTTGTTTTTTCATGTTTAAAAAAAGTTCTTTTGTTCTAGCAGGTTGTTTTTTTAATCATCATGACCTTTGGTACCCCAGAGGTTATTTAAAAGCAACCACACGATGAGAGAGTGTGGCTTTGGCAATATTATATACATGAAGAGGACAGGGTGTGGTCAAAAACTGTGGAATATGGCATGTTCTAGAGAGTATTTTCCTTTTCCTCCTTAATCTAGGAAGAAAGACTTCACTCAATATGAAAATAAACAAACATTTACCAGCAATGACATCGTATTTCATTCTGGATACCTAGAATTCTGCCAGCACATGCAAAGCTGCAAAGATGTGCTTTATTTTAATGAATGGTGACAATGATTTATTATTTGTATAGTGCCTTTCGTGTGCATGATACTGTCCAGATAAGTGAAACCACAGGTCTCTACCCTGAAGAGCTAAATGAGACTTAATACGGAAAGCGTTGAAATTACAACATAGGCTATGTCATCACTGCATTGACTTAACTCCCCTAGAGTAGCGGTTCTCAAACTGTGGGTTGGGACCCCAAATGGGTCGTGAGTTCATTTTAATGGGTTCACCAGGGCCGGCATTAGACTCGTTAGGGCCCCGGGCAGAAAGCTGAAGCCCAAGTCCCAACACACGGGGCTGAAGCCTAAGCCCCAGGGCTTCAGCCCAGGGCAGCAGGGCTCAGGCTTTGGCCCCAGGTGGCCCGGCTAGGGTTTGGGCTCGGGCTTTCTGCCCTGGGTCCCAGCAAGTCTAACACCAGCCCCCTGCCGAAGCCCGAGCTCCACTGCATGGGGCTGAAGCTGAAGCCCAAGCAACTTAGCTTCGTGGGGCCCCCTGTGGCATGGGGTTGTGTAGTCATTTTTGTTGCCAGAAGGGGTCACAGCACAATGAAGTCTGAGAACCCCTGCTCTAGAGATAGCATGGCTCAAGTGAGAGTGTTCACACTGCAAAATAACACTCAAGCTGACAGAGTGATTGGATTATGGCACAAAGTAGTCGTGTTTGCAGCTGACAAGGAGTGCCAGCTCTAGCCAGTACCCCTCGATGTTCCTCTCCTCTGCAGAGAAAGAGCAGCAAAAGCTGTCAGAGATGGTCAGGAAGAGAAGAGGGCGCAGCTGCTGGAGAGGGGGGTGCACAAATTAGCTTGACTGTTTTTACACTTGGGGTTGCTCTAAACTATGCCAGTTGGCTGTGGTCAGCGGGGATCCTTATGCCAGTTGAGACTATGTGAAGCCCAGAAGTGCTCTGTCCATGACCCTGATATGCCCTCTACACATAAATAACGGCCAGCTATCCCAGCTGGGGAATCCACTACAACAAGGGAAGCCTCAGATGCCCAAACCTGGTATTTTCTGGCCTTTGCTCCACCACAAAGGGGCCTGAATACAGAAGAGAATCTGGAACTATGTTTATAATTTGCATTTAATTTTAAATAAGGCATCCATTTTCAATAGTGGGGGCAATTAACCACTGGGACAATTTACCAAGGGTCGTGGTGGATTCTCCTTCACAGGCAATTTTTAACTCAACAATGGCTATTTTTCTAGAACAGATGCTCTAGTTCAAATAGGACTTGTTTCAGGGAAGTTCTATGGCCTTATGGTATTATACAGGAGGTCAGGCTGTAGGATCACAGAGCTCCCTTCTGACCTTTGTGATACAGCATGGCCAGAAGGCAGCAGGAGAGTGATTTAGGATGAGGAGAAGCCTTATTCCCTGTAGATTAATTAAAAGCACCTGAAACCAATTACAGCACCTGAAGCCAGTCACCTGATAAAATCCCCCTGCTTCAATCAGCCAGAGGAGGAGGAGTTGGAGCAGAGTGGTTTGGTGGTGGAACAAAGAGCAGTTTAGAGGAAAGCGGAGGAGAGTTTTGAGAAGTGCTGCGGCGGGCTAAGAAGACCAAGATCCTAGGTAAAGGGACACCTGGCTTGTACAGAGGGAAGGCAGGAAGCCCCACAAGCTGAAGGGCAGGAGAGGGAAGTAGCCCAGGGGAAAGTATCACTGGTACAAGTGGTTCACCTGCTATCATAGGGCCCCTGGGCTGTGACCTGGAGTAGAGGGCGGGCCCAGGTCCCTCCCTCTCCACTCCCCTTCCCTGGGATACTAGTAGGATAGCTGTTACCCCAGTTCAGGGGCAAGAAATGGCACCCTGAAACCCCCCCACAAGAAGAGAAAGTGCGGGACCCATCAGAGTAGTGCCAGCAATTTGCCACACCTTACAATGTAGCAGCCATACTCAATGGTCAATGCTGTAGCAGATTTTGCAGTGCTGATATGACAATACATTTGACAATCTGGCCTAAGGAATAGCCAAAGGCATCATTTTCATTAATGATACACTGACATACAGAATATGTGCTCATAGGACCGTCAGAGGGTTGCTCACCATGCAGTACTTCACAAAGCACTGATTTCCAAGTTTTTTGGGACGTTGATGTGTAACCTTTGGGTGGGCTAGTGTTCACTTCATTGCCCTTCTCCAATGCCTTAAAAACCCCAGCTCCCATGGGAAAGCAGCTGGAGACCCAGAATTCAGGCTCTAAGGATTTTCAGCGGGGATTGCACAGGGTCAACCTCCCCGCATTCAAGTCCCAAAAGAACCCGAAAGGAACTAATTTAATTATCAACTTTATAAATCTTATCTTCACAGTTATACATAAACAGAAATAAAGAAAACAGGTGAGCCCTCAAGAAACACATTGAGAAGAAACTCAAAGTTCCCAAAAGCTTAGGTTGAGTTCAGCTGATCAGTTAGAGTCTTTGATCACCAAAATCTATACAATCTGCTGAGTCAAAAGCAACATCTTCCCTTCACTTGCTTGTCGGAATCTTCAGTTGGGATCCAGGCAGACCCTTCCTCTGCTGAAATCACTGCTAGCCAGTCAGCTAACTCATTAACCAACCACTCAATTAAGTATATATGTTACCGGCACCAAAGGCCCGAGGCAAACAACAGTTGGTGTTCGTGCCCGGTGTGCTTCGCTCCAATGAATACACCAGGGTGGAGAAGCAAACAAAGTTTATTTGAGATCTCAAAGTGGTGCAAGGAGACAGACACGTCTCAAATCAGGCACACAGCAAAAAGCAGTTTTTCTGTTTTTATATTTTACAGAAACTGAGCCCCTCCTTCTCCTCCCCCTTCCTGTTCCCACAATAAGCTTACATTCAAGCAGTTAAGTCATTTTTGGCAGTAATGAACCTGGCTGTTAGTATCTCTGCTCTAAAGTTTATTTTGTTCCCTTCTTTCTTGCTGTCCTTGTCTTTCACTCGTTTCACACGGGTTTGGGAGGTCAAAGCAACTGATAACACAGCCTGTTTGCACATTCCATTCTAGTTGCTAGCCTGCTAGGTCAGTATAGTTTAACATGGAGGAAGTTTGGTTCATCTGGGCCTAGTGCGAGAAGACTTCATCGGCACTCGTGGCCTTCCATCTTTCCGAGTTACCTAGGGTTATGCCTAGTGACACCAACATATAGATAAAAAAAAATCCTCTGTTACAAGAAAGGTACAAAACTGAGAATAACAAAATAAATGACTCTTCCTCATGATCACATTTAAAGAAATGTTGGTGAATCATATTAGTTGAGCCGCTTTAACTAAAATAGTTTGGTTAAAATCAAACAACATTCAAAGTACACAATTAAAATAAAAAAATATTTTTCCCTCCCAATTTTCCCTTTCTATAATTAACTCTGTCAGGACTTGCCTGTGGGAGGGTTAATAATATCACTAACCTGCTGCAAAATGCTTCAGAGTGAAGGAAAACTCCTGTTTTCTGCTCCTGTGCTCAACTTCTCCCAGCCCACACAGGGCACATGGCCTTTTGTAAAGTAACTACCCTGACTTCGTGCCCTTATGGCATGGGTGGTGGGTATCATATTGGGGGAAGCCCCAGCCCCCCCCCCTTCCCACTTTCTCAGCGCGGCTCCAGTCTCCCTGTGAGGTGGCCCTGGCTCAGGCCGTGCTGCCCGCCCTCCCATGCTCCAGGGCTGGGGAGGCTGCAGCCACACCACCCGCCCTCCGGGGCTGGAGGAGAGGCTTCAGCTGTGCCGCCCGCCTTCCCATTGCTCTGGGGCTAGGGAGGGCTTGGGGGTGCTCCTGGGCTGGGGGCACTAGCCAGGGGCGGGAGCTGGCAGCTGCTGGGGGAGGGGGGTATCTGGGCTCCAGCGTGGGGCAGGGGCCGAAGGGACAAGGCCTCGGGCAGAAGGGGCGCAGCTGGGGGAGTCTGAGTCCAGCTACAAGGAACCTACTGAGCATACCCAAAACTACCATATCCAATTCCAGAAACTTCTGGATGTGCTGTGCTAATTGTGCAGCTGCTTAGCACCAATGACCCAGACACATTCACTTCTATCCCTGCCCTCGCAAAAGATCTTATAAAAAGCTATCTCCTATTAGGCACGTGGGTTACAGTTGGATACTCGAATTTTACATGGCTACATAATCCCAGAAGCACTGTTGTACCTAGAGTTTTTTTAAAAAGCACCATTTCAGCATATCTTAATCGTGAACATATCATACATTTAGAATTCCTCAAGGTACCTTCAGAAAGCTTTCATAACAAATTATTGATTCCCTGTCATAATGTATTAAACTTGCAACTCACAACCCAACAGCATAATCTGCAGGGAGTTTGTATCACAGACTAAACAAAGGGGGTGGGGGAGGGAAATGAGAGGGAAGTTGATGAAGACTGATGCTTAAATGTAGAAGTTCTGCCTGAGGAAGTACTGAAAAGCCTTTGTTTACAGCAGTTAATACAAATCAGAACTAACTGCCATTAACTGAGATTCGCCCTTCAATTAAATATTCTCAGTCAATAGTTCTACATGCACAAAGAGATGCTGCCTTTTCAAAAAGAAAAATAAGCTGTATGACAATCCATGAATAGCACAGTTAATTCTGAGTGTTCTAGTTATGTATTATTTGTTCCATTAAAATGATTCTGCTCACATAATAAGTTGGTGTCTGCTTTCTTGGGGATCAAAAGGCATTAAAAAGATTTCCAAATAGATTATGTATCTTTAAATATAAAAAATATGGATCTAATTTGAAGACATTGGTCAATATTTTCCTATCAGTCACCCTCCAGTAAATAATAGGATTTTGGAAAGATACTTCAGTACTGAGATTGAGAATTTAAAATGACAAGATGTTCGTTACAGTTAGTGGTGGGTCACAACATGGAGCTACTCTTCTCATAGGGTCATGTGTCCCATTCCATGCAATAAACGTGTGGAAGGAGAAAATTTACTTAACTAAATCCATGGCTTCCAAAGGCAGCCTTAAAGGTAGCACAAAATGGAGAGTAGGTGCAACCTGAAAACCTCCTGGAAGCAGGAGATCTGCAGGAACAGACTGGCCCGAACTCCTGGATCTACGGCTAATGTGTCTACCCTTATTCCAGCTCCCTGTCCCCTGTCCTACCCACCCCGGCAGTAAGACTGGCTCAGTAGATGTGCTCCCATTGACCCCCCCCCTGCCATACCTGCTGCATCCTGCCCTCACTGAGTTAGAAGCTGCAAGACATAAATCAATACCACAAGGAGCAATGTTAACTCAGTCTGCCACCAAGAGTTCTGTATGGTTTAGCCTCCCACCCCCCTGCCCCCTTGATGGTCCCATCCCAGAAAGCTCCAAATTCATGTTAGTACCTTGTGATGGGAACACATGCAGCGGAGCTACTACTTTGTGCTACCCTGTATTTGCATGCCTTTGCACCCAATCTATTTTTTCCATCAGGGCTGATACTTGGACCTTTAAAGCAGAGACTGAACAAGTGTTGAATGCAGCACTGCAATAACACAGTGATTAAAGCTGTACCCTGCAGTATAAACCACAGCACTGTAGGAGCACACTTAGGATACGGAAGAAAGAGAATCAGACAAACCAAATACCTGGGTTATGCGAGTGGTAATGATTAGGAAAAACCTTAAGCTAAGAAAATGCAGGTCTATAAAGAATCTATACTACTCCCCAGTGTAGTTACTATAGGACATATGCTCCAGTTTTTCTGGAGCAACAACAAATCTGATAAGAAAATCTCAATCCTGTTGCCTGACAAATCTCCCGCAAGGCTAGAGTTGTGACAAAGCTTATTCAGCACTGAAAACACTTATTCAGCAATTTCCTGCTTCAGACTCCCAACAAAACTTTTAGTGTAGAAATAAATGCACACTTCCAAAGAGGCCTACTTATGCAGCATGTTGAACTTAATAAAAAAGGAGTATCTCTTGCTCTTATTTACTAGTCAGCTATGTTCCTCTTTTGTGTGAGAACATTTGGATTTAATATTGGGCTCTGGAGATATTCACTGTTGTTTAAAAGGAAGTTAGTTTCAACGGGCCTAATTCAGAGATGGAGGAAACCTCTGGTCAAAACTGAAGGGAGGCTTGGGGTGATTTCTCTGCCTCTAGTGGAATTCACCACCTTACTGCATCCATAGATGAGATAACTATCTCTGGGGTACATACAAATACTTCTTAAGAGCAATTTCTTTTCATGTACTAAATTTGAGGTATTTTCCCCTGTCCTATTGGGTTCCGGGAAGTGGACGGGTGGAAGCCCGCCCACTGCTAAAGGATCCCCCCCCCCCCGCCCCAGCCTAAGGGGAGGATCCACAGGACCTGGAATCCAAATGAGTTCGGGGGACAACTAATGAAATAACAGGGTCAGGAGTGCAGTCACAGGGTTAAAAGAAGGGAGCCTGACGGGGACACCGAGCAGAGAACCCCGGACAGCGCCCACTGCTCCTCAAAGGCGTCAAGGGAGCCAGTGGACGCTGCCCAGAGGAACTCTGCTCGGATGCGTGAACGGACAAGGGATCGGAAACAGGCCCCACAGTCACCGGAGCCTCCATCAGCCAACCTCCTCTCCCTAGTTTTATAGATGGCCAGTTTAGCCAGGGCCAGGAGGAGATTGACCAGGAGGTCCTGTGACTTTGTGGGGCCACGGATAGGGAGTGCATAGAGAAGGAGGTGAGGGGAAAAGTGCAGCCAAAATCGTAACAAAAGATTTGTGAGGAGCCGGAATAGGGACTGCAACCTGGCACACTCCAGGTAAACGTGCGCCAGGGTCTCCCTCACACCGCAGAAGGGGCAGGTATCTGGGACAGGGGTAAACCGCGCCAACTACACGCCCGTGCTCACGGCCCCATGAAGGAGTCGCCAGCTGACATCCCCGGTGGGCCTCGGTATCAGGGTGGAATAGAGGCTGGCCCACCGGGGCTCCTCACCCTCTAGAGGCGGCAGAAGGTCCCGCCACTTTGTGTCGGGGCGGGACACGAGGGTGAGGAAATGAAGGGTGTGGAGCACGAGCGTGTATAGATGCTTCCGTGGCGCGGTTTGAAAGCGGACCGGCCGCAAGATGTGCAGCCGGCTCATGGAGAAGGGGCGGGGGGGCCGATTGGGTCCACGGGGCAGGGGCCTGATGAAAAGGTCCAGAGGGCCTGGGGTGGAGGGTGGGTGGGGCATGCCCTCGTGCAGGACCCGGTCAAGGTAAACCCGAGCAGCGGGTGGCAAAGCTGCCCTCACCTCCTGGAGTACGCGCCGGGGAGTGCAAGGCCTGGAGAGCCCCATGCGCTCAGCGAGCATCAGGGGATCCAGCCAGTCTCCCCGGTCGTAATCCAGGAGGTCTCCGACTCTGGTGACTTCTGCCAGGACCAACCTCTAGCGCACCAAGCGGGACTCCGCCGCCTGCACACGAAGCTGGGGGTTGTGTAGCAGGGGCTCCGTGAGGAGATCTGCCCCCCCGGTGGCCGCCACGGACCTGGTCATTGAGAACAGTTTCCAGGTCCGGAGGAGGTCCTGGTAGAAGACCGGCAGCCCAGAGAGGTCTTGCGGAAGGCCCCTCGGATCGCGATAAAGGAGCTGCCGGTCGTATCGGAGCCCTCGGAAGCGGCGCAGGAAGGCGTGCGCCAGTACGCTCCACGCCGGACTACCTGCACCATAAAGGAGTCTCTGCAGGGCCTGGAGGCGGAAGACACGGACCTGAGTGCGCAGGCACTTCAGGCCCTGCCCTCCCTCCTCCAGGGGCAGATGGAGGACCCCTGCAGAGACCCAGTGCAGTCCTGGCCAGAAGAACTCCAGAATCGTCGTCTGGAGGTCGGCCAGGAAACCCGGGGCCGGGACCAGGGTGTTGAGCCGGTACCAGAGCATGGACAGGACTAGTTGATTGAGTACCAGTGCCCTCCCGCGAAGGGAGAGGCACCAGAGTAGTCCTGTCCATTTCCGGAGCCGCTCGGTCACCCTGCCCTGCAAACCGTGCCAGTTCTCCGGTGGAGACGGATGCGTGGCGGAAAGGTAAACGCCCAGATAGAGCAGCGGACCCGCACTCCACCTGATGGCCTGAAGCGCGGGTGGGAGGGAGCTCGCCTGCCACCCGTCCCCGACCACCAGGCCAGAGCTCTTGACCCAGTTGACCCGGGCAGAGGAGGCCGCCGAGTAGATTGCCTGGCAAGCCTCCACCCGCACCAAGTCGCCCGGGTCCTGGACCACGAGGAGCACATCGTCGGCGTACGCCGACAGGACCAGCCGCAGCTCCGGCTCCCGCAGCACCAACCCCGTCAACCTCCTGCGAAGGAGACAGAGGAAGGGCTCGATCTCCAGAGCGTACAGCTGGCCCGAGAGGGGACACCCCTGCCGTACTCCGCACCCGAAGCTGACCGGCTCAGTGAGGGGCCAGTTGAGCCTGACCAGACACTCTGCGGAAGCGTACAGCACCCGGAGAAAACCCACAAACTGGGGTCCGAAACCAAACGCTCGCAGAGTGTTCAGGAGATACTCGTGATCCACCCTGTCGAACACTTTCTCCTGATCCAGGGACAGGAGGGTGAACGACAACCCATCCCTGCACGCAAGCTCCAAGAGATCCCGGACCAGATACAAGTTATCAAAGATGGTACGGCCCGGGACGGTGTAGGTCTGGTCTGGGTGGATCACGTCCTCCAGCACGGACCCCAGCCGCAGCGAGATGGCCTTGGCTACGAGTTTGTAGTCCGTGCTGAGGAGCGAGACGGGACGCCAATTCCGTAAATCGCGGAGGTCCCCCTTCTTCGGCAGTAAGGCGAGCACGGCTCGCCAGCACAAGAGAGGGAGGACCCCGCTCTGCAAGGACTCGGCCCAGACAGTGACGAGGTCCGGGCCGAGGACGTCCCAGAACATGCGGTAGAACTCCACGGTCAGCCCGTCCATGCCCAGAGATTTATTGGTGGGCATGCGGCGGAGGGCTTCCGAGAACTCGGCCAGAGAGAGAGGCAACTCTAGCTGGTCCCGGTCACCTGCGCTGACCGTTGGGAGTTCGTCCCAGAGCACTCTGCAAGCGGTGGCATTGGTCGGATCCGGGGAGAAAAGGTTGGCCTAGAAGGTCCTGGCCCTCTCGCACATCTCCACCGGATCCGTGAGGGGGGTGCCGTCCTCTGCCAGAAGGCAGGTGACGTGCTTCTTGGCCCCCCTCCTTTTCTCCAGGGCGTAGAAGAAGCGGGAGCCACGATCCATCTCCCGAAGGAGGCGGATGCGGGACCGATCAAAAGTGCCCCGGGCCCGGTGGTCTTCGAGGGCCCGGAGCTCCTCCCGCTTCTCCCGGCACGCCCCACAGAGGGATGGATCCTCGGGGCTGGCGGCCAGATGCCTCTCTAGCCCTAAGACCTCCCGCTCCAACTGTTCTATCACCGCATCCCTCCGTCGGTTGGCGCCCCGAGTGTAGTTACAGCAGAAGAGCCGGGCGCGCACCTTCCCCAGGTCCCACCACCGCCACGCTGAGGGAAAAGCGCTCCGCTGCCCTCGCCAGACCAACCAGAACTCCCGGAAGGACGCCACGAAGCCCACATCCTCCAGCAAGCTGTTGTTGAAATGCCAATAGGCCGGCCCTGGCCTCTCCGCACAGAGAGAGGCCGTCACGGTAGTTAGGTGGTGATCTGAGAAAGGGGCCGGCCGAATGTCGGAGGAGTGGGCTCGGGAAAGGTGGAAACGTGACAAGTAGATATGGTCCAACCGGGAGTGGTGCGACCGATGGGCTTCCACCCGGACATAAGTAAAGGTCGAAATGTCGTCTGGGTGGTGGTCGCGCCAGACGTCCACCAGGGAGTGATGGTCGACAATCTCCCGGAGTACGTCCGCGGCGGCCGGGCTCTGCTCGGTCCCCGAGCGGTCCCGCTCCTCGAGGGTAGCATTAAAGTCCCCGCGCAGGACCAGGCACTCGTGAGGATCCAAAGTGCCGAGGAAGGCGGACACCTGCTGATAAAAACACAGCCGCTCTGGGCCCGATGTCGGGGCATAGACGTTAATGAGATTGACCACTAGCCCCTCCATGCGGACCCGGAGGTGCAGCAGGCGACCTGGCACAGCCTCGGTAACCCCCAGCACCTCAGGCCGGAGGCTGGGGGAGAACAGGGTAGCCACTCCAGCTGAGCGAACCGTAAGATGGCTAAAGTAAACT
The DNA here is from genome assembly GCA_033296515.1 of Macrochelys suwanniensis. NCBI lineage: Eukaryota > Metazoa > Chordata > Testudines > Chelydridae > Macrochelys > Macrochelys suwanniensis. The sequence continues at coordinate 237,283,427 of CM065776.1, read as the reverse complement.
CTATCCCCCCACTCCAGCCGCCAGCTGTCTTCGGTGGCCGGATCCGTATGGGTCTCCTACAGGAAAACCACAGAGTACCCCCCCTCCCGAAGGAAGGAGAGCACCTGGCACCTGCGGAGACCCATCCTACAGCCCCGGGTGTTTAATGTGGCAAAGGTGAGAGGTGCCATGAGGAGGGCTAGGGGGGATCCTCATCAGCAGGGACGCTCGCGGACCCCGTTGGGCCGCGCAGCAAACTGTGACCTGCCCCGAAGGTAAGCAGGGAGTCGCGGAAGGTGCGGACCCGGTGGTAAGCTGCGGCACTCTGCTTCCCGGTCCCTTTACCCTCCCCCATGAGGGCTGTGATTAAAGTCCCCCAGCACTGGAGAGCGAGCTGTACCTTGTTGCGGGAGCCGCGGATGTCCTCTAGAAACGCCCGCAGCTCGTCTCGCAGCTCATGGGGGGGCGGGGTCACCGGACCCTGGTCGTACTCCACTAGGGCCCCTGACACAGCCCCGTGGCCCACCGAGACGGACAGGCAGGGGGCAGACCCGCGACGTGGCGCCTGATGGGCTGGCACCACGTGGCCCGCCTCAGACCCCGTCTCAAAGGGGGGTGGTGGAGGGAAGATAGCAACCCCTAGAGGGTCAGGACAGGGAGACACAAAAGCCGCTCCCTGGGGGTCATCCTCTGGGAAAGGAAAGGAGACTGCCCCAGTAGCGGCAACGGCATCGCGAGAGGTGGAGGGGGTAGGGATGGGATCAGGAGTAGGGGCAGGGCAGGGGTCGGGAGTAGGGTTGGGGAGAGGGATAGAGGCCAGATCCAGGGCCCCGGTAGCTGGGACGCCGGGAGGTGGCTCTTCTCCATCGGGTTCAGGGGTCTGAGGGGTGGGAATGGGGGCCCCAGTGATGCCGGGCTCAGGCTCAATGGCAGGTGATACAGCCACGGCATCATCAGATGGAGAACGGTTAGTGGGGTCCCCTCCCGGGAAGGAAGTCGATTGCTCCGCGCCAACGAGGGAGACCCCCGGTAACTCGGGTCCCGGCCGCAAAGCACTGGCCGTCGCCACAGCGGGCTTGGCGGCCATCAGAGGAGTGCCACCCACGGTCAGGCAGGTCAAAGAGTCCAGGGGACCCTCGGAGGTAGGAGAGGAGGCAGGGACTATAGGGAGGGGGCACGGGGAAGGGGGGTCCGGGGTGAGGTCGCTCAGGTCGAGGCCCGCTGGCAGAGGGTCGTCCTCCCCCTGGGTGACTGGGGTCAGACCCAGGGCCTCGATCTCCTCGTAGATAGAGGGGAGATCACCACCCACCACTCCGGGGCCCTCCCCCACAGCTCCCGGGGCAACGCTCGCTTCTAGGCCTGCAGGGGCTTCAGCAAGTAAGGGGGCAGGAAGGGCTCCAACAGAGGACTCCGTAGGAAGGGACTCCATCGGAGGGGCGGTGCTGCCTTCCGGTGCTGCCACGTCTGCCCTTGCCAGTAGTGGTGGACAAATTCCACCCGGGGGGAAAGCGAAGAACTCGGCAACGGTGCCCCCATTCCTGGTTTTCCGGGGGGCCTCCGCATCCGATGGCAGGAGCGGAGCTCGAGCCTTCCGCTTGCCCCGCTTTCCCTGTACAAGTGTCCAGCCCTCCATGGCAACGTCTGTGGGCTGGTCGACAGGGGTTGGGTCAGGGGGCAAGGATGATGGTTTGGGGACTCGGGGAGGTAACGGCGGGGCAGCACAAGGGGGGACAGCGATGACGGGGCCGGCGCCCTGCCGGGGCTCGGGGGGCTCGGACACTCCTCCTTGCCGGGCCAAGGGACAGTCTCTCCGGACATGCCCCATCGCCCGGCAGAGGTAGCACCGGGCCTCCCCAGTCGAATAATGCACCCGGTAATGGGCCCCTTGGTAGGGGACCAGAAAAGACCCCTCGAGCACCTCCCCGCCACGTGCCGTCGGCGGCAGTTGAAGATGCACATGCCGGCGGAACGAGAGGATGTGGCGGAGGGTGGGGTCTTTGCAGCCCAGTGAGAGAGGGCTGAGGATGTCAACAGGTTTCCCAAGGGTGGAGAGGGCAGGCAATAGGGCGGCATTGGGCAGGAAGGGCGGGATGGAAGTCAGGACTATGCGGACACCCAGGTCCTCCAGCGGCTCCAGGGGGACGAATACGCCCCCCACCGCCAGGCCCTTTTCCACCGCCTCCTGAGCAGCGGCCTCCGATGCAAGGAAGAATACCGCCTTGCCGTACATCTTGGAGGCCGCCACGATGGCCGTGGGCCCCACCACCCTCGCCAACGCCCGCACGTAGGTTTCGATGTGGGGCGAGGCGGGCACGAGGCGGACAGCGGATGCCGTGCCTCCTGGTCAAGGGGCCCCGGCCACTAGGGATGGTAACAGAGGCGGTGGCTGGGAGAGATGACTTAGCAGTTGGCGGGGGGGCCGCCGCCACCTGGGCATATGCTCTGGGGGAAGGAGGGGGGGCGCCCGCGGTGCTGGTGGAGGGAATTACAGGGAGGGACGCCGCAGCCGGTGGCGGGGCCGTGGCAGTGGGGGTAGTCCCTGCCATGGAGGGCTTACTCTTTGTAGCGGGGCTCTTTCCCTTCTTTGTTCCCCGCCCCTTCCCGCCAGCTGGGGGTGTTCCCCTAGAATCAGAGGAGGCGAGGGACGTGGCAGCAGCGGAGGTCACCCCGTTGCCTGTCGCTGCCGGCGCCCCAACAGGGGCGAGAGAAGACGGTCTGGCAGCGGCAGTCGAGGTGGAGGCTAGGGGGGACGGCGGGGGGGCAGGCGGATGAGGGGGGACAGGGTCCGCCACAGGGATCCCACCCGCCATGTCTCCTTCCATGATTGGCTGTAAGGGAGAGAGAGAGACACCGGAGAAAAGCGAGGAGGGGACGGGGGAAGAGAAGCAGGTCAACCACTCCTCCCCGCTAGGCTGTAGGCAGGGGAGGAGGGTGCCAAAATGGAGGGGGGCAGATAGGGGGCTAGCAAGGACTCGGGGAGGGTGATAGTCACCGACAGAAGGTGGAATTCCGGCTCCTCTAGCTGCACTAGGGGAGGGAAGTTTGCAATAACATCAGGGGGGTGCAGTGATCAACTGAAACGGGGGGAGCTAAAGCGCGCGGGAGGGGGCATGGGCACACAAAGGGAGGGGCAAATCAGGGCCAGGAGGGCCACAAAGGCAGGGGAACGAACAGGCTGGGAACAGTCAGAGGGAACAAGGGGCTAGCTGTGAGGTCGGGCCAGGGCAAACAAACCAGGCTACAGCAGGAGAAGGGCGGGGCAGGGCAGGCAGACGCACTGAAGCTAATAAGGGGCTGGGACAAAAGGTATGGGGGGTGGGGGCAATCAGCTTCAGGGGTAAATGGGGCAGGCAGCAAGGGGCAAAGCTGAGGGGTAGTCCAGAGGGGGGGTAGTCCAGATTCGGTGGGGGGGGGCACGTGCACCCACGTGCGCTTGCAGAAAAGTCAATGGTTGGCTGGCTGGCTGCTGCAGGCCCAAACGGTGGAAACGGGCGTGGCAGGCCAGGCAAGCAGCTGAAACCTGGAGGCAGGAGCTGGAAGCAGATGGTGAGCAGCCAGTGGGGGCGGTGGAGGGGGCAGCGGTGGTGGTGGGGGTTTGGAAGCGGGGGGACACAGATGAACCCGGGGGCAGGCTCCACACCACACCCCCTGTGTCCCCACAAACACAGTCAGGACCCCTCACCACAAAAGCGCAGTTTGAAAGTCACTCAGTCCTTAACGGCCCCCTCCACAGTGGTCTCCAGAGTCTCTGTGTGCTCCCCCAGCAGCCGGTGGTCTTCCCAGTCCCCTTCCTCCTCTAGACTCCAGGAGCTCCCCAGGACAAACGCAGCAGCAACAGCAGCAGCTCCAGCAACCCTGGCAGCTAGGCAGGAAGGGCCCCCCACAGGTGGTAGTAGTAGAGGGGCCCTGGCTCCTCCTTCCAGAGGTGGGAGGGGAAGGGGAAGGGGGGGGCAGGTCAGCAGCCCCCCCCCCCCCCCACTCACTCACGCACTCAGCAGCAGTCCAGGGAAGGAGCACTCCAACCAGCCAGCAGAAGCAGCAGTCCAAGGATGGGAAAAGGAGCTCCAGCCAGTAGGGCAGCTAGAGAGAAGGAAGGCCTATTGGAACCCAAGGTGTGGGCAGGTATAAGCCCGCCCACTTCTAAAGGCCCCTCCCCCAGCCTAGCGGGAGGGACCACTGGACCCAGGGACCAAATGAGTACGGGGGACAACTAATGAAAAACAGGAATGGGAGTGAGGGTCAGAGGTTCATAATGAGGAGACCGGGTGGGGAGACCGAGCAGAGAACCCCGGACAGCGCCCACTGCTCCTCAAAGCTGACGAGGGAGCCAGCGGACGCTGCCCAGTGGAACTCTGCCCGGATCCGTGACACTAGGGAGGATCGGAAATAGGCCCCACAGTCGCAGAGTTCCCCCTCGTCTAGCATCCTCCTCCTGGTCTTGTAGATGGACACTTTTGCTAGAGCCAGGAGGAGGTTGACGAGGAGGTCTCGCGACTTCGTGGGGCCACGGACAGGGTGTGCATAAAGGAACAGGTGCGGGGAAAAGTGCAGCCAGAACCTCAGCAAGAGGTTCTGGAGGAGCCGGAATAGGGGCCGCAGCCTGGCGCACTCGAGGTAGGCGTGCGCCAGGTCTTCCCTCATGCCGCAGAATGGACAGGCCTCGGGGATTGGGGTAAACCGCGCCAGGTACACGCCCGTGCTCACGGCTCCGTGAAGGAGCCTCCAGCCCATATCCCCAGCGGGCCATGGGACCAGGGTGGAATAGAGGCTGGCCCACCGGACCCCCTCACCCTCCTTAGGTGGCAGATAGTCCTGCCATTTGGTATCGAGGCGGGACACGAGGGTGAGGAAATGTAGTGTGTGAAGCACGAGCGTGTACAGATGGGCTCTGGGCGCGGTTTGAAACCGGACCGGCAGCAATGTGCGCAGCCGGCTCGGAGCGTGGGTACAGGGAGGCCGGGGGGGCTCGCGGAACAGGGGCCCAAGAAAAATATCCGGGGGGCCCGGGGTGAGGGGCGGGCGGGGAGCGCCCTCTCGCAGGGCTCGCCGCAGGAAATCGAGAGACCCGGGTGACAGGGCGGCCTCCACCTCCTGGAGTACGCGCCGGGGGATCCGTTGGGTGGAGAGCCCCATGCGCCGTCCGAGCGCACGGGGGTCCACCCAGTCTCCCGCGCCGTAGTCCAGGAGGTCTCCGACCTTGGTGAATTCCGCCAGGACCAACCTCCGGCGCGCCGAGGGAGACTCCGCCACCTGCACACGGAGATTGGGATTGTGTAGCAGGGGCTCCGCGAGGAGATCCGCCCCCTCGGTGGCCAAAAAGGACCTGGTCGCCGAAAAGAGCTTCCAGGTGCGGAGGAGGTCCTGGTAGAAGACCGGCAGCTCGGAGAGGTCTTGCGGAAGGCCGCTCGGGTGGAGAAAAAAGAGCTGCCGGTCGTATCGGAGCCCTCGGAGGCGGCGGAGGAAGGCGTGCGCCAACGTGCTCCACGCCGGACTACCTGCACCATAAAGGAGCCTCTGCAGGGCCTGGAGGCGGAAGACATGGATCTCGCTGCGCAGGCAGACCAGGCCCTGTCTCCCCTCCTCCAGGGGGAGACTCAGGACCCCTGCGGAGACCCAGTGCAGTCCCGGCCAGAAAAACTCCAGGGCGAGGCTCTGGAGACTGGCAAGGAACTCCGGGGCCGGGCTCAGGGTGTTGAGCCGGTGCCAGAGCCTGGACAGGACTAATTGATTGAGTACCAGTGCCCTCCCTCGGAGGGAGAGGCACCGGAGTAGTCCTGTCCATTTCCGGAACCGCTCCGACACCCTGCCCTGTAAACCGTGCCAGTTCTCCGGCGGAGACGGATGCGTGGCGGAAAGGTAAACGCCCAGATAGAGCAGCGAACCCGCGCTCCACCTGATGGCCTGAAGCGCGGGTGGGAGGGAGCTGGCCTGCCACCCGTCCCCGACCACCAGGCCAGAGCTCTTGACCCAGTTGACCCGGGCGGAGGAGGCCGCCGAGTACACCGTCTGGCAAGCCTCCACCCGCACCAAGTCGCCCGGGTCCTGGACCACGAGGAGCACATCGTCGGCGTACGCCGACAGGACCAGCCGCAGCCCCGGTTCTCGAAGCACCAACCCCGTCAACCTCCGGTGGAGAAGACAGAGGAAGGGCTCGATGGCCAGAGCGTACAGCTGGCCCGAGAGGGGGCACCCCTGCCGCACTCCCCGCCCGAAGCTGACCGGCTCGGTCAGGGTCCAGTTGAGCCTGACCAGACACTCCGCGGCAGCGTACAGCACCTGGAGAAAGCCCACAAACTGGGGTCCGAAGCCAAACGCCCGCAGGGTGCCCAGGAGATACCCGTGGTCCACCCTGTCGAACGCCTTCTCCTGGTCCAGGGACAGGAGGGCGAACGACAGACCATCCCTACGCCCCAGCTCTAAAAGGTCCCGGACCAGATACAAGTTGTCAAAGACGGTCCGGCCCGGGACGGTGTAGGTCTGATCGGGGTGGACCACGTCCGCCAGCACGGACCCCAGCCGCAGCGAGATGGCCTTCGCTACGACCTTATAGTCCGTGCTGAGGAGCGAGACGGGACGCCAATTCCGTAAGTCGCGGAGGTCCCCCTTCTTTGGCAATAAGGCGAGCACGGCTCGCCTGCACGAAAGAGGGAGGACCCCGCTTTGCAAGGACTCGGCCCAGACAGTAACAAGGTCCGGGCCGAGGACATCCCAGAACACGCGGTAGAACTCCACGGTCAGCCCGTCCATGCCCGGAGACTTGTTGGTGGGCATGCGGCGGAGGGCTTCCCAGAACTCGGATAGAGAGAGGGGCAGCTCCAGCCGGTCCCGGTCACCCGTGCTGACCGTCGGGAGCTCGGTCCAGAGCATCCGGCAGGCGTCGACGTCGGTCGGATCCGGGGAGAAAAGACTAGCGTAGAAGGCCCTGGCCCTTCCCCGCATCTCTCCCGGATCCGTGAGGGGGGTGCCGTCCTCTGCCAAAAGGCAGGTGACGTGCTGTTTGACCCCCCTCCGTTTCTCCAGGGCGTAGAAGAAGCGGGAGCCGCGGTCCATCTCCCGAGGGAGACGGATGCGGGATCGAACAAAGGCGCCCCGGTCCCAGTGGTCCTCCAGCGTCCGGAGCTCCTCCCGCTTCCCCCAGTACGCTTTGCGGAGGGGTGGATCCTCGGGGCCGGAGGCCAGACGCCTCTCTAGCTCCAAGACCTCCCGCTCCAGATGCCCTATCGCCGCATCCCTCCGCCGGCTGGCGCCCCGGGTGTAGTCACGGCAGAAGAGCCGCGCACGCACCGTCCCCACATCCCACCAGCACCGCGCCGAGGGAAAGGCACGCCGCTGCTCCCGCTTGGCCAGCCAGAACTCCCAGAAGGACACCACGAAGCCCACGTCCTCCAGCAAACTGTTGTTGAAATGCCAAAAGGCCGGCCCCGGCCTCTCCGAACTGAGGGAGGCCGTCACGGACACCAGGTGGTGATCCGAGAACGGGGCCGGCCGGACGCTGGAGGCGTCGGCTCCTGCCAGATGGAACCATGAGAAGTAAATGCGGTCCAACCGGGAGTGGCACGACCTATCGTCCCCAACCCGGACATAGGTGAAGGTGACGTCATCGTCCGGATGGTGGTCGCGCCAGACGTCCACCAGGGAGTGGTGATCTACGATCTCCCTGAGGACGCCCGCGGCTGCCAGGGATGCCTCGAGTCCTGCGCAGTCCCGGTCCTCGAGGGTGGTGTTAAAATCCCCGCCCAGGACCAGGCACTCGCGAGGGTCCAGGTTGTCGAGGAAGGCCGCCGCCTGCCGATAGAAAAGCACTCGGTCCGAGCCCGCAATCGGGGCGTAGACATTGACCAAATTGAGGGTAAGCCCCTCTACGCGGGCCCGGACATGCAGCAGGCGACCCGGCACGACCTCGGCTACCCCCAGCACCTCGGGCCGTAGCTCGGGGGAGAACAGGGTGGCCACCCCGGCCGAGCGAGCGCCGAGGTGGCTGAAATAAACCTCGTCCCCCCACTCCAGCCGCCAGCAAGCCTCGACGGCTGGAAGCGTGTGGGTCTCCTGCAGGAAGATCACAGAGTACCCCCCCTCCCGAAGGAAGGAGAGCACCTGGTTCCTGCGGAGACCCACGCTACAGCCCCTGGTGTTTAAAGAGGCAAATTTGGTGCCTGTCATTGGGAGGGCTGGGGTGGATCCTCGCGGGCAGGGAGATCGACGGCCTCCAGCGGGCCCTGCAACAGCCCCCGTTCCACCCCATGGGTGGTCAGGGAGTCGCGGAACTTGCAGGCCCGCCGGTAGGCCGCGATGCCCTGCCTCCCGGTCCCCCTCCCCTCCCCCAGAAGGGCCCTCACGGCCCGGAGGACGAGGTGGAAGTCACCCCAGCGCTGGAGGGCGAGCTGCACCTTGTTCTGGGAGCCTCGGGTGTCTTGGAGGAAGCGGCGCAGCTCTTCCTTCAGCGCGGAGGGCGACGTGGCAGCCATCGCGCTGCCGTCCTCCGGTGGGGCCCCTGGAAGGTCCTCGTGGCCTGTGGGGACGGGCAGACAAGGGGCGAAGCCCCGGCGCAATCGCGCCGGGCAACCCGTCCCCATCCCCGGCACAGATGGGGGCGGCGGAGGGAATAAGGCAGCCCCTAATACATGCGGGAAAGGGGACACGAAACCCGCCCCCGGTAGGTCGGCCGCAGAGAGCGGAAACGAAATGACCTCGGGGGCGGCAGCAACATGGGAGGTAGAAGGAGAGGGACCAGGCAAGTCAGTAGGGGCGGGAGCGGGGTCAGGGGCCAGGACAGGGACCAGGACAAGGGGTGGGAACAGGGACAGGGGCTGGACCCGGAATTGGTCCTGGAGGGGGATCAGGAGCAGGGAAAGGAGAAGGGGCGGGGGCAGAGGCAGGTTCAAGGTCCCCAGCAGCTAAGCCGCCGGGGTGCGGCTCCTCTCGACCAGGGGGTGGGGCCAAGGGGGTGGGGACCAGAGGGGGGCCTGCACTGACGCCGGGCTCGGGAGCGACACTGAGCAGGTCCCCTGTAGCCACGGCGCCAGGCACGGTGGACACTACGGCATGGCCCCCCTCTGAGGGAGAAACCACCCGCTCTGGCCAGGTGGTAAAGGGTGCGCCCAAAGGCCCGGGGCCCGGACGTTCGGCGCCGGCCGCCGCCCCTAGGGGCCCGGCGGCCTCGGACGAAGCGCCATCCTCGGCCGGGCAAACAGGGAGGTCTAGGGGCGCTCCAAGGACCAGAGCAGGTGTAACGGGTGGGGGCGAGGGGCAGGAAGAGGGGGGCGGGTGCGGCGGGGGCAAGCCGCCGCCCAGATCTAGGCCCGCTGGCGGAGGGTCGTCCTCCCCCTGAGTAACCGGGGTCAGACCCAGGGCCTCGATCTCATCAAAAAAGGAGGTGACGCCAGTCCCCACGGCTTCGGCAGCCTCCCCACCGGTCGCGGGGTCCAGAAGCGCACCAACAGCAGCGACAGTGGGGGGCGCAGGTGGCATAGGGGCCGCGGGAACCGATGCAGACACCTCCTCAGGCAGGGAATCCACTGAGGGGATGGGGGCATTACCGTCCGCTGCCATGGCCGCAATGGCTAATGTCCCCGGCGGAGCTCCGTCCGGGGGCGCGGCAGAGGGTGAAACGGCTCTAGCCCCCCGCAGGACCTTCCGGGGGGCCTCCTCTCCCTCCTCATCAGAGGGGAGGGATCGGGTCCGCAACTTGCGGGCGCCGCGCTTTCCCCGGACGAGCGCCCAGCCCTCCGAGGTGGAGGTGGAGGGCCGGTCGACAGGGGCAGGGCCAGGGGGCAAGGGGCCCGGAGCACGAGATGGCAGGGGCGGGACAGCGGGAGGAGGGGGAACTCCCCCGTGGGGCCGGCCCTCTCTCGTGGCTGGCAAAGGTAACATCGCTCTCCCCCCTGCAGACGGGGGGGCAGCGGCAGCGGCGTCAGGGCTGCTAGGGTCGCCAGCGGTGACAGGGCCGGCGCCCTCTCGGGTCCCGGGGGTACCGGGCTCCCCTCCAAGCCGGGCCAGGGGACAGTCCCTCCGGACGTGCCCCGTCGCCCGGCAGAGGAAGCACCGGGCCTCCCCCGTCGAATAATGGACCCGGTAATGGGCCCCCTGGTAGGGCACCAGGAAGGACCACTCGAACGCCACTCCGCCACGCCCCGCCGGTGGCACTTGGAGCTGTACCTGCCGGCGGAAAGACAGAATGTGGCGGAGGGCGGGGTCCTTGCAGCCCAGCGAGAGAGGGCTGAGGATGGAAATCGGCTTCCCCAGGGTGGAGAGGGCAGGCAAAAGGGCAGCATTGGGCAGGAAGGGCGGGACGGAGGTTAACACCACCCGTACGCCCAGATCCTCCAGAGGTTCGAGGGGGACATACACGCCCCCCACCGCTAGGCCCTTCTCCACCGCCTCCTGAGCGGCGGCCTCCAAGGCAAGGAAGAATACCGCCTTGCCGTACATTTTGGAGGCCGCCACAATGGCCGTGGGCCCCACCACCCTCACCAACGCCCGCACATAGGTCTCGATGTGGGGCGAGGCGGGCACCAGGAGACAGCGGATACCATGCCTCCTGGTCACCGAGGGGAAGGGACCCCGGCCTCCAGGGATGGTATCGGAGGCGGCAGTCTGGGCAGATGGAACGGCGGCTCCTGGGGGGGCGGCAGCCACCTGGGCGTACGCTCTGGGGGCCATGGGTGGAGCACCCCCAGAGCTGGTGGAGGGAACAGCTGGGGAAGAAGGGGCCGTGGCAGACGTCGAAGCCGCGGCTGGAACGGGAGCCCCGCCGGTGGGGGGTTGCGACTTCCGGGCAGGGCCTTTGCCCTTCTTGTTCCCCTGGCCCTTTTTGCCCGTGGGCGGGGGCAGCCATGGAAGCGGCAGAACCTGGGCCGGTGGTGGTCGAGAGGACAGCCGCTGGGGCGGACAGGGGCAGTGGCAAGGGAGGGGCCACGGGGGTAGCAAAGGCTGGGACAGGGGCAGGAACAAGGCCCCCCTCCATGGCGGCAAGGGACAGGTGGAGACCCCAAGCCGGGGGGGGGGGGGGGGCGGTACAGTAGGGATCCGCTCCTCCCCGCTAAACGATGCACAGGGGAGGAGGGTCTAGTGGGAAGGGCAGAGGCGGGGTGGGGGAAGGGGCTAACCACACCTCCCTGGCAAGCGGGAGACAGGGAAGGAGGGCGCCCCTAGGAAGGGTGGGGGGGGGGAAGGCGACCACTCCTCCCCGCTAGGCTGTAGGCAGGGGAGGAGGGCGGCAGCAGCGGGGGACGGAGGGGCAAAGAGGGGGCAGGGGCACACAGGGGCTAGGGAGGGCTACGGCTCCTCCGGCTGCACTGGGGAGGGGGGGGGCTACAACTTCAATAGGGGGGGCTGCGAACAGTGACGGGGGGAACAGAAAAGGGGGGCACAAGCGCACGGGCATAGGCGCTCAGGTAGGGGACTGAGCTCGTGGGGGGGGGAACAAGGGGGAAAGGTAGGCTGGGCAAATACAGGTGGGAACTGAAGGTCCTGGGCGGGGCAGACAACCAGACTACAAAGTTTGGGGCGGGGCAGGTAACAAACACAACAGGACTGGGGCGGGGTGAGTAAACCAACAGGAGAGGGAACTCTAAAAGGGCAAAGCAAGTGGCGGGTGGGACAGGCTACTGGGGGGGCAAACTAACACAGGGGGGCCGGGGAGCACAACAGGGAGAGGCCTCCACCAGCTAAACGCTGCTGGGGGGGAGGGGGAAGTCCAAGGCAAGGAGCCACATATGCCACGTGCGCTCGTGTAGCTCAGTCCAGTGCTGGCCACTGCTTCCACTAGGCCCTAGCTTTCAAGGGGGTGGGGGGGGCAGCAGCCACGTTGAGAGGTGAAGAGCAGGTCTAGATGTCAAGCAGGGCAGTGATGGAGGGGGCGGCAGCAACGGTGGGGGTGGGAGGGGAGCAGATGGACGAGGGGGAGGGCTCCGCGCCTCTCCCCCTCGCTCCCCACGGCAGCAAGAAAGTCACTACCACCCCAGAGCAGAGATGGCAAAAGTCACTCAGTCCGAAAACAAACCCCCTCCACAATGTCCCTTAGCAGGGGACCTCCTCTTCCTCCTCGACGACAGCAGCGGCCCCGGTGCAGCAGCGGCAGGCAGCCGGCCGGGCAGGAGGGACCCCAGATGGTGGTGGTGGTGATGGTGGTGGTGGGGTCCCAGCTCCTCCCCCAGAGGTGGGAGGGGAAGGGGGGGGACAGGTCAGCAGAGCCCCCCCCTCACTCATGCACTCAGCAGCAGTCCAGGGAAGGAGCACTCCAACCAGCCAGCGGCACGTATTAGACACCCGGGAAGTGGGCAGGCGCAAGCCCGCCCACGGCTAAAGGTCCCACCCCCAGCCTAGCAGGAGGGACCACTGGACCCAGGGACCAAATGGATTCGGGGGACAACTAATGAAAAACAGGGACAGGAGTGGGGGTCAGAGGTTCATAATGAGGAGACCGGGTGGGGAGACCGAGCAGAGAACCCCGGACAGCGCCCACTGCTCCTCAAAGCTGTCGAGGGAGCCAGCGGACGCTGCCCAGTGGAACTCTGCCCGGACCCGTGACACTAGGGAAGATCGGAAATAGGCCTCACAGTCGCAGAGCTCCCCCTCGTCTAGCATCCTCCTCCTGGTCTTGTAGATGGACACTTTTGCTAGAGCCAGGAGGAGGTTGACGAGGAGGTCTCGCGATTTTGAGGGGCCACGGACAGGGTGTGCATAAAGGAACAGGTGTGGGGAAAAGTGCAGCCAGAACCTCAACAAGAGGTTCTGGAGGAGCTGAAATAGGGGCTGCAGCCTGGCGCACTCGAGGTAGGCGTGCGCCAGGTCCTCCCTCACGCCGCAGAATAGGTAGGCCTCGGGGATTGGGGTGAACCGCGCCAGGTACACGCCCGTGCTCACAGCTCCGTGAAGGAGCCTCCAGCCAATATTCCCGGCGGGCCGTGGAACCAGGGTGGAATACAGGCTGGCCCACCGGGGCTCCTCACCCTCCGTAGATGGCAGATAGTCCCGCCATTTACTATCGAGGCGGGACACGAGGGTGAGGAAATGTAGTGTGTGACGCACGAGCGTGTACAGATGGGCTCTGGGCGCGGTTCGAAACCGGACCGGCTGCAGGGTGCGCAGCCGGCTTGGAGCGTGGGTACGGGGAGGCCGGGGGGGCTCGCGGAACAGGGGCCCAAGAAAAATATCCAGGGGGCCCGGGGTGAGGGGCGGGCGGGGAGCGCCCTCCCGCAGGGCTCGCCGCAGGAAATCGAGGGACCCGGGTAACAGGGCAGCCTCCACCTCCCTGAGTACGCGCCGGGGGATCCATTGGGTGGAGAGCCCCATGCGCCGTCCGAGCGCACGGGGGTCCACCCAGTCTCCCGCGCCGTAGTCCAGGAGGTCTCCGACCTTGGTGGCTTCCCCCAGGACCAGCCTCCGGCGCACCGAGGGAGACTCCGCCACCTGCACACGTAGATTGGGATTGTGAGCAGGGGCTCTGCGAGGAGATCCGCCCCCTCGGTGGCCAAAAAGGACCTGGTCGCCGAAAAGAGCTTCCAGGTGCGGAGGAGGTCCTGGTAGAAGACCGGCAGCTCGGAGAGGTCTTGCAGAAGGCCGCTCGGGTGGAGAAAAAAGAGCTGCCGGTCGTATCGGAGCCCTCGGAGGCGGCGGAGGAAGGCGTGCGCCAACGTGCTCCACGCCGGACTACCTGCACCATAAAGGAGCCTCTGCAGGGCCTGGAGGCGGAAGACATGGATCTCGCTGCGCAGGCAGACCAGGCCCTGTCTCCCCTCCTCCAGGGGGAGACTCAGGACCCCTGCGGAGACCCAGTGCAGTCCCGGCTAGAAAAACTCCAGGGCGAGCCTCTGGAGACTGGCAAGGAACCCTGGGGCCGGGCTCAGGGTGTTGAGTCGGTACCAGAGCATGGACAGGACTCGGAGGGAGAGGCACCGGAGTAGTCCTGTCCATTTCCAGAACCGCTCCGACACCCTGCCCTGTAAACCGTGCCAGTTCTCCGGCGGAGACGGATGCGTGGCGGAAAGGTAAACGCCCAGATAGAGCAGCGAACCCGCGCTCCACCTGATGGCCTGAAGCGCGGGTGGGAGGGAGCTGGCCTGCCACCCGTCCCCGACCACCAGGCCAGAGCTCTTGACCCAATTGACCCGGGCGGAGGAGGCCGCCAAGTATACCGTCTGGCAAGCCTCCACCCGCACCAAGTCGCCCGGGTCCTGGACCACGAGGAGCACATCGTTGGCGTATGCCGACAGGACCAGCCGCAGCCCCGGTTCTCGAAGCACCAACCCCGTCAACCTCCGGCGGAGGAGACAGAGGAAGGGCTCGATGGCCAGAGCGTACAGCTGGCCCGAGAGGGGGCACCCCTGCCACACTCCCTGCCCGAAGCTGACCGGCTCGGTCAGGGTCCAGTTGAGCCCGACCAGACACTCCACGGCAGCGTACAGCACCTGGAGAAAGCCCACAAACTGGGGTCCGAAGCCAAACGCCCGCAGGGTGCCCAGGAGATACCCATGGTCCACCCTGTCGAACGCCTTCTCCTGGTCCAGGGACAGGAGGGCGAACGACAGACCATCCCTACGCCCCAGCTCTAAAAGGTCCCGGACCAGATACAAGTTGTCAAAGACGGTCCGGCCCGAGACGGTGTAGGTCTGGTCGGGGTGGACCACGTCCGCCAGCACGGACCCCAGCCGCAGCGAGATGGCCTTCGCTACGACCTTATAGTCCGTGCTGAGGAGCGAGACGGGACGCCAATTCCGTAAGTCGCGGAGGTCCCCCTTCTTTGGCAATAAGGCGAGCACGGCTCGCCTGCACGAAAGAGGGAGGACCCCGCTTTGCAAGGACTCAGCCCAGACAGTAACAAGGTACGGGCCGAGGACGTCCCAGAACACGCGGTAGAACTCCACGGTCAGCCCGTCCATGCCCGGAGACTTGTTGGTGGGCATGCGGCGGAGGGCTTCCCAGAACTCGGCTAGAGAGAGAGGCAGCTCCAGCCGGTCCCGGTCACCCGTGCTGACCGTGGGGAGCTCAGTCCAGAGCATCCGGCAGGCGTCGACGTCGGTCGGATCCGGGGAGAAAAGACTAGCGTAGAAGGCCCTGGCCCTTCCCCGCATCTCTCCCGGATCCGTGAGGGGGGTGCCGTCCTCTGCCAAAAGGCAGGTGACGTGCTGTTTGACCCCCCTCCGTTTCTCCAGGGCGTAGAAGAAGCGGGAGCCGCGCTCCATCTCCCGATGGAGACGGATGCGGGATCGAACAAAGGCGCCCCGGGCCCGGTGGTTCTCCAGGGTCCGGAGCTCCTCCCGCTTCCCCCAGTACGCTGCGCGGAGGGGTGGATCCTCGGGGCCGGAGGCCAGACGCCTCTCTAGCTCCAAAACCTCCCGCTCCAGCTGCCCTATCGCCGCATCCCTCCGCCGGCTGGCGCCCCGGGTGTAGTCACGGCAGAAGAGCCGCGTGCGCACCTTCCCCACATCCCACAAGCGCCGCGCCGAGGGAAAGGCACGCCGCTGCTCCCGCCAGGCCAGCCAGAACTCCCGGAAGGACACCACGAAGCCCACGTCCTCCAGCAAACTGTTGTTGAAATGCCAAAAGGCCGGCCCCGGCCTCTCCGAACTGAGGGAGGCCGTCACGGACACCAGGTGGTGATCCGAGAACGGGGCCGGCCGGACGCTGGAGGCGTCGGCTCGTGCCTGATGGGACCGTGAGAAGTAAATGCGGTCCAACCGGGAGTGGCGCGACCTATCGTCCCCAACCCAGACATAGGTGAAGGTGACGTCATCGTCCGGATGGTGGTCACGCCAGACGTCCACCAGGGAGTGGTGGTCTACGATCTCCCTGAGGACGCCCGCGGCTGCCGGGAATGCCTCGAGTCCTGCGCAGTCCCGGTCCTCGAGGGTGGTGTTAAAATCCCCGCCCAGGACCAGGCACTCGCGAGGGTCCAGGTTGTTGAGGAAGGCCGCCGCCTGCCGATAGAAACGCACTCGGTCCGAGCCCGCAATCGGGGCGTAGACATTGACCAAATTGAGGGTAAGCCCCTCTATGCGGGCCCGGACATGCAGCAGGCGACCCGGCACGACCTCGGCTACCCCCAGCACCTCGGGCCGTAGCTCGGGGGAGAACAGGGTGGCCACCCCGGCCGAGCGAGCGCCGAGGTGGCTGAAATAAACCTCGTCCCCCCACTCCAGCCGCCAGCAAGCCTCGACGGCTGGAAGCGTGTGGGTCTCCTGCAGGAAGATCACAGAGTACCCCCCCTCCCGAAGGAAGGAGAGCACCTGGTTCCTGCGGAGACCCACGCTACAGCCCCTGGTGTTTAAAGAGGCAAATTTGGTGCCTGTCATTGGGAGGGCTGGGGTGGATCCTCGCGGGCAGGGAGATCGACGGCCTCCAGCGGGCCCTGCAACAGCCCCCGTTCCACCCCATGGGTGGTCAGGGAGTCGCGGAACTTGCAGGCCCGCCGGTAGGCCGCGATGCCCTGCCTCCCGGTCCCCCTCCCCTCCCCCAGAAGGGCCCTCACGGCCCGGAGGACGAGGTGGAAGTCACCCCAGCGCTGGAGGGCGAGCTGCACCTTGTTCTGGGAGCCTCGGGTGTCTTGGAGGAAGCGGCGCAGCTCTTCCTTCAGCGCGGAGGGTGACGTGGCAGCCATCGTGCTGCCGTCCTCCGGTGGGGCCCCTGGAAGGTCCTCGCGGCCTGTGGGGACGGGCAAACAAGGGGCAGAGCCCCGGCGCAATTGCGCCGTGCAACCCGTCCCCATCCCCGGCACGGATGGGGGCGGCGGAGGGAATAAGGCAGCCCCTAGTGCATGCGGGAAAGGGGACACGAAACCCGCCCCCGGAAGGTCGGCCGCAGAGAGCGGAAACGAGATGACCTCGGGGGCGGCAGCAACATGGGAGGTAGAAGGAGAGGGACCAGGCAAGTCGGTAGGGGCGGGAGCGGTGTCAGGGGCCAGGACAGGAACCAGGACAAGGGAAGGGGTGGGAACAGGGACAGGGGCTGGACCTGGAATTGGTCCTGGAGGGGGAGCAGGAGCAGGGAAGGGGGCAGGGGTGGGGGCAGAGGCAGGTTCAAGGTCCCCGGCAGCTAAGCCGCCGGGGTGCGGCTCCTCTCGACCAGGGGGTGGGGCCAAGGGGGTGGGGACCAGATGGGGGCCTGCACTGACGCCGGGCTCGGGAGCGACACTGTGCAGGTCCCCTGTAGCCATGGCGCCAGGCACGGTGGACACTACGGCATGGCCCCCCTCTGAGGGAGAAACCACCCGCTCTGGCCAGGTGGTAAAGGGTGCGCCCAGAGGTCCGGGGCCCGGCCGTTCGGCGCCGGCCGCCGCCCCTAGGGGCCCGGCGGCCTCGGACAAAGCGCCATCCTCGGCCGGGCAAACAGGGAGGTCTAGGGGGCGCTCCAAGGACCAGAGCAGGTGTAACGGGCGGGGGCGAGGGGCAGGAAGAGGGGGGCGGGTGCGGCGGGGGCAAGCCGCCGCCCAGATCTAGGCCCGCTGGCGGAGGGTCGTCCTCCCCCTGAGTAACCGGGGTCAGACTCAGGGCCTCGATCTCGTCAAAAAAGGAGGTGACGCCAGTCCCTACAGCCTCGGCAGCCTCCCCGCCGGTCGCGGGGTCCAGAAGCGCACCAACAGCAGCGACGGCGGGGGGCGCAGGTGGCATAGGGGCCGCGGGAACCGATGCAGACACCTCCTCAGGCAGGGAATCAACTGAGGGGATGGGGGCATTACCGTCCGCTGCCATAGCCGCAATGGCTAATGTCCCCGGTGGGGCGCCGTCCGGGGGCGCGGCAGAAGATGAAACGACTCTAGCCCCCCGCAGGACCTTCCGGGGGGCCTCCTCTCCCTCCTCATCAGAGGGGAGTGATCGGGTCCGCAACTTGCGGGCGCCGCGCTTCCCCCCGACGAGCGCCCAGCCCTCCGAGGTGGAGGGCCGGTCGACAGGGGCAGGGCCAGGGGGCAAGGGTCCCGGAGCACGAGGTGGCAGGGGCGGGACAGTGGGAGGAGGGGGAACTCCCTCCTGGGGCCGGCCCTCTCTCACGGCTGGCAAAGGTAACATCGCTCTCCCCCCTACAGATGCGGGGGCAGCGGCGTCAGGGCTGCTAGGGTCGCCAGCGGTGACAGGGCCGGCGCCCTCTCGGGTCCCGGGGGTCCCGGGCTCCCCTCCAAGCCAGGCCAGGGGACAGTCCCTCCGGACGTGCCCTGTCGCCCGGCAGAGGAAGCACCAGGCCTCCCCCGTCGAACAATGGACCCGGTAATGGGCCCCCTGGTAGGGCACCAGGAAGGACCCCTCGAGCGCCACTCTGCCACGCCACGCCGGCGGCACTTGGAGCTGCACCTGCCAGCGGAAAGACAGAATGTGGCGGAGGGCGGGGTCCTTGCAGCCCAGCGAGAGAGGGCTGAGGACGGAGATCGGTTTCCCCAGGGCGGAGAGGGCAGGCAAAAGGGCAGCGTTGGGCAGGAAGGGCGGGACGGAGGTCAACACCACCCGTACGCCCAGATCCTCCAGATGTTCGAGGGGGACATACACGCCCCCCACCGCTAGGCCCTTCTCCACCGCCTCCTGAGCGGCGGCCTCCGAGGCAAGGAAGAATACCGCCTTGCCGTACATTTTGGAGAGCTGGTGGAGGGAACAGCTGGGGAAGAAGGGGCCGCGGCAGACGTCGAAGCCGCGGCTGGAAGGGCAGCCTCGCCGGTGGAAGGTTGTGGCTTCCGGGCAGGGCCTTTGCCCTTCTTGATCCCCTGGCCCTTTTTGCCCGTGGGGGGGGCAGCCATGGCAGCGGCGTAACCTGGGCCGGTGGCGGTCGAGAGGACAGCCGCTGGGGCGGACAGGGGCAGTGGCAAGGGAGGGGCCACGGGGGTAGCAAAGGCTGGGACAGGGGCAGGAACAAGGCCCCCCTCCATGGCGGCAAGGGACAGGTGGAGGCCCTAAGCTGGGTGCGGGGGGGCGGTACAGTAGGGATCCGCTCCTCCCCGCTAAACGATGCACAGGGGAGGAGGGTCTAGTGGGAAGGGCAGAGGCGGGGTGGGGGAAGGGGCCAACCACACCTCCCTGGCAAGCAGTAGACAGGGAAGGAGGGCGCCCCTAGGAAGGGTGGGTGGGGGGGAAGGTAGCCACTCCTCCCTGCTAGGCTGTAGGCAGGGGAGGAGGGCGGCAGCAGCGGGGGACGGAGGGGCAAAAAGGGGCAGGGACACACAGGGGCTAGGGAGGGCTATGGCTCCTCCGGCTGCACTGGGGAGGGGGGGGGCTACAACTTCAATAGGGGGGGTGCGAACAGTGACGAGGGCAACAGAAAAGGGGGGCACAAGCGCACGGGCATAGGCGCTCAGGTAGGGGACTGAGCTCGTGGGGGGGGAACAAGGGGGAAAGGTAGGCTGGGCAAATACAGGTGGGAACTGAAGGTCCTGGGCGGGGCAGACAACCAGGCTACAAAGTTTGGGGCAGGGCAGGTAACAAACACAACAGGACTGGGGCGGGGTGAGTAAACCAACAGGAGAGGGAACCCTAAAAGGGCAAAGCAAGTGGCGGGTGGGACAGGCTACTGGGGGGGGGGGGCAAACTAACACAGGGGGGCTGGGGAGTACAACAGGGAGAGGCCTCCACCAGCTAAACGCTGCTGGGGGGGGGGGGGGGGAGTCCAAGGCAACGAGCCACGTATGCCACGTGCGCTCGTGTAGCTCGGTCCAGTGCTGGCCACTGCTTCCACTAGGCCCGAGGTGACAGGGGCGGGGGGGCCAGCAGCCACGTCGAGGGGCGAAGAGCAGGTCTAGATGTCAAGCAGGGCAGTGATGGAGGGGGCAGCAGCAACGGTGGGGGTGGGAGGGGAGCAGATGGACGAGGGGGAGGGCTCCGCGCCTCTCCCCCTCGCTCCCCACGGCAGCAAATAAGTCACTACCACCCCAGAGCAGAGATGGCAAAAGTCACTCAGTCCGAAAACAAACCCCCTCCACAATGTCCCCTAGCAGGGGACCTCCTCTTCCTCCTCGACGACAGCAGCGGCCCCGGTGCAGCAGCGGTAGGCAGCCGGCCGGGCAGGAGGGACCCCAGATGGTGGTGGTGGTGGTGGTGGGGGGGGGGGGTCCCGGCTCCTCCCCCAGAGGTGGGAAGGGAAGGGGGGGACAGGTCAGCAGAGCCCCCCCCTCACTCACTCATGCACTCAGCAGCAGTCCAGGGAAGGAGCACTCCAACCAGCCAGCGGCAGCAGCAGCCCAAGAAGGGAAAGAGGTCCACCTATTGGGTTCCGGGAAGTGGGCGGGCGGAAGCCCGCCCACTGCTAAAGGACCCCCCCTAGTTTAAGGGGAGGATCCACAGGACCTGGAATCCAAATGAGTTCGGGGGACAACTAATGAAATAACAGGGTCAGGAGTGCGGTCACAGGGTTAAAAGAAGGGAGCCTGACGGGGACACCAAGCAGAGAACCCCGGACAGCGCCCACTGCTCCTCAAAGGCGTCCAGGGAGCCAGTGGACGCCGCCCAGAGGAACTCTGCTCGGATGCGCGAACGGACAAGGGATCGGAAACAGGCCCCACAGTCACCGGAGCCTCCATCGGCCAACCTCCTCTCCCTGGTTTTATAGATGGCCAATTTAGCCAGGGCCAGGAGGAGATGGACCAGGAGGTCCCGTGACTTTGTGGGGCCACGGATAGGGA
Source organism: Macrochelys suwanniensis (assembly GCA_033296515.1). Lineage (NCBI taxonomy): Eukaryota > Metazoa > Chordata > Testudines > Chelydridae > Macrochelys > Macrochelys suwanniensis. The sequence goes on along the minus strand of CM065776.1, from coordinate 237,262,855 downwards.
GTGCATAGAGAAGGAGGTGAGGGGAAAAGTGCAGCCAAAATCTTAACAAAATATCAGTGAGGAGCCGGAATAGGGACTGCAACCTGGCACACTCCAGGTAAACGTGCGCCAGGGTCTCCCTCACACCACAGAAGGGGCAGGTATCTGGGACAGGGGTAAACCGCGCCAACTACACGCCCGTGCTCACGGCCCCATGAAGGAGTCGCCAGCTGACATCCCCGGTGGGCCTCGGTATCAGGGTGGAATAGAGGCTGGCCCACCGGGGCTCCTCACCCTCTAGAGGCGGCAGAAGGTCCCGCCACTTTGTGTCGGGGCGGGACACGAGGGCGAGGAAATGGAGGGTGTGGAGCACGAGCGTGCATAGATGCTTCCGTGGCGCGGTATGAAAGCGGACCGGCTGCAAGGTGTGCAGCCGGCTCATGGAGAAGGGGCGGGGGGGCCGGTTGGGTCCACGGGGCAGGGGCCCGATGAAAAGGTCCAGAGGGCCAGGGGTGGAGGGTGGGCGGGGCGTGCGCTTGTGCAGGACCCGGTCGAGGTAGACCCGAGCAGCGGGTGGCAGAGCGGCCCTCACCTCCTGGATTACGCGCCAGGGAGTACGAGGCCTGGAGAGCCCCATGCGCTGAGCAAGCTTCAGGGGATCCAGCCAGTCTCCCCGGTCGTAATCCAGGAGGTCTCCGACTCTGGTGACTTCTGCCAGTACCAACCTCTGGCGCACCAAGCGGGACTCCGCCGCCTGCACACGAAGCTGGGGGTTGTGTAGCAGGGGCTCCGCGAGGAGATCTGCCCCCCCCGGTGGCCGCCACGGACCTGGTCGTTGAGAACAGTTTCCAGGTCCGGAGGAGGTCCTGGTAGAAGACCGGCAGCCCGGAGAGGTCTCGCGGAAGGCCCCTCGGATCGAGATAAAGGAGCTGCCGGTCGTACCGGAGCCCTCGGAAGCGGCGCAGGAAGGCGTGCGCCAGTACGCTCCACGCCGGACTACCTGCACCATAAAGGAGTCTCTGCAGGGCCTGGAGGCGGAAGACACGGACCTGAGTGCGCAGGCACTTCAGGCCCTGCCCACCCTCCTCCAGGGGCAGATGGAGGACCCCTGCAGAGACCCAGTGCAATCCCGGCCAGAAGAACTCCAGAATCGCCGTCTGGAGGTCGGCCAGGAGACCTGGGGCCGGGACCAGGGTGTTGAGCCGGTACCAGAGCATGGACAGGACTAGTTGATTGAGTACCAGTGCCCTCCCGCGAAGGGAGAGGCACCAGAGTAGTCCTGTCCATTTCCGGAGCCGCTCGGTCACCCTGCCCTGCAAACCGTGCCAGTTCTCCGGCGGAGACGGATGCGTGGCGGAAAGGTAAACGCCCAGATAGAGCAGCGGACCCGCACTCCACCTGATGGCCTGAAGCGCGGGTGGGAGGGAGCTCGCCTGCCACCCGTCCCCGACCACCAGGCCAGAGCTCTTGACCCAGTTGACCTGGGCAGAGGAGGCCGCCGAGTAGATTGCCTGGCAAGCCTCCACCCGCACCAAGTCGCCCGGGTCCTGGACCACGAGGAGCACATCGTCGGCGTACGCCGACAGGACCAGCCGCAGCTCCGGCTCACGCAGCACCAACCCCATCAACCGCCTGCGAAGGAGACAGAGAAAGGGCTCGATCGACAGAGCGTACAGCTGGCCCGAGAGGGGACACCCCTGCCGTACTCCGCGCCCGAAGCTGACCGGCTCAGTCAGGGTCCAGTTGAGCCTGACCAGACACTCTGCGGAAGCGTACAGCACCTGGAGAAAACCCACAAACTGGGGTCCGAAACCAAACGCTCGCACAGTGTTCAGGAGATACTCGTGATCCACCCTGTCGAACGCTTTCTCCTGATCCAGCGACAGGAGGGCGAACGACAACCCATCCCTGCACGCAAGCTCCAAGAGATCCCGGACCAGATACAAGTTATCAAAGATGGTACGGCCCGGGACGGTGTAGGTCTGGTCTGGGTGGATCACGTCCTCCAGCACGGACCCCAGCCGCAGCGAGATGGCCTTGGCTACGAGTTTGTAGTCCGTGCTGAGGAGCGAGACGGGACGCCAATTCCGTAAATCGCGGAGGTCCCCCTTCTTCGGCAGTAAGGCGAGCACGGCTCGCCAGCACAAGAGAGGGAGGACCCCGCTCTGCAAGGACTCGGCCCAGACAGTGACGAGGTCCGGGCCGAGGACGTCCCAGAACACACGGTAGAACTCCACGGTCAGCCCGTCCATGCCCGGAGATTTATTGGTGGGCATGCGGCGGAGGGCTTCCGAGAACTCGGCCAGAGAGAGAGGCAGCTCTAGCCGGTCCCGGTCACCCGCGCTGACCGTTGGGAGTTCGTCCCAGAGCACTCTGCAAGCGGTGGCAACGGTCGGATCCGGGGAGAAAAGGTTGGCGTAGAAGGTCCTGGCCCTCTCGCACATCTCCACCGGATCCGTGAGGGGGGAGCCGTCCTCTGCCAGAAGGCAGGTGACGTGCTTCTTGGCCCCCCTCCTTTTCTCCAGGGCGTAGAAGAAGCGGGAGCCGCGATCCATCTCCCGAAGGAGGCGGATGCGGGATCGAACAAAAGCACCCCGGGCCCGGCGGTCCTCGAGGGCCCGGAGCTCCTCCCGCTTCTCCCGGCACGCCCCACAGAGGGATGGATCCTCGGGGCTGGCAGCCAGACGCCTCTCTAGCTCTAAGACCTCGCGCTCCAACTGTTCTATCACCGCATCCCTCCGTCGGCTGGCGCCCCGAGTGTAGTTACGGCAGAAGAGCCGGGCGTGCACCTTCCCCAGGTCCCACCACCGCCGCGCCGAGGGAAAAGCGCGCCGCTGCCCTCGCCAGACCAACCAGTACTCCCGGAAGGACGCCACGAAGCCCACATCCTCCAGCAAGCTGTTGTTGAAATGCCAATAGGCCGGCCCTGGCCTCTCCACACAGAGAGAGGCCGTCACGGTGGCTAGGTGGTGATCTGAGAAAGGGGCCGGCCGTATGTCGGAGGAGTGGGCTCGGGAAAGGTGGAAGCGTGACAAGTAGATACGGTCCAACCGGAAGTGGTGCGACTGATGGGCTTCCACCCGGACATAGGTAAATGTCGAAATGTCGTCCGGGTGGTGGTCACGCCAGACGTCCACCAGGGAGTGATGGTCGACAATCTCCCAGAGGACGTCCGCAGCGGCCGAGCTCTGCTCGATCCCCGAGCGGTCCCGCTCCTCGAGGGTAGCATTAAAGTCCCCACCCAGGACCAGGCACTCGTGAGGATCCAAAGTGCCGAGGAAGGCGGACACCTGCTGATAAAAACCTAGCCGCTCCGGGCCCGATGTCGGGGCATAGACGTTAACGAGATTGACCACTAGCCCCTCCATGCGGACCCGGAGGTGCAGCAGGCGACCCGGCACAGCCTCGGTAACCCCCAGCACCTCAGGCCGGAGGTTGGGGGAGAACAGGGTAGCTACTCCAGCTGAGCGAACCGTAAGATGGCTAAAGTAAACTCTATCCCCCCACTCCAGCCGCCAGCTGTCTTCGGCGGCCGGATCCGTGTGGGTCTCCTGCAGGAAAACCACAGAGTACCCCCCCTCCCGAAGGAAGGAGAGTACCTGGCACCTGCGGAGACCCATCCTACAGCCCCGGGTGTTTAATGTGGCAAAGGTGACAGGTGCCATGAGGAGGGCTGGGGGGGATCCTCATCAGCAGGGACGCTCGCGCCCCCCGTTGGGCCGCGCAGCAAACCGTGACCTGCCCCGAAGGTAAGCAGGGAGTCGCGGAAGGTGCGGACCCGGTGGTAAGCCACGGCACTCTGCTTCCCGGACCCTTTACCCTCCCCCATGAGGGCCCTCGTGGCCTGGAGGATGTGATTAAAGTCCCCCCAGCGCTGGAGAGCGAGCTGTACCTTGTTGCGGGAGCCGCGGACATCCTCTAGAAACGTCCGCAGCTCGTCTCGCAGCTCATGGGGGGGCGGGGTCACCGGACCCTGGTCATCCTCCACGAGGGCCCCTGACACAGCCCCGTGGCCCACCGAGACGGACGGGCAGGGGGCGGACCCGCGACGTGGCGCCTGATGGGCTGGCACCACGTGGCCCGCCTCAGACCCCGTCTCAAAGGGGGGTGGCGGAGGGAAGATAGCAACCCCTAGAGGGTCGGGACAGGGAGACACAAAAGCCGCGCCCTGGGGGTCATCCTCTGGGAAAGGAAAGGAGACTGCCCCAGGGGCGGCAACGGTATTGCGAGAGGTGGAGGGGGTAGGGATGGGATCGGGAGTAGGGTTGAGGAGAGGGATAGAGACCAGATCCAGGGCCCCGGTAGCTGGGACGCCGGGAGGTGGCTCTTCTCCATCGGGTTCAGGGGTCTGAGGGGTGGGAACGGGGGCCCCAGTGATGCCGGGCTCAGGCTCAATGGCAGGTGATACAGCCACGGCATCATCAGATGGCGAACGGTTAGTGGGGTCCCCTCCCGGGAAGGAAGTCGATTGCTCCGCGCCAACGAGGGAGACCCCCAGTAACTCGGGTCCCGGCCGCAAAGCACTGGCCGTCGCCACAGCGGGCTCGGCGGCCATCAGTGGAGTGCCACCTGCGGCTGGGCAGGTCGAAGAGTCCGGGGGACCCCCGGAGGTAGGAGAGGAGGCAGGGACTATAGGGAGGGGGCACGGGGAAGGGGGGTCCGGGGTGAGGTCGCTCAGGTCGAGGCCCGCTGGCAGAGGGTCGTCTTCCCCCTGGGTGACCGGGGTCAGACCCAGGGCCTCGATCTCCTCATAGATGGAGGGGAGATCAGCTCCCACCGCCCAGGGCGACGCTCGCTTCGGGGCGCGCGGGGGCATCGGCAGTCGAGGGGGCAGGAAGGGCTCCAGCAGAGGACCCCGTAGGAAGGGACTCCATCGGAGGGGCGGTACCGCCTTCCGGTGCTGCCACGTCTGCCCTTGCCAGTAGCGGTGGGCAAATGCCACCGGGGTGGGAAGCGGAGGGCTCGGCAACGGTGCCCCCCTTCCTGGTTTTCCGGGGGGCCTCCGCATCCGATGGCAGGAGTGGAGCTCGAGCCTTCCGCTTGCCCCGCTTTCCCTGTACGAGTGTCCAGCCCTCCAGGGCAACGTCTGTGGGCTGGTCGACAGGGGTTGGGTCAGGGGGCAAGGATGACGGTTTGGGGACTCGGGGAGGTAACGGCGGGGCAGCGCAAGCGGGGACAGACTCCCTCTGGGGCGGGCCATTTCCCACACCTGGCGTTACCCGCACCGCACCCTCCTCCACGGGCCCCGCCAGAGTGCAGACAACAGAGGCGGGGCCCTCCCGCTCGTCTGGGCGCGCTGGGGGGGGCACCCCCAGGGCCCGAGCGGGAGCAGCGGTGGACAGGGAAGGAGGAGGAGGGGCGGATCTCGGCGCCGGGCAGCCAGGGGCGCCAGCGATGACGGTGCCGGTGCCCTGCCGGGGCTCGGGGGGCTCGGACACTCCCCCTTGCCGGGCCAAGGGACAGTCCCTCCAGACATGCCCCATCGCCCGGCAGAGGTAGCACCGGGCCTCCCCCGTCGAATAATGCACCCGGTAATGGGCCTCTTGGTAGGGGACCAGAAAAGACCCCTCGAGCACCTCCCCGCCACGTGCCGCCGGCGGCAGTTGAAGATGCACCTGCCGGCGGAACGAGAGGATGTGGCGGAGGGTGGGGTCTTTGCAGCCCAGTGAGAGAGGGCTGAGGATGTCAATAGGTTTCCCAAGGGTGGAGAGGGCAGGCAATAGGGCAGCATTGGGCAGGAAGGGCGGGACGGAAGTCAGGACTATGCGGACACCCAGGTCCTCCAGCGGCTCCAGGGGGACGAATACGCCCCCCACCGCCAGGCCCTTTTCCACCGCCTCCTGAGCGGCGGCCTCCGATGCAAGGAAGAATACTGCCTTGCCGTACATCTTGGAGGCCGCCACGATGGCCGTGGGCCCCACCACCCTCGCCAACGCCCGCACGTAGGTTTCGATGTGGGGCGAGGCGGGCACCAGGTGGCAGCGGATGCCGTGCCTCCTGGTCAAGGTGGGGAAGGGGCCCCGGCCACTAGGGATGGTAACAGAGGCGGTGGCTGGGAGAGATGACTTAGCAGTTGGCGGGGGGGCCGCCGCCACCTGGGCATATGCTCTGGGGGAAGGAGGGGGGGCGCCCACGGTGCTGGTGGAGGGAATTACAGGGAGGGACGCCGCAGCCGGTGGCGGGGCCGCGGCAGTGGGGGTAGTCCCGGCCATGGAGGGCTTACTCTTTTTAGCGGGGCTCTTTCCCTTCTTTTTTCCCCGCCCCTTCCCACCACCTGGGGGTGTTCCCCTAGAATCAGAGGAGGCGGGGGACGTGGCAGCAGCGGAGGTCACCCCGTTGCCTGTCGCTGCCGGCGCCCCAACAGGGGCGAGAGAAGTCGGTCTCGCAGCGGCAGTCGAGGTGGAGGCTAGGGGGGACGGCGGGGGGGCAGGCAGATGAGGGGGGACAGGGTCCGCCACAGCGATCCCACCCGCCATGTCTCCAGCCATGATTGGCCGTAAGGGAGCGTGAGAGACACTGGACAAAAAAGGGGGGTGGGGAGGGGAAGCAGGTCAACCACTCCTCCCCGCTATGCTGTGGGCAGGGGAGGAGGGTGCCAAAATGGAGGGGGGGGGCAGATAGGGGGCTAGCAAGGACTCAGGGAGGGTGTCAGTCACCGACAGAAGGCGGGATTCCAGCTCCTCTAGCTGCACTAGGGGAGGGAAGGTTGCAATAACATCAGGGGGGTGCAGTGATCAACCGAAATGGGGGGAACTCAAGCGCACGGGAGGGGGCATGGGCGCACAAAGGGAGGGGCAAATCAGGGCCAGGAGGGCCGCAAAGGCAGGGGAACGAACAGGCTGGGAACAGGCAGAGGGAACAAGGGGCTAGCTGTTGGGCCTGGCCAGGGCAAGCAAACCAGGTTACAGCAGAAGGGCGGGGCAGGGCAGGCAAACGCACTGAAGCTAATAAGGGGCTGGGACAAAAGGTATGGGGGAGGCAATCAGCTTCAGGGGTAAACAGGGCAGGCAGCAAGGGGCAAAGCCGGGGGGCAGTCCGGGGGGGGGGGGGAGGGGCACGTGCACCCACGTGCGCTTGCAGAAAAGTCAATGGGTGGCTGGCTGGCTGCTGCAGGCCCAAACGGTGGAAACGGGCGTGGCAGGCCAGGCAAGCAGCTGAAACCTGGAGGCAGGAGCTGGAAGCAGATGGTGAGCAGCCAGTGGGGGCGGTGGAGGGGGCAGCGGTGGTGGTGGGGGTTTGGAAGCGGGGGGACACAGATGAACCAGGGGGCAGGCTCCACACCACACCCCCTGTGACCCCACAAACACAGTCAGGACCCCTCACCACAAAAGCACAGGTTGAAAGTCACTCAGTCTGGAACGGCCCCCTCCACAGTGGTCTCCAGAGTCTCCGTGTGCTCCCCCAGCACCCGGTGGTCTTCCCAGTCCTCTTCCTCTTCTAGGCTCCAGGAGCTCCCCAGGACAAACGCAGCAGCAACAGCAGCAGCTCCAGCAACCCTGGCAGCCTGGCAGGAAGGGCCCCCCTCAGGTGGTAGTAGTAGAGGGGCCCTGGATCCTCCTTCCAGAGGTGGGAGGGGAAGGGGGGGGCAGGTCAGCAGGGCCACCCCCTCACTCACTCACGCACTCAGCAGCAGTCCAGGGAAGGAGCACTCCAACCAGCCGGCAGCAGCAGCAGTCCAAGGGTGGGAGAAGGAGCTCCAGCCAGCAGGGCAGCTAGAGAGAAGCAAGCCTATTGGAACCTAAGGTGTGGGCAGGTATAAGCCCGCCCACTTCTAAAGGCCCCTCCCCCAGCCTAGCGGGAGGGACCACTGGACCCAGGGACCAAATGAGTACGGGGGACAACTAATGAAAGACAGGAATGGGAGTGAGGGTCAAAGGTTCATAACGAGGAGACCGGGTGGGGAGACCGAGCAGAGAACCCCGGACAGCGCCCACTGCTCCTCAAAGCCGTCGAGGGAGCCAGCGGACGCTGCCCAGTGGAACTCTGCCCGGATCCGTGACACTAGGGAGGATCGGAAATAGGCCCCACAGTCGCAGAGTTCCCCCTCGTCTAGCATCCTCCTCCTGGTCTTGTAGATGGACACTTTGGCCAGAGCCAGGAGGAGGTTGACGAGGAGGTCTCGCGACTTCGTGGGGCCACGGACAGGGTGTGCATAAAGGAACAGGTGCGGGGAAAAGTGCAGCCAGAACCTCAGCAAGAGGTTCTGGAGGAGCCGGAATAGGGGCCGCAGCCTGGCGCACTCGAGGTAGGCGTGCGCCAGGTCTTCCCTCATGCCGCAGAATGGACAGGCCTCGGGGATTGGGGTAAACCGCGCCAGGTACACGCCCGTGCTCACGGCTCCGTGAAGGAGCCTCCAGCCAATATCCCCGGCGGGCCGTGGAACCAGGGTGGAATAGAGGCTGGCCCACCGGGGCTCCTCACCCTCCTTAGGCGGCAGATAGTCCTGCCATTTGGTATCGAGGCGGGACACGAGGGTGAGGAAATGTAGTGTGTGAAGCACGAGCGTGTACAGATGGGCTCTGGGCGCGGTTTGAAACCGGACCGGCTGCAATGTGCGCAGCCGGCTCGGAGCGTGGGTACGGGGAGGCCGGGGGGGCTCGCGGAACAGGGGCCCAAGAAAAATATCCGGAGGGCCCGGGGTGAGGGGCGGGCGGGGAGCGCCCTCCCGCAGGGCTCGCCGCAGGAAATCGAGAGACCCGGGTGACAGGGTGGCCTCCACCTCCTGGAGTACGCGCCGGAGGACCCCTTGGGTGGAGAGCCCCATGCGCCGTCCGAGCGCACGGGGGTCCACCCAGTCTCCCGCGCCGTAGTCCAGGAGGTCTCTGACCTTGGTGGCTTCCGCCAGGACCAACCTCCGGCGCGCCGAGGGAGACTCCGCCACCTGCACACGGAGATTGGGATTGTGTAGCAGGGGCTCCGCGAGGAGATCCGCCCCCTCGGTGGCCAAAAAGGACCTGGTCGCTGAAAAGAGCTTCCAGGTGCGGAGGAGGTCCTGGTAGAAGACCGGCAGCTCGGAGAGGTCTCGCGGAAGGCCGCTCGGATGGAGAAAAAAGAGCTGCCGGTCGTATCGGAGCCCTCGGAGGCGGCGGAGGAAGGCGTGCGCCAACGTGCTCCACGCCGGACTACCTGCACCATAAAGGAGCCTCTGCAGGGCCTGGAGGCGGAAGACATGGACCTGGCTGCGCAGGCAGACCAGGCCCTGTCCCCCCTCCTCCAGGGGGAGGCTCAGGACCCCTGCAGAGACCCAGTGCAGTCCCGGCCAGAAAAACTCCAGGGCGAGCCTCTGGAGACTGGCAAGCAACTCCGGGGCCGGGCTCAGGGTGTTGAGCCGGTGCCAGAGCATGGACAGGACTAATTGATTGAGTACCAGTGCCCTCCCTCGGAGGGAGAGGCACCGGAGTAGTCCTGTCCATTTCTGGAACCGCTCCGACACCCTGCCCTGTAAACCGTGCCGTTCTCCGGCGGAGACGGATGCATGGCGGAAAGGTAAACGCCCAGATAGAGCAGCGGACCCGCGCTCCACCTGATGGCCTGAAGCGCGGGTGGGAGGGAGCCGGCCTGCCACCCGTCCCCGACCACCAGGCCAGAGCTCTTGACCCAGTTGACCCGGGCAGAGGAGGCCGCCGAGTACACCGTCTGGCAAGCCTCCACCCGCACCAAGTCGCCCGGGTCCTGGACCACGAGGAGCACATCGTCGGCGTACGCCGACAGGACCAGCCGCAGCCCCGGTTCTCGAAGCACCAACCCCGTCAACCTCCGGCGGAGGAGACAGAGGAAGGGCTCGATCGCCAGGGCGCACAGCTGGCCCGAGAGGGGGCACCCCTGCCGCACTCCCCGCCCGAAGCTGACCGGCTCGGTCAGGGTCCAGATGAGCCTGACCAGACACTCCGCGGCAGCGTACAGCCCCTGGAGAAAGCCCACAAACTGGGGTCCGAAGCCAAACGCCCGCAGGGTGCCCAGGAGATACCCGTGGTCCACCCTGTCGAACGCCTTCTCCTGGTCCAGGGACAGGAGGGCGAACGACAGACCATCCCTACGCCCCAGCTCTAAAAGGTCCCGGACCAGATACAAGTTGTCAAAGATGGTCCGGCCCGGGACGGTGTAGGTCTGGTCGGGGTGGACCACGTCCGCCAGCACGGACCCCAGCCGCAGCGAGATGGCCTTCGCTACGACCTTATAGTCCGTGCCGAGGAGCGAGACGGGACGCCAATTCCGTAAGTCACGGAGGTCCCCCTTCTTCGGCAATAAGGCGAGCACGGCTTGCCTGCATGAAAGAGGGAGGACCCCGCTTTGCAAGGACTCGGCCCAGACAGTAACAAGGTCCGGGCCGAGGACGTCCCAGAACACGCGGTAGAACTCCACGGTCAGCCCGTCCATGCCCGGAGACTTGTTGGTGGGCATGCGGCGGAGGGCTTCCGAGAACTCGGCCAGAGAGAGAGGCAGCTCCAGCCGGTCCCGGTCACCCGTGCTGACCGTCGGGAGCTCGGTCCAGAGCATCCGGCAGGCGTTGGCGTCGGTCGGATCCGGGGAGAAAAGACTAGCGTAGAAGGCCCTGGCCCTTTCCCGCATCTCTCCCAGATCCGTGAGGGGGGTGCCGTCCTCTGCCAAAAGGCAGGTGACGTGCTGTTTGACCCCCCTCCGTTTCTCCAGGGCGTAGAAGAAGCGGGAGCCGCGATCCATCTCCCGAAGGAGACGGATGCGGGATCGAACAAAGGTGCCCCGGGCCCGGTGGTCCTCCAGGGTCCGGAGCTCCTCCCGCTTCCCCCGGTACGCTTCGCGGAGGGGTGGATCCTCAGGGCCGGCGGCCAGACGCCTCTCCAGCTCCAAGACCTCCCGCTCCAGCTGCCCTATCGCCGCATCCCTCCGCCGGCTGGCGCCCCAGGTGTAGTCGTGGCAGAAGAGCCGTGCGCGCACCGTCCCCACATCCCACCATCGCCGCGCCGAGGGAAAGGCACGTCGCTGCTCCCGCCAGGCCAGCCAGAAGTCCCGGAAGGACGCCACGAAGCCCACGTCCTCCAGCAAACTGTTGTTGAAATGCCAATAGGCCGGTCCCGACCTCTCCAAACAGAGGGAGGCCGTCACGGACACCAAGTGGTGATCCGAGAACGGGGCCGGCCGGACGCCGGAGGCATGGGCTCGTGCCAGATGGAACCGGGAAAAATAGATACGGTCCAACCGGGAGTGGCGCGACCCATTCTCCCCCACCCGGACATAGGTGAAGGTGACGGCATCGTCCGGGTGGTGGTCGCGCCAGACGTCCACCAGGGAGTGATGGTCCACGATCTCCCTGAGGACGCCCGCGGCTGCCGGGGATGTCTCGAGTCCTACGCGGTCCCGGTCCTCGAGGGTGGTGTTAAAGTCCCCGCCCAGGACCAGGCACTCGTGGGGATCCAAGGTGCCGAGGAAGGCCGCCGCCTGCCGATAGAAAAGCACTCGGTCCGAGCCCGCAATCGGGGTGTAAACATTGACCAAATTGAGGGTAAGCCCCTCTACGCGGGCCCGGACATGCAGCAGGCGACCCGGCACGACCTCGGCTACCCCCAGCACCTCGGGCCGTAGCTCGGGGGAGAACAGGGTAGCCACCCCGGATGAACGGGCGCTGAGGTGGCTAAAATAAACCCCGTCCCCCCACTCCAGCCACCAGCGAGCCTCGACGGCCAGAACCGTGTGGGTCTCCTGCAGGAAGATCACAGAGTACCCCCCGTCCCGAAGGAAGGAGAGCACCTGGTCCCTGCGGAGACCCACGCTACAGCCCCTGGTGTTTAGTGATGCAAATACGATGCCTGGCATTGGGAGGGCTGGGGTGGATCCTCGCGGGCAGGGAGATCGACGGCCACCAGCGGGCCCTGCAACAGCCCCCGTTCCACCCCAAGGGTGGTTAGGGAGTCGCAGAACCTGCGGGCCCGCCGGTAGGCCGCGATGCCCTGCCTCCCGGTCCCCCTCCCCTCCCCCAGAAGGGCCCTCACGGCCCGGAGGACGAGATGGAAGTCACCCCAGCGCTGGAGGGCGAGCTGCACCTTGTTCTGGGAGCCTCGGGTGTCCTGGAGGAAGCGGCGCAGCTCTTCCTTCAGCGCGGAGGGCAACGTGGCAGCCATCGCGCTGCCGTCCTCCGGTGGGGCCCCTGGAAGGTCCTCGCGGCCTGTGGGGACGGGCAGACAAGGGGCGGAGCCCCAGCGCAATTGCGCCGGGCATCCCGTCCCCATCCCCGGCACGGATGGGGGCGGCGGAGGGAATAAGGCAGCCCCTAGTGCATGCGGGAAAGGGGACACGAAACCCGTCCCCGGAAGGTCGGCCACAGAGAGCGGAAACGAGATGACCTCGGGGGCAGCAGCAACATGGGAGGTAGAAGGAGAGGGACCAGGCAAGTCGGTAGGGGCGGGAGCGGTGTCAGGGGCCAGGACAGGGACCAGGACAAGGGAAGGGGTGGGAACAGGGACAGGGGCTGGACCCGGAATTGGTCCTGGAGAGGGATCAGGAGCAGGGAAGGGGGCAGGGGCGGGGGCAGAGGCAGGTTCAAGGTCCCCGGCAGCTAAGCCGCTGGGGTGCGGCTCCTCTCGACCAGGGGGTGGGGCCAAGGGGGTGGGGACCAGAGGGGGGCCTGCACTGACGCCAGGCTCGGGAGCGACACTAAGCAGGTCCCCCGTAGCCACGGCGCCAGGCACGGTGGACACTTCGGCATGGCCCCCCTCTGAGGGAGAAACCACCCGCTCTGGCCAGGTGGTAAAGGGTGCGCCCAGAGGTCCGTGGCCCAGCCGTTCGGCGCCGGCCGCTGCCCCTAGGGGCCCGGCGGCCTCGGACAAAGCGCCATCCTCGGCCGGGCAAACAGGGAGGTCTAGGGGCGCTCCAAGGACCAGAGCAGGTGTAACGGGTGGGGGCGAGGGGCAGGAAGAGGGGGGCGCGGGCGGCGGGGGCAAGCCGCCGCCCAGATCGAGGCCCGCTGGCGGAGGGTCGTCCTCCCCCTGAGTAACCGGGGTCAGACCCAGGGCCTCGATCTCGTCAAAAAAGGAGGTGACGCCAGTCCCCACGGCCTCGGCAGCCTCCCCGCCGGTCGCGGGGTCCAGAAGCGCACCAACAGCAGCGACGGCGGGGGGCGCAGGTGGCATAGGGGCCGCGGGAACCGATGCAGACACCTCCTCAGGCAGGGAATCAACTGAGGGGATGGGGGCGTTACCGTCCGCTGCCATGGCCGCAATGGCTAATGTCCCCGGCGGGGCTCCGTCCGGGGGCGCGGCAGAGGGTGAAACGGCTCTAGCCCCCCGCAGGACTTTCCGGGGGGCCCCCTCTCCCTCCTCATCAGAGGGGAGGGATCGGGTCCGCGACTTGCGGACGCCGCGCTTTCCCCGGACGAGCGCCCAGCCCTCCGAGGTGGAGGCGGAGGGCCGGTCAACAGGGGCAGGGCCAGGGGGCAAGGGGCCCGGAGCACGAGATGGCAGGGGCGGGACAGTGGGAGGAGGGGGAACTCCCCCCTGGGGCTGGCCCTCTCTCGCAGCTGGCAAAGGTAACATCGCTCTCCCCCCTGCAGACGGGGGGGCAGCGGCGGCAGGGCTGCTAGGGTCGCCGGCGGTGACAGGGCCGGCACCCTCTCGGGTCCCGGGGGTCCCAGGCTCCCCTCCAAGCCGGGCCAGGGGACAGTCCCTCCGGACGTGCCCCGTCGCCCGGCAGAGGAAGCACCGGGCCTCCCCCGTCGAACAATGGACCCGGTAATGGGCCCCCTGGTAGGGCACCAGGAAGGACCCCTCGAGCGCTACTCCGCCACGCCCCGCCGGCGGCACTTGGAGCTGCACCTGCCGGCGGAAAGACAGAATGTGGCGGAGGGCGGGGTCCTTGCAGCCCAGCGAGAGAGGGCTGAGGATGGAGATCGGTTTCCCCAGGGCGGAGAGGGCAGGCAAAAGGGCAGCGTTGGGCAGGAAGGGCGGGATGGAGGTCAACACCACCCGTACGCCCAGATCCTCCAGATGTTCGAGGGGGACATACACGCCCCCCACCGCTAGGCCCTTCTCCACCGCCTCCTGAGCGGCGGCCTCCGAGGCAAGGAAGTATACCGCCTTGCCGTACATTTTGGAGGCCGCCACAATGGCCGTGGGCCCCACCACCCTCGCTAACGCCCGCACATAGGTCTCGATGTGGGGCGAGGCGGGCACCAGGAGGCAGCGGATGCCATGCCTCCTGGTCAGCGAGGGGAAGGGACCCCGGCCTCCAGGGATGGTATCGGAGGCGGCACTCCGGGCAGACGGAACGGCGGCTCGTGGGGGGGCGGCAGCCACCTGGGCGTACGCTCTGGGGGCCATGGGTGGAGCGCCCCCAGAGCTGGTGGAGGGAACAGCTGGGGGAGAAGGGGCCGCGGCAGACGTCAAAGCCGCAGCTGGAAGGGCAGCCTCGCCGGTGGAAGGTTGTGGCTTCCGGGCTGGGCCTTTGCCCTTCTTGTTCCCCTGGCCCTTTTTGCCCGTGGGGGGGGGGCAGCCATGGCAGCGGCGTAACCTGGGCCAGTGGTGGTCGAGAGGACAGCCACTGGGGCGGACAGGGGCAGTGGCAAGGGAGGGGCCACGGGGGTAGCAAAGGCTGGGACAGGGGCAGGAACAAGGTCCCCCTCCATGGCGGCAAGGGACAGGTGGAGGCCCCAAGCCGAGGGGGGGGGCGGTACAGTAGGGATCCGCTCCTCCCCGCTAAACGATGCGCAGGGGAGGAGGGTCTAGTGGGAAGGGCAGAGGCGGGGTGGGGGAAGGGGCCAACCACACCTCCCTGGTAAGCGGTAGACAGGGAGGGAGGGTGCCCCTAGGAAGGGTGGGGGGTGGGGAAGGCGGCCACTCCTCCCCGCTAGGCTGTAGGCAGGGGAGGAGGGCGGCAGCAGCGGGGGACGGAGGGGCAAAAAGGGGCAGGGACACACAGGGGCTAGGGAGGGCTACGGCTCCTCCGGCTGCACTGGGGAACGGCGGGGGGCTACAGCTTCAATAGGGGGGTGTGTGAACAGTGACAGGGGACAACAGAAAAGGGGGGGGCACAAGCCCACGGGCATAGGCGCTCAGGTAGGGGACTGAGCTCGTGGGGGGGGAACAAGGGGGAAAAGGGAGGCTGGGCAAATACAGGTGGGAACTGAAGGTCCTGGGCGGGGCAGGCAACAAAGTTTGGGGCGGGGCAGGTAACAAACACAACAGGACTGGGGCGGGGTGAGTAAACCAACAGGAGAGGGAACCCTAAAAGGGCAAAGCAAGTGGCAGGTGGGACAGGCTACTGGGGGGGGGGGCAAACCAACACAGGGGGCCAGGGAGCACAGCAGGGAGGGGGCCCCCACCAGCTAAAACGCTGCTGGGGGGGGGGGGGGGAGTCCAAGGCAAGGAGGCACGTATGCCCACGTGCGCTTGTGTAGCTCAGTCCAGTGCTGGCCACTGCTTCCACTAGGCCCCAGATGACAGAAGGGGGCGGCGGGGAGCAGCAGCCACGTTGAGAGGTGAAGAGCAGGTCTAGACGTTAAGCAGGGCGGTGGTGGAGGGGGCGGCAGCAACGGTGGGGGTCGGGGGGAGCAGATGGACAAGGGGGAGGGCTCCGCGCCTCTCCCCCTCGCTCCCCACGGCAGCAAGAAAGTCACTACCACCCCAGAGCAGAGATGGCGAAAGTCGCTCAGTCCGAAAACAAACCCCCTCCACAATGTCCCTTAGCAGGGGACCTCCTCTTCCTCCTCCACGACAGCAGCGTCCCCGGTGCAGCAGCAGCAGGCAGCCGTCCGGGCAGGAGGGACCCCAGATGATGGTGGTGGTGGTAGTGGTGGGGTCCTGACTCCTCCTCCAGAGGTGGGAGGGGAGGGGGGGGCAGGTCAGCAGAGCCCCTCCTCTCACTCACTCATGCACTCAGCAGCAGTCCAGGGAAGGAGCACTCCAACCAGCCTGCGGCAGCAGCAGTCCGAGGGTGGGAGAAGGAGCTCCAACCAGTAGGGCAGCTAGAGAGAAGCAAGGCTCCAGCCAGCAGCAGCCCAAGAAGAAGGGAGAGAGGTCCAGCCAGCAAGGCAGCCTGAGCTGACTGATTGATCTCCCTCTGTGTAGCAGCGGGGTGGCACCCCACTCCTGCCCTGAGAGGCTGGAAACAGCTCTGGGAGAGGGCAGAGGCTGAAAGCTGGGCTGATTGTCAAAGCAGCTACGGCTGTGGCCAGTTTAATCAGGGCCCAGCTGGCCCTTATAAAAGGGCAGTGGGCCTAGAGCAGACAGTCTCTCTCTGCCTGTAAAGGTAGAAGGGTTTGGTTGTAGGGACCTAACCAGGTACCTAGGGTGGAGCAGGGCTGGGGAAGGCCTGAGGAACTGGGGAGCTCTAGCCTGAGAAAACCCCAGGCTGTGGTCTAGGGTTAGGGCCAGACCAGGTACTGGGGTTGCAGGGGTAGCCCACAGGTAGGCATAGGCAGCAGGTCCAAACCCCCTTTGCCTGTGATGAGTGGCTTATGCTGCAGTCTGCCCCAGGGTGCGGGGGGCTAGCTGGTGACTGGCAGTAGCCTATGACTGAAGTGGGGATAGTGGGTTGGGGGTTCCCCTGGGGAGGGGAGAACCAGATCTAGGGGTACTGCCAGGGGGCAGCACCCCAGTTAAAAGGGCACCAGGTCCTGGGAGGGACATGGGGCCAGAGCAGTCAGGCAGATCACTGGCCTGCAGAGGGCACTCCAGAGGCTGAATGAGCTCATTCCTGGAGAAACCAGCAGGAGACGCTGCAGGGGAGAGTCCAACCCTGTCACATCTCTTCTCTCCCCCCCCCCCCACCCCCCCCCCCCGCAAAAAAAAATCCTAGAGAGGTTTAACAAGCTGGCAGTATTTGCCTGAAACATCCTATCCTGTTAGCAACTGTTGACCCTCCCAGGAAGGGATTAAGTGGGTTCTGGTTACTCATTGAATAGATGGCTCATTACCCAATCCATATAGAAAGAAATGGGAGAGTGGTTTTTTAGAGAGGAAGAAGCACACAGACATGGGAAAGCAACAGACAGCCCTGGGGAGCAGGTTTCAGTTGAACTTTATGGTCTGTTAGTGTTAATAAAGGCAAGGAAGGGTGAGAGTAGACTTGTTTGTGATATAAATATTTGCATGGTCTCCGCATGGATGCATGTTACTCAGGTCCTGTGAATGTCTTATTTTGATGAAACTTGTATCTAAAGCCAAACACTGTAGCTTGGGGCCTATCTCTGTTCTTACCATAAGCAATGAAGAACCCTTTTCCTCCTCTCATTCAGATCAGTTCTCTGAAAAAGTTAGCACTCCTTCTTGCCATGAATACAATCTGAACTGGATTTGAAAAATGAGCTAGTTACCATTGAGGTTTTAGAACTTCTTGCTGTTGGAGGACATAAAGTGTTGATGTCAGCCGCAGCAGAGTAAGCCAGTTTCCAACCTCCTTCAACCATATTTTTCATAATCACAAATAACTGTAGTGTTTAAATGTTTTTTAAAAATTGGTGTATTACAGTTTAAGGATCTTATCCTGTATTCCTTGCAACCCCCAAACTCTCATTGATTTGAGTAATAATTTTGGGTCTGGCAAAAATGCTCGATAAGCCATAGTGCAGTAGGCTTGAAATAAGTGTAATATCTCTGCCATTGGCAGTCTGAGAACTCAGTGTCACAAAGGTCACTGCTTGCAGAAAGATGACTAGAGTTTTAGACATGAGAATTTTAATTAAAAATGTTATTTTTAAAGTTTACTTGGGGTGAGGTGGCCGCCTTGTCTTTGCAGCTCTTGAACTGTGGGGCTGAACAAAATGGCTACAATTTAACTTTAAATTTAAGTGTACTGCATAGGATTACCCAAGCCATAACTAAAATGTTGGGAACCTACCCAGCCATTCAACATGTTATATAGGAGTCACATTGAACCACTGGCTAGAACACTGAAAAGTAAGTAAAGAAATGTTGCTACAATTCAGATATCAGATTCACTGGCTTTCTACTCATTATTCATAGGCAAATGTTTAGTGATTGTTCTAAAGGGGAATTCTGACTCATCATAGACAGACACTTCACTGTGCCTTCAGAATTCCTGGAGGGTTATGCCAAGGTGGAGGGTTTCAGTCTGGCTTCTGCAGATTTTCCCTGTATTAGTTTTGGTTCCTCTTTTCTGGCTGCATCCACTGTAAGCTGAAACTTAATCTTTCTATGTGAGCCTGATTCTAATCTTGTTTGGACTGGTGTTACTCTGCTATAACTCCATTAACTTCAGTAGAGTTGCTCTTAATTGACAACAGCACGAGAGACAAATCAGGTGCTATGACCTAATCTACACTAGCTCTTTTCCTTCTACTGGTGCAGCACCAATGGTGGTTATAATGCAGACAAGGCACCAGGAATTACAGGTGATCTAATCATCTTGTGTAGACAAGATTAGAAGACAGAGGCTAGAATTCTAGTCACCACCTGAGAGCTTTTGCTACAGTAGCTTCATCACTGGTAACAATGGTGGGGAGTTCCAGGGGGGGAAAAAGACTAGTGTGTGCTTGGCTAGTTTCTTTATGAAAGGAGCAGAAATGATATCACTAATAAAGCTGAATCCTTCTTGTAGATGGTGAATCACTTTTTCCTGTCTATTTTTGGGACTTATCAGAAATTGTTTCTTTTTACATGCCGGATTAATCCCAGTGCCCCAGGAGGGGGAAAAAAGCTTTTAAAATTAATTTATTACATGTTCTTGGATATAGTTAAATACTCTCTTTTGAGCATTGCTGCTAATATCAATATCCTGGAGTTCCAGAAGATTTGGAATTGTGGTTCATTTGAATATGAAAACAGAGTGGCTTGGATTTATCATTCTAAACACAAATGGCCAAACTGAGCCCAGTTGTAATTGACTGCAGTCAATGGAATGGTACCAATTCACACAGGGGCTACATGTTGCTTGAAAATTCAGGAAACCCCTTATTTATAAATAACCAGCAACATATTTATTGAAGTTTCTTAAAGGAATGAATAGATCTGTTTCTCTGGAAGAATGGGACGCAGCATGTAAAGTATCACTTTACATTGTATGTGTAGTCTGGATATTTTCTGGGAGTTTCTCTCATTAAATAAACATATAATACACTGCATGTGATTTACATACAGTGCATGGCTTAAGAAACTAGTGGGTGGTATATTCAGGTCCCTAACTCCTTTAGGTGCTTTAGCAAATAGCCAACCTTCCCAGGCCTCCACCAGTCTACTTTTATTATGATGAAAGTAACATTCTCAATTTTATCTTCTTGCTTGCTTTACTGTTCTGCTAATAGTCTGAGCAATGTAAATATGGGGCCTTGGGTGCACGTGTTTTCTCATTATGATGTACTGTATGACTCGGCAAACAATACTTAGGATTTATATATGGCTAGATTATCACAGACTGTACTTGGCATGCAGGGGAGCAATGCCTCCTGAACTCACCTGTTCATATTGTGAGTCTACCTGCAGTAAGGAGGGCAGGGGCTACTTGTCTGATACCACCTACTACAAGGAAGAGGATTGTAAAGGAGAGGGATTGAGAGGATCGCTACCTCCTCCCTCTTAGTCACTGACCAGGGCAACACCTGCTGTATGAAAAAGATGGTACTGTCTCTGAGGGCTTTTCTATACATGGAGTTACTCTGTAATAGGTACTGAGTTTCTACTTCACACTCTACCTTAGTCTGAATTAACTTTCAAATTAAAGTGTAGACAAGCCCTGATTTTGTTTCCTTGTCTGCTCTTAAAACAGTGTAGCTACATCCTGCCTCTTATTCAGACCAGCTTGTCAAGTTGCATTCTAACCCATTGTGGTTTTCATAACAAGATCTAGAACAAGTCTACTCCAAAGTTACAAAACTAGGTAGGAGGTCAACAATACCGTGTTGGAATGACCCTTACAGAAAAAAGTCAGCTCTTCTCTCTCTCATTTTGCTTCTTTCGCCTAAGTTATACATTAATTTTTCCAGACAGAAATGAGTCATGTTGCTGGGTGTAATAAAATCAACAATAAAGGGCTACTATTATTTGATGTCATATGAAATTATGATACTCTAAAACTTGTAGCAGCTGCATTTTCACACTAGACATCAGTCTCTTAAAGTGGTGGTTTATGGCCTTTCATATAAGAGGTGTGAGTAATACAATAAACTTCCCACTCATGAACAATTCCACAGACTTGTTTAGATTTAGAATCTGGTGTGCCTAGTAGCGCATGAGGAAACTCGTTTTTCCCATTGCTGTCTATCCAGAGCAAGATCATTGACTCCATCATAAGTTGTCTCCATGATGGCAGCATCCTTTTCAATCATCCTGCCATAGGTCATTCTTTGTCCTCCACACCTTCCCTTCTCTCCAGGTGAAATCCAATCTAAGATATACTTTGTGCTTCTGCCATGGGGTAGCCTGATAATATGGCCAACACACTGTAGTCATCTCTGTCAAATTAATTAGTCTGCAATCTGTTGACCATGCAGTGCAGCATTTCTGCACAGATTACACAGTCTCACCAATGAATCCCCCAAATTACTCGCCGGCAACACTGGTGGAAGGCATTCAGCTTCCCATTGTGTACGTCAACCATTTGCCACATTTCTGAGGTGCACAATAGTGTTGGAAAGACAATAGAGTTGTACAACCCCATCTTACTGTGTAGATGTATCTTCTTACTCTTCCAGAAGTTTACAGATGGGAAAATGACCCACTGGCTTTACTGATTCTTGCCTTCACTTCTTTAGTGAGCTGCCCCATTAGCAGATATTGTACATCCAAGATAGATAAGCACCAGCTCTTTCATACCGTTATCCATCAATCACACATCTGCCAGTGTTGACAGCATTCTCCCCTTATTCCAAAGTCTTGGTCTTCTGCATACTGATACAAAGGCCCACTATATAGGCTTCTGTTTTTATGCTTGTGATGGAGTGTCCACCCCACACAAAACCTGAAGTGTTAAGGTGGCTAGGAGGGCCAATTTATTTTGTGGGCTACACCTGGAGGAGAAGCCAGGGAACAGGGATTAATTAGAGATAGGGCTCCACTGGGCAGGAACAGGTGGGGCCTGTATAAAGCCAAGGAGCTGAGAGCAGAAAGGGGTTGCAGGGGAATAGTCTGAAGTCACTCCCTGGTAGAAGGGAGATGTGTTTGGGGCTGTAGAGGCAAGTAGCTTACAGTTACTTCCTGGGAGGAGGGAGTTGTATGGCTGGCAAACCCAGGAAGGGAGCAGAATCAGAAGGTATGGAATGACTGAAAGAAAAGGCAGCAAGGTCCAGGATGGAACAGACCTTGGCTGCTAACTAGAGCTGGAATCTGGAGTAGAGGGTGGGCCTGCATTCCCCTACCACTGGGGAAGTGGTACAGACCAGCAGTGGAAAATGGACTGCCTGGGACAATTTGCCCTGAAAGACTTTGATGCCCTAGAAGGGGAGGACCACAGTGGTCTGGCTTGAGGGCCAAGTCACAAAGAGGAAGCTGTAGCTCCTGGAATTAGAGAGACTGCAGGGTGAGAGAGGATGATGGGTGGAGAGACCACCAGAGGTGGGTGCAGCACCTGGAAGGAGCTAATCCCCAAAGTGGCCAGGAGGAGGCACCCTAGAGGTAAGTGGACCTCATGACAATGCTCTTAAGAAGTCTTTTCATTCCATCCAAGTTGGTATCCAGTATGACTATATCTGCAAAATCTAAGTCTCACAGCTTATCTCTTGCCCAAACAATACCAGTTTCCTCGACAGCGGCTGAAGAGAAGTGGGGATAGTTTGCAATCTTGCCTTACGCCAGTAAAAAATGCCATGTCTCTATTCTCTGTCCTGATGCAGACTCCTCGTACAAAGGTTTTATCAAGTTAACAAACTTTGCTGCAATTTGACAGTGTCTCGGGATCTTCTCTGTGGACACTATCAAATGCTAAAATCAATGAACTAAAAAACCATTTTCTGCTGGTAGTCTAAGCCTTCCTCAAAAAAATCTTCTCAAGGTGAAGATCTGGACACCACCTACTGGATCGAAATCCAACCTGTTCTTCCATGAGTACTTTGTCAACAGCAGTTTACATCCTATCCAAGATGATAGTGCAACACACTTTTCCTTGGGCAGATAGCAGTTTCAGCCCTCTCCATTTATTGCAAATACACTTGTGACAGCATGCTGGGCAACAGCAGCTGAACCAGCACCATGGTCACTGCAACTCCAATTGGTTGCCTGAGAGTAAACCCACCAATGATAAAAGTGCCTAACTGATAGCTGGGGGATGGGCTGGAGAGAGCTACCAAGCTAATTAACCCATTAGCCTAGAGAGTAGAAAAGGCATAGGAAGGAAGTGGAGGGGAAAGATGGTGAGAGAACCAGGCTCTGAGTCAATCCCACGAGAGAACTCTGAGGGAGAGATCTCCTACTGCTCTTATCCTTGACCAAGGGGGCTGAGGATGACAAGCTGTTCTAAATAACAATGTACAGGTGGTGGGGGAACACTAAAAATAAAACACATGCAGGGTTACAAGGTGAAAGCCTCTGACGGTTTCATTTATGTGTGCAGAAAAAGACAGGAGGAGAGCTTTGCCTTGTTTTAGGGCTTTTACAAATCACACCTCTTCTCCAGTCTTTAGGACAGACATCTTTTTCCCAAACTGTTATACCAATAAAATAAAAACCAGCAGGATCTTTTTAAAGGGGATAAGACAAAATGTCACATTTATTGTGAATACAAAAAGAATCATAGTAAGCAGTCAGTTATAGCTATAACATTTCATTCAGTTACACACACACACACACAGGTTCTGCATAGATGTCATAGTTACCAGCCTAGAAGTTGCTCATGCCAAGTTACTGGCCAGGTAACCTGGGCATGAGGGTGGAGCCGAGTCCTTGTGCGATTCATCTGATGCTCCTGGAGGGTGGTTGCAGAACCAGACTCAAAGTCCTCAGTATGTAGAAGCCATTCTTATAGGAATTGTTTCTTATGTCAGTCTATGGGAACTGTTTCATCTTGCTGTTGCTAACTCAATCAGCAGATGGCACATTTCTGATGTTTGTGCTGTCAGATGTTATCTTGTTTTTCCCATCCTTTGAGATGATCGGGTGGGTCCCAGTTTATCCTCCGGGGGATGTTGTCTGGTCGTTCCCACTTGATGCCGCCTTCAGCCGATGGTCACTGAATTCCTAGGCTGGCACCTCCCTGATCATTCATTCATGTACACCAACCATTCATCAGCAGACATACTGTCTCCACCATTTTCGGGGTGTGTACGAGTTTATTTGAGACTCCCTGCCCTTTGAGGGTGGGGGTCTTTCTATGCTGTTTCTAGGTACAAAGCATGCATAAAGAACAAAGTCAAGTAACTTGTTTGCAAGTTTCTCATAGCAATACAGTATCTTTCTGAGAACAGATACAATCAATGGTTTACACAGACAGTAGCTTATAAGTTTTAACAGGAGACCCAAGAGATCTTTTTACTTGGTAATGCTATGAGGTTTAAATTGTGGGGGACATATTATGGGGAGTTACTTTCACTTGGGGAATCACTGCCAGTACCTTCTTTAATATCCCTACATAATCATTCTATACAACCTCCGCATGTATTTCACCATCACTTCCTCTCCAGCTTTTAACATTTCAGCATCTATAGATGGATGCTTTACAACTCTTGGGGGAGGGATAGCTCAGTGGTTTGAGAATTGGCCTGCTAAACCCAGGGTTGTGAGTTCAATCCTTGAGGGGGCCATTTAGGGATCTGGGGCAAAAACTGGGGATTAGTCCTACTTTGAGCAGGGGGTTGGACTAGATGACCTCCTAAGGTCCCTTCCAGCCCTGATATTCTATGATTCTTCAGTTGGTTTGTGGTCTCAGCTACTTCCTCCAAGGCTATTACTTCTAGTGATTTAGGTTTGCTATTTCTTCCCCTCTGTCAATGCATGTTAATGGGTCTGGTTGGCTGAGCATAGCCTGGACATGTTCCATCCAATGAGCTCTGTCCTTCCTCTGTGGTTAGGCCTATAGGCTCTACCCTGGAATATTGGGGCTGGGCATTCAGAAGCTGGCTTGCTGCCTATGTGAATTAATGCCTGGAGAAAATTTTCAGCCTGAGTGTTCTCATCTAACGTAAGGACATAGGCCTAGATTTATAAAAGTATTTAGGCCTTGCTTCTCTCAGCATTGCAAGGCCTAAGACACTTAGGTGCCTAAGTCTCATTGCTAAAACTGAGTTAGAACTTAGACACCTAAGTAGCTATGAATTTTCAGTGAAACCCAGACTTCGAAAGGCTAGATTCACAATGGCACTTAGGTGCCTAACTCCAACATTTAGGCACCCTTGGCATTCACAAAACCCCATCTCTGCTGCCGCCTAACCCTGTAGGTACTTAAACTATCTAGGCACCAAGTTTCCACTGATAAAGTCCTTAGGAAACTATGTACATGTGAATATGTGCACAGCCACCTCAGTTCTGATGGCCAGCTACTTGGTTCATACTGAAGCCCTCTTGAGATACTCAAACTAGGTGTCTCTTTGCCTATCTTGTCTGTAGGGCTCAGTCTGTTAGGTGTGCTGTTAGATGTGGCTTAATTGCATGAGTTCTCTCTGAAGACTGATTAAACTACTTGCAAGAGTAATGGCTGAAGCTTTAGCCCTGTAGCTTCCATTCACCCCATTGACTTTGCTCTGAAAGCTATTCGGCATGATTATATTAATATAGAATCATAGGACTGGAAGGGACCTCAAGAGGTCATCCAGTCCAGCAGTCCCCTGCACTCATGGCAGGACTAAGTATTATCTAGACCATCTCTGACTGATGTTTGTGTAACCTGCTCTTAAAAATTTCCAGTGATGGATATTCCAAAATCAGTGGCTAGGGGTCTATTATAGGAGAGGGTGGATGAGGTTCTGTGGCCTGCAATGTTCTTAAAAAAAATCTCCAAAGATGGAGATTCCACAACCTCCCAGGGCAATTTATTCCATTGCTTAACCACCCTGACAGTTAGGAAGTTTTTCCTAATGTTCAACCTAGACTGCCCTTGCTGCAATTTACGCCCATTGCTTCTAGTCCTATCCTCAGAAGTTAAGGAGAATTATTTTTCTCCCTCCACCTTAACAACCTTTTAGGTACTTGAAAACTGTTATGTCCGCTCTCAGCCTTCTCATCTCCAGAATAAACAAACTCACTTATTTCAATCTTCCCGCATAAGTCATGTTTTCTAGATCTTTAATAATTTTTGTTGCTCTTCTCTGCATTTTCTCCAGTTTGTCCACATCTTTCCTGAAATGTGTCGCCCAGAACTGAACACAATACTCCAGTTGAACCCTAATCAGCGCAGAGTAAAGCGGAAGAATTACTTCTCGTGTCTTGATTACAACACTCATGCTACATCCCAGAATTATTTTTGGTTTGGCTTTTTTTTTTTCTTCCAACAGTGTTACACTGTTGACTCATATTTAGCTTGTGATCCACTATGGCCCCCAGATCCCTTTCCACAGTACTCCTTCCTAGGCAGTCATTTCCCATTTTGTATATGTGCAACAAATTGTTCCTTCCTATGTGGAATACTTTGCATATGTCCTTATTGAATTTGATCCTATTTACTTCAGACCATTTCGTCCAGATCATTTTGAATTTTAATCTTATCCTCCAAAGCACTTGCAACCCCTTCCAGTCTGGTACCGTCCGCAAACTTTATAAGTGTACTCTCTATGCCATTATCTAAATCATCAATGAAGATACTGAACAGAGCTGGACCCAGAACTGATCCCACTCAATATGTCCTCCCAGCTTGATTGATAACTAATCTCTGGGAATGGTTTTCCAAACACTTATGCACCCACTTTATAGTGGCTCCATCAAGGTTGTATTTCCCTAGTTTCTTTATGAGAAGGGCATGTGAGACAGTATCAAAAGCCTTAAAGGCAAAATATTCAACATCTACAGCTTCCCCCCATCCACAAGGCATGTTACCCTGTCAAAGAAAGCTATTAGGTTGGTTTGACATGATTTGTTCTTGACAAATCCATGCTGATTGTTACTTATCACTTTACGTAGACATACCATGTATAAAAACATGCATCTGTGATTTACCACATGGATATTGCCTCCACCTCCAAAACAGCCACAGAGCCAATAGATATGGTGGCTGGAGGATTCCCAGTGCATGGGGCGTGACTGAGGAAAAGAGGGCATGAGTAGGCCATCCCTACACCTAGTTGCTCAAAGAGTTCCTGTGGCTGTGGGCTGTCATCACAAGCCACAGCAGACTTGGTCCAAGGACTATCCTGGCATCTGGATGACCTCAGGACTGAGGGTTGCAAAACCATCTGAAAGCAACTATTCCACACTGTGGCAGGGTTCGTACTCCGTCGCCCCTCTGAGACGCAGGGGGCTAGGAGGTACCCTGCCTGTCTAGTTCCCGGTCCGCTTTTTATGCCACTCCTGGCAGCCCGTCCAGCGGGACTCAATGGCCAGAGTCCCCCTTAGTCTCTTCCCCTGAAGGGATAGCACGGCCTAGGGGCCTGAGTTACTTCAGTGTGCCTTCCCAGTCAGGTAAGGCAGTCTTGGGTTCTGAGCTTGGGGCCCGTCCCCCAAGGGCGGCGGTCCTCGGTAGGGGACCTGGGGCCCAACCCAGGGCCTTAACAGCGGGTAACACAGCCCACCAGGGTCAGCGGGGAATCCCACCGAAACACGCTGCCCTCACTGGGGTGGGAGGTACCACTCCCGCACTCCCCCTGGGTCACTTCCTACCGGCTCTTTTGATGCAGTAGTCCATGTGCTTTCTGAGCCCCCAGGCTCCTCAATTGCCTGAACTTCCTGGGGTTCCAGTAGCAGCTGGCCTCCAGTCCCGGTCTTGGGCTCTTTAGCTCTCCCTGGTAAGGGCGGCCCTAGCTCCTGGGCTGGAGCCTCTGCTGGGCGTCCTTCCTCCTCAGCAGCCAGCCCTCACTGAGCAGCTCTGCAGGCTTTTATACCTGGCCCCCTGCTGGAGCATGCCCAGCAGGGCCTCAGGGGTGTGGCTTCCTCTGCCAGCAGAGAAGGGTTAACCCTCTCATGGCCAGTGTGGGGCCAGTCTGCCCCGTCACACACACACACCCAGGACTGACACAAAGAGCTCTTCACAAGCACTTGGAGAATAGGGGCAGAATTAATAAGGCAGAACTCATAGCAGTTTAAGCAAAGGCCTGGGAGACCACAAACTGCCTCCGTGTACAGCCGTATCCAAGTCCTTTGATAGACTGTGCAAAAAGTCAGTCTCCTAAAAAAGACCTCTACTACATCTTAACTTTTAACAGAAAAAAACTCCATCTGTAACCATGCCTTTGGAAAACAGCCATAATTCAATTTGCACTCATATTATTTTAGGGACACTTTCTGAATTTCATTTTAACAGGTCATTGAGACTATGAAATAGTCTCCAAGGAAAATTTTGGAAGCCCTATCACTTGAGCCATTTAAAGCAAAGTAGACAAACTAGAGAAGAACCAACACACTGTAGGGAACACACCTTCATTCGTGGGGTGGGAAAGTGGTCAAGCTGACTCTTTTCCTTCCCAGTTTCAGCATTCACAAAGACAACTGTACATACGAGGTAAACATTGACTTGATCTGAAGTCTGCTCCAGTGAAATCCCCCAGGATGGTGCTCTGTACAAACGGCATGACTGACAATGTGCAATGTGTCCTTGGAAAGAGGGCTCATTATATAATTTTTTAAAAAGCTAATCTAAATTATTTGAAACCACTGAATTGGCCAGATAACTGGTCTCTGTAATCACATTCCCTCCTATGTATTACATCTTTTGTGTCTTGTCTTCAATTAAACTGTAAGCTCTTCAGGGAAGGGTCCATCTCCTTCCGTACAATGCATAATGAGGTCTCTAATTTTGTTTGCTGCCTGTTGTGCTACAAATAAATAATATATAACTGTCCATTTTGTGGCAAATCTGGAAAGATTTGAAGGAAATAAACTGTGTAGCTTGGCCTGGAAGGGCAGCTAGATATTTCTTAAACACTGGTCTTCTTGGTTATTGACCTATGTGTGTTCATATAATTATGAATAAGAACATATTTGTGCTTGGGAGAGAAACCCCGTTGGAGCTAAAGAGAAACTGTCTTGGAAAAAGTAAAGGCTTTAAAAGATGAATGTTTTAAGTAGAGATCTAGTTCACCTTCTGAATCTTGGGAAAGTTGGGATCAGCATATGAACTTTATATCATGGCCCTTTTTCTATGACCAACTGGACCAACACCCTGGACCCACCCCTCATCCTCTCAAGTCTGGGAAAGTTCAGATCTGGATCCAAACTTTGCAAGTTGTGTCCTCTCATCTGAAAAATTAACTGTATTCATTGGCATATGTTCTGGGGAAAAAATGTACTCTCGTTTTCTTTTATAGCAGCTTATTTAACTAGTTTATCTTGAAGAACAGCTTAAATGGTTTTTAATGGGCCTCTCTGGTATTATGTTTCTTTGCCTATTGGGGAGCAAAAGAGAGAAGAAAGTGATGGGGGGATATTGGGTATGTGAGAAAGAGGACAACGATTCAGAAGGGAGGGGGAAAAGGCAATGATGGTGAAAAGAGTGGGATAAAATATAGGAGAATGAGGCTGGATATGCAATATATTTATGTATGGTTGTGACATAACCCCAGGTACAATCTGGACTATTGAATAGCTGCGTCACCCCAGTTCTTCAATCTTGGGTGCCTCTTATACTGCTTTACTGTGGGAACAGCCACTCCTGGCCAGTTAACACACAGTCTCCAGCGTGTAACTTGCTCCCAGTTACACAATATTGAGCGCTACTAGCTAGCCACTCATGAATTAAACTGCAGCGCAACACCAACAAGCTCTCTAGTCCCAGCCTTTCCCCCAGAAATGTGCATCTTCTACTGTCCAACACACTGCTGAATAATGCAAGCTCATATAAAGTCTGTCATGTCATCAATGGAAAATGATATGTGCCAGCCTTGTTATCCCAAATGGAATTGCCCACACACTTTAATCCAAACACACTGGTTAAGATAAAACAGTAAAACAAGTTTATTAACTACAGAAAGAAAAGAGAGATTTTAAGTGGATACAAGTAATTAGGCATAAAAGACAGGATTGGTTACAAAAGAAATAAAAAGATAAAATGCAAGCGACTTGCCTACCTTAACAAATTAAGTGAATTTCAAAGCAAAAGATTTTTCTCACCAGAAGCTTACAGCAGTCTGTACTGGCTGAAAAGACTCCCAGCCAGGACCTCCCCAACCCTATGTTCCATTCTTTGAGAGTTGTTGATGTCATGAGCAGAGATGAAGGAGGAGAATGAGGTCAAGCCATTTTCTCCCCTCTTTATAATTAAATGTGTTGTGCTAGAAACATCCTTTCTGAGTCATGGTGACAAACAGTCCCTTGTGGATGTGAGGTTTGAACCATCCTTGTGATGAAATGCAAATTTCTTGTTCACACCTTCCCCCTGCCAGAGAATGGTCACTTGACTAAGTGATAGTCCATTTGACTTTATTGATACCTGTCTGTGAGTACTAATGTCTCTGTCTCTGAAGAACTGGTTTGGTCCTGCCTTTCTAACACTGGAACATGTTACACCGTAGAAACGTATAACTTTACGTACAAGGTTGATACACATATTTTATCTGGGCAATAATGTTCAGCAGATTATGAGTTTTCAAATGATACCTCACAAGGCATACTTTGTACCAAGTTTGTAATAATTCTGTAAAAGTGGTGAACATAATGGTGCGTTGTACTGTGGAAACAGAGTGTATGTATGGTGTGCTGTAATGTATAACAGAATGTATGAGATGTTTTCATGCATATTAGAAAAAGGTTTATTATGCTGGTTGTGAAAGGACTCTTTAACTAGGCTTTAAAAGGGCTTTAAACTAGGTTCGACGGGGACAGGTGAGCAAAGCCCACCGGTAAGTGGAGAACATGGGGACCTGGGAGATGGGTCAGAAATAGGAGGGGGCGTGGGCTCTAATGACAAAGAGATAGGAGGGTCAGGGCAAAACTGGGAGGCAAGATCAAATCAGTATCTTAGATGCCTGTATACAAATGCGAGAAGTATGGGTAATAAGCAGGAAGAACTGGAAGTGCTAATAAATAAATTCAACTATGACATTGTTGGCATCACCGAAACTTGGTGGGATAATACACATGATTGGAATGTTGGTATGGACTGGTACAGCTTGCTCAGGAAGGACAGACGGGAAAAAGGGAGGAGGTGTTGCCTTATATATTAAAAATGTACACACTTGGACTGAGGTGGAGATGGACATAGAGGGCGGAAGTGTTGAGAGTCTCTGGGTTAGGCTAAAAGGGGTAAAAAACAAGGGTGATGTCATGCTAGGAGTCTACTACAGGCCACCTAACCAGGTGGAAGAGGTGGATGAGGCTTTTTTTTAAACAACTAACAAAATCATCCAAAGCCCAAGATTTGGTGGTGATGGGGGACTTCAACTATCCAGATATATGTTGGGAAAATAACACAGCGGGGCACAGACTATCCAATAAGTTCTTGGACTGCATTGCAGACAACTTTTTATTTCAGAAGGTTGAGAAAGCTACTAGGGGGGAAGCTGTTCTAGATTTGATTTTAACAAATAGGGAGGAACTCGTTGAGAACTTGAAAGTAGAAGGCAGCTTGGGTGAAAGTGATCATGAAATCGTAGAGTTCACAATTCTAAGGAAGGGTAGAAGGGAGTACAGCAAAATAGAGACAATGGATTTCAGGAAAGCGGATTTTGGTAAGCTCAGAGAGCTGATAGGTAAGGTCCCATGGGAATCAAGACTGAGGGGAAAAACAACTGAGGAGAGCTGGCAGTATTTCAAAGGGACACTATTAAGGGCCCAAAAGCAAACTATTCCACTGGGTAGGAAAGATAGAAAATGTGGCAAAAGACCACCTTGGCTTAACCACAAGATCTTGCAAGATCTAAAAAATAAAAAGGAGTCATATAAAAATGGAAACTAGGACAAATTACAAAGGATGAATATAGGCAAACAACACGGGAATGCAGGGGCAAGATTAGAAAGGCAAAGGCACAAAATGAGCTCAAACTAGCTACAGGAATAAAGGGAAACAAGAAAACTTTTTATCAATACATTAGAAGCAAGAGGAAGACCAAGGACAGGGTAGGCCCACTACTCAGTGAGGAGGGAGAAACAGTAACAGGAAACTTGGAAATGGCAGAGATGCTTAATGACTTCTTTGTTTCAGTCTTCACCGAGATGTCTGAGGGAATGCCTAACATAGGGAATGCAAATGGCAAGGGGGAAGGTTTAGAAGATAAAATAAAAAAAGAACAAGTTAAAAATCACTTAGATAAGTTAGATGCCTGCAAGTTACCAGGACCTGATGAAATGCATCCTAGAATACTCAAGGAGCTAATAGAGGAGGTATCTGAGCCTCTAGCTATTATCTTTGGTAAATCATGGGAGACAGGAGAGATTCCAGAAGACTGGAAAAGGGCAAATATAGTGCCCATCTATAAAAAGGGAAATAAAAACAACCCAGGAAACTACAGACCAGTTAGTTTAACTTCTGTGCCAGGGAAAATAATGGAGCAAGTAATTAAGGAAATCATCTGCAAACACTTGGAAGGTGGTAAGGTGATAGGGAATAACCAGCATGGATTTGTAAAGAACAAATCACGTCAAACCAATCTGATAGCTTTCTTTGATAGGATAACGAGTCTTGTGGATAAGGGAGAAGCGGTGGATGTGGTATACCTAGACTTTAGTAAGGCATTTGATATGGTCTCGCATGCTATTCTTATCAATAAACTAGGGAAATACAACTTAGATGGGGCTACTATAAGGTGGGTGCACAACTGGCTGGATAACCGTACTCAGAGAGTAGTTATTAATGGTTCCCAATCCTGCTGGAAAGGTATAACGAGTGGGGTTCCGCAAGGGTCTGTTTTGGGGCCGGCTCTGTTCAATATCTGCATCAACGACTTGGATATTGGCATAGAAAGTACGCTTATTAAGTTTGCAGATGATACCAAACTGGGAGGGATTGCAACTGCTTTGGAGGATAGGGTCATAATTCAAAATGATCTGGACAAATTGGAGAAATGGTCAGAGGTAAACAGGATGAAGTTTAATAAGGACAAATGCAAAGTGCTCCACTTAGGTAGGAACAATCAGTTTCACACATACAGAATGGGAGGAGACTGTCTAGGAAGGAGTACGGCAGAAAGGGATCTAGGGGTTATAGTGGACCACAAGCTAAATATGAGTCAACAGTGTGATGCTGTTGCAAAAAAAGCAAACATGATTCTGGGCTGCATTAACAGGTGTGTGGTGAGCAAGACACGAGAAGTCATTCTTCCACTCTACTCTGCGCTGGTTAGGCCTCAACTGGAGTATTGTGTCCAGTTCTGGGCACCGCATTTCAAGAAAGATGTGGAGAAATTGGAGAGGGTCCAGAGAAGAGCAACAAGAATGATGAAGGGTCTAGAGAACATGACCTATGAAGGAAGGCTGAAGGAATTGGGTTTGTTTAGTTTGGAAAAGAGAAGACTGAGAGGGGACATGATAGCGGTCTTCAGGTATCTAAAAGGGTGTCATAAGGAGGAGGGAGAAAACTTGTTCATCTTAGCATCTGAGGATAGAACAAGAAGCAATGGGCTTAAACTGCAGCAAGGGAGGTTTAGGTTGGACATTAGGAAAAAGTTCCTAACTGTCAGGGTGGTTAAACACTGGAATAAACTGCCCAGGGAGGTTGTGGAATCTTCATCTCTGGAGATATTTAAGAGTAGGTTAGATAAATGTCTATCAGGGATGGTCTAGACAGTAATTGGTCCTGCCATGAGGGCAGGGGGCTGGACTCGATGACCTCTCGAGGTCCCTTCCAGCCCTAGAATCTATGAATCTCTAGTATTAAGCGGCTGTCAGTGCATTGCATGTATAGAAGTGCCAAAGCCTGTTGGCATTAGGATTCGAAGCACAACTTGGGATATCTCCTTAGTTTTCATAGTGACCAGTAATGGCTTTGAAGTTGCACAGACATAACCAGAACTCAGAAGGAAAAAAGACTGGAAGGAATCAGAGCCGAGAATAACTGACACGGTGAAAAAGAAAGTAAGCGGTAGGAAGAAAGCAGCCACTTCTGCCTGCCTTCACCAAGCAGCCTCATTGAAAGTAAGTAATTAAAAGCCACATGATGAGATGTGTGTGAATTTACCAGATACAGTACTTCACTTTAAAATATGACTCGCCCTGATGTTCTGAGAGCTTAGTTGTCCCTCAGATAATCAGGGAAGCTATTTATTGTAACAAAAAGCAGGAATGGTCCTTCACAATATCTGGCAACACTATGTATTGTGAAGGGGATGGGGGAAGATAAAGACTTTCATCAAATCCTGGGGCTGAGGACTGAAGAGGAAGGGCTTTGGAGCAGAGGGCACAGGTGCTGTAAGTAAGGGTGGTGGGGCTGCTGGCTTGAATCAGTAATAAAACCCCAAATATATGGTTTCCACCTTCAGCACTTCCACTATAAAAATTGTTCCAGCACCACTGGCGGGGTGGGGGTGGTTCAAGGCCAAGATTTACCATGGAGGTGCAGAAGACACAGAGGCAGAGAAGACAGAATAAAGAAAGTCTTAAACGATTTAATAGAAAAAAGATGTGATCACAGAACTATATTTAACTGAACTAGAATAATTCCTCATAACAATATCTTTCTTCGGTTATAGATATTTAGACAATAACTAGGGACAAATTTCTAAGAGAAGATGAATGTCTTTAATACCCACTCAGTGGGTACTTAGCACCTCTCAAGCTCACACACCTACGAAGTGTCAAATTACAGTCTAGACACCTTTGAAAATTATCCCATTTTTGACTCCAGAAAGTCAAGGGGCAAAAATCTACTTACTGTGACTGTTTTAATCAATGAACTAGAAACAGAAGAGATGACTGCAAAACATAATGAGACTTGAGTAAAAAAGCACTGTCTCCATTCTTATCACTTTCACTGGCTTTTTAACTTTGTACTTGACCAAAGATTCACCTGATTTTATATAATAAAATGGATTTGAAAAGAGATCTTATTGTGGTGTCAAGTGTGTTTATTTATGTTTAGTTCAGAAGTGCACTTGCCTCAGCTGATAATTATTCTGCATTTTTAGCATCGAGGTGGGCAAATCTTTCTATTTTTTTCATTGGATAAAAAATATGATTTCCTTCCTGTTACATAACTCAGAAGTCCCAATGTCTGCTATTGAGATAGCACTGTCTACCTTCCTAACATATGAGCTAAAGTTGCTCAAAGACAGACAGACATATTTAACCTGTCTTATTTTAAGCTTTACATTTTTTTACTAATGTGAAATTTCAGGTCAGCTGGAGTTATCTGTGAACTTTTCAGTCCATAATTCTGCAATACTAATATAGTTCTAACAGGCATTGCATTGAAATCAGACTTCAGCTCGGTATGTTTAAATTGGAGCTACTTGTGGTTTATTGGATATATGCAGGATTACAGTTCTGTTTGTCTTGGGGTTTGGATTTTTTTAGACACTCCCTAAATTTATAGTTATCCACTGAGGCTCTCTTCCAAGAAAAAGCCTTATTTACTTTTAAAAATACACTTGTCTATATATTTAGACTACTCTTTTGTTATTCTGTATTTTTCTAAGATAAAATACTGATAAAAACAGTTTAAGAATGAAATCATTCATCATGAAAGCCTGTTATTCAGTCATTAAGAGCATCCATATATGTAAAATGCAGAGACTCTTACCTAATTAGGAGGCTAGACCTGGACAATCTGTCTATACAGAAAACAAACAAAAATATGAGACCTAAAATGAGTAAGAAATCAATCATAACAAATACTGAAAACATTACAGAAATAGACAATATACAACTTTAGCTCAACCCTCTGTTTGCTAAGAGACAATGAATGCTGTAATCAGGCACAATGAATATGAAAGTCAGAGGTTCTACCAGGGTTCCTTTGTGATCTTAAGCAATACTTTTGATAAACAGGCCCTGATAAGAATAGCCTTGAAACATACTGAGCTTACCATGAGAAAGGTATGTGAAGGTAACACGGCTCTCACTAGGCTCTTTCAATAGCAATTCAGACTATATGACTTTACAGAACAGTCTGGGAACCCTTAATAAGTAGAGCAGGTCGGAAAAAATACTGACAAAACTGGGATTTTTCACTTGGATTTGTCAATTTTGCCCCACCCAGTCTAAACGTTTCATTGTGGAAGTTTGATTTGTGACTAAGTTCCAACAGAACCCAGGTTTTGGAATCCTGCATGGTTTCCTGGCAGCTCACCTGCTCTGCTCCGCAGTAGCTCACCTGCCAGCCTGGACTTCCCCAGAACTCCTGGCCTTTTCATAAAGGCTCCCTGGCCTTTCATGGGGAATTTCGGAATTTTGGGTTTTCATTCTGAATTGGAACAAAACCAAATATTGAAATCGTCCATGAGACAGATTTACTTTTCTCCTTACAGCTCTAGTCATCAGGTGAACCTACTACTTTATGTTCCCAGAAGGGATACATCTCTTGTATCTTCAGGAGGAGACCATGTTGTACAGCATCTCTCGTTCTTTTTTAATTATTTATATATGTATAGTGCTCTTGACAAACAATAGTGAGAAAGATGCTTCTTTCCTGAAGAGCTTGGAATCTAAATATACATGGTGAAGGGTGGGAGGGAAAAACAGAGGCACAGAGAATTGAAGTCACTTGACCAAGGTTCACAAAGCAGGTCTGTGGCAAACCCAGGAAGAACACCCACATTTTCTGACTCTTAGTTCAGAGTTCTATCTACTAGACCACACCGCACTTGTACTTATCTTTCCTTTTGGTTTTGCTGCATTTTCTCTTAGGCCTTGTGTTAACTCAGTCATAGATAACTCCAGTTAGCTCTGCAATGAACTCCTCTCAAGTTAGGTCATGTCTACGCTAGCGAGCTTTAGGGTGACCAGACAGCAAGTGTGAAAAATCGGGACAGGGAGTGGGGGGTAATAGGAGCCTATATAAGAAAAAGACCCAAAAATCGGGACTGTCCCTATAAAATTGGGACATCTGGTCACCTTAGCGAGCTTACAGTGGCACAGTTGAACCAATGAAGCTGTGCAACTGTAAGATCGCTCGTGTAGCCACTCTATGCCAATGGGAAAGAGCTCTCTCATCGACATACTAAAACCACTTCAACAAGCGGCAGTAGCTATGCTGGCAGGAGAAGCTCTCCTGGCAACATAACACTGTGCACAATCCCACCTATACTGGCAAAACTTATGTCACTTGGGGTGTGTGCGTTTTTTCACACCCCTGAGTGACATAAGTTTTGCCGACACAAGTTGAAGTGTAGACGGCCTTAGTCTAGTTCAAGTGAGCATGGGTCACACTGCAGAATGTGAGCTACATGGATTGTTTGTGTTAGAAGCTGATGAGTTGAGCTAACTTGAGCTGTATAGTCCCGGCACCTCTGGGCTTGCCACATCAGTTATGAAAGTAAAAAACAAATTGCTTGAGCCCCAGCACCTCATTGCTTGAGCCCCGGCACCTTTTTCATTACAAATTAAGCACTGGTTAAAAGTACCACCAAATATGAGTTAAAGGGGTTTTATATGTGAACAGGACTTGAATTATAACTCAAGTTAACTCTGCAGTGAAGACAAGCCCTTAAAAACAGAAGGCAATAATAACTAGAGTCAAGATCTGTATGTACTTTCAATGAGAAATCATATGGGTTTGTGTGACTGTTACCAGCCTAGGTTTCAGTGTAGTAGCCGTGTTAGTCTGTGTCAGCAAAATGAAAATAAGAAAGAAAAACTTGTAGCACCTTACTTGTTACCAGCCTGTTTCAAATGTACAGTACTCTTTTTAAGTGGGAAGTCTTTAAACAGGATGTCTCCCTAAGAACTGATTTAGGTCTAATTAAACTTAATAGCATGGCTGCCTCTTGGTAGGGATATTAATTTTGGTTTCATTGGGATGCCTTCAAGTAATTTAGTGCTGCTTAATCCTTTGTGCCTGTCGCAGTCTCATGCTGGTTCTGTCTGCATGTTCCTTTTAATAACATTTTCTCAGTCACTCCTAAGCTGTGTTTTAGACAGTTCTTATAACAAATGAACTGCCTGCTAGTTTGCTCTTTCCACATGGTGCCATTACATCACTCCTTTCACCGACAGTGGGTTTGTTTCCTGGAAAACTGCAGGTCACCATCTGCCCAGCTCCACAAGTCTATCCAGTAACATGAATAGCCTGTTACAGCACCTTAGATAGCAAGACCACTATTGAATTGCTGTTATGTATTTCTGATACAGAAGCAAGTCATCAGCCTGGAGTTTGTTTCCTTAATCTGCAATAAACACAGAGGGCCAGATCCTCAGCAGATGTAAACTGGTCTAGCTCCACTGACTTCAATGGAGCTGTGCTGCCTTATACCAGCTGAGATCCTGGCTCCAAATTCCTAGCTCTTAGGATTATGGAGAGAACCTTCAAAACGCATAGAGGATGTGAGGGGGATGATCTGGACCAATGACTACAGGTGCAGGGTGGGAAACAGACAACTTTTTTGTTTATTTAAAAGAGCCTTCTTGTAACTAAGGATGTAACTACATGTGCCTATTTTCATTACCTCCTTTCTGTTCTCCTTCCCTCCTGTGATTATCACACTGACTTTTTGTGTCATTTCCAATTAGATTGGAACCTTCTGTGAGCAGAGACCATGTCAACCCTCATGCTTACCAAACCAGTGAAAACTTTGCCTGAACTGACAGTCTGGCACTGGCTCTCAGCTCCTTGGCTAATTGACATCCTTGGATATGGAGGACTCAAGGCATGTACCAATTCTTTTATTTTTGTCATGATGCTCACAATGATCCACAGTCTATATGTTATGGTGTAGTCTGCCCCTTAAGGGTAGTGGTACCTAGCAGTCAGCCCACCCCTGGTCATGTGGCATAGCCCTTTAAGATTTTGGGAGGATTTTTTTGGTGTATACAAAGACCTGGGAAATAAGAGGTAATAGAGGAGAGGAGGTGGTCCTGGGAATAAGCAGTCTTTTGAAGAAAGTCAGTCACTGCTGCTTTATGGGCCTAGGACCTGGCACCTTGCAGAGTGGAGGACAACACTCCCCTCCCACCCAGACAATTGGGAATGAGCTGGGAGACTGGGACTAGCATATATGTTGCCTCATCCCATCACAGAGTAGAGAGACATCAGTAGGGAGGGCTGCCTGCCAAGCCTCTAAGATGAGAGACTAATTGGGCAAGGGTGCTCAGCTGAAGATGAAGCTGGTTAAGGCTTTGTAGCTAACCTAAACCACTACCCCCAGCTCCATGGTAGAGGACAGGGGGAACTCCTGTTTGAAGGAGGGAGATACTGTTTGTCCCAAAGCGAGCAGTAGAGAGACTACCTGAAATACAACCCCAGCCCTAGATGAAGGGCTGAAAGACAGGCTCCTGGCTGGAGGAGGGAGATATTAGTCCCTTAAATTGAGAGACACAGGGGCTACTCCCAGCTACTGTCAGAGGGTCTGTGAGCATCTCTGAGTGAGTGCCTCTGTAGCTGGCTGAGAAGAAGCTGTGAGGAACTACAAGTCCACAGCTGGGATAGGAGAGTCTGCAGATCTGGGGAAGACATTGACAAACAGGGCAAAGGTAGGAGCATCCCAGGGAAGTGGTCGAGGGATTGAAAGAACAGTCCTTAGCTGCCTAAAACAGGGTGCCAGGCTGGAACCCAGAGGAGAGAGTGGACCTGGGTTCCCCTACCACTCCCCCGGATCATGAGGGGAAGTCCAGGAATCAAGAGTAAAGAAACAAGATCTATGAATCTCAGACAGAGACCAAAGGATGGGCTTGGAGACCATTAGACTTTGGGCTTTCTTGGTTTTGGACTTTTCTGTTAAGCCTGGAAGAAGAACTGACTGAGAAGTGGCTTGGCCTGAGGGCTAGGCCATGGGAAAAGCCGATAATTGTGGAACCAGGATGGACAAAAGGGTGACTGCATCCTGACATGAGAAGGTGCACCAGAGGTGAGAGTCTAGACTACACCATGTAAAGCTTCTTCATTTTTATATAGGGGCACTTGGCTCAGAGGACAAAACTCATGTTTTGGATTATAGTGCAAAACCAGACTCCCTGGAGGGAATGAATCCGCATTTACTAGCTTTAACATGTCCAACCTGTTCTCTCTCCCCATTCTTGTCTCTTTTCATGTTTCAAGAAAGCAACACTCCAGCATCCTCTTGATGAAGACACAGCAGCGGGGTCTTTTCTCTGTATGCCCATATAGTCAAACCCTGGTCCCACTGAAGTCAATTTGAATCTTTGCATGGACTTCAATGGGGCTATGATTTCTCCCATGACATAACCCCCACTGGTGCTGAGGAACTGAGATAAGCACCCATGTAGATAGTGTTGCACATAAGACTTACACAGAATGATATTGCTTCTATAAATGACAACTCACATCTACACATAACTGAGAATCCTGTGGAAATGAACAGAACTGGTTTTCCTCTGCAGCTGTTCATCCACATACCATAGGTTCTTTGAATAGCTAGTTAAACACATCCTGACTAACAGTATAAACTTCCAGTATGCATTGGGCCTGCTTCCCCTTTCACACAAATACAAGTCAGGAGTGATCTTACTGACATCAATGAGTTTAGACCAGCGTGAAGGGAATTAGGTCCAATGTATTTGGCATATGTGACTTGGATTATCCATTTACAGAAAAGCCATGCTTAACAAATTAAAGCCACTGTGCCTTTGCAGCTTACTTCTCATCTCATTTACACTTTTTTAAAAAAAATCAGTGCAGTTTCATCAGCTACAATTCAGTATGTTGAAATTTCTGCCAGTGTATGAGAGTGGATCAGACCTATAAGCTAATTGCACCTTATGAGAAACTAACTTTGATGCAGTGAGTGAGCTGGATTGCTATTAACTGAGGGATATAAAACTCTCATATAGTG
Source organism: Macrochelys suwanniensis (assembly GCA_033296515.1). Lineage (NCBI taxonomy): Eukaryota > Metazoa > Chordata > Testudines > Chelydridae > Macrochelys > Macrochelys suwanniensis. The sequence continues at coordinate 237,223,008 of CM065776.1, read as the reverse complement.
CTTCACTGTAACTTTGAATGCAACTAATTGATCAAAATACCTCAAAAAAGGAAGTTATTTTCTTAATGTTCCAAGTGTCATTTTATTGTAGCTTCCTAAAGTGCACACTTCCCCTTTGTACTACTATGACTGCAGTTACTAAAACTTTTTGTCAAGATCTTCATGTACATCAGTATACAGGACACAGTAGGAGCAGATGTGTGTCTCTGGCTATCAAGTTTGAGAAAAGAGGGGCCTTTCTTTAAGCACATATGTTTTAAAGTGAGGGCAAAGGAACCAAACTTGCTTATGCAATGACCGCTACGCTGCTTCATTTTTTTCCACATCAGTTTTGACACCAGTTCAGTAGCGAAGCCGGCAGGAAAAGCAGAAGCAATTAAATGAAGGGTGTTGGCGAAATAACAAAGAACATGTTAGAAGTCAAAGTCCATATCCTGTCCTTGTGACACCGATACCCCCACCCCACACACAATGCTCCCATTGATGTCAATGGCAGTTTGGTTTGTAGAAAGAGGGCCAGATATGGCTCTTAATTCATGTGCCTCTTTAAGCACATGAACTATCTTACTGACTGCGATGAGGCAGGCACAGGCTTTTGTGTCTTGCTGAACTCATAGACTTTAAGGCCAGAAGGGACCATCATGATCATCTAGTATGACCTCCTGGGTTGAATGACTAGTTCTAACAACAAAGGCAACTTATGCAATAATAATTGCAATGCAGCATTTAACTGTATAAATATATTCAAACAATGAAGTATCTCATTGCCCTGGCATATGGACATTATAGGCCATATTTGTTACTCTCTCCAGGTGGTAAAATGAATTATCTGTACGATGAGACCCCAGCCCATTGACACATAGATTCCCCCAGAAATAAATTATTGTGGTGATGAGGAGGAAGAAATACCTGTCTTTGGTCTTCATCATTATAGTTTCTGAGCACCTTTGTGCTATGGTCTGAAGGCTGCTAAACCACAGATGTGGTAGAAAGTGAGAGAAAGCAAGTACCACAAGAGATTAAACCAATCTAGAAAGGATCCTTGGGGAGGGTTTACAACCTCCTGCCTAGGACACACATCTCCACCCCTCTTACTTTTCACAGGGCTCTGGCATGTGAGCCCTGGCTTAATGAGGTCCTTTCAGCTGAGGGCGACCCCCACATTTGGGACAGGTTAAGCACAGTTCTGCGCCCCTTTGTTCACAATAATGCCAACATTGGACAGCATTTCACTACCGCTGCATTCAGTATTAAAGTGATTTGTAACCCAACACCAGCTCCAAAGTTGATCACTTTGAGCAGCACACCGCTCTATCTGCTGAATATGTAAGCAAGGTAGGTGTGTTCATGTAAATACAGATTGCTCTTGAAGTCTCCCCTCCCCCCCCCCCCCCCCCCAGCTAGTTGTCCGGGAAGAATTCAGCAGACGCTGCTTACATATAGCTCATCAGCTACCCTTGGCCTAGAACTTTTCCTCTGCCTGTTTCAAATTTGAACAAAACACTTGACTTCACGTTCTATGTTCCCTTTCAACACACTAATAGCAATAAAGAAACCTGCTGAAACAACTTTAAAAAATTAGGTTTATGGTTTATCTATAATTACCACATTACTTCCCTTTTATGTTTGTAAAATACAGGGAAACAAACTAACCTGTTTTCTGATGTTCTATTATTTTAAATTACCCATTGGCTTTGTGGGGCCAGTGTAACTGAATAGCTTTGTTGCTATTACACAGGGAACGCCTTCCCTATTAACTTTATGACTCTTCCTCAATCCTAAAGGTTAGCTTCAGGGGAAATAAAAATTCATTTCCTCTTTTAGTGGTTAGTCAGTTTAATATAAAGTTTTAAATTCTGCATGTAGGCTTTAAATTAAATAGGATTACGCAACCTCTGCTCTTGTTTCAAGAATATAATTTTCCAGGAGTATCTTGAATGAAGAAATCAGGAGTTTTAGAGACCACATGGATCAATGATTTGTTTTTAGTCAAATGTGGTCTGCAGTTCAGCATTTCCTGGAGCAGCCACATCTGCTACCACCTGTCTTCTCTGAAACTAACTGAACTGTGACTTTCAGCTTTCTACCTTTATAGGAAGACACAGCACAGCTTTAATTAGAGCCTCTAGAGTTCTCACCAGCTCACAACCTACCTGCATATTACATATAGAAAGAACCACTGTGGGACAGAGTTAAGGTTGGTGTGATGCTGTATGGTTGAATATGACCACTTATAAAATTGATATTGCCACTGTTATACAATTGCAAAAACTCTCGTACAAAGTATGTCATGTAAGGTGTCAATGGAAAAGTTATGATTTGCTAAATAAGATTATCCTGTTCAAATCCATGTATCATCACTGTATGTGAAGTTATTAATATTGGCTATATATCTGTATCTCAAATGTGTTTGTTCCTGGGATAACACCCACAGGTAGTTTACTTCCAGTCTCGCCAGCCCATTGTGAATGGACTTTTCAAACTTGATGGCCCATTAAGGACACTTCACTCTAACAATGGGCAATAGAAGAAACTCATCCTACCCATTAAGCCTTCCTGTGGATGCCTCAGCAAGTAGATGGGTAATGGCTGCCCCTGTTAGTCATCAAAGCATGTAAAGACATGTGATATCTTCATGTGACCCTGAACTCCATCTTGAGCCAGTAACTTTCCATGCACCTGGGCTGTGAGCTTTGTTTCAGCCAGTACATTTCCAGGCACATGGCAAAGGGTATAAAAGATCCCTGAGATATCTCCATTTTGCCTCTTTCCTGCCCTGATTCTTGGGACTCCATTTACAACTAAAAGGAGCATTTTGAAATATGGACTGAGGATCTTCCAATCTTTTGGAAGTTACCAGAGAGACTTTACAAGCTAGCAGTTTATTCATTCACTGCTACCAACCTGATATAAGGACTTTGCAAATATTTCTATGTATATGATCTATTAACCATTATTAACTCTCTTCTTCTTTTCTTCTGTTATTAAGCCTTTAGTTTTTAGTTACTAAAGGATGGGCATCAGCGTGATTATTGGGTAAGATCTGAGTGATATATTGACCTGGCTATGTGGCTGATCTCTTGAGATCAGAAGAACCCTTTGTTTGATTAAATTGGTTTTCAATAACCACTCATCATGAAGTCTAGTATCTGGGTAGTGAAATAAGGGCTGGAATGCCTCAGGAGACTGCATTTTTTGCTGCTTGTTAACCAGGGTGGCGAGACAGAAGTTTACTTTTGTTACTGGCTTGGTATAATATAATGATAGAATAACCACTAGTTTGGGGAGAGTCTGCCCTATTTCTCATCAGTTTGTCCTGGATGTGTCATTTTCAGCTGTGACCCACTGAGGCACAGTGACAGTTGGCATTAAAATAGTAATTAAACAATCCCTAGTTCTCTCAAGTTTAAATCCTCAACCTCACTCTGCATCCAGAAATTAGTTTTGTTTGGGGAACTGTGTACTTATGACAGAGGTCATACATGCTTTCCAGGGAGCAAACACTTCATTCCTTACTTAGGTCTCCCGGCACCCTCCCCACTTCTTCACCCATGGAGCCAAGTATAATTAGGCCTTAAACTAAGATTGGCTCAGATACACACTCACATTATCGTCCTTTGTTATTTGACTGCTATTCTCTTTCCATTTTCCTTATGTTTTAAAGCCATTTCTTTATTGGAAATTACACTGCTAACAAACAGGTCTCACACAATATAAATCAGATAAAGTCTCAGGTTCATATTTATTGAAAGTAAACTACACATTTGTTTCTATTCAGCTTTTAAAAAAAATACAAGCAAGGGTAATTAGGGGCACAAATGTGTGACGTAAATAGTTGTTCAAGTGACACTTCAGTTCAAGGAAAAGCATTAATCAGGGGTTTTTATCTTCTTTTTTTGTAAAGAATTTCTACAAGAGACTCATGAGGATGGATGTTAGCATGCAATAGAGTTAGTTTACTTAACACGTAACTGCTTGGATCTATGTTTTCATATTATTGCCCCTTGAGTGGTTAGCCAATATTTGGAGCCTTGCAGGGTTGTTTCCATTTGGTGGAAAAATTGGTGACACGAGTCAGGGATATTCATGGGGTAATCTTGTTTGTTTACAAAAACCAACCAACTAACCAACCAACAACCCACTTACACAAAGTCCTATTTCTCTGAACAAAATAGGACCAGTAGGTGGTATCCTTGCTCAGAAGTCCCCTAATCTGCCATTCTAGAAAGCTCTATGCCCAAGAAGTTGTTCATTTCAGGCAGAAACTCACAACTCCTTCTCCTGGCTTATTGGGGCCTCCTAGACACACATCACACATCCTGTACCCAATCCTAGCTCCTGTGTTTGCAGTCAGGGGAACTGCTGAGTCCACATGGACTAGCAGTGACCTGCCTCAGCTGGTAGCCCCACAGCCTCTACCTATTGTCACTCCTTAAAGGGGCTTGATTGTTCCTTCTGTTGAGCTTGAAAGAATGCCTGTCATACCCATTGGCTTCAACAAGGTCTTCAGCATAACAATGACAGCACTTTCAAAACATTCATTTACATTTTGTTACACTATCCAGTATACAATAATTGTACAATAGTTTCATTCACATTAGTTACCATTCAACTAATAAAGTTACTGGAACATGGGTCCTTCCTATCCTATAGGATGTTTCCTCTGATTCTAAGCTTACTTTGTTTTTGCTGTATTGTACTCAGTTGAAAAAAAGAAGCAGAGACCAAAGTTCTGTTCCCTCTCAGCACTAACCTAATATTGTTTTTGTTTCTGGCTCAGGGAAACAAATGCTGGATGAGAACTAAACACTAATCAAATCTTTGCTACATATAGGTCAGGAACGTCTGATAGGCCAGAGGATCCTAATTATTTTTTTCTGGATTGTTAGAATTGTATTATATTGCACTGTGTTGAATCATATATTCTATGTAATGTGCTTTTGATTGCCTTTGTACGATTAGATATATGGTTGAGTTGGTTTCATATATTGTGAACTGGAGCAATAAAAAGCTGAAGTAATCATTCTCTAAGGTATCTATAATAAAATTTGATTTTTCCTTCAAAGTACTCAAGAAAAAAAACACAATTCTCTTTCCATCTGACTTTGCTAGAGAAGAAATATTTAGACCATTGCTGCAACAAGACTCGGATTAACATTTGCCCTGAGTTACAACTATGCAACCCCATTTAAAAACCAAACAAATAGAGGTTGTACTAATAAATGAGGGCAACATTTAGCCATTGTCTTGTCTTTCTCACCACCAGAAATTGGTCCAATAAAAGATATTACCTCACCCATCTTGTCTCCATAACATCCGGAACTAACATGGCTGTAACCACACTGCATAGAATATCAGTAGTCAGCATTCTTCTGTAAGTGTTTCTGCCTCAGGTGCCTTTGACAGTGGTGCAGAGGTAAAGGGCCTAGAGCCCTGCCTAGGGTTGCCAACTTCATAATATTTAAAAACTGGAGACTCCATCAGGAATGCCGGAACCTTCCTTTCCGCACTCCTTCCCCCTGAAGACCTGCCCCGCCTCTTCCCTTGAGGCCCCGTTCCTGCCTTGCCCCATCTGCCTGAGTCCCCACCCCCAGTCGCTTCTTTTCCCCCCCTCCCTCCGTCACTCATTGCTTTTCTCCTCTCTCCCCCCTCCCTCTGTGGGTCAGGAGGGATCACCTGCAGAGCCGGGGCTGGGAGCTGTGGTCGCTCAATGCAGGTAGGAGGGGCTGAGTAGGGGCTGGTGCAGGTGATGACTTGGTTCCTCCTCCCACCCCCCCATTGTAACTGGACTTTGGTTGTCCACTCAGTAGATCTGACCAGACTCCGTCAGATCCCCTTTTCCACTTTCTGGATGAAAACCAGACACCTGGCCACCCTAGCCCTGCCTGAATTTCTACTAGATGCTCAGTGGTGCATGCTGTATGCAGTACTACATGCAGACCATTGTCAAAATCTTTGAATAAAGCTGCTCTTTCTACCTTTGGATTACAGAGCTGTCTCCAAGGTTTTTGCTGCCCTATGCAAAATCTCTCTCTCAGTCATTAGTTGCTGACTCAATAAGTAGCCATTAAATATTGTACTGGCCTAGGAATCTTCCTGTCCTGCTTAGTGTTAACATTTGCTTGAGTAGTTTTTCTTTTAAAACAAGATTTTCACCTGAAAATCACTAAGAGGCTGATGTGCAGAGGTCACAGCAGAGAGGCAGGTGGCAGCAGAAGGTGACTGACAGTCGGCTGGCGAACGAGTGGCTGGTGAGGCGGTGAGCAGAGTGAGTGGCCAGCAGGGAGGCTGGCGGAGAGGCGCAGCCAGCAGGGCAGTTGGCGGAGAGGGGCAGCGGGCGAGTGCCTGAGCAGCAGAGTGAGAAAGGTGCCTCCTTATCTTCACCCAGGGTGGGAGGAGAATTCTGCAGATGCACCTCTGAACTCTGGGTCTGCACTGACCAGGGACAGCAACTGTGAGCGGGGTGCAGAGAAGGGATGGGCACTTTAAAGGGAATTTTGGGTTGCTGGGAGTAAGAACCTGAGGGGGAAAGGACACTGCCCAACTTACTTGGGGGTGGGTCTTTTGCTCATAGTTTATGTTTATGAACCCTGTTTAGGGTGTTTTCCCAAATTAATGCCGAGTTACTTCCCTCCTTTTATTAAAAGTTTCTTTTCTACACTCAGACTCTGTGCTTGCGAGTGGGGAAATATTGCCTCTCAGAGGCGTCTAGAGGTGGTGTATAATTTTCCCAGGTTACTGGGTGGGGGCTCCAGCCGGTTCAGTGGTATATCGATGGAAAGGAACCCCTAGATATTGAACCTGGCCCTGGTTGCTACTGGCTCTGCCTGACAGAAGGGTTGCATATATAAAACAGGAGTGTTTAGCATGCTGGAAAGCAAGCAATCAGCTGCTGAAGAAAGTAGCGACTGCTTAATACATAGAACAGTAAAGCAACAATGTAACTTTGCATGTCTGTAGTACCTTCAAACTTTGCATCTCAGAGATTCACAAATCAGAGTGAATTAAACCCTCTGAAATAGGTAACGCAAGGAGTAATCCTACAGATTAAGGAATGGAAGCACAAAGGGTTTGAGTGACGGTGACACACAGATTCAGGCAGGAAATCTGGCAGAACCAGGAACAGAACCCAAAACTCCTTACTCCTCATTCTATTATTAAACCCATTGGCTCTTCCTGATGAATTCTTCTGAGTCAGTGAAACCCATAGTCTGCAATTAGCATTTTTAACTTCAAATAATATAGGGCCACCTGCTAGTGTCTGTGTACTGTTGCTTTAAATATGTGGCAGGAAGGGAGTGGGAAAGCATCTAAACAGATGCTGCCCAGTCTCTCAGCGTATGCAGTGTGCCCAGCCATTTGATAGCATCGTCCTCAGCCAGATGAAGAACCAGTAGCCTGATATCGAAGTAAGTCAGCAGGCACTCATCATGTCTGAAGTTGACCACATCTACACCGTGGGTTGTTAGATAAACCCCATGTGAAGAGATTGGCCACACAATTGCCCTGTTCTATTTGAAACTGGTTCAGGGATGACCACAAGTGCCTTGGCAGGTGTAGCCAAATAGTTTATTGTTCATTTATTGGGTGTTTTATCATGTTATGTCATATATAATCATTGTATGCTAATAGAGTTAAATTGTAGGATTATAGAAGTATAAGACTGATCAGTAGTTAGAAGGGATAATTATGTATTAGGTATCTAAGCAAATAGGGCTGAAACACAAGGCCTACAGGCTAAGGCCTGTAAGATTCTAGCTTAGCCATACTAGGCCTTAGTCTCAAGAAATGCTAGACATAAGTAAGTGACCAGGGAATGACCCTATGCCCCAAGATTATGGGAAAACAGTTACTAATGGGTGATCATGCAAAAAATTAACAGTCAAAATAATTTTTTTGCTTACAAGATACCCGGTAGTCACATTTTTCTAACACATGCCCTAACCACATGATGCACTATGTGCATAAATGCTAATGAAGTATAGTCAGAAATCACATTATAAAGGAGAGTGCCCAGATTAGGAAAATTGAGCTCCCTATGGACCACCCCTCTACTGATGGTCAATCCATCAGACCCTAACACTAAGAGGATGTGAGTATAACCATCTTTGTAACTTGTGCATTGGTCTGTATAAAATTGCTATATATTTGGGTATTCATAACTTTAATTGTAACTTTAATAAAACTTGTAAAACAGACTAGACCTTGTACTTGTAAATGTATGTGTGGTCCAGGGGTGGGCAAACTTTTTGGCCCAAGGGCCATATCTGGGTATGGAAATTGTATGGTTGGCCATGAATGCTCACAAAATTGGGGGTTGGAGTACGGGAGGGGGTGAGGGCTCCAGCTGGGGGTGTGGGCTCTGGATTGGGGCTGGGGATGAGGGGTTTGGGGTACAGGAGGGTGCTCTGGGCTGGGACTAAGGGGTTCAGAGGTCAGGAGGGGGATCAGGGCTGGGGTAGGGGGTTGGGTTCAGGAGGAAGTCAGGGTGCAGGCTGTGGGCGGCGCTTACCTCAAGCAGCTCCTGGAAGCAACAGCATGTCCCCACTCCAGCTCCTATATGGAGGCATGGCCAGGTGGCTCTGCGCGCTGCCCCATCCGCAGGTGCCGCCCCCGCAGCTCCCGGAAGCAGCAGCGTGTCCCCGCTCTGGCTCCTATGTGGAGGTGTGGCGCCAGCCAGGTGGTTCTGAGAGTTGCCCTGTCTGCAGGCACCACCCCTGCAGCTCCCATTGACTGTGGTTCCCGGCCAATGGGAGCTGCAGGGGCGGCAGTTGGGGTGGGGGCAGTGTGCGGAGCCCCCTGGCTGCCCCTACGCATAGGAGCCAGAGTGGGGACATGCTGCTGCTTCCAGGAGCTGCGTGGAGCCACGGCACGCATAGAGTGGGGCAAGCCCCCCAACCACACTTCCCGGCTGGAGCACCAGAGCAGGGCAAGCCCCAGACCCCGCTCCCTGGTGGGAGCTCGAGGGCCAGATTAAAAAGTCTGATGTGCTGGACGCGGCCCGCAGGCCATAGTTTGCCCACCCCTGGTGTGGTCACTACCCTTGGTCTTTATGTGTTCCTAAAGATTCTAAATCTGAAGCAAGTAGCAGAGGTGACTTTCACTCTGTTAAGCTTGAAACTGTAGCCAGTGCAGAACTGAACCTACGGTGGTGTAATACCACATTACTAAATTCACTTTAAATAAAATAAAAGGCTACACAGGTCAAAACCTGGTGGATAGATGGTTGGCTTGATGACAAGAGAGTGATTAACACCTGTCATCGCTGACCACTTGTTATGCCAGGCAGATTCCATCGTCATGTCCTGGGGTGGCATAAGTGACCATAAAGGGCATCTAGAAGACAGACGAACTGGCAGGTGGTTGAAGAAAGAGCATGATGGAGACCCCTTCACGGCGAATATGGGGAAGTGCTTTGTTACTAATACTGGCAGCCATAGCACGTAAAGTCCCAGTAACAATGCGCATAGCTTTTTTAAGCTCTACATCAACCAGCCTCGAGTGAGATAAGCGACACCAGACAGGAGCACAGTATTCTGCAGTTGAATAGCAGAGCAAGGGCTGATGTTCTAAGCATCCAGGCGCTCCCACCCCAGGTTGAGCTGGCTAGCTTGCTGAGCAAGTTGTTCCGAGTGCTAACTTTGGCTGCTGTCTTCCTCAAGTGGTTGTGGTATGTTGATGACCTATCCAATGTCACGCCAAGGTAAACTGGGTTTGGGTCGTGCTGCAGGCATTGACCATTTAAGAAAATATTTAACATGTGGCTTGCGCTTGCATTATGGGGATGAAATATGCTATAAACCGTCTTAGAAAAGCTCAGCGCAGGTGCCATCAATTACAGTAGTCTGTCATGAGCTTCATATCATCTCTCAGGACCTTGTCAATTTCTGAGAAGGAATGAGCTTGATTAGCTGCAGCAGACAACATCGGCGTAGATAAACTTTCACGAGAGTGTTGCTGGCGAGTCATTGATGTACACATTGAACAGTATCGGTGAAAGAACTGAACCTTGAGGAAGACCGTTAATCTGACACTTCCAGGAACTGCAACGGTTGCCCATGTGTACTGTGAACCCCCTATTTTGGACAAAATCCTCTACTACTTTGACCACCCAACATGAGGCAACTTAAGAGAGTTTACACAGAAGGCCTCTGGGCCAGACCATGTCATAAACAGTGGTCAAATCCAGGAATATGTCTCCTGTCTTTAGACTTTGTTGAAAACCATTTTTGATAAAGGTGGTCAAGGTCAAGACTTGATCACAGGTGCTATGTCCTTTCCTGGACCCTGCCAGCTCAACCTGCAAGACATTGTCCAACTCTGGAACGATTCATTGGAGGATCAAGTGTTCAAACACCTTGAAGCACACTGACAGTAATGATATTGGGTGGTAACGCGCCATGTTGTGGGGGTCCTTGCCCAGGTTAAGAATGGCAATAATCTTTGCTTGATGCCAAGCGCGTGGTAGCTTCTTCTCATTCATAGTGCATATATAGACGTTAGTGAGCCACTGTGACACCTTTGGTCCAAGGTACTTAAGGAATTCCAGCAGATGTTATCATACTCTGCTGCTGTGCCTGGTTTGATGGAGTTAAGGCCCTTATCTAGTTCATGAATGGCTCTGGTTGACTTCTGCCCACATTCTAATGTTGAATGTGAAGCAAAGGGAACAGAGTAACTTTAAGGGTAACACTATTTTCCTAATGAAGTTCCTTGTTCAGTGCTAGAATAAAGTGCCTTACTGCCGCTCTTTTCTATTGTCACATGACACAGTCGAAGTCTTGCATGGCAATTTAGACACTGGTGTTAGACAGCTAGTAATCTTGTATTCTAATCTGAAGTGGTCAGGAGGTTTGGACTTTCTCCCTTGACTCCAGAATGTGTGGTCCCTCCATATATGCCATGCTACATTTGTGGGCAAGGCTCCTGACGTTCTTGTTTCCATTTTAGTTTAGTTGCTTGGGGATTTTATGTTGTTGGCCCTGGATATCTGTTTTTATAGGCATTTTGCCCTGGTTTATTGCAAACTCATTTTTAGTTATTTTAGTTAAAGCTGCCCAGTAACTGTCAGGCATGGATGCCTATAAATTAGCATGTATTATTGTAATAAATTTGCATCATTGCTGAAAGTCAAACTGTCGAGCATAGACATCTAAATAGAGGGGTAAGTGAGAAGTTGGAAGACTTCATCACTTTCCAATAGGGAATGCAGCAGAAAATATCTAATCTGGAGAGGCAGGAAGTATGGAGAATGAGGTATATAAAAGAGAAGCCATGCAAGTTTCTTTTAGCTTCGAAACTCAGTTGAAAGACCCAGAAAATTGGGATGTTAACAAAAGATCTTAAGGATTGTCAGTCTTTCAGAGAGAACTAACAAAACTTACACACTTTTAGGATAACCACAGTTGTTGGGTTTGTTTGTTTGTTTGTTTGTTTTTAACTATTGGGACTAAATGCTAAGAGGCAGCATGCTTATGATCCCTTCCAAATGACCCCACCAGACCAAGAGAGCAGTGATTGTGCACTACAACAATTACAGAGAGAGGCTGCTTGTAGCATCAGCTAACTATGAAATGGAAGAGTGTAATGATCAAGCACAAACAGGCTGCTATTTTTATAAGTTGCTTCTACAGGCATTCATTTGCACTGAGCTCACTTCAGTTTATGGCTTTGGAAAGAGCAAACCATTTGCCATTATATGGTATTGACTGGCAGTCCTCTGCTATGCTTATGCCTAGTAATAGGCAAACATTCAAAGGTACAGAGGTTCTGTTCATGTAACTGTGGAAAAAGTTGATTATTATAATACACTCTTGCACTCTGAAAGTACCCTCTCTTAGGACCTCAAAGTGCTTTCCAGATACTAAGTCTCTCTACACCCCTGTGATATAGGTAGATATCTCCATTTTCCAAATAAGGAAACTGAATTACAGAGAGGTATGGACCAAAACTTTCACATCCATATGCTTAAATTCACACTGATGCATGCAAATAGTGCACAGGCCTCCTTTTCAGGGGCTATCGGCAAAGGGGTAAAATTCATCCTATGTGCAAACTCCTAGGCCATGTCGGCACTACAGAATTACGTCAACCTAACCTACATCGGCATACAGCCACTGAATTATTAAATTGCTTGTGTGTGTGTGTGTGCACACATGTGGCTCCTTGTGTCGGCAGTGAATGTCATCCCCAGGAGCGCTTGTATCGATTGTATTGTCAGTGTGGGGCATTGTGGGACAGCTCCTGTAAGCCAGTAACAGTTGACATAAGTGTAAGCAGAGTCAGAATGAGCTCTACCCTGACATCTGGTGGTGAGCTGTGGGAAAGGACGTCAGGGGCTGATCTCGTTTGCATGGGAACACCCACTCTGTGTAGCATGGTGGGACTGCTTGCCCAAATGGTCACTTTGGCGGCTGTGGGCTCCCCAGTCTCTTTGTTATTGGGGCAGGATGAATAAAGTGTTGTTATCCTGGTTATGTGAATCAAGGACAGTAGAACTGTACTTGGCATTTTATGACTGAGGGACTCGCCCTCAACTAAGTAGCACTCACTAGGCAAGGGACATAGGTTCCAAAGCCCAGTTAATTCACAGAGGCTGGGGACAGATATTTGTTCCTGGTAGTGTGGGCCTGAAACACTACTTTGATTCTGCCTCTTTCCACTGTATAATAACAGAGCTAATTTTGACTTTATGAGAAGTCATATTGATGAGTGGCCAGCAGGCTGGCTATGGAGAGGTGTGGCAATTGGCTGTTGACCAGAACATGTAAGGTGCCCCTGTACCTTCCCCCCTTCCACTCAGGCATGGAGATAAACTCTGCAGATGAGCTTCTGAACTCCGGGAGCTGCACTGACCAAGGACAGAAACTGTGGGAGAGGTGACTTTTGGGTTGTTGAACTCAAGAACCACTCTGGGATTGCACTGACCAAGGAAAGAAACTGTGGGTGAGGTGCCTGTAAGGGTTGCTGGACTTAAGACCCTGAGGGGAAAAGGATATTGCCAAACTTACTTGGGGTTGGGTCTTTTGCTCATGGTTTGTGTTACGAATCCTGTTTGTGGTGTTTCCCCAACATAATGCCGCATTGTTTCCTTCATTAAAAGGCTTTTGCTACACTGAGACTCTGTGCTTGCGAGAGGGGAAGTATTGCCTCTTAGGGTACGTCTATACTAATCGATCTATTGGGGATCGATTTATCGCATTTCATCTAGACGTGATAAATCGATCCCAGAAGCACTCCCCGTCAACTCCGGAACTCCAGCATGGCGAGAGGCGGAAGTGGAGTCAACGGGGGAGCGAGCCTGCGCCATGTGGACCCGATGTAAGTAAAATTATTTTGATCTAGGAAACGTTGACTTCAGCTACACTATTCTCGTAGCTGAAGTTGCGTATCCTAGATCGATCTCTCCCCCCCCCCCAGTGTAGACCAGCCCTGTGAGGTGCTCAGGGGGGTGGTATGTAATTGTCCCAGATCACTGGCTGGGGGCTCGAGATGGTTTTGCATTGTGTTATTGAAACGGAACCCCTAGATACTGAACCTGTCCCTCGTTGCTGCCAACTCTGACGGGCAGAAGGATTACATAAGGAATGCAGTGTCTACAGTGACACTGTGACAACCTAATTACATAGACTGTTACTCTATGCCACCCAGAGAGCTGGTGTTACTAAATTGGTGTAGAGAGGCACTTATGTCGGTGCAGGCCAAATTTAAGTGAAGACATTTCCACAGTTAGGTCAATGCAAGGCAGCTTATGTCGGCCTAACCCTGTTGTGTAGACCAGGCCCTACTTTCACAACTAGGAAGCACAGCTTTAAAATTCATCCACCCATCAAACAGCCAGCTCTATTTTAGTACCAAAAAATCTTCTAAGAGCTAGGTTCTACTACACACTATCTTGACATATCTGCTGAAAACCCATTCCAGTTAATCAGGAGTGTATCAGATTTATTCTGCATGTCCTTCCACATTCTGTAAACACCCAGGAATTGCATGTGAGTTCGTACAGTTTTCCTGCCATTATATTTGGGTGGTTTGATTATTGTCTCTTCCCAACTGAAAAATCAAGTATTTAATTTCTCATGCACCCTGAAAAAGAACAATGAACAGAAAATATTGCAAGGAAATTCTGCTCTTAGTACCGATGTGGAAGTCAGATGACTGATATGCAATAGATTTCGTAGTGATTTTTTCTTCTGAAGTTAATTTAGAATCTGATATCCCCATTTATTTTAGTGAGTGGGATTAGATTCAACAGATGTTAGTTGTTTCATCTAACACTATATGACACTGTGATCTGAATTCATGCATTCACTTACAGCCTTCCCTTCTATGGAGAAGTCCTACTTTTAATTTTGCTATACAGAAAACAGATGCAAGTTTTTTCCCGAAAGCAAAAATCACAAAACAGCCTGAATTAAAAATGTCCCTTTCCTATTGCTTGTTTTTGAAATGGTAACTTTTCCTTTGTGTATGAAAACATTGCCTTGTGAGACCATATTGTCACTTCCAACTGATACGTCCCCAATTTATAGCACAAATTCTTATTGTTAGTCCCTAAATGCATGACCTTGCACTTTGCACTATTAAATTTCATCCCATTTCTATTACTCCAGTTTACAAAGTCATCCAGATCATCTTGTATCATATTCCAGTCCTCCTCCATATTGGCAATGCCTCCCAACTTTGTGTCATCCAAAAATTTTATTGGCACACTACCACTTTTTGTGCCAAGGTCATTAATAAAAATGTTAAATAAGATTGGTTCCAAGACCAATCCTTGAGGAATTCCACTAGTAACCTCCCTCCAGCATGACAGTCACCTTTCAGTATGACCAGTTGTAGTCTCCCCTTTAACCAGTTCCTTATCCACCTTTCAGTTCTCATATTAATCCCCATCTTCTCCAATTTAACTAATAATTTCTCATGTGGAACTGTATCATTAGCCCCCTCTCTTGTAAGGTGAGGGTATGTCATCTCACACCTCAATAAATGTACAAATTAATAAACATAAATAAATCCACACAATGCTTTAACATCAGGTCCTAATTATTTCTCTCATTCCATAAAGGTGGATGCTAGAATGAAGATCAGTTCAGAACATAAGAATGATCATATTGGGTCAGACCAAAGGTCCATCTAGCCTAGTATCCTATCTTCCAACAGTGGCCAATGCCAGGAGCCCCAGAGGGAACAGGTAATGAACAGAACAGGTAATCATCAAGTGATCCATCCCCTGTTGCCCAGTCCCAGCTTTTGGCAAACAGAGGCTAGGGACACCATCCTGGCTAATAGCCATTAATGGACCTATCCTCCATGAATTTATCTAGTTCTTTTTTGAACCTTGTTATAGTCTTGGCCTTCACAACATCCTCTGGCAAAGAGTTCCACAGGTTGACTGTGCATTGTGTGAAGAAATACTTCCTTTTGTTTGTTTTAAACCTGCTGCCTATTAATTTCATTTTGGGACCCCTAGTTCTTGTGTTATGGGAAGGAGTAAATAACACTTCCTTATTTACTTTCTCCACACCAGTCATGATTTTATAGACCTCTATCATATCCCCCCTTAGTTGTCTCTTTTCCAAGCTGAAAAGTCCCAATCTTATTAATCTCTCCTCATACAGAAGCTGTTCCCTAACCATTTTGGTTGCCCTTTTCTGAACCTTTTCCAATTACAATATATCTTTTTTGAGATGGGGCCACCACATCTGCACGTAGTATTCAAGATGTGGGCGTACCATGGATTTATATAGAGGAAATACGATATTTTCTGTCTTGTCATCTATCCCTTTCGTAATGATCCCCAATATTCTGTTTGCTTTTTTGACTGCTGCTGCACATTGCATGGATGTTTTCAGAGAACTAGCCACAATGATGCCAAGATCTCTTTCTTGAGTGGTAAGCTAATTTAGACCCCATCGTTTTATATGTATAGTTGGTATTATGTTTTCCAATGTGCATTACTTTGCATTTATCAATATTGAATTTCATTTACTATTTTGAAAATTCAACCTGTGATTCGCAGACCCCTACCATAGATGCCTTAGATTGAAAACAGACTGAACAGAATTCAACTATAAATGTGGCATGTGCTCAGCGCCAGGGCCGGCTCCAGGCACCAGCTTTCCAAGCTGGTGCTTGGGGCAGCATCGAGAAGGGGGGCGGCAGTCCAAGTCCCCTGGCGGCAATTCAGAGGCAGGTCCGCTCTTCCCACTGCCAAATTGCTGCCGCGGGACTCAGACTGACGCCCCATTCTCGCCTGCTGCGGCGGCAATGGGGCAGCAGGTCCGCCGCTCTCCCCTTGCCGCCGCGGACTGGGACTGCCTGCATCAGGGGTGGGGCCGCCGCCCCTGCTTGGGGCGGCAAAATTGTAAGAGCCACCCCTGCTCAGCGCTGCATTTGACGCAGCATGAGAAAAGAGTACTAAATTGTGGTCTTCTATGGTAATGACAACACTTCCAGGTTTTGACCTGTAGGTGGGGGTATTCACATACTTTTGGTTGATCAAAAAAACAGAATGCCCTCTCTGGGATCTGAAATTTTATTTTCATAGTCATCTTTGTCAGACCCTTTAGACAGGGTCTGCGGACCGCTGCATTAGATAAAGCACTTAGCCTGTCAGTGGAGAAGGCAATCCCTCCTTAGTTCAAGAGCATAGCTACTTCCATTCCTATCATCTAAGAATAAAGTATTAAGATAATATTTGCTTCTGAAAAGGCCTGAACTCAGTTCCCAAGTGACATATATATATATGTATATATATATATATTCTTCACGAAAACAATTTCTCCTAAAAGATTATGCAGTATTTTGGAAAGCACCCAAGTATGATGTTTAATTCTTCATAAAATTAACTGTCTGGTTTTCTGGTGGTTTTACTCCCTCAAATGAAACAGCTGTGCTCAAGTTTTTCTGCCCTCTGTCAATAGAGGCATAAGTACTACAGTTAACAAAAAAAATCTGGTAACCGAGCCTTTGATATACAAAAACCACAGAGTTGAGTCATGAACTATGGACACAAGACAACTAATTGTGGGTTATGTTAGGCATGGAGAACAGATTAACTCTTACATAATTACAATTGAGATTGCTGTGGAAACAGTCAAGGAAACATAGTTAATAGAAAGAAGCAAATTAAAATATATTGATACCTATAAAGGAAAACAACAGAAATGGCTGCTTTCTTTAGTGACTTTGGATGTTCAGTATATTTACCAATATTGAAACAATATTCCTATTGTTACAGGGAATGTCCTATTTGTTCTAAATAATTAGACTAAGTACATGGAAGGAATAGCAGTGATGGGGTTAATAAAAGCATCTTTAACAAATACCCTGTCATTAACTGCATTAGTGGCTGAGTAAAAGAAACAACTACAGATGAAAACAACACATTATTGTGTGTCTTGGAGACAGACTGAGGGAGTGGGGCATCAAACTGCAGGGCTAAGGAAACAAAGAAGTGGTGTGGGGAGATTAGAAGTGTCTGACAGGTCTCATGTTTGGAGCTGTTCATGTGCATACAGGGAAGGAAGAGGAGGAAAGGGTGGGTGTGTGGAAGAGGCTACCAGTGCTAATGTGATGTCTTCTGCTTATATTCCAGTGAATTAGGATGTGGGAAAAAAGTATCTCCATGGAGTTGTCTTAATAATGTCCAATAACTTATTAGAATGTATTAGAGAAGTTGTCCCCTATATATCCCAATAAGTTACTGGACATTATCATTAACGCTTAGCTTCATGAAGCTACTTTTCCTCCACACCCTGCTGCACTGGAGGAAGTAACCAGAGGGGCAGCCATTTTAGACTTGATTCTGACCAACAGGGAGGAGTTGGCTGCAAATCTGAAGGTGGAAGGCAACGTGGGTGACAGTGATCACTAAGACTGTAAGGAAAGGAAAGAGTGAGAGCAGCAGAACTATAAGGACAATGCACTTATAAAAAGCAGACTTACACAGACTCCGAACTGGTAGGTAAGGTCCCAGGGGAAGAAAATCTTAGGGCAAAAAGAGTGCAGGGGAGCTGGCAGTTTCTCAAGGAGACAATATTAAAGGCACAACTGCCAACTATTCTGGTCAACTATTCTGGTCCTATCAGGAGTTCTTTAATGATCTGAAAATCAAAAAGGAATAAATAAAAGAGTTTTATTAAAGTTAAGCGCTAGAACAGGCTTCCAAAGGATGGTGTGGAATCCCTGACAGTGCAAGTTTTTTCAGAACAGGTTAGACAAACACCTGCCGGTGTGATGGGTGTACAAACCCCACACTAGGCAACAAAGGGTTGAGGGATCATTTTGGGCTCAGCCAGCCCCCCCCACACCTGCAGCAAATGCTCCATCTGCTGGAGCAGTTAAAAGGCAGGGAATTAGCTCATTTGGGTGGCAGAGCTGGAGGTGAACAGACCTGTAGCCCACAGCTCCAGCAGAGCAGAGCAGAGGGAAACCTAAGACTCTGATACAGCTGCCCCAAAGGGGCCCTCCCTGAAAGAAGGCAGGGACCCACCCTGGAAACAACCAGAGAGGAAAGTACCCTGTGGACCTTTTACATTGGTAACCCCCTCTTATCTATTGTGGTTTAGGTTTCTCCTCCAGGGGAAAGCCTTGGACTAAACTGACCCCACGGGGGGTGGACGAGAGGAAGAGACCCAGGGAAGACAGCCTTCAGCGGCCTTGACTGCCAGACAACCAGCAGCCCAAAGGGTCCTGGGTCAGAACCCAGGGGAGTGGGAGGGCCTGGGCTCCCCTCCCTACAACCCCCTTGGCAGTCAGGAGTTACAGCCATGACCATTAGGCCACACTCCCCCAGGGGGAACCGCTACAAACTGGTGGAGAATTCGGCAACGCCCCACCCCTGAGAGAAGGGGAGACTGACTGACCCAGGCGACCAAACCGCCTGATTTAGAATAACGGGGACTGATAGACCAGCGGAGATGGAGTTAGAAGGGTTGCTGAAGTGGATGACTGAGAACCAGCAGCTGGCAGCACAACAGGACCAATAGCAACAGCTCCTGCAACAAATGGCCAACCAGCAGCAGCAACTGGTTCGGGACTTAGGGGCCCAGCAACAAGAACAGCAGCAAAGGTTAGTTCAACAAGTCGTGACATTAATGCAGCCTCCAGAGTCCCCTGGTGCTTCTCCATTGAGGGCTTGGGCCCGAGCCCAGGAGCCCTGCTGGTACCTGTTAAGCTCGCAAAGATGGGTCCTGAGGATAACCCCGAGGCTTTTCTGATGACATTTGAGAGGGTGGCAACAGCTGCCCAATAGCCCCCTGACCAGTGGGCCATCCTTCTGGCACCCTACCTGACTAGGTCGGCACAGGCTGCATACAGAGGGCTGGATGCAGAGACTGCCCAAGACTACCCCCAGGTCAGGCTCAGAGAAAGGGAGCTGCAGGGCCTGAGCTACTCAGTTCCTGTCAGGGACCAGAGAAGCAAGGAAGATGCTCTTTGCTGGAGTTTAAGGGAGATCCAGAAGACAGGTTCTGGTGATATTGGCATTCCATGAAGAAGAACTTCAGCCCTGAGTGAAGAGGAAGGGGCTACATGGGAAGTGGCCCAGGGAATAGCGGCAGCAACTATTGCAGGAAACAACACACCACTGCTATTTATAGGATCCCTGGGTCAGGAGTTAGAGTAGCAGGTGGGCCCAGATCTCTCCCCACAACCTGCCATTGTCAGGTTGCCCTAAACCCAGTGGCGTAGCCAGGTTTAGAGCACAGGGGGAGCGGAGCTAAAAAAAGGCGCCGGGAGAAAAAAGCGTCGGGAGCAAAAAAAAATGCTCTGCTCTGGCTGCAGGACAGGAGCAAAAAAAGGCGTCGGGAGCAAAAAAAAAAAAAGCTCCGCTCTGGCTGCAGCGTAGGAGCAAAAGGCGTCGGGGCACAAAAAAGGTGCCGCTTCTGCTCAGTGGGGGAGTGGCCGCTCCCCCTGCTCCCCCCCTGGCTACGCTACTGCCTAAACCCCGAGAAGGGGACAAGGCTTGTTTAGAGGCCCAAGTGAAGGGCGGAGAAGAAACTTTTCGGGGCACTGCTCTATATCCGCTCAGACACGGACATAAAGCTAGCCCAGAAGGTGCTGAGGACTGAGCCCAGAGAAAGGGCTAAAGACATTGCTGAGGGCACAGGAACAGGCCCTGTTGGATCTTTTACCTTGGAAGGGGATCCTTCGTTCAGGCCTTAGACTGTGTGTGACTTAGCCAGAGAGCTGAGCCACTGAAGACCCAACTGATGAGGGCAACAGCCAACAGGGGGCACCACAAGCAGGGAGAGGGCTGGTTAACACCCAGCCTACAGGAGGCGCTCAGGAGAGGTGAGTGCACCCCATTGCATTTTGATACGCTGGTTCAGCTTCCATCAGCAATGCAAAAATGACAAGTATAATATGAAAATTTAAAGCATTCTGTATGTCTAGAACAGAGGTCCCCAAACTGTGGGGCATGTCCCCCTAGGGAGGGCACAGAGGAACGTTTGGGGGGTGTGGTGGGCTGAGCCAGCCCCCACAGTAGGGACGGGGACGGAGTGCCTCCCTACCCCCAGCTCTACTCCGGTCCCACCCCAGCTGCATCCCCAGCTCCCAGCCCTGTGCCTAGCCCTGCCCCCAGCCTTGGCGCAACTCCACTCCCGGCCATGGCTCTGGCCTGGGGGCTGGGCTGGGAGCGGAGCCACTCCTGGCTGTAGGCTCAGCTGCCGGCCTTCACTGCAGCCCGGCTGCGGCTCCATTCCTGCCCCCAGCCTCAGCCCCGCTCCCGCCCCAGACCCACTCCCAGCTGCTGCCCCAGCCTCAGCCCCCTTACCCCTGTCCACATTCCCCCCCGAGCCGCGGCCCTGATCCCAGCCCCAGCTCCAGGGAGGCGGGGGTGAGGACTAGTAAGGGGGAGGGCATGCAACCCTCAAAAGTTTGGAGACTGCTGGTCTAGAATGAGAATTTGCCTTATCAGTTGATTTGTCTGCCTAATTCAATACTCTGCTTTCAGCAGTGGACATAGCTATCCAGGTGAGTATATATCTGTTGAATACGTCAGAATATGTTCTCTCTCTCGCATGCACCCAAGCATTGTTTGGTTTAGCTCTAGACGTGACAGACATCTTCTAAGTCATTTAAAAGGTTGTTTTATACTCTGTGCCTTTTCCCACTGAACGTGTCTTTCAATTTATGAGCCCTTCAATATACAAAGGAGCAGCCGACACTATGTAAAGCACATTGGCAGTAAAATTTATCCAAGCTAAGTTATTTACTATCATGTTGTCCAGTCACCCCATGTGTTTAAATCCATTTGGAGTTTCTCACAAGCCCCCATAGTTTTCATTAATGAAAACCCCTTAGTCATCAACAAATTAACTCCCTGGCTGTCTACTTCCTCCCACAAATGATTAATGTGTCAACATAACATTACCCCACTATTTACTTTTCTCCACTATGAAGAACAGCCTCTCTCTCAACTTCTTAATCCGTGCCAAGATATTTCTCCTTGACCTCTGGTTATGTATATCCCATCACCATTTGGATTGTGGACATTCCTTACAATATTTATATGTTCTATTTAAAAGGTTAATAGTTACTTTATAAAGGACCTTTTTAAATACTTGTTTAAATTGTATCCACCGGGTTGCCTTTTTTCTACCCTAAACTTCAACTGATGCTATTCAGTCAGTCACTAATAAGATCATAGCCAAACCCACGATTTAAAAGGACAGGGCACGCTAGCTGCCTTCCAGACCAAGAATTGCTTCACAATGCTCTCCCCCAAGATCTCTGACCCAGTTCATGAGCAGGTGGAATTCTGCAGCCACAGAGCACCAGAAATAAAAACTAATTATAAAGTTTCAAAAAGTGAACTATAATTACAAAGGAAGTACATTTTAAATGCGCTCACAATGTATTGTGATGGATGAGTCTGTCTTGGTGATGAAAGATGTCCGGCATGAGCTTGAATTAGGGGGAAAGAGTTACTTTTGACCAATAGGTGAATGCAATACTTTTTTTTGTTTTAAATCATTACCTCCATCCATCAGAATCCTGACAGAAACAAGAGGATGAAAATGGGATGAGAATTTCAAAGGCTTCTGCTCTTGAAACAGGGTACTCTGCTTTCAGGAACCCAAAATCTCTCACATTCTTCACTAGATTCATTTCTTAGCTCTTCTCACAGAAGAGGTGTGATGGGGCATAACAAACGTTTGGGGCCTGCGACTAGACCGCCAAGCTGCCACAGAGAAGGAAGCTCCGCCGTGTGTTTTTGGTGATTGATAAACTTTTTACTGTGCATGACATACTTGATCTTGCATGTATTACTGACATTTAGCTGGATAACTCATCTGACCCTTTGTTGATACAGCTTGCTGTAACCAGGTACTCAGTCCAACAACCCACTAGCCAGCACATCCAGCTGTGCACTTTGCATCTGATCATAGGTGTTGGAGATGTTTTTCCCCGAGAGTAGATTCATTGGAGTTCTAATATAAAATGTGAGTCCTGTGATTGAATGTATCTGGGCAACTTTGGTACTGTACACACTATCCTACTGCTTATTAAAATAAATATCTGTTAACTCTTCCAAAGAACTCTAACAGGTTCGACAGGACCAATTCTCCCTTAAAGAACCTAGAATCTGAACTCCTTTTAATATCTGTGGATGCTGGATTTGAGTGCCTGGATCTGAATTCTCTCTTACAGTTCATGTAAGTACTGTATCAGAACCTAAACTGGAAGGGTTTAACTTCTGGGTCAGAGAACCTTTGAGCATGGCTATATTGAAGCATTTCTAGCACTCTGGGCTGCAATTATGCAAGAACAACTCATACGACTTTGGCACCATCTAATCCTCAAACATAGTCTTGTTTCAAACTCAGACCCCACATTGAAGCCTAACTTCACCTGCAAACATGATTTGTTTTGTGCTGAACTTAGAAACGGATCACTTTCCACAAACTGAAGTGAGGAAAAAAAGGGGCTAATCCCCCATATATGCACCAAGGTGGAAGAAATGGGGTGGGGAGGGTTGTGTGTGTGTATAGGGGGGAGTGTTGATGCTAGATGATGGTATCCTCACCTCAAACAAGATGACCCAAATGAGGGTATCAGTTCAACCAGCCTTATTCTGGTTATTCTTTGGTACAGGAGGAAGTAGTCAAAACCCAAAGTAACAGGTGAGCAACTATGTGGATTCACACAGAGGACAGCAAACAACTTTTAATGTATTGTATATACATGATTGCATATACTGCATTATTGACCATCTGCATAGTACTGAGTTCCCCAGCCATGCATTATGAAACCACAGGGCCTAATCCAAAACCCACTGAAGTCAATAGAAGCCTTTCCATTGACTTCAGTGGACTTTGGATCATATTCCACGGTATCTACTTTGTTTTGCTTATCTTTCCATAACTAACATTGGAGCAACACCTTTGTTGCCCACGATAGCATCTGGTCCACAACACTACCTTGCAGTCAAACTCCCAGCCACGCTTGAGATATTCTATTGGATAAAAAATGATACTTACAGATATAAACACCCATAGGTACAGGGGGTGCTGCTACATCTAGCACCTCTGTAAACACCTGTTACAATCTGCCGTGCAATTTTTCTCTGTTCACTGTTCATTAAATATGTCCACAGTACTTACATCAGCCTATGGCCTCTTTCTATAATGGTAAAATAATAACAAATTAAAGCATAACCTACCCTGTAAAGCATCTCAACAATCTATGGATGAAGAGTGTATCTGCAATTATTCAAGTCTTCTATCTTTGTAATAATATACATAAAGGTGAAAGCTGAAAACAAATAGTGAGCATTTTATTTTAAAAATGCCATTCTTTTATAAGTGTATCTTATTTACTAAAACAAGTGGGTAATGCTGTCATCAAGAAAACATTGTTACTTGGCCATGGTCAGATTTGCATTCTTCCTATTGGGTCATAATTCCTTTTCTTTCCATTCCATAAAAGTTCATTCAGTTCTAACTTCTACAGTAATGTTTATCTCGAGTACCTAATTACATAGTGCAACCTGCATCTGGAGTGCTGGTTTGATGTTGTTATAATTCCCCACAGACATAACAAAAATATTGTTTTAAACTTATCCATTGAATAAAATGGCTGCCTTTTACTTTGACCACTGATAACACATAGATGTAAAATAAAATTATTAGATCTCTTACAAACATGGCTATGTTGACCAATTATAATCTGATCAGTAAAAGTGCTCAAGTCATTTAATATCACAGAACTATCTTCTGGTTTTTTGTTCCTGAAGCAGCCATAAAAGCTGATACATTTAAATAAAATGGACCAGACATTGTTAAAATGGCAGCTCAGATAAAAAATACAAGAAAATTTTGTGAATAGGGTGAATGTATGATTAAAACAAAACTTGGAAGGAGTGTTGTGTGGGAATAATGAAAAGTGAATAATAAAATGGTGTAGGAATAATAATTTCATGGTTTCTCAAAACTCAAAGCCTAAAATAAGGAAGGTTCTGGCAAACCTATATTGTAATAATTATATACAGAGCACCATTACTCTTAACTATAAAGAGGATTTTATTTTCTTTTTTTGGCAACAGTAAAAGGAAAGTGGGTAGATAAAACAAACTCTTTAATTCATATGTCCTTAGTCATAGGTTTCCCGTCAAGCATGGCTTCTTCTTCATTTAGAATCAATACTAAGTAAGGAAAGTATAAATATATAAATTGAAAAACACTTTCTGTGGGTGCACCGGTAGCCAAAGTAAATTGTCTGAGGTTTGGAGAGACCATACATTTGTTTTGTACTTTCTCTAAAACTCGCAAATGAGGAAGAAATGTTTTGTTTAAATCCCTGGAATGATATTTCTAAGGACTGCTTAAAGTATGGGATCTGTGTGTAAAATGCCGCAGAATAAGTAAATGAGGACAAAATGCTCAGTGAGTTCCTTGCCTTTTATTTGCATTCTTTTCCCATTCTCCTTGGAGAAGGCTATGGTCTCATTTAAAGCAAAAGATTGGAAGTGTGGACAACTTGGTTCTGTTCTTATTCTGCTACCAACTCTTATTTATTCAGTGCCAAGGGAATGCATGGCATTCTGGCTGTAGGCAACAAAAACAGAGGCCCCTGATCCAGCAAACTACTTAAGCAGATGTTTAACTTTAATCATGTGAGTAATCCCTTTGAAGTCAATAGGGCTACTTGTGGTTAGAGCAAAGCACATGCTTAAAAGCTTGGCTGGACAGGGACCTAAATTAAGACTATCCTTTTTACTGTCACAAAATTATTTCTTTGCCATCAGGCATGTCACTAAACTTTTGTCTGCATCGCTTTCCCATTTGTAAAATGGGTACAACAATTACATACTTTATAATAATTAATTCTGACTTTATCGCATGATAGAGTGTTTGAGAACTTTTGAGAAAAGTGAGTTAGAAGTACAGCCCACACACTTTTATTGCTTGTAAATCCTTTTACCTAACTGCTCAGATTGGACATCTCTCAATGATAACATTAACTGGGGGAAATCAAACGTGTTGCCATTGTTGAGGGGATGATTTAGCTCCTGTTTCAAAAGCAGAGGGCTTTATAGGACTCTGTGATTACCAGCAGCAGCCCTAAATAAATATCAAAGTTTACTTAGGGGGAAAACAAGTAAGAGCATTCAAACATATTTGGAGGGGACCAGCTCTATTTTAGCATTTGAAGCAAGGTAAATATGATTAAAAAATAGGAAGGTATACATGTAGATGGAGTCACTCCCGTGCAAAAGCCCACACCATCCCTGTGTTCTTCTGAAGTCCTGTGATACTGAAGCTCTACTTTCGAGTTCTTGGGCCTTGTGTGGTCACTCTGAACCAGAATGAATTCCATCTATACAAATCAAGGTAAGCCTTGGTGTCACAGGGTGGCTTTAAATGAAGTGGATCCTGCTGCCCTGTGCCAGCACAAGCACATCCCAGGTTGACCTGATTAAGAAGGCAGAGTGGCATCTGGGTCTAATTAATGAGAGGAAGACAGTGGTGACTGAGGAGGAGGTCCCTGGTGGGAGTTCCTGGGAAAAGCTGAGGGCAGGAGACCATCCAAGGGGCTAGCCTGCTGAATGTTCTTAGAAATCTGGGAAGGACTCCACCTGGGAGGGCTGGGGTGGCTGTTTTAATAAAAGAACAGGCAGGGACTGAAGGAAAGCTCATGTGAGACTAAAGATGCCAGAGTTGGGGTATGAGGTGTGGTGTTGTACTTGGACTCTTGTGGACTACATGTGCTTTGTGGGAGATAAATGGACAATTTGACAGCTTTTGAAGACTACTTATTATGTGGGATAATAAACTGGCCCTGAATAGGGGTAATAATGGACTTGTGGTAGAGTCTTTAGGGGGCCCGAGAGAGGAAACTGAGGCAGTAATCCCAGCATTATTACATCCAACTGCTTGAAGGTAAGGGGAAATCATGACACTTGCTCATCTCATTTTAGAGCATCTCTTTATTCTTCACAAAGGACCTGATCCTGTGAGGTACTGAGTACCTCCTGCTAGCTGCTGAGCACACTCAACTTGGTAACATAGGTACAAGTTATTGTGACTTGATCACATTTATTATGTGTAAAAAGAATAAAGTCCAGACTAGTGATGCATATACTTGGTGCTTTAAAAAGGCCAGTTCCACAAAGCTGAAAACAATTATGAGGCAGATCAACTGGAAAGAAGAATTTAATCTGAAAAATGTGAATGGTAATTGGGAATTGCTTAAGCATATGTTACCAGATGCCCCAAAGTCACAATTGAGGACAAGGATAATGTTGGTTAAAAAATTTACCTGGTTTAGAGAAGACGTGAAGGCAGCTATAAAATTATTTATATATAACAAATGGAGGAAAGGGGAAGTTGATGTTAATGACTATAAATCGCAGGAACTGTATAAAATTGATAAGGGAAGCAAAGGAACACAAAGAGAATGATATGGTCAGTAAAGTTAAGGACAAGTAGAAGGAGTTTTTAAACTATATTAGGAACAAAAAGAATCTTGACAGTGGTACTTGTCCATTAGTAGGTGGAAATGGTAGAATTATCAATAATAATGCAGTAGTCAATAAATATTTCTGCATTTTGGAAACAACATGATGCAGTCATATCATATTATGACACACTTTCCATTCCACTGTATCTCAGGAGCAGAACCTGGGCTTTGGGAAAGAACTGTTGAACCAACAAGGGGGCTGGAGAATCTATAGAGTCTGGGAAAGACTTATTTTGAGTTAAGTTGACACTCGAACTATGATATAGTTTTAGTAAACCATACCTCAAGAAGGGGTATGTGATTTACAAACACCTAAGTGCAGTTTTTGAGAAGCCCTAAAAAGGGGAAACTGAGGCAGTAGCAGGGTAAAGGCTAGATAAGAAACAACAATATTTAAAAAGATATATTAGAACAGTGGCGTAGCTAGAAGTGGAAATTTGGGTGGGCCCCGACTTTTGGGTGGACGGGCACTGACAGACTGTGTTAGCTCAGCTTCTCCACCGATGCCACGCCCTCTTCCTAGCCCTGGTGCCCACAGACACAGGGCTTCACCTGCTGAGATGGGCATGTGCATGCCTCACCATGGGCAATCACCACCAGCAGCTCCTTCTTCGCCAGGCTCAGCTCACCTCTCCTCAGGAGAGCCATGGTGCCGCCGCCTCACCCCGCGCTCGCAGGGGCCAGACTGTGTGTTGTCGAACCCAGAAGAGACCCGGCACAGCACCCATGCATGCCTGCTACCCCCGCTCTCCTCAGAGCAGCTGCCGGTGGGGGCCCAACCATTCCCCGTCCAGTGGCAGTGGGGAGACGTGGTGGCCACCCCTCACTGTTCCTGGGGTCGATTTCCCAGCACAAACAGCCCATGCTGCATTCTGCGTGGGGGAGGGCCCAGGCCCCACGCTCCGTGCGTGAGGTGGCGGTTCCCGTTGCCTCCTTTCCAATCCTTCCCCACCCGCCTGCGCATTAGCAGATTGATGGTACAGCCGGGCAGAGGGGGCGTGGGGTAGCAGAACAGATGGGGCGCTAATGTGTCTCTGCAGCGCTGTCTTCACTGCTTCATTGTGTGTGACTGCTGCATACCCCTGCTCATATTTGGGTGGGCCTGGATGCTAAGTAGGTGGGATGCAGCCCACCCATGGCTACGCCCCTGTATTAGAACTGGATAAAGTACAGAGAAGGGAAATGGAATGGGGTATGAAACAGCTTCCATATGAGGAGAGATTTAAAAGACTGGGACCATTCAGCTGCACAAAGAGATAACTAGGGGAATATGATAAAGGTCTATAAAATCATGAATGATGTGGGGAAAGTGAGTTTGGAAGTGTTTTTTTACCGCTTCACATAACATAAGACCCAAGGGTCACCCAATTAAATTAACAGTCAGCACGTTTAAAATAAATAAAAGGAAGTACTGCTTATCACAACACCCAGTCAACCTGTAGAACTCATTGCCAGGGGATGTTGTGAAGGCCAAAAGTATAACTGGATTCAAAAAAGAATTAGATAACTTCATGGAGGATAGGTCCATCAAAGGCTACTTCCCAAGATGGTCAGGGACACCGCCCCATGCTCTGGGTGTCCCTACGCCAATGACTGCCAGATGCTGGGACTCGACAACAGGGGATAGATCGCTTGATAATTGCCCCATTCTGTTCATTCCTTTTGAAGCATCTAGAATTGGCCACTGTCAGAAGACAAGCTCCTGCGCTAGATGGACACCTGGTCTGACCCAGTATGGCCATTCTTATGTTATGTTCTTAACCCTGTTACAGAGCCTTAATCCTGTAAATGTCATAAATCAATTTTATTTCAGACTCTCATTAATGGGAGAATAGTTGATAGGATTGAAAGAACTGGAGAATTGCTACCACTCGATGTTTCTCCCTTTCAGTCCAACTTGAAAGAAAATGGCGGGGCACGGGGGGCGGGGGCAGAGAGAGTTGAGACCTTTGTTTCACTGGCACCACAGGCCTAATCAAAAGCAGTGCTACATCATCCTCCATGATGCCTAAGAAGCTGACCAGTGATAGCTCTACCATCCATACAGTAAGCATGTTATAAATATTTTTCTCATCACAAGAAAAATGGTCAGATATACCCTATTTTTAAAACATTCACAATTTGTTAAATAGCTCTGAAGATTTTAAATAACAAACACGATTAAATGAATCGTCACACGATACAAAAATATTTCCGTGCCACAACAAATTTACATGTGTAAGTAAATACATTTTTAGCTCATTGTTTCATAACTAAGAGCTCTACCATGTCTTGGGCCCCTGCCCTATGTTTGGCACAGAATCCTGAGTTCTTTGCCATGCTGGGGTGTGTGTGTGATGGATGCACCACTCCTTAAGGGTGTGCAGCTTGCACTCTCCTCATGTTCTGGCTAGCCCTGCTGGCTGGTGACTATTCCCTCCTGCTCCCTTTTCTTTGTGCATGTGCTCCTGGGCTCCTAAAGCTTCTGATTCAACCCAGCACCTATGAGAGCATTTAGGGGAAGGGTTAAGGGGGAGTGGGCAGAGTAGAGGGATAAACCGGCTGCTTCCCCTCTCCCCCTGCTGCAC
The DNA here is from genome assembly GCA_033296515.1 of Macrochelys suwanniensis. NCBI lineage: Eukaryota > Metazoa > Chordata > Testudines > Chelydridae > Macrochelys > Macrochelys suwanniensis. The sequence continues at coordinate 237,193,468 of CM065776.1, read as the reverse complement.
ACTCTCACACTGTGCAAGCCCCATTTTGTCCTAAAGAAGAACCCTGTACATGTGATGGGCCAAATTCTTCTTTCAGTTACACTGCACTGGTACAGTGGAAGAGAATTCCCCCCTCTGCCTTTCTTCCCCAGAGTTCTAGCATAATGAAATCTGTTTGGCTTTTTCCCATAACATTTCAAGCATTTGAGTGGTTTTCAGTCAGAAAATATCACAGACATCCCAGTGCATTTGGGTGTCTTAGATTTTAATGAGCCTCATGTACCATTTGTCTTTGTGGGAGTTAGGGGAAAAAGAGAAACCATTCGGTTAACCAAGAAAGTCACCAAGATGATAGCATCCTTTGGTTGTGCCCAGCACTAATACCCACTTGAAAGCATTTAGAACTTACTTCCTCATTTGAGGGGGGGGGGGGTTATTTTAGCATTTGAAAAATTGAAGCTAGTATAATTGAATTTTAACTATCTGATCCAAATTTATTTCAGGGGATTGAGTCAAAACAAACACAAGCTTGCTTACTACTCTTGAAACCAGCTACACACCCCCACACTCTTCAGACCTCACCAGTTACAGCATTAAACTTATCTCTGAAATAGTTGGCCACATAGCATATCTATCTAAAACCATCTCCCATACTTCCAGGCTTAGCTGGGAGATCATCACAAAGTTGTTATATTGCTAATTCACATTATAATGTTTACGGAAAACATTTTCTAATAGTTACTTCATATTCCTTGTTTTAATTTGAAATTATGGCTTCTTCAAACATCAATTGACCCACAGGATTTCATTTTTGGACCATTTCTCAGAGCCACTGAAAATAATGAATTCTTGGAGAATGCAATCTGAGCGTCATTTAAGCCCACATACCAAGGCCTTATCCAAAGCCATGGCAAAGAAGCCAAAATCAATCCCATACCACTTCCGAAGTCTAAGCTGCATAACAAATGGGTCTGTACCCTCCCATAAGAAAATAAACGGCTTTGGCCTTATGCCTGCTGTACTTTTCATAGACTGATATCCGTCTCTTGAATTTTGCTTTGCACTATGTAAATGTCCTGTGTCATTTGTAACTGCTTGAGTTCCTGTATTCCATAATTTTCATTTCTGCATTGTGATCTGATGAAATGAAGATCTGTATGCCATTCAATCAGCATTTGCAGCTAGTGACATCGTGTTTGTATTATCTGCAGAACCTTGCTCTTAATCTTTTATGTTTTGTTATTTGGATTTCTACAAACCTTAAAAATGGTGCATGTTACAAAATCAGCACCTTACTCTTGCCTCCTGCCACAAGAGCCAACAGCAGTGACCCTCCTATTTCCTACAAAACACCTCTCTTCTATGCAGCTCTAACCCCCATTGAACTCCACTCTACATGTGCTCAACACCTTCATCTACATCTTCAGCTGGTGTAAATAGTCTTCAACTGAGCTATGACAGTTTACACCAACTGGCACTTAGTAGTTTGCCAATGGGGAATCATTAAAACTATACTTGAGTAAAGGTACTGTGTATTGGTGCATCCAAGCACAGACTCTGGCTGTTCCCTTTTATCAGGCAGGCTTTGCCATTAGTGTTTCCGTGCACCACCTGAACCCCCTGGCTCTACCCCTACCATTCTGCCACCTCAGCTATAGGCTCCCACTAACCCCTATTCTTCCACACTTCCATTGTGGGAAGCAACACAAAGCTCAACTCCACGATTCACAGTTTGCTTCAGTTTCCTTGCAAGGCATAACTGCTTCTCAGGTCCTCCCTTATGCCAATGCAATAGAAATAGGATAGTTCTATGTGTTTTGCATACTGGGAAGCAGTGCCAGGGAATGTAATGACCAGCCTTCCCTCTGCAGAGGAAGAACATAAGAACATAAGAATGGCCGTACTGGGTCAGACCAAAGGTCCATCCAGCCCAGTATCCTGTCCACCAACAGTGGCCAATGCCAGGTGCCCCAGAGTGAGTGGATCTAACAGGTAATGATCAAGTGATCGCTCTCCTGCCATCCATCACCCTCCTCTGACAAACAGAGGCTAAGGACACCATTCCTTACCCATCCTGGTTAATAGCCATTAATGGGGAGGGATAGCTCAGTGGTTTGAGCATTGGCCTGCTAAACCCAGGGTGGTGAGTTCGATCCTTGAGGGGGCCATTTAGGGATCTGGGACAAAAATTGGGGATTGGTCCTGCTTTGAGCAGGGGGTTGGACTAGATGACCTCCTAAGGTCCCTTCCAACCCTGATATTCTATGATTCTATGACTTCATCTCCATGAATTTATCCAGTTCTCTTTTAAACCCTGTTATAGTCCTAGCCTTCACAGTCTCCTCAGGCAAGGAGTTCCACAGGTTGACTGTGCACTGTGTGAAGAAGAACTTCCTTTTATTTGTTTTAAACCTGCTGCCCACTAATTTCATTGGGTGGCCCCTAGTTCTTCTATTATGGGAACAAGTAAATAACTTTTCCTTATTCACTTCCTCCACACCACTCATAATTTTATATACCTCTATCATATACCTCCTTAGTCTCCTCTTTTCCAAGCTAAAAAGTCCTAGCCTCTTTAATCTCTCCTCATATGGACCCGTTCCAGACCCCTAATCATTTTAGTTGCCCTTCTCTGAACCTTTTCTAATGCCAGTATATCCTTTTTGAGATGAGGAGACCACATTTGTACTCAGTATTCAAAATGTGGGCGCACTATGGATTTGTATAAGATATTCTCCGTCTTATTCTCTATCCCTTTTTTAATGATTGCTAACATCCTGTTTGCTTTTTTGACTGCCGCTGCACACTGCATGGACGTCTTCAGAGAACTATCCACGATGACTCCAAGATCTTTTTCTTGATTAGCTGTAGCTAAATTAGCCCCCATCATATTGTATGTATAGTTGGGGTTATTTTTTCCAATGTGCATTACTTTACATTTATCCACATTACATTTCATTTGCCATTTTGTTGCCCAATCATTTAGTTTTGTAAGATCTTTTTGAAGTTCTTCGCAGTCTGCTTTGGTCTTAACTATCTTGAGCAGTTTAGTATCATCTGCAAACTTTGCCACCTCACTGTTTACCCCTTCTTCCAAATCATTTATGAATAAGTTGAATAGGCTGACCCTTTGGGAACACCACTAGTTACCCCTCACCATTCTGAAAATTTACCATTTATTCCTACCCTTTGTTCCCCGTCTTTTAACCAGTTCTCAATCCATGAAAGGATCTTCCCTCTTATCCCATGGCAACTTAATTTACGTAAGAGCCTTTGGTGAGGGACCTTGTCAAAGAACAGATCTGTTGTATGGTTCTCTGTTAAGGGAACTAAGAAAGTACTCAGGCCAACAGGAGCTGTGGCAAGGCCCTAAAAGAGGGAGGATAGAGAAGGACCATCAGGAAGGATGAAGCAAGAGAAGGAATAGATGTGGAGCAATACAGTACTAATGTGGGATTGAAACCTAGTGTTTCTATTCTGCCCTTTTTTAAGTGCCAATTTGCAGGTCCACTTAATGGACAGCAGCATTAGCTTTGACTTCTTAATGGTCCGCAGGTGTAGGTATAACACCAACAGACCCAGGTCGTTGGCAGCAGCGACGCTGACTTCCGTCAGCGTCGCTGGGAGCTGACGCCCCCGATGCCGGGTGACGTTGCGGTGCCCCACCGCCGATGCCGGGCCCCGCCCCCAACGCCGGGTGATGTCGCGGGGCCCCGCCCCCGATGCCGGGTGATGTCGTGGGGCCCGGCCCCCGACACCGGGCGATGTTGCGGTGCCCCACCCCCGACACCAGGCCCCGCCCCCGACGCTGGGTGACGTCGAGCGGCCCCGCCCCCGATGCCGGGCGACGTTGCGGTGCCCCGCCCCCGACGCCGGGCACCGCCCCCGACGCCGGGTGATGTCGCAGGTCCCCGCCCCCGACACCGACGCAACGTCGCCCGGCGTCGGGGGCGGGGGCCCACAACATCGCCCGGTGCTGCGGTAAGCTAGGCGCTGGCCCCAGGGCAGGCGGGGAGCTGCCGGTGGGTGCAGAGCACCCACCAATTTTTCCCCGTGGGTGCTCCAGCCCCGGAGCATCCACGGAGTCGGTGCCTATGATTGGCAGGTAGAATCAAACCTGGGACCTCTGGAGCGTAGTGCATGAGCCTCTACCGCATAAGCAGTCCCAGCACCATGTAGGAGCTGTAAGGGGATGGAAAATGCTCAGTGCAGATGGTAGGTTACAGTGTAGTAGCCGTGTTAGTCTGTGTCAGCAAAAAGAAAATAAGAAAGAAAGAAATACTAGTGGCATCAGCCACGCCATCAAGGGATCATTCACCTGCACATCTACCAATGTGATATATGCCATCATGTGCCAGCAATGCCCCTCTGCCATGTACATTGGCCAAACCGGACAATCTCTACGCAAAAGAATAAATGGACATAAATCTGACATCAGGAATCATAACATTCAAAAACCAGTAGGAGAACATTTCAACCTCCCTAACCACTCAGTGACAGACTTGAGGGTTGTAACTTTGCAACAAATAAACTCCAAAAACAGACTACAACGAGAAGCTGTTGAACTTGAATTGATATGCAAACTAGATACCATCAGCTCAGGATTAAATAGAGACTTGGAATGGCTTGGCCATTACGTTAATTGAATCTATTTCCCTTAAGTTAACTATCCTCATTCACACCTGTGTGTCAACTGTCCATTATGGCCATCTTGTTTATCACTTCAAAGGTTTTTCTTCCCCTGCTGTTATGGTTCCTCTCAATTAATTAGCCTCTTAGGGTTGGTATACACACTTCCACCTTATCATGTTTCTCTGACTCTATAAATATCTGTCTACTGTATGTTTCATTCCATGCATCCAATGAAGTGGGTTCTAACCCACGAAAGCTTATGCTGAAATAAATTTGTTAGTCTCTAAGGTGCCACTAGTATTTCTTTCTTTCTTATTTTCTTTTTTCAGTGCAGATGGAATCTTTGGAGAATTTAGTTGCCAAACTGCAACACGTTTTTCCTGAGCATGAGTGAACTGAGATTTTCCAAAAGTTTATAATTTGGCCAGAATAGGGCAAATGTTCATGGAAACAGCAAAAGGCACACAGAGAGGAACCAGAGCTTCTTAAAAAGTATCCCTATAACCAATTCATTAACATTGGCAAAACAAAGTATTTCCCCTAATATTTTTTTCAGAAACAGCTAAACCATTTTTGGTGAATTTTTTTTTAAAAATTCAACCTGAGGCAGACACCTGGCGTGAAAAATCTCAGCCCGAACCATTTAAATTTGACAAAGCTATAAGCAACTGAACACAGGGTCTTATAATGGGAAGTATGGACAACCTTATTATTACAAATTATTATTATTTTATTACTGTTGTGCCTATGACCCCTAGTCATGGAGCCCATTGTGCTGGGCCTTTAGAAACACAGAACAAAAAGACAGTCCCTGTCCCCACAGAGCTTACAATCTAATATAAGAGACAACAGATGGAGACAGATAGACAGCCTGAGGAATACAAGGAAACAATAAGATTATATTAGTCAGCAGGATAAGAAGTCTTCTCTACACACATGCAGTTTAACCGTTGTCGAGTTTATTGCAGGCATCATGGAAAAGGGGAGTTTTGAGGAAGTATTTGAAGGAGGATAATGAGGTAACTTTGCTGATGTTTACATGGAGCACTTTCCAAGCATATGGGGCAGCATAGGAGAAAGCACAAATGTGCTTTTATTGGAAATTTAACAAGTGAGTAATGGAGGCTGGTATTATGGGCTGATCAGAGGTGAGTGTCAACATCTGGGCACTTTGCTTCTCCATTTTTGGGGGCGGGATAGCTCAGTGGTTTGAGCATTGGCCTGCTAAACCCAGGGTGGTGAGTTCAATCCTTGAGGGGGCCATTTAGGGATCTGGGGCAAAAATTGGGGATTGGTCCTGCTTTGAGCAAGGGGTTGGACTAGATGACCTCCTAAGGTCCATTCCAACCCTGATATTCTATGATCTTGATAGCAAATGAGAGCTGATCATAGATTGGTGATAGACCATGAAGGGCCTTGAAAGTGAGTTCAGTCAGCTTATATTTGACATGATAAAGAAAGGGGAGCCAATAGAGGGATTCACTTATATGTCTGATGCGATTAAAAAATGGGGGCGGGTAAGTGGAGGGATGCTATTTGCAACTATCTGCTAGCTGTGTGGTGGAAGATGTATCTCCGCTAGGGACGTCCCCACCCCCATACCCTTTCCCTTTCAGAGCCCTACTATTCATGTAAGGAGGGAACATGGACAGGGCCTCATTATGGCTCTGGCCAGCAACTGCATGGGTGGAGAATGGCATTCTTTGTGTGGTCTTGAGATCCCATCCCCCTGAGCTCCTGTGAAGGGGCTGGTCTGAGATAACTTTAAACAAGAACTCTTAACTAGATATTTCCAATTCAGATTCTCACTTTTTGCAGAATGGAATATGCGTGGGACAGGCTTTACCTTTTCCACTAGCTTTTGGAGGTTGAAATGACCCACTTAACGGTCAGGATTGTTCTGCAGCTTTCTCCATTCCAGGGGCTGGGGGATATTGGGAGTGGCTTGCCTTCATTATGCTGCAACCTCTCTGGCTAACTGATCCACACTGATAGGCTCTGAAGGGAGTACTGGCTGGTTCTCCTTTCCCTAAAGCAGTGGTCCCCAACCTTTCTGTGGCCAAGAGCACATTCATCCCTTCATCAGAGTGTGGCGTGCTGCGACACTTCTCGACGGCATTTCAGTGGCGATGGTTCTCCACCGGAAGCGCACCTCGGCGGCATTTCGGCAAAAGCTTCTCTGCCAGAAGCGCTGCGCGGTGGCATTTCAGTGGCGATGCTTCTCTGACGGATGCTCCTCTCCTCTTCCTTCCTTGGCACCAGCCCTGACGGCGGGCGCACATAAATGCCCCGGTGGGCGCCATGGCACCCGCGGGCACCACATTGGGGACCACTGCCCTAAAGGATGGTGGCAAAGTTATGGAAAAAACCCCAGGGCTTCAGCAGGGATATAGAAGACCCTGTTGGAGTAAACAGACATTTGTCCTATCCAATCAGGTTCATTAGTTTCTAAAATAGATTCTGAGTATATCACAGGCTATCTTCTAGACTGCAGTCGCTCTGAGTACATGGCCTCACATCTGTTTGCCAGGTTAAATGCTTGGATATTCCAATATTTTTACATTACAGTCACTGAAATAATCCAGCTAAGACTGCAACTGCATTGGTTTTCAGAGCATGAAAAACCTACTTATTGCCTGGAAATGTGAGTATTTGATTCAGATACAAATTAAACAGAAGAGCACCTTGAAGGAGTCAGTCTACAGATTTGTTTTACATATTTGTTTAAGCAGATTTCCACCTATTGTATGTGGCCAGTTTTTCTTAAAACAACCTTTGATGTCGGGCTCACAGGAGGGACCACTTTTCAATGAAATATAGGAGCAGCATGCAGTATGACTGCCATCTCCTGGACTAGGCCTACCACTGCTAAAATGTCACTTGTGCAAGTTACTTTTTCTTGTGACTCTGACTTTTAAAAACAACGAGGAGTCCTTGTGGTGCCTTAGAGTCTAACAAATGTATTTGGGCATAAGCTTTCATGGGCTAGAACCCACTTCATCAGATGCATGGAGTGGAAAATACAGTAAGCAGGTATAAATATACAGCACATGAAAAGATGGGAGTTGCCTTACCAAGTGGGGGGGGGGCAGTGCTAACGAGGCCAATTCAATTAGGATGGAAGTGGCCCATTCCCAACAGTTGACAAGAAGGGGTGAATGTCAACAGAGGGAAAATTATTTTTTGTAGTGACCCAGCCACTCCCAGTCTTTATTCAGGCCTAATTTGATAGTGTCAAGTTTGCAAATTAATTCAAGTTCTGCAGTTTCTCGTTAAAGTCTGTTTTTGAATTTTTTTTGTTGAAGAATGGCGACTTTTAAGTCTGTTATTGAGTTTCCAGGGATATTGAAGTGTTCTCCTACTGGTTTTTGAATGTTACAATGCTTGATGTCTGATTTGTGTCCATTTATTCTTTTGCGTAGAGACTGTCCGGTTTGGCCAATGTACATGGCAGAGGGGCATTGCTGGCACATGATGGCATATATCACATTGGTAGATGTGCAGGTGAAAAAGCCCCTGATGGTTGGCTGATGTGGTTGGGTCCTATGATGGTGTCCTTTGGCAATGGGGTTTGTTGCAGGGGTTGGTTCCTGGGTTAGTGTTTCTGTTGTGTGGTGTGTAGTTGCTGGTGAGTATTTGCTTCAGGTTGGGGGGCTGTCTGTAAGCGAGGACTGGCCTGTCTCCCAAGGTCTGTGTGAGTGAGGAATCATCCTTCAGGATAGGTTGTAGATCCTTGATGATGTGCTGGAGAGGTTTTAGTTGGGGGCTGTAGGTGATGACTAGTGGCGTTCTGTTACTTTCTTTGTTGGGCCTGTCCTGTAGTAGATGACTTCTGGGTACTCTTCTGGCTCTGTCAATCTGTTTCTTCACTTCCCCAGGTGGGTATTGTAGTTTTAAGAATGCCTGATAGAGATCCTGTAGGTGTTTGTCTCTGTCTGAGGGATGGGGCAAGTGCGGTTGTATCTGAGGGCTTGGCTGTAGACAATGGATCATGTGATGTGGTATGGATGAAAGCTGGAGGCATGTAGGTAAGTATAGCGCTCAGTAGGTATCTGGTAGAGGGTAGTGTTTATGTGACCATCGCTTATTTGTACTGTAGTCTCCAGGAATCATAGAATCATAGAATCATAGAATCTCAGGGTTGGAAGGGACCTCAGGAGGTCATCTAGTCCAACCCCCTGCTCAAAGCAGGACCAACCCCAACTAAATCATCCCAGCCAGGGCTTTGTCAAGCCTGACCTTAAAAACCTCTAAGGAAGGAGATTCCACCACCTCCCTAGGTAACCCATTCCAGCGCTTCACCACCCTACTAGTGAAAAAGTTTTTCCTAATATCCAACCTAAACCTCCCCCTCTGCAACTTGAGACCATTACTCCTTGTTCTGTCATCTTCTACCACTGAGAACAGTCTAGATCCATCCTCTTTGGAACCCCCTTTCAGGTAGTTGAAAGCAGCTATCAAATCCCCCCTCATTCTTCTCTTCTGCAGGCTAAACAATCCCAGTTCCCTCAGCCTCTCCTCATAAGTCATGTGCTCCAGCCCCCTAATCATTTTTGTTGCCCTCCGCTGGACTCTTTCCAATTTATCCACATCCTTCTTGTAGTGTGGGGCCCAAAACTGGACACAGTACTCCAAATGAGGCCTCACCAGTGCCGAATAGAGGGGAATAATCACGTCCCTCGATCTGCTGGAAATGCCCCTACTTATACAGCCCAAAATGCCGTTAGCCTTCTTGGCAACAAGGGCACACTGTTGACTCATATTCAGCTTTTCGTCCACTGTAACCCCTAGGTCCTTTTCTGCAGAACCGCTGCCCAGCCATTCGGTCCCTAGTCTGTAGCAGTGCATGGGATTCTTCCGTCCTAAGTGCAGGACTCTGCACTTGTCCTTGTTGAACCTCATCACATTTCTTTTGGCCCAATCCTCTAATTTGTCTAGGTCCCTCTGTATCCTATCCCTACCCTCCAGCGTATCAACCACTCCTCCCAGTTTAGTGTCATCTGCAAACTTGCTAAGGGTGCAGTTCACAACATCCTCCAGATCGTTGATGAAGATATTGAACAAAACCGGCCCCAGCACCGACCCTTGGGGCACTCCACTTGATACCGGCTGCCAACTAGACATGGAGCCATTGATCACTACCCGTTGAGCGTGACCATCCAGCCAGTTTTCTATCCACCTTACCGTCCATTCATCCAGCCCATACTTCTGGATCTCTTGTGTGGACTGGTCCAGGCTGAGGTTGATTGTGGGGTGGAAATTGTTGAAATCCAGGTGGAATTCCTCAAGGGCCTCCTTCCCATGGGTCCAGATGATGAAGATGTCATCAATGTTGCACAAGTAGAGTAGGGGCACTAGGGGACAAGAGCTGAGGAAGTGTTATTCTAAGTCAGACATAAAAATGTTGGCATACTGTGGGGCCATGTGGGTACCCATAGCAATGGCCTTGTTAGCCCTACAAAAAGTAATTCTTTCTCCCACACCCACTTGATAATGAATTGGCTTCATTAGCACTGACCCGCCACCCACTTGGTAAGGCAACTCCCATCTTTTCATATGCTACATATTTATACCTGCTTACTGTATTTTCCACTCCATGCATCTGATGAAGTGGGTTATATCCCACGAAAGCTTATGCCCAAATAAATTTGTTAGTCTCTAAGGTGCCACAAGGACTCCTAGTTGTTTTTACTGATACAGACTAACACGGCTACCCCTCTAAAACCTGACTTTTAAAAAACGTCTGTTTTCCAAGGACTTCGTGAATGCTGGACCCTAGCTAGGAAAACAGAGTAAAAGTCTAGTGCTCTGTATTTTTCACGATGTGTAAAGACCCCAGTAAAAGGCTAATCTGATTATCATTTCCTTCAGACTGAGCTCATGGCTTGCCTTACTCTGATTGGGGGATGTGGAAGATAGATGGATTCAAGTGAATCCCAGAACTCTGTGATCTACATCTAGGGTGCCTATCGCTGTGGATCCAAGTGCCTTGACCTGAAGAAGAGCTCTGTAACAGAAGTTGGTCCAATAAAAGATATTATCTTACCTACCTTGTCTCGCTAATACAGTGATTCACATTTGCACAGAGGTATCCATAGTGGACCCTACACATCACCTATCCATGACACAGCAGCATTGCTTGCCGTCTCTATTCAGGTTTATCACCTTTTGGTCACAAAAAGGACTTTTACAAAAACCTGAGTCTTGAGGCTCACTCCAAAAGCAGTTGGGAGAGCTCATCTCCTCAGGTAGGTCTTTCCAGAGTCTGTAGGCATCAGCTGAGAACACCTTGTCTCCAGCTCTCCCAGTTCCATAGAAGGCATTGGCAGCTGCATTATCCCAGAAGAGGAGTCATAAATGAAGATATAGTCTCTAATATAGCTGGCCCAACCTTGACAACGAAGAGAATCTCTACACTGCCCCACAGTTCAGACGAAAGGGGTGTGAATAACAGTGCGCACCAAAGTGCTGCCTGTAACTCCCCTGTGCGCACACTGTAGGGGCTTATTAAAAAGTTTCCAGTTTGCGTTAGCATAGTCCTCTTTAAACAGGACTACATCAATGCGAACTAGGAACCATTTAGTTCATGCTCACAGCATACACATGGGGGAGTTACAGTGTGGCTCTCTGATGCACACTGCTATTCACGCCCCAGCAGTCCAAACTGCAAGGCACTGTAGACATAGCCTTACAGCCAAGACTAAGGTCTTGAATTAGCACCTGTAGAATGTGAGTTATTGGAGTAAGCAGAGCATGAGTGTGATGTAGTTTCCAATGTTTGTCCCACTAAGGAGACCCTCGGAGGGATAACATTGTCGTCCACTAGACTACAGTGTCACTGCTCTTATGTGACCACCACCACCAACTCTTGTCTCTTGCTTGGGCTTTTGGCTCCTCTCCTTCATAGATTCATAGCTTAAGGCCAGAAGGGAACATTAGATCATCTAGTCTGATTCCAGTAGATCAGTCCATAGAACCACACCCATTTCCCCTTGTAAATAAGCCCAGTAACTTCTTTGTCTTCCAGAAAGGGTTTTGAAGCCATCAAGAGATGGAGAATCCACTTTGGTGCTTTGTTCCAGTGGTAAATCACCCTCACTCTTTAGAAAAAGAAACTGTGGCTGATTTCTCATTTGAATTTGTCTGGGTTAGCTTCCATAGGTTTTTGTTATGCCTTTCTCTGCTAGATTAAAAAGCCAATTAGTACCCTGTATTTCCTCCCCCTGAAGATACACATACACTGTAATCAGGTCACCTTTCAATCTTCTTTTTGATAAGTTAAACAGATTCAGCTATTTAAGTCTTTGTCAATACAAAACATTTTCTCCCACCCTTAAATAATTTCTGTGGCTCTTTTTGGCCCCTTCTCCAATTTCTCAACATGCTTTTTAAAAGGTGGACACCAGACTTGTATTCAGTATCTCACCAATGCCTTGTACAGAGGTAAAACCACCCTCCAGTTCCAACTCACTACGCCCTAGTTCATACATCGAAGAATTTCATTAGCCAATTTTGCCACACTTCACACTGGTGGGAGCTCATGTTCAGTTGCTTGTCCACTATACCATAAAATCCTTTTCAGAGTCGCTGCTTTCCAGGATAGAGTCCCCCAGTCTGTAGGTATGGCCTGCATTCCTTGCTCCTTGATATGACCTTCAATTTGGCTATATTAACATGCATTTTTTTTAATGAGCCTAGCTTATCAAGTGCTAAAGATTGCTTTGTATGACTGTCCAGTCCTCATTGTTATTTACCACTCTGCCAATCTTTGTTACATGCAAACTTTATCAACAGTGATTTTATATTTACTTCCATATGATTGAGAAAAATGTTGAATAGGGTCAGCCTATAACTGATTCCTTCAGAACCCCACTGAATATGCCCTCATTCAATGAGGATTCCCCGTTGAGAACTACTTTTTGAGATATGTGATGGCAACACATCTCCCACAACATGTGGGAGCAGACACCTTTTTCTGTGGCCCTTGACCATGACTAAGTGAGAGATGTATGTTTCTGAAAATGTTTACCCCTCAGCACTTCTCCTTAGGAGATACAGCATTCTTTCTTTCCTCTGGGGATATATAATAGTGAAACCTCTCCTCAAGGGCGCCCTCTTGGGTCTAGAGGCATTGCAAGGGGCCCTTGTCTCTGGCACTCCCTAATGGCCACTTTATTGGCCCTGAAATGGCCTTTCCCAGCCTGTGTCTTCTTCCAATTCTCTGTCTGGGTTTTCTGTGGCCTGGCCTTCGGGTCAGTCACATAAAAGTTCAAACCATAGGCGCCGACTCCGTGGGTGCTCCGGGGCTGGAGCACCCACGGGGAAAAATTGGTGGGTGCTCAGCACCCACGCCCAGCTCCCCGCCAGCCCCGAGGCCCACGCCCAGCTCACCTCACCACCGGGAGACGTTCTAGGGCCCCGCCCCCGACACCGGGCGATGTTGCGTCAGCGTCGGGGGCGGGGCCCCGCGACGTTGCATTGGCGTCGGGGGTGGGGCCCCGCAACGTCACCCGGCGTCGGGGGCGGGGCCCGGCGTCAGGGGCGGGGCCCCGCCCCCAACGCAGGGCGTCAGCCCCCACTGGCGCCGCCGGAAGTTGGTGCCTGTGGTTCAAACTCCTTCCAGTGTAACAAAAGGTTCAAATAGATCTTCAAACTAAAACTCTTCCGCCCCTTTTGGGCCACTCTAACGTCTTCTGCTTTGCATCCCCTCCTAGTAGGGTGGCCACTTGCACAGTCACAGAATACTGGACATTCTGGTACTTCCGGGAATGGCGTGGGCCTACCCCTAACAATGTGACCCCACCGCCTCAACGTTTCTTCACAAGTACATGTGTGCAAGGTCACGCCAAATGGAGGACGCCGTTTTAAAGAACGTGCTGTCCCGCACACACCGGCATAACCTCTCGTATGCATGATGTGTGCGAGGGTATGCTGGGGGGGAGGAGGGAGAGAGAGCGGTGTGCTCTTCATTAGGCCATTCCACGTCTGATACCAGACAAAACCATATCTTGTTTTGTCTCAGTACCAGATAATGGACTAACATTTGAAAAGCGAGACTGTCCAATTTAAAACCAGACAAAGGGCCTGTCTACTCCTGGGCCTTGCAGAGTTCCTGCTCTGCTGATTCTTGTCCAGCAGGATTCCTTCCCCAGGGATGTGGGCAGTTTACCTCAGGGATCTCTCCGACCCACGCAAGCCCTGTCTCAGTGTCACCCGCACAGGAACCTGACCTGCGCCTTGTATGTCTTGTCCAGCTGACTTCCCCAGGCCTTTCCCAGACAGAGAACTGTCTCCTTATTCCTCTCTCCTGGGTCTCTCACTCCCTAATTGCACTCTCCACTCTGTTTACATTCTTTTCCCAACCCTTTCACAGCTGGGGTCACCAATTATCATTAAATCACCACATCGCCATCAGCTGGGGCTAGCTGGTAGGTCACAGGCAAGGCTGAGCCCTGCTTGCCTTAAACAGCCAGTCAGCCTCTGACAAGATGTCTGCATGAAACAATCATACAACAGCCATCTTAAAACAACTAAGCTTTATTAAAAACAGAGAAAATGGAATGGAAACAAACAAAGGAAAGAAAGAAAAGGCTTGCATTTGCACTTCTCAGAAACCAGACAAGGCATTTTCAGCTCAGTTGCAGAGGAAAAAAGAAAGGGAAATAGCTTTCACCCCTTGAAAGTAATCTTGTCTCTCTGAGCACTCCTTGTTCAGCCTGCCAACATTGCTTGCTGTCTAAGACAGAGGCTTTCTGTGCTGTGTCCAGAGATCTTTCTTGTTGAGCCTACACTGCCCAAGGGTTATTCCCATTTTCCAACCCAGTTGTCTCCAGTTAATTACACACACAACAGGATCTGGACTTCTTGCTTTCTTTAAGGCCTACACACAGTTTTTGTACCCATTTAACTATTTCAGTTAAGTGATATGGTTTTTTATTTTTTATTGATACAATTTAATCTGTACAGTCACCATACCGTGGATTCTATACGCGGCGCTGTATAAAGATGTCTTACACCAGGATAGCTTATTCCCCTGACCTTACTGGAATAACAGTGCACACACTTGGGGGTTTTACCACTTTAACTAGACCAGTTTCAAAGGGATATCATTAAAATATGCACAAAATGCGTGTGGACCAACACTAAGATATGCTATTGAGGATACAAAGACCTTTCATGATGATTAATAGCCATCTTTTAACTGCTTAGCTCAGGAATCATATTCTGCACATTCTTGTCTGCTCAGAACCCAGCTTATCCAGCCTGTGGTTTCAAACCTTTTAATCAATTTCCCTCCAAGCAATTTTTACTGTGTTAAAAAATATATGTGAATTCTGGGCCCCACAACCTCCATCACATCTTGTAATCAACTTTTGGTCAACGCACTGGCCCCCAGATACACACGCCAACCACATCATCTTTGAAAGCGGTGAGTGTTGTTCACAGAAGGCCTGAAAACAAATGGAGCAGCAAGGGAAAGCCGAGAGTGCTGGTAGCAGAAGATGTCCTCTGAATCTGATCAACTGCGGCACAGACACTTTTTGCTGTGGTGGAAGCTAACGCTTTGAATACATTAACATTCCTTTTATTTTTTAAAAGAAATACTTCAATGCTGCACTACCGCTGGGGCAGCTCCAATGGGGCTAGCAATATACTAGTGTGACCCTCTTTTCTTTTTTTCTTATTTTCTGGTGTTCAGCCAAAACCATTATTTCTGTAATTACGGCTGCTGTTTCTACTTGCTCTGAGTTGATATGGAAACATTCCCAGACAAGGTGGCAATATAGAGGCTTAAGTGACTGCAAACAAGTAGTGCTATTTCAGCACACTAGAGGGGGTGTGGGAAGTTGTTAACCATGCTCAGCAGCTGTTCTGAAGCTGGCATGGAAGGCTGCACAGAGGGAAGACATTCCTGCATGTACACACCCGCATCCTTAGTTAGAAGCTGAAAGAAAGTTAGAATCTCACTACCCAAAAAGCATTAAACAACCTGAGGTCTTGTCTACACTGTAAATGGTTTGTCGGTATAGATATACTGGTACATTTGCACTGGGAGGCCCCTCTAGTGAAGACACAGCCTACAGTAGCAAGAGTTCTTGTGCTTATATAATGACAGGTTTCAGTGTAGTAGCCGTGTTAGTCTGTGTCAGCAAAAAGAAAACAAGAAAAATACCTGTGGCACCTTAGAGACTAACAAATTTATTTCAGCATAAGCTTTCGTGGGTTAAGAACTCACTTCATCGGATGCAACTTCATCGTTGCATCCGATGAAGTGGGTTCTTAACCCACAAAAGCATATGCTGAAATAAATTTGTTAGTCTCTAAGGTGCCACAGGTATTTTCTTGTTTTCTTTGTGCTTATATAGTTCATACTAGTTCCCCAAATGAAATAAGTACTTTTTTGCCAGCATAACTGTGTCTACGCTAGGGCTTTTGCCGGCATAGCTTTGTCAGTTAGGGGCATGATTTTTTTTCACACTCTTAACCAATCACAGCAAACCTTTTAGCAGTAGACCAAGCCTGACTGTTGTACTGTTGTATTCAGAAGCGGCCAAGTTGGGTCATTTATTTGACAGCTTTTGAGTGACAGAAGTAAAACAGCACTGTGACCACCAGAGGGAGCTCTTGTAGAAACGTAATAGAAAATGACTTTAGGCTACCTATCATTGCATTGGCTGTTAGGGAGTCTCCCACTTCCTCCATGGTGTCCATTGCACTTGGCAGGATTGCTGTTGCTTGCTTTCATCAGAGTTGAAGCCCAGAGAGCAGAGGCCAGAGTGTTCTCTGTCAGGGGTTCCTGTCAGTGGAACTTGCTCCCACTTGATGTCCATTAACACCTGAATTTATCTGTCTTTAAGACAGAAGATTGCCTAGCACAGGATGATTGATGGCGGCTGGGGATAAACTGAGCTGGGGTTTTGTAGGGTTTTTTGGTTTATTCATTGCCTGAAAACGTAGAAGATTTATTTGTTTTTTTTTCCAATTTTATATTTGTGCATAAGAATGTCTATGACGCACATTACACATGAATGGCTAAACATACTTTTCACACACAAATCATTTTATTTAATCTTTTATAATTTTAGTGTATCTGTTACTCTAGCATACATTGAAATAGTAACAAAATTCCCCAGTGCCTAAGAGTTTATCTGTCTCCTGATATCTTTTATAGACAGTAGATTTTAAACAAAACAAAAACTCCTTCTCAACGGGTTGTGCACACCCCAGTGATAACGGCCAGAGAGATCACCCTCTTTAGAAGTTTCTGCCTATCAACCAATATCACTTTTGTCTTTTCTAGAATGAGCTCCACATACCTTCCTATCTCAGACAACCCCGTTGTGACTCATATTTTCAAAGAGCACCCACCATGCTGAGTTCTTCTGAAAATGTAATCCCAGCTGTGCTAACCTCACAAATCTGACCCTGGGCCATCCAGATCAAACGAAGATGAGAGGGAGCTTGTGTGTAATTTAATTATTTTTTTTAATCTTAACTCATCCGCACCTTAAACTTTGGATGTTGAAGAAGGCAGATGTTTGGGGTATTTGCTTTCTGAACTATTCACCCTTTCTAGCATGCAATTCAGATATAAAATAAATCACTTTTAAAAACAGGTAGATAAAAATAACTTCTGGTAAGCTGCATTTCCATGAAGCTGTGGGTTAGAGAAATATTGATGTTTAAACAACAGTAGACTAGAAAATCATTAATGAATGCAGCAGTTTGTGTGTGGGGGATGGAGAAATGCTTCAAAAATAGGATTCCTTGTAATGTACACAGTGAGGAAGAAAGAAAGTATCAATAATATTATTGCCTATCCAAAATACCGTAGTCATCCTTGACCTGATTCCTTCTGTTCGAATAAATATGACCTTCGGCAAGTTATTAGTCTTTTATGTGGTATGTCATTGGTTGTAATCAGTATGTATAGAGGGTACAGACTCAGATAAGCATGGAGACTATTGATTAAAAACACAGCAGCAACTGAGCTACAATAACAGGATAGCTACTAACAGTGAATTTCCACTGTGTCCCAGGAGTCACAGTGTGACAGGAGAACCTACACAATGCTCTGGAGCTGCAGGAACTTTATAGCAATATATCTACCTACAGAGCTGAATATAACTGCACGACCTACAGATTATTAAAAAATGCTTGGAATCATGACTAAGGCTGTCAACCGATTAAAAAATGAAGCACAATTAATCGTGAGATTAAAAAAATAGTCACAATTAATTGCCGTTTTAATCGCACTCTTAAACAATAATAGAATGCCAATGTAAATTCCTCATGGAAACATATCCTCTGTTACGGTGGCCGAAGCATGAAGGGGCATACGAATGTTTAGCATATCTGGCATGTAAATACCTTGCAATGCAGTCTACAATGGTGCCATGCAAATGCCTGTTCTCACTTTCAGGTGTCGTAAATAAGAAGCGGGCAGCATTATCTCCTGTAAATGTAAGCAAACTTGTTTGTTTTAGCGATTGGCTGAACAAGAAGTAGGACTAAGTGGACTTGTAGGCTCTAAAATTTCACATTGTTTTATTTTTGAGTGCAGTTATGTAAAAAATTCTACATTTGTAAGTTGTGCTTTCAGAATAAAGAGATTGCACTACAGTGCTTGTATGAGGTGAATTGAAAAATACTATTTCTTTTGTTTATCTTTTCTACAGTGCAAATATTTGTAATCAAAAATAATAATATAAAGTGAGCACTGTACACTTTGTATTCTGTATTGTAATTGAAATCAATATATTTGAAAATGTAGAAAAATACCCAAAAATATGTATAACAAAATTTAAATTGGCATTCTATTATTGTTTAACAGTGCGATTAAAACTGCAATTAATTGTGACTATTTTTTAATCTAGTTAATTTGTTTTGCATTAATTGCTTGAGTTAACTGTGATTAGTTAATTAATAATGACCCATCCTGCTAAAATGATTAAATGCTCTTTTAATGTTGTGAAGTTTGAGATATTAGCCCTCTTAAAATATGTATCTAAATTAGTACCATTAAATGACTCACTGTCCAGAGTCTTCCACTCTTATTTCAGGATCACATGAAAATTGTTTGGTTTTACCTAGTGTTAAACACTATGGCAAAGGTTTGGGAATTTGGTTAGAGGATTTGGTATTCATGACAGATACTGAACTGAGCCCCTCTATTTATTCACAGTTACAATCTAACATCAGTGTGCCTCAGACCTGAACAGGAGGGTCCTCCTTCAGAAGTAAGAAGTAGAGCTGGTTGGGAATTTTCAAACAGAAAATGCAATTTCTGAAAAATCAATTTTCTAGTGAGAAAATCAAAATAAAACATTTAGTTTGGGGTCAGTTCTGTGACGGGATCCCCGGGGTGCAGCCTGGGACTGTCGGACCTCTGTGCCCCCTTAACTCCCTCCAGCCTGGGCTGTCTCTCACAATGCCTTGCTAGTGACCAGCAGCAAGCCCCTTCAGGTGCTGTGATCACTCAGCATAACAGCATGTGGTGCCCCACACTTAGCTAGATTGCATGAATGCTCCCAGAGCCACTCATGAATCACATGAAGAAAGGCACCAGAGCCAAATTCCCCCCAGCTCCCAGCACCGTACCCCAGGAATATACCATCTTATTAATTCGTTCACCACTTCAGCAATGGAAAGTGGACATACACCAGCCTTTGCAAAACCTGAGCGGATTTGCCCCACACTTTAGACAAACTCATTGGTAAAGATAAACAATTAAACAAATTTATTGACTATAAAGGTAGATTTAAGTGATATTAAGTGATAGGCAAAAAGTCAGAGTTAATTACCGAAAGAAATAAAATATAAGCTCGCAGTCTACACTCTCAACCCTATTAACCTGGGCAACAACTAGATTAAACAGTTCAACTTTCACGATAAAGAGATTGCACTAAAGTACTTGTATTAGGTGAACTGAAAAATATTATGTCTTTTGTTTTTTTACAGTGTAAATACTTAAAATCAAAAATAAATAAAAGTGAGCACTGTACACTTTTTATTCTGTGTTGTGATTGAAATCAATATATTTGAAAATGTAGAAAACATCCAAAATATTTAAATAAATGGCATTCTATTATTGTGTAAAAGTGTGATTAATCACACGATACATTTTTTTAATTGCTTGACAGCCCTAGTTTTTTCCTATAAACTGATTAAACCGAGTACAGGCAAATACCGTTGCCGGCATTTCTTTCTCTATTTGGGCATAGTTCTGTTGTGCAGTTGTCAGAGCTTTAGAGGCATAAGCAACAGGAACCCTGTTTTGCAGCTATACAGCCCCTAATCTGGTAGAACTTGCATCCCCTGATGCAATAACTGGTTCTTTGACATTAATGTACTTCAGCACAGGTACCCTGGTAAGCAATTGTTTCAAGCGTTCATATGCCACCTCATGCATTGGCATCCAGGTGAACTTGACTCTTTCCCCAAGAGTTGTCTTAAAGGAGTTGCTTTCGTTGATGTGTGTGCAGGATAAATTTTGCCAAATAAGTAACCATTGCAAGAAATCTTTGCAACTCAGCCTTGCTGGTCAATGTGGCCATTTCAGTTATTGCCACAATGTTTCAGTTTTAAGGTTTTAGAATTTCTTTTTTTTTTTTGGTTAAGTAATGCCCCAAATATTTTATCTCTCCCAGAGCCAAATTACATTTGCTCTGTTCAGTCACAGGTTCCTTTCACAACACATCTAGCACTCTCTTGAGCCCTTCATTGTGTTCTCATCTGGTATTTCCCCGCACCAGTATGTCATCTATATAACATTCAACCCCTTTCAGACTGTCAAATGTCTGTTGGATCGCTCTTTGGTACACTCCAGGAGCTGAACAGATGCCAAATGATGTGCTGAATGTCCAGAGCCTAGAAGTTTTGTATTTGCCAGAATCTGCTACTGGCATCGAAGGTAGTGAAAATTGTAGCTCTTGCTAATTTGCTGGTGATGTCTTCTACTGTAGGCAACTGAAGATGTTCCCTTCATATCGCTTTATTCATATTGCTCAGATCCAAGCATATTCTTATTTCTTCTCAACCTGGTTTGTCTACAGTTACTGTAGAATTGATCCATTTTCTAGGATCTTCCACTTTTTTTTTTTACTTGCAACCAAGACTAAGATTTAGTCAGGGGTATTTTTACTACAAGTCATGGACAGGCCACGGGCAATAAATAAAACTTCATGACCCGGGACCTGTCCATGACTTGTAGTAAAAATACCCCTGACTAAATCTTAGTCTTGGTTGCAAGTAAAAAAAAAAAGTGGAAGATCCTAGAAAATGGATCAATTCTACAGTACTATAAATACCCCTGACCAAATCTTAGCTGTTCTGGGGGGACCCTGGGTGCTGCTGCTCTTGGGGCAGGGTGCTGCTGCTGCTCCTTTGGGGGCCCCCGGGGTGCTGCTGTTGCTCTGGGAGAGTGGCCCGGGGCACCGTTGTTGCTCGAGGGGGGGAGCAGGGTGGTGCTGCTCCTCTGCAGGAAAGGGCAGCCTGGGGTGCCGCTGCAGCTCCGGGGAGGGGGGGAGACTGGGGTGCTGCTTCTACTCTGGTGCGGGACAGGGCAGGGCGCCACTACTGCTCCGGGACCCCTGCTCCGGTTCCGCCCCCAAGACCCCTTATTTGCAACTCTTCCTTATGGTGCAGCTCACTTTCTATTTTGTCTCTTAATGCTACTGGAACTTTAGAAGGTGCATGAATTACAGGTGGTAGTTGCGAGTTCATCTTTATGAGGAGCTTATCTCACACCCACCCTAAACCTTCAAATATATTCTTGTATTCTTTAAATATATCCCAGTCACCTTCTGGTTCTTCCTTTACCATAGTGACTCTTCGCACTAAGTTTAAACGAGTCACAGCCTGTAAGTCCAGTGTGACTTGTGAGTCAAATTCCAGCACCTGAAATTCTAGCAATGCTTTCTTACCCCGACACTCAAAGTCCACGTTGCATTTACCATGTACTTGCAGTTTTTCCCCTGAGGAGCAGCTGGATACTTGCGCTGCAAAGTTGTCTGTCCATTAAAATGTTGCATAACTTTACAGACATTGCATTGGGCTGTGCCCCAGTATCGATTTTCAAACTAAGGTTTTGTGATCATTAGCGAGCAAATACACATTCCACTCGTTCTTGGGAGGTTCAGTACCGAGGACCAGATCTTGCAAGTGCTCATCTGCGTCTGTGAGGGCAAACATCCGTTTTGCCCTGGCATTTCCTTTCCCAGAGTTGCACATTTTGGCAAAACAATTAGCTTTCTTCCATGTGGCAAGTGCAGTATTGTGCCAAATTTTTAAAAGGGTGAATGGGATGACCTGGGTAATTATAGACCTCTCAATCTGACATTGATCCCAAGCAAGATAATGGAGCAGGTGATACAAGACTTGATTAATAAAGAACTAAAGGAGGGTAATGTAATTAATACAAATCAACATGAGTTTATGGAAAATATATCATCAAATCTGATATCTTTTTTGATGAGATCACAAATATAGTTGATAAAGGTAATAGTGTTGATGTAATATACTTTGACTTTTGTAAGGCATCTGACTTGGTACAGCATGACATTTTGATAAAAAATGAGAATGATACAAAATCAGCATGCCACACATTAAATGGATTAAAAATTGGCTAAATGATAGGTCTCAAAATGTAACTGCAAATGGGGATTCATCATTGAGTGGGTCTGTTTTCAGTGGGGTCCTGTAGGGATCGGTTCTTGGCCTTGTGCTATTTTAACATTTCTAATAATGAGCTGGAAGAAAACATAAAATCAACCCTGATAAAGTTTGCAGGTGACACAAAAATTGGGGGCATGGTAAATAATGAAGAGAACAGTTCACTGATTCAGAGCGATCTAGATAGCTTGGTAAACTGGGCGCAGGTAAACTCTATGTGTTTTAATACAGCTAAATGTATACATTTGGGAATAAAGCATGTAGGCCATACTTATAAGATGGGGGACTCTATCCTGAGAACCAGTGACTCTGAAAGAGATATTGGGTTTGTGGTGGATAATAAGCTGAACATGACCTTCCAGGCTGAGGCTGTGGCCAAAAAAGCTAATGCGATCCTGGGATGGATAAACAGGGGAATCTCAAGAAGGAGGGTAGAGGTTATTTTACTTCTGTATTTTGTACTGGTGTGACCTTTTCTGGAATACTGTATCCAGTTCTGGTGCCCACAATTCAAGAAGTATGTTGATACATTGGAGAAGGTTTAGAGAAGAGCCACGAGAATGATTAAAGGATTAGAAAACATGCCTCGTAGTGATATCCTCAAGGAGCTCAATCTATTTATCTTAACAAAGAGAAGGTTAAGGAGTCACTTGATTACAGTCTATAAATACCTACATAGGAAAACAAAAATTTAATAATGGACTCTTCAGTCTAGCATAGGAACCTATAACATGATCCAGTGGTTCAAAGTTGAAGCTAACAAATTCAAACTGGAAATAAGGTGTTAATTTGTAACAGTGAGTGTAATTAACCATAGAACAATTTACTAAGGGTCGTGGTGGATTCTCCATCACTGACCATTTTAAAGTCAAAATTGGATGTTTTTCTAAAAGATCTGCTCTGGGAATTATTTTGGGAAGTTCTATGACCTGTGTTATACAAGAGGTCAGACTAGGTGATCACAATGATCCGTTCTATGAATTTTCAGCATTCTTGTCCATACCCAGGACAGTTCCTTATGGTATGGCTACAGACACATTTCTATTCTTAGTTGCCCCGACTGCTCTTTTTTCACTTCTCTTGATTGCAAGCTTTTATTAGCAGCAGGACACCCTCCAGTCCATGCCTGCATGTCTGGGTGGTTACTAAAGGAGGATTTATCCTGCAATGTGTGCACATATTTTTTTGGTGCACCCTGCCCTTTCAGTTGCTTTGCAGTCATTTCATCTGCACAACATAAGTCCACAACACATTCATTGGTTAAATAACTCTCCCTCAACAACAAAGCTCACACTGAGTCTGATACAATACCACACATGATGCGGTCTTTAATGAGTGATTCAAACACTTCTCCAAATTTGCATTGTGCTGCCAGATTTAAATCAGTCATGTATTAATCTATAGTTTCCACATCTGTCTGACTTCTGGTGAAAAATTTGTGCCTCTCATATGCGATATTTCTCCATAGTGCACAGTATGCCTCAAACTTATTCTTTAAGACCTTTTTTTTTCTTTAGCTGTACATCATCAAAATGAAAAGTGGTAAACACTTCTCTTGCTTCTTCACCTGCCACAGGAAGAAATAATACTATTTTCATCCCTTCATCTTTTTTGTCTCTGCCACTTAAAGTGCTGCCCAGCTCAAATCCTTGCAACCTTGCTTCAATTTTCTCCAATTTTTTTTTGCTGCATTTCCTTCCAACACTAACTTTCTTGGAGGCTTTAGTCCATTTTTTTTCAGGTTTGTTCTACTCTTTTCTTACATTTAGGTTTTTTTTCTGACACCATGTAATAGCTGTTACCAACTTGCTATTATAACTTGAGAAAAAATACTGGAGATTTTTTAAATAATAGTAAACACTTTACTTAACTTGTTGCTGAGAACTGTACATATAGGTTGTGCGGGCTTGCCTTCCTGGCTCCCAGTGCAAGCAATGACGTGCTTCTGCTAATAAGACTAATTCCCCCCATACAACAGTATGCGTAACTTTGGTTCCTACTCCAAAGTTTCTACTGTTATTAGAAATGGCAAGCAATTGAGCCAGTTTAACTAGCAATACGAATCCTTATGTAACCATACCTATGATTCATCTTGTCATAGCATAAAGAAATCAAGACACTCAGGAGAGAGTTGACAAAGGCAAAAGAGAGAACTGGAAGGATTTTAAAATGTTCCTACATAAATAGAAGAGAAAAAAATGCAAAACATGGGACTGAAGAATAGAATCAATGATTTGAAAGTGACCTTGATGTCAATGAGTAAAAATTAGAAAAATAACACTGTAGGTTCATCCTGGACCCAATGGGTCAATATAGTAAGACCCTTCCACTGACATGAGTGGTCTCTAGGATCCATTGTGACAAATGCAGTCTGCCTTCTGGCTAATTCTCTCCTTGCCAAATCATGTAGCAGCTTCATCTTCCAAATACAGGACAGCTGAGACTGTCTGTCTCGGGTACTAACACAATTAATATCGCTAACTACTTTTGCGTGTCACTACCACCCACTGTGCTGCCAATAAGGGACTATCACCAAAAAAACCCATCCTCCCTGCCTGTGATAACCCCCGGATACAACATGAGGGGAGCATGTGCTTACACTCAGAAAGGAAAGTAATTTCCTCTTCAGATGTGTTTTATGAGTACCAGGGATAAGTCATCTCCCGCAGGGATGATTTAGCAGCAATCCAGAGAGCTCCATCCCAGCCAGTATTATTTCATTCCTTCTTTCAGTTTGGTGGTAGAATTTTAACAAAGGGTTCCTGAGGAGACTCCTCAAAGCACATCACTGTACATAAATCATTACTTCTACCACACCTGATGTCTTGGATTTTCTGGACAGGTTAAATTTCCCTAAAGTGACTGTAAAAACCAGAGGCCATACTTGAACTCATAACACCTGAGGATGTCCAGATGGCTATTCTAAAAATGTAGTCATGAAAGGTCCCTGGCCCTGATGGCTTGTAAGCTGATTTTAATAAAAATTAGGAACTATTTTACCTCCCACACTGATATATTTTTTTTTGCTATTGAAATAACAATCTGTTACCCAGTTTCAATTTGTTTATGCCACAAACCATGTGAAATCCATCTCCTATAGTAAACAATACAAAGTGCCTCTGATAGTCCAGCTTGTACAGCTTCTACCTGATTTCTTTTATCTAACTCATTTCTACTTGGTCTTTTTTATCTGCATCAGTACCAGGTTTACAGCGGCGCTAGTGGCACCATGGTACCGGGCCCACACTCAGAAGGCACCTTAGGGCCCAGACCATGGCCCCCCGCCCCCCCTGCTCTGTCCAAGCTCTACCCCGAGGCCTCACCCACCGCTCTCTCCTTTTCGCCCTCTTTTCCCCCCAATCCCTGGACGTGAGGACAGTGGGTGCAGTTGGGCCAGGCGGGCTCTCAGAGATCATGTCCCAGGGGTCTGCCCTGCTCCCCAGTGCAGCTTCGGCTCCCGGCAGTCTCTGATGCCTGCTACCTGCGGGTCCCTGGGCTGAGCCACCTGGGACTGGTGCAGGGGCCAGGCCGGTCTCAGCCAGTGGGAGGAGGGGCAACATGGGGGCCTTGGCCAGGCCCCACCAGGCAAGTGGGTCCTGAGGGAGCCTGGCCCGGGCAGTCCCCACTCCCGCTCTGGCCTGGCTGATCGTGCTGCTCCCAAGGGGCCGAAGTAATCCCCAACCAGCCCCAGTTGTGCTGCCGGCTCAACCTAGCAGACATAGTCACCTCCCAGAGGGGCTGGTGAGTGTGGCTGGGGGGCAGGGCATGGAGGAGTTGGTCTCTGGGAGATATATGGGGTGCACTGGGCAGTGTGGGGTGGAGGGGGTCTGTGTGTGTTGGGATGCTGGGCAGGGGTGGTCTGTGTGGGGTTCTCCCAGGGGAATGAAAACAGGTCACCCCGCAGATTTCTTTGCTTCCCACTCTGCAGAAAGTGACGGAGAAGCAAACAGAAGCCAGGGGGAGGGGGTCTGGGTATTGGAATGGTGCCAAATTATTATTATGAATTACTGTGGTTGATATGAATGAATGTGGTGAACATGAGTTTGGTATGGCTTGGTACATCTGAATATGCTAGAGGATCCTGGGAGCAGGGTTCTTTTAGCATCAGTTGGTATGGAAATTTACTGAGAGCGATTAGAGGCTCTATCTGTGTGTGTGTGTTCAGCACAGAACTTTGGTCATATCAGCCAGGGGCCAGCTCACCAAGTAAAGAAAACGCAAAAACGCGCCATCAGTGAGCTTGGCACAGGCTGACCCGGGTCAAAATGACCCTTTCGGATGACACCACTCTAAGAGCTCAAGTAAATGACTGATGAGAGGGTAAAGGTCAGCTGATCTTTGGTCTGTGTCTGTTTCCAGCCCCCTTCTAAAATATTAATTTAAAAACCAGTAATGAAATGCCCACAGGGCATATTTCTGGGACATATGACTCCTTTGAAAACAAGAGGTATAAATGCTAAGCAGAGTTAGTTAGTTAGTTCCCCAATTAATATTTGAAGAGGTCTGTGATGCTGTGAGATAGAGGGTCTCAGGGTAACCAAGACTCTGCTACAAGGGACTTTTGAACCAGAGGGCCTCGGGTAACCAAGACCCTTCTTCGGGGGACATTTGACAGACCAAGTGCTTGAGAGGGGAAAAGAAGAGAAGAAAAGAAGTCTCCATCTAGGTCTGGTAGCTATACCTGCTTTGTTTGCCAATCAGGATACTGTGTAAGCCCAACATAATTACGGAGGGTTTATGCTTGGGGGAATTGAGGCTTATTAGGGAGAAGTATTATATAACCTTTTACTGCTTGTGTGAGTCTTTCTCAAATAAATTGCTGTGCATTGAGCAAATTGAATCTGAATTTTCACTGGTACCGGTAACAATCTGCCCAGCTGTGTGGCATTAAAGATCCGTTTCAACACTGGGGACACCCATGGGTGTAGTGGGGGGGGGCATGCCCACCAAGCAGAGGCAAGGTGTGGGGAGGGAAGGCAGGTTCACATGCCACTGCCCCCCACCCCCATTTCTGCGAGCACAGAGCTGCCTCGCTGAAAGAGGGTGCTGCTCAGCTCCACTGACTTTGAGCTGGACGCTGCCTTCTGGGTCCTAGTGCCGGTCGTGCTCCCCTCCTGTGTGCTGAGAGCCATCCTGTTCTCTGTACAAGTGAGTGCCCGTGGTGGGGCAGGGCAGGGGGCGGGTTGGGACTGTTGGAAAGAGACTGTGGAGAAGGAAGGGGGTGGGAAGGGGAGGGGATGGAGCAGTGGGGAAGGGGCACATGATGGGGAAGAGAAAGAGATATGGGAAGCGGGGGCAGGGGGAAGTGGGAGCCCAGCATGCAGCATCCCCTTGGCAGCAGCTGGGGGCCCATCGAACTCCCACCCTGACAAGCCCTACCTCTCCTGCACCTGCACCTGCCCCCCGCACTGAGATCTCCACACTTACATATCCCCTGCTGAGCCCCAATCATCTTCACCGGGACCCCCCTGCAGAGTCCCATTGCCCCTGCACCTGGAATCCTCAAATGAGCCCCCAAGCTGCCCACACCCAGATTGCCCCACACAGAACCCTATTACCCCGACCTGGATCCCCCCACCACTAAGTCCCTCTGCACTTGGAGATTGTTGCTGGGCTGAGCCTGCCTGCCCACACCTGGTGTGCCTGGCATAGAGGGACAGGGCCCCAGCATGGTTCTGAAGCATGCCTGGCCCTGGCGCTGTGTCAGGGTCAGGTGCAGCCTCACTGTCGAGTCCCTGTCCTGGGGCGGGGGGAGAGGCTGCAAGGTGATCTCCCACCTTCATGCAGCCAGTGGCCATGGGGAAGGGGCACACTGCCAGCACAGGGCTGGGTGGGCCAGTGTGCGTCTGGTGGGTGTGAGATTGTAAACAGTGCCCTTGTGCTGGGCTGCATGGAGCAGGGCCACCCCTGCCACACCGTGCCCCAATGCCCCAGCCAGCCCCTTGCTCCGGGCACCGACCCCCTAGTCCCTCTGTGCCATGCCCCATTGCCCCCATGGGGCCTACAAATATGTTTGGCGCCGAGCCCACAAAAGGTTAATTCCACCTTGATCTGCATAAATGGTCCTGTTGATATGGGGGAGTAGATATAAGTATAATTTGGGAAATCAATGACTGATAATCAAGACTGCCTGAAGCTGTAATTTCTGAAGCCTTAAACAATACAAAGAGTGGCTGGTGTTTGTTTAGATTCTTACATGATGTTTGCACAGTCACACAGTAGTGCCCAACCACTTCTAATGGATATGAATGTGAGACCTGGAGGACAGTAGGTAACATGAATTGACATACGTTTTGAAAAATGGTTATCCCCAGAGAGTATCTTCAGAAGTTCATGCCTGCTTAGGCCAGGAAGAAACACTGTGAGTAAAAAGTAATGTCTTTTATAATGTATAGTTAACCTGTGGAACCCACTGTCATAAGTTATTGAGGTCAAGAGTTTAGTTGCATTAAAAAATTACATTTATATGGGTAATGTTACCTTAAATAGGATGGAAAAAAGGTTATAGAAGCAATATAAACCCTTCTGCTACAGGGCACAAAGCAATCCCTAATTAAGAAGGAATAAGGACGAAACTTTCCCTAGAGCAGGTTATCATATAATTGTTCACTACTGGGTTTCTTGCAGCTTCTACTGAAATACCTGGTATTGGCCACTCACTGGCTATTAGACTAGATAAAAAATTGCTCTGACCCAGTTTGGCAATTCCTGTGATCTGGAGTACCTATGGGGGATATTACCATAAAGAAATACTCATCTGGTGTAAAAGGCAGGCAATCTGTACATGACAAAAGACAGGTCTTAAACGCGAATAGCTGGGGATTTAACACACATTCTCAAGAAGCATATTTTCTCTGAGAGTCTGTCACATGTCTCTTACAAGGGTCAGTGAAGAGACAAACGAATACTATGCTGAAAATCCGGGTAATGTTTCAATATTATGTAATTACTTTTATGTCTAATTTAGTGATGCCTTCTGTACTATTTGCATGAACATCTATATTTAGCTACAGAACTTATCTAAATCCCATTGAACTCTGTGGGAAAATACTCATTGACTACAGTGAAATTTGGATGAAGTATAAGGTCACCAGCAGAGAAATGTTTATGGTAAGAGATTGTTAAAAAAAAAATGGAAAAAAAAATCTTTTCAGAAATTTCCCATTAAAAAATTCTGATTGCTTTTTCAAGAAAGGCAAAGGGAAAAACAATGATCAGACAGCAACATTTTTTTTGTTAAAAAAAGAGGGATGGGTAAAAAGTCAGTCTTAGAAAATCAAAATTTTATCGAAAACTGAAAATTTTTAATCAAAATCAGAACTGAAAATGAAAACAATTTTTCCTCAAAAAATTCCAATGAAAATGTTTCAAATGGCTCTAATTGTGGCTTTCCTTGCCAATCAGAGGCACTGAGGAAAAAGGGAGGACCACTGTGACAACAGGGAAAGTGAATGTCCTGAAGGGAGAATGCTCAGTTACACAGATCAAAAGCCTGGTCTCACTTAGAATCATAGAATCATAGAACCATAGGGTAGACAGGACTGCAAGGGTCATCTAGTCTACCCCCCTGCCAAGATGCAGGATTTGTTGGGTCTAAACCATTCAAGACAGATGGCTATCCAGCCTCCTTTTGAACCTCCAGCTTTCATCACCTTTCTAGGCAGTCTGTTCAAGTGTCCCACTGTTCTGACAGTTAGGACATTTTTCCTGAGATTCAATTTAAATCTCCCACACTGTAGCTTGAACCCATTGCCTTTTGTCCTGCCCTCTGTGTCAAGAGAGAACAACATTTCTCCTTCTTTTTATGGCAGCCTTTCAAGTATTTGAAGACCGCTATCATGCCCCCCTTAATCTACTCTTTTCTAAACGAAACATACCCAGTTCCTGGCTTCAGCCTTTGCTTGTATGACTTGCATTCCATCCCTTTGATCATTTTTGTGGCTCACCTCTAGATCCTTTCCAGTTTCTCTACATACATCCTTTCTCTACATTGGTGACCAAAACTGGACATAGTACTCTGAGTAGAGCAGTACTATCACCTCCCGTGACTTGCATGCTACGCCTCTCTTAATGCAATCTAAAATTGCATTTGCTTTTTTTGCAACAGCATCACATTGCTGAATCATGTTGAGGTGTGATCCACCACAATTCCCAGTTCCTTCTCAGCAGTGCTGCTGCTAAGCCAGTTATCCCCCATTCTGTACATGTGCATTTCGTTTTTCTTCCTTAAGTGTAGCACCTTACATTTGTCTTTTTTTAATTTTATTTTGTTGTCTATATCAATTTATCAAGATCCCTCTGAATTTTATCTCTATCTTACAAAATGTTAGCACCCCCATCCTCTCACCTTGTGTCATCTGCAAATTTGATCCATATGCTCTCTATTCCTAAATTCAGGTAATTTAATAAAGATGTGAAACAATGCCGGACCTAGAACAGATCCCTGTGGAACCCCACTTGAGACCTTCTTTCAATCTGACATAATTCCATTAATAGTTACTCTTTGTTTGCATTTGTCTAACCAATTATGTATTCACTTAATGGTAGTTCCTCCAAGCCCACATTTCTCCATACTTATACCCGTATGACTCTATTGATGCCATATAACAATTATTAATCATTTCCAATGCTCAGGATTCTAATACTCCTGGTTCTAATTAATCTTGGCCCTCATGTCATATTTCTCATATAAAATCAAAAGATAACAGGTTTATAACAGATCGAAGGGATTTTTTTTAACATAAGGCTTATTTGTGGAACTTTCTGCAAGATGAAATTGAAGCAAACAGTAAATTTCCAAAAAGGATTAGAAACTTAGTGTACACATGAATAAAATTAGTATTAGTTGTTAAAATCGCAAGGATGAAATTACATAGGCAACAAATCATCATGCTTCAGGGCAACAAATTGATCAACAGCTGGGATCTGGAAGGAATCCTGCCCCCCTACTTCTGCCGCCCAATGTCATAGAATTGCACAATTAAAATAGGTGCATGACAAAGGAGATTGCACTTTTCTCTGAAGCTCCTGGCATTGGCCTATCACAAAGATAGGATACTGGGGGAGATAGACCACTGGTCTATTGTAATACAGCAGTTCCACTGGTAGTTAGCCAAATAGTAACAAAACATTTAAATTTAAGTGAATTAGGGCAGTTATTTGGGGTAAAAGGAATAAACTGGTAGAAGGAATAAAACAGTAAGAATTTAACTGCCAGTTGCAAGGAGTGCTGAATCTCTGGGGGACCTGATGACCTTATAAAGAGGAACTGTAAATATTTGGTCTCCAAATGAGACTTTAGTTCTGCAAATGGAAACATGAGTGTGGCTAAACTTCAAATATAAATGTTCTTCTGTGAATCCCCAAAGGCCTAGTCCTGCAGTTCTTCCTCAGGCAAAACTCCCGCTGCAGTTCTTAGGCTAAACCAGGGGTGGGCAAACTTTTTGGCCTGAGGGCCATATCTGGGTATGGAAATTGTATGGTGGGCCATGAATGCTCACAAAATTGGGGGTTGGGGTGAGGGAGGGGGTGAGGGCTCCGGCTGGGGGTGCAGGTTCTGGGGTGGGGCCAGAAATGAGGAGTTCAGGGTGTGGGAGGGGGCTCCGGGCTGGGGTAGGGTAGGAGATTGGGGTGCAGAGGGGATGAGGCCTCCGGCTGGGGGTGCAGACTCTGGGATGGGGTTGGGGATGAGGGGTTTGGGATGCAGGAGGGTGCTCTGGACTGGACCAAGGGGTTAGGGGGGTGGGAGGGGGATCAGGGCTGGGGCAGGGACTTGGGATGCAGAAGGAGGTCAGGGGTTCAGGTTCTGGGCAGCACTTACCTCAAGCAGCTCCTGGAAGCAGTGGCATGTCCCCACTCTGGCTCCTACGTGGAGACGTGGCCAGGCGGCTCTCCTCGTTACCCTGTCTGCAGGTGCCACCCCTGCAGCTCCCGGAAGCAGCGGCATGTCCCCGCTCTGGCTCCTCTGTGGAGGCATGGCACCAGCCAGGAGGCTCTGTGTGCTGCCCTGTCCACAGGCGCTGCCCCTGCAGCTCCCATTGGCCGGGAACCACGGCCAATGGGAGCTGCAGGGGCAGCGCTTGGGGCGGGGGCAGCGTGCGGAGCTCCCTGGCTGCCCCTATGTGTAGGAGACTGAGGGGGGACACGCTGCTGCTTCCAGGAGCCGCGAGGAGCCATGAAACACACAGAGCGGGGCAAGCCCCTGACCCCACTCCCCAGCTGGAGCACCAGAGTGGGGCAAGCCCCTGACCCCACTCCCTGGCAGGAGCACGAGGACTGGATTAAAACATCTCGTGGGCCAGACACGGCCCGTGGGCCATAGTTTGCCCACCCCTGGGCTAAACTGTGGTTGTCAGCACAGTCTGCAGTATGGGGTGGGGCAGAGGAATGTATCTCCCATACGAACTGCGAGCCTGGCCTCTGCTATATACTCTTGTTGTGAGGTTGAGTGGCCTCCCACTGAGCCAAAGTGGGAGGGACCATTCTCTGATCCCTGGTGGGCAGAACCAGGCTGGGCTCGCCCCTCCCGCCGGAAGCTAAGAGACAGGACAAGAAATATAAAAGACTGAGCTTCTAACTTAGTTATGTCTGAGCCAGGGAAGGTAGCCGACATCTCCAGGCTGCTGCAGATACCCGGATCTGAACCTGTGCTGTGCCATGGTCCTGCCCCTGGAGGCATAGGCGCTGACTCCGTGGGTGCTCCGGGGCTGGAGCACCCATGGGGAAAAATTGGTGGGTGCAGACCACCCACTGGCAGCTCCCTGCCCCGCCCCTGGCCCCAACTCAAACTGTGGGTCAGAACTCCAAAGGGGGTTGCAACCCTGTTTAATGGGGTCACCAGGACTGGCTTAGACTTTCTGGGGCCTGGGGCCAAAGCCTGAGCCCCACCGCCCAAGGTCGAAGCCCAAGCCCCACCATCCTGGGCTGAAGCCCAAACCTGAGGGCTTCAGCCCTGGGTGGCGTGGTTCAGGTTACAGGCCCTGTGCCTGGGGCTGAAGCCCTTGGGCTTCAGCTTTGAGCCCCCGCCCAGAGTGGTGAGGTCAGGCTTTGGGTTTGGCCCTTCTACCCAGGGTGGCGGGAGTTGGGCGGGCTTAGGCTTTAGTACCCCCTCCTGAGGTCATGTAGTAATTTTTGTTGTCAGAAGGGGGTCACAGTGCGATGAAGTTTGAGAGCCCCTGTCCTAGACTATTTGGGGCTCTGGCCTGCCTCACAGCCAGAGTCTTAAGACTGTATTTTCTGTTCCACCCTGCCTGTTGGCCTGGGCTCCTTAAGACTATTAGACTGTGCTATCCTGTTTAAGGGCTGTGGCTTTAATCCTTGATAGGGAGTGGTGCCCCAGAAATATAGTGAGGCAGAATGTCCTCTCCTTGAGCTGGTGGGGGAGGGACCCCCACTAATCCACTACAACTCTGTTATAAAGAGGAGTCCTCTTCCTCTCATCCCTCTACACAGAGAGGCTATGTTCCTATCTCCCTTTCTCCATCTACCACAGCACAACATTCAGATTGTAGGCAGGAAAGATATCTTATATTCCTTCCCCACTCTCTGCACAGGTGCAGTGACAGTCTAGCTCAGGACTGTAGGGTGGCGTGATTAAGGATTAAGCATTGCAGGATTTGACCTAAAGATCTGATTATTTAAAGCAGGGGTAGGCAACCTATGGCACGGGTGCCAAAGGTGGCACGCGAGCTGATTTTCAGTGTCACTCACACTACTTGGGTCCTGGCCACCGGTCTGGGGGACTTTCCATTTTAATTTAATTTTAAGTGAAGCTTCTTAAACATTTTAAAAACCTTATTTACTTTACATACAACAATAGTTATATATTAAAGACTTATAGAAAGAGACCTTCTAAAAACGTTAAAATGTATTACTGGCACGCGAAACCTTAAATTAGAGTGAATAAATGAAGACTCGGCACACCATTTCTGAAAGGTTGCCGACCCCTGATTTAAAGTAACTTCCTGAGAAAGGCTAATAAACAAATTGAAAGTCATGCATCAAAGACATATGGCTATATGCCTGGAATAATACAGTGGAAAAATGAAAGAATACTTTATTTTCAGGTGGTATTGCTCCTTTCTATTTAAATTCTCTGACCTTCAGGGAATCAAGTTAGTTCTAGCTTTTAGTTTATAGATTTTGTGTTTGGTATTCAAGGTTAACTTCTTGCTTGATTAGACAGGAGCAAATGCTAGCAGCTGCAAGTACCACTGTGGAAATGAAATATTGTACTGTGTTTGGTCAGAAATGTCAAGAACCTGGTAGTTAACTAAAAAGATATCAATTTGTTTTCTATTAGCAGCTCTAAAGTAAATTAAATAGTCTTTCCTTTTTATGTCGCAAAACATAAAGATGCCATAATCTGGAATATGTACAATGATTTGAAGATAACTACCCTCATTTTATGCAGGGAGTGGTGTTCTCCCTTTAATTCATTACCAATATTATCACAGAACCAACAGATGGAAGTTCAAGAAGTTAGGAAACATATTTGTATGCTAAAGGAATTTTTAGTCTTGTGCATTGTGTTGGTAATGAAGTATGTGTGTGTTAAAAATCACTAAAATAGGGCACTATATTTTTTCAATGTACTATTGGTATTATGTAGCATAACACACAGTCCCTCTGCCTTTTTGTAAATAGTTTTCTGGGTACATTTTTTTATGTAGCAGCATCCTGTGAAGATATATAGGGCACGATCCTAAGCTGTTATAAACCGGTGTAGCTTCATTGACTTCCACAGAGCTACATTGATTTTCACCAGCTGAGGAGCAGGCCCAAAGAGCTAGATAGAATATAGCCACATAATGCCCAGTAGGTTTTACTTGATTGAACCGTCTACTTTATTTTAGATGTTTCAGTTACAAAAATTAAGCCAGGTGAATTACATATGCTGTGCCCCACTGGTGGGGCATAAAAACTGAAATTGTCACAAACAGTCAAAAATTGCTTCTAATTTTTGGGTGCTACGTATAGATACTGGTTTTCAGAGGTGCTGAGCTCCCATTGATTACCCCTGTTGTGAGTGCTGCTGGCCTCTGAAAATCAGGCCCTAAGTGTCTCAAATTGGGCTCTCAAAATAAATAAATACATACATAAATGGGGGCACC
The DNA here is from genome assembly GCA_033296515.1 of Macrochelys suwanniensis. NCBI lineage: Eukaryota > Metazoa > Chordata > Testudines > Chelydridae > Macrochelys > Macrochelys suwanniensis. The sequence continues at coordinate 237,158,072 of CM065776.1, read as the reverse complement.
AAAAATTAGAAGCCACTTTTGAATATATTGGCCTAAAATGTTTTATCATTCTGTGGTGTACTCAGATATCAGTGGGTGAGCGCACCATAAGAACTTAGATACAGGGGCAGACAACCAAGGAAGCCCAGATCAGATGCCAACAACTTCCCCTCTCACCTCGTGCTTCTGTCCAGGGCCAAGTACAGCCTCATCCTTGCACATCTGGTACCCAACAACCAAGGGAAGTCCTGCATCGACAGCAGTTCTAGGCTCCCCGTATGTGGAGGAGCGTAACTGGTTTACTCATCTGCTCTCTATGTTGGCCAGTAGTGCTGGGCTGCCAATGAAGAGAGACCACACTGTGGCTTGGAAGAGGGTGGGGCAGGGACTGCTCAGACCCCATACCCATAGACACTTGGCCACAAGGACTCTGAGAGGAGCTACTGGTATGCAACCACTCCCAGCCCCACCATGAATGTTGGCTTAGAGCCAGAGTCTTTCTTTATGGTTTTTAGTGTATGGATACTATTGAGTTCACTACCTTTGAGCCTTTGGCTTTAAGAGACATGAGCTACATTTGAAATCAAAGGAGACATCTTTGAAGTAACCCTGGTGGAACAAGTGATTGTTATGTGTCAGCCTAGAGTAAACTCGACAAAGCGAATACACACTGGCTGTCTTGTTTAATGCCTATTTCAAGGGCAGACTTGAGAGTAGTGCCTGGAAATGTTCAGGCAGATCACTGGAAGCATGTTTTCAGGTACAGCTCCTCCTTCACCTCTTTTTTCCCTTCCTTCAATGTCGTTTCCTTCCCAGAAATTTCTGCAAGGCATCAGCAACAGTAGCGGCCATATGGCCAAGTGACTTTTGTTTGGAGACTTCACAGCTCAAACAGGAAAATGAGTCTAAAGAGTTTTGCTGCAAAAAAGAATAACATTTGTTTTCACATAGTAATCCAGGATTCATTTCAGCATTCTAACAAGTGGAATGGTGGTCCTTTAACACCGAGCAAGGGAAATTGGAATGGAGAACGATGAATTCATGGCCAAAATGGGCATTTAAATTTTGAAAAGAGCATCCAGCAGCTCCCAGTTAGGCACCTTAATGGCTGGTTTTTCAAAAGATGTCAGCTCCCAATGAGGCTCTTAACACCCTGATCATTCAGTGGCACAATTCAGTGGAATGACTTAAGTACATGCATAAGTCTTTGTAGAATCAGAGCCTAAATGAGTCACCAGATTTTCAACAACATCTGGTACCCAGCTTCCAAGGGCTTGTTTGAGCAGCCAGTGACTCTGGAAACTCAAGGGCTCTTCAGGCATGCCCTCATTCCCCACACCATGTCCTCTTCTCAAAGAAAGGAGTAATACCGTAGTCTCTTGAGGGTCTTCTTTTTCTGAATTACCTAGATTCGTGGGTTGGTATTACACCATATCAAAACCAATGGAGAAAGAGCAAGTTGAATTTAAAATTTAATACAGGTTTGAGTCAGAGAGGACAAGGGAGGGAGCAGGTTTGTGGAAAGGAGATCTATAGGCAAATTATGCCTTCTTCCATATGAGCGCGCTGGGGTGAGGGGAGGACTAGACTCCTGCTTAGTGTGTCTGCACTGGATAACTTCATAACTTGGCTGCACTCTATTGGCTCTAGAGGAGGGGGTTTCTGTACAAGGTCATAGCCTTGCTGCTGTGAACACTAGCATGGCAGTACTGGGGGGAGGGCAGCTTGGGATACACCCACTAAAAGGTGAAGCAAGAGGCTGCCCTTATAGTGGTTCCCCCATTGCCTATAGAGATATCCAGACATCACAGCTCACACAATGCATCTCTTTCCCTTCTTGCCAGTGCCTCTGAAGAGGCCTCATTTGAATTTTAATATGTTTGGGGCTTTTTGTACCAAAGCATCCCCAGCTTTGGGTATCTGGGCTCTGCCATCTCTGCAGGAGCCCCAGGAGCAGGGGATGTTCTGGGCCAGGAGGGTGTGTTGCTGGAGTGGATCTGCATCCCGGGAATATTGCACCCTTGCAATATAGGTGTGAGGGGAGGGCGGCTCTAACCTTCCCTTGGGGCTGTACCAGCCCTGGCAGCCTCTGAATAAAGAAGATGCAACCTATCTCCATCCCTGTGCTGGTGCAGGGATCCAGATCTATCCAACCATTTGCATTCGGGGCTTGAGTCACTTGTCATCTGTTGGAGAAATTCCATCTTATTAGTGCTTGATCTCAACACCACTTTATTACGGACTACTTTTTTTTTTTAAGCTGCACACACTTGGGCTGGCCCATGTTCTCAGCATATGTTTATATGGTACTCTAAACATTCTATGAAAGTACTATTGAACTTATCAATATTGACTGGTCTCTAGTGGTGTATCACTGATTGGCTGGATGTGCACTGCTCCAAACAGGCTTTGTGCAGTGAAGTTTAACTGCAGCTTTTTCAAAACATGACATGTACCTCTCTAGATCCATGTGATTATGGGGTGACTCGTATACATTTTATTATTATTAATACAAGAGTAAGGGCTCTCTTCTTCTCTCCAAAGGACTGTAAAGTACATCACAGCCACTCGTTTTTATGTCTTGGAAACCAAAGCTGGAGAAAACTGTCAATAAGACTTACATAAATGAGTAATAATTTTTCTTGAGAAGAACTTAAACTCTTAAAAGTCAGCCAGCTGGCACTTTTAAAGTCTATCTGTAAATATTAAAATCCTTCACTTGAAAAGAATCATGAAATATTATCAATATCCCTGCTGTGTAAATCAATAAGAATGAAGTCAACCAAAAATGTTACCACAAACCTTTTATGGTACTGAGAGAGAAGGAGAACTTCATTATGTCACAGGGTATGTCTACAGAGCAAAAGATGCACACAGGCTAGCCTATCCAAGCTAGCCTGAATCCAGCTAGTGCGGGTAGCCATAGCAGTGAAGATAGGGCAGGCACAGTGGAAGTTAGAAAGCTGAGTACGTACCCAGGGTCTATGCTCAGCTTGTACAACCAGTGCTCTGCTGTCTTCACTTCTATTGTTACCTGCACTAGCTGGAATCAAGCTCGCTCAGGTAGGCGAGCCCATGCTGGCTATATGTACCCTAACTGCTTGTACAACTGGGTTTGTTTCGTGGCAATTCTCCTTTATATACATGACGTTTTATTGACATTGTGCATCCTTAAATATTTGCATACTTGCTATTTATTTTCGTTTGTGGTAGTGGAACCCACAGTGCCCAGTTCACACAGGATATGAGTCCATTAGAGCTGCAGATTGGGAGCTTTAGCCCAAGCTGCAGTTGTGCATGCTTTTTAGCTCTGGAATTACAATCTCAGTGTGTCTGCAAAGATGATGAACCTCTCATTAGCATGTAGAGGTAGGGTGACCAGACAGCAAATGTGAAAAATCGGGACAGGGGGTGGGGGGTAATAGGAGCCTGTATAAAAAAAAGACCCAAAAATCGGGACTGTCCCTATAAAATCGGGACATCTGGTCACCCTATGTAGAGGCCCCAATCATGTGTCAGGATCCTATTTGTGATAGACACTATAATGCTGCTATGTCTTTGCATATATACTGGTCATATTTTCAGTAATTATGGGCATTCTGCTATGTAAGTATATTCAGACATGATGGGCCCCAGTCCTGCTACTCAATCTGCACAGCAGACCCATCTGAAGACCTATGGATATCAGTGGAGCTCTGCCTACCTGTATAGATCCAGTTGCGGGATTTAGGGATTCATACAGCATAAGGAACCTTGCAAAAATAATGGTAATTCTCTACTTCTGAAATATTAAAAACAGAGCCTGTGATGCAGAAGAAGTAACAGTCCCAGGCAAAATTACTGTTTAGATAAAAAAATGCTAAGGGTTGTTGCAAATTAAAGGAATACATTTCAATCAGTTCATGCACAGACTTTGCCAAGTCTGAGTCCTACTGTACACAATATTAATTGGTTATTCAGAAAGACAATTGGGCATGATGGGGTCAGGTTTTTTTTTTTAAAGAAAACTATCAAAACTAATGAAGGAGCATGAAAATGTGGGTGCAACTGTTTCTGTAAACCAGCAATGTGAGAGACGGTCAAATATTTAGGTTACATAACAGAACCCTCTGGTTATGTTTTATTTTTGGAAACCAAAAAAATGCATGGGCTTCTCTGAAATGAGTATTTAGGAACTTAATCACAAATGTGAAATGATGTTAACAAAACAAACAACACCCATCAGATCATGGGGTCAGCGGAATGCTCCGGAGTGTTTCTCCCAGTGTAGTACATGCTGATTGCAAACAGTCATCATTACAGAGGGGTGTGAGCTACTGCAGTGATCAGGTGGACCGTGTTTCCCGAATCTCCTGCGAGTTGGGAAGGTTTTTAATAAATGGGGAGTGAGATTTTTAGATAAGTAATTTACAGAGCAACCGATGAGTTGCTAGTGTTGTGCCAGAATATTCTATGATGTAGTAAGAGAGGACAAGGAAGAAGACGGCCATAGCTCAGATACGTAGGAGAGGTCCACACTCTACAGGCAAACTGGAGGTACAGGCTTACCCTGAAAGACGTTATGCACTTCCGTGGTTAGCCAAAGAGAGCCCTGGAGAGGGGTGACCAACGGGAGCTATGCCCTCAGTCAGGCTCACCATTGCCCTGGGTACACTAAGCTACTGAGTCTTTTGAAAAAGTCTACTGCTTAGAGGACACCACCAAAATAAACCGGTCTGCTGCCTCTAACGCATTGAGGACTTGCCATGATAAAGAAAGCATACCAATAAGTCTCCTTGTGGGACACATGTAGCCTTGATAAGTTACCCATGCTCTGCTATGAATGTGATGCATGTCTGTGGTAGCCAGGTTCCCCAGAGCTTGCTCGGGCCCGTATAACCTTAATGAGTCTGTTGCATCAGAACAGAGCCATTGTGCCTGGGTTTGTGTCTAGAGTGAATAGGGAGCCCAAATGCTATGCACACCATAGTGGCTCACTCAAAGAACACTCACACTCTTGACATTGGTGCATGGCGGGAGACAAAGTGTCATCTGAAATCCGGGCTCGTCACCCCTGTTGTTTACCCTCTGAAGGCAGAACACATACAGAGGTGTCTTTAAATGCACCACAATGGCCTCCAAGGGTATTGGGCCTTTTCAAAACACATTTCAGGTGTGTGCACCAGACTGGTTTTTGGTTGGCTAGGTCCTAGTACCAAAAGGAAGGGGATGGGTCAATGGGAAACCAGGACCCTGAGACTGACAGTCCCCAGGGGCAATGGGGAGAGGCCAATGCTCCAGGTCAGCCTGATTGACAGGGCTGACAGGCTAATGATGGGGTCAGGGGGTCAGAAAGGTGCCATCGTCCGTGTGAGCTGGAATCGCCCTGGGTCAGACAGACAGAGTGGGGCCGAGCAAGGGAAAGAGCAGACCCTGTGCTGGAGCCGAGCTGCAGCCACAGAGCCAGAGCCAGAGACACAGCCCAGGGAGAGGAGATCCTGTGCTGGGAGCAGGGCTGCAGCCACAGAGCCAGAGGGGCCAGAGAAGCAGCCCAGGGGGCTGGAGGCAGAGCAGCAGCATCAGTGCTGAGGCACCGTGGAACCAGAGCCAGAACAGTGGAGCTGGGGCTGGAGCTGGAGCAGTCTGGAGCCGGGTGTGGTGAGCAACTGGGGCCAGCCAAGGAGGGACCCTGGACAAAGGGCCCAGCGCAAAAAGATACCCCAGCCAAGGGTCCTTGCAGGCCAGACTGGGAGGGGGATCTTAACCTGACGGGGCGGGGGGGGGGGGGGCGGCCTGAAGCTGGGAAGAAGGGTCCCACCACCCAAAGCCCAGAGGTGTGTGGCCACCACCAGAGCAAGTGTCCAACCCACAGCATCCCTGCAGCACAGCCAGGGCCTGAGAAGGAGGCCTGGGACCTACAAGGAACAGACTGTGAACTGCCCTGACATTCCAGAGACACTGTTTGTGATGTTCCCTGCCACAGAGCGGGGTGATGTGTTTTCCTTTAACCTTTCCCATTTTTCCTTATTCCTTTTTAAATTAATTGCTGATTAAATAAATTGTATTGCTTTAAATTGTATGTAATGATCAGTGGGTCAGAGAAGTGTCCAGTGCAAAGAGAGTACCCCAGAATGGGGACACCCTAGCCCCTGTCCTAGGCGACCACAGCAAGGTTGGGGGTCAAGCCCCCCCAGGAATCCTGGGCCCAGCCTTGCTGGGGTTACAAGGATTCTGTCAGATAGGAGAGTGGAAGGGGAGTCCTCGAGGGTAGGGAGGCCTCTGGGTAAAGGAAGTGGAAGCGAGGACTCAGATCCTTCCGCTAGCCCATTTCACCGGGGTAGTGCAGAAGCCAGGAAAGTTCCCCACAATAGCAGGACCATTCCCCCACTTACATATAGGCTGACTGTATGATAAGGATATGTTCCTACATAGAGGGACAGGTTTCAGACTGGTAGCCGTGTTAGTCTGAATCAGCAAAAAGAACGAGGAGTACTTGTGGCACCTTAAAGACTAACAAATTTATTTGGGCATAAGCTTTCATGGGCTAAAACCCACTTCATCAGATGCATGGAGTGGAAAATAAAGTAGGCTTGAATAAAGACTGGGCATGGATGGGTCATTACAACAAACTAAAACCATTTCCCCATGCTAATTTTTCCCCCTACTGTTACTCACACCGTCTTGTCAACTGTTTGAAATGGGCCATCCTGATTATCACTACAAAAGTTTTTTTTTCTCCTGCTGATAATAGCCCAACTTAATTGATTTGTCTCGTTAGAGTTGATATGGCAACTCCCATCTTTTCATGTTCTCTGTATATATATATCTTCCTACTGTATTTTCCACTCCATTCATCTGATGAAGTGGGTTTTAGCCCACAAAAGCTTATGCCCAAATAAATTTGTTAGTCTCTAAGGTGCCACAAGTACTCCTTGTTCTTTTTTACATGGAGGGAGAGGAAGGGGTGCTGTTTGTGTTCATCAAAGTTGGCTGCTTCCTGTTTCTTTGCCCCTGTTGTAACAGTTGCTTCCTTTGAGAATATAAGCAAGGCCATACTGGGTCAGACCAATGGTCCATGTAGCTCAGTATCCTCTCTTCTGACCGTGGCCAGTGCCAGATTCTTCAGAGGGAATGAAAAGAATAGGGCAATTACTGAGTGATCCATCACCTGTCATCCAGTCCCAACTTCTTGCAGCTTTAGGGACACCCAGAACATGGGGTTGTATTCCTGACTGTCTTGGCTAAACAACACTTCTTCCCTATTCATTTTCTTCACACACTTCATGATTTTATAGACCTCTCTCATATCCCCCCTTAGTTGTCTCTTTTCTGAGATAAACTCTTTTCAATTTCTCACCATATGAAACTGTTCCACACCCCTACTCATTTTTGTTGCCCTTTTCTGTACCTTTTCCATTTCTAATATACCTTTTTTCAGATGTGGCAACCAGAACTGCATGCAGTATTCAAGGTGCCATGGATTTATATGGTGGCTTTATGATATTTTCTGGCTTTTTTAGCTATTCCTTTCCTAATGGTTCCTAACATTCTGTTTACATTTTTGACTGCTGCTGCAGATTGAGCAGATGTTTTCAGAGAACTATGCACAATGACTCCAAGATCTCTTTCTTGAGTGGAAACAGCTAGTGTACAACCCATCATTATGTATGTATAATTGGGATTATCTTTTCCAATGTGCATTATTTTGCATTTTTCTATATTGAATTTCATGTGCTATTTTGTTGCCCAGTCACCCAGTTTTATGAGATCCCTTTGTAATTCTTCACAGTCAGCTATATTCATCTCTTGGACCAGATTCTGTGCTCCACTTAGGACTAAATCAAAAATTGTCTCTCCTCTCGTGGGTTCTGCATCCCTTCCTGAGGTGACACATACCCAGTCAATGTGAGGATAGTTGAAATCATCCATTATTCTGCTTTTGTAGCCTCTCAGTTCTCCCAGAACATTTCACAATCACTGTCACCATCTTTGTCAGGTTGTTGGTAGTATATTCCTACTGCTATATTCTTATTATTCAAGCATGGAATTTCTATCCATAGAGAATCAGTGGTACAATTCGGTGAATTTAAAATTTGCAATATTTGACTCTATGCCTTTTTCATGCATAGTGACACTCCCCCACCAGTGTGAACTACTCTGTCATTCCTATTCATTTTGTACCTGGTATTACTGTGTCCCATTGATTATCATCATTCCACCAAGTTTCTGTCATGCCTATTGTATCAATATCCTCATTTAATACCAGGCACTCAAGTTCACTATGGGTTCGCCCAGGATGCCACCTGGAACTGGGGTACCACTGAGCCCCCCGACCCACCAGCCTGGGCTCCCTTTACACTGTACTGCTGTGACAAGCTGCCAAGCCCTCTCCAGGCTTCAGGCTTCACTTTCACCAGCACGCATACAGGTAGGGACACACCCAGCTGCAGTTACATGCAGATACTATGACCAGCCCCTACATGGGAAGGCTCCAGTTAGGGAACTTCCCAGCTACTCAGGCACACACCACCTCTGGAGTGTAAACCCAAAATTATACTATCTTGCGCTGCAGAGGGAACTGTACAGCATAAACTCATGACATTTACCCCCCGCCCTCAATGTGGAGAGGAATACACCACAGCTTTCTGCCTCGAGTTATGACTCCCACACACTGGTTTAGATAAAACAAAAACAAGTTTATTAACTACGAAAGATAGATATTAAGTGATTATAAGGGATAGCAAACAGATCAAAGCAAATAAACAGAAATGCAAGATGATACAAGCAGGCTGCAGATTCTTAAGGTGCAAGCTGCTCTTTCTTACAGATTAGAATCCCCAGGTGTTCCATTCACAGGCTAAAAATCCCTTTAACCTGGGTCCAGCACTTCCCCTGGTTCTGTCTTTGTTCCGTAGGTGTTTCCAGGAGTCTCTTTGGGTGGGGAGTCAGTGAAGAACCTCAATGATGTCACTCCCCTGCCATAGCTTTTGCATATGGTAGGAACCCTTTGTTTCAAAACTTGGTTCCCACGCCAGTCAGTGGAAAAATATTGATATCCCAAGATGGAGTCCAGCATTAGGTGACCTGGTCACATGTCCCTGTAGTATCACAGCAGCCATTAATGGGAGACTGTAGAATTCTCAGGAAGGCTCCTCAGGTGGGAGATAAGCTTCTCCTAAGGCCTATGGTTTTCCTAATGGAAACTTAACCATTTAACTTAAATGGGCCCTTCCCAGCCAGCCAACTAGACTGAGAGCCTTTTGCCTAGTGGGCGTTCCCCGGGTGTAAACACATTTGAAATACAGATACATAGTCAGTATTCTTAACTTCAGATACAAAATGATATGTGCACACAAATAGGATAATCATATTAAGCAAATCACAACCTTTTCAATTATATCTTATATGACCTATCTTGCATAAAATACCTTATAATTGTGCCATACTCATTTCATAATAATATCACTATGAAGAATATGGGGTGCAGTGTCACACACTCATCTTAGTATTTAGACTTCTAGCATTTGTAAACAAGTACTTATAAAATGTATCAGTATGTAGTTGTCTGCCTTCCTGTGGTGTAATTGAATGGGACTATTTTTTGTTTGACTGTTTCTCTTCATCTCGGACCTGTACTTCATCAACTTCTAGCCGTTTCTCTTCATCTCGGACCTGTACTTCATCAACTTCTAGCCTCTTCTCTTTGCTAGGATACAGAGTATCCTCTTTAATAAATCTGACCCTAAGGGATGCCTCTGTTTGAACTGTTTGCTCCTCCACACCTATTGGCTTTCCCCCAACCCTTAGTTCAAAAACTCTTCTACAACCTTTTTAATTTTATATGCCAGCAATCTGGTTCTGTTTTGGTTTAGGTGGAGCCCATCCTTTCTGTATAAGCTCCTCCTTTTCCAAAAGATTCCCCAGCTCCTAATAAACCTAAATCCCTCCTCCGAACACTGTCATCTTATCCACACATTGAGACCCTGCAGTTCTGCCAGTCTAACGAGCCCTGTGTATGTAACTGGAAGCATTTCAGAGATGCTGCCATGGAGGTCCTGGACTCTTACTTAGCAGCCAAAATTTAGCCTCAGAGATCTTTCTCCTATGTTTCACTATGTCATTGTTACCTACATGTACCATGACCACAGGCTCCTCCCTAGCACTGCACATAATTTTGTCTATATATCACAAGAGATCCGCAACCTTCTCACCTCGCAGGCAATTCATTGTGCAGTTCCCAGCTATCTATATTTATTGCTAATAATTGAATCCCCCAAATTATTAACTGTCTCTTCCTAAAATCAAGGGTCCTGTCCCATGGAGAGTTATTCTCAGTGCTAGAGGATACCATGACATCATCTGGAAAGAAGGTCCCAAGTATGGGATTGTTTCCCTCTCTCCAGTTTGATTTTCTCCTTCTTCAATATTTTCATCCTTCTCAACAGCAGAAGCTATCAGAGTGCGGGGGTGGGACTGGTCTACCGTGTCCCAAAATGTCTCCTCTATGTACCTCTCTGTCTCCCTTAGTTCCTCCAGTTCAGCCACTCTACTCTCAAGAGCCTGTACTTAGTCTCTGAGGACCATGAGTTGCTTGCACCAAATGCACACATATACCACTTGCCCACCATGCAGGTAAGCATACACGCTGCATTCACTACAATAAATTGGATAGTCCCCAGTCTGTTGCTGGATTTCTGCCTGCATGATTTTTATTCTTGCAGGAGTGTTTGTTCATTCTGTAAGGAGTTGGGAGGGGTGTTTATTAGTCTAAATTGAGAGAATGTTAGGTGTATCTGACTCTCACACTCCATCTTTAAACTGCCTCGCAAACTCCCCTGTTGGCTGCTCCTGTTCACTAGCTTAGAGGGCTCCTTACACCAGGCACTGTGCCTAGCCAAAATGGCCGTGGTACATGCAGAGCAGCTAGGTTGCTTATCCTCTCCTGCTGAGGACATCAAGTTGTTCTGTACAGGGTGCCAGATTCTGGATGGTTGCTGTTAGGGTCAGAGCAGAGAAGGGGTTATTTGCGCTGGGGTAGGTTGGGTAGGTGTAAAAAATGAGGGTTCATCTTAGGCAGGGGTGGCCAACCTGTGGCTCCAGAGTCGCATGCGGCTCTTCAGAAGTTAATATGCGGCTCCTTGTATAGGCACCGACTCTGGGGCTGGAGCTACAGGTGCCAACTTTCCAATGTTCCAGGGGGTGCTCACTGCTCAATCCCTGGCTCTGCCACAGGCCTTGCCCCCACTCCACCCCTTCCTGCCCCCTCCCCTGAGCCTGCCATGCCCTCGCTCCTCCCCCTCTCACCCAAATCCTCCTGCACAGCATGAAACAGCTGATCAGGAGGTGCAGGGAGGGAGGGGGAGGTGCTGATCAGCGGGATTGCTGGTGGGCAGCAGGCGCTGGGAGGGAAGGGGTGGGGGAAGTTGATGGGGGGCTGCTGACGTATTACTGTGGCCACTCTTTGGCAATGTACATTGGTAAATTCTGGCTCCTTCTCAGGCTCAGGTTGGCCACCCCTGATCGTCGGTCTCTGCCTCATTCATTTGTGGAAATAGTGGACCTGGAATTGCTGCAGTAGTCCATGTGCCAGTGTTCTGTTCGCACAGCAAGGGGGTGGGAGAGGGGGTGAGTGACTGGGGATGAAGAGTTATTGCTGGGTCTGGCATAGCATCTGCTTGTCAGTGTCTGGAAAGGATGCTGCAGATTCCGTGTTCATCCTTTGAAACGCTGCCACAGATCGAATGTACGGTGTAACCCTCTCAGGGCCACTTTGTCCCACACTACTCAGCCAACCAAACATGAGCAAATGCCAAGTTAGAGTGGGACAGTGCTAGATTTTCCTGAGGTCATTAAGAACGATCATTTCTGACTTGTTAGAGTCTGCTGAGTATTCTTATAATTCTCTATGAGATGAGCCCCTCCCTCAATGAATTCAGCAAGAGGAGACTTGTCTGTTGCTGCCCCTGGGAACTGACAGATGGAGATTGTGCTGCAGCACACATGTGCATAGCTCTAACAAGGAGAGGAAATTAACTACTTTGCTGCTGGAAGCTCCTTTGCCCAAAATACCAGCAGTTCCACTGAAGCTGTCATATGAGCATCCTGACTCTGGCAGTGGGCTATGCCAGATGCTTCACAGGAAAGCAAAACAAAATGCAATCACACTGGCTTTGGCCAGTTAAGAAATACTGTGACAGGAAGGAGATTCTTCCTGACCCTCATGGTGCCACTAATCATATGTGACGGTTCCACAACTGAGAAGGCATGTACATGTGAGAAAGGTGATTCATGAATTGTAGAAAAAGATATTGTCAGATGGTGAAATCTAATTCCACCCCTAGAATGTAAAGACCATCTAGCATATGTGAGGCTCTGGCAATGTGGATGTCTCACAGGGAATTCAACATTTGGAAAACGTTTAGGAATTTAGGTTCTGATTCAAAAAGCGGCTCCAATTCTTTGACATTGAAAATGCAGAAGAGGAATGGCAGATTTGCACACCAACAACCCAATGCACATGCACACTGTGTGAGGAAAACCTAACTGTGCAGAATATATTTTGTGAAGAGGACCCAACAGTCTAGCTTCTGCTTCTTGAAAATCTAAATGCCCAGATGTCTTACTTCTCTCTTCTCCTTTGTGCAAATCACCATGATTTCCCATTTAAAGCATTTGTCTGTTTTGGCTGGAAATTGTTGAGTGTCTAGTATAAGCCATATTGCCACTGCATGAACTTAGCCTTAAAACAATTAAAGCTTTAAGACACTTGTATTATGGCATGCAAGTTCCAACATAAAATAAAAAATACTCTTCATTGCTTCAAGCTCAATACTAATTTGTTCCAAAGTCCACGTTCTCCATCAGTCCAATCTAAACAAACTCACACTAATTAACTGCATAGCTTCTTTTAAATTTACAAAAGCAATCATTCTTTGTGATAGCTTTATACCTATTCCTAACGATCTCTGAATAGACTTTAATGACACGGTAGCCATGGTTACAGTATATAAAATATGCAACCATGAAATGTGGAAATGTAAGTGTAATGTAATCTCTGGAAAATAAGGGACTTTTTTGGCATATACCCATTAATTAGGACATCACATTAAATATTTCTCAGGTCTGCATTCTTGATAAAAATAAAATCCTTAACAGCTAAAATGACTTTCACATTCAATCCATTAGCAAATGGTTCCAATAGGAAAGGCATTTTCTCTGATGAAATATTTTGCCAGGCCAACCAAAGTGCCATTCTGGCAGCTCTGTGCTACAGTATGTTGGAAAGAATCCCTGGGATACATTCCCACTGGACTAGCTCTATGTCACAGAGCTGATTGGAAGGAAGTGGCAAGCTCTCTCACAGGTAGAACTGGGGAGATAATGAGGAACATTTGTGAACCTTTGTGGCATTCTGTTCAAGACACCCAGAACTGTGAGTCACCCTGTTACCCCTCTGCCTTAGCAAGAGTGAGCTTTCCTGGAGGTCAGACTGTGTGCCAACTCCCAGCCACACCAGTTTGCCCACCTCACCAGCAAACTCCTCCAGATTCTGCCAGTCTTTACCTTGTGTTGCAGGTAACAATCAGTAAACCCCATTTCTTGAGTTCCCCAAAATGTTTCTTTGTGGTGTCTGGTCCATCTCACTGCACACTCACCGTTCACGGCTTGCAGAGACAGTGCATACACCTGGCTTTTAGGTTAGCAGAGGACTCACTTTATACTTCAATATCACAGCACTGAGATAGCTTATAGTAAAACTAAGAATACGTTTATTAAAGAACAGCGATTTAAGTGATATTAAGCAAGATAAAAAGAGATAGGTATGGTTACAAACAACAAAGTAAAACACACTTTCTAGTGTCTAAAGCTTAACAGATTATAGTCTTGGTCTTAGGCAATTTCTCGCCTATAGACAGTTCCCAGAGACTTCAACCCTCAGGGTTGAAGGATCCATCTTTCACAGATTCCAAGAGCTCTGGCCTCTTTTGTCCCTTAAGTGATAGATAACTACAATGTCTTATATTTTCCAGAGTGCATTATCTTTGTCTCAAGAACCAGGAAGGACTTCCTGGGGGTACAGATTCAGACCCTTGGTGAGCTCATGAAGGTCCTTCCTCCTTGCTTGTTAGCTTGATTGTTTTGTTTGTCTTATAGTGAATTGTACTTTCATTGTCCTTTTCCTGTAATCAAGCCACGCAGAAAAGTGAATTCACATTCCTTTGCCTAAGTCAGGCTGGGTTTATGCACTGCCTCTCAAACACATTTTAAGAACATATCTCTAGCACCTGCGTATATAACTCTTTGTACACAACCCATACATACATCGTGCAATGATTTTCAGAACGAGCCTGTCTCCAGCTTACATATGATACCTTACATATCACCTTTTAGATACATATTATGACAACAGTGTGTTGTGGGTAGTGAGTGTGTCAGGCCTGGTATGAGTTACAGAATAGTGGGTCCTCTGCCAGTTGGCACTGAGGGGCTCTTAGGGTCACAACCTTTCAGCAAAGTACAAACCAAGTTTCGATGCACTATGTTTACACCGCTTTTCTTTTCCCCTTTCACAAACATGCTTGTGAACGAAGCTTTGCTCAACAAGTGTTCAAGGAAAAAGAGTTTTGGGCCTGCAGTCAGATCTCATTTCTTGATGAAACAAAACTTATTTTGCATGATAATGGAAAACAATTGATTTCCTGTTTTCCCAGTCAGTTTGTCCAAAGAGTTCTCTATAGCAGATTGTCAGGTTATGTCTATCTAAGGTGTTTCTGTGGCCCCCATTGCTGTAGCACTTGAGCTCTTCACAATGTTTATTGTATTTATCCCCACAACACCTCTGGAAGGAAAGGAACTACTATTATACCCATTTTACAGATGGGGAACTGATGCTAAGTGACTTTGCCAGGGTCACACTGCAAGCAAAGTTCACTTGAGCTGATTGAGTCAGCTTGAACCCAAGTGCCCTAACCATCTACCCTCTTTAGGTTGGCCTGAGATGCAGGCTTTTGCCAGAATTTCCAAGTGGTGAGGACAAAGCTGGGATGCCTATCATGAGTTGTCCCGGAGTGCTCTACTCGCCTCCTCCTGGCTGCATCTGGAGATTAGCTCTGCCAGGCTGATGCCCCTTCCTGCGGTTGCACTCCATCACTCTCTCAGTCTTGCTCTCTCGGGACTTAACTGCTCCTGCTTCATGGTTTGGCCCTCCAGCCTGGTCACTGTGGCTTTCCCCTTCTGAGGAAATCATGTGTATCAAAGTCTTTCTGGATCCACTGTCCCAGGCTGTCTTCTCTTTCACTGCCCCTTAATGGTGCCACTTCCCCAGTGGCTGGTAGGAGAACCGGGGCCCACCCTCTACACTGGGACCCTACAACAAGCAGTTGAGGTCTGCACAGTCCTATCCCTTACTGCTTTATCCCTGGGCTACTTCCTACCTTGCCCTCTCACCTAACCGTGACTCTCTCTGCAGAACACCTTCTACTCTCTGCTACTGGGTTTTGCCCCTCCTGTTCCTGTCCAGCTGAGCCTCATCTCTCCTTGCTCCCTGACTCCTCCTTCAGATGCAGCCTAGGCAGTTATTTGGCCCAGCTGGCCACTTTAACCCCTTTAGGCCTTGTGTGGAGTGGATCCCCTCCATCACAAAGGCTTTCCTAATGTTTCTCACAGCGATGTGACCAACTGCAGTAATAGCATGATAAGTAGTGACACATATCCACAGTGAATGCAGCTCTCAAGCAACACATAGGCTGCAACTTTTTTTTCTCAGGAAACATTTGATACATAACTTTGAATAGAAAACTTATTCATAAAAATCAGCCTGTTTGTGATCAGTATGTGCAAAGAAAAGGTGAAATTGACTGACAAACATTCATTATAAATATTTCATCCCGCAAACCCTAATCAGTTGGGTATTCAAAGATGCTCTAGAGCCTCAAATTTCTACCTCTCACCATATCAGACATAGCCTAGTGAGGGCATCACAAAGAGGCTGCTGCTAGGGAGGGAAGATTAACTTTATAGGATAAAAAGGATGAATGTGCTGGAGAAATCCTATTTGAATCAAGCTAGCTTTCTACAAGTCATCAGTACCTCTGAAAGAAAGAATTCCCATTACATAATTGCAGTAAGAGTACTGGATCTGCAACTTGGTCCTTGTGTCTCCTTCATCCTCATTGCAAATGAAGTGAAGGATACAACTATTTTTATTCCAAACACATACCTACAATAAGATTGTAACTCAAGGAAATGTACTGAATTTCTTTTTTGGATTATGATTATTTTCTTTGGAATAAAGAAAAGGTTCCAGGCCAGAAGGGACCCTTATGTTAATATAAGTCTGTCCTCCTATATGACACAGGCCATAGAACGTCCCTTGAATAATTCCTAGGGTATAAACATTTTTAGAAAATCCAGTCTTGATTTAAAAATTGCCAGTGATGGCAAATCCACCATGACCATTGGTAAATTTTTCCAGTATTTAATTACCGTCACTGTTAAAAATTTACACTTTATTTCCCATCTGAATTTTAACTTCCAGCCATTGGGTTGTGTTATACCTTTCTCTGCTAGATTCAAGAGCCAGCTATTACATACTTGTTCCACATATAACTACTAGACTATAATCAAATCACTGTTTAACCTTCTCTTTGTTAAGTGAAATAGATTGAGCTCCTTGAATCTAACACACTAAGGCATAGTTTCTAATCCTTTAGTCATTATAATGGCTCTTCTCTGAACCTTCTCCAATTCTTCAACATCCTTTTTGAACTGTGGACACCAGAACAGGACACAGTATTCCAGCAGTGGTCACACCAGTGCCAAATACAGAGGTAAAATAACCTCTCTACTCCTATTCAAGATTCCCTTTTTTGTGTCCATGGATTACATTAGCTCTTTCAGCCACAACATTGCTCTGGGAGTTCATGTTCAGTTCATCATCCACCAAATCTTTTTCAGAGTTACTGTTTCCCAGGTTAGAGGCCCCCATCCTATAAGTATGGCCTACATTCTTTGTTCCTAGATGTATGCATTTACATTTAGCCATATAAAAATGCATATTGTTTGCTTACATCCAGCTTACTAAGCGATCCAGATTGCTCTATATCAGTAATCTGTCCTCTGCATCATTTACCACTCCCCCAGTTTTTGTGTCATCTGCAGACTTTATCAGTGATGATACTATGTTTTCTTCCAGGTCATTAATGAAAATGTTAAATAGCATAGGACCAAGAACTGGTCCCTAGTGGGACTCCACTAAAAACACACCCATTTGATGATGATTTCCCATTTATAGTTACATTTTGAGACCTATCAGTTAGCCAGCTTTTAAACCATTTAATGTGTGCTTAAGTTAATTGTATATCATTCTAGTTTTTTAATCAAAATGTCTTGCAGTGCCAAGTCAAATACCTTACAGACATCTAAGTATATTACATCAAGACTTCTACTTTTATCAACCAAATTTATAATCTCATCAAAAAAGGGTATGTAGTTTGACATGCTCTATTTACCATTAACCCATGTTGATTGTTATTAATTATATTATCCTTCCTTTAATTCTTTATGAATCAAGTGGGAAACGCAGCTGCATACATCCTATGATATTCTATAGAAAAGCCTTACAGACACAGGTACCTTAGTGAGTGTTCCAGCCAAGTGCAGGATGTGAACCGTCCCTTGAGCTGTTGTGAAGAAACGACAGGTGTGTGTTTGTTTAGGTAGAAAGAGACTATGGTGCCTATTTTAAGTGGGGCTGGAATGTTCCACTCCTGCCCACTGTATTGACCACTAAAGAGAAACTCCTACCAATGAGAGTTTGCAAACTAAAATGATGTGCTAAATATATATATGCAGTACTACTCTTCTCTTGAGCTGCTAAACCACATCTGTCTACAATGGGAAACTCAAAAGCCTCTTAGCTGGATCCCTTTTCCCACATAGAGGAGTTTTGCTGTGACAAATGAAAAGAAGAGACCCATCTCTATCTCACCCACTCTGTTCTATTCAATGTTACTTTCCCGGTTAGCATCTGAAACAGAGCAGCACCATCTGGATGCCCTGAGATTTTGCAGGCAGTCTTGGGAAATCTGGCCAAAGCCTGCATCTCAGGCCAAAATTCTGGGACCAATTATCCTGTCAATAGGATCTGCATGTGTGTAACTGACAAGCTAATTGGGACCTGCTGAGTGTATGATGATTTGGTCTTAGTTTCTATCTCAGCCTTTCTATCTGCTTCATGTCAGTCTGTTAACTTGCTCAGATTTTCCTGAAATGTGATTGTGTCATCTGGTGCACAGGCTGCAGGCTGCAAATCTTACCATACCAAAAGTCTGAGTTACACCCCAAACAACTACCAGGCAGTGGGAGAGAATATAACATGGCACATGTAGCTTGCACAACTTCTGAGGCATACCGTAGAAAAAGTGCATGGCCTTCCTAATTGGAGGCATGGTCAGGTCAGGCCCAAATTTTTACCTCAGCATGATGCCTTCTAAGAGCACAGGAGCACTCTCACTGACCAACACAATCCTATGTTGGTTATCAGGATACTTTTGTGGAGATCAAATGTTGTTCGTAAGCTTTTCCTACTGCTGATGTACGGTTGCATGGGAGGCAGAATGAGAGCCAGGGCAGACAAAGAAGGAAAAGAGGCTATTGCAAAGCAGACAAAAGGGATCGAGAGCAGAAAAATATAAAAGAGGCCAAAATGAATTAAAAATAGAAGAAACAGAAACCCAAAACAAAGTAGGAAGTGAACAAGTACAGAATATAAAAAACGTAGCTGGAATAATATCAGATCATCATTATAGATTATTATTTGTCACAGGAACAGAGAATCTTCACTTTTGAAATTGACTGAGCTCACATTAATTGTACATTAAGCTACTGACAAGGTGACCCAAGTGGAAACAGAATACACAATTATTTTTCATTTTTTCTTAATTAATGTAAAATGACATTCCATTTATATTCTGTTTTTTTTTCCCCATTAACACTTAAGAAAAAATTCATCTAAATGAATGGAGCTTTTTGTCCTTGACTGGATCGTCTTCCATAATAAGGTAACTTGCCCTTCAGTGGTTTAAGTGCTGATTAATTAGGAGCCCCAGGTGTGGAAGTGTGTACAACCCTCATTAGTAGAATCTGGGCTGAGGAGTTTAGTGCTGGTTCACCTGAAATGGGCTGTACTCGCTAGTTCTGCATTGTCTGTAATAGGAATGGAGCATTTTTAGTTAATGGGTAGCACTGGCAATTTCTTGATTCTGATATTAATACCTTATATTCCCATGAGGCCACACTGCCCTTATGGTCTTGATAGGCTATAGGGATTTACTCCGAAGTTCCTTGTGCACCTAAAGCTTCCACTGAATCAACTGGGCTTCTGATTACGCAAGGCTTCTGGGAATGGGACCTAAAATGGGAGAGGGTTTTTTCAGAGTGTAAATGTTTTGGGGTCTCCTACCATATGCATGTATGGTGCGCAGCACAATGGTGACCCCAGTCCTTATCTGGGGCTTCTGGGCATTACCACGGCACAACAAATGAATGAATTAATAAATAAAAATAAGGCATATACTAGCGGTTCTCAAATTGTGAGTCAGGATCCCAAAGTAAGTTTTAATGGGGTCGCCAGACCTGGCATTAAACTTGCTGGGACAGGGGCTTGGGCTCAGACTTCAGCCCCCGCCTCCTGGGGTCATGTAATAATTTTTGTTGTCAGAAGAGGGTTGCGATTCAATGAAGTTTGAGAACCCCTGGCATAGACTGACCCTTGCATATTTTCTCACGAGAAAATATTGTCTTTATTTTCTGCTTGCTGATTGCATTCCGAACTCTCTTATTTTTTCTGACTAGATGTGTTTATTTGCGACAGTTCTAGTGGACCAACTGCTCTTGTTATGCCACAGGTATAATAGATACTACCAAGATTATAGAACATGGACACCCAAAATCCATATCTAGGCAACTAAGTCTGACCCTGATTCTGCAGTTGCCTTCATGTGTGTGCACAGAACTCCATCCACTTAAGTGAGGGCAGGGGTCTGCTTGATGACAAGTGGCAGAATCGTGGCTTAAGAAACCTGGTTTTCAAAAGTGCTGAGCACCCAGCAGCTACTGCAGACTTTGATGAGAGCTGCTGGGTACTCAGCATGCTTGACAATCAGGCTGCTTTTTTTGGGGGGGGGGGCTAAATATGGACTTGGGGGCCTAAAGTTAGGCTTCCATTTTTGAAAATCTTGGCCACTGCCTGTTAAGGTTCATGACTGCAATGGCCTTTACCTAGCACCTTTGCATTCATAATGCAGTGAATAGTTCGTCTGGAGAAATGTGTGATATGGAATGGAATGATAGAAGAATGAGCAGTTTGGGTGCGATATGCTCAGGAAAGCATTGTGGTGCAGTACTGAACAACCCCATCCTATTGGAAAAACTTGAACAAGTGTTCTTTTAGCACAAGATGCACAATTTAGAAATAATTGTTTGTGATATAGATTGTTTGCATGGCTATGATCAAAGGAAGTAAATATTGCAAATAAAAAAGAAAGTAACTGAAATTCTACAGGACTAATAGAAAATATTCCAAAGGCATATTAACAACTGATGGAGGACAATCAAAACAATTCATATTTTACAACTTTAAATACAACTTAGATGGGGCTACTATAAGGTGGGTGCACAACTGGCTGGATAACCATACTCAGAGAGTAGTTATTAATGGTTCCCAATCCTGCTGGAAAGGTATAACGAGTGGGGTTCCGCAAGGGTCTGTTTTGGGACCGGCTCTGTTCAATATCTTCATCAACGACTTGGATATTGGCATAGAAAGTACGCTTATTAAGTTTGCAGATGATACTAAACTGGGAGGGATTGCAACTGCTTTGGAGGATAGGGTCATAATTCAAAATGATCTGGACAAATTGGAGAAATGGTCAGAGGTAAACAGGATGAAGTTTAATAAGGACAAATGCAAAGTGCTCCACTTAGGTAGGAACAATCAGTTTCACACATACAGAATGGGAGGAGACTGTCTAGGAAGGAGTATGGCAGAAAGGGATCTAGGGGTTATAGTGGACTACAAGCTAAATATGAGTCAACAGTATGATGCTGTTGTAAAACAAGCAAACTTGATTCTGGGCTGCATTAACAGGTGTGTGGTGAGCAAGACACGAGAAGTCATTCTTCCACTCTACTCTGCGCTGGTTAGGCCTCAACTGGAGTATTGTGTCCAGTTCTGGGCACCGCATTTCAAGAAAGATGTGGAGAAATTGGAGATGGTCCAGAGAAGAGCAACAAGAATGATTAAGGGTCTAGAGAACATGACCTATGAAGGAAGGCTGAAGGAATTGGGTTTGTTTAGTTTGGAAAAGAGAAGACTGAGAAGGGACATGATAGTGGTCTTCAGGTATCTAAAAGGGTGTCATAAGGAGGAGGGAGAAAACTTGTTCATCTTAGCATCTGAGGATAGAACAAGAGGCAATGGGCTTAAACTGCAGCAAGGGAGGTTTAGGTTGGACATTAGGAAAAAGTTCCTAACTGTCAGGGTGGTTAAACACTGAAATAAACTGCCCAGGGAGGTTGTGGAATCTCCATCTCTGGAGATATTTAAGAGTAGGTTAGATAAATGTCTATCAGGGGTGGTCTAGACAGTATTTGGTCCTGCCATGGGGGCAGGGGGCTGGACTCGATGACCTCTCGAGGTCCCTTCCAGCCCTAGAATCTATGAATCTATGAATATACTGAAAAACGGTTTCCATTTTATTAAATAGGACTAGCAGTGGGTATTGACATAATATGCAGACAAAGAGGGCTTAATATTGACTTTAATGTGTAATATTCAACAGTGTCTGCTTTCGGTGGAAAATTTTGACTTTTCATCTAAAACCCAAACACCCAATACCTGAAATATTTAGATTGAGAAATGCCAGCATGGTGGCTCATGGAAGTTACAGTTTTGGGTGCCTGTTCTCCAGGGGCTTTCCCATGGGTGTTTCCCAGCCAGACTGATGCACTATGCTCAGGGTCTCCCATGATGCTGAGCTGCCCCAGTGCACAAAGGAAAACTGTGGTGCTTAGGGGACCTATAATCCAGCCAAGGAACCTGGCCCATACAGGGGAATAGGAGTATAAAGCACCTGAACTAAGGCTGCTGTAAGTCAACAGGGTGGTATTTCTGAATCTAAATTTTTTAGCTTTAAACTGAAATTTGGGGGCTGAAAATTTTTTAGGCCAAAATTTTTCAGATATCAGGTTTGGTTTGTTTATTTTGTTTTTGAAAAAAAACAAACCCCAAACCATACATTTTCCATGAGGGAGGGGAAAACCTTTTTCTAACTAGCTCTAATTAGAAGAAATATTTATTCCGAGTTAAATGAAAGATCTATTGATACAGTTATAGAAGCTTGGGATCTTGAAATGCCCATATTAGGAGGCATGTTCAGTATTGCCAACTCTTGTGAAATTGTCACGCACAATATGAATGTTGACCCCTGCCAGAGGTAGTCTCATCACAGCAAGAGACACTCCACCCTTCCTGTAATTTTTTTCAGCTTTCCCAGAGGAAAATCCCTCTAATTGGCTGCCTTCCCCACTTCCCTACCTCTTTGGGAAAAGCAGCCAAACACAGCTGCTGCAGGAGAGAGGCAGCATTCTCTCTTCTCCCTCCCTCTTCTTTCTTTTAAGAAGTTTTTGGATGGGGCAGGGAGAAGGAGCAAAAACAGCCCAACAGCTCAGGGCACCTTTACTGCCTCTTTCCATCTTGTGAAAAATGGGTCAGCTCCTCCTTCCTCCTCACTCATGTGGCAACACCAGGCCTGAGGGGAGAGGTGGCTGGCCAGGGATGTAAAGATCCTATAGAGCTACATTCCCTTCAGACCCGGAAAATGGTGAAGAAGCTCCAGAGCTACAGGAGGAGCAGAGGTGTGCTGGGGGGAAGGGGCAGATGTGAGGTTGGGAGGGAAATTGTTGTGTGTCTGGGTAGGTGGTATTGGCATAGGACTGGGGCAAATGTGAGGGTCACAAAACTAATTGATGTAGGGGTGTGGTGGCTTAAATCAGATATCTCATTGTAAATTGGCAACACTAAATTATCAAACCCAGATTGATGGGCAGGCAGAGGGAGTTCAAAACCCAAAGAGAGCTCAAAACATGACTTATTTAATATATATATATTTTTTACAATTCTCGTGATTTTGGGACCAATCATAATTTCGGGGAGGCGGTGGGTCTGATTCATGATTTTTGAACTCTTGGGTTTCAATGTACAACATCACACAAATGTAGTTTACACTGATGAAGAAAATAGTACCTGACATGGTCAGAAAGGGCAATTAAAGATAAGACTGCATGGCTCAGGCCTTTCACCAATAGGTGCCAGGTCTTCAAGAGTTCAGCCTCCAACAGCCCGCATTGGGAGCTGCTTAGTGTCACAGTTTTCTTCTCAAAGGCTATGAACAGTGTAAGTAGCACAAGTTACTAATACCAAACAGGTCTTTCTAAGCAAGCGCATTTATTCTTAAGGTGAAAGCATTACACAGAAAACATATTAAAACAGTTAAAGAAACTACACAAATGCTAATAACTTTACCAGAGACAATCATAGAATCATAGAAGATTAGGGTTGAAAGAGACCTCAGGAGGTCATCTAGTCCAATCCCCTGCTCAAAGCAGGACCAACACCAACTAAATCATCCCAGCCAGGGCTTTCTCAAGCTGGGCCTTAAAAACCTCTAAGGATGGAGATTCCACCACCTCCCTAGGCAACCCATTCCAGTGCTTCACCACCCTCCCAGTGAAACAGTGTTTCTGAAAATCCAACCTAGACCTCCCCCACTGCAACTTGAGACCATTGCTTCTTGTTCTATCGTCTGCCACCACTGAGAACAGCCCAGCTCCATCCTCTTTGAAACCCCCCTTCAGGTAGTTGAAAGCTGCTATCAAATCCCCCCTCACTCTTCTCTTTTGCAGACTAAATAAGCCTAGTTTTCTCAGCCTCTCCTCGTAAATCATGTGCCCTAGCCCCCTAATCATTTTTGTTGCTCTCCGCTGAACTCTCTCCAATTTGTCCACATCCCTTCTGTAGTGGGGGACCCAAAACTGGACACAATACTCCAGGTGTGGCCTCACCAGTGCCGAATAGAGGGGAATCTCCCAATCCAACAAGGGCTCTGGTAGGAGTCAGTCCTTCAAACCCCACCAAGGACTGTTCCTGTGGTTACAGATTCATAACAGCCTTAACTCAGAACTAGCACACCTGTGAATAGGATAGTCTTTCTTTTATACAGGTTGGGCCTTTGATCTTCAGATTCCAGGAAGGGAATCAGCAGACAGTGGTTCCCTCCTTAGGATGAAGGTTGGGTTTTTTTGTGTAACTAAGATAGGGAATTTTCATTCTCCTTCTCCTAGGGATTCCCCAGGCAAACCACTTGACATAGTTTGTCCCAAAAGTCTATTCTTGCCTGGCACATTGTTCAGTATAGTCCTTGGAAGTTCATAACACTTCCCAAGGTTCACATCCCATTTCCCCCCTAGAGAGAGGTTACATACAGTCCTGGCCAATGATAATACATAAAACAATCATTTAATAGAAAGATACTTAAACTTAATTCAATAAGGTCTCCCAAGGATGTTGCAGGAAATTGTCATATCTGTCACACTGAGTACTCTTTCAATATGTTGCCTATAAGAGAGCTGATTTCTTTGATCCCAAATACCTAGCTCCAATCTGATTTGGACTGGAAAATGACTGAAAGTCATTACCACGTGATGACTGGTACCTGACTTATGTGAAAAAAATTTGGTGGTTTCAGGCCATTTTCTAGTGGATGAATGTCCGTATCACAAAAATCACTATCGAAGTTGGTCCTGAGGTTTGCTCAGGACTACATGGGCAAATGTATACTATATATAAAATCCTATATACTACATGTATACTATATATAAAATCCTATTTCACTAGAGAAAGTTATAGTCTTTAAAGAAGGACTTAAAGAAGAAAATCTTCATGTATGAATGACTAATGGGAGAGTTTTATAAAATCTTTAGGGAAATTCAGATCCAAAATTCATGGTATTTTATCATAAAAATCCTACATGCTTGAATTTTTTGCCCAAATAGTTTATATTCAAATCTAAGAAAGACTGGAGACTTAGTAGGAATTACAGCTCAATTTATTTTCCTGATTTGGATGACAAAATATTAATGAAGTGTTGTGGCAGTCATGTTGGTCTGATTATAGACAAGGTGAGTGAGGTAATAGCTTTTATTGAACCAACTTCTGTTAGCGAGAAAGGCAAACTTTCCAGGTTATACAGCTTTCACTCCAGGAGAACACCACAGCACAGATTTTAGATGGATCTGGGCCGGGCATAGTCTCTTCCCCACTCTGTAAACTCCATATCCAACTAAATCCATGACTCCAAAGGGGAAGATTTACGGAGAAGTCTATGAAATCAACTTTGCAGTGTTGGCCTGGTTCTGTAGTCCTCTCCCATTACTTCTGCAGGCATAGGCCAATCTGGCCCATAGTTAAACTAAATAAGGGTCTTAATAGCAGAGTGAAATATATTCAGAATCCTATGGTGCAAAATATATTAGATTATTTCAAAGATAGGACAATCTGATTCTCTGGGGAAGAGCAAATGTAATTAAAATTATTTCTACTCCAAAAATTCACTTCTCATTACAAATATTGCCACTGAGTATTCCCAGTGCAATTTTTATTCAAAGTTAGAGAAAGAGTTATCAGCCTTCCTGAAACTGTGTTATGTTGAATAAGATACTGTATGCACTGTCTTGAGTAAAGGGGGACTGAAAATTAGAT
This sequence comes from Macrochelys suwanniensis, assembly GCA_033296515.1. Classification (NCBI taxonomy): domain Eukaryota; kingdom Metazoa; phylum Chordata; order Testudines; family Chelydridae; genus Macrochelys; species Macrochelys suwanniensis. Next base: position 237,132,295 of record CM065776.1, on the reverse strand, counting down.
GTTAGATTGGATCAGATGACTTTCAATCTTTCTCAAATTTATACACTCTGGGTGGTAAATCTTGATCAGTGCTAAGGCAGAGATGGAAAAATTTTATCACATGTGACTTTGGAGCCTAATTATAGGATTTTAAATCCTGTTATTAGACACTTGTGGAAAATACAAAATAGTCTCCTGGATGCAAAGCATTTTATATACTAATGTGATGGGCACTATAGGAAATTCTCAAGATTGAAATGGGAATACAGAGTTGTACAGAATCATATAAATTAGAGGAAAGAGATTTATCAGGTCATCTTGTCCATTCTCTTTATAATGTAGTCTCCATTGCTTTGCTTCACACATCTACATCTGATTATTCTTTCATTTAAATTTGATTTAACATTACAACTAAACTAGATAAATTGGATTCACAGGGGGTATCATATATCCTGACACCAGGTATACATTTTTCATTGAGTTACAACAAATGGTAAAGTTTGTTCAGAAACTAACATGGGAATGCCTTCTACCATGGCAATGCATTCAGCTATCTGAAAGTAATATAGTTTTACCAATGCATAATTTTACTCCACACCAAGCATCTGGATGATTTTTGTTTGTTTTTTGTGAGGTACTAGGAATAATGTTTTGACTTGTTTAAAACAGACTGGAAAAAAAGAGGTTGGGACAGACTGCACCGAGGCACAGGAAAAAAGCTGTAAGGCACTAATTATAGAACAGTTGAAGATACAAAACTATAATTGAAATAGTTAAAAATACTTTGCCTGTGTGTACTCTGGAAATGCTTAAGGTAGTCAGTCAGACAGCTCACTTTAAAAAAATCTGTCACTTATAGCCAGGCTTATATCGGGCTTAGATTGCTGATGTATAATTGAAAGGGGGGTTCTTCTCCATGTTATAAATACATTGCATGTCTATGCACACCAAAACCCTATAAAGTTTCTGTATGGTGGCTTCCAGAGGGCCTAAAGATGTTTTGGCAATAAAAAAGTAAACATTGATGTTTGGGTAGCATCTAGAGACTCCAGTGAAAATTAGGAAAACTAGAGCCTCATTGTACAAGGCACTGTGTAGAGCAGGGATCTCAAACTCAAATCACCACGAGGGCCACATGAGAACTAGTAAATTGGCCTGAGGGCCGCATCACTGAAACCTTTTCATACAATGATACAAAAGTATAGTCAAAAATGAAAAAAATGAAGAGTAATATAGTATTCTATTAAAAGTCAATGTATTAACTTTTAAAAATTGTAATGCAAAGAGGGGTTTTAATAAAATATAAACACTCAGTAATGTTTGGAGCTTGGCTGCCAGTGGAGTCAGCGCCTATGGCGGGCCACAGGAAATCACATGCGGCCTGCGGGCCAATGTTTGAGACCCCTGGTGTAGAGGAATAACAAGAGACAGTTCCTGCCCTGAAGAATTTGCAATATAAATACACAGAAAATGGGGAGAGGGAGAAGATAAACAGAGACACAGAGAGATGAAGTAACTTGCCCAAGGTTGCACAGCAGGTCAGTGGCAGAACTGGGAATAGAATTCATGTTTCTGAGCACCTAGTCCATTACACTAACCAGTAGATCACACTGCCTCTCAGGTCATCAACTATTCTAGCCTGGTGTGTCCTGAGTGATATCATGTGTGTACTAAACTGTGAGTAGGCAGTTTCTGTACCCTGCTATGCTAATGGTCCATGCTAACTGCAGTGAGTCAAAACTTATCCCCTTTCTTATTATCTCTTTTCCCTCTTGCCTCCTCCTGGTGGCAACAGCACAAAGGAAGGGACATTCCATCACCTCCATGGAAAGGAAAGCTGGCTACGGCAGCCATAGGAGTGCTTAAGGGCTCTGCAGTTTCATTTTTCTTCTTCCCGTCTTCCTTGAAGGAAGAGCGCAAATGTGAAGAATGCAGCAAGTGACAGACTATAGCTACAATTCTTTAATATATCCTGCCCCCAGCAATGAGAAGCACCCCCTGGGCACAGGGATAGGAAGTAAATGTGGCCTCAATTCTGCAAGCTCTTGACTGCAGAGACTGATGGGTCCCCCTACACACAGCAGCTTGCAGGACTCAGGTCCATGGTATCTCACATTGCTGTATGTAAGTGTTCTGTTTATAATGGCAGTCACTGTACGTGCAAGTTGGAAAATACCCCAGCAATTCCGTAGCATGCGGCAGAAGATGTTCACCTTGATTCCCTTGAAAAGCTGCAAGAGCAGACTTTGTGCAACAGGCACTGCAGAGAAAAATTGAGGGGATAAAGCTGGGGTGGAGAAATGGTCTGTATATTTAGGAGTGTAGTCACCTCAACCTGTCATGGCCCCTACACACAACTCCTCACATAATGTAATCCATGATCTTGAATGCAATAGATGGTGCAGTTGAGGTTCACATAGGGTGAAATTCACCCCGAGGAGAGGGTCAGTACAAACCCTCTGCAACATTTGCACCCTCTTTTGAGGTCTTAAGTAGATGTACAGCCCTTGTGGTGACTCCTCTGCACAAAGGTGAATTTCATATTACAGTACAGTATATGTCCCCATTTGTGAGATGGCTTATGATGCTTCCCCCATACTTGGCCTGTACTACTTTGTCTTTCTGGTACTGCATATGGTATTGTGCGATCAGACAGTGAATCCTACTGTAATACTGTCATAAATATAAAGGGAAGCGGGAGAGGGTCTGATGCAGATAAAATCCTCTTACCAGTAAAGGGTTAAGAAATGCAGGTAGCCAGACTGACACCTGACCTGGCTGGCATCTGACCAATGGGAGGACAAGATACTTTCAAATCTTGGGAGGGGGAAAGCTTTGTGTGTGGGTCTTTGTCAGACACGGAGTGATCTTGGAGTAAAAAGGAATCAGTCATCTTTTCATCAAATCCTTACTTTTCTAAAGTAAGTCTAGTCAGCATAGCGAGTAGATTTCTGTTCATTTTGCTTGGTGTGCGTTCCCTGTGTTAAAGGGAGGGGTTATTCCTTTTTCTTTTTCTGTAACTTTAAGGGTTTGTCCAGAGGGGGGGATCCCTCTGAGTTTGGAAATTGAGTATCCTGTAAAATAGGTACCATCCTGATTTTACAGAGCTGATTTTACCTTCTTCGTTTTAATAAAATCTTCTTTTAAGAAGCTGACTGTTTTCTATGGTGTTAAAACCCCGGGGTGGGTTTTTTTAGATCACTGTGTAACCAACTGGTTAGGAGATTATTCTCAAGCTTCCCAGGAAGGGGGGGTACAGGCTTGAGAGGATATTTTGAGGGGGAAGGGACTTCAAGTGGTCCCCTTTCCTGGATTCCTGTTTAGAACATTTGATGGTGGCAGTGGAAGAAGCATTTCTCAGGGTGCAGGGAATTTTGTACCTTGGGGGTTTTAACCTAAGCTGGTAAAAATAAGCTTAGGGGCTCTTCATGCGGGTCCCCACGTCTTTACCCTAGAGTTTAGAGTGGGGAGGGAACCCTGACAAATACATACTGACAAATGGGCAACGTTACAGTTGTGGTGGGAAGCTTAATTCTAAATTTCCCAATTTTTGTTGGCAATTAAAATCTCCGCTTTAAAGATATATTATTATGGATTTTGGAGCAGTCAGTGCTGAAATATAAAATAAAGGATTTATAACAAAAAAATGTAGAAGAGTCTTAAGAATTCATGCAGAGTACAGACAGCAGCAGAAGAGGAGGAGCAATTCTGAGCAAAAAAGAAAAACGAGGCAGTCGTATGGGAGAATGAACTGAAGGAGGCAGATGACAATTAGATGTCAGTAGGTTCTTCTGAAAAGCAGATGGGTTCTGGGCACAACTAAAAGAAAACTATTTTAGAAGGCTATTTTTGGAGGTGTAGAAAAAGGGAGTCAGAAGCATCAAAACCTAACAAAGCCCAAGTGGGTAGACACAATATTTTTCCCCCTCCAATGTTTGGAAAGAAAGAAAAAAGGGAAGAGAGGAAAAAAAGTTGGATTCTGAATCTATGGTTCACTAACTTACATAAAAATCCACCCAGCCTTTTATCACACAGGCTTGCAAGGGCGTTGTGCTGGGATCTGGAAGGGAAAGAGGAGTGCAAAAAAAAGTGAAAACAATAATCATTGTATTGTATGTTCTTGCAGTTTGTTAAAAATAATAAGCTCTTTGTGGCTGCATATAAAAAGAAAAAGTACAGTGGAAGTCTGAAAAGGCACAGCTTTCAGATGTATCATGAGCATATGTCAGACACATCCAGTTAAATAGTTTTTGTAAGCTATAATGATACTATTGCCTTTTGTCTTGTAGAATATTAATGTCAAGGCACTTGGTCGCAGGACAGCTCTGATGTTTTCTAAGGCGCTGCTTGCAACCACTGAGGGCCTTCTCAGTTGTTGCAGAATAAACCTAGAGTTAGGAAAAAGCCACTGTTAGTTGTTGTCACTACTATTGCAGTAGCACCTAAAGAACCTCAGAGGGAGTAAGGGCTTGATCTTAAAGTCCATTAATTATAACTGCAAAGCTTCCATTGACTTTAATAAGAACCTAAGAGAACATAAAAACATAAGAATGGCCATAGTGAGTCAGACCAAAGGTCCATCTAGCCCGGTATCCTGTCTTCCAATAGTGGCCAATGCCTGGTGCACCAGAGGGAATGAACAGAACAGGTAATCATCAAGTGATCCATTCCCTGTCACCCATTCCCAGCTTCTGGCAAACGGAGGCTAGGCACACCATCCTGGCTAATAGCCATTGATAGACCTATCCGCCATGAATTTATCTAGGGTTTTTTTTTAACCCTGTTATAGTCCTGGCCTTCACAACATCCTCTGGCAAAGAGTTCCACAGGTTGACTGTGCGTTGCATGAAGAAATACTTCCTTTTGTTTGTTTTAAATCTGCTGTCTATTAATTTCATTTAGTGACCCCTAGTTCTTGTGTTATGAGAAGGACTAAATTATTCTTCTTCCTTATTTACTTTCTCCACACCAGTAATGATTTAATAGATCTCAATCATATCCCCCTTAGTTGTCTCTTTTCCAAGCTGAAAAGTCCCAGTCTTATTAATCTCTCCTCATATGGAAGCCGTTCCATACCCCTAATAATTTTTGTTGCCCTTTTCTGAACCTTTTCCAATCCCAATATATCTTTTTTGAGATGGGGCGACCACATCTGCATGCAGTATTCAAGATGTGGGTGTATCATGGATTTATATAGAGGCAATATGATATTTTCTGTCTTATTATCTATCCCTTTCTTAATAATTCGCAACATTCTGTTCGCTTTTTTAACTGCCCCTCCACACTGAGGGGATGTTTTCAGAGAACTATCCACAATGATTCCAAGACCTCTTTCTTGAGTGGTAACAGCTAATTTAGACCCCATCATTTTATATCTATAGTTGGGATTATAATGGGGGCCCCATTGTACAAACAAGCTCAGAGACAGTCCCTGCCCCAGAGAACTCACCATCTAAGGGTACACTGCAACTGGAGTTGTGATTGCAGCCCATGTTGGTACACCCATGCTAGCTTTAATCTACCTATTTCACTAAAAAATAGCAGTGAAGATGTGATGGTCTGGGCTGTACAAACCCTCCCAGAACCCTGGGTATATCCTGCACCACACCAGGGACCATGCCACCTCATTTTCATCGCTATTTGTAGCTAGATTACAGCTACAGTGGGAATGCCTACCCAAGCTGCAATCACACATCTGAATGCAGTGTAGACATATCCTAAGGTTTAGGCAATCCAGGACAGGTAGGGGAACGATAAGGTATAGAGGTAATGCTGTTGCCTTGTTGTTGTCAAGAAGGAAACTACATCTAGCTCTATCCACACTTCGGATGAAACTGTGCTTATATATAGTAATTTACATGTGTCAATTACTCTGGCCAAAGTGTACTACTCATCGTAGTATTTTGACTTCTAGCATTTGTATACAAGCACGTATAAAATTTGTCAATATGCAATTGTCTGCCTTGATGAGATGTAAATGAATGGGACTCTTTTTTGTTTGACTATTTCTCTTCATTTCCTACCTGTACTTTATCAACTTCTACCCTCTTCTCTTTTCTTTAATAAATCCTCCCCTAAGGGATATCCCTGTCTGCACTGTGCACTTCTCCGCACCTGTCAGCTTTCCCCCAGCCCTTCGTTTAAAAACTCCTCTATGACCTTTCTAATTTTACACGCCAGCAATCTGGTTCTGTTCTGGTTTAGGTGGAGCCCATCCTTCCTGTATAGGCTCTTTCTTTCCCGAAAGGTTCCCCCGTTCCTAAGAAACCTAAATTCCTCCTCCCAACACCATCATCTCATCCATGCATTGAGCCCCTGCAGTTCTTTCTGTCTAACCGGTACTGCCATTTCAAGGCCATGTCAAGCTGAGAGTTCAGTAAATAATAATATGAGTTGCAATTGTTTAACCTCTATTCAGTTGTATCCAATAGGTCTGAGAGCCATGGGACTGCACCATCAGTCACATGTCTGGGAGGCAGCCGGATTGTATGTGGTGCTTAATGGCACCTGTAAGCTGCTGAGTACCTAAAGTCCCATTGAAATCAACCAGTGCCACAGAGAGTTATTCTCCAGCAAGGCCTAGGTGTGTTTGCACATCTATCCTGGGCCCAGCCATGGTTTTCACTCCACATACGTAAACTGATTTAAGGCACATTTATGTAACAGGCCTCAGTTGGGTCTCAGGAGGGTCTGACTGCAGCATGTGTGGACATACCTGACCTAGTTTAATCAAGTTTGCTCATGTACTGATCGCAATGAAGCCACAGCAGTACAGGCTTCAGCACAGGCTGTACAAATCCACTTGGGACAATGGGTAATTACTCAAAGGGCTACACCTCATTGAAGTCTGTGCTATGCAGCTTCATAGCTATCGATACGTGGGCTGGCTAGATTAAAGCGGGCTGAAGTATGTCTACACGTGCTGCAATCACACCCTGATTGCAGTTGAAGCAGACCCTTGCATTGTCATATGGAGAAACAGGAGGAAACTCAACATGTTAGTTCTCTAAAGAAGAGGGATTAGGAACCCCAAGTTCTGATTAACCACTCATGAATCCTCATTAGTAGAATCTCAGCTCAGGAGTTTAATGCCAACTCACTTGAAATAGACACAGCTAGCAAGTTCTCCATTAGTTTTAGTAGGAATCCTCTGCAGCGCTTTTTTTCATTGATAGGTAGCATTTAATGTTGCTGGATTCATACAATATAACCCTATATTTTCCTGAACCAGCGCTGCCATTTGGTCCAACTCATCATAGTCTGGATAGGCTAAGGCCTACTCCCACCATCTTTATGCAGCCAAAACTCCTTTTGAACTCAATGGGAGTTTTGTGTGCATGAGAATGTAGGATCAAGTGGTAAAGTGGGAAAGGGATTATAAAGTATAGATATAGACAGACACTTGCATAAATTTCTCAGGGTAATTCTGTTCCTCTCTTCCTTCCCCTCTGCCCTCCCCAACTCCCTCCTTTTCTGCACACTACTGGCTGCTGTCTTCAGTTTTTGATATCTTCTAACATTGCTGGCTGCTTAAATTGTATAATATCTTCCTTGAATGCTACATGCAGGACCATACCTGCAATACAAGCAGATCTTTGACCCATCAGTTTACACACCACCACTTGAAGAAAAATAACCTTATTCTCAGTATCTGGCACCCTTCAGTTGGCCCGCAGCCTTGAGCCTTTTCAAATAAACAAAAAGAACTGTACAACAAACTCAAATAATGTGACCAATGCATTGTTGCGGTAATATTGACTTCCTGCCTCTCAAAGTGGTATATGATTAATAAAAAAAGAGAAATGTCTAGTTTTCCATCTATACAACTGTGAATACTTCCAATAAGAGACTTAAATTATAATAAAAAGAAAAGAGTAAAATGAGTAATTGGGATGCATAAATGATTTTACAAGTATGCAGCAGCAGTTTATGTTACCTGAGAACATGCCACCATATTTTCTTGGCTTCTAACCACATAAACTCTTATGACCAAATCCTGGCTTTGGGCTACTTGAGTGTATGTCCCAAAAATCTCAAGAGAATCCAGTCAATGCTCCTCATCTTCCTGCTGGGGTTTCCCTGGTCTCCCCTGCCTCGATGGACCCTTTATTCTGAAAACTCAGTGCTCCTTGTTGGAATCTAGTTGTTCCCAGCAGCTATTCTCTACTTTGGCAGGCCTCTGCTGAAGTCTCTTACTTCCTGCCAACTCCTCAGTCAGTCCAAGCATCCCCCTTTCTCTGCAGCTTCTTGCTGCTAGGGTCACCAGATGTCCCAATTTTATAGGGACAGTCCCGATTTTGGGGTCTTTTTCTTATATAGGCTCCTATTACCCCCCACCCCTTGTCCCAGTTTTTCACATTTGCTGTCTGGTCACCCAACTCGCTGCTCTTATAGGGGAATCACTTGATCCCTGCTCCAGTATGCCTACTTTGTAACTAGGGTTGCAGGCCTCTAGACCTTAAAGGGGCAGGACACCATGTCACACTCAGAAAATATGAAGAAATGAAGAATTTGGTCTCTGATATACCTACAGTACAAAGGGCCAGCTTCTGATAATTGAATAGAACCTGACTCTACAAGTCGTCACATTGAAGTCAATAGGACTATCTGTGGAGTAAATACTATTCAGCATAAATGATGTTATACCAATAAAATAAAAACCAGCAGGATCTTATTAAAGGGGATAAGAGAAAATGTCACATTTATTGTGAATACAGAAAGAATCATAGTAAGCAGTCAGTTTTAGCTATAACATTTCATTCAGTTTCACATTCATTCATAAACACACACACACAGGTTCTGTATAGACGTCATAGTTACCAGCCTAGAAGTTGCTCATGCCAAGTTACTGGCCAGGTAACCTGAGCATGAGGGTGGAGCCGAGTCCTTGTCAGATTCATCAGATGCTTCTGGAGGGTGGTTGCAGAACCAGACTCAAAGCTCTTAGTCTTTTGATTCTGTACTTATAGGGATTTATTCCTATGTCAGTCTATGGGAATTGCTTCATCATGCTGTTGCTGAATCAATCAGCAGATGGCACATTCCTGATGGCTCCGTGCTGTCAGATGTTATCTTGTTTTTCCCATCCTTTGAGATGATCGGGTGGATCCCAGTTTACCCTCCGGGGGTTGTCTGGTCATTCCCACTGAATGCCGCCTTCAGCCGATGGTCCCTGAATTCCTAGGCTGGCACCTCCCTGATCATTCATTCATTATCTACACCAAGCATCCATCCACATACATACTGTCTCCACCACTTTCGGGGTGTGTGCTCATTCATTTGAGACTCCCTGCCCTTTGAGGGTGGGGGTCTTTCTATGCTGTTTCTAGGTACAAAGCATGCATAAAGAACAAAGTCAAATAACTTGTTTGCAAGTTTCTCGTAGCAATACAGTATCTTTCTGAGAACAGATACAATCAATGGCTTACACAGACAGTAGCTTGTAAGTTTAACAAGGGATCCAAAAGATCTTTTACTTGGTAATACTATGAGGTTTAAATTGTGGGGGGGAAATTATGGGGAGTTACTTTCACTTGGAGAATCACTTTCAGTACCTTTTGTAATATCCCTACAATGAGGGGATGAGAATCTGGCTCCGAGAGATTTAAATTTGTTGAAAATGTACAGTAACACTATAGCAATGGAAGAGAACCACAGCTGTGGTTTCGATGTCAGCGATTGTTCCCTACTGCTGTTCTGTGGTAATCTTGCTTAAAGACATTGCCACAAATTTGCTTCAAGCAACAACCACGTGGCATGCTCCTAAGTTTGCATAAAACCGCTGTCTTGCTTACCACAGTAACTGATTAATCATGACAAACAACTCTTTCAGATCATTTGAAGATGGCATTTCCATTTATCTGGCAGTATTCAATGGCACACATGCCGCATTGCGTGCATGATTTAATATATTGGATTGTACGGTATCACAGTAACAATGTATGTAGAAAAGGAATATAAATGTAGTAAGTAGGCACAATATTGCCAACTGCAAGCATTCAAAAATCATGAGAGAGACCCCAAAACCATGAGATTGGCACAACAATGGTGAAAATTTAAAAGTATAATGTGTGTATGTCAGAATGTGTGTGTCTTTTTATTTGCCTTCTGGGGACTTGAGCCCTTTGGCACACTCAAGTCATATTTTAAAGTTTTTCTCTGCTTTTCTTGCATGAGGGCAAGAAAGTTATCTGTCTTTAAACTGAAAGCTGAGATCCTTATGCAATTGACTACAGGAGCTGGGAATATACAAAAAACACCAGATATTGTAACAGTCACGATAAAATCCTGAGAACTGGCTATACAGCATGTCCTTTGATCATGAAAACAAGGGATCACCTTATAAGACTATTCTACAACTTAAATAGTATTTGAAATATATTTAGTCAATAATTACTATAGGTACAAATAGTTAATTATAGTACTGAGTCATACAATGTATGTTAGCAGACTGCTAGTGGTTATTATGAAGCAAGATCACTACACCACTAAAACAGTGGTACCTTAGTGGTATAATATGACTAATGTTTAAATGATATTAAATATATTTTTAAACCTGTGTTTCTTATTTCCGGGATGATTATAAATTCTTGTATAGTGGAATGCAGTTCATACTAGAAGCAAAGGGGAAAATTGTGGAAAGGTAATTAATAAAAAGCTTTTTCCTTTACCATTTATATCATCCAAGATCTGGCTCCAGATAGTTATTATTTATATTTTGACATGCAGTAGAGTCTTTCTAGTCTGTAATATTCCAGTTGTGGGATCTGATCCACACAGACAGAAGAGTCTTGCTTGTATGGGTCAGATTTCAGGATTGGGGCCTAAAATACCAGTCTCTCCCCATTTTTCAGCAGAGATAGGGATATAATAGCAGATGCTTTAGTTAGGTCTCATTACATTAAGAATTTATTACTTTTACAAAATATACCATAACACAGTTACTAATGTACAGTGAGATATTCAAACTGAATTACAATTATGCATATGTAAAATCAACAAAGGGCATTTTGGTTATATGTGCATATAAGCTGGGGGAATGTCACAGCAGGTCTTTTTCTTAAGGAATGCCATTGATTCTAAGAAATCATAATAAATTAATATAAGCAAAAACGAGGGTGCACAAAAACTCCCCACCTTTCTTCTATAACTCTGGATATGGAACCGAGCCTCCCTAAAGGCATTCATCCCTCTCTTCTGTCCAAGGAACTCTGAAAGAGGAATAGGGGAGCAGAGCTGGAGTTAAGCCCTTGTTCACCACTTTTACTCCAGTTGGTTGCATTTGTTACTAAAACCTTCCATGCTGTGTCTTATTTAAAATATCATGGAAAAGCAGTGGGGTGGGGAGGGGGACTCCACTATGTTTTTAATCAATGTCATTTACATATACAGTTCTGGGGCCATAACAGTTATCTCATACTGTAGAGGATTACCTACCCTGAAGGGTGAATTACATTTAACAATACTGAGCTCCTTTTAAGAAAAATCCACATGCTGATTTTCTGCAGTACACATTGGCATTTTAAGGCTCCACAGATGTAGCTTGTAAGTAAATATTATGATATTCTGTGATAAGCCCGATGTCATATCAGTGTTTCATGGGAAACTTAAACATGGCTATAGTCACTATAAAGATTAAGGTCTATTCAATTAAATAGATCATGACCAAAGTTTGCAAACATATCCCAACCTGAGATCTTAAAAGGGCCTTATTTTTAGTAGGTGGGTGCTCGTCACTTTCTGAATTGGGCCCCTTTAGGGTGTGTCAAGCAGGGCATCCAAAAATGCAAGCATCCAGAATCACTAGTCACATTTGAAAATCTTGGCCCATAGCAATCATAGAATATCAGGGTTGGAAGAGACCTTAGGAGGTGATCTAGTCCAACCCCCTGCTCAAATCAGGACAAATCCCCAATTTTTGCCCCAGATCCCTAAATGGCCCCCTCAAGGATTGAACTTGCAACCCTGGGTTTAGCAGGCCAATGCTCAAACCACTGAGCTATCCCTCCCCTCAATAAGCACAGGATGTAACTCTCTGGCATACCATGAAAGAGATCATCAGGTGAAGACAAGCAAGTGCCTATATCGCATGCTCATTGCTCGTATAAAGAGCCACTCAGGTCTTAATGAGTAAATTGTTGAATTTTTCAGTAAAGTGAAAGAGAAATAGAAAACAAGATAGAGACATGGGATAATACTGTGGTAGTGTATAAAACACTTAAGGCTTGGTCTATACTCAGAAGTTTTGCCAGTATTATTATGTTAGTTAGGGGAGTGATTTTTTGCCTACAGCTATGCCAGCAAAACGCCTAGTGCAGATGCAATTAGACTGGCAAAAAAGACCTTTTGCTGGACCCTTATTTTACTTAGAGAGCTTGTATAAGTGATACTGGCAAAAGGACTTTTTTGCCAATATAAACTGCATCTATACTAGGAAGGTTTGCTGGCATAACTATACCAATATAGCTATATTGGCAAACCTTTAAAGTGTAGAGGAGACAGATGAGGAGAAAGACAGAAAATAAAAAAGCCTCCTTCTCCCACTTGCCTTCTTTCTTTGGGTCAAGGAAATTCTCTGGCCTTTGTAGGCTATGATTTAAGGTCTGGTGTTAGATTGAGAGTAGCTAGCCTAATCTAACTAACACCTTCTAAAACTTGAGTTACAGCCTCTGCTCCCTCCTGCATTTTAACTCAGCCAGCATGGTATATGTTAAAATATAACTTGCCTTGTCTTGACTAGAGTTTAGAAGGTTTTAAGTAGTGCAGTCTGTAACACTGCATCTTTAAATCCTTGGTGGCCCCGTTTACCAGATCGCTCTTACAACAGCCACAAAATTATCACTGAAAACCAAAATTCTTTTTCAAAGACTGATTAAAACTGTGGCCACCTATGAATAATCACAGTTGGCACTGTGCAATACACCATTGCTATTCAGAACATAACAGCAAGGATAGAACTCAGAACCTCCTGTTTCAAAAATACACCCCACTACCACTTGAACGAAAGGAAAAAATCTCCATCAGCATTACAGGCTCTATCTCACTCAGAGGAACAATTCCGATTCTAACTCATAGAGGGTAATGATATACATTCACACCAGCTGGTTAATTATGCTAATTTGCCTTTTAAGATTACCACAATTCATAGTGGGTGGTTAAAATAAATACATAAACTTAATACCCCTCCCCAAAAATAAACAACACTGGGGCTGGACCGCATAAAGGTTATCGATTGTGCTACAGCAAATTGCCAAAGGTTATTGTTCTTTGTGCTTGGAAGTATCACCAGCTCTTTGCAATCCTTATTATTTATAGAGCATTGCAGTTGTGCCCAGTGCTTTACAGACCACATAAAAGACAAGGTTGCTGCTACAGACCTTGTAACCTGACTCAGACATACACAGTACAAAGGGTGATCACTCAAATGCATATGAAAGTAATCAGCATAGGTGAGGTAATCACTATAGATCAGCACTGGAAGGCTTCATGAAAGGAATGTATTTTAAAGGTGCCCTGTATACATTTTTTTTGTGCATCTTCAGGATATACAATGAAGGCTTGGAAGATTTTTTCCCAGAATTAGTTTTTTTTAAATCTTGCTTGTTTTATTACTTTAAAAATATCAGGAAAGTCAAAATTCCTGGTTTTGCATCAAGACCTCTTGTGGAATCCCAGTACACGTGTATTATGAGTTCACACCCTATTTCCAACTAGTGGAACATTGTAATGAAGACGTCCTTTCTCCAAAACGTTCACTAGTTGTTAGCACCTATTTAACTCACAAATACAAACAAAAACTATAAAGATTCAAACAGCCTAACCCCTTGCTTTCTCTTTCACTTTTTATTCTCTTGAATCTTGTGGTCATAATTGTATTAGTTCTCTCCAATTGCTATAGACTCTTCCAGAGTTGACAAGTACTAATTTTTTGTATGTATTTAAAAAAAGGCAGAAAAAATGTTATTTTTCCCCAAAAAAGTCTTTCAAGTCTTTTTCAAATCTCACAAAGAAGCAAAAAAGGGCACAAGCCCACCCACTCCCCCTCGGCAAGAATGATTTCAGAACAGCTTTTAAGGATGCAATTGCTTGGAACAAGAGCTGTGGGAGGTTGAAGCAGTGATCTATGGATATGTCTACACAGCCGTTAAACACTTGTGGCTGGCCCGGGTCAGGTGATTCAGGTTCATGAGGCTTAGGCTGTGGGGCTATAAAATTGCTGTGTGGAAGTTCAGACTCAGGTTGGAGCCCAAGTTCTGGGATCCTGTAAGGTGGGTGGGTCTCAGAGCCCAGGCTCCAGCCCGAGCCTTGGCATCTACACTGCAATTTTTAGCCCCCTCAGCTTGTGCCTGCCTGGCCCGAGTCAGCTGACCCAAGCCAGCTGCAGCCATGCCATGGATCTTTATTCCAGCGTAGGTGTACCCTAGAACTGTGTGCCCCATGCCTCCTACCACTAGAAGAGGAGTTACGTAACTTACTACCATGAAAGCTACTATTACAAAGGTTCACCTCAATATAAAGGGCTTCAATCCTATAGCCCTTGCTCACATGGCTAATCTCACTGACTTCATGGAACTACAAGATGATACTATTTATGTCAGAAAGGGCCTATTCTATTCTGGTTCTTAGACCACGCTCATCACCATAGAGACTGAGTGCCTTCCAGCAGTGCACTAAGCAATAGGATTCCAAATCTGTGGTGGCCTAAGGGATGAACCACCTAGATATGCTTTTGTTTTGACAAAATAACTCTGTGGATGCTAAAAGAAAATAAGAAAGAAAGAAATACTGTGGCACCTTAGAGACTAACAAATTTATTTCAGCATAAGCTTTCGTGGGTTAGAACCCACTCTTCAGCTGTTTATTCCCGTATGTGACACGGAGACCCCTTGTCAAAGAGTCCCCTGTTCTTTGCAAATCACTCTCATCTCAGACCTGACAAACTCACTACACATAAGAATAGCCTTTTTATATGGAGATATGCCTATCTCATAGAACTGGAAGGACTTTGAAAGGTGATCAAGTCCAGTCCCCTGCCTTCACTAGCAGGACCAAGTACTGTCCCCTGCCAGATTTTTGTCCCAGATTCCTAAATGACCTCCTCAAGGATTGAACTCACAACCCTGGGTTCAGTAGGCCAATGCTCAAACCACTGAGCTATCCCTCCCCCAAACTGGATCAGACCAAAGGTCCATCTATCCCAGTATCCTGTCTTCCGACAGTGGCCACAATGCAAGTGCCCCAGAGGGACTGTACAGAACAGGTAATCATCAAGTGATACATTCCCTGTTACCCATTCCCAACCTCTGGCAACAGAGGCTAGGGACACCTTCCCTGCCCATCCTGGCTAATAGCCATTGATGGACCTATCCTCCATGAATTTATATTTTTTGAACCCACCAAACGCATAACTTGCAAGATATTTATCTATATTTATCTAACATATAAGGTATCTACAGAAAGTTTTTCACTTATCAAGTGTCATTATCATGAGATATATGTATGGGTAATATTTAAGGAATAATGTAACTATGTTGAAAGTATGCTTTATGGTCTTGGATGTAAAAATTAGTCACCCGGAAATAATAAGTCTCTGTGATGACTCAGTCAAGCAGGAGGGAGTTGGCACTCCTCCCTGTTGGCCGGTGATGTAATGCAAATCTCAATTGCCTAACCTTGCACCATCCCAAGATTATCAGAGGAAAACCATCAGAGACAACTGCAAACAATTGAAACCACTTGGAGGTAAAAAAGGAACATTACAACAGACAGGGGTTTACTTTGTCTATGAATAGAGATGAAAGACTGTTTTGGTATAACACAGAGTGAGAAGTACTCTGTATCCATTCACTGAGGAACCATCTTGTGGCTCAGGAGTGTCTTTCATGAAAGTTTGGATCTTGGCTGCGAAGCCAGCCAGCTCTGCAACAGATTGAAGTTTGGGATGAAAACCTAGTTTGTTAGATAGGAAAGGTAACAATTAATAAGTATCAGAGGGGTAGCCGTGTTAATCTGTATCCACAAAAACAACAAGGAGTCCGTTGACACTTTAAAGACTAACAGATTTATTTGGGCATAAGCTTTCGTGGGTAAAAAACCCACTTCTTCAGATGCATGGAGTGAAAATTACAGATACAGGCATAAATATATATTGGCACATGAACCTTACAAGTGGAGAGCCAATGTTGAAGGCCAATTCAGTCAGGGTGGATGTGGTCCACTCTCAATAGTTGTTGAGGAGGTGTCAATACTAAGAGAGGGAAAATTGCTTTTTTAGTGAGCCAGCCACTCCCAGTCCCTATTCAAGCCCAAATTGATGGTGTTAAGTTTGCAAATGAATTGTAGCTCTGCAGTTTCTCTTTGAAGTCTGTTTTTGAAGTTTTGTTGTTGAAGGATGGCTACTTTTAAATCTGTTATTGAATGTCCAGGGAGATTGAAGTGTTCTCCTACTGGCTTTTGTATGTTACCATTCCTGATGTCTGATTTGTGTCCATTCATTTATCCTTTTACCTAGAGAAGGATACACTTGCTCTATGCAGGCAGACCCCTGCATGAACCTACATTGACTCCAATGGGGCTTTGTGCAAAAGCAGGGATCTGCCCATAAACAGCTTCTTGCAGGATCAGGGCCCAAGTTTGCTAATGGAGCTCACACCTTGTGACGTTATCTGATTAAAATATGACCACATAGATCATTGTTGCAACCATTGTTATATATTTGCAACAAATCTTATACAAAATGTGGCATGTAAGATGTCTATGAAAAGGTTATGATTTGCTGGTTATGATTATGCTATCTATATGCATGTATCATTTTGGTGTTTGAAGTTATGAGTATTGGCTCTATACCTGGATTTAAAATGTTTGTTTCTGGGGTAACACCCACACAGTAGCTAGCCAGCACATCTTGTAGGGACTGTTCAAATTGAGTGGCCCATCAAAAAAACATTTAACTGACAATGGACCATGGGAGATCCCAGTCTACACTTCATGGGATTTCCTGCTGTGACTAGGCAAAATGCATGGACATGTGACTTGCCCATGTGACTCCAAACTCCATCTTGTTGCTCTAATTTTCCACAGTAAGAACAATGGGATTCCCTACACATGGCAGAAGCAATAAAGGGCCCTGAAAACACCTCAATTTTTCCTCTTTCCAAACCTCTGGAATATGAACTTATACCAATGGGAACATTCTAACCAATGGACTGAGGCCCTTCCAACGATTTGGAAGCAGCCAGAGACTTGACTTAAACCAGCAGTTTATTCCATCACTGCTACAAGCCTGAACCAAGAACTTTGCAACTACTGTATGTATTTGATTCCTTTAATCAATTTTAACTTTCACCTTTCTTTCTTTCTTTTTCTTTTTATGAATAAACCTTTAGATACTAAAGGATTGGCATCAGCATGATTTTTGGGTAAGATCTAAGTTATATACTGACCTGGGTGTGTGGCTGGTCCTATGGGATCAGAAGAACCTTTTATTTGATGAGACTGGTTGTAAAGAACCACTCACCTTTAAACCCTGTGTTTTTGGTGGTAATACAAGGACTGGGATGCGCAAGGAAACTGCTTTTATGACTTTTTGTTAGCCAGAAGTTTACTTTTGTTGCTGATTTGGTATGGGGGGATTAGCCACCAGTCTTGGGGTGTGTCTGCCCTATTTCTCAGCGGTTTATCCTGAATTTGGCATCCTTAGTCATGACCCACTGAGGCACAGTTACATACTTCTTGTGAGGAGTCAAGGAGGCTTTCTCCTCCCCTCCAGAATGTTTAATTATTCATCTGAAGATGGGTGGTGGGTGTTCAGGATTGGTCTAACTCTGCTCCCACTGAAGTCAATGGTAGTTTTACCATTGACTTAATTGGGAACAGAATTAGGCCAATGCTGAGCACTTTTAAAAGTCCCACCCCTCATTTGAACTTGTCTGAAACATTTTGAAATAAACAATAAAAAGAAGTATGTGAATTTGTAGAGGGCGCCGACGTAGGCCCTGGGAATAGGCACGTACATTTATTAATGTATACAGTAACAAACCTGTGGGGAAAACTGTATTTGATTTTAAAAATTAAGTCCAGTTTTATATTAAGCAACAATGCTTGGCAGTGTACAAAGATGGCCTTGCCCCACAGATTTTACAAAATAAAGCAGATTAGAGGATGTTCATTTATATTTTTTCTATGCTAGCACCTATTGAATTGGTATATGACAGCACTGGAAAGGAAAGAATTTCTAGATTGCATGAAAGCATTATTACTTATTTAACAGCGTCAGTGTTCTCAGTGCTATATGAAAAGAGGCCCCATCCCCAAGGAGCTTAGATACTATGGTGATGGACTTGGGATAGACGGAGCCCAGGGAGGCAGTCCAGATGAGAAAATATTCACACTTTATTTTGTCCATTAGCATGCAATTGCTAAAATGAGCGCTGAAGTCAGATTTAATGCAACCATTTTGACAGCTGCAAAGCAACTGCCTAGGGAACAGATGCTCTTTGCGTTGCAAGATCTCTGGTCACAATCTGCTGTGGCTTCCCCAAATCAATACAACGCATTTTTCACAAATCCAAATCTTCCTCCCCCACCTTCTGCCCGTACCTGTCTCCTTCCCTAATTTGACAAGGAAGTTCTCAATCAAACAGCCCCACTCCAGCTCTCCGGTAAGACCGAACTGCTGCATTTCGGGACTTGTAGTTCTCTCCCCTCCCCAGTATGTGCCCTGCCCCTGATCAAAGCAAAACCTGCAGCGCGCTTTCACACCTCCCTGCGGTATTGAGCTCTGGGCCGGGCACTATGTGCGACCGTGAAGCGAGTGTCTAAAGCTCTTCCGCCTGGGGCTATGGACCCCCGCCTGGGCACAGGGTGGGACTACATTTCCCAGGCTGCCTCGGGCGCAGGCTACCCCTTGTTAGCGTGAGAGCTGCAGGTTGAGCGTCTTGGTTGCAGCTGAAGAGAGAGAAAACATTGGCGGGGGAAAGAGAGAGAGAGAGAGAGAGAGAAGGGGGGCTAGAGGAGAAGTGCCCTGGGCGGGCGAATTATGCATGCACTAGGCGAGCGCTGAGAGAATGGCTGTGGAAGGTAAGGGCCCCCCCTTGTCCTTGTGCCTGCTGCAGCGCCCGCTGCTTCTGCGGGGGACCCCTCCCCCCCGGGCACTCACCTGAGCAGCCGAGGGGCTGGCCCCGAGCAGGGACTGGGGAGGCGTCAGCCCAGGCTTCCAAAGGGGAACAGCAAGCGGGGCTTCGGCCACATGCCTCGGGCTGGCTGGCGAGTGCACCCGCTGGGCGCAGCAGATCCAGGTGCCCGAGAAGCGCCCGGTCTCCTCCCTCGTACAGCCCATGACCCAGCCATGCCAGCTCCACCTGCCCTCCTTAGCCTGGCTGGGCTGGAGGGGGGATGGCTCCCCTAGAGCTCCCTCCGCCGCGTCTCTTTGCTGTCAACCCCCACCCCCTTGATGCTAGAAGAGCTGGTAGATGATGTATCCGATTCGTGCCCTCCTCTTCCATTCGTGCTTGGCTAGGCCAGGGGTGGGAATCCTAGCCCCGGAAATTCACCCCAAGAAGTGCCAGTGTTTTGACTTCTGACATAAGTAGCTGTTTGTGTTTAATTACATTGTGGCTGGATGTGAGTGTATAATCAGGTGGCCGTGGGAACAAAGAATGGCTTTGAATTGTGGGTGGGTTTGTTTTGTTTCCAGAATAGGGGGCTACCTATTCCTCTTTGGCCATTATTACCCAGGGCTTCCTTGAGGCTACCTGGGCGCTCTCTATTGCAACTGGTATTTTTCAGTTAAACAACTTCGGAACTGACTCCCAAGGTGCTGATGTTACACACTGGAAAGGCAGCTGAGCAGCACGTGCATATCGCACAAAAGATATAGGTTCTCTATTTTAGCATGAATTGAGTATTCCATATCACCACTCCTATCTTGCCCGCCCATATTTTTTTAAATGCAAAAGCAGATGCTATAATTATCTCCTGTTACCTTCAATGGCTTCTAAATTTCTGAAGTGTAATATGGTGACACTGTAGTATGCTTTCCAATCACAATATAGAAAGTGAATGTAAATCTGGTTGTATTAATGTGAGTTTCTAATTTATGGGTGCCAGAGTATTCTATTGTATCCCATAGAAACACCTACATGAAGTGGCAGCTGCTGCGTACTTGGGCGCTTCTGAAAATCTGGCCACTTTATTTAGGTGCTTAAATAGAAGCCAAACTCTTCTGAGAAACTGACTACGGGTATGTAGCAGCACTTGTGTTTTACTTCCACTGAGTACTTCAAGGAGATTTAGGTGAGAGAGAATTTTTGGTTAGGTACCCTAGGAAAAATAAACTCATTTTTTCTGCACTGTCCCTCTCAAAAATTCATGCTTGTTTGAGACGCAGTATATTCTAGTAGATAAAGTACGGGTCTAGGTATCAGGAATTCCTAAATTCTAATCTCATCCTGCCTTTCTCTGCAGCCTTGGGTCAGTCATTAAGCCTCATGTTTTGAAAAGCATCCTTTAATTGTGGGCCTTTCATTTATTGGGTTTCCAAGACAACGCTGAGCTTGATTTTTTTTTTAATTTATTTTTTAAAGGTGCTAAGTATCAGCCACTCCATTGACAGTCAAAGGGAGCTGCTGGTGCTCTACATCACTGAAAATCAAGCCCCAGCTGTCTCAAACTGGACACCCAAAATCAGCTTTGAAAAATGTGGATCCACGTCCTAATTTTCAGCTACTGCTTGGAGCTATGGCGGCTCGGCAGCTCTGAAAATCAGGCCCTGGTTTTCTTTAGGCAGGCACCCAGTGCTATTGGCTATTTCTGAAAACATGGTTATATGTATCTAAAGCTGGCCTCCCAAAATTAGTCATTTTGAGAATTTGTCCTTAAAACTCTTTATAGGCCAAATTAATTGCTTATCTAAGCAGATGCAACTCCATTATTTTTTTTTTTATTTGTGAACCGAGTCTTGGTTTAATTACTGCTGCTTCTGTGGCAAAAAGAGTTTGCACTGCAAACCGTGTGTGTGTGCTTGGTGGGTAAAGAGATGAAACAGACTGCCATTTGGGAGTGCTCCATTTCACACGCGAGCAGAAACCCCATTATGGTGCATTCTATAAACCTTCTTTATTCACTTGATTAGACTCTTCTTATTCTGTCTCCTAAATCCATTCACGTCTTTAATAATTCTTGTCATTTCTGCAGTGCCTTCCATCTAAGGAGCTCAAAAATCTTTACAAATATTAATGAATTAAAGCTTTGCTAAATCCCTGTGAGGTAGGGGAATATTATCTTCATTTTATATATGGGGAAACTGAGGCACAAAGGTTAAGAGGTCTTTCCCCGGTCACGTGGGTAGTCTGTGGCAGAGGTGGGGATTGAACCTGGATATCTTACCCACCAAGCCTCTCTTCCTCAACAGGTTCTATCTCACTGGGAGCTATTTGCATATGCAGGGTGACTGAGGTGAGAGTGGAGTGGACAGAAGCCTCACCAGTATGCAGAAGCCCTCCCGCATTCTTAGGGGAGGATGATAATCCTGTTTCCTTTCCTCGAGCATCTTCTGGGATCATGTCCCTCTCGAGAGAGAAATGGTGCATCCGATGAAGTGGGTATTCACCCACGAAAGCTTATGCTCCATTACCTCTGGTAGTCTATAAGGTGCCACAGGACCCTTTGTCACTATGGCATAGAGTGTTTCTCTTGTTCCTGAGGGGATTTGGGGCTTTTCTCCTCTTTATTTCCCCCTGGCAAAAACAAAGAGCTTTTTCCATTGCATATTCCTATGTTTTTTTTCTCCTCTCATGTAGGCTCTGTTGATTTCTCCAGCTCCAGAAATTGTCCTATTTCCTTCTCTCTGTATCTCTCTCCAGTTGTGTCCCTGCTCTTCTATATGTGTCCTCTTTTTTGCCTTTCCCTCCATTTGTGTTCCCTTCTCCTGTGTGTGTGTGTGTGGGGGGGGGGGAGTGCTGTTCCCACATACTACCCAGGTAGGATGGCTACCTGTTTCCCAATGTGTCTCTCTCGGAAAGGGGGAGGATGGACGGATGGCACGGCTTGTGTTCTTAATGTGATAAAATCATACTTTTACACGGAGGTATATGATTCTTTGTGTGCTCAGTGCTTGAAATCCTACTTATTGTCTAATCAAATGTTTTAGTCTCTGCGTATAGGGTATGTGTTATAGGCACCAAATAAGCAATGTCCCTTGCAACAACAGGGCAGGTGGTGCTCTGTAGCTGGAAGGAGGTTTTGGAGCCATGTGGCATTCCTACTTCCTGCAGGAAGCCAAGAAATTACTCCTCCCTCACTGCTCCACTCTTCTCAGCCTGTGCATCCCTACCCCAGAAAGGAATGGGAAATTAGTCAGCCGCAGACCTCCTGCTTGGTTTGTCTAGTATCCGGTAGTGGAGGGAAGCCATTTTTTTCTTTTCTGCTTTAAGGCCAGGGGTCCACCTGCACAGCTCTCCTTGCAGGATCAGGGCCTTACTCAGTCATAGAATCATAGAATATCAGGGTTGGAAGGGACCTTGGGAGGTCATCTAGTCCAACCCCCTGCTCAAAGCAGGACCAATCCCCAATTTTTGCCCCAGATCCCTGAATGGCCCCTCAAGGATTGAACTCACAACCCTGGGTTTAGCTGGTACAGCAAATACCCAGCACTGGATTTAAAAACCTGGGACCTTTTCCTCTGTGTTGGGGCAGTTGGGTGGGGGTGGCATTGCAATAACAAAATGTGAGGTTTGGTGTAGCTCAGTATCCTTTGTGTGTTAGAGAAAAAGCTTCTGAATGGATAGGGGGAGGGAGACAACTGGTACAACATGGGGCTTAGTTTTAGATCAGTATAGTTGTCCCAAGAGGTAATGTGTGGAATGGCTGGATAAGCGAGTTGCATGGTATCTGTATTTCCTGCTTCACCGGAGAATTGCTTGGGGTGGGGAAAAATCCATTTGCAGGCCTTAAAGTGAGCCCATGTAGATGGGAACACTGCCAAGGTAGGTCTAGTTTTAGATCTAACAGTTTTGACAATACTCCTTTCAGTATTTGCTTCCCCTCAGTAAGAATGAAAGAAGTAGGTCAGAGCTCGTAGAAAAAGCCTTTGGATCTTTGTTACAATGGTTCAAAAACTATTTTTCTTTTAGCTCTTGTGCAGTGGGGAAGGCGTGGGGAGGGTGACTCTAGTACATATTTATTGCTCATGAAAATGAGTGACTGATAGTACTGGCTAGATAACACAGACACACCGCACACAAGCAGCCCCTGTGGCTCTGACCTGTAGTACCCTTCCCTACCTATTCCTGAGCAAAAATGCTGCTAATTATATTGTATGGTGGTTTCATGACAAATGCCACGGTCTAACTTCTGTCAGTTTGGTTTTAGTAGGGTGACCAGACTGCAAATGTGAAAAATCAGGACAGGGAGTGGGGGGTAATAGGAGCTTATATAAGAGAGAGACCCAAAAATCGGGATTGTCCCTATAAAATCGGGACATCTGGTCACCCTAGGTTTTAGGCCTGGGTATAGTATGAATAATGCATTGGCTGCTGAACTCCTCCTCACAGTTGACTAAGACTAGGAGCTCAGTTTTTTGTTGCCCTAAGGTCCTCCTACAATGCTGTGGCAGCATAAGATGATTTTAAAGGCAGTGGATCTGCACCCTGGGGAATACTGTCACTAAAAGGACTTGCATGGACCTGGTAGGCTCACCTTGTAAACCTAGGGTAGAAGGCATTTTGGGATGTTCTGTGAGCCGGGCTTGGGTTGGAACACTGCTACATTCTAGTTCATCCCACAGCCCCTAGGGGGCACAGGTGGTCCAAGTGTAAGCTAAAGCAGTCCTTAGGCTGTTCTAACTTATTCAGGGGCCAAGCCACTTTCCCTTCCTCCTCCCTGACACTCCCCTGGTCCTGTACTCACTGAGTACACCTTGGCCATGATAGACAATCAAGCCTTAAGTCTCATTGCTGATTCTTTCAGATCAGCCATCTGCTCTTGACCATGAGATGTAAAACAGGTAAATGGAATTTTTTCTTGAGTATATTACTCCTTTCCTCTGAGAGATCCCAGAGTACTGGGCAGTTGCTCTTCTGCCCAAGGCACTCTCATGCAGTTTTCCATAGGGCTCCATTCTTTCACCCCTCCTGTTTAACTTGTGTATGAAGCCTTCAAGATTCCCACCATTATGTGCCACAGAGAATAGCAATGGTGGGAAACTGAGAAAAATGCTAGTGTATATAAGGCCTTGGAGAGTTCTTGAGGAAATATAGGTGGCATAGTCTAGTGGATAGGACCTTAGACTGTGAGTTAGGACAGTGGGGTTATATTCCTGGCTGGGGGTGGCAGGTTTGTATAATTTTTGGTGGTACCCAGAACAGGTCCAAGTCCCCCCACCTGCCTTGTAAGCCGATATATATTTTTTTATATAGAGAGAGGCGCGTGGGGTCAGGAGAGAGACCCGACCCCAAACATTGGTGGAGCCGGGCCCCTGTGCCGTGAATATTGCTGGAGCCCGGGCATATAACTCGCCGCCCCTGGGTGTGGCTCTGCCACTAGTCTGCTGTACCTGTTCCCATCCCACCCTCCGTGTGTCTCGGAGGTGTTTAGATTGTGGGATTCTGAGTCCTTTCTTCTCCTGTGAACAAGAGCTATGAGTTGAGGGCTAGTACAAAGCATCTGTTACTTACATTAGTGGGCATGTACTCATGCAAACAGTGGTATTGACTTCAGCTGGATACTTGTGTGAGTAAGTACTTATCCATGAGACTTCAGGGTTCTACAACCTAGCCCAGGTTATTTGCTAAAGGCATGAAGAGAAGAGGCATAGTATTAATGGTGCCAAAAGTAGCAGATAGGGGAAGGTGACCAAACTATGCTCTTGGTTGTTATTGTTCATTTCCAGAATAGCTCCATTCATTTATTTAACCAGAATTATTCTGGATTTGCGTGAGGGCAACTGAGAATAGAATTTGGCCTAGGACCACCAAGTAGGAAAGACAAAGTATTTCAGAGAGCTGAACGCTGAATTTTGTAGGACACTGTAGTGATGCTTTGGGGTTGGCAGATGCCATATAACCATCTGCTGCTTTGGCTAGATTTCCGGAGGTGGTAGTAACTGTTGTACTTATAATTTATTTATGTGGAGCTTTACAGTTTCAAAGTGCTGAATAAACAGTAACTGATGAAATACCACAACATCTCTGTCAGGTTATGTAAATAAATCATTGTCTCCATTTTACAAATGGCGATACTGAGAGAGAGAGAAGCTGTGATTTGTCCAAGACCCCAGAGCACATCTAGAGCCAAGATCAGGTCTCACCAGTTCCTGAGCTCATTCCATTAGATCTGAACTACCAGAGGTGAAAGGATATTGCAGATAGCACTGCAACTTAGTGCAGTGGACCCTGGAGCACAGCTACGGTGAGGCCAGAAAGTAGGGGTGGGAGTGGAAGAGTAGCTGCAGTAAGCAGCGTATTCTCCATGCAGCATGAACTAATACTGGCATAGCATAGAAGGATTAATTAATGCTGCTCTAAACAGCATTAACTAACCCTACAGGCTCTGAGACTCCCCTAGGAGGAGTCATATAGAGCAGCTAGTAGGTGCTGGGATTTAACATGGGCAGGAGCAAGCTGTGTTAGTCCTGTCTGTGAGAACCAAAACATATGCGCGAGGAGATACCCGTCATGCATCTGGTCAAGAACAGCGGTGGGGGACAGTATTTTGGGTGGATCCCGGGCCCTCTGAATGCTTATTTGTTTATAGAGTTTTGGCTCCTGCCAGCTTGGTATCCTCGCTGGCCCTGTAGTTTAGTAATTGCCTTTTTAATCCCATGAGGTTCTGCTACTAATTTGTGTGTGTGTGTGTGTGTGTGTGTGTGTGTGTGAATGCTTGGAGGGAAGATAGTGGCCATAAAATTACTCTGTGTGTATTGATAGTCAAATTACTGCAAAAGCAAGAAATAGACCCTTTTACTCATTAGTGCTCTTTCCAAAAAAATGAAGAAAGAGGAATTGTAATTTGTGTAAATGACAGCTTTCTTCTGTATTTTTCTCTAGGAAAGTAATGATACACTTTTAACAAGCAGCTTATTTCTACAAGAGTGGGCTGGGTATCTGAGACAGTAGGATTCAGTGGTATGAGTAAGCAGTAGGAGGTGAGGAATTATACTGTAGGAAGGAAAAAAGGAATTTTCAGTCTCCATAGGGAAGGGATGGGCTCAAAGAGTGGGAGGTATGGTAGGAAGAAGCATGTTGTAATAAAATAAAGAAAAGCAGGGTGGAAAAACAAAAAGTCAATTACGAGATTGCAAAATAAGTTAAATAGGCTAATGAGATTTTATAAATATTTTCCATCTTCCTTTGTGTTCGTAGCAAATTTAAATGGGGATAAAGCATGGATTCACAGCTGAATCAAAGTCCAATGTATTCCGTCCGCTTACTGGATATATACTTTTATAAACCATATTAAGGAAAATGCAAATTTGTGTCCGGTGTATCGAATTCCTTACTGTGACGTTTATGCAGTAATAAAGACCTTTCCCAATGTCTGTCTGTCTTAGGGCTTTGTGCGCTACATAGTGTCTTTCTAATCTTCAGAAAATATTTCTGATGTTGGTTGCTATTTACAGAATTGAATGGTGGCCTTATTAGGCATCTTTAGAAATATAATTTGTGATGGAATGTGAATTGCTAACCTCTTAAAGCAGGCTTCTCTAGAAATATTTTTGTTTTGTAAACTGAGATAACAAAATGTAGCAGAGCCCCCTCTAATCTTCACTTCGCTAAAC
Organism: Macrochelys suwanniensis; assembly: GCA_033296515.1. Lineage (NCBI taxonomy): Eukaryota > Metazoa > Chordata > Testudines > Chelydridae > Macrochelys > Macrochelys suwanniensis. Next base: position 237,105,543 of record CM065776.1, on the reverse strand, counting down.
TATGCATTTCATAATTCACACCAGAAAATAGGAGTATCTGCCCACTTCTCAGCAAAGACTTAATCGAATGGTGTCATAAGGCTTCTTGCTAACAAAGGGTGAATTATTTTTACAAAATAAACTACCAAACATTTACTGGCACATTGCAGAATGTGATCTATTGTTCAAATTATACTGCAGTTATTAAAATTAATTAGCAAAGTATGTTTTGTGATGCACAACCCTTGCTCCTTTTTAACGTTTGTTCACCTTGCTTGATTGTGCAATGAGCTAACTGCAGGTAGACCTGCAGCTGCACACAGCTCATGGCAGGATCAGAGCCTTAACTTACAAATTCACAAGATTCAGTCATTTGCAATGAGTCTCCCAGTCATTAGCATGACATTAGAGAGCTACTAATACTGACAAATATTAAAATATAATTATGAATCCTAGATGGAATTGGCAAATAACTCTTCAAAATAATTTGGCTGTCATGCTAGTGGTCTTAACTTTCATGATTAAATGCTGCTCTCTTTACGCAAGAAGGAGTTTGCATTTCTAAGCTCACAAGATTATAGAATATAGTAATAAAATACAGCATATTGCGGGGTGGTGGGGAGCGGAATCTGGATGGCACAAGGAATGGTAATGGATTATCATCTTTTATTCTAGATCATTTAGTTAAATTCATCTCAGGTGTGGTAGGAAAGTGATCAGTTAGTAACCTATGTAAAATGAGCTAGTGGCCTCCAACTAGTTTCCAGTAGACCGGTATCTGTGTTGCATTAGTAAAATTCTTGTATGAGTAAAATTAAGCTTGTGCATAAATGACTGCAAGATGAGGGCCTGAAATGTTAATTCGGACTCTGTCCTTCATATATCTCATTTCAAACTGCGAAGGTGTATATTATATAGGTTTCTGTTCTATAGGAAAGTAAGGGATTTTTTCCACTGCAAAGTAGACCTTTTGTATGGCCATCAGTGGTATTAGAAAGAGGAAAGATGATTGGATTGGTTTGATTGCTAAAGAATGAAATTGCCAATTTATCATTGTTAGTAATAGTTTCAGCAATATCTGTGCTGCTATATTTTCCACTAGGAACTCATGTGGGTAATTGTTTGACACTATTGTTGTATCAATGGGCTAGTTTACAGTGATTAATAGTAACAAATGTCTAGACACAGATGTTATTTAATAAAGTAATACCAAACTTTAGCCTTAGAAACTTTCTGTTATTATAAACCTACATATAGTCTGCGTTGATGTACAAGAAAAAAGATGATTGATATGGAGCCTAACTGACTAACTGTGTGGATTCTACTGACTTTATTGGTCACTGGATTTGTAGATTCATGGAAATGGGCTTAGACAAAGTTTGAAGCTGCTACCTCTGGATATTACCAGTATTCCAATCATACTTGTTACTAGTCAGCATAGGCAGCATTTCGATTCAGGCTGATCTGTCTGTGCCATGGGCTACACCTTGAGGTGGTGTAAATTGGCCAGGTTTGTGGAGCTGTGCTGATTTACACCAATTGGGGCTCAGGCTCCAGAAGCTGATTTAGTCAAGTAGTTATAACAATTAGAGGCCAAACAGCCCATTGAAAACTAGAAACAGACTGACTCATTAGAGTCTGAGGGCTTGTCTTCACTGCTGACTAAATCAGCGGCGTCAATTTAGTGAAGACATGGTAAGTTGGTCTGGTGAAGACATGGTAAGTTGATGGCAGAGCGCTCTCCTGTCGACATCGGTACTCCATCTCCCCCAGAGGAGGAAGCTATGTTGGCGGGAGAGCGTATGTATATTGATCTAAACTACATTGACTTAAGTTATGTAACTTAACTAGCCTACCTTAGATTAATTTACCTCATTCGTGTAGACAAGGTGTGGCCGCTTGATAAGTACACACATTGCTTACTTTGAATGGTCCAGATCAAACCTTAATCCCACTGAGTTCCATAGGTTGGGATTTATCTGTGTCCACTAACCTTTAAATCAGGAGTGGCCAACCTGAGCCTGAGAAGGAGCCAGAATTTACCAGTGTACATTGCCAAAGAGCTACAGTAATACGTGAGCAGCCCCTGATCAGCTCCCCCACCCAGTGCCTCCCACCCACCAGCAGCCTCGCCGATCAGCACCTCTCACTCCCTCCCCGCATCTCCCGATCAGCTGTTTTGTGGCATGCAGGAGGCTCTGGGGGGGGTGGGGGGAGGAGCGAGGGCACTGCAGCCTCGGGGGCGGGGGGGCAGGAAGGGGTGGAGTGGGCGTAGGGCCTGTGGCAGGGCCTGGGGTTGAGCAGCGAGCACCCCCGGCACATTGGAAAGTTGGCACCTGTAGCTCCAGCCCCGGAGTTGGTGTCTATACAAGAAGCTGCATATTAACTTCTGAAGAGCCGCATGTGGCTCCGGAGCCACAGGCTGGCCACCCCTCCTTTAAATCTTGTTGCATCGGTAGGGATGTGGCAAATACTCAGTTCTAATTCAATCTGTATAATAATCCAGATTCTTGGAGGAAATCCAGAATTTCTCAGATAGTGGCTGCCTTTCATGTGAATCTTCCCCACTAGTTTGGTTGATCTGTCAGGACACCCATCTAAATCAGCTGATATGAAACTGCTGTCTTCAGTCACTAGGGTTGGAATGAGCAAGGAAAGGGAGACACTGTCTGCCAGTGTTTTAGTGAATTCTAGGGCTGCTAAAACTGACTGAGAGTTCTTGTCAGGCAGACGTCCCTTGAGGGAATGCTGTCTGGCTACTTTATATTAGCTATGAAGAAATAGGTTGAAACCAAGCACCTAGAAACTTACAAATGCTTCATGGAAAGAGTTAACAAGGAGTTTTGAGCCATCCATAAACAAAGAGCCAGGTAGGCAGAGATCGATGGAAGAGCTTAGATGAGGCTTGAAAAGTTTGATTGTTAAGCTTTTGGCAAGATCTTTATTGCCTTGGGGGAATGTTGAATACCTGCTGAATTTTCAGTTGATGTACGTGTGGGTTGCGGGTGACTAATAAGATTGTTGGAAACTTTCTGGCTCTCCACCCACTATGGCTTTGGTTTGTTAACCTTTCTGACACACAGTGAAGCCTGTCTCCCCTCTCCTTTCCAACCTTTATGGGATTTTGTGGAGGGGACAGCATGTAGGTTGCATGGGGTTATTTCTTGGCATGGGATAGCTACATTTTGGGGCTGTCTCCAATTTATGAGTATGGAAGATCTTGCAAGGGATTTAAATAGTTTAATTTGTTTTTAAATTCATGGGGAATTGTAAGTTTTCTGATGGACATTTAGAGGTTAGGACAGGCTCTCCTGGTATTTGTTTTTCAAATCTAAATAACAAAAGCAAGCAGATTAGACTAGGATACACACAGAGCAGAACAGATGAATAAGAAGGTGCTATTTTTACTCAATCGCTTTTCCACGTAGAGCGATGATTATTGCATACAGCTAAAGCACTCACCAAATATGCTTTAATGTTGTTTAACTGATCTATTTGCCTTTTTAAGCATCAGGCAGTATTTCCACTGCAATTAGTAAAATTATGAAATATTTCTTGCCCACTATGCAAGAATGCATAATAAATTGTAGTAGAAAGCGAATGTAGATTTGAATTCATATTTAGGCCCTGACCTTGCAAGCTGCATGGTCAAGATCCTACACCCCCATGGAACCCCTTTGGACTTAGTGGGGATTTCTGTGAGCACAGAAGCCTGCCCATATGGATCAGCTTGCAAGACAACTAACTAATACAAATTGAGCAATGAATCGAAAAGAAATGGTTTCTGGCTCATGGTTGTGAAGGAAAGCTTGAAAAATGCTGAACAGTCCTTACAGGCAAATAAAAAGAACGCCCTTATTATTAAAAATCATGATTTTGATATTTTGGGGGGACTTGACTCATGATTTTTGAATGCTTAAGGCCAACGATACTGCTCCAGTGGTTCTCCTCTTCCTTCTCAATCTTGTGAGTTCAGGGCTTGAAAAGTTCACTTGTCCAGGGAAAGCTTCCTTCTAATCATGATAGGTGCCATCAACTACTGGAGAAACCAAGCTTTTTAACTGAGAAGAACCAGCTAAATCTCACTCTTACTTGAACAGCTCTGAGAAGAAGCAGGGACATGGGCAGGAGTTACTCATTGGGAAGCGAAGACTCAAAAACATAGGGAATGGGTGGGATAGAATAGAGACACACCTCTTTTGCAGCAAGCCGAGGGGAGAAGTAAATGGCGGAGAAGTAGAGATGCACGTCATGAGTTTCAGTGGTAGCCGTGTTAGTCTCTATCAGTGAAAAGAATGAGGAGTACTTGTGGCACCTTAGAGACTAACAAATTTATTTGGGCATAAGTTTTCATGGGCTAAAACCTAGTTCATCTGATGCATGGAGTGGAAAATACATACATACATACATACATACATATACACACACACAGAGAACATGAAAAGATGGGGGTTGTCATACCAACTCTAACGAGACAAATCAATTAAGGTGGGTTATCATCAGTAGGAGGGAAAAAAAACACGTTTGTATTGATAATCAGGATGGCCCATTTCAAACAGTTGGCAAGAAGGTGTGAGTAACAGAAGGGGGAAAATTAGCATGGGGAAGTAGTTTTCATTTGTGTAATGACCCATCCACTCTGTCTTTATTCAAGCCTAATTTAATGGTGTCCAGTTTGCAAATTAATTCCAGTTCTGCAGTTTCTCGTTGAAGTCTGTTTTGAAGTTTTTTTTGGTTGAAGAATTGCGACTTTTAGGTCTGTAATTGAGTGTCCCGGGAGGCTGAAATGTTCTCTGACTCTTTTTTGAATGTTATAATTCTTGACATCTGATTTGTGTCCATTTATTCTTTTGCGCAGAGACTGTCCAGTTTGGCCAATGTACATGGCAGAGGGGCATTGCTGGCACATGATGGCATATATCACATCGGTAGATGTGCAGGTGAACGAACCCCTGATGGTGTGGCTGATGTGATTAGGTCCTATGATGGTGTCACTTGAGTAGATATGTGGACAGAGTTGGCAACAGGCTTTGTTGCAAGGCTAGGTTCCTGGGTTAGTGTGTGGAATGTTGGTGTAGAGGGCTTCTACATCCATAGTGGCCAGGATGTAATTTTCTTCTCTGTTGAGTTCTACTTAGTTGATCCTGACAAATTCTCAGTTATGCTAAAGCCCTTTTACATGTGTTAGCTAAACACTATTTTCCCCGTTGAGTAATAGGCTCCTGTGAGGCGCCTAGAGTTGACCTTGACCAGCTAAACCAAAGTGAAAGCTATTACCCTGTGTTGATTGTAGGGAAAAGGTTGGGTTAGCTACCACCAACCTGACCTTGACCTCTTTTCTGATCCTAGACCAATATTGAGAGAGATGGACACTAAAATTAAAGGGAATAAAAGAAACCCTAAACTTGTCTGAGTAAATACTGTAGATGGGATTGACTTATTTATTCTAAGCTTACTGAGAGTGGGGCAGAAAAAAACAGGTCAGTGCAAGCAAACATTCTTTGTATGTGTGAGAGGGACGGGTGGGCGTAGGGTTGAAGAAAAATAAAAGCACTGGGAAGTAGAGGAGTGCTCCCGAAGCAAAATGAATTCAGCTAAATGAGTGCAGTGACCCCCATCATGGTGACCCTTTTCATGGTGTTTTGAAGGAACAAATTCAGTACAGCATTTGCTTACTCTGTGTTTAGTCTATCCTAACTGTTTAGTCATTTAAATCCATGGTAAAACAAACAACAAAAAAACCCAGGATGGCAAACTTTGAAATGTCTTTTCCCTTCCTTCCTCATAATATCAACAATTTTGTAATGGGCTTTTCTTAAACAGCTTGTGTTTGTTTGGAATAAGCCTCCTCTCTCCAGTAAAAAGCCATTGGAATCTGAATCTGCCCGTCACATCATTGCTAGCAGTAATTCTCTTACTTTTGTGTCCTGAAGGATCCCACTCTGCAGCATAACTGAAACAGTACTAATGTTATTTACCTCAAAAGGATGATGGGCTGAGAGTGGGTAATGTGATTTTTTTTTAAAAATTTAATTAAATGTAATTTTAACCCTTTCAGGTGGTGATTATGCTTGCACGGAATCATGAAATATTGGCTCATTTATTCCCCCCCAGACATGGCACTGTGAGGAGCAAATCAAACTGGCCTCACAAGATGTCTTCTGCCCCCACCCCCAAATGAAAAATAAAATAAAACTCTGCATTGTCTTTGGGCTGTGTGAAAGAAATGGGCAAGAGCAGGGATAGAGCAGAGGAGCTGCAATCCTCAGGAGAATCAGAATGTTCCCTGGGGCAGCATTAACTTCCACTGTGTGCTTTGTGTCTCTCCCCTTGAGAAGGGTAGAGCACAGATGGGGGTTGGCAGCCAAAGGCTACGAGAAGACTACTATTGGTCCTATTGAGCTTCTGTATCCGAGGCCAGGGCATTTAAGCGAGGATGAATAAGAGTACCTCCATGCAAGATCTATGGGGGTTGAGTGCTCAACTTTCTGTAGGTTTCAGGGTTTGTGCTTCCTTACGAATGATCATTTCCTACCCATTCTCTGCCCCACTGCTTGCCTGGACCAGGGTTTGTCATGAGAGACTATTGCTATACTAGTGTCAGAGCTGTTGCAATAATTTGTCCTCCTCTGTGTGCAGGAGGGGAGCATATAGGCGGCATATGACTACAGCCAGCAGGACAATCTGCCTCTGCCTTGAGGATGGAAAGTCCTGACCCCAGTATATTTTCTCTCACCTTTCTATGGTCTGCGGCTAGACAGTGTAGGTTTTTCCATATACCCCTTTGTTTCAAGTAGGTAGTGTCTGATCACCTAATACTGAATTTAGCCATAAACGAATACCTTTCTGTAATACCCCTGAAACCTATGACCACAGCACTCGAGTTTAGGAGACAGGAAGATTCCCTTGAATTGTGCACTGTAACAGATTGGCAGGTTCTAGAACCCTGCACAGAGATGCCGAACAGCCAGATCAGATGAGGCCTTGGGTGTCTTAAATTGCACACCCAAAATTAATGGACACTTTTGACCTTAATGTCTCTGTGCCTCATTTCCCCTTCTCTAAAATTGGGGTACAATACCCCCTCATCTCACAGGGATGTTGTGAAGATAAATTAATCTGTTTGTGAAGCATTCAGATGATATAGTGATGTGCACCATAAAAGTGGCCATGAAGAAGTTTTAATAATTCTGTATTGAGAGCAGGGTTTAAATAAGGCCTCAAGCTGCAGATTGAACAATGAGGATTAAACCATATATTGAATGGTTGCTCTTTAAGGCCATCCTCCGCAGTGCTACTCTTCTTCCTGGCCACTCCTACTCTTCCCCTCTGGGCTCCCTGGCCAAGTCCCAATCTGCTTTCCCTCTTGGCTCCTTATACTAGACTTGCACCCTCTGCTCTCAGCTTCTGTCTTGGTCTCCTTGCCTAGCCAGTGCTAGTCTCCTTGGCCTACTGGCTCTCAGTCTCCATCCCCCATAGCTTCCATTCTCCTTGGCCAGCTAATCCTAGTCTCTCCCACCCCAGGATTCTTATTCCAATCTAGTCCCTCCACCGCTGCTGTCCCCTGGTTCCCCTCCCTTCTGCAGTTGAATCCTTCTGCATTCTGCCTGGGTACTAGGAGTGGGATCATTGAGAGCACAGGTGAGACAGTCTCCCTGCTCTCAGTTCTGCCTCTTAGCAGCCCTGCAGCCCTTTGCACCAAACATGTTCCAGCTGACAAAATCTTTGGCAAATTTAGCTGCCAAACTCTGACAAGTTTATGCTGAGCATGGGTGAACTGTGATTTTTTTGGGGGTGGGGTGGGGGAGGGGTCCCTCCATCCCCCCAAGGCTCATAATCTGTGCATCTTTTAACAGGAATAGCAAAAGGCCCGTCCCTGACACCAGTGTAACATCACCCCACTCTCTCACTCCCTGGCAAATTTCAAGTCTCTGCACTGAGGCAAAGCAAAATCTTTCTGTTACTCCGAACCCTCAAGTTTTTCAGGTGGCTTAATCACGGTAACCACCTGTTCCTCTTCCTCCAAACACTGTCATTTTCATCCTTTCTCTTGTTTGTTTTTACACTGGTCTACACTACACAGTTAGGTCGATGTAAGGCAGCTTACTTATATCGGTGTCTACAGTACAGCCTTCCTCCTGCTGATTGTAATTGCTCTATTATACCGACATAATAACTTCACCTACCTGAGAGGTGTAGAGCTTATGTCGGTGTAGTTAAGGTGAGGAAGTGTCTGTGAAGACACTGCCTTACTTAGGTGGGTGCTTGGCTGTCTTGCCAATTTCACAACAGGAGCCATGAAATTGACAAGAAAGTGAGGCAGCTAGAGCCCAGCTGCCCCGTTCCCTGGAGAACATGACACTGCTCCCGTCTGGGAGCCAGGGCAAGAACAGATTTTTCTCTCAGCTGGGAGCTGGGGTGAGAATGGATCCCGCTCTTGGCTGGGAGCCCGGGTGAGAAACCCGGGGCAGCTGGACCCCCGTTCATGGCTGGGAGCCAGGCAGCCATGTCAATTTCACGGCTTTTTTGCATCTTATCTTTGATTAGGGTGTAAGCTCTTCAGGGAAGAGACTGTGCTTTTCTGTAAGTTTTTACAATGCCTAGCACAATGGGAAATAATCTTAATAGGGCCTTTGGGTATCATTCCTGCTCTTTATTACCACTACTACATTTAGTTCCTTATTTTTTCCATTTCAAGAAAACATTTAATCCTGATGATTTCTATGCAGTACCACAGCAGGTTTTTTTCCTTTGCAAAGGGATAAAGGAAAGACTATATTCTATTGTAGGAGAACATGGTTGAGATTTTCAATGATACTTTGCACTTCCGTAGTGCCTTCAATCTCATACACTGCCATTGTTAATGAATTTCCCCTAACCATACCTCCATGACTTCCAATCACTCGATAATCACCCAATAGCCAACGAGCACATGGAAGAAATTGCGGCACACTTGCAGATGAAGTAGCTTGTCCTACATCATGTCAGGTGTTTATGGAAGTTCCAGGAGGAAAACCCAAATCTCTTGGCTCCCAGGTTGTGCTTCAACTTTGTATTGCAGAATAACTGTTTCCTAATTGAAGTCTTCTGCTGGAATAAGACTTTGGAATCTCAGCTGTATAGATTTTAAAAGGGCATCTAGGATTTAATGAAAGGGCTTTCTAGTAAGAGAGTACCTGCTCACTGGCTTTGGGCTCATGCTGCTTTAGCCTTGTTGTCCTCAGTTTTTCAAGGCTAAACTAATGGCGGGTAGAAATGAGACCAGTGGGTTAGAGTGAGAGAAGGAGGCAGAACCACCTGTGTGTAGGCAAAGCAAAAATATTTTAGTGCTTTATTGTTTTATTTTGTGGCTCTTCAGTTTCATTCCCCCTAGGAAGAAATATTGAACAAAATTGCCTGTGCTAAGCCCTTCTGCAAATAGCAGGAGATTGGACCATTAATTATAAATATGTCTGAAAACAGTACAGTAATCAGAAAGTAAAAGGTAAAAGTCTGAGTACTTGTTTACATGAACAGGAAGCAGCCTCAGGATTAGTTTATTTGAAAGTCTATCTGTTTGTATAAAAGGTTGTCAGTTCATAAATATAGGAATGTGCAATTTCAGAACAAAAAACCCAGTTAAAATAGCAACACAATTCTGAATTCCATTGTATGTTTCTCTGTGTTTTCTATTTCTGGCTGTGTGTCTTTCGTATGCATAGGAGTGTGTGTTCATAGAGGTGTTAAGTTCCTTTCATTTGTTCATATGGTGGAAACATTAATTTTTCAGTGATGCGTAGGGATTAAGGGGAGACAATTAGCTGTGTAAATCATTATTCTCATTCATTGGAGTAGCCTTTCTGATTTGCTGTGCATGCCCCGTGTGTGTCCCATGCTATTTAGGAATTGAAGTACTTTATTAAGCAGAAAACTTAATGGAAAAAGTAACATAAGGTTTTACACTTTAAAAAACACACAAACTTTCTGTTCCATCCCAACTCAGTGTGATTGAGCAATAAATGTATGAGATGCATTTAGTTCATATTGATAAGACCTATATGATAAGGCACTTGGACCACAGAGGTGTGCAGGTACCTCAGTAGGTATGCTACAGTAACCTGAATAGAATAGTATTCTGCAGTGTTGTTTTCCTTCTGTTTCCTCCTCCACGAATGCCATATCCTGTTTCAATATCAAGCTACGATACCTTTGACATGATCAGAAGTAGCCCTAGATACTTGTCTGACTATCTGTACTTCATGATAAATGTTTCCTGTATTAGACTATTTTTTATTCCTTCCAATGCAGTGTTCTCTCTAAGCCATATGTGTTGAATTTTCCCCAGCTATCCATTGCAATCTGAATCCCAATGGCATTGATCATCCTGTCCACACAGAAGATATTAACCTGTCACTTGAAGGTGAAGGAGTTGAGTTGCCCTCGCGTAAGAACGATAATACTCAGAAGGTGCTTGAGTCAAAAGGGACACCCAAGAGACAGCAAGTGGAACCAGAAACATCTAAGGTAGGTAAATTCAGATCAATCACTGCTTATTTTACAGAATCCTGAAGTGTGTGAGCATGTCACAGAAGACTCAAGGTCATGGACAATGAGAAAAAGCAACAGCAGAGTGGGGATATAGCTACACTAGGCACATGCATAACTTGGTGCTTCCACTATTTTATAGCTGTCTATATATGAAAAGAGTAAAAAGTAGTTGAATTGCTCTATTGCAGGCATTGCAAACGAGGTAAGTTTGAAGAGTGATTTTAAAACAGGATAGAATGGTGACTGAGTGGACCGGCATGGATTTGTGCTTTTAACATGAGTTTGCAGAGACTGAGGGCTAGTCTAAACTGAAAAGTTCAATTGGCATATATTTGTTCAAAGTTTATTCAAAAATACTGTTATTGACCTTTCATGTTTCAAGTTCAACGTTTTTCGGGGTGTGAAAAATCCATACGTCTGAGAGACATAGTTAAGCCAACCTAATCTCCGGTGAAGGCAGTGCTAGGTTAATGCAAGAGTTCTTCCACTGACCTAGCTGCTGCCTCTCAGGGAGGTGGATTACCTACAGCGATGGGAGAACCCCTCTCATCACTGTAATAGGTGTCTATACTGAAGCACTACAGCAGCACAGCTGCCGCTATAGCACTGTAGTGCTTCTAGCGTAGACATAGTTTAGTATGATGCATTAACTAATTTGAGGTAGAATGTACCCAGTCAACTTCTCCACATCTGACATCACTGTGAATAGCCATACTTCAGATGTGAATTTTAAAGACAAATAAATTCTGTTCTGATTTGTAAGTTGACCTGAATGTTTAGTTTCTTATTCACATGCAGTAGAAATGCTCATCAAATATAGGTGAATGCTCCAGTCATTTTTGATATTGGAAAATAACCTGTCTCTATATATGGTCATGGTGGATATGTTTTTAAGTGGAACAAAAAATAGAAGAATGTAAAATATTTTGGGCTGGATTCTATAAAAGCCTTGTCAATCTTTTGGACCTTGTAAGCCCTGAAAAACTGTGTGCAGGCTCGGGGGAGAGAAGAAAGAGAAAAGGGTGGAGAGGAACTTCTGCAGAGTGGAAGATTGATATTTTTACCGAATCTGGTACTTCAGGGGTTACTAGAGCAGATAAAATGAGTAAAACATGAAAGGTCAATAACAGTATTTTTGAATAACTTTGAACAAATAAGTATATTTCCTGCAATAGATGATACAGTAAATTTAATAAATAATGTATACACAACTTTACTTTAAGAATCAATTAACATTTGCTATTTTGCACAATATCCTGGCTTGCTAACAATAGAAGCTTACTGTGAATTCACCATAATAGTGTTTATCTAAGATACCTGCTTATAAACAGATTCAATTAAAACTCACATCATCCTTTCTTCAGTAAGCCAATGAACTGAATCCAACCCAGGCTGACAGCAACAAAAAGCAGTTGCGATTTTCAGTCTGTTCGGTGTCCCAGGTCAAGTGAATTGTTGGCTTCGCTTGAATCCTTACTGAACAGGTTTCCACATCAGTCTGAATCTTTTATTTGCAGCCTCAACAAACGGTATGTCTACACTGCAATAAAAAACTTGTGGCACTGAGTCTCAGACCCCGGGTCAATTGACTTTTTGTCTCATGGGGCTCTGGCTGCAGGACTAAAGGATAGCAGTGTAGACATTTGGGCTCAGGCTGGAGGCAGATGTCTACACTGCTATTTTTAGTCCTGCAGCCTCAGCTGCAGAGAGACCAAGTCAGTTAACCCTGACCAGCCACAGCTGTGCCATGGGTCTTTTATTGCAGTGTAGACACACCCAAAGAGGCCAAATATGAAGTGGATGGTGAAACTAAGCTACACTAGTACATAAAAGTGCTTTCCTCAAGTCAAAATTGAGATGCACTGGCAGCACAATATGATGAAACTTGCATTGCTGCTGTCTGTGCTGTATTTGTTCTGTTGATAAGTTGACAATTTAACTTCCAGGGGTGTCCATCAGGAAACCTGGAGGGGGGGAAAAATGCTTCATTAGTATTGCAAAGTCAGCCATGAGAGTCAGATGCACACAACTGTGCTAATCAAAGTAATCTTGTTAAAGTAGCATTTGTTTGTGCCTGATGAAAATATTTGCATTTTGTCTTTTGGATTAAGCTTGTAATAATTGTTGAGTATCAAAGTAATAAAGTGGATTGGTTATTATTGGTGAATATGGTTCTTCAGTATTGGGTGATTCTATCATCTCTCTCTCTCTCTGTTGTATCCGCGTAGTATTGTTTCTCATCGGATCTGGATTCAGGTTTTCTATTCTGGAGAGATCTAGATAGATGAGTCTTTTCTAATTGTCTGCATCTTGAATTGGAAACATAAAATGCAATTTTTGTGTGTGTGTGTATACAAATTAAAGAAAGTAACTATTATGTAATTTGTTTCCTTCTGTACAATGAAAGGATGAGAGAGAGTGGAGAAAAAAATACTACAAATGGAACACTGTTGGTTTATACACTTAATTTATGTTTTCCATCACAAAGATTTCCCATTTATTTATCCTTTCTTTTGTGTTCTTTTCTGGGTCTGTGATTGCTTTTAGTCCCTTTTGTTTAAATAATACTAATGCACACATCATATCTGTAGTTTTGACGTTTATATAATACGTAGCAGTGCAATGTGATAAATGCAATTTATGATGTACTTTTGACCACCTTGCCTGACCTTTGCCCAATAATTCATCTCTATTGGAACCACTTCCACCATTTGAAACCCCTGATAGCCTCAAGCTATTGCCATTAAAACGATAGGCCGGGCAGGCGAGGGGGCCACCAAGGTTGAGGCCCAACCACTTTTTGGCTGGGCCAAAGCTGAGTAGCACTGTAACCCCATGACCCCATGCTTCAGGTTGCAACCCCACTCACTCAAATTTGGAGGGTGTGGGTGTAGGGGCTCATGAGCCAGGAGAGTCAAGCTGCTGGGAGCAGGGGTGGGAAGAATGCCTGAGAGGGGAAGAAAGAGGATCCGGGGGGGGAGAATCTGTTTTTAGACAGACAGAGACACACACACCTTGAATGGCGCTCTACCCTTTCTCCCACTTCCCCTGCACTGATTCAAACAAAGAGAACATTCTACCTGCCAGAGTATTATTTTCTTCTTACAATGGTTTGAGATGCAGCATGGGTAATATTTCATCGTGGACCATTGAGAGATTTAAGGGCCAATTTTTGCGACTCATCAGGGCTACGAAGGGGAACCTTATACTATTGGACAAAGAATGAAATATACAATACTCCTAGTTCTGGAATGTCCTATGAGATCAGATTATTATTTTTTTTGGAGGGGGCAGAAAGGGCTGGAGTGTTACAAGTTATGTAACACCCCAGCCCCTTCTGCCCCCTCCAAACAAAACCAAAAAAACCCAAACAATCTGATCTCATAGACATTCCAGAACTAGGAGTGTTGTATATTTCATTCTTTTTTTTCCCACTTCCATCCTCTCGCCCTAAATTTTCTGATTTCTTATTCTCAAATGTAATTCATGATTTTGAAAGCAGTGCTATTCATTGTGAGCAAGGGTACTAGAAACTGGCCCTTCCTTTATTAAGAAAAAAGTTATTCAGAAAAGTTTGATTCTAATATACAGAATATATACCTCATGTCACACATTGTTCTCGTTATGTCCTAACTGTTGGCAAATATTGCAGGCTGCCTAATGGTGACCACTAGAGCTACATTTACACTTTTTTTTGTTTAGTTGGTAATTGCAATTTTATATCTGACTTGGAGACAAATGATAGGCGTTTCAAATCTGCACAAAAACTGTATGAAAATGAAATGGTAGATGAAGTGATACTATTTTCTGTTGACAAGTGCTTTATAGGTATCAGTGTGCTGAACATTTTTTTTTTCTTCCTTTGTAATGTAGCTTATTAGCACTTTGGGGCTCTTTTTATATTTTTCCATAATTCAGTTATGAAAAAATGACCTCAAAAACATTAAAGGTCTGAGGTTGAGAATTCTAAACCAACTATCAACACTCTGGTAGACAGGAGCAACTCTATTGACTTCATGGAATTCTGCTTGCTTATGGCAGTAAAGTGTGTATTGCAGCACAGGGCCATTAACAGCATGCCTCTGAGCACAGAGAGATAAGGCAGGTTCTAAGCGGCACCTGTTAGGTTGATATTTATCCAGCTTTGGTGATGTGTAAGGATATTTTGTCTTGACAGCGTATAAAGAATTTTAGCCCTTAGCTTCCATTTTTAATGGCAGAATAAAGGAAATAATCATTAAAAACAGAGAATTCCCCCAAAAGCACAAGTTTTGCATTAGTAACTTCTTTTTATAGTAGGACTATGTTGTCAAGTTAAACAGATCCTGTTACAATGGGACTGTTAAAAAGTCAGCATTTGCTGGTTACCACCCAGTCTTTTCTCTCTCTCACGCACACTCAGGCCTTGGCTACGCTTGCGCTTTATACCGCAATAAAGCCACCTAGAGCACTCTGCCTCACTCCCAGTCCACACTGGCAAGGCACGTAGAGCGCTCTGGCTCCCTGGCTGGAGCGCTCCTGGTACTCCTCCACCATGAGAGGGATGATAACGGCCATTGTGTATTGGCTGAGATGCCCCAGGGTCAGTGTGAACGAGGAGTTAAGTTACTGCGCTCTGATTGCCCTCCAGAAACGTCCCATAATCCCCTTAAAGCAAGTGGTCACTCTCCCTTTGTTGTAAAATCGCTGCAGGAATGTGGAAGTGCCTTTTCGAAGCTCCGTTTCTGACAGTGGCTGCTTATCTGATCCGACATACATTTACTGTTTGCTTTGAGTGAGTGAGAGGCAGGGGACTCGGGGGGGTCTGATACACTCTCAGCACTCCAAAACCCCACTCTCTCTTCTCTCCCCCCCCCACATACACACAACACATTCCACCCCACCCCTCATTTGAAAAGCATGTTGCAGCCACTTGAACGCTGGGATAGCTGCCCATAATACACCGCTCCCAGTGCTGCTGCAAATGTGGCCACGCCAGTGCGCTTGCAGCTGTCAGTGTGGACAGACTGGAGCACTTTCCCTAGTGCGCTCTTTGAAGACTGGTTTAACCCAAAGTGCTCTACAGCTGCAAGTGTAGCCATAGCCTCACTGTACAGTTAGGTAAATGAGGACTTTTAATGATGGGGTGGGTTGATTTAAATCAAGATTTCTTGCTTGCTGATTTAAAGCTATAATTTAAATAGTTGATTTTAATTGTGTTTTGCATGTGTACTTTATTTTCCTAAAGATGCATTGGTTCTCATTGGTTGGTAACCACTGAAAAGTTGATTTGCAACTAAATACAGCCCTTATGCTAAATTTGGCCCTTTTTTAAAAAAAAACCAAAAAACTAGCCAGGAGGATATATACAGTGTACCACACATTTATTTGAGCAATTATATAACTTATTTTATATTTATTCAGATTCTTAATTTTTGCATTGGTATTAAGTGAATGATGCATTTCTTATTTACTAGATGATTAATCTTGTACTTTTTTCAGAGTAGCAGCCGTGTTTAGTCTGTGTCAGCAAAAAGAAAAGGAGTACTTGTGGCACCTTAGAGACTAACAAGTTTATTTCAGCATAAGCTTTCGTGGACTACAATCCACTTCTTCGGATGCAATGTACTTGTCATTTGTGTGAAGCTCTATTTAGATGGAAATTCAGTTAAATGCATGAAAGCACTATTTATTTTTAATTGTTAAATAAATGTACCTTCTGTGCTGGATAAGGAAAAAACTGTTTTATCAAACCATGTTTTGCATCTAAAACTGGCTGACTTATTAAACCAAAGAAGTAATATCTGTAGTTAAAAGATTAGAAATAATCTGTTCAGTCACCATGTCCTTCACAATTTTAGAATAAGTAGATCTCCTCCTTACACCTAATTTTTTGTCATAGATTGGAAGAGGAAAACAGGCTTTCCTGCTTTTTCAACTCAAAATTAATTTAACTTTGAATGAAAGTCGTTGAACTGAACCAGTTGAATAAACTGAAATGGAGGAAATAGTCTCTCTGTCTTAGCAGAAGAAGCTACTGCTGTCAAAAACTGGTTTAGCATTTCAACAAACTCTGATTCCAGGTGCTTAGCCAGTGACTTCCATCAGTTCAGTGGTTTGTCTTTAAAACTTCAGCAGCAAACATTTATCACTTAATATTTTTCAACATTTAATTTAACTGATTTTAATAGATTATAATGAGCAAAGGCTTTAACATAAGTTGTCATAATTTCAAATGTAATTTTAAATTTGTTTAGTTTTAAACATAAACCTGTATTTAATTCCAATAATGAAGTCTGATTTTAAATTTTTTTAAATGGGAATTTTTAGTTTTTTGGGTTTTTTTTTTTTAAATCCTTTTATTATATCTGTCCCATTTAAGGGTGAATTGGCCAGATCTCACATGGCTCTAGACTAATGGCCAATGTCACTCTTCAAAATAACTCCAAAAGAGTTATTTTTATTTATTGAACAGGACGTTCTTGTTTTAAGCTTTTCCGTTTGAAAAGTGACAGGGAGAAAAAATGCTAGTGGGGTGGCACCAGGATATCCCTGCAAGCCTGAGGCTGAAATCCAGGCCAGTTGGCTGAGGTTAACGAACATTTCATGATTGGGCGGGGAGGGAGAGGGAATTTTCACCAGAACCTAAATAGCTCTGTTTCAAATAGCTCATTTCTTAAGATAAAACCCTAGAAGAAGTAAATTTAATGTGGATTTTCTTCCTTTATTAATGATAGTTATAGTTACACACAACAGCTCTTCCTGCCCCAGTCTTTGATATAATTGATTCTGTAACTATACTTATTAGTCTACAGGACCTGCTGGACTGAATGGTTCCAAAAATGTTTCAGTTTGGCATGTACTATAATGTAGTTCAATTGACATCATTACATTTTAGGGTAATGTGGCTCCCTAGTGTCTCACTTTGTGGTTGTTTGTAATCGACAGCACTTAGCTGTTCTTGCCTCTATCTTCATTTTCGATGTTGTGCTTTGTTTTTAACTCAGTTAGAAGCCTGCATGTCTTCTGCCTTTCAGTGTGTCTAAACTGGAGGCTGAAATGCTTGATACGAACATCCTCTTTTCTCTCTCAACAGTCACTTGAATCTGCTGGAGCAGTGATGTAATATTTTTGATTAAATATTGTGATAGACCCAGGCCAGTTTGGTACAACAGAATAGTAGAAGGCAGATATACTGGCCATTGGGTTAACAGTTTTCTGTTCCCTAACTGACCAGAGCAGGGACTGCTCCAGGCTAATGAGAACACCTGACTCTAATTAACCTGCAAAGAGTCAGGTGAGGCCATTAAGGTAAAGTGAACACCTGACCCTAATTAAGGCTCTTCTGAGCATATAAAAGGGCTCACTCCAGTCAGGCTAAAAAAGGGAGCCAGAGGAGAGGAAGTGCTGTTGCTATTGAAGGACTGAGTAAATGAGGACACGCTCGTGCCATCAGTAAGGGAGCCCTAAGGTAAGGGTGAAGAAGTGAGAAGCAGGAGAGCTGTGGGGAAGTGGCCCAGGAGATTGTAGTAACTCTGGCAGTGAGAGGTTGGCTGCCAACAGCTGCTACCATTAGGGTCCCTGGGCTGGAACCCGGAGTAGAGGGCGGGCCTGGGTTCCCCCCCACCCCCCCCCCCCCACCAACCTGCCACTACAAGGAGAAGACAGGCCTCTGGCAGAACCGGAGGCTAAACTGTTCTGAGAAAAAGCCCAGAGGGACAACAGGGACTGTGGGAGTTATCTCACCATCCTCTGAGGCTAGCATAAACCGCCTAGAAGCGCGGGACCCACAGGGACAAGATCGGAGCTCTGCCACAATATGAATCAAGGCAGAGAAGTTGTCTGAATTACCCTGGCAATTTTTTTTAGATAAGATAAGCCCTCCAAACTGTGCACAAATAAGTAATACAATTTGTGTGCAAATAACTGTCAAACTTGTACACAGAAATACAGCAAATGTCAACAAAAAATGGGAAAACGCTTTCAGCTTTTCAAACTACAGCTTTCTTTATACACACAAACTTGCATCTGCAATTCAACAAATGACTATTCACATTATAATATCAAGCTAAAGATAAATATAATGTAGATGTTCATGACTGTGGGTGTGTGTACATTAGTATGAAAATACAGCATGGATTCTGGTTATTCTGTTTTGAACAGTAAAACAGAAACATACAATGACCTCTGACCACATGAAATCAGTGGGGTCTCTTCATAATTTGGTGATTGGTCCAACTGATGAGAATATCTTTACGGAAATTCCATCTGCCATATACAAAATCTCTCCTTAGTTCAAGATTTCAATGAGAAATAGCTAGCCGAAAAAGAGAGAATGTGTTGTCTCCCTTCTGTTGCTCGGGACCAGATATCCGGGACTTGCAGGTAGGTTCTTATTGGAGTAGAAATCCAGTGACATGGAGTCCAGGTATATTCTTAGTGAAATGGGTTTATTTTACACTATGGTTGTGTCTTTTGCTCTTTACACAACTAACATAATATGAAGAAACCACGCGGCACAGCAGGGCCAAATAACTGTGACAACAGAGAAATCCTAGCTACACGAATACATTGCTGATCGGACAGGTTGTTGGTGTTTTCTGAAACTACGATGACACTGAGGCCCCTTATTTTTGAGCAATATTTTTCTTTAAAGTAAATTATTTTACAGTTTTATTTTTATATATAAACACAGACAGACACTGCTTGCTGAGCTCTCTGTCTTGGGACATCTGGACTGGAGAGGCTATGTCTGGATCTGTGTCAATATGATTCCCAGGGTAGATGAGAATAGCGTGGGCCTGGTGGGGCTCTCTTCATGACCCCCAGCTCGGGACTGTGCCTAAGAGCCACAAACTAGTCCTGGTTGGTCAGTCTGTATATCTGTTGTTATTAGCTGTATTGGAGTAATGCCTAGGAGCCTTAGTCATGGATCAGGACCACAGTGTGCTAAGTGCTGGACAAACACAGAACAAAAAGATGGTGCTTGCACCAAAGAGTTTACAATCAAAGTATAAGACAAGAGACAAAAGGTGGAGACAAACAGATGGGGGAGCATAAGGAAACAACGAGTCAATCTATATCTATGTGGTTTCTATTCTCCTGCCAAGGCAATCAAAAGGAAATCTTGGTATTTGTATTCCTCTCCCTGCACAAACCCACATTAGTGTTACGGGGAAGAAGAGCTATTACTGTATATGCTGCAGCAGTGATTAGTAAGCATATAAGCAGTAAACAGCAAAGGTGACAATACTGTGGAAATAAGCTTCAAGCTTTATTCTCTTTGTAATATTCCCACTGTAGACAAATGAAGACATAAACTCACTTTTTAAAGCTGAATTTCCTCTCTGGGAAAAAGAGTACATAGTTTAAAAGTGATTTTGTGGGGGGGGGGGAGGAGGGGAATTGGTTCCATAAAGTATGCACATGAATACTGTAGTTATTCTTCTGCTGATGTTTTTCACCTCACTATGAAGCTGCCCAATAAAGCCTTCCAAAAACTGTTTTCTGCTTTGAAGCAGCTCTAAGTGGGTTTACAGATATGGGCTTTGAGAATAAATCAGTATTTTAATGACACAAGTGCCTGGATGGGGAAGAAAAATATAAAAATGCCCTTAAAATATAAAATCCTGATTAAAAGGGATTATGCTTTTACAATCAAGACATAGTAAAGAACCAATTTAATGCTTAAAATAGGAAAGCAGTTTAATGCTTCGCTGCTGGCACTCCACCCTCTCCCAGCAGATCATCTCATCTGTATTATAACAATAACTACGTTAATCTGCGAAGTTCTTTCACTAGGCACCTCCTACAAAACTGATTAGCAGTTACAGTAGCTCACTTTTTTCATTTCTCTTTTGAAAATGGGTTTTAGTTGCTTATTTGTGAAATCCCTCCCAGAGGAACAAAAGGGATCTGGGAATGCCTAGATTCAGTAGCAATGATATATATGTAAAGGGCATTTCCAGGTAGCTACCGTAACTTCGGCCTTGATTTGACCAGCTTGTTAACTTCCATTTTTAGTAATGTGAAGGTCTAAGGAATGAAGTAATCTCATTTAAAAATGTCCTGGAATAGGTCATGTAATGCAGTGTAGGTGCAGTGTTCCAGGGCTGAACTGGATATCCAAAATATAAATTACACCTTTTAAAAAAAAAGAAACAATAAGGGTTTCACTTTCTTAGACTGGTGTTATTACTGAGGCCTGGTCTACGCTACACTACTCCAGTTAGGTTATTCATTTAACAGAAGTCAACATAGCTAGATCCATTTTCCACAGTGTCTACACCATGCTGTCTCCTGTTGACTTACGCTTCTCGGGGATGTGGAGAATAGAAATTGATGGGAGACCACACTCCCATTGATTGAGCATGTCTTCACCAGACCTGCTAAATCGATGCTGCTCTATCAATTGCAGCATTGCCAATTTAGCTTCGTAGTGACCCTCAATCTGAGGGTATGTCTGCACTGCACATTAAACCTGGGCTTTTACTCAAGCTTGAGCCTAAGCCCCCCTTCTGTCCACACACAAATCAGGCTGACTCGGATCAGCAAGCACTCAGGAACTGGGACCTAGAACCCTTCAGGGGCGTGGGTCAGAGCCTGAATCTTGCGGTGACTCTATCATTTTGCAGTGTGAACACAGGTCAAGCCACAGACCCAAGTCAGAATGTCTGTGTCATGCATTATGGAAGCATTAGCATGGCTGTGAGACCCAGGTCCAGCAACTGTAAACCCAGGTTTATGGTGCAGTGTGGAAGCACAAGTATAGGCTTGGAAACACTGAGTCCACAAGCCCAGGTCCCACAGATCTGGACTTAGTGTGCAGTGCAGACATGCCCTATATGGCCCACCTTCTTTGCCAGTATTAGTAACTCTCTGTGTTAAGTGAGTTGGAGTTGTGCAATAAAGTCGTGTTCAGTCTGAATGTAAATTTTAGAAATACTGGTGCAGTCTTTGTATGCTGGACTAATTTATCCCAAATCTGTGAATTTCTATATACAACATGTCCTGGTAAGCGCTTTTTTGACTCCCAGGAATCAGGAAAATGCCTACTCTTAGATAAAGAGAGAGGTTATGGCACTAAGATGTGCCTTGTGTGATCAGTTTCTAACTCACCCACAGATTTCGTGTCTGACCCAGGGCAAGTCACTTAGGGTATGTCTACACTGCAATTAAAAACCCACGACTGGCTCGTGGCAGCTGACTTGGACTTGGGGTAAGAAGCTGTTTAATTGTGGTGTAGACGTGTGACTCGGGCTGGAGCCCGGGCTCTCGGACCCTGTAAGGTGGGAGGGTGCCCTGAATATCGACACCACGGTTAAACAGCCCCTTAGCCAGAGCCCTACGAGCCTGAGTCAGCTGGCACTGGCTAGCCGTGGGTTTCTAATTGCAGTGTGGACATACGCATAATCTCCCTGTGGCTCAGGTCCCAATCTGTAAAATTAAGGCTAGTTAAACCACCAGTTTGTAAGTACCTAGAGGATAATAGGCAATAAGTAATAGTCTGCATGGCTTTATGAAGGCCAAATGATGCCACACCAATCTAATTTCCTCCTTTGGCAGGGTTACTGGCCTTGTGGATGAGGGTAAGTGGAGGTGGGAGGGAAACCACTAGGCGTGATACATCTTGATTTGTCTTCTGAAACAGCCCCACATGATATTCTCATAAGCAAACTAGGGAAATGTGGTCTAGATGAAATTACTATAAGACTGTACTCAAAGTTATCAATGGTTCACTGTCAAATTGGGAGGGCATATCTAGTGGGGTCCCATAGGGATCAGTCCTGGTCCAGTATTATTCAGTATTTTCATTAATGACTTGGATAAGTATGATTTGGAGTATGCTTATAAAATTTGCAGATGACATCAAGCTGGGAGGGGTTTCAAGCACTTTGGAGGGCAGGATTATAATTCAAAGTGACCTTGACAGATTGGTCTGAAATCAACAAGATTAAATTCAATAAAGTGCAAGGAAGGAGAGGAAAGAAAAATCAAATGCACAGCTACAAAATGGGTAATAACTAGGCAATAGTACTACTGAAAAAGATCTTGTTGGTTCATATTCAGTTCATGATCCTATAACCCCAAGTGATGCAGTTGTGAAAAAAGGCTAATCTAATTCTGGGGTGTATTGGCAGGAGTGTCATACATAAGACATTGGAGGTAACTGTCCCACTCTCCTCAGCCTCAGCTGGAGTGCTGTTTCCAGTTCTGGGTGCCACACTTTAAGAAAGATGTGGATGAATTGGAGAGAGCCCAGGAGAGAGCAACAAAAATGGTGAAAGGTTCAGAAAACCTGACCTAGGAAGAAAAGTTTTCTTTGTTTTTAAAGGAGGAGTGGGGGAGAAAATACCGGGGGGAAGGCCTGTTTCTTCTTGAGAAAAGAAGGCTGCGGAGTAACTTGATAAGTTTTCAAATATGTTAAGAGCTGTTCTAAAGGGATCAATTGTTCTCCATGTCCACTGATGGCAAAATGACAAATTGGCTTAATCTGCAGTAAGGGAGATTTAAGGTTGGATATTAAGGAAAACTTTCTAATTATAAGGATAAATTTAAGTCTGGAATAGGTTACCAAGAGGATTTTTGGAATCCCTATCACTGGAGGTTTTTAAGAACAGGTTAGACAAACACCTCGGGGATGGTGTAGGTTTATATGGTCCTGCCTCATAGCAGGGGACTGGACAAGATAACGTCTCGAGGTCCCTTCCAGCCTTACATTTCGGTGAAAACTGATTTTCAATGGAAAATCAGGGGTGTTTTTTAAACTACATTCAAATGTTCAAGGCAAGTGTGTGCTTTCCATGGAAAGTTTTGAGATTTTGTTGAAAAAGCAAATGCCTCCCAGAAGAAAAACCTTTCAGTTGAAAACCAAAATATGCCACAGCTGTGCATAATAGAAGCTGAAGTTCTGTTGCCTCCTGACCCCATTTTCTTCTATGGTTGAGCTCCTTGGCTGTACTACATCTATTTTGATGCACTATGGTCCGTGACCTCTGTGATGTACCACCTTCTCTCTGCAAGAAGGGAGACTATGGTGCATCGTGAGCAAAGTAGTTCAACGAGGGAGCCCATCCTGCAGGAGAAAATGGGAGCATGAGGCACTGCAGCAGGATTTCCAAACTGATGTTTTTGTTTTTCAATTAAAATTTTTTTGGTATTTGAATTTCTGCTGAAAATCTAAATTTTCTGTAAGAGATTTAGACAATTTATTCATCAACATTTCTCTTAGAGGGTAGGTAGGAGGGAATTTTGACCTGCTCTGATAGTAGTATTTCCCTTATATCTTTCTTATTTAGATTGCAACTATTTTTAGCCATACAGAACTTGGCACAATAGGGTATCCAATCTCAACTGGAAACTCTAGGTGCTACCATAATACAAATAATAAAGTTTATAAATGAAGGAGGGGTTTTTAAATTAGAAAACATTAATATTCAATATGTGCATTTAATACAAAAGCCCTTTGGATATTTTCTGAATATATGCTTTAATCAAAACAACTCCTGCCATTTCTAGTCCAGGTTAATTCACAATAGATTCCTTTGCAGCTGATGGAGTATTTTTAAAAGAGCCTCCCCATCCCCACTGGTATCTTTCTAACATTTCTTACATACAGTTACCTTCAAGCTGGTGCATTGCCACTTGAGCACCACTAAGACGAGCAGAACTCAAGAACATATCTAGTTTCATGCAAGACAATTCCTTTCCTCTTTTGGACCTAGCAATGGCAAGGTGCATCACAGTAGATGTAGTGCAGCTAGGGGGAAGGAAGTACTCCTGAGGGAATTCTGCACCCCAAAAAAATAAAAAATTCTGCACACAACATTTTAAAATTCTGCATGTTTCATTTGTCAATAAATAAATCCAGAGGCTCCAGCATGGCAGTGGGGAGCACAGGTCACAGGCTGTACGAAGGTGGGAGATCACCCTGCAGCCTCCCCACCCCAAGGACACAGACTCAGCAGTGAGACTGCACATGACCCTGACATAGCACAAGGCCTGGCCCTGCCCCAGCCCCAGAAACACCCTGGGGCCTGCCCCTCTGTGCCAGGTGCACCAGGTGTGGGGCAGGCAGGCTTAACCAGGCAGGATCCAAGCGTAGAAGGGCTCAGTGTGGGGGGATCCAGGTGTGGGGTGAGAGGATTCTGTGTGGGACAATCTGGGTGCAGGCAGCTCAGTGAGGGGTCTAGTTGTGGGGGGATCTGTATGCACAGAGGCTCGTTGGTGGAGTTCCAGGTGCAGGGGCAATGATGGGACTCTGCAGGGGCTTCCAGGTGAAGGTGGTTGGAGCTCAGTGGAGGGGTCTGGGTGTGGGGGGTCTCAGCAGCGGGGGTGGGCTCGATGCTGGGGAAATAGGGCTTGGGGGGCTGGGTGCAGCTAGTTGGGGGTCTGACATGGTAATCTGGATGTGGGGGCTCAGAGTGGTGCAGGAGGTGGGGCATCAGGGTGGGGTGTTGAGTGCAGGGAGCTCAGTGGTGGGTGCAGGGGTGGAGGTCCGGAGGCAGGGTATCTGGGTGCCAGGAGGCTCCAGATGCAGGGGTTGAGGTTTGGTGGGGTTTGGGTATGGGGGGTTCTGGATGTACCAGGTGAGGCTTGGCAGGGGTGTGTGGGTGTGGGAGGTCTGGATGCATGAGGGTTGGGTGGATGGGGGAGCAGCTCCCCATACAGTGACCCCTCCTCCCACAGCTGGAAGCAGGGGAGGATGCTGAGCTTCCTGCAGCTGGGGGAGATTTCTGGGGGTGGGTCTGACACAGCCCCAGCCACTGCTTGCAGGAGAAGAGGAAGTCCCATCCTTTTCTGCTGCCAGCCCAGATGGGACTAGTAGCTGATCCCAGCTCAGGGTAGGAGCCACTGGCTGGGTTGTTGTGATTTACCTCTCCGCTGGTTGTTCTGGGTGCCTGAAACGATGTACCTGCACTGCTAGGGAGTGATGTGTGACTGCTCTTTCAGCTTCCCTTTGCTTCTCTGTCAGTCATTTTTCTGCAGGGAAGCAAAGAAATCTGTGGGGGACATGAATTCTGCGCACATGCAGTGGTGCAGAATTCCCCCAGGAGTAAGGGAGGGAAGAATAGATACATGAGGTAACTAAAGTGCAGCTCCCTTTAGACATGGCAGTAGCATACCTGAATAAAAATATTTCTGTTTTCAGCCTATTTCTTGGCCATATGTGTAATGCTGCTTTCCTAGTTCAGGTGAACTCACCTGAGTCAGTGCTGTTAATTAGGGTAACAGTGGTGCCCTCAAATAGGTCTGAACTTTTCTAGTGTAAAAGTTCTGTCCTCCCCCCACCCCACTACCCCCTTTCTATAAAATCCTGGGAGTCTGGCTGAGTCTGCTTACTCCTCTCTACTGCTGTTTTCTCTCGGTATCCTGCCAGCAAACAATACCTGTAGCTATTCTGTGACAAGGTAAGGGTACTGTAAGCTTAAAAGGGTTAACAGATCCTGGCTGGCCACATGACTGCTTAGAGTATAAAAAGAAGGGTGAGCTGGGTCAAAGTAGAGCTAAGGGTGTGTCCTCCTGTTCATAGAATATCAGGGTTGGAAGGGACCTTAGGAGGTCATCTAGTCCAACCCCCTGCTCAAAGCAGGACCAATCTCCAATTTTTGCCCCAGATCCCTAAATGGCCCCCTCAGGGATTGAACTCACAACCCTGGATTTAGCAGGCCAGTGTTCAAACCACTGAGCTATCCCTCCCCCCCAAGGAATCAAGGAACGCTCTTGGGGGTTATGGCCTGGTGTTTGTAGTTGATTTGCTTTTGTTTTGTGGACAATAGAACAAACCCTGAGGAAAGGGCCTTAAAAAGACCCTTGGAGCTTTATTTGCCTAGCTAGTGACACTGCCCAGCAGCTTACATATCCCTGGGGACAGTATTGCCATCTCTGGCAATTTTATCCCCTACATGAGGATTGAAACCCCTCTGATTGGCTGCCTTTTCCACCTCCTGGGGAAGAGCAGCCAATTAGGGCTGCTGCAGTAAGTAGGCAGCCACTCCCTCCTCCAGCACCCTCTTGGGAGCCCAGAGGAGTTTTCTGGGTAGAGGAGGGAGCTTCTGATACTATTCTCACAGAAGGGAGGGGGAAGGAGAGAGCAGAAGGAGCTCCATACCTCTGTCCGCTCTCTGTTCCTCCCCCATCTTTCCCTGCAACACCTGGCTTGGAGTGTTTGAAAAACCCCTGGAGGAGCAGAGGTTATGGGACAGAAGTGATGTGGTGCCTGGAACAGTTCATAGTTAATCAGTGAGCTGGTAGAAGGCCAGGTCTCGGGCTGGGAGACACTAAGAAATAATTCACATTTTGGACAATGGGAAGAAGTTGGAAGCTCTGCATCACTGGGCAGCACCTAAAAGCTCTTGTCTTGGGGGAGCCTAAATCACCTTTACTAACACATTTAGGGGAGTTGGCAACCTAACTGAATCGGAGACGAGGTCGAAAGGGGAGAGGGGTTTTCCAAAAATCAAGACAGACCAAAAAATGCACCTGTGACATCTTGCTCATGACACCCAGAACTGTAAGCCACTGTATTGCCACTACTTTAGCAAGAGTAAGAGCTTTGCTGCTGTTAAACTGTGTGGTAGTTCCCAGCCTATCTATCTTGCCAGGAAACTCCTCAAGATTCTGCCAGACTAACCCTTGCCTTGCAGGTAACAATCAGTAAACCCTAGTGTTACACCCTGATATCCCAATATTCACCACCATCTTGTAATTAGGATATGTCTTATACAAAGTATGCCTTGTGAGGTGTCATTCTAAAAGTCTTGATCTGCTAGACAGTAATATCTCATTGGATTGTATGTGCTATTGTCATATGTGAAGTTATGAAGTTTGGCTATATATGTGTTACTGAAACATGTCCTGAAACATGCTTGAAAACACTCACAAGCAGCCTTTCAGGTCTGACAGTAAAAAGGTCAAACAATGTTAATGGCTTATTGAGGAAATGCACACAAGCACAAGGATTTCCTCACAAACTGTGTACAATAAAAACCTCTCAGAGATACCACTACACAATGGGAACTGTTTAATCCAGATCACAGCAAAAGAGCTTTCCAGCAAGGGGGAAGCAGATATAAAAGGGGGGAAATTATATTATGTGGGGGACCTCACTCTCCCTACAACAACACACCTGGAAACACCCGAGGAACAAAGACTGATCTGTGGGAAGTGATGGTTCCAGGCTGGAAGGATTTTTATTCTGTGTATGAAAACCTGGGAAAGCCAAGGCAACTTGTGCCTTAAGAAGCTGCCAGCCTGTTTATCACTCAGGGTGAGAATTTGTTAATTCATATCCTACCGATCTTGTGTGGTTTTTGTTTATTTACTAGGGTAATCTTTGATCTGTTTTCTATCACTTATAATCACTTAATCTGTCTTTTATAGTTGTTTGTTTATAACATAACCTAGTCTGTGCAATCCATATCTGGGCGGCAAGAAGCTGTGCATATCTCTCTCCACATTGAGGGAGAGGGCAAATTTTTGTGAGCTTGCACTGTGCAGATCTTTCTACACAGTGCAAGACAATATTACTTTGGGTTTATTCCCCAAAGGGAATGTGTACATGAGGGCTGGGTGAATCTTCGACCTGAACCCTCTCACTCAGAGCTGACTTCAGTCTGTGTCTGCAGCTGGGTGTGGCCTTACCTGTGGGTGTGCGTGCTAATGAAGGCTTGAGGGCCTGGCACAGCATAAACAGGGTGAGGAAGCCCAGGCTGGTGGAGCAGGTGGTCTCAGTGAGACCCCAGCACATCAGGTGATATCCCGGACAGGAGGAGAGGAGGGAAGGGTTTGAAACTGTCACACCTAGTTCCCCAGAGATGTCTCCCTGCAGTGTGTAGTCCTTCTCACTGGACACTCTCAGAAATTATTAAATTCGCTGCCTCAAAAGAGTTGGAGCCCATATCAGCCAGTTAGGTTAGCTGAAGACTCCGAGTTCACTTTAATACACAGCACTGAGATGGGTTTGTAACAAAACAAGAATAAGTATATTAACAAAGAACAGAGATGGTGCTGTTCCCTATGTCTCCTAAGTGATGGATCTCAAAATGGCTTTTTGCTTCTGCTTATATTTCCCCAAACTCATTGTTTTGTCCCCAGAGTCGATGACCTCCTGTTGTTCGTTCCTTCCTGTTCCCTTCCCATCCCTCTGCTGGTTGGTATGTAAATAGGGTGTCCATTGTTTGGATTCCATAGGGCTTAATTTACACTGGAGACAGGTAGAGCTGCCTTCCCTCCTGTGTGGGAGAAAACCTGTTTCTCCCTTTGTTTGATCACAGACTTTAAAGCATCATATCGGAATACATATCAGAGTATCTGGAATGCCTCATGTAGTGTTAATATATACATTTCACAATGATATTAATGACCAGCTTTCACAAAATACCTTTCTCGATACACCTCTATAGTACAATAATAATGTATAAGTATTGCTTATTCTTTGAGGTTCAGACCCCTTGATCGTCCCACCAACGTATCTTCTTTTTTTTTTTTAATCTCCTGACTTTTTGGAGTCTGGTTCACAATTTTTCAGCTTTTTGATTTGTCCATACTGAGAGTGTCAAATTGAGGTACTAACATATTGGAAATGTTGGTGCTCAATTCTGAATATTTAAGGTACAGTTTCTCCTTGGTCTGGGTGGTTAGTTAATATATGGGGCCTTGCCAGGTCATTTCCATTAGGAGGAGAAATTGATGATGATGTCAAAATATGCCAGCTACTAGAGACCCTAAGACTGATGCATTCTCATACACATTTATAAATAAAATATTTTTTTCATATTCCACCTCTATACTTGCCATGGTGTAGAAATTCCAGCACTTGTGTTAGGTGCTTATTCTCACACTGTTGCTAACAATGGCAATATTTTATTTGCTAGTGATGTAGTAGTATGAAAGCTCACTGCCCTACCACTATAGTATTGCCGAGGTTAGAAATGATCAAGATGCTAAATAATATTCTTAAAGATGATCTCTGATTACATTAACCAAGAGCATGGTGGCTTGAAGACCATCATGTATACTGGTAATATTTTCTTTTTCTCCTTTTCTGCTGAGTGCCTAGCTGTCATTTTATGTTGTAAAATTACAAATAAATTTACAATAGTGCATTTATTCAAAGAAGTAAAGCTGAGAAGGAACAGAAAAGTATGGAAGAAGCCTTCACCCAAGATAAATATCCGTTGGGGGATGTATAAAGATATTTCATGTCACTGATTATTCCTTAGCCGTAATCATAAAAGTGGCAGTTATAACTCCATTAGGGACTGAGTAAAAACTCAGTGAAGTTAATGGAAATACTTCAGTCAGCTTCAGTGGGTTTGGGTTTGACTCCTTAGATGTGAACATAACTCATTAGCCATTGATTACGTTTTTATTATAAAATGATTTTAGAGTTGCTACTATATATTATGCGATCATGAACAATAGTTAGGAGTAAGAGATTGGGTTAAACATGAAAGGGCAGGGTCTGAGCGGAGGCAGAGAACTGGACATGGGCTAGGAACAGGGGACTGAGTGATGGAGCCTTGCTATCTGGGCTTGCAATGGGGTGATTCAAGGTGTGTAAAAGTAGAGAAAGGTATGGGGAGAAGACTGGCAGATCATGGAATAAGATGGGTAAAGTGAAAGTGAGTGAAGGATTATGTAGCATGGGGAACGGGGTAGATTTCTTAAAAGCTCTGTAATCCAGAAGTCCTTTTATAATACCTAACAGTAATTTTCTTGGTCTGACAAAATGCTACATGTTCTTATTTGTCAGTAGATGGTGCTGTTTATATCAACTATCTATATATACTCCTGTATTCAGCTATCTCTCTTTTCTGTAAAGCTCTTGTAACAGGCTTAAATCAATGGTCCCCAAACTTTTTCTGTCGGTCCCACCCCTGACCCATAACAGAATCTATCTGGGCCCCCTCGGAAGCCGCAGTTGGGGCTGGGGTCAGAGCTGCAGCTGGGGCCAAGGCCGGGAGCTCAGGGCTGCGGCCAGAGCTGGGGTGGGATAGGGGGCGGTGCCGAATGGAGTGGAGCTGGGGGCAGCGCGGGGCTGGGTGATGCTTCCTCTCTGCCCACCCGCAGGTGCTGGCCCGGGCCCTGCCCTCCCACCTGAATATTCCGCCACACCCTCCTAGTGGGGTGTGCCCCACAGTTTGGAGACCACTGCCTTAAATGTTAATTTCTGTGCATTCTAATGTCTGGGATTTTTGACAAGACATTGAATTTTTGGAAGGAAATTGTGGTGTTTTTAGATATTAACTAGACTCCATTGACACTCACCATTGTTCCCTAACAAATATTTTTTGTTTGTGAATATGCATGGTTCTGAACTTTACCTAACTGGATTCACTTACGGTATATTCTCCAGTCCACAAAATATCTATTCAACAACATGTTTTTGATGCTGAAATCTTTCTACATTTGTTAGTTTACCTGCTAGATACTGCATGTTGCCTAAAACAATATTGTAATTGTGTCAGAGGGGTAGCCGTGTTAGTCTGGATCTGTAGAAGCGACAAAGAGTCCTGTGGCATGAAATGCTCTAATACGTCTGTTAGTCTATAAGGTGCCACAGGACCCTTTGTCGCTAGAATTGTAAAGTCACCTGTGGATTTTAATGCTTTTCTCTTACATATCAGCAATTCAATTTTAACTTCTGTCAGTGGCTCTAAATAATAATGGGCAATTTTTTTAATCTTCCAGGCCAGGGCTTAAATTAAATTTAATCCCTGCAACTTTGAGTTTCACTCAAAATTCAAGAGAGCTCTTCGAGACAAGTAGTTTTACAGGTTTCAGAACCACCAGAATGGAGTCAGGGCCGGCTCCAGGCACCAGCAAAACAAGCTGGTGCTTGGGGCGGCACGTTTCTAGGGGCAGCATTCTGGTGCCAGCCATGCCGCCCCTAAAAATGTGCCCCGGCCGCCCTAGCTCACCTCCGCTGCTGCTGCTGGCTTGCGCGCCACAGCACGCGAAACAGCTGATTCGCGCGCCGCTGCTGGAGGGGGAGATCCCGAGCGGCCGCAGCGTGCAAACCAGCTGATTCGCGCGGCGCTGCTCCCCCTCCCTCCCAGGCTTGAGAGCCTGGGAGGGAGGGGGAGATTCTGAGTGGCTGCGGCGCACGCGCCGCTTCTCCCACTCCCTCCTAGGCTTGAGAGCCTAGGAGGGAGGGGGAGATCCCGAGCAGCCGCGGCACGCGAAACAGCTGATGCGCGCGCCGCTTCTCCCCCTCCCTCCTTCCCTCCTTCCTAGACTTGAGAGCCTGGGGGGAGGAGGCAGGGCTGGGGATTTGGGGAAGGGGCGGAGTTGAGCGAGGGTGGGGTAAGAAAAAAATGGGGGGGGGCGGCCAAATTTGTTTTTGCTTGGGGCGGCAAAAATCCTAGAGCCGGCCCTGAATGGAGTAACTGAAATTCTGTGGAAAATGTTGCCAAGTTTGACTGATTTCCTCTCCCTTCCCTGCCATATTCTTCAGAAAATCTGTCAAATCTGAAGTTGTTTTTTTTTAAAAAAAAGCAAAAATTCACTCATGTATGAAAATACTAATTGACATACTAAGTTCCTGACTCAGGATGTAGTCTGATTTATAGATTATGTATTAATTATATTGATTACTTAAGAATTTCAAGCTATCACTTTGAGGGTTGACCGTTCTTGTCCCAAGATCAGGTCCAGTATTATTAAAATTACTATATAGTTGGGAGCCCCAATGTGCACAGTTGCAACACTCACACTATAGGTACTCTGCTAAATGTATTAATACATTATTGTAAATATAGAAAAGTCACAAATACCCCAACTCAGTAAAGTAGATAGAGATCATGCAGAAAGTACATCTGAATATCCATATTCAGACCATCTCTTGCAGAACAACCTGAAATGTTAGCCATTATTTTCCTCATCACCATCACCTTCCTCCTCATCACCAGGGGCCCATTATTCTGGCACTTCCCAAGGTTTATATCTCTCTCCCCTCCTGCACACAGGCTGGGATACAGCATATTATTATTATATACATCAATTTGTTGCCATGGCACTCTTGTGGTTGGATGTTCTTTCCAAAGGGTGGTGGTAGCTCACATTTCTGTGTTTGGCTAATATCATTATGGATAAAATTTCACTTTACTCTCTATTTCCAGTTCCCCAAAACGTAGGGGTTACCATTGAGCCATTTATCTGTCTCAGAGTTCATAGGCCTCAAGCCTTATGCTAACTGCTGAAGCCAATGTCTTACAGGGATATAGTCCTGTAGGTTCCTTGCATTATTGCTGAATATAATAAAGGCAGAATATAATGAAGGAAAGGCAGTGAATATAAGAAAGGCAAGCTAGCCCTATAGGCTACAGGAAGACGTCTTTATTCAGCACAGCAGTTAAGCACATGCAGTGAGACTGAAGAAGCTTGAAGTTATGTGCTTAAGTGCTGTCCTGAATATTGATGGAGTTAAGCATGTGTTTGAGTGCTTTCCTGAATCAGGGGTCAAATTCGATGGCTGAAAAAGTGATAAATTGAGCTTGCCTACTGTGAATGATCTCTAGATAATTTGCATAAATAACATTTACTAGATGACATTCTTGTTCTTACTATGGGTAGAGACTGAATGACTGACAGAAGTTTCTCTGATATTTAAACAAACAGTAAATGACCATTGTCAAAGAAAGAGAAATGAGCAGAGTGATATAATGCAAAGTAAAAAAAAACCTAAAAAATGAGGAGTGATTCTAACTCATCAATCTCTACAGTATGATGACTGACTATGCTATTGTATTTCTCTGTTAAAAGTTGACAGTAATGAAAGTGTGGTGAATTTAAACAGATGGTTTAAAATGCCTTGTAGCACAAGTTAAAAGGCTTTTGCCTTGTTGTTACATTACTTTGTAGGTGACATGCCAATATCTTCCCTGATTTGTAGGTACATTTTTGGAATTCTCACTTTTTACTTTTAGTAGTCTCAACAGCTTGTCCTTTGCATGTTTGTTTTCCTAGCCCATTTGTTGAAGTGCCCACTGGTTGATCCCTCTTCATGAAGGTTACACATTGCATACACTCCACTGAAGTCCATAATTTCCACCAGCAGTAGCGTAGCCAGGGGAGGAGCAGGGGGAGCGGCCGCTCCCGCACTGAGCAGAAGCGGCGCCTTTTTTGTGCTCCAGTGCCTTTTGCTCCTGCGCTGCAGCCAGAGCGGAGCTTTTTTTTTTTCTCCATCGCCTTTTGCTCCGGCGCTTTTTTTTTAGCTACACTCCCCCTGTGCTCTAAACCTGGCAACGCCATTGTCCACCAGATGAGAATTTGGCCCATAGTATCTAATCCATGTAACATCTGTGTGTCTAACATGCTCATTGCCGTAGCATGTAGGCTACATGTCTATAATATTGGCATCGCATTCTGTCTAAACTCTCCTTATCTCCTTACTCCCTCATTCCAAATGGGATCACTTAGATGGTTGTCTTTTAGGAGAAATTTGCTTGACCATTTTGTCATCAAGGACACACTTGCTAACTACAGTTAGAAAACTTGAAACTCAATCCAAGTCAAAAGCAAACTGTGTGTTTTGAAAAATACCTAGTACACTGCCCTGCTAGATACTTATTTTAGTTAGTAAAACTATTATGACCACCTTCACATCTTCTGTAATGCTAATTGAATGAATTTAAGTAGCTTATTTAATCTATCTGTTGATACAAAATCTCCCTTTCCCTTGCTCTTTCACTGGAAATGGCATGTCATATGTGGAAAGAAGAGGTTGACTTGTCAGCCAAGACTCCAACATCTATTTTTACTTGTATGCATGTATATGGACTATAAAGTTCTGCTTCAAATGTATTTGAGAAAATATAGTTAGAGGTGTCTGGCAGAGCTATCCAGAAAAGACTTGGATTGCTGTTGGAGTACGTCTACACAGCAAAAACAGTCCCATGGCAGCAAGTCTCAGAACCCAGGTCAACTGACTTGGACTTGTGTGACTCATGCTACAGTGTTAAAAATAACTGTGTAGACACTCAGGCTGGAGCCTGGGCTCTGAGACCCTCCCTGCCTTGCCAGATTTCAGAGCCAAGGCTCTAGCCCACGTCTGAACATCTACCCAGCTATTTTACCCCTGTAGCATGAGACTGAATCAGTTGACCCAGGCTCTGAGACTTGCTGTTGCGGACATTTTTTTTGCTATGTAGATGTACCCTTAGTGTTTCAGGTGCCTTGGCTGCTGTATTTGCCTTCTGCATATGAGCGAACCTATTCAGAAAGACTAATATTTAGCATAAAAGCATTAGACTGTCTGATACGGTAGAATCCTCTTAATTGGTACCTTTGCTGGAAACAAAAGTGCCAAAAAACGTGATTCACTTGAATGGAAAGAAAAAAACCTGTCTCTCCTTAATGGGGATTAAGATCCTCTCAGGCTGTTAATATCCTCATTTGTTCAAATACTTTGTGGAGCTAATGACAGAATTAACTACGGTACCTGGTAAGATTGAAACAACAATATCCTGCATAGCACCTTTCATCCTGAAATGCTTACTATGTTAATTATGAATTAGGTCCCCCCACCTCTGATATGAGGCAGCTGTTTAAACAGTGCACAGCAACTGCCCAACAGTTCAAGTCAGGAAACACAAAATACCTTCTGCAAAGGAAATTGCTGTTGTAGATCTCACCTAAATCAAGCCATTTACACTAGAAAAGCTTTGCCACTATAGCTCTTCCAGTATATTGTTACTGACAAACTTTACTAGTGTAAATACAGCTTATCCTGGCATAAAAATGGCTTGGTTATACCATTTTCCTGAGCGAAATAAGCTATGCTGCCAAAAGTACTTTTATGTCGGTAGAGCTGTGTCTACTCTAGGATTTTTGCCAGCAAAAGTTTCTAGTGCAGAGTTCAGAAAATGGCAACTTACTTATGACCTAAATGTGAAATGTGGTGGTTGGAAGACAATTTGGGGTCCAAATATGTTAAAAGGTGTTGACTGTTCGTTTTTTAGTGCAGCGGCAAAATCCAAAACACTCATTACATTCTTAGGCCCTGATTCTCCACTGTGTCTGAGCTACTGGCTGCAGCTCGCTGATCCTTAGCCTCCTAGCCCTGACAGAAGTTAGAGTAGGTCCCTTGCAGCACTAACTTACGTCATTGGAGGACAAGGTGTAGCTCCACTCCAGTGCAGCCCTGTCCATCCATGCCATGTCCTCAGTGCCCCAGATATGAATCTCCGTCCCTTTATGTCAGGGGGATAGAGGGTAGCTGGTGGTGCTCAGCACCTTGGTTCAGACCATGAGGTGCAGATGCTTTACTCAGGCTACAGGATGAGTGTGGAGAGGTAAAGGTGGCATAAATCTCACCTGTCCTCTCCCCCCAGTCCTGCAGCAGTCTCTGTGCCATGCTGGTCACCCTATGCTAAGCTTGAGGATCCTGAGAGCCACTTTAATTTATACTGCTATAAACTGCCTGTGGAGCTAAAATATTCAAGACTGAATCTCATTTTTTAAAAGATATAGTCTATTTCCAAAGGAATTATTTTTGGGAACTGCTAATGGTCCATGTTACACAGGAGGTTGGACTAGATGATCACAATGATCCCTTCTATCCTTGGAATCTATGAAAAGCAGCCAGTTCTAGACCATGGAGTAATCATCCTTACACACTTTTGCTACTCTCTTGATCAGTTACACTGAATTCACCAATTCTGCTGCTGATGCAGGACAAAATAGCTATACCCCACATGAGAATTTGGCTCCTTATGCCTGAGTAGATAGGCAAGTTTAATATTACATGAAATGTAATTGATGTAACATACTTCATTTTGTATGGCTCTAATGGACTTTGCTTCATTTCCAATTGTATGCTTGCCATGATCTGTCTTTATTTGTAAACCTTTGTTGTGACACATTTTTAAATGTGAGTTATTAGGATTGGGATGGCTGTAGTCATTATTTACATAGAGGGATGTGTCAAATTTGCCATTTTTGTTTCATGCAGTTATATGCATACAGATTTGCGTGCTATTCTGCTGTCTCAGATTTATTCACAATTTTGATGAAATAGCAAAATGTTCCAATTTTTGATGTGAAAGCTCCCTTTGCTTAAAAATTTACTCCTGAGGGATTTCTGCGCCAAAAAATTAAACATTCTGCGCACATCAAGTATTTTGAAATAAATTACCAAAATAATTGAAAATGGTGTGATTATATTGTTGTTTGTGTTATTTTGAAAATTAAAATAGGCAGAAATATGCAGAATCTTAATTTTTTAAATTTTTCGGTGCAGAATTCCCTCAAGAGTACCAGGGTTCTGTGTGGCGTAATCTGGGTGTGAGCAGCTCGGTGGGGGAGTCCAGGGGCAGGGGGAATCTGGGTGCACAGGGGCTCGGTGTGGGGTTCTGGGTGCAGGGGGAATGGGACTTTGCAAAGGGGGGTGAGGTGAAGGTGGTTAGGGCTCAGTGGGGGGGGGAGAGAGAGTGGGGCTTGGTGGGGGTCAGGGTGCATCTGGTTGGGGCTCAGTGGGGTGGGGATCCGGGTATGAGGGGCTCCTGATGCAGGCTGAGTGAGGCTTGGTGGGGTAGGGAGCTTAAAGGGCTCGGTCGGGGGGGGGGGGTGTTTGGGTGGGGGGAGGGGTCACTGTACAGGGAGTCGCTCCCCCTGTTTGCCTAACCCCAGACCTCCCTGCACAACCTGCCCTGCTGAGCCTTATCTCCTGCCACCTGGAACACCCCCACATCCCTCCCCCACATCCCCAGCCAGGGGAAGTTTCTGGGGCTTGGTCTGATCCTGCTGTGTGCAGGGAAGGGGTAGGGGGAATTCCCTCCTCCTCCCCCCCCTCCCCAGCTGGGACTAATGTCGTGGGGTGGCCAGGGCATCCTCAGACCCCCTTCCCACCAGTGATTTACCTCTCTCCCTGGCTGCCTGAACAGACGCATCTGAGCTGCTGGGAGGGGTGAGTGAGTACTGGTGCAGCTTCTCTTTGCTTCCTCACATAACCATTTTCTGCAAGGAAGTAAAGGGATTCTGCGGGTTTTGGGAGGGGGTAGGAAGAGGCATTTTTCTGATGCACTGCAGTTGTGTAGAATTTCCCGAGGAGTAAAAATTTACTTTCATGTTGCTTGGAAATGAGTTTCTTTTCCTCAAAAACTGGCCACTTCCCACCATATAAAAAAATGGGCCTGCTCTC
The DNA here is from genome assembly GCA_033296515.1 of Macrochelys suwanniensis. Classification (NCBI taxonomy): domain Eukaryota; kingdom Metazoa; phylum Chordata; order Testudines; family Chelydridae; genus Macrochelys; species Macrochelys suwanniensis. The sequence goes on along the minus strand of CM065776.1, from coordinate 237,067,913 downwards.
CCAAACGTATGTACATATATATATACAATTTTCCGTTAAAGTAAGTGCTTTTTGAATTTATAATGTATTTTGAGTAACTTAGCATTTATTTACCCATATTTTGCATACTTTGCATGAGATGACTCATTTTCCTTTTTTTCCTTTTATTCTTCATGAATTTACATTTGTGTTGCAATATTCTTCCAAATACAGACACATACATCTCTGCAAACCTTAGATTAATAGCTAAATTATCTACACTTGATAATTTGAGCCATTAAACATTAATTCATGTTTCGTAGAGTAAGTCTAATGCATATGAAAGAGGTGTAGTACAAAAACATAGCCATGTCTAACTCTTTCCATTTCAAAGCAGCCTCCTATTCTGTTTGCAATTCTTATTGCTGATCATTGATTGCTGAACTGAGTCAGAAGGAATCCAATTAAATTAGTCAAGCATTATGTGTCAAGCATAGCCATCTATATTTGCTTATGTCAAACAGTCAAGATCTTCTACCGATCAGCAACGCAAGTGCAGAGTGGTTGATCAAAATTTCTTTTAATTCTTATTGTTAGAATTCTAAAGTAGTAGATCTAATCTTGAATTTATCCTTCAGATTTTTGCATGTTCCTCTGTCCTTTCCAGCTCCGTATTGTTTAACTATGTAACAGCAGGATCAACGTCACTCAAGTTACCTTAATAATGTTCTTCTATATTTATAAATCTCACGCTTCCTATTCTAGGTTGGTCAGCAGATTTTTATGAAGAACAGTAACTCACATGGGCCCTGATTCAGCAAGGTACTTGTGTGCATGCCTCACTTTAAGCACATGAGAAGTTCTATGGAAATCTATGGGACTAATTGCAGGCTTAAGGTTGGAGCATCTGTTTAAATATCTTGCTGAATTGAGGCCTTTGTCACTATCTGTGTTATATATCCATGTTAGCATTGCTAAGATCAGTTGCCTCCAACTGTGAACGTTCAAAAATTTGTCCTTGAATTCTGCCTGACAGTATGGAGGCTCCTTTGTGATTGCCTCACAGTCAATTCTGCAACATACTTCAATGCTTATTACTTTATTTAAGTGGCAGTCGACCTGCTTGTTCCAATAGTGCTTTGCAATGCAATGATGGCATCAGGAATGATGTGAGGTGAGTTCCTTGACAATGCTGAAAAGTACCCTAGCTTCACCTCACTTATTCTGCCACTTTAGTTCTTTACAGTTTGCTGATAAATTGTACTTGCATTATGTTGACAGTAGCATCTGTCACTCATGATTCTTGTGTTCAAAGTGTGAGGTCTCGTTGCATGAAAGTACTTTCACAAAAAATATAACACCGTATCTGTTTTCTGGATATTGTTTTTTATCCAGACAGGGAACAAAGGGTAGGAATAAATGGTAAATTTTCAGAATGGAGAGTGGTGTTCCCCAATGGTCAGTCCTAGGACCAATCCTATTCAACTTATTCATAAATGATTTGGAAGAAGGGGTAAACAGTGAGGTGGCAAAGTTTGCAGATGATACTAAACTGCTCAAGATAGTTAAGATCAAAGCAGACTGCGAAGAACTTCAAAAAGATCTCACAAAACTAAATGATTGGGCAACAAAATGGCAAATGAAATGTAATGTGGATAAATGTACAGTAATGCACATTGGAAAAAATAACCCCAACTATACATACAATATGATGGGGGCTAATTTAGCTACAATTAATCAAGAAAAAGATCGGAGTCATCATGGATAGTTCTGTGAAGATGTCCATACAGTGTGCAGCGGCAGTCAAAAAAGCAAACAGGATGTTAGGAATCATTAAAAAAGGGATAGAGAATAAGACGGAGAATATCTTGTTGCCCTTATACAAATCCATGGTGCGCCCACATCTTGAATACTGCGTACAAATGTGGTCTTCTCGTCTCAAAAAGGATATACTGGTATTAGAAAAGGTTCAGAGAAGGGCAACTAAAATGGTTAGGAGTTTGGAACAGGTCCTATATGAGGAGAAATTAAAGAGACTAGGACTTTTCAGCTTGGAAAAGAGGAGACTAAGGAGGGATGGGGAGTAGATGGGGGAGCGGCGGCAGTCAACCCTGCAGCGTCCTCACGGTGCGGTAAGTTGATCGAGGTACGTCGACTTCAGCTACGTTATTCACGTAGCTGAAGTTGCATACCTTACATCGACACCCCCCCGCCCCCCAGTGTAGACCAGGGCTCAGACTCACCCCTTCAGGGAAGCATCTGATTAATGATGGCACAGATGTTGGTGGCCCCGTTTCCATTTAAAGGTGATCATCCTTCTGTGACGCACACATTTTTTATGTTTGGTATTATAGCCTGAAAACTGTTTATGGCATGGACAGTTTCTTGCACCACCAGACAAAATGAGGCCTCAATCTTTGTTGAGGCTTCTATGCGCTACTGCAATACAATCTTTTAGTTTTGTTTTTTTTCCAGAAAATCAAAAATTGATTTATCTGTTTGATGTTTTTAGAAGCTGTTTGTTAATCAAAAATGTGGTCCTGTCCAAATTCTCGAATATTTTAAGGGATCACCTAAAAATACATCCTCAACTCTTTTGCAGTCCATCTTTTCTTTCCAGAACTTTTACGTTAGTCATTCACAAAGAGTTTTACAGGCAGTGTAGCAGCAGAAAGGTAATTTGGGATATAACAAAAAGATTCCTATTTTCCCAACTTAAGGTAACCCAAGCATATCTAAAAATAAATTGATTTTGGGGATCCAAATGTGCTTCTTTGCTTCTTTTTGTGCTAAATTACGAAAATGACACTGCTAAATTATGACCTTTTGAACAGCCTATAAAAAAGGTCTGACAAGAATTTAAATAGCTTGTTCAATGACGTCATTTTTCAATTATCTGCTTCATAAATACTATTATTTCTTTTTATATTTGTTCAAGATCTATAGGCCCCAGTTTTGCAATCACTTAACCTCATTCCTAACTTTAAACACATGGGTAGTTCCACTCCTTTCTCTCACCCATTGTCTGTTTTACCTGTTCACACTGTAAATGTGAGGCAAAGTCTCTCTTGCTGCAGGGTACATACCGTGTCCATCCCAGCATATGCCTTTCTTTCTGTGTCATTATTCTTTTGTACACTAGTGTTCATATTAGTGCTCTGAAAGGTTAGGGCATGGCATTGGGTAAATTGGTTGGTGTGCAGATGTACATTTACTTTGTGGCTGGATGTGCATACACATATTGGATATTACAAACTTGAGGGGTCTAGAAACTACAAATGCTTACCTGCAGACCTGCTCAAAGTTCAGGCCTGTATTCTTTAGTAGATCTTGGGCCCCCTTCTAACATGTTCTCCAGATTTGTAATCTATGCACGCTCCCAAGCACAAACAAGCATCAACATTTATTAACACTTGGTTTTTGAGAACCTCTTATTTAAAACACTTTACATATTGCAATTCAAATTATTTACTCAACATTGCTGTCCTCCACTTCAATGCTTTGTCATTCAAAAGTACAACAGACTTGTTTAAGGAGGAGGATACAGTCAATAAAGACCGTAGAAATGCCAGTGAATACATTGACCCTAGAAATTGGCAGCTTTGTAAACAGCACCTGATTAGATCCTTTGAAAGTCATTGTTTAGAACTTTGCCGAGCTTTAAGGGCCAGAACAGGACTTGAGTGCTAATGTTATTCTGAACTCTGAAAAATGCCATCTAATCATGCACAAGCTATCATTTTGATTTTTTTATATTATTTTGAGCTGGCAATTTTAACTACTGTATGCTTTCCACAATGGAACAAACAGAGCATGAAATTAAATGTCACATATTAAATCTACTGATTTAACTTTTTTTGTGCAGTTCCTTCTATGGTTAGGGGTACCCATAGCCTTGTATGTTTAGGCAACGCTGAAAAAGAATTTGAATACAAAACTCCTAACAAACGCAGTTGTGAGTTGAAATACTGTGGAAGAACTATACCTGAAAAGGTTGGCAGACTCGAGGCTTGTACAGTACTGCATTTATAATCACTAACCCTAAATATAGCATGATGTGAGTAGCCATCATATTTTATATGCTTGTTAATATTTAATCATGTACAATACAAACAAAAATAGTCCCTGCTAGAAGGCGTTTACATGCTTAAAAAATGGACACACACAAGAAAGTGGGGAGTGGGGTTTCAGGTCACACATGTTTGATATCTAATTGGGGTAAGTGCAGTTCTTCTTCTCTGACTCAGGGTACGTCTACACTACCCGCTGGATCGGCAGGTAGTGATCGATATATCAGGGATCGATTTATCTCATCTAGTGTAGACACGATAAATTGATCCCCGATCGCTCTGCCGTCGACTCCTTTACTCCACCGCAGCGAGAGGCGGAAGCGGAGTTGACGGGGGAGCGGTGGCAGTCGACACCTTGCGCCCTCATGGTGCAGGAACTCGACCTAAAATACGTCGACTTCAGCTATGCTATTCTCATAGCTGAAGTTGCGTATCTTAGGTCGATTCCCACCCCCATCCACCCCAGTGTAGACCAGGGCTTAGAGATCTACCTTTTCACCCCTTATCAGTCTCCCACCATTCTGAACTGTGTCTGAGCTTGTCTCCCCAGCATCTCCTAGATGTCTTGGCATCATTTTACTATTCTCAAAACTAAACTCCTCTATATCTCCCCTGAAACACTCTCTACTTCTTCCCTCTTACCCATCCCCTGCCATTATCTTTCACGGCTTAAAACACCACTATTCTCCATGCCACCTAAGTCTGTAACCTAGGGGTTTTATTCCTCAAAGTCGTCCCCTTGGAGGGGGGGAGAGAAAAAAAAACAGATGTGACAAATGCTAGTCCTGTTGTTTAATGCCCTACTGGAAGGCGATTAAATGTTATGATGATGAGAGCTGTACAAGAGCTTGAATAGAAAAGTTTGTCACGTGGCCAAATGTTACGGCTGCCTCTGCTTCCTTCATAACCTTTCTAAAATCTACCCTGTTATTTCAGTGTGGACAGCTAATACTCTCACCCAGTGCCTGGTCCTCTCCCATCTTGATTACTGTAACCTCATCCTCTCTAACCTTCCTGACACTCATTTCATCCCCTTCAGTCCATCCAGAATGCACTAAGATCGTCTTTTTTGTGTATCACTCTGACTGCATCATTTCTTTCTTTGAATTCTACCACTGGCTTCTTCTGTTGCACCACATCAAATTCTAGCTCCTTCTCCTTGTCTTCAAAGCCCTTCCCAACTCTGCCCCCTTATTAATAGGGTTGCCAATTTTAGTTGTATGTATTCCTGGAGGTTTCATCACATGATATAATTTTTAACAGAGAGGCATTTAACTCAAGGAAACTTTTTTTTATTTTTCTGGTACCTAGACACTTAAAGCACCTGGTTGAAAAACATGTTGGGATGATGTTCAAAAACTGAATGTGACAGTGTTAGATGTTGTTGTTACTCTAAAATCCCTGTTCTTCTGCTCTTCAGGACCTTGCCAATTAGAGAATTAAATGTTATGCTTGGTTTCAGTATAAGGGCACAGCACTATAAAAAATACAGCCTATTTTTGCTGTGGATATAAGTTAATGCCAGACACATTTCAATTGAACATTCTGAAAATTTCTAAGAGATGATAAAAAGATTTGCAGTGCGTGTTTGCTGGCAGTGAGTTTACTATGCATTGGCTTGTAGCTATTATGCTGCACAACATACATCTATAGTCAGATTTTACTTCCAGAGGAAAAAAGGAAAAATTTGCTTTTGTACTGTGATTGTTAATAAACTTTGCTATTTGAATACTTTACACAGTATGTTTAAATCATACAGAGAAAAAAAATCTATTGAACTGAAAAATGCATCCACTGCGGTATTATGAGGATGAACATTCTAGTCCCTGTCCATCTAAGAATATCTTCTAGATTAACAAGCGTTTCTTTTAGGACCCCTTACTTCCCAGGTACTTGAATGCAGCCAGGCATACGCTTTTTAAAAAAATGACAGCTATTTTTAACTGTGGAAACAGCATTCTTCTAGGGAAAAGTCAGTCATTGTTGCCTTTTAATTCTTATGCAATAAAAGAGTTTAACTATTTAGTCTTTCATCATAAGGACATACATATGTTTCTTCCATTCTTAAAAAAATTCCACAAGTGTTTCTATAGATATATCTTAAAATTCAGCATAAAGGAGATGTTTATATTTTAGGTATGAGGCTCGTGACCCTTTCTGAAGGGGTTCCTGGTGGAATTTTATATTCTGACACAGGTATCATTACTGCATGGCTTTCTTTAGTTGATGTATTTGTATATGAAGTGTTCTTATGTACATGTAATTGAGATTGGTCATTTGATGTTGTTACTATTTGACTTGTCTGTGAAGTTCTATCCTGCATTCCTTCATTGGTTCTCTCACAGATCTACGTCTAATGATGACAGGTTCTCTCACAGATCTTCATCTAGTGATGATGACACCTGGGTTCAAAGAGAAGGAAGACCAGTAATAGTTATTCTTTAGTGAAAGTATTAAAGAGGAGGAGGACTGTATTCAGGCCTGCACAACATACGGCCTGCGGAGGCTCACTGTGCGGCCTGCGGGGGGGTAGAGCAAAAAAAAAAAGAGGTTTTTTTTGCTCAACAACTTTTGCGGCGGGAGAGGAGTTTCGGCCCTTGACTGTTTTCTTTGGAGTAATATGGCCCTCACCGCTTTACGAGTTGTGCAGGCCTGACTGTATTGGAGGATCATATGGGAATCTTATGAGGTTTTGTAGGGTTCTATCACACTTTGGCTATATATGATAATGCTGGGAGAGATGGTGAGGGGTTTGGGCCGTGATGCTGTCAACATGCTGGTGACAAATAGTTTTAGGTCTTGAATTGAGGCTTGGTGTGATGTCTCCTTCCCCTATGTTTGGCCAAATTGGGGCCATCCATCACTGAGGATAAGCTTGATGAAGTTTGGTCCAGGTAAACTGAAGGCAGTGTTGTTCGACTGGAGGAAAGGATTTGGAAAGCTTGGTGAGAATTGTGCTTGTCCCCATTGTGGAACCCATGCATCTGAAGAAGTGGGTTTCTTACCCACAAAACCTTATGCCCAAATAAATCTGTTAGTCTTTAAGGTGCCACCGGACTCCTCGTTGTTATGGTGGAAGAGCGTGTCAGTTAGATGTAGGACATATAGTTAGTTCTGGACCCTCAATTGCTTCTAGAGTCCAGGTGTCTGGGGTGGCCAGAAGTGCTTTTTTTCTTCTTCTTCCTTGCATGTGTGGTTGGTGCAATTATTACAACTCTTTTTCTCCAATACGCACCTTAGACACTGTTATCTGGGCCTTTGTGGTCTCTAGAGTAGATTAAGGCATATGAAATACTCTATATAGGGCAACCCATAAATACCATTGGGAAGCTTCAGCTAGTGCAGAAGGCAGTGACTCTTTCTTTTAGTAGGATTGGTGATAGAGAGCACAAGATACCAGTTCTGCAGTGCTAGTGCTGGCCTCCTCATACAGTTTAAACAATTGATTTCTAGAATGACTATCTTACCACACACTGTTGTGGCAGCTTGGTAACCAAAGGTATGCACGTTAACAACCCTGAGATTTAAATATCGGAGGGCATGTGATAGAGCTTTTCAGTGGAGCATGTGTTGCCCAGGATTTTCAGAACCACAGAAGGGGTAACTTAACTATTTCACTCCAGGCGGTGTCAGGAATAAATCAGTGGGAACACAACAATTCCATCTGATAAAAGATTCATGCAAATAAGCATGCTCTATCTAAAACTGCAGGGCATTAGATTTAAGCGCACACAGACACAAACGATAGGTTTAGAACATCCCAGATATTTACCCCACATCTGGAACGGTGTTGAGTAATTAACAGCAGGTTCCCAGTGGCCAGTTGCTCACCCACCGGGGAGAAAAAGTGTCAGGAAAAATGTCTCTCGAGATGGCTTCAGAGTACTGCTCCAAAGTACACTCTATTAGCTAATCTTTTATAGCTAACTTCTACAAAACATATAAGTCATAATGACACCTACTAAATCATCATTTTTCCTAACTTTCAATAAACTTCTAATATCAGAGGAGCCCAGACTCAAGGTCTTCCAACCACCAAGACTTTGTCTCACTTGTTTACTTTTCTTTCCCCGCCTCCCGATCTGATTAGCAGAAACTGAAGGTAGTTTTGACCTTGCTTTTGAAAGCCTGTATTTCAAATTAACCCTTAACTATGTGGTGTTATATTTTATTAATTCATGATGGCTGAATGCACATAATATGGTTGCAATTGACTTGATCATGTTCTGGGATACACATACCCCCTAAATCCAGGGTTACAGATGAGCAATTCTGGAATTCACTTACCCTGCTAATCCAGTCAAGCCTAAATTTAACCTGCAAGCCAAAGCTCTTCTGGAGATTTTTCTGAGGAAAAGCACTGTATAGGAGCAAGTATTATTATTATTATTTATTTTATTATTAGACTTTTTCCAGGTGTAGGTTGGTGGGCAAGAGTTTTATGTTGACTCTTTTTTTAGGATATGTTCTGAGATTTTGTTCGTTTGTGATAGCTGTACATTTAGGTGTTGTCTTTTCATGATAATACTCTTTCTACTCTGCTAGTATCTCAAGAGGATGTTAAATAGCACTACTAAATTTAGACATTTTTAGATCAACTCTCCTGAGAACTTGCGTCCAAGAGTTTCTAAAGAGCTGTTTGAACAGCTCACACGACCATTAATGTTGATTTTCAATAAGTCTTGGAACACCGGGGAAGTGCCAGAAGACCTGAAAGCAAGCTAACGTTGTGCCAAAAATTAAAAAGGGTAAACAGGGTGAAGTAGGTAATTATAGGCCTGTCAGTCTGACATTGATCCCAGGCAAGATAATGGAGCAGCTGATATGGGATTTAATTAAGAGAGAATTAAAAGAGAGTAATATAATTAATGCCAATCAACATGGGTTTATGGAAAATAGATCCTGTCAAACTAATTTGGTATCTCTTTTGATGAGATTACAAGTTTAGTTTATAAAGGTTATAGTGTTGATGTTGTTAGATTTCTGTAAAGCATTTGACTGGGCACCAAATGACATTTTGATTAAAAAAAAAACAACAACTAGAAAGATATAAAAGTAACTTAACACACATTAACTGGATTAAAAACTGACTAGTAGATCTCAAAACACCATTTTAAATCAGGAATCATTATTGAATGATAATGTCGTGCAGCAGTTCTCAAACTTTAACAGCCTGAGGACTCCCATTGTGATTTAAAAATTTTCACAGACCCCCAAGCCACCCACTCAGCCCCATGCCCCACCCCCAATCCACCTCTTCCCTCAAGGCCCCACACCTGCCCCACCTCTTCCTGCCCCTGCTCCACTCCACCCCTGTGCCTCCTCTTCCCCCACCTCTTTCCACTCCCTCCTCCAAGCGTGCCGCATCCCTGCTCCTCCCCCTCCCTCCCAGTGCCTCCTGCATGCCACTGACCAGCTATTTTGTGGTGTGCAGGAGGCGCTGGGAGAGAAGGGGAGGAGTTGCTCAGCAGGGCCGGTGGACCTCCTGGAGTACCCCAGACCTCAGTTTGAGAAATGCTGAGGTAGTGTGTTTCTAGTGGGGTCCCACAGGGATCGGTTCTTTGTCCTAAGCTATTTAATATTTTTATCACTGACCTGGAAGAAAACATAAAATAATCACTGATACATTTTGCAGCAGACACAAAAAATTGGGGGAGTGCTAAATAATGAAAAGGACAGATCGCTGATTCAGAGTGATTTGGATTGCTTGGGAAGATGGGTGCAAGCAAACGACATTTATTTCAATATGGCTAATGCCAATGCAGACATCTAGGAACAATGGATGTATGCGATACTTATAGGCTGGGGGACTCTCTCCTGGGAAGCAGTGACTCTGGAAAAAAAAACTTGGGGGTTGTGAAGGATAATGAGCTGAACATGAGCTCCCCTATGGCCAAAAGGGCAAAAGCACTCTTCAGAAAACGGGAATCTCAGGTAGAAGTAGAAAGATTATTTTGCCTCTGGAGTTGGCACCACTTCTGGAATACTGCTGTTCAGTTCTCACATTCAGAATTCAAGAAGGATATTGATACGTTGGACAGGGTTCAGAGAAGAGCCACAAGAATGATTAAAGGATTAGAAAACCTGCCATACAGAGTAGTAGATGCAAAGAGCTCAATCTATGTAACTTAATAAAAAGAGTGTTAAGGGGTGACTTGATTGTAGTCTAAAACAGAAGGTTCTCAAACTGGTCCGCGGACCACCAGTGGTCTGCAAGCTCCATTCAGGTGGTCCGCGGATAGTTCCCTCTAAGATGCGCACCTGGGCAGCTGCACACGAGAGAATGAAGGGCCACCCACCTAATTAGTGAAGCCGCGCAGGCGTTCCCTCTAATTTTTGACAGGCCGTGTGCGCAAAAAATTTCTTCTGTGCAAATGGTTGTGCTTCTGCACAAATTTTTGTGCACGCAGTGTTTTGCCATGTGCGCAGGGTTTAGGATCTGTGTGTACGCACACATGCACATGGCTTAGAGGGAACAGTGGTCTGGACTCTGGAGAAGATGTACATGTAAGGTGAGATGGTGGCCTTGGGGGGAATAGGGGTTAGGTGGGAGAGAGCAATGGGGTGAGAAGAGGGGATGGGGGAATTTGTCTGGCTGCTGCAGCCCTGCACATCCCAAAGAGGCGACTTTCCCAAGCTCCAGAGCTGCGGCTGCCAGGGAGAGACAGCCTCTTTCCCAGCCTCAGCTCTGTGGCTGCTGTGGTGGGGGAGAGAGGGCACATTCATCGCATTAGAAAGGTAACACTACTGATATTAAAATATGAATTGTGCGCTTTTATTTGTAGAACAAAAACCATTAATTATTAAGGTTTTTTTATATAACGCTTTTATCCAAGGCGCTTTACAATAGTTGGCTAACGGTACAAACAACATTTGGAAAGATCATTTAGTGGTCCGCCGAGACACTCAGCAATTTTCAAGTGGTCCGCAAAAAAAAAAAATAGTTTGAGAATCACTGGTCTAAAATTACCTACATGGGGAACAAATATTTAATAGGCTCTTCAGTCTGGCATAGAGAGGTATTATATGATCCCATGGCTGGAAGTTAAAGCTAGACAAATTCAGACTGGAAATAAGGTGTACATTTTTAACAGTGAGGGTAATTAACAGTGACTCTCCATCACTGGCAATTTTTTAATCACAACTGGATGTTTTTCAAAAAGATACACTTTAGGAATTATTTTGGGCCGGTTCTATGGCCTGTGTTATACAGGAGGTTAGACTACATGATCACAATGGTCCCTCTGGCCTTGGAATCTCGAGTCTATTAATTCTTGATTGGTGTAGTTATAAAGAAATATAACATACCTAAATTGAGAGATGGACTACAATGTACTTCCTGCTTTAAGTTTTAGAAGATGTACTTAACTTCTTCCCAGGAAAAAGAGAGAGAGCCAGGATAGAAGAGATTGAAGACTTATTCACCAGCCAGAGATATTGCTGTACCATAACCTCTGGATTTAGTAGATTTTCATGATATCCTTTATGGACCTAATAGGATAGGCAAAATGATAACCTGAAACTGCTCTACTCTTTTGGGCTGACAGTAATGGAGATTTCAATACCACTTTTACAAGTTGTATCTGACAATATACATTTGCCAAAGTGCTAGAACAAACTCTGCATGATAATACCAAGAGATTCCACCCTGAGTCACAACCGATAAAAACAGATATAACTTTATAACAATTTTTACAGAAAAAAATATATTCAGCCTACTAGTGTAAAACCAAAAGGAGATGGAGAATATGCAAGTGAAAAGTGGTGCCGCGCAATTGAGGATATATTGCAAAGTGATCTTCATTCTGTAGATTCAGTTCTTTGCTGGTGTGAATGGGTGCAGCTGCATTGGCACTAGCAGAGACTTTTGTCCCATGTTAGTTTAAAATCACTTTGACATTATCCAGTGTGAAATATTTACTGCTAAGTCAGGGGTGGCCAACCTGTGGCTCCGGAGTCGCATGCGGCTCCTCAGAAGTTAATATGTGGCTCCCTGTATAGGCACCGACTCTGGGGCTGGAGCTACAGGCGCCAACTTTCCAGTGTGCTGGGGGGTGCTCACCGCTCAACCCCTGGCTTTGCCACAGGCCCTGCCCCCACTTCACCCTTTCCCACCCTCTCCCCTGAGCCTGCCGTGCCCTTACTCCGCCCCCCTCCTCGCCAGAGCCTCCTGCACACCACGAAACAACTGATCAGGAGGGAGGCAATGGGAGCGGGGGGTGGGAGGCGCTGGGAGCGGGTGGTGGGAGCTGCTGGTGGGCTGCTGACGTATTACTGTGGCTCTTTGGCAATGTACATTGGTAAATTCTGGATCCTTCTCAGGCTCGGGTTGGCCACCCCTGCGCTAAGTAATTGCAAATTTGTACATGTTCACTCTCCTCGACATAGTGAATACAGGCCACTGTTACCATGGGTTGTAGAAAATATGAAATCTTTAAGAGAACACTTTCATAATTCTCTAGACTCTCTTTTGCAGGACATCTTAAATCGTTGTAGCACTGAATCTGCCCCTCTAGAACCCAAATTATGCTATATAAAAAAGAAATAGTTTGGCCTGGGAAAAATATATCCAATATATAGTATGGCTGAATTAAATATGTTTCAACCATATTGTTACACTGCAGAGGACCTAACCCAGAAGGTTTGGAGTTTATCTATGTATAAAATGTGAACTCAGGAATTCATCTAAGCTGTAGAGAAACCAGTTTTGCAGAAATATATCCAGAACATTAACTCTTTTTTACAGGTACGTGACAATTTTAACTGATAGCAATATTTAGTTAAATTCCAGCCCAGTGTAGCATAAATATGCTGGGGTAGAGAGGGGTGGAGGAGAGAGAATCTTGAAAGAAACAAAAATATTATTGGGGGGTGGAGCCAGGGGATTGTGCTGACAAAGATAAATAATACACAAAGCAAGGAATGCATGTTAGTATGAGCTCCAAACTAAATTGAAACAGCCAGTGAGAATCAGTGTTAACACCTAGTGCGATGTATGATCTGTTATTCATAGACTGGTTTTGTCTTTGTCCACACTAGAAAGCACTGCTGGTTTAATCATACTGGTATAACTAAAGTAGCAAACCCACCTGGTGTGGATGCTGTTACACCAGTACATCTTATTCTGGTTCATAGACCTGATCATAATCTTGCAGTTTTGTTCTATATCTTTTTAAATTCATGTACTAGATACATGAATCATTTTATTTTCTTTGTGTTTTTTTCCATGTTTCTTCCTGTCTTTATGTAGGAATATCTGTACACAATATTCCAAAAATAGTCTGTGAAATTGATCCATATTAACATGTGGTTCTGCTCTGTAAGTGATTATGTAAAACTCATTGTGGGGTTTATTGTGTCTCTCTAACTACATATCAAATTTGTTTAATTTACAAGTAAAATTATTGTTTTTCCTAGCTTTCAGCTGTGTGAACTCAGCCTGGGACCTGAAATTCAAACTGGGTTCTCCCCATTAGTACCAGATATTCTGCAAGCCAAATTTTGTTCTCTGTTAAACCAGTGCAACCCAATTATCCCCAAATTCTGCCCTCATTGACACAGGAAGTTGCACGGGGGGTCATGAAGATAAAAAAAACAGCTTGACATTGGAAGCCCAGGTTGAGTTTAATGGACTGATGGATTTAACTAATAAGCCAAACCACTTTTTACTTATAAATATAGCAAACTTGGTGTGGACCCAATAAATCTGAAGCCTCATTAAGCCAGTTGAACAATCACCTTTATGAATAAAATATCACTTTGACTCTGATCCATCTATCTGGAGAAAGGGAAATGAATGGTCTATTGGTTCAGAGTTCATGCCCTGCTTCAGAGGAAGAGGTGTATTTTGTAATCTAGAGCATGAGCTAAGCAAAGAGGCATACTCTATGCGGAGTTGACATGGGAGAAAGAGAGCCAGGACCTGTAACATCTTGACATCCTGTTTAATAAGTTGTCTTCTATCTAGAGTAGGGTCATGTGAACATTGGCCAAATTCTGTGAAAATTGCACATTCAGTAACTCATCATATTGAATACAAAATAATTAAATCTGCTCTAAGTACTATTTAGTATCAAAGTGTATACACTACTCACCCTTAAAAAGTTAACATTTAACTATAGCTGTAACTATTGACGTATCTCTGTGGGTAAGTGCTGACTTTTTATGGTGATCGTTATGGAAAAGTGGCAGAATCTGGTCCTTTATGACTTAATTATTTATACAAGTTAGATTCTGAACAGGTAAGAGAAAGTGTTATACTTTACTTGTGTGATACAAGGAACATGCAGAGAATCTTGCACTAGATATGACCCCTCCATGTAAATTTGAATAACTGATCCCCATATCCCTTGCACTTTTGCCACTAAGGAAGGCTCCCAAATAGAATTATTTTGCTACATTATATGAATGACATTAGAAACAAATCTGATACGTAGGGCTAAATACCATTTCTTTTCCTGTTCTGTCTTTCCAGTCTGGTACTGTGAAACTGACAAAACCAGTAGCTCTGTGGACCCAGCAGGATGTCTGCAAGTGGTTGAAGAAACACTGCCCTAATCAGTATCAAATCTACAGTGAGTCATTCAAACAGCATGACATAACGGGTAAAGTATGCAGTATCGGAAATATTTCACTTTTTTAAAAATTGCTTTTAACACTGCCCTTAAATAGGTACAAGTATACAGTAAGGACCTTTGGTAGTTAATTGTAAATTTGCAGCAGAATACTCCAACTTGCCTCAACCTTAGTGAGCTGACTTTTCTCCATTGCTCAGAAAAATAGATTTGGAAGGGATAATTCAATGTAGAAAAGGGAAGATGGGGATGAGTATATGTACTCTAATAACTGGATCTTGCTAGGCTGTCAATCCACATACTTGGCAACTGGAGCTGATCGAAATCTTGAATTCTCATTCTGCAGGACATTTTGGGGGGAAAAAAGTTTGCAAATCAGAATGCAGACTGTAAATTTCAAAATATTCCATGAGCAAAATTGTGAAACTTCATTTCTACCTTATTGAAAAGTGTTGTTTCAATATGGCTGAAATATTTTTATAGACTCAACTTATGATATATATTATAATACAGAAAAGTCAAAACATTTGGACTATTATATTATGTTGCGTCATGCTATGATATGACATAATAGTGGAAATGTTTTGAGTTTTATGTTCTAAATCACAACTTTTCAAAAATTTTATAAACTGGCTTTGAAATTGGTATGTGGCGGTCATCTTCCATCTTTGGCACCATCTTGTGGCGAGGTTGGGTGACAGGGCAACTCTGCCTTAGTTTCCCTCCCTCTTTGATGGTTGCCCACTTTCTAGCCTGCTTGTCAATTCCTTGGTATGGCCTCAGCCCATTGACCAGGTCACTGGTCATCTTTTTCCCCTCTTGCATGTTTGGCCTCCTAAAGTCTTGGACTCTGTGGCCCTGGATGAGGGGTACACATTCACTGGCCCCTTCGGGTATGGCTCAATTGTTCAAGGCCTTAATAAGCCCCTTTGCTGGGCTTGGTAGGGGAATCCAGGCCTGCCCTCTGTCCTGGGTTTTAGGCCAATGACCCTGTACAAAATGGCTGGCTCCAAGCTTTTCCCAACCTCTTAATGTTTCCCTAGCCTACTTCTTACCATACCTTTGAGTTACACCCTGTGGTCACCCAGTTTCCTGGGCAGCTTTCCTGTTGCCAAAGGCACCTGCTCTCTGTGGTTCCTCAGCCTCATTGACACCCACCCCATTCTTCTGCTCTGCAGTAGTTTTATCTCTGCAACTATTGTGAGTCTCCCAATGAGCCCCAGCTGAGCAGGCAGTCAGTTTCCCCATGAACCCTTTAGACCGATACAGCATGGATCTGTACACCCTGTGACAGGTATTTTAACTGGTAATTGTTGGTTTGGTAATTGATTTTCTAATTAGTTTGGTAAGTGGTACTTGGTTTCCTCATTTGGTGTTCTAACCGATCATTTGTAATTGTTTTTCAAATGGATAATTAATATTTGGTTTAGTCACTGGTTTGGTAACTGATATTTCACTCACTATAATAGGAAATTATCAAATATTAAACTGAAAAAACCTGAGCAGCCAGGGATCTAGGCTGCCTGCTTTCCAGGGAACATTTCAATTTGGTTGAATCAGCATTTTCCCACTGAAAACTGTTCCATCAGAAAATTTTCAGGTAGTTCTGTTGTCCACATTTCAGAAGTGTTTCAGGGACAATTCTCCAAATAAATAGAGTTTTCTGAGACGAGCAAGTTCCTAGGCACCAAAACCAACCCAATTTTAAACTGAAACTGGCTACTTGGTATGCTTTTTTCAAAGATTGGTTATTTTTGATTTTTTGGTCGATTAAAAGTAGTAAATGATCATTAAAATGAATGTTAAAAAAACTAAAATAAAAATGTTCAATTTGAATGGGATTAGGGTAAGTGACTTGAATGGGTCCATGGGACCAAGAACTGGGCTTTGCAGCAAGGCTGGGGACTAAGGGTGGGCAGCCAGGGAGACAGCCAGGAGCTTTACTACTCAGCCCTGCTGGCAACCTCTCTGTCTCCCCCTTTGTCCATCCAACCAATTTTAAAGATCGACAGCTGAGTCAGAGTCCCACAGATTTCCTGAAGTCCATCTGACAGTGACTGCTCTCTAATGAACCAAAGCGGTTTGACAGAAAGTAGCTGCCTCCTTAGCAGAACTGCAAGTTTTGAAAATTTGGGCTCCAATTTTCAACTCTTCTGATCTCCTTGTTACTTAAATGTATTAGGACAGGATGGTTGCAGTCAAGTTGTTAGAGATTGGGAGCTTGCAACTCCACTAGAGGCAGCTGCCTCTTGTAACTTCAGTAAACGGAAGAAGCTGATGTCTCTGAGCAGTTCCCTTGGTTGAATTCAGCAGACAACTATTAAACTATGAAGAATAAGGGGAATAACTATGTTTTTAATTATAACATTTCAAAATTTGCTTCTTTGAGAGAAGTTATACAAATGTGTATGTGAAATGTGGACTTTGTGGGGACTGTGGTTGATTAGCTAGGGAAACACCTACCTCCCTAAGGGTAAGTCTACTACCCGCAGCAATCGATCTATTGGGGGTCGATTTATTGCATCTAGTCTTGACACGATAAATCGATCCCTGAGCGCTCTCCCATCGACTCTGGAACTCCAGCGCCATGAGAGGCACAAGTGGAGTCGATGGGGGAGTGACGGCAGTCGACCCCGTGCCGTGAAGACGCCGAGGTAAGTCGACCTAAGATATGTCGACTTCAGCTACACTATTCCTGTAGCTGAAGTTGTGTATCTTAGGTCGATTCCCCCACCCCCCCAGTATAGACCAGGGCTAAGACAGAAAATAAGACAGATAAGATAAGAAAATAAAGTAAGACAGAAACTATCATATTGCCTCTATTTAAATCCATGGTACGCCCACATCTTGAATACTGTGTGCAGATGTGGTTGCCCCATCTCAAAAAAGATATATTGGAAATGGAAAAGGTTGCCCTTTTCTGAACAAAAATGGTTCGGGGTATGGAACAGCTTCCATATGAAGAGAGATTAGAAAGACTGGGATTTTTCAGCTTGGAAAAGAGGCGACTAAGTGGGGATATGATAGATGTCTACAAAATCATGACTAGTGTAGAGAAAGTAAATAAGAAAGTGGTATTTACTCCTTCTCATAACACAAGAACTAGGGGTGACCAAATGAAGTTAATGGGCAACAGGTTTAAAACAAACAAAATTAAGTATTTCTTCACACAACGCACAGTCAACCTGTGGAGCTCATTGCCAGAGGATGTTGTGAAGGCCAAGACTATAACACGGTTCAAAAAAGAACTAGATAAATTCATGGAGGATAGGTCCATCAATGGCTGGTTAGCCAGGATGGGCAGGGATGGTGTCCCTAGCCTCTGTTTGTCAGAAGCTGGGAATGAGCGACAGAAAATGGATCACTTGATGATTACCTTTTCTGTTCATTCCCTCTGGGGCACCTGGCATTGGCCAATGTCGGAAGGCAGGATACTGGTCTGTCCCAGTATGTCCGTTCTTATGTTATGTTCTCCCTGCCCCCAGTATGCTGCCTCCCAACCCCCAAAAAGAGAGGTGAGTATGACTGTCAAAGCAACATTTCACTGAGGGTGCATTTGAAAGTTTTCCTCTGCAAAAGTCAGTAATTAATTTTCTAAAATGTTACATGGAAAATTCAATTGTTCTCTGGAGTGTTATTGTGCCAGATTGGGGACCTCAAGTGTAAATCCCAACTAAGCCTTAGCTATGGAGTTGCTACCAGTCCCCCATAATATGGGCATGCCCATCAATGTATATTTGTATATATATGGTTGTGTATAGATATAGTTTTAAAATAATAAAACACTGTGTGAAAGATGTGGTCAGTCATCACTTTGACCACTTTACTTTTATGTTCTATTTTCTCTGTCTATTGTTCTATTTGCTATTCTTTAGATTCTAAGATCATCATGGTAAGGTGTATGCCTCCCTTTTGTATGCACAGCACCTCCCACCTCATGGCAGTTACCAGAAAAAAAAATTGCACTGGCCCCATGTTGCCTTTTTTTGGGTGCAAGCACTCCATGGGGATGTTGAAATGCAAACAAAAAAACTGTTTTTATTGTACGTACATATTTACATGGGAATACGTTAATTGCAGATTTTATAAAACCTTGGGCCCGACTCTCCATTGTCCAGCACCTTGTGTTGTCATTTACACCAGTGTAAAGGGAATGTAAAATGCTGCTGTTCTGATTGGGTAGCCTTTTACGCCCACTTCACGTTGATGTAAATCACAACACAAGGTGCAGGGCAATGGAGGAGCAGGCCTTTGTTTTTACAAAATAGCCGGGCAGCATCCATTTAAATACTGCGGGCGGGGAGAGGCTTTTCTTATTGTTAACTTTCTGTTATAGAGCCTGAACCTACATGTCTGAAGACAGTAGGAGTTTTGGCTTGCATTGACTTTAAAAGAAGCAGGACTGGGTCCAGGGTGAATAAAGAACAACTATCCTTGGGAAAACCTATCATCCTGGTGGCAGCATAATAAGGAATATGCCTAAATAACTGCTTGTTAATGTGTTTTATATTTTTAAGAAACCTTCCATCATCTCTTGTTTTTTACACAGAGCCCCTGAAGTGTGCTAATGTATCTCTGCGGAGCAAGAATCTTTAATGCTATGATCATTAAACAAACCTCATTCTGTCAAAGTAATACACAAGAGGCACGTAAGCCCAAGTGAAATAATTTGATTTGGAGGCACTTGAAAGGACAGAAGACTTTTTTTTTTTTTTAAATTAAGGTTTTAAAGAAAAAATGAACAGGAGTCAATATAATAATTTTTTTTAGAGATTAGAACATATTCATATGTACAAAAATGTACCTGCTGCAAATCACCTCTTAAACTCTGACTAATTCTATAATATCAGATAGAGGCTGGTGTTAAATCTTCTATGCTGCCTTCCACTATCATAAAATACACATACAAATCTGGTTCTTAAATATGAGCAGATTTAACTTGTCCGTGTGAATGCCAAATGTGAGGGGTTTATCATATCCATGTGATCCCAAGATTAAGTAACACCTTTCTGGAAGGATGGTCTTCTGGTTAAGGTACTACACTGGAATTCAGAGAATGCCCAGCTCTGCTTTAGACTTCACTTATGAGCTTGGGCAAGACACTTAAGGTATGTCTACACTGCAGTTAGACATGAGCAGCTGACCTGTACCAGCTGACTTGGGCTTGAGGGGCTTGGGCTAAGGAGATGTTTAACTGTAGTGTAGATGTTTGTTAGAGCCTTGCGTGGATACAAATTTATATCCATGGATGCGGATATCTGTGGATATAAATCGGTATCCACGGAACTGCAGGGCTCTCCCGGGAACTGCAGCGGCAAAAGGAGCAGAACGTGGGGCCGCCGCTCCCAGGAGCCAGCACCCCATGCCAGCAGCTCCTCCGGCATGGTTGTACCGCTCCCCCTCCCCGCCCCCCGGGCACCAGGCTCACTGGCAGCTGTCCCTGGTCATGCTCTTGTGTTCAAGTGGTGTGCATGTCCCCAGACAGGAGACACAGCCAGCCACGTGGAAGGTATGGGGGCAGGGCTACGTGCAGTACAGCCTCACTGGAGGAGTTGCCGTCACGGGGCGCTGGCTCCTGCGAGTGGCGGCCCCATGTTCTGCTCCTTTCGCTGCTGCGGTTCCCGGGAGAGCCCTGCGGTTCTGCGGATATAAATTTGTTTCTGTGCAGGACTCTAATGTTCGGGTTGTCTGGGACCCTCAGAGTTCACACACCATTATTTAACAGCCCCTTAGCCCTAACCATGTGAGCCCGAGTCAACTGACACGGGCCTGCCGTGGGTTTTTAACTTCAGTTTAGACATATCCATAATCTCTCAGTAACTCAGGTACTCCATCTGTACAATGGGGATATTTCCTTTCTTCCCGGAGGTGTTGCCAGGATAAATCCATTCATCTTTATGGGGTGCCCAGATAATAGGGTGATGGAGGCCCGATCAATACTTAGATAATTCACTGACATTTTGCATTTTCCTCCTGCTTGTTTCACTCACACATCTTGGTGTTTAGTTACCATGGTGAGGCTTTCACCCCTTGGTTTGTAGAGCTTGATTAGAAATCCCGGTGAGCTCTGCTGAGCTCACATGTGTGATCCGATGGCGAGGGCGATGGACTTGAGCTCAGGAGACACGAGTTCTATTCCTGGCTCTGCCATTGGTCTGTTGGGTCACCTTGGGCAAGTCTCTTCCCTTCTCTGTACCTCAGTTTCCCATCTGTTAAATGGGGATGATACTAACCTCCTTTGTATGGTGCTTTGAGATCTATGGATTGTCACCATAGGAGCCCCTCCATGCCAACTGTTCTGTGAACTCCTGTGAGCTCTGACACACTCACTGCACCTAACCCATTGCCATCATAGTATTTATCTGTAAAGAGCGTAGTATTTGTATAGTATCACATGAAAGCTGGTGACACGCCAGTCATTAATATCATTGCATGATGTAGATACAGATGGTGTGTAAAAAGTTGTGTGCTGGAATCATGTTTTGGGGGCAGACGTGATAAACAAGTTTGTCCTAGACAAAGAGATATGGCTTTGCCTGTTTGCCTGTGTCTATAATGTACATTGAGCAGGGTGATGCCAGAGACAAGGGGCCATTCACATCTGAGGTAAACACCAGTTATCAGGAGGATGAGGGAACAGCATGGTGTCAGCTCCCTGGAACACAAGCAGCAGGGGAGAAGAACTTTATCTGGGGATACAGTTCTAAAAGAATACATTTCTATGGGTTACTGGACTATAAAAAGGAGGGGGAGAGAAGCCCTTTGTTATTCATCACTGAGGGAACAAAGATCAACACTCTTTGCATCTATTAACAGTGGATCCCTGTCTCTGGGTTGGTAATGCTGAAAAGTAACCGTAGGTGAGAAAACGGTTCTTCCTGAAGTGCTTGCTCACGTCCATTCCATGTTAGGTGCATGCCATGTTCACCGCTGCAAGAGATTTTTCCATCAGGCCAGCTCTAGCGCTCTGGAGCTATGCGGTCTGGAGCTGCGCGCTCATGCGCTGGTGAGGAGGCGCTGGCCACCCGCCCTCTCAGTTCCTTCTTACTGCCCATAATGGTTGCATCAGCAAGGCTTCTTCCCAGTGATTTTTAGATTCTTAAATCTTAGTTGTAGTTATAAACATAGTTTTTAGTGCATATAGATATTGTGGTTGGTGTTAGTGTAGATAGATAGTCCTTATTGTCGAGGGACTCTCTTCACCCCAGAGGCTGGGCATGCCCCAGTCCCCAGGCTTCAAACCTTGTGCCTCCTGCAGCAAACCTATGCCTGTGAGCGACCCGCACTCCAGTTGCTTGAAGTGTTTGGGAGAAATTCATGTGAGGGACAAGTGCTGGATTTGTTGGGATTTTAGACCCTGCACTAAAATTGACAGAGAAATAAGGGTCAAGGCTGTCTTTATGGAAGCCGTTCTCAGACCAGCCTCAGAGCCGCGCCGCTCCGATTCTGCACCAACCGCTTTGGTGCAAAGCACTCTTCCAGCACTGTGCTCTTCCTGGCACAGTTCAGCATCTCCAGTGCCAAGGAAGAAGCACAAAAAGCATCATGCCGACAGAGGGCACTTGCTGGTGCAAAAAAAGGACAAGCAGGGGGAAGGCAGCATGCTGGGCCACTCCTCCATCCCTGGTCCCATGGTGACACCATCGACTGTGCCCAGAGTGCTGAGTCTGGTGTGAAACCCTCCGCTTTCACCTGGAATCCACCACGGTACCAGCAGCCTGACTGACCCTTCAACCCCAGAGGCTTTGGGAGCGGCCAGGGATTTACTCTCTCTCCCTGTCCCCTTGATTCTGATGGGACAGTTGCCAGCTCCAATTGTTACGCTTATGAGAAGCACACAGAACCTTTTTTTATGGGGATAAGGCAATACGCTGTGTTTGTTGAGAGTACAATTTAAGCATTAAAATCAGCATATGCTTCCATTCTCATCCCCCTGCCCCCAAAGGTTAGTTACCAGCCCTTAGCGTTGCTCAGTCAGTTCCAGTGGCCAGCTGAAACTGTACTCAATGGAGGGGAGAAGCTGGAGCTGGGTCTTTGTCGGATGCGTCCGATGTTGATGCAGAACGAACCCAAAGTCCCATGGCAATACACCCTTCTTTTTATAGTATAAGTTCTCATACAAGTCTATGGACCTTGCTGTGTCACACTGGAGCTGTTAATCACGAGGTAGTCAAGGTTGCTCCCAGCCAGCATTATTTTGGGTTGTTACTGGCTCCACTCCTCTGGCTCTGCTCTTTATCTCATCCTTGGGGTGTATGCCTTTTACTTTAGGGTCGTCAATCTGCCCTCTGGGCAATTCTAATAATAAAGTTGGTGCCTCTTGACTTCGCCACTACCCTCTTGACCACCCGGCCAATCAGTACTGGCGCCCCCTGTCTCTTATCTGTTAGCATGCCATATGTTCTTCACTCACACACAAAAGAGTGAATAATTTCAAAAGCAAGACTTATTACAAAACAACACTTCTAACCTCCTAAACACAATCATTAACATGTGAAGCAGAATAAAACCAAAACAATTTATTCTTACTAATTCAAAACTAACAAATTAAGCAAAATGGAAAAATGTTACTGCTTAGAACAAGTCTCATATTATTACTTAAGATTCTCTCCATTAGGCTTTTGGCCTACACGATGACCGGGAACAGGAAGGAGCTCCTTACTGGCACCGGGCCCAGTGGCACCTTCTAGGGGCAAGCCAGCCCTGATCCCATTGTCCTGACCATCTGCAGTCTACTGCCAGTCCCTGAACCCTCAGCACCATACAGAGGCAGCGAAGGGTACCGCTTAACCAAGGGAGGACTTTTTGAGTCTGAAGGGACATCCTACGTGCAGCCTGTGCACCACTAGACCTTGGTGCGCCCACCCCCCCTCTGCTGGCACCTGGCCAACAGGTTAGTAGCCATACTGGAACCTTGGGGGTTTCCCCTGGTACTGGGTCCTTCCTCTCATTGATTCTACTCCGTGGTTTTTGAGAGGCAGGCTATCACCTCTTCCCTCTCAGCACTGGACCCCAACTCCAGTACCAACCCCGGTGTCAATGTTCAGGATATGTCTCCCAGGAACATCACTGAGGCTGCAAGCCGCTGCCTCCTCCCCAGATGAGGCCATCTTCCGCAGGCCCACTTCAGGGCCATCCAGACCTTCTGAAGCGGATAGCTGCAGATTGAGGCGCTTAAGGAAACATCCCACAGCCTTATTGACATTCTGGCTGTAGCAGCTCCCTCCAAAGTGGCCCTACCCATTAATGAGGCTGTAATGGGTCTGGTCTAGGCCATCTGGCAAACTCCTTCTTCTCTGCTCCCCACCTCAAAGAGGACAGAAAAAAATATTATGTGCCAGCAAGTGGATTCAAGTACCTGTACTCGCATCCTCTCCCCCAGGGTCCCTCATTGTGTTGGCAGCCAATGAGAGGAACAGGCAGGGCCAGGTGAGCGCTACCCCCAAACAAAAAAACACAAAAAAACTGGATTCAATGGGTAGCCTTTAACTGCGTATCTCCAAACAGCAAACTTTGCTGGCGAGATACGTTTACAATCTGTGGAACTCCTTGGACAAGTTCAAAGACTCTCTGCCTCAAGATTCGAGGCAAGAATTCGTTTCCCTCTTGGAGGAGGGCAAGAATATGGCCAGGACATCTCTCCAAGCAGCTCTGGATGCAGCCGATGCAGCAGCAAGGACAGTGGCTTCTGTTGTCACCATGAGGTGGTATTCTTGGCTCCTCAGGACTTCCTCGCAAGGTCCAACAATCCATCCAGGACCTCCCTTTCAAAAGCTTCTCGCTATTTTCAGAGTAGACAGCAACAAAGTTTCACAGCCTGAAGACTTCTAGAGCCCGCCCTCAGGACATTGGGCCTCTAGGCTTCATCTGCTTCCAGGAAGCACTTAAGGCCCCAACAGTTACCTCATTTCTCGATGCTGCCTCTGATACAGGAGCTCTACAAAAGGAAAGGAAGTGGTTACGAATGGTGTCAGCCGCTCCCATTCACCTCAACCTCCCAGCTGGGGCCTCATAGGTACTCCAGTGGGCCCAAGCAGACCTCTGTAGATGCACCTGAGGATGCTATACCAGTTCCCGCTTCAGATCCTGCCTCCCTTTTCTTTTTGAACCATCCCACATAACATCAGACTACTGGGTGCTAAGTCCTGTGACAATGGGCTATACTCTTCAGTTTTTATCCACCCCTCCCTTCCACCTGCCTCCCTGTCCCTCTTCAGGGCCCCTTCTCACGAGCAACTCCTCACCCATAGGGACTGTGGCAGAGGTTCCTCAAGACTTGAAAGGAGGGGAATCTATTCCCAATATTTCCTAATCTCGAAGGCCCCTCCGGCCCAATCTTGATCCATGTCAACTCAATAGATATCTCAAGAAACTGAGGTTCCACCTGGTCTCTCTGGCCTCCATAATTCCCTCCCTGGATCCTGGGGACTGGTATGCTGCCATCGACTTAAAGGACACATACTTTCATATTTCTGTCTTCCGTGGCCACAGAAGATTTCTCCGATTTATTGTGAATCAATGCCACTACCAGTTCACCGCTTGTCCGTTCAGCCTGTCTGCAGTCCCTACGGTTTTCACAAAGTGTATGGTGGCAAATGGTGGTAGTAGTGGCCCTCCTTAGATGGCGAGGAGTACAGGTCTACCCATACTTCAATGACTGGCTGGCTGGTCGGTCAAAGGTCAGTTAGAAACTCACGTGCAGAACAGCGTCAGCATGGTCCAAACCACCTCCTGGGCGCTGGACTTGTTGATAAACGAGAAAAGTTGACTCTCTTTCCAGTTCAGAGAATAGAATTTATTGGGCCAATGCTCATCTTGACCCAGGCCAGAGCCTTTCTTCCAGAAATCAGACTATGTCAGACCTGATATCCAAGATCAAGGTACACCCAATTACGACTTCCCGAGTTTGCCTCAAACTTCTGAGGCACATGGCCGCATGTACTTACATGGTTCAGCATGCAAGGCTGTGTCTCAGGTCCCTACAGCTGTAGCTAGCATCAGTTTACTCCCCAAACAGACACCGCTTGGACATTGTAAACAAGAAGCAGGCAACATTATCTCCTGCAAATGTAAACAAACTTGTTTGAGCAATTGGCTGAACAAGAAGTAGGACTGGATGGATTTGCAGGCTCTAAAATTTTATATTGTTTTATTTTTGAATACAGTTTTTTTTGTTCATAATTCTACATTTGTAAGTTCAACTTTCATCATAAAGAGGATTGCACTACAGTACTTGTATTGGGTGAATTGAAAAATACTATTTCTTTTGTTTTTTTTACAGTGCAAATACTTGTAATCAAAAATAAAGTGAGCATTGTACACTTTGTGTTCTGTGCTGTAATTGAAATCAACATATTTGAAAATATAGTATTCTATTATTTAATAGTGCGATTAATCACGATTAATTTTTTTAATCGCTTGACAGTTCTAATTCATATATTTGTTTGGGTTGGAAGGGACCAATCTACCTGCATATTCAAACCACACTCTGTGTCCTACTGTCTGAACTTCTCCATACTATTTGAGCATTATTGGGTCATCTGTAAACTTCCCCCCTACTTCTATCACCTTCACTCTGGCACGGATTGACTTCCATTATCCCTGTATCTTTCCTAATAGATGAATGTCATATGCAGTCGAGTACCTCTAGTAACATCAATTCCACAAACTCCCTTGCTAGCTTGTTATATAGCCAAACTGGTCTTACACATTTTCTCCCTCATTTAACCTCATATGTTTTTGCTGCAAATTAAATCCATTGCTTCTTGTTTTGACCTTGAGACTGATGATTGGATTCTGTCTTCTTTATAACAAGATTATTTATTGAGCACCCAAAATGTGCTAAGTTCTTTCTAGGCATTAAAAATAGAAATGGTTCTTGCCCTAGAGACTATGAAGGTAGCAGGAGCTGGAAGTATCAGGGACCCCAGAGACTCTGTTCTTCTACATGCAGACATGACCTAAGAGAAGGGGAAAAATTAGGGAAGAAGGGGGGAAAAAAAGCAGTATGAGGGGAAAACTACAGTGGTCACAGATACAGGAGAATGAGTTGAATGTTTGAGTGTCCTGAGAATGTTTTTAATATTAATCCAAAGTGAATGCA
Source organism: Macrochelys suwanniensis (assembly GCA_033296515.1). Lineage (NCBI taxonomy): Eukaryota > Metazoa > Chordata > Testudines > Chelydridae > Macrochelys > Macrochelys suwanniensis. The sequence goes on along the minus strand of CM065776.1, from coordinate 237,041,208 downwards.
ATTGGGTAGAGGGAGGATTGAGGGGAATGGTAGGGAAGAGATGAGTTAATATAAGGAAAAGCATGAGGAACATGTTGAGAAAAGCAGTGAGAAGGAAAGAAAGGATTGACAGGAACATGGAGGGTAGCAAGAAAGAGGCCAAGAGCAAAGGGACTGGGAGGGAAGAAATAGGGACAAACAATCCGCAAATCAAGTTCAATTTGTGGGGTCAATCATGTGAAAACCAGGCCAAGTTGTGTAGTGTAGGCCCAGACAGCATAGGGCTTCAGGGATCTCAAGGCCCAGGGCCATAACGAAGGCGAGGCGAGTGAGGCACTCGCCTCGGGGCGCACTGCTGGCAGGGGCATAAAAGCCTGCTGGCAGGGGCGCGCCCGTCCTCCCCCGCCGCCGAAGCCGCCCCAGCTTACCTGCGGGTGGTCCGCCGGTGTGCATGCAGGAGGACTTCCGCCCTGCCGCCGAAGCTGCGGCAGTTCGGCAGAGGCTATTTTTAGCAGCCGCCGAAGCTGCTTCCGCTTACCTGCGGGAGGTCCGCCGGTGCCGCGGCTTCGGCGGCAATTCGGCGGAGGGGGGCCTCCTGCACGCACACTGGCAGACCACCCGCAGGTAAGCGGAAGCGGCTTCGGCGGCTGCTAAAAATAGCCTCTGCCGAACTGCCGCCGAAGCCGCTTCTGCTTGCCTGCGGGAGGTCTGCCGGTGCTGCGGCTTCGGTGGCAATTCGGCGGAGGGTAAGAGCCCCTAGGAATTTCTGTGCCCCTGCCTCGGGCGCAGAAATTCCTAGTTACAGCTCTGTCAAGGCCCCACCACTATTGCTACCATCTGTCTCTCTTCTCCAAAGCTGGAGACTTCCTCTTCTAATTGACCTGGCTGGGAAAGGAGAGCCGCAAGGGCTACTTGTGCCCCCAGGGAGAGGTTAAGCTCCATGAAACTACAGGTCAGGAGAGGGCCAGCTTGGTTGGGTTTCTATCATTTTTAGTCTATTGCAAAACTGAATGAGAGCAACTATAAAATCTCCCCTGTAAGGTTGCCAGTTCAAATCTGGCCCAGATTGGTTATGACAGCATTGTTACTGCCAAATGATTATATAACGTTTTTGTGGTCTGAGTCCAGTTTCAAGTGGGATGTACCCATCAAAACCTCCAATACCCCTTTGGCTGTCTGAACCTTAGATTCCAGGTCAGAGTTGGGTGCATTAATGGAGGAGTGTGTGGAATCTTATGCTGACACCGTCCACACTAAATTTTTTTAAGCTGTATTTTCTACAAAGAGAAACAACTATTTCTATGCTGGACATGTCCCTTTGATCTTTTCTCGTGGATTTCTCATTTTTCCAAACCTGTGGCTGTTGTAGCATTCCTCCGTTGTGGCTCTCCAATATGTCTTGGAATACAAAATCTTCTGTGTATGCACAGGAGAAAGAGAGAAGCAGAGAGTGGTTTTAATAACAAATCAACCAAACCCCATTGTACTCAGACCTTACAGTGTTCCAGATAAAAAAACCACCAGTGCCAAGTTCAGTTGAATAATTATCTGGCTCATTTTGCACATGACAGGCCTCTTAATACACCCAAATACAGCATTTCCCTCCCTGTGCCTCTGGTTTGGTGGAGATTACATAAAAGTTTCTTCAGTTTAGCACTATCTGTATAATACCTCCTCCCCCCCCCCCCCATACACACACACACACCCATCTCCTTCTCTGTGGTGAAAAGTCAAACCATAACTTCCCCTGTCCTTTGTTTGTGCATTTACTCCACTGTATCCATGAAGGCTTGGCCAGAGCAACTGTTCTGTATGGTGGGCTGTTGATTCGATGCAGACTGCTTCCATCTGGTGGTAAAGTCACTGTTTCTTTCTGAAAGGAGCTTTCAGTTTAATGCCTGGATAAGATCAGTCTTATTTGCAGCATTCCCTCTGGGACTATGATGCTAGGGTTGCAACATGAGGGACCAAAGAGTTTCCTCTGTTTTGTGTTACCCAGTTGGAGGCTGCTCAAAGTTTTTCATAATGTGGAACATGTCACAGAGGGATTGTCTCTTGGGTCATCAACCTGCCTATTTGCATACTCTGTGGCAACTATAGCCATTTTTATTTTTTTTACATGGAAGAGGAATATTAGGAAGTATGTAATATAATTTTAGCTTATTTTAGTGTAATGTAGATGCTAGAAATCAGGAGGAGAGCCAATGCCTTGTGACTAGTCAGGAAGTCTGGTTGAAAATTTTCTGTTGAAACTATTCTCAAATAAATGGAATTTTTCACAAAAAGTTTGTGCCTTGTGCCCCCATTCACTTTCATAGACTGGGCTCCCCACCTGGACTGCATCTGCTATGATGCACCGTGGCCAGGGACTCCTATGATGTACCACTTCTCCTCACCAAGAGGGGTGGAGACCATGGTGTCTCATGGGAGATGTCGTCTGATCAGGAAGCCCAGCCTAAAGAGAAGAATGGGAGCATGAGACAACCAAACTACAGCTCCATGCAGCACTGCGGTGGCATTTTCAGATAAGATTTGCAACTTTTAATTTTTCAGCGAAATGATTTTTTAAAAAATGTATTTACTTGAATTTCCCGCAGAACCCCCTTCCTTCCATTTTCCAACTATCTCTACTAATAGATCATCAGTACGCAGATCATGAGTGGGGGAATGATGCCCTCGCTTCAGTTGACAGATCTGTTCAATCTCGCCAGATAGGAGGGGGAATGGGTCCAGTCCACAAGTAAGCCAGTGGGAAATGTCTGAGCCTTTCATTTAACACCTCTCGAGGTAAAGTAAACTTTTTATCAACCCTCAAACATGTTATGTTCAGCTCTTGGAAAAAAAAATCTCTTGACGTAAATGTTCGAATGTCAGTCATTAGTATTCTAATGTCGATTATTGCCCTGCCTGTAACCTAACCTTTTCTGAGAAATGTCCATGCGGGTATGTCTACACTACAATTAAAACTCCACAGCAGGCCTGCGCCAGCTGATTCAGGCTTACTGGGCTCGAGCTAAGGGACTGCTTAATTGTGGTGTAGACATTAGGACTCGGTCTGGAGCCCAGGCTCTAGGACCCTGTGAGGTGGGAGGGTCCCTGAGCTCGGGCTGCAGCCTGAGCCCAAACATCTACACCACAATTGAACAGCCCCTTAGCCCAAGCCCAAGTGTAGCCAGTCACAGGTATCTAATTGCAGTGTAGGCATAGAGTAAGAAAGTGGTGGTAGGCCAAATACACCTCCATTTGATACCTGTCAACTCTCTGGACCCCAACCTGTTGGGTTTTAGACCTAGAGTCAGCATAGGAACGTTATGGGTCACAGTGATGTTTGATCATCTCTGGTCATTGGGCAGAGGTCAGATGTCCTTCCTGAGAGCTGATCTTTGAGCTGCCTTTATAACCATTAAACATGCAACGTTACTTGAAACAGCTTTGGGACATGGCAGGCAGGAACAGATGATTGTAAAGTGATTTTACCCTTTCCTTTCAGAGATTCTAGAGGGTGGCTTTGTGAAGCTGCTCTTTCCCCCTCTGCTGTTCAGTCCTTCGAGAGTCCATTTTTTTTCACCCCTCTTGTTCAGTTAAAGGGGAGCCAATGAGAGTGATTCTGGAAGCTTTTGGCTTCACTATCACTCATATGTTGCTACTTCTCTGTACATCTCCTCACCAGGCTCAGAGTGAAGAAGTGGAGTCTGTAATAGCACCCTCAGCTGAGGAAGCCTGCCGGCCTACTTTGGAATTGATTCACGGTGTCTGACTAGACTCACCATGACTGATTCCCACATAACAGCAGTGGACACTTGGACTAATGGCCAATTCACTTCTGAGTGAGGTGTGTGCAAGGTGTTGGTTGCTACCTACAAATTCTTAAATGGTCTACATCCCAGTTACCTTCTCTACTTCATCACTACGTGTAATGATGAAGATAAGCCCAGGTAGGCAGGTTATTCTGAGTAGCAGGTGTTGTCTGTAGCATTGAGTCCTACTATTTAGACTGGAATGTAGAACTCGTTTCTTTATCTGCTACCTGCAGGACTGGAATAGCTTGTCATTTAGCCCATGGCTAAATTTTCCTCATTCTTTATTTTACAATGTGTGTTTTTTCAGGAGAAAAGTAAAAGATGCTCTCAATTTGCAGAAGCAGTTGTGTACCTATTCGTCCATGTGAAATGTGCCCAGATACCACGGGGCAAGGGGGGGAATTAATTCTTTATAAATGCATTTTCCTGGGGTTTTCTATTCACTGCTGTGGCGCCTCCTTGTGTCTGCATCTGGGGATTAGCTTTTGATGCCCCTTCCTTCAGTTACTTGCCCTGTCTCTCTCCGTCTCTTTTTCTCTGGACTTGATTGCTCCCTCTTTGTGGCTTGGCCCTCCGTCCAGTTCACTATAGTTTTCTCCTTCTGGGGTATCGAAGTTTCACTGGACTGGCTGACCAGGTGTCGTTCCCAGCAGTCCTCCATTTCAAGGCAATGCCACTTCCCCAGTGGCAGGTAAGGGAACCCCAGCCCACTCACGACTCTGGATTCTGGCTCAGGGGCCCTTTAATCAGCAGCCAAAGTCTGTACCATCCCAATGTCTGCTGCCATTTCCCTTGGCCTTTTCTTACTTTACCTCTTCTAGGGTTCTGCTCCCTCACTGCTCTGGTATCCCTTCCTTCAGGGCCAGGATCCCAGGGCTTCTCCTCTCCCTCTGCCTTTCCCTCTCTAAGCCCAGCGAGCGACTGCAGACTTCAACACGGCAGCCCCTTGGTTTTCTTTCTTCCTTTTCCTGTCCATTATCCTAAAGTTCAGGACATATTTCATAGAACCCTCATCCTTTTTTCTCTTTGGTCCATAGTTCTTGCCATTCCTTCTTAAGTTCTCTCATAACCAAACTTTTGAAGTCCTGTTTACTTAAAGGGATCTGTGTATCAATCTCCTCATTTTTAAGGCGTTTTTTCCCTCCCTGCTTTATCTTCCATTTCGTTGCCTGGTATCCTGACTGTGCTGGAATCCATCCTATTACTATATGTATACCAGATTGTACTATCTCCGTAGTTAAGAACAATATTTCATTGACAGAGGGCACGGTTACACTAGAGTTTACGCCACTGTAAGATCCCTAATGTAGCTGCTCTAAGATGATAGGAGAAAGCTCTCCCGTCAGCTTAACTACTCCAGCCCCCGCAAGCAACATAGCAGTCCACACTGGTGCTTATGTTGGTGTATCTTATGTTGCTCTGGGGGGTGGTTTATTCATCCCCCACCGAGTGACATAAATTATGCTGACATAAGCTGTAGTGTAGACATAGCCTAAATCATTCCTGCTTTCTGAGGCTTCCTTTCTAATTGCCATGATCCTAGATAAAGAGTCAGTTAGGATAACAGTCGTAGTTGCGTGTATATGCCTTAACCAGGTCAGTTCCAGAAGTGTGCCCATCATTTCAGCCATTGTAATGGCCACAACATTGTATAGTCTCATAGATCTCTTAATTCCAAATTCAGGGATACAAAAAGCCATTCCTACTCTACCTGTGCTGTCATCTCTAGAGCCGTCCGCATAGGAGCCGACTCCGTGGGTGCTCTGGGGCTGGAGCACCCATAGGAGAAAAAAAAAGTGGGTGCTCAGCACCCACCGGCAGCCTGGCTGATCAGCTCCTCCCCCTCCCTCCCAGCGCCTTCCGCTTGCCACGATCAGCTGTTCAGCAGTGTGCAGGAGGCGCTGGGGGGAAGGGGGAGAGGAGGAGGAGATGGGGTGGGGACTCGAAGGGAGGGGTGAAGTGGGGGTGGGACTCAGTAGAGTAGCCGGGGGGGAGCAGGGGAGTGGCCGCTCCCCCTGTGAGTGAAGCAGCGCCTTAAAAAGTGCCGCCTGAGCCAAGCTTGAGTGGCGCTTTAAAAGGCCCGCGGTGGGCCTTTTTAAGCACCGCCCGAGCCCCGCTGCCGGAGCCGGGCTCGGGCCGCAGTGACTGGAGCCCTGGGCCCTTTAAATCACCGCCAGGGAAGCCGGTACGGTCCGGCATGGTGTACTGGCTCTTGCAGGTACCCCGTACCAGACCGTACCACCTCTGGTGAGGACCCACCGCCACCGGAGGCGCCGCCGGGTGAGTACAGGGGAAGCCTGTGGGGGAGGGGGGGCGTCTTTTTATAGCGCCGCTCCCCCTGTGCTCCGGACCTGTCTACGCTACTAGTGGGACTTGGGATGAAGTGGGGGTCCAGCACCCCCGGGGAAATCACAAAGTCAGTGCCTCTGGCCCTCAGTATAGATTTGGCAATGCTGACCCCATTTGCCATGTATGAACTCATAAATCATAGTCATGGTATTTGGCGGTCCTGCTCTTCTCTTTGCAGTCCCTCCCTGCTTCAAACTTTTTGACTTTATACCAGCCCTGCCTGCTCCTGTCCAGTGGGGCCCCATCCTCAATCATTGTTTTCCTATCAAGTTGCTTAGCCCTTTCTGAGCCACACTAACCATTTTTGCATTTTTAGTTGAATCCCATTTTATTTATTTTGGTAAATTTCTTTGAGTTAGAGACCCTATTGTCTCTTAATCTAATCTGCAAAACTCTGTGATCCTTTCAGGTTAAGATTCTTCATAAATCTGATCAACTGTATCCTCCTTGTGTTTAATGACAATACCAATTGATACCAGTCTCACTTAAGACCTCACCCAACACTTTATTCTACCTTGACACTCAATGTTGTTTTATTTATATTCCTTAACTTAATCCACATGTCTTTAGTTCCCCTATGAGTATGCCATGGAGAACCATATCAAATGTCTTAGTAAACTCTAGAGCTACTGTGTGCACTGTTTCCTTTACCCAAGACAAGCGTGATCAGGAGGAGTTGCCTGGGGTCTGTCTGAGCGGAGGTACGCTGAGTGCTGCCTTAGGGGGACTGCGCTGGTGAGTATCTGAGTGTCTGTTGAGGGGACAGTTTGGCAGTTTGACCATGTGCTTGATTGTTTGATTGCCTGTTTGAACAGTGTGAATTGGGAGTGCTTTGTTCCAGCTGGGCCTGACTCTTATAAAAAGCCAGTCAGCTGCAAACCAGCTGAGCAGCAGAGAAGCAAACAGGAGGAGTTTGCCTGGGAGTTCGCCTGGAGTGAGCCTGCCGCTGCATCCCTCTTGCAGGTTTCCCTGAGTAGCTTCTGCCACAAGTGAGAAAACTCTTAGAAGGAAGAGACTATGGATGCTGAGCGATCCGCTGTTGTGACCTGCACAGGATGTGCCATGTTTGTCTTTCTTCCACAGGATAGAAGCGACTTTGTTTGTACAAAGTGCAAGCTGATCTCCATATTGGAGGAGAAGATTCAAGGTCTGGAGAAACGAGTATCAACCCTGCGTTCCATAAGAGAAAATGAGGAGTTCCTGGATAGACGTCAGGATAGGCTTCAGTGGGAGCAGTGTTCTGAAGAATCAGAGCAGGCTACGCAGCGGGGACAGAAGGCCAGTGAGGATAATTGGCGGCATGTGACCTCCAGAAGAGGAAAGAGTATGAGACAAGTCCATGTACCAGAAACGCCGATTCAGATGAACAACCGTTTTCATGTTCTCTCCACAGGTACTAGTGCAGAGAGTGGAGTGAATGATACATCTGAGGGAACAGAGCAGAAGGAGACTCCACTGACTGGAAGGCATGAGATGCACGGTCCTAGGGATGGGGGTTCCACGACCACCACTCCCAAGAGGAGGAGGAGGGTGGTGGTGGTCGGGGACTCTCTCCTCAGGGGGACTGAGTCATCTATCTGCCGCCCTGACCGGGAAAACCGAGAGGTGTGCTGCTTGCCAGGGGCTAGGATTCGTGATGTGACGGAGAGACTGCCGAGACTCATCAAGCCCTCAGATCGCTACCCCTTCCTGCTTCTCCACGTGGGCACCAATGATACTGCCAAGAATGACCTTGAGCGTATCACTGCAGAATATGTGGCTCTGGGAAGAAGGATAAAGGAGTTTGAGGCGCAAGTGGTGTTCTCGTCTATCCTCCCTGTGGCAGGAAAAGGCCGGGGTAGAGACCGTCGAATCGTGGAAGTCAACGAATGGCTACGCAGATGGTGTCGGAGAGAAGGGTTTGGATTCTTTGACCATGGGATGGTGTTCCAAGAAGAAGGAGTGCTAGGCAGAGACGGGCTCCACCTGATGAAGAGAGGGAAGAGCATCTTTGGAAGCAGGCTGGCTAACCTAGTGAGGAGGGCTTTAAATTAGGTTCACCAGGGGAAGGAGACCAAAGCCCCGAGGTAAGTGGGGAAGTGGGATACCGGGAGGAAGCACAAGTAGGTGAGTGCAAGAGGGGAGGGCTCCTGCCCCATACTGGGACAGCAGGACGATCGGTGAGTTATCTTAAATGCCTATACACAAATGCTAGAAGCCTGGGGAACAAGCAGGGAGAACTGGAAGTCCTGGCACAGTCAAGGAATTATGATGTAATTGGAATAACAGAGACTTGGTGGGATAACTCACATGATTGGAGTACTGTCATGGATGGATATAAACTGTTCAGGAAGGATAGGCAGGGCAGAAAAGGTGGGGGAGTTGCGTTGTATGTAAGAGAGCAGTATGACTGCTCAGAGCTCCAGTATGAAACTGCAGAAAAACCTGAGAGTCTCTGGATTAAATTTAGAAGTGGGAGCAACAAGGGTAATGTCGTGGTGGGAGTCTGCTACAGACCACCAGACCAGGGGGATGAGGTGGACGAGGCTTTCTTCCAGCAACTAACAGAAGTTACTAGATCACAGGCCCTGGTTCTCATGGGTGACTTTAATCACCCCGATATCTGCTGGGAGAGCAATACAGCGGTGCACGGACAATCCAGGAAGTTCTTGGAAAGTGTAGGGGACAATTTCCTGGTGCAAGTGCTGGAGGAACCAACTAGGGGAAAAGCTCTTCTTGACCTGCTGCTCACAAACAGGGAAGAAATAGTAGAGGAAGCAATAGTGGATGGGAACCTGGGAGGCAGTGACCATGAGATGGTTGAGTTCAGGATCCTGACACAAGGAAGAAAGGAGAGCAGTAGAACAGAGACCCTGGACTTCAGAAAAGCAGACTTTGACTCCCTCAGGGAACTGATGGGCAAGGTCCCCTGGGAGAATAACATGAGGGGGAAAGGAGTTGAGGAAAGCTGGCTATATTTTAAAGAATCCTTATTGAGGTTGCAGGAACAAACCATCCCGATGTGTAGAAAGAAAAGTAAATATGGCAGGCGACCAGCTTGGCTTAACAGTGAAATCCTTGCTCGTCTTAAACACAAAAAAGCAGCTTACAAGAAGTGGAATATTGGACAAATGACTAGGGAGGAGTATAAAAATATTGTTCAGGCATGCAGGAGTGAAATTAGGAAGGCCAAATCACACTTGGAGTTGCAGCTAGCTGGAGATGTTAGGAGTAACAAGAAGGGTTTCTTCAAGTATGTGAGCAACAAGAAGAAAGTCAAGGAAAGTGTGGGCCCCTTGCTGAATGAGGGAGGGAACCTAGTGACAGAGGATGTGGAGAAAGCTAGTGTACTCAATGCTTTTTTTCCCTCTGTCTTCACAGACAAGGTCAGCTCCGAGGCGGCTGCACTCCGCAGCACGGTATGGGGAGGAGGTGACCAGCCCTCTGTGGAGAAAGAAGTAGTTCGGGACTATTTAGAAAAGCTGGACGAGCACAAGTCCATGGGGCCGGATGCACTGCATCCGAGGGTGCTAAAGGAGTTGGCTGATGTGATTGCAGAGCCATTGGCCATTATCTTTGACAAATCATGGCAATCGGGGGAGGTCCCGGACGACTGGAAAAAAGCTAATGTAGTGCCAATCTTTAAAAAAGGGAAGAAGGAAGATCCGGGGAACTACAGGCCAGTCAGTCTCACCTCAGTCCTTGGAAAAATCATGGAACAGGTCCTCAAGGAATCAATTCTGAACCACTTAAAGGAGGGGAAAGTGATCAGGAACAGTCAGCATGGATTCACCAAGGGCAAGTCATGCCTGACTAACCTAATTGCCTTCTATGATGAGATAACTGGCTCTGTGGATGAGGGGAAAGCAGTGGATGTGCTATTTCTTGACTTTAGCAAAGCTTTTGATACAAGCTCCCACAGTGTTCTTGCCAGCAAGTTAAAGAAGTATGGGCTGGATGAATGGACGGTAAGGTGGATAGAAAACTGGCTGGATGGTCGCGCTCAACGGGGAGTGATCAATGGCTCCATGTCTAGTTGGCAGCCGGTATCAAGTGGAGTGCCCTAAGGGTCGGTGCTGGGGCCGGTTTTGTTCAATATCTTCATCAACGATCTGGAGGATGGTGTGGACTGCACCCTTAGCAAATTTGCAGATGACACTAAACTGGGAGGAGTGGTTGATACGCTGGAGGGTAGGGACAGGATACAGAGGGACCTAGACAAATTAGAGGATAGGGCCAAAAGAAATCTGATGAGGTTCAACAAGGACAAGTGCAGAGTCCTGCACTTAGGACGCAAGAATCCCATGCACTGCTATAGACTAGGGACCAAATGGCTGGGCAGCAGTTCTGGAGAAAAGGACCTAGGGGTTACAGTGGACGAAAAGCTGAATATGAGTCAACAGTGTGCCCTTGTTGCCAAGAAGGCTAACGGCATTTTGGGCTGTATAAGTAGGGGCATTTCCAGCAGATCGAGGGACGTGATTATTCCCCTCTATTCGGCACTGGTGAGGCCTCATTTGGAGTACTGTGTCCAGTTTTGGGCCCCACACTACAAGAAGGATGTGGATAAATTGGAAAGAGTCCAGAGGAGGGCAACAAAAATGATTAGGGGGCTGGAGCACATGACTTATGAGGAGAGGCTGAGGGAACTGGGATTGTTTAGCCTGCAGAAGAGAAGAATGATGGGGGATTTGATAGCTGCTTTCAACTACCTGAAAGGGGGTTCCAAAGAGGATGGATCTAGACAGTTCTCAGTGGTAGAAGATGACAGAACAAGGAGTAATGGTCTCAAGTTGCAGAGGGGGAGGTTTAGGTTGGATATTAGGAAGAACTTTTTCACTAGTAGGGTGGTGAAGCACTGGAATGGGTTACCTAGGGAGGTGGTGGAATCTCCATCCTTAGAGGTTTTTAAGGTCAGGCTTGACAAAGCCCTGGCTGGGATGATTTAGTTGGGGTTGGTCCTGCTTTGAGCAGGGGGTTGGACTAGATGACCTCCTGATGTCCCTTCCAACCCCCTGAGATTCTATGATTCTATGATCTGTTTTTGATTTAATTCTACTTTTTATCAATTTATATTTCTCAAGGATCTTAGTGTTGATTACTTCATTAATTCTTCCACCAATTTTCCAGGTATTGAAGGTCTGTAGTCTCGCTTTTAATCCTCAGGAACTTCACCTGTCTTCAACAAAATCTCAGAATTAATACCCCCAGTGCTTACAGTATTATTCCTCCTTGTTCCTTGAAGATTGGGTTGTGTGAATCCGTCTTCTAGGTGCTAAGCAGGATCAAAGTTAGTACTCGAATTGGAGATCTCTGAAGAACACTTGGTACTGTAGGAAGTATCGTTGTTAATTTTGTGCTTGGTACTCATTCCTCTTAAGGTATGTCTACACAGTAGATGGAAGGGTGCCTCCCAGGGTGGGTGGAAGACCCACTAGCTCGGCTAAAGTTAATGTGCTAAAAATAGCAACATAGGTGGTAGCTTGAGCTAGCCGCCAGAGCATGTACCAGAGAGCTCAGGGGTCGGGCTTGGGCAGCTAGCCCAAGCTGTTGCTTGTGCTGCCATGGTCACACAGATATTCTTAGCGCACTAGTTCAAGCAGAGCTAGTACACTGGGAAACACCCTCCCAGCTGCTGTGTAGACATACCCTTAGTACTGAACCAATATTCCAACCAGATATTTGGGGTGCCCCACAATCTGGAAGAGCTGTCTTTCCAGTGAGATGTGAAATGGGGTTCTGACTACTTGCATTAAATATTCATGCCCTTTGTGTAAGGTACAAAGTGTCATCTGCTGATCAAATTTTCAGTAAGGTAATTATGCTTTACCTACCTGAAATTCCCATTACAGTTTCTGTAGAATATGGCATTTATCTCTTGCTGACCTAGACAGTTGAATTGTACTGCTGTTTCTGGTTTACCACAAGATCAATCTTTCTTTTGATATGTTGGCACTTCTGATTCCAGTTCTCTCTGGAACCAGGATATAATTACACAAAAATGAAAAATACCAGGGGATTTTCTTCCAAATTACTTTTGCTATTGGACGGGAAGAAATATTATTTTCATACTGTGCTGACTCTAAATCACTTTGATTAGCTCAGTCATAGGATAAGGAAGTCTTAGGTGGGGAGAACATTAGGGATTCAGAGGATGAGTTGTAGGAAATCTTGTATTTCCTGATTTTGAGCAAGTGGTGAATTAATTTCCAAAAAAGGGGAATTTTTGCAACATCAACGAGCAGTTGGAGCTGATTCTTTTTACTTAGCTTATTATTTGCCAGCATGTGTTATCATCATATGCGAATCTAGTCTTAATGTAATCTTGTAATTTTTTCTTTATTCCAAAGTGTATTGAAGACATCTAATATTGACAGCTGAGTTTCTTCCATTATATACTTATCGATATGTCACCTTAGCAACAGGTGTGCCCTTAGTTTCCAAATTAACGTTTTACTTGTTAGGGCAAGTGTCAACATCACTGGCAATATTCCTCATTCTAATAACATAACTCACCTAATGATAAAAATGTAGACAGAAGCTTTAAGGGCAGTACTGTGCATTGCAGCCAACGGTGAAACACATGAATAAAATACTGTGTAGGTTTTCTGAACATGCAAAACCTGCGGGAAGGTTCACGTTAGAATTTGGTTTGTGTCTTGGGACATGCGAGTTTGTATTTTATCTCATCCACCTAGTCTTTCCCTAGTTCCTTTGTTTTTTCTCTTTCATCCCAGACCATGCTCAGCGTTGATACTCTGTCCATCCTCTCTGAACACCCCTACACATGAAGACTCCCAACCAATTATCGCTCTGTCCCCCCAGCTCCTCCACCCTGACTCCCCCTCTATTGATTCTCCTTCCCTGTTTCCTCTCAACGCTTTGCTCCCAATTCCCCAAAAACAGATCCTACTATCCCCAGTTTTATCTTCCCCAAGATCCCTAACATTTCAGCAATTCCCACCCCCACTGCTCCACCCCTTTCTTGTGGGGCAAGATTCCCATGGTTGCATTGGGTTGCCCAATAGGGAGATGAACCATTCTGTGCTAGGCACACTCCTCCTAAGGTTCAGAGAGTGTCAGTGAGTGCAATGAAATAACCATTTGTAACTTTCAGTATTTTCAGTGTGAATTTATTTTGATCTGAAAAAAATGCATTTTACGTGAAAGTAGGACCATTTTTCAGAGTGGACTTTAACTCAGAAATTATCTTCTTTACATGGAAAAACCAGATATTGTGGACTAACTTTCTTTGCAAAGTCTGAAAGAAAGTTTCAAGAACAGTATGGAAAACATCTGATTTTTTTTCCCCCACACACCCCCTAGTAATTGTGGAGGGAATTTTATCGTTTCTGCAGTTCAAAAAGGATTTTGGATAATGACGCTTTTGAGATTTGTAGTGCAATAATTCTCAGTTCCTCAAGGGGGAGCTTATACACAAGCTAACTAGCTGACTTCAAGGTGCTGGTTTGGGCTTTCAGTAGGCTGTCTTTTCAGGAATGCTGTCACTTTTATAATAAAGTATTGGGATTCTGCTTTCCACTATGAGGTGCAATTATATGAGAGCTATAATTTATTACAATAGACTCACTTTATCCCAACAGAACATGAAAATTCTTGCAGTCCTGGGTCTGGTCATGTTGTACAGACCAGTTAAGGTTGTATAAAGATTGCCATTCTTACCCCCTGCTTTCAGTTCTTTATAAACTCCTGGAAACCATTACCTGTGGGACTGAAATGTTCCATGTCTCTGCTTGAAAGCAATTCTGTTTGTGGAAGTTTGGAACAAAAACAGTTGAGCCTTTCCCTGAGCATAGAGAGAGGAGAATAGAGAGAAAAAACACTTTCCCCCATTATAATAAAAATAAATAAAACCCAGCTCTAGCGCTCAAATATCTGGATTTAGAGAGTTGAATTGGCAGGGCAATAGCCCTCAGTAAAGAGAAGTGCCTTTGAGAGTTCCGATGAAAATGATTTGTGATTTGGCATAGTTATGAAGACTGGTTGAAAGTCCTGCAATACGTATGCGTGGTTCATTTGGCACTGAATTTTCTCCCTGTGCTCATGGAGTGCACATTTAATGAAAGCCGTGCTGCCCCGGAGTGCAAGGCTCACTTATCTGCATGGCGAAGCATCCAGCACCTTCCATTGAATTTGGTGGAAAGATTTCCTTTTGACTTCAATAGGGTTAGGATTGGGCCCAAAGTAAACAAGAGAGGACTCTCTCTAAGCCCCCACCTCATTCACGGCTCGATCCTGCAAGGGTCTAAGTACCTCCTGTGACGTGCTTATCTAGCTGCTCTGATCTTGGAGATGCTAGCACTCAGTAGGTTGTTGAGAAAGGCTAGATGTTCCTTCTAAGTGCATCCACCCAAGCAGGGTTGCTCAGCACTCAAAAGGGGAAGTCTGGGAGGTAGAGTTTTAGTATGTTTTACAAAACTGGGGCCTGATCCAAAGTCCATTGAAATCAATGGGAACTTTCCCAGTGACTATAGTGACTTTGTACCAAATGCCAGCTATTTGTGTGATCTTGAGCAAGTAATGCAGGTCCTTAGCTTGGTCAAAAGCAGTTACACCATGTTTTAACCAGTAGTACCTCCTTAGGCCAAATGTATAAAGACAATATGCTGGCTGGGCTTTGATGTGTTTCTCTAGTCACTAGTGAGTAGTAAAATATTGCTACGAGATGAAGGACTTTATTACTTAGCTCAAGTGATATGGGCTTGAGCTTCAAGGCTATAAGTCACCAGTTCTATTTTTGCTGATGACCTTGGAGGGAGATTGATTGAATAAATCCTGCTGATGAGTGTAACATTGCGAAGTTCATGGGCAGCAGTAACCTCCTATACAAGAGTACAGTACAGGGCTCTTTCCAACTCTAGTGACCTCCAGGGCCGGCTCTAGCTTTTTTGTCATCGAAGCAAAAAAAAAAAAGGGGGGGGGGGGAACGGCCAGAATGTGCTGCCCCAAGATTGACAAGAATGCCACCCCTTAAAATGTGCCGCCCCAAGCACGCGCTTCCTCTGCTGGTACCAAGAGCCGGCCCTGGTGACCTCCAAATCATACACAAACATAACCAGCTGCATGTTGAACCTCTGTTATACATTGTATATAACCAGTATGTTAAGAAAGCTACAAGATGCCAAGACCACCCCCTTCACCCAGGCAAGAGATACAAAAACCCAAACCCAGGGAATTTTCCGTGCATATTAGAAATAAGGGGACTGTAGAGAATACACATGTGCACATTGTAGACCTGATTGCAATTATTAATTTTGTGGCCTACAGCTTCTGCAAACCTGCTCTGAGTCACAAACCTGCAAACATGGTATGAAGGGCAATATGGTAGCACAGGGGACTCCATACTCATTCACAATAAGGGGAACCTTTTGGGAAAGAGGGACCCTATATTGGAAGGATGGGCTCCACCTAAACCAAAATGGAACCAGATTGCTGGCACTTAAAATTAACCAGGTTGTAGAGCAGTTTTTAAACTAAGGGCTGAGGGAAAGCTTACAGGTGTGCAAGAGCACTTGGTTCGGACAGAGACATCCCTTAGAGGAGTATCTATTCATCGAGATTCTCTATAATCCTTGTAAGGAGGATAGGATGGAAGATAAAATATAGGTAGGATCTGATGAGAAACAGTCAAATGAAAGAGTCCCATCAATTACATCACGTAATGGCAGACAGCTTAAAAAGTGACAATTTTTAAAAGTGCTTATATACAAATGCTAGAAGTCTAAATAATAAGATGGGTGAACTAGAGTGCCTTGTATTAAATGAGGATATTGATATAATAGGTGTCAGGGTTCCCTCCCCACTCTAAACTCTAGGGTAAAGACGTGGGGACCCGCATTCAGAGCCCCTAAGCTTATTTTTACCAGCTTAGGTTAAATCCCCCAAGGTACAAAATTCCCTGCACCCTGAGAAATGCTTCTCGCTGCCACCATCAAGTATCTAACAGGAATCCAGGAAAGGAATCACTTGAACTTCCCTCCCCCACAAAATACCCCCTCAAGCCGTACACCCCCTTTCCTGGGGAAGCTTGAGAACAATCTCCCAATCAATTGGTTACACAGTGATCTAAAAACCCACCCCCTGGGTTTTAACACCATAGAAAACAGTCAGCTTCTTAAAAGAAGGATTTTATTAAAAATAAAGAAGGTAAAATCATCTCTGTAAAATCAGGATGGTAACTATTTCACAGGGCACTATTTCCAAACTCAGAGAGATTTCCCCCTCTGGACAAAACGTTAAAGTTACAGAAAACCATGAATAACCCCTCCCCCCCCCCTTGCCCCTTCTAACACAGGGAATACACCAAGCCGAAATTAAACAGAAATCTATGCGCTATGCTATCTAAACTTACTTCAGAAAAGGGAGGTTTGATTTTCTGCAGGTTCCTTCTGTCTTCCAAGATCACTCTGACCCAGACAAAGACACACACTAAAACCTTCCCCCCTCCCAAAGTTTGAAAGTATCTTGTCCCCTTATTGGTCAGATGCCAGCCAGGTCAGGTGTCAGTCTGGCTACCTGCATTTCTTAACCCTTTACTGGAAAGAGGATTTTATAGCACTGCATCAGACCCTCTCCCCCTTCCCTTCATATTTATGACACGCCCCCCAAATCACCGATAGTGTGAAACACTGGCTGTGATTTCTTCCTGGAGCTCTAAAAGAAAACAAAAGTAATAAGACACATGAATCTCCAAATATACTAATAACTGGATAAAGACTAACAATATTGTCCACATTGCAAGGACGATTTTAACCAGTTGGTTCGGGGAAACTTTCATGGGAGAGTGCATCAGCCACTTTGTTAGAAGCTCCTGAAATGTGTTGTATTTCAAAATCAAAATCTTGGAGAGCCAAACTCCATCGAAGGAGTTTTTTATTATTTCCCTTGGCGGTATTAAGCCACTGTAGTGCAGCATGGTCGGTTTCCAGGTGGAAACGCCGTCCCCAAACGTATGGGCATAGCTTTTCCAGAGCATAGACAATGGCGTAACATTCCTTCTCACTGATTGACCAGTGGTTTTCCCTCTCAGACAGCTTCTTGCTGAGAAACACGACAGGATGGAATTCTTGATCTGGTCCTTCCTGCATTAAGACTGCTCCCACACCACGCTCGGATGCATCTGTGGTTACTAGGAACGGTTTATCAAAGTCCGGGGCCCTTAGCACAGGGTCAGACATGAGTGTTGCTTTAAGCTGGTTAAAGGCCTTCCGACACTCATCAGTCCACTGAACCGCATTTGGCTGGTTCTTTCTGGTTAGGTCAGTTAGAGGGGCGGCGATTTGGCTGTAGTGCGGTACAAATCGCCTGTAATATCCGGCCAAGCCTAAGAAAGATTGGACCTGTTTCTTTGACTTTGGGACAGGCCACTTTTGGATAGCCTCCACCTTGGCCTGTAGGGGGTTAATAGTTCCTTGACCCACCTGGTGTCCAAGGTAAGTCACTCTGTTGAGGCCTATTTGACACTTTTTAGCCTTAACAGTTAGTCCTGCCTCTCGTATGCACTCGAAGACCTTCTGGAGATGCTCCAGGTGTTCGGCCCATGAGTCAGAAAATATGGCCACATCGTCAAGATAGGCAACTGCCGATTCTCCCAATCCCGCTAGGAGACTATCTACCAGTTTCTGGAATGTGGCAGGTGCATTCCGCAGCCCGAAAGGGAGTACATTAAATTCATACAGCCCGACATGGGTGATGAAGGCTGACTTTTCCTTGGCAGATTCATCTAGCGGCACCTGCCAGTACCCCTTGGTTAAGTCTGAGGTGGAGATGAACTGGGCACGTCCCAGTTTCTCCAATAGTTCATCTGTGCGAGGCATTGGATAGTTGTCTGGGCAAGTCACAGCATTTAGCGTACGGTAGTCCACGCAAAAGCGTATTTCCCCATCTGGTTTGGGGACTAGAACCATGGGAGAGGCCCATGCACTGCTAGAGGGACGGATTATACCCATCTGTAGCATGTCTTGAACCTCCCGTTCTATAGCAGTTTTGGCGTGAGGAGCCACTCGGTAAGGTCGGGCTCTAATTGGGTGGGCATTACCTGTCTCAATGGAGTGGTATGCCCGTTCGGTCAGTCCTGGGGTGGCTGAGAACATCGGTGCGAATTTAGTGCACAGCTCCTGGATTTGCTGGCGCTGCATACATCCGAGGGTCATTGAGAGGTTCACCTCTTCCATGCCACCGTCATTTTTCCCTTCATAGTAGACACCTTCAGGCCACTCAGCGTCTTCTGCTCCCTGGGCAGTAAACTGACAAACCTTCAATTCTTGGAGGAAAAAAGGCTTTAGAGAATTAACATGGTACACTTTAGGCTTGAGAGTTGTGGTGGGGAATGCTACGAGATAGTTCACAGCTCCCAGGCGTTCTTGGACTGTAAATGGCCCTTCCCATGACGCTTCAATTTTATGGGCCCGGAGCGCCTTCAAGACCATGACTTGGTCCCCTACCTTAAAGGAACGCTCTCTGGCATGTTTATCATACCAGGCCTTTTGCTCTTCCTGAGCCCCTTTTAGGTTTTCTCTAGCAAGGGCTAAAGAGTCTCGGAGGGTGTTTTGTAGGTTGCTTACAAAGTCCAGAATGTTAGTTCCCGAAGAAGACGTAAACCCCTCCCATTGCTGTTTCACCAGCGGTAATGGCCCTTTAACCTCACGGCCATACACAAGTTCAAATGGTGAAAACCCTAAACTGGGATGTGGTACAGCCCTGTAGGCAAAGAGCAACTGCTGTAACACTAGGTCCCAATCGTTGGAGTGCTGGTTTATGAATTTACGTATCATGGCTCCCAAAGTTCCATTAAACTTCTCCACCAGACCATTTGTTTGATGGTGGTAAGGGGTGGCAACCAAGTGGTTCACCCCATGAGCTTCCCACAGGCTTTTCATGCTCCCTGCCAGGAAATTAGTTCCTGAATCAGTAAGGATGTCGGCGGGCCAACCTACCCTGGCAAAAATCTCTGTTAATGCCTGGCATACACTTTTAGCCCGGGTGTTGCTCAGAGCTACTGCTTCTGGCCATCGGGTGGCAAAATCCATGAAAGTCCGTATGTACTGCTTTCCTCTGGGTGTCTTTTTCGGAAAAGGACCCAGAATATCCACATCTACCCACTGAAATGGAACTTCAATTATGGGGAGTGGCTGGAGAGGGGCTTTGACCTGGTCTTGGGGTTTTCCCACTCTTTGGCACACCTCACAAGACCAGACATAGGTAGAAATATCCTTGCCCATTCCCTCCCAGTGGAATGACCTCCCCAAACGGTCTTTGGTTCTGTTCACCCCAGCATGACCACTAGGATGATCATGGGCTAAGCTCAAGAGCTTTAGCCGGTACTTAGTCGGAACCACCAACTGTCTCTGAGGACGCCAGTCTTCCTGGTGTCCACCAGAAAGAGTCTCCTTATATAGAAGTCCTTTTTCTATAACAAACCGGAATCGATTAGAAGAGCTGAGAGGCAGTGGGGTGCTCCGTCCCACTGTCCAAGCTCTCTGTAGGCTTTCATCTGCTTCCTGCCAGGCTTGGACCTGTTCCCTAGATGCTGGAGACATCAGTTCCTCACTGGGTTGTGGACCTGGGCTGGGTCCCTCTGGAAGCGATGTAGGTGATGGGGTTGTTTCCATTGACTGTGAACCGCTCTCCGCTGGTGCACAATGTGGTAATTCAGGCTCTGGCTGAGCCTCTTGTATGGAGTTATCGGCTGCTGCTGCCATTGCAGGCTCGGTGGTGCCCTCTGGTGTTGGCACGGTAGATGGGGTTGCAAGCGCTGGACTCAGTGCTGGCAATGGTTCTGGTGCTGGTTGCTTTGCCAGTTCCGGTTCCGAGACTGGCTTTGGTTGGGTTTCTGCGACTGGATCTATGACGGCTGTTGCAGTTGTTGGCAGGGTGTCCAGTTCCACCACCTCTATCTGGGTCTCTGGTAGTACAGATGGGGTTCTGGTGGAAGTCTCAGGAACAGAGCTAGGTGTGACAGCTTGCTTAGCCTTGCTGCGGGTGACCATTCCCACCCTCTTGGCTAGCTTCACACAATTTGTCAAGTCTTCCCCCACCAACATGGGAATGGGATAATCATCATAGACTGCAAAAGTCCAATTTCCTGACCAGCCCTTGTACTGGACAGGCAACACGGCTGTAGGTAAATCAAAAGATTTGGACTTGAAGGGTTGAATCGTCACTTGCGCCTCTGGGTTGATTAAGCTGGGGTCCACTAAGGATTTGTGGATAGCCGACACTTGTGCTCCAGTGTCCCTCCACGCTGTAACCTTCTTTCCCCCCACACTCACCGTTTCCCTTCGTTCCAAGGGTATCTGGGAGGCATCTGGGCCTGAGGACCTTTGGTGTGACCCCGGTGCAATGAACTGTATTCTTTTGGGGTTCTTGGGGCAGTTGGCCTTCACATGCCCCAATTTGTTACATTTGAAACATCGCCCAGCTGACTGGTCAGTGGGGCGAGGTGGATTGCTGGAGAATGGGGTGGTGGGGCAATAAGGGGTCTGGGTTTTTTCTTGTGGGGCCTTGGGCTGCTCCTGGTGAGGGGGTGTGGTCTCGGGTTTTCCTTTCTGGTATCTCCCCAAACTATGACCAGGGTTGTTCCTCTCTGCTTCCTGCACCCCTTGTGTGCCAAATTTCCTTGCCCCTCTGCTGATCTGGGACTGTTCGTATTGATCAGCATAAGCAGCAAGGCTGTCTGCTGAGTCCATTTTCTTATCCCATAAACACTGTCTTATATCATCCTTGGACATATTCAGGAATTGTTCCTGAGCCATCAAATCACACACTCCTTCAAAGCTAGTAACATTCCTTCCCTTGACCCATTTATTTAACAGCTCCTTTATCCGGTTTACATAAGCTACATTACTTAGTCCAGGCCCTCGGATAAGGGTTGGAAATTTTACTCGGTAAGTTTCAGGTGGAACTTGAAATTGTTTTGAAACCAAATCCTTGAATTTCTCATAGTCAGAAGCCTCATCAAGAGGCATGTCATTGAATATGTCCAGAGCACTTCCAGTCAACTTTGCTACCAATATGGTCATTTTGTGAGCATCAGGAATGGTATGGAGATTGCATAGTCTCTCAAAGGTGAGAAAATATTCCGCAATATCATGGGATTCATCATACGGTGGACATAGTCGCTCCCATTTGTGGGTTGTTGGGGAAGGATTATTAGTGTTATTCGGTAGATTCTGCTCCGCCCTGGTCTTCTCCATCTCCAGGGCATGCTTCCTCTCTCTTTCTTTCTCTTCCATCTCCATCTGTTTAAGTTGTAGCAGTCTTGCATGTTTTTTCTCCTCCTCATCAGCTTGTAGCCGGGCTATCTCAAGTTTAATAGCTGCTTCACTGGCAGTCATCTTAGCCTTTCTGTTTTTAATCTGTCTTAACCCGATAGAGTTAGAAAGGAAAAAAAAACTTGCTTGGGTATTCCCTGTAGGGGTTAACTACCTGCTTTCATATGTACATACTCTAGCTCCTAGCAGCTTAACCCCTCCCCCCTCCCTGCTTCCAGCAGCTACAGGGAAGAGTCAGAGAGAAGAAAAAAAATTTCTAAACTCCCTGTGTCTGGTTCAAAAAAAATCTCTGGTTCAATATATCCCACCGCTCTGCCACCATGTCAGGGTTCCCTCCCCACTCTAAACTCTAGGGTAAAGACGTGGGGACCCGCATTCAGAGCCCCTAAGCTTATTTTTACCAGCTTAGGTTAAATCCCCCAAGGTACAAAATTCCCTGCACCCTGAGAAATGCTTCTCGCTGCCACCATCAAGTATCTAACAGGAATCCAGGAAAGGAATCACTTGAACTTCCCTCCCCCGCAAAATACCCCCTCAAGCCATACACCCCCTTTCCTGGGGAAGCTTGAGAACAATCTCCCAACCAATTGGTTACACAGTGATCTAAAAACCCACCCCCTGGGTTTTAACACCATAGAAAAAGTCAGCTTCTTAAAGAAGGATTTTATTAAAAATAAAGAAGGTAAAATCATCTCTGTAAAATCAGGATGGTAACTATTTCACAGGGCACTATATTTCCAAACTCAGAGAGATTTCCCACTCTGGACAAAACGTTAAAGTTACAGAAAACCATGAATACCCCCCCGCCCCTTGCCCCTTCTAACACAGGGAATACACCAAGCCGAAATTAAACAGAAATCTATGCGCTATGCTATCTAAACTTACTTCAGAAAAGGGAGGTTTGATTTTCTGCAGGTTCCTTCTGTCTTCCAAGATCACTCTGACCCAGACAAAGACACACACTAAAACCTTCCCCCCTCCCAAAGTTTGAAAGTATCTTGTCCCCTTATTGGTCAGATGCCAGCCAGGTCAGGTGTCAGTCTGGCTACCTGCATTTCTTAACCCTTTACTGGAAAGAGGATTTTATAGCACTGCATCAGACCCTCTCCCCCTTCCCTTCATATTTATGACAATAGGCATCACAGAAACTTGGTGGAATGAGGATAATCAATGGGACACAGTAATACCCGGGTACAAAATATATCGGAAGGACAAAACAGGTTGTGCTGGTGGGGGAGTGACACTATATGTGAAAGAAAGCATAGAATCAAATGAAGTAAAAATTGTAAATGAACCAAACTGTACCATAGAATCTTAATGGATAGTAATTCCATGCTTTAATAATAAGAATATAGCCATAGGGATCTATTACCGACCACCTGACCAGGATGTTGATAGTGACTGAAGTGCTCAGGGAAATTAGAGAGGCTATAAAAACAAAAAAAACCCTCAGTAATAATGAGAGATTTCAACTATCCCCATATTGACTGGGTTCGTGTCACCTCTGGACAGGATGTAGAGATAAAGTTTCTTGACACCTTAAATGACTGCTTCTTGGAGCAATCAGTTCCGGAACCCACAAGAGGAGAGGCAATCCTGATTTAGTCCTAAGTGGAGCACAGGATCTGGTCCAAGAGGTAAATATAGCTGGACTGCTTGGTAATAGTGACCATAATATAATTAAATTTAACATCCCCGTGGCGGGGAAAACTCCACAGCATCCCACCACAGTACCATTTAATTTCAAAAAGGGGAACTACCCAAAAATGAGGAAGCTAGTTAAACAGAAATTAAAATTTAGAGTACCAAAAGTGAAATCCCTGCAAGCCACATGGAAACTTTTTAAAGACACCATAATAGAGGCTCAATTTAAATGTATTACCCCAAATTAAAAAACATAGGAAGGGAACCAAAAAAGTGCCACCTTGGCTAAACAACAAAGTAAAAGAAGCAGTCAGAGGCAAAAAGGCATCCTTTAAAAAGCGGAAGTTAAATCCTATTGAGGAAAATAGAAAGGAGCATAAAATCTGGCAAGTGAAGTGTAAAAATATAATTAGGAAGGCCAAAAAAGAATCTGAAGAACACTTAGCCAAAGACTCAAACAGTAAAAGCAATTTTTTTTAAAAGCATATTGAAGCAGGAAGCCTCCTAAACAACCAGTGGGGCCACTGGATGATCAAGATGCTAAAGCAGCACTCAAGGACGATAAGGCCATTGCGGAGAAACTCAATGAATTCTTTGCATTCTTCATGGCTGAGGATGTGAGAGAGATTCCCAAAACTAAGCCATTCTTTTTAGGTGACAAATCTGAGGAACTGTCCCAGATTGAGGTGGTGTCAGAGGAGGTTTTGGAACAAATTGATAAACTAAACAGTAATAAAGTCACCAGGACCAGATGGTATTCAGAATTCTTGAGTGAAGAAACTCAAATGTGAAATTGCAAAACTACTAACTATGGTATGTAACTTATTTAAATCAGCTTCTGTACCAGATGACGGGAGGATAGGTAATGTGACGCCAATTTTTTAGAAAGGCTCCAGAGGTGATCCTGACAATTACAGGCTGGTAAGCCTAACTTCAGTACCTGGCAAACTGGTTGAAACTATAATAAAGAACAGAATTATCAGACAAATGGAGGGACTTGTCAGGGAAGAGTGAGCATGTTTCTGTAAATGGAAATCATGCCTCACCAATCTACTAGAATTTTTTTAGGGTGTCAGCAACCATGTGGACAAGGAGGATCCAGTGGATATATAGTGTACTTAGATTTTCAGAAAGCCTTTGACAAGGTCTGTTACTAAAGGCTCTTAAGAAAAGTAAGCTGTCATGGGATAAGAGGGAAGGTCCTCTCATGGATTATTAACTGGCTAAAAGAAAGGAAACAAAGGATAGAAGTAAATGGTCAGTTTTCAGAATGGAGAGAGGTAAATAGTGGTGTCTCCCAGGGGTCCAGTACTCTTCAACATATTCATAAATGATGTGGAAAAAGAGGCAAACAGTTGAGGTGGCAAAATTTGGAGATGATACAAAACTACTCAAGATAGCTAAGTCCAAAGCAAATTGTGAAGAGTTACAAAGGGACCTCACAAAACTGGGTGACAAAATGGCAGATGAAATTGAATGTTGATAAATGCAAAGTAATGCACACTGGAAAACATAATCCCAACTATACATATAAAATGATGGGATCTAAATTAGCTGTTACCACTCAAGAAAGAGATCTTGAAGTCATTGTGGATAGTTTTCTGAAAACATCCACTCAATGTGCAGCAGCAGTCAAAAAAGCTAACAGGATGTTGGGAATCATCAAGAAAGGAATAGATAATAAGACAGAGAATTTCATATTGCCTCTATATAAATCCATGGTTCGCCCACATCTTGAATACTGCGTGCAGATATGGTCGCCCCTTCTCAAAAAACATCTATTGGAATTGGAAAAGGTTGCCCTTTTCTGAACAAAAATGATTCAGGGTATGGAACAGCTTCCATATGAGGAGAGATTAAAAAGACTAGGACTTTTCAGCTTGGAAAAGAGATGACTAAGGGGGGATATGATAGATGTCTATAAAATCATGACTGGTGTAGAGAAAGTAAATAATGAAGTGTTATTTACTCATAACACAAGAACTAGGGGTCACCCAATGAAATTAATAGGCAGCAGGTTTAAAACAATCAAAAGGAAGTATTTCTTCACACAACGCACAGTCAACCTGTGGAACTCTTTGCCAGAGGATGTTGTGAAGGTCAAGACTATAACAGGGTTCAAAAAAGAACTAGATAAATTCATAGAGGATAGGTCCACCAATGGCTCTTAGCAAGGATGGGCAGGAATGGTGTCCCTAGCCTCTGTTTGCCAGAAGTTGGGAATGGGCAACATGGGATGGATCACTTGATAATTACCTGTTCTGTGCGTTCCCTCTGTGGCAGCTGGCATTGGCCACTGTCGGAAGACAGGATACTGGGCTAGATGCACCTTTAGTCTGACCCAGTATGGCTGTTCTTATGTTGTTCCATTCTCAAGTCCCTGGCTACTGCTACGCATATTACGCAACAGAAACCAAGTTAGGGAAATAAAAACCTGTCCGCACACAAATCCATGGCCTAAAGTCCTGAATAACAGAATAGCCTGCAATGCCCGCCAGACTATGTAGGCCACATGCCCTTCCTTACTCTGTCTGAGATAGGAAAGAACTCCTATTTTGAAAGAACAGCCACCCGGTAGCCAGCAGAAACATTAAAATCTCCACAAACTCAAATTTTGCTTCTTAAATACTATTAAAAAAAAGTCAGGAGTAGACAAATCACTGACAAAAGGACATCTGATCTCACTCCTCTGTCATCAGTATACCTTAGTCAAGGGTTCCACATACTTAAAAAAAAAAAGCAACGTCAGTGTAATAAAATATCTATACACTCTTCTGTACTGATCATGAAAGGAATCCTGCCTTCTTTAGGCTCTATTGAGGCTTGACTATCTTCAGAACACTGGTGGTAGGAACCAGTTTACACATAACTATTTAGGGACAGACCCTGAAAATAGGTCTATGTAAGTGAAACTCTGTTGACTTCAGTGGGGCTCCTTATGGATACAGTGCATTGCAGGGCTGGGGGCAAAAGCACCACTTAAGGGACTTTCAGGAAGATGTATTCATTCTCAGGTCTTTGGGGCTATTTTATCAATAGCGTTATCAAAGTGGTTTCACTTATCAAAGCTGTGTTTTCATCTCCGTTACTTTGTACTTGTGAATTTGCCCTTTTTCAGCAATTGCTTATGTTTAGGGCTTCTTTTTTCAGGGTTTATTAATTTAATTTAAGGGGTTTATTTTTAGAAATTTTTATTTTGAAGTAGATGTCCAAAAATTTGGGGTTGGGACTTCTTCTTGGTATATTCACATAGTACTGTTTCAAACAGCATGATAGTAAAGTGCCCTAGGGAACCTTTAATGTGCTCCAGCAGGATCTATATGGACCAATTAATATACAGCATAGGTTTTTTTTATCAGTGTTTATCAGTTAAAATCAGAAGCCCTATTTATGTTACATAATGTACTCTAAGCATTATGTTGTAGCAACTGTTCTTGATCCAAAAGGAGTAGCTATGTGACCTTAAGGCTGGCTAAAGTAGTTACTCAAAATCCAAAAGTACGCTTGCATTCTCTCTGGTCTGTGTGCGTGTGTGTGTATGAATGATATAAAATTCATTTTAAACTCTTTGCTCAAATGGCTTCTGAAGAAGTGTTGATAATTTTTGCTAATTCTTTTTTTATAAGCAGTCATCATGTGACAAATTTTATCTGCAAAATTACATAGTCTTGTAAACTGATGGATGGCTTAACAAACACTTTTAATGGTGCAATTAAATTAGTGCAGGTTAAAAGCTTGATAATGCATTAAATTTCTTTATACAGTTAAAATGTTCACAACACACTCTTGACATTTCTCCAAATGGCTTTTCTACTAAAATATCTAATTTTGAAAGCAACACCCTGGTATAAAGATGAATAGCATCGGCAACCTTTATCTTAAACTACTCTATCTGTGATAGGGTGACCAGATGTCCCGATATTTAGTTGTTTGTCCCGCATCCTGACCGATGTACAGTCGGGACGCCATTTGTCCTGATATTGTGGCTTTGGCAGCTCCGGCCATCTTTTTTTTTTCCTCTCTCTTTGCACTTCGGCAACTTGGGGCAGCAAAAAAGCTAGAGCCAGCCCTGACCCCCCCATGTGTCCCGATACTTTGTTCTTTTCATCTGGTCACCTTAACCTGCGAGCTTGTAATGTTTGATATAAACTTCTAAATTGTACTCAACTCAGATGTATGCCATAAAAAATTGCAACTCAAAAAGAGATATAACCCCGTAGTATTAGTTTGTTTTCAGTAGACTGCCTCCCAAAATGAAGGCTTGTAAGCTGCTCAAATTAGCAACTAAACAGGCATTGCATATAAGAGGAAGGATCCATTAGCAAAGCTGAGGCTAACTGCTGTACATGATTTACTAGCTAACCAAACCTCATTCTTGATGCAGATGAGTAATTTTCTTAATATATACACACAGACTGAGCAAACAGTCCCAGGTATGGAAACTGGTACTTCTAACACAGGTAGCTTTGCACTCCCTGCCAGTGTTGGATGGGAAAAGTCCATCCATTCTGTCTGATGCACCCCAGGCAAATACAATCAAACCTATGGAAGAGAACATATAGGAAACAACATCTCTTAAACATACCACTAATTGACCTGTGTAATAACTGTACATGTAAGGGGAAATTTCAGAATAGCTCTCAGAGGGCTCAGATTTATTTTTTAATTAACATGTTAACATGTTTATTATTTTAATTAATGTTTGCTCCTTTATAAATTTATAAATGAGCAAACTCAGAAATTAAACAAAACCAAAAAATACCCTTCAACCTCCTGTTAAACTCTCCTTGGGACTTTATACTTTTATTTACAACAGCTGAACGTAATATATGCTGAGATGATGTCTGTAAAATTAAATCTATTGCACATCAATCCTGGCTTCTGAAACATGGCCATTCAATATTGTGCAATGCTGATGTGTGTTAATAAACCCATCACCCTTAAACAGTTCTAATATACATATCATTTCTATATAATACAATTCTCCCCATACAATCAGAGCAGCATTTTAAAAATCTGTTTATCAATGTCTACTTACACATGTTTAGTAGACCAGATAAATGTTTACTGTAAACACTATATGTGATGTACTTATAACAAGCCAGGTACTGAATTCTAAAGACTTCTAGGCTCCTATAGTTTTTAGAGCTACTGCCAAGGTACATCTGTAAGGAGCACAGTGTAGCACAATAAACAACCCGTCTGTTTAGAAAAAAGAGTATCCTTGTTATGAATTGTTTGCACTTTTGCAACAGTGGAAGTGACAACTCCATTGTTACAAAGGCAATGATGAAAAAGTGTTTTGAGAACATTATGAAACCTATTTCCACTGTTGCAAAAGGTATCTAAGGCCTTTTTTATACCTGGGATTAGCTCAAATACAACAATCTGTGGCAGGTAACTAGTATAGTTGCAATGGTGCAAGCCCCAAATGTTGACAAGGAAAAACGTTTACAGAGATTTGTTTGATTGCCATTGGGGGCTTCTAAAGTTTAGGTCTCTTAGCTGCAATCCCACCGAGCAGAGTACTCAAAAAGGTATAGTGGTTTGCGCACTTTATTTTCCTTGCAAATCAGAGTCTGGTCATAGCCCTGCATGCACTGTCAGAGGCGTATCAGTGTGGACAGCTGAGCCATAAGGAACTGAGTTTACACATTAGTTTAATATTTATCTAGTCATAAACAGCTGGAAAAATTCTAATACTCAAGTGCCTGAGTCAAATTTCCTGCCACTTTAATACTACTGCCATAAATTGCAGATTTGTGCAACCGTATCACAACATGGCTTAATTTTACTACAGATCCCAGGCTCGGGTTTTAGGTAAGGACTATGCTGAGCATACTTGAGAGCTCTTTCTCCTGTGCACTCAGTGAGGTGGGGTCCTACAGAAAAAATAGTATGTGATCAGGTAATTAAAGACTAATCATAATGCATACACACAAAGGGGCTGAATTAAGGTTGCACAACCGAACGTTCGTGTGTGTGGAACTTTCCAGCATTTTTTTAAGAAAGCAAACCAAAAAACAAAAATTCTATCACGTGGAACTATATTAACGCCCACTGTGTTCATCAGCAGGGTTAGAACCTTTACATCACCAAACAAACCTCTTCCATTTGAGCTGACAGAGTAACAGATAACAGGAGTGGGTTGTCATCTTCTGTGTGGGCCTGTCAGTAGAGGGAGATAAGGGATACATTTTTGCCAGTGGATTTCACAGCTATTGGCTGAGAACAGAGGAATGTTGAAATTCAAGGAATCCTGGGTTCTGTTCCAGGGTCTGAGAGGAGTACACTCAAACGGTTGAAAACTCATCTGCTTTTGTTCTCCTCCGCTTCCTGCCACTCCAGCCTCAGCCCTTCTGCCCGAGCCCCTTCATCCAGTGCTTGTCTCCTTCTCCCCTTGCAGTTCCACAGTCCTTGTCCCAGTCTTCCCCTTGCCACTGCCCCAGGCCTGGTTCCTCAGCCCTCTGCATTCAAGTTGAAATGCTCCTCCTGCCATCCTTGCTGCCTGGGTTCCAGCAGTGGGAGCACTGAGATCACAGAGGACTGCATTTCCCTGCTCCATTGTTCTTGTATCACAGAGGCCCTTGGCTGACCTGGAGGAGAAATAACAGGGAAACTCCTGCTCAGCCTCTGCAGCCTTGGACTGGAGCATGTACAGAATAGATGGAATCTTTGGAGAACTTAACTGCTAAATTCTAACAAGACTCCACTGAGTCTGTGCAAACTGAGATTTTTTCAAAGGCTTGTAACTTGGCCAGATTAGAGCAGCTCTTCATTGGGATGGGGAAAGGCACACCCACGAAACAAAGGTGACATTCTTGCCCAATTCAAACCCCTGATCCCAAGCATGGAGCGTCTCAGCAAAATGCCCGTACGATTTTTTTTTTTAACATGGGCAGCACAACATAACATACAACATGGTTTTCTCAGAATGAAGTTAGGGAAAATATTTCTGCTAAAATTAAAAAAAAAAAGTAGACATCTGATCAATAAAAAAATCGGCTTAAATGAAAGCTTGGTGAGCATAAGCAACTGAAAACTGAGACTGCTAATGGAAAATGTCAGGCAACCTTAATTATAGGTGCTACGAACTGTACTGCCTATAATATATATATATATATATATATATATATATATATATATATATATAACAAGGGATATACGGTATATATGTGTGTATATATGAATTGTTATGACTATTTTCTCTGTAGTGCACCTTTCTATGTCTAAGGAGAATATCTGTCTTCAGGGCATCTGAAATTACATGAGGCAGAATGTTACAGAAAGACTCATACTGTGCTCTCATCAAAACATTAATTGTGTTCTCCCTTGTTTTGTTTCCCTTAATCTATTTTTTTTTTTTAAAAGAAGTCATTCAGACTGGAAGTAAACTATCCACTCGATGTATGGAAAATGTAACACCTGACCATTCTTTTTTTACTGCTCAGTCTATATAGTAGGTACATTTTTATGTACTGTAAATAGTGTTAGTAGACTCTTGCACACAAAAAGACCTAAAAGATGTACACTATCTATGTGTCTCTGAAGTGGTAGAACAATGTAGGATAATTGTAGGTTATCATTTGAGAAATATTATGTGGTCATGTCACTAAAGCCTGTATTATAGATAGAGTTGAGGTTGTTCATGAAAACCCCAGTACAAAAACTGTCTGCTTGGTAAGGAATGTTATGTGGGTTATAAAACTACTCAGTTAAAAATGTAATTAAAAATAGACCTTGTAAGTCACTTAATGTCAAATATTTGTACATCCATCAACTGGCACAAATGCCGGCATTTCAACAAATGCTCATTTGAGTTTTCAAGTGTGTGGCTTTGCTCATGTCAATGAGTGTAAATGCACATTGCGGTTTAGGAGGTTCCTCTTAAATTTTGTCCCAATTGTAGCCTATAGTGATGGTACTTGTTTATGTTATATAGAAATGTGTTGCAATGTAAATAGGCCCAAAAATCTATGTCCTACACAATGGCTTGACAATAGTCAAGTGAGGCCTGGTAAAGTTGAGTTTGTTAGTGGGAGCAAAAATTGCAGATAAATTAGGACATAATCCCAGGTCATGTTGTAAACATGTTTTGCTCGTAACTGGTTTTTACAAGTGTTTTAGATAAAATGTTAATATATTAATAGTTATTGATGTGACGTTTACACAAATGTTAACTACAATTATACTTAATGTTAAATAGCCAATGAGAAAGTAGAAAATATGTAATTGTGGCAAAAAGGTAGATTTAATGGTAATTAATTAAGAGGAGTTATTATAGTTGATTATAAAAAGGAGAGTATGCTGCTTTTACATAGGCGTGCCCATCCACCATCAAAGTATTGTTAGAGAAAGGATTATATATTCGTTCTCCTCATTCAAGGATGGATGAATACATCATTTCACCTGAGTATGTGAATATAAATGCAGTGTATGGTTATATGGAATGCCTATTTGCTTAACTAACTAATTTATATTAAATAAAATCTTTAATTTTATCACTCATTGGGTCATTCACAGTCCTCCATTGAATTAAATTATCTGTAACAAGCTTGGAGGCTTGAACCGTAAAGAATTCCATTTGGTTTAATTCCTTATTTTTAAAATACTAATTGGGGCACATAAATCAAAGGTTATATAAGTTCGCTTAATGATCGCAATGGGCTATGTTTATTAGTAGATTACTAGAAATTAGTTCAATTCTAACTTTCACATTGCATCTGAAATCAGCTATCTTGACCACTTTTTATTGTGCTGAAGTTGATGGATGCCTGGCTTTCTTTTCACTGTCGGATAAAGAATGCTTTGACTCTTCACCAGATATGTTTGAGGACTGCCTTTTTGTTTATCTGATTCCCTTATCAGAGATATTGTTAGTTGTCAGTAAACCATCAGTTACAGTATCTGAGCATTTGCTACTTGTTCTCAAATTCCAGATGTCAGAAAAAGTAATTTATGGTCAGAGGAGATGTAAACTAGATTCCGTCTTTTCCTAAGAACTCTCACAAGAAACAAACTTTTTTTTAAAAAAATAGGTGTGGGTGGGGAGAGGAAAGAGATGGTTCTTTTCATCCTATCAACACCAGAGTGAATTTTTCGGTAGAGAATGATTATTTACATATTCTTTATGTAAGCAAACTCTTAGTAAACAATACCTACTAAATCATGCCCAGGCTACTCCAGACTTGGAAAAATTGTTAGGAGCTCTACACCAGTATGATCACCCATCTGGAAGGAAAAAAGTCAGGAGTAGCCTGGGCAAGATTTAGTAGATGTAGTAAACTGTACTTCATGAACACTTTTTGGTACAAAAACTCTGATGCGCTGGATACATTTTATACCTCAATGAACTTCCCACATTAAAAGAATTGTATAAACCATCCCGATTGGAAATGGAGTCACTTGTATAAAGATGCAATTACATCCACTAGTGAGAGACTTTACAGGAAACAATATCTTTCATTCATTGCTTTTCAAGGGTTACGATCACGTTCTACAAAACATTTTGAGGGCCTGCTAATTCTAGGATACTAGATTACACGCCCCCCCCCAAAACCCCAACCTCTTTGTTTGCTTTCGTATAATAATTAATGATTTCCCCTGATTATAGAAAAGGGGAAATTTTTTGTGGGGGGGCGGTGTTCTTGTGTTGTGCCTTTTTTTTTTTTTCAACTTGGACTAGAATCGTTGTTGGAATATAGAGTTTAGTTTACTGACAGTACACCATAGACACAAATCAGATAGGTTTAATCTGCAGGAGGTTATTCAAATGCTTGTGAATTGATTGCATCTACGGTGGCCGGAGTGGATTGCAATAGGGCTATTTTGAGCTGTGGAGCAGCTTGTAGGCAGTTGTTCGAGGCCCTGGGGTTGCTCAGCCATTAACTAAAGCTAGGAACCCCACACCAGCCCCGCAAGTAGTCCAGAATTAGGGACATGCAAAGTTAAAGCTACTTAAAGCTACCTTTGCCCCATCTGCCTGGGCTGCGGCTCGTGTACTGGGTCTAAACAGTTATTCAAAAAAATTATTCCGAAAAAGGTACAACACAGAATCTATACTCAGAATCCCAGGTTCTTATTTAAAGACACTGAAATCAATGGAGTTACTCCATATTTCCCTGGGTAACTAAGAGCAGAATCTGGCCTGAAACCAATAATATCTGTCAAATGTTCATTCACAAACTGTATAAGCAAAGTCTAAATAGGACTGGTAGAGCCACTGAATAAATATCTCCCTATTATTAGGAGAAATCTACATCCCCATTTCTTTGCCTCTCGATATGATCCTGTTTTATTCTTGACAAAACTGATCCTGTGGGGAGACAAAATCCATTTAGTGCTGTTGTGGTGACTGTATAATACTGCTCTGCTGATAGCAGTGGAGGAGAGTCTGCATCTTCTGGTAACCTTTTCATAGAATTCTCCGAGCAATCCAGGTCTATTTTCAAAGAGAGCAATGCTATGATAAGTTCCTAAGGGTTAACTTAAATTCCAGAGATGAAAGCCCAGGGTTTTACACGCCTAACATCTTTCATCCCTCTCCCCCTCTGGCCTTGCTAGCTGTAACATTTCCTTTTATAAAAATCCAATCTCTGGACACTTTGTCTGAGTGATGCCGTACATGACTTGCATTGGTATATTCACAATTTCAAACAAAGTTTCACCTAGTCAATGTTTTTTCACTTCCCATTTTCCCACAGCTTGTACATTTCAATTGATTATATTGATATACAAATAATGTACGACTCTACTGCTCACTAACTGCTAATTGTGACCTTGCTAATTTTATTGTAACCCAGACAGCAGAGGTTTTCAGGGATTGGGATTGTCTATATTATTATTATTTTTAATTTAAAAGATTCCTACAGCATTATAAATGGACCCTATGCAACGTCCTCCACACCATTTGAAAACCACATAGTAGCTGTGAAGGGGGCACGAGGGCAGTGTGCATGTGTGTGCAGGGGTGACTACACATTTGTGCATACAGCAGAAGCAGTCTCAAGCCATCCCTGGCATGGAAGGGTCACAAGGGTACAGGCTAGGGCAGGCCAGGCAAGGGATAACTAGCCCCAACACCTCATGCAATTGGGGTGAAGCTTGATATTCCATCTATGGGCTAGAAAAATAGCCAGTGGATCCTGATCCATGAGTGCGGGAAAATCTTCACCTCTGTAATCCTTCACTGTGTCACCCGCACAGAGACCAATTACTCTGGCTTTTTGGGCATGGACTGGATTTCACCCTCAACACTGGTACCTATCAATTGTGTACAACATATCCCCTTCCTCAAAGAGCATAATAGGCCAAGATAGACAGGACAAAGAATACACAAAGTAACTGTTCCAGGAAGGATGGAGTTGAAGAAATTACTGGTGAGGAGAACAGGATAAAAAGGATTTAGTGAACAGGACTTTAAGAAAGTGTATTTATCATGGAATGCCTATAGTATTGTGTGGATCATATTCAGTATCTTAAATATATGTTACAGGATGGATTAGATGTGTAAGAAGGACTCTTCCAGCTTCAACTATAATGATTATAATATTTTTCTATTAATTTCTGTTGCTGTTATACAGACCTTTCTCTTTGAATATATTTAGTAATTCAGGTTCCATAGAATCATAGAATCCTAGAAGATTAGGATTGGAAGAGACCTCAGGAGGTCATCCAGTCCAACCCCCTGCTCAAAGCAGGACCAACACCAACTAAATCATCCCAGCGAGGGCTTTGTCAAGCTGGGCCTTAAAAACCTCTAAGGATGGAGATTCCACCATCTCCCTAGTAGCCCATTCCAGTGCTTCACCACCCTGCTAGTGAAATAGTGTTTCCTAATATCCAATCTAGACCTCCCACACTGCAACTTGAGATCATTGCTCCTTGTTCTGTCATCTGCCACCGCTGAGAACAACTGAGCTCCATCCTCTTTGGAACCCCCCTTCAGGTAGTTGAAGTCTGCTATCAAATACCTCCTCACTCTTCTCTTCTGCAGACTAAACGAGCCCAGTTCCCTCAGACTCTCCTCATAAGTCATGTGCCCCAGCCCCCTGATCATTTTCATTGCCCTCTGCTGGACTCTCTCCAATTTGTCCACATCCTTTCTGTAGTGGGGGACCCAAAACTGGATGCCGAATAGAGGGGAATAATCACTTCCCTTGATCTGCTGGCAATGCTCCTACTAATGCAGCCCAATATGCCGTTAGCCTTCTTGGCAACAAGGGCACACTGCTGACTCATATCCAGCTTCTCGTCCACTGTAATCCCCAGGTTGTTTTCTGCAGAACTGCTGCTTAGCCAGTCAGTCCCCAGCCTGTAGCTGTGCATGGGATTCTTCCATCCTAAGTGCAGAACTCTGCACTTGTCCTTGTTGAACCTCATCACATTTCTTTTGGCCCAATCCTCCAATTTGTCTAGGTCACTCTGGACCCTATCCCTGCCTTCCAGCATATCTACCTCTCCCCACAGCTTAGTGTCATCTGCGAACTTGCTGAGTGTGCAATCCATCCCGTCATCCAGATCATTATTAAAGATGTTGAACAAAACCGGCCCCAGGACCAACCCCTGGGGCACTCCACTTGATACCTGCTGCCAACTAGACATCAAGCTGTTGATCACTACCCGTTGAGCCCGACAATCTAGCCAGCTTTCTATCCACCTTATAGTCCATTCATCCAACCCATACTTTTTAAACTTGCTGGCAAGAATACGGTGGGAGACCATATCAAAAGCTTTGCTAAAGTCAAGATATATCACGTCCACCGCTTTCCCCATATCCACAGAGCCAGTTATCTCATCATAGAAGGCAATCAGGTTGGTCAGGCATGATTTGCCCTTGGTGAATCCATGTTGGCTGTTCCTGATCACCATCCTCTCCTCCAAGTGCTTCAAAATGGTTTCATTAAGGACCTGCTCCATGATTTTTCCAGGGACTGAGGTGAGGCTGACTGGTCTGTAGTTCCCCGGGTTCTCCTTCTTCCCTTTTTTAAAGATGGGCACTGCATTTGCCTTTTTCCAATCGATATTAAGAAGCATTTGAATACTGCTGATGCAAAACCACTGCACCTAAAATGTTCATTTATTATGTAGAATCAAGAAAATGTAACTCATGTATAAAAAAGAATCTTACTTTAAAAAGCAAGTATAAAATGTTTTAACTTCTACACTGAGGCGGTGAGTGTAAACTAATGTACTGGAGGGAAATGAGCAATTTTGTTACTGCCTCAAGGTTGAATGTGGCCCAGTCTGAGTATAGAGATTTTCCACTGAACATACGGTCTGGAAAAACCTTTATTAAGATAGTCAGGACCCTGAAAACATTAAATACATGTGTTTGTACTGTGTCCTTAAAATACAGGAAAATTATTTGCATCTCTACAAGGCAATTATAGCTCTGATGTAAGTGGGTGCAATGCAGTGGAAATCAGATATGCTCCTATTTACACCAGGACTGAATTTGGCCCAGTATCTCATTAGCTGATCTTTGGTCTCTAATGCTAATTCTTTTTAGCAATGTGTTGCCTCATTCTTTTGGCACATTTAGATTACAATTCTTAGTGATAGTATGAAAGTGTGATCTATGAAATCTTTATGCAGATCATTTCTAATTTTACCTGTCTAGATAGTTTGTTACACACAGAAATACATGTATCAATTACAAGTTGGTTTTCTCCCAATCTCATTTCTGTTTTTAGTGGCTGATAAGTATTCGCTGAAATCAACTCCCCCGTTGACAAAGGACTCATAGGGTATGTCTACACTGCCATTAAAAACCTGCGGCTGCTGGCTGGCCTCTGCCAGCTGCCTCCAATTCACAGGGCTGAGGCAAACAGGCTGTTTAATTATGGGGTAAGCTGGCTGCTGCCCAAACTCTTAGACCCTCCCAGCTTGCAAGGTCCCAGCGCTAGGGCTGCAGGCTGAGCCCGAACATCTACACCACAATTAAACAGGCTCTTAGCCCAAGCCCCATGAGCCTGAGTCAGCTGGCATGGGCCAGCCACCGGTGTCTAATTGCACATGTAGACATACCCTTAGTGTGTGGTTGCTTTTCAAATGTACGCTGTATGATGTATGTAAGTGTATTTCTATCTGTGTGCTGTACTGAAAGCTATGTATTTTAAGGGCTCCTCTTGCAGAACCTAGGTGTTTACTAATCTGAAGTAGTTTGAAGACTGTGAACTGACTAAGCGACAAAGGGTCCTGTGGCACCTTACGGACTAACAGATGTATTGGAGCATAAGCTTTCGTGGGTGAATACCCACTTCGTCGGATGCATGCAGTGGTATTCATCCACGAAAGCTTATGCTCCAATACGTCTGTTAGTCTATAAGGTGCCACAGGACTCTTAGTCTGGATCTGTAGAAGTGACAAACACGGCTACCCCTCTGCTACTGTGAACTGACTGTTGCATTAGATTTATAAAGCTGGAAAGAATACTCAGTTAAGATGGCAGATTGCAAATGGGCACATCTTTGTTGAACTCTAGGGTCTCGTGTGTTTTTTATAAACACAAATTCTCCCCTGCCTCATTTTCTTTCTTTTGTTCTTTCTCTTGCAGATTCATAAGTGTTGGGGGGGGGTTAAGATTAGAAGGGACCATTAGATCATCTTGAGTGACCTCCTGAATAACACAGGCCATAGAATTTCACCAAATTACACCTGAACTGATTCCAATAACTTGTGTTCAACAAAAACATATCTTACAGAAAGGCAGTCTTGATTTGAAGGTGTCACACAATGGAGAATCCACCCTTCTCTTGGTAGTTTGTTCTAATGGTTAACTACCCTCACGGTTAAACATTTGTGTGTAATTTCTCATTTGAACTTGTCTGGCTTCAACTGCTAGTCGTTAGTTCTTGTTCTGCCTTTCTTTGCTAGATTAAAGAGCCCTTTAGTTCCCGGTGTTTTTCTCCCCAAGAGGGTACTTCTGCAATGTAATCAAGTCACCACTCAATCTCCTTTTTGATAACCTAACTAGATAGAATTCTGTAAGTCTTTCAGTGTAAGGCCTTTTTTTTGGTAGCCCTGAATCATTTTTGTGATTCTTCTCTGCAAAGGCTGATTCAAAGCCCACCAAATCCAGCAGAAGCACTTTCACTGGCTTAAACAGGCTCTGGGTCACTCAGAGCTCAAATCTGCCAACTCTTCATCCTTTGATTAGTGCCTCACCCCTGAAAGTGCTATAGTCCTATGGATTTCAATTGGACAACTTTGAATAAGATGCTGCTCAATGGGAGTCTGAGTGGCAGAATCAGATTGTTATTGCTTGAGTCCCTTCTCCGTTAGGGTGGTGAAAATTGGAAGTAACTCCACTGAAGTCTGGAATAACATGATGCAAATGAGATGAGAGTCAGACCCACAGAGTATAGATAAAAAAATCAATATCCATAGCTTATAAGAGTGTGTACAAAATTGACTGGAGTTGGCTCTTACAGTGGAAAATTATTTTCCCCTTAGGTTGAAAAATGATCAGCGTGTGCTATAGGCTGAGGTCCCATCAAAGGTCACTTTTTCAGCTTGACAGTTGCTCGGCTGCTGCTTACAAGCCCCAAAAGAGGAATGGCAGGGCTAGATCTAACTGATGCCATTGGGGAGGGGGAAGGGCTGATTCTGAAGCTTGATCGTGCTGCTTTTAATTTACCATTTTATTAATATTAATAATTAACATCATGACTATTAACATGAAATCTCTGTTTCATTTTTAATAAAAAAGGAAGGTAAAACTAATGCAGGGGAATGTGGGGGGGAAAGCACTATTGAAAACTGTGCTGAGATAAGGGTCTGGAGCAGGAGAGGGGAGTTTCAGGAAACATTAATAATACAAACTGGATTTATCCAGTGTTGGTGCATGAAAGCATGTTTATAATAGGGTTCAGTTTTGCTTTCCTTTTAAAGTGCTAATGATGGGAAAATCTAGTGCATTAAAATGGAGGTTCTCAAACTGTGCTCCATGGGGACCAGGGATGGCCCACAGAGTTTTTGATAATGGTCGGCAGAAAGCTGTGTGGTCACGTGGTGTAGGTCCTCTTGATTTCCAGCCATTCGGCTGTAAAAGGAGCTAAAATATAAATCAAACATGTTCCTACTATTACTTTTCTGTGTAAGCCTGTGCTGTAATTGCCACATGGGTATTGGACAATGATGAATGGGGAGGGGTAGGTGGTCTGTACAATCCCACATGAGTGAAAAAACAGTCCCTAAGATAACATTTCTATTAAGATGTGGTCCACACTATGAAAACTTGGAGAGAAAAAACAGCTCTAAAAGATTTGGCTTTTTTTTTTTTTAACCAGTTAGCAGAAATGGGAGGGAGAAGGTTAATGACCTAGAAGAATGTTTTGTTAGAGGCCTAATGTTTTTGAACAAATCACCAAAATGACTAATACCAAATTAGAGCAAGTGACAAAATTTTTAGTTCCGACGTCTGTCCTTAGATCTGGGTACAGGGTTCCCAGAGCAGAATTTGACCTTAGTCATGTGACTCTTTGATTGTGTTTTGCAATCGAAGAGGGTTAATGAATAACTACATATGCATTCACAGTGGGAGCAGGTGTACGTCTCCCACTTAATTAAATGGGGATCTAGTTTAAATTCACATCTGTTCCAGGGGTTTTCCCTTTCTTTTTTGGATACTTACCTAAATCTATTTCCAGACGAAACCTCATAACCTCTTTTGGTTTAGAAATCTGCCTAGAATTCTCAAAAGAACAGGTTTTCTGTTGTGGTTTCCAGTATTTCCCAATGCTGGCTGGATTGGATATTCCAAGAAAGCAGTGTGGTTTTTTTGTAGTATTTAAATATTTATCTTTTTGGCAGAAAATAGGACTTTTTTTTTTTAGACTCTTTTAGAAACTCCAGAAAAGATTTTGTTTTGAGTTTTGTTCAAAGAGTTGAATCAGTTCTAATACTATCCATATTGTCTTGCCCATTCCTATTCTTTTCTATATATTCACTGTACATTTTTATATATGGATGTGTGTTTACTCTTTTTTGCCAGTAGGTACGCTCTAATGTGATTCTTTACAATTAATAAAGAAATGGGAGATGTAATGCATAATTAGTGGCTACCTACTGAGCAACATTAGATTAACAAGGAATTGAGGAACAATGTATCTGGCTGATGGCAGAT
Organism: Macrochelys suwanniensis; assembly: GCA_033296515.1. NCBI lineage: Eukaryota > Metazoa > Chordata > Testudines > Chelydridae > Macrochelys > Macrochelys suwanniensis. The sequence continues at coordinate 237,001,036 of CM065776.1, read as the reverse complement.
AAAATGAAAGGTGTTGGCAGATTCACTTTACCTGTCACAAACAGAAAAGACCTTGAAGGTTGTTTATTTGATATGGGTACCATAAATCTACCAGATACATACAATCAAGCAATAGTGCTGGATTTCATTGCTTGAAAAATATGATGTGCAGTGTAATAGAAGTCAATTATTATATGTCTTCGGTGCTTAAATATATTTAATTTTGTATAGCCAGGAAGTAGCTTGGCAAATATATATACACCAGATAATGTGGATTTATAGACTGTATGCTAAAGGTATAAATTTATCCTTAATTTGCTTTGTGGGTCCTGTTTGGTCCTTCCTGAGAGCACTAAAATGGTTGTCTCACATTTTACAGCACATTTGAAAAGCAGTGTAATATGATTTGCACCTGAATTTATATTTCAGATGGGAATTCAAGTTATTACTATTTCCTCCTATTAAAAACATCAGGTCCTGAATATGTTCAACTGAAAAACAGGACTGGCTAACAGTCTTTACCCAAGACTTGTAAGGAATCAATATAGTTCCCATCAGTACAGTAAATTACTTACTGAACCACTTCCAGTAATCATGATGTACAATTTCTCATTAACCCCGTCCTTCTCTGCACAGAATTGTGTTATTGACTTAGAATGATGTTCTGTTGGAATCATCTATGGCTCTTAAGTCAAAGAGCAATTAATTCAAAATGTGATTAAAATAAGGTACAGTACAGGTTTACAAGTGCCTTTTTGGAAAGCAGTCTCTTAGGGCAGCTCCTGGAAGAGGAATCACTGACTGTCCAGATTGAGGACAGGGGCTGGAAAGCAGGGCTGCCTACTTCTGGAGAAGATTCTTTGCCACTAATGTCGATTTTGAAAGATAATTCGGTATCTTCTCCATTTGTGAGCTACCTGCAAGGAGATAATTTCTGTTAGGGAAAAGATAAGAATACATTCCTGCTTTTGAATCCTGATTGTAAAATATAATTTTTAGTGATTCTGTTAAAGAAACATTATGAGGTCCCATTCTGTGTTCAGTAACTTTGGATAAAATTGATCCTGTTTTTTAAATTTTTTTTAATGTTGTTTTTTTCCATTGGTACTTTTGAAAATTCTTCTTAGGATCTGTAAGTCAAGCTGTGCTCTTTCTGTCTCTTCAGTTATAACTAATTTGAAATTATTTTGCTATCAGAATTTAGAGGGCTGTTTTGTTGATATCTGGGTAGAATAGAATCTAGCTCCATAGGGTGTGCGTGACACTTCATGAGCTAACAGAGAAACAAGACAAGGTCCCTGGCCATTTATAACCTAAGGGCCAGATTCTGATATAATTTGCACTGGGGAGTACCTTACTCCACAAGTAGTCAGTGGTATCATTTCTGGGATAATCTTACAGTGAGTAGCACTTTATCCCAATGCGACCAAAGGGTCCAATCTTTTGAGACATTTAGCATCCTGAATTCCTACAAACTGAATGAGAGTCAAGGGCATGCTAAACCTTGCAGGATTAGACCCTAAATAAGAACAAGAATAGAGAAAAATGACAGATCATTATATCTGGAACACATGAGGATTGTGAGAGAGACAACACTAACACAAGAGAGGAAAGGACTGTGGACTTGGTCATTTGTGTTTAATGAATTTGGCAGGTTTATTATTGGTTACTTAGTAGAGCTGGTCAAAAACCTAGGAAAACAAATTCACAAAATTTTCATTTTCTTTCTGGGTTTTTAATTTTGGAAAAACTTTGGCAAAAAATAAAAAATCAATTTGCTCTATTACTTAGTTTTCTTTTAATTCATGTTTATAGTCTCTTTGGGTGCCAGAGGTGGTGTTGGACAGCCTAATAGAAAAATTGTGATTTAAAAAAAAGAGGATTTTGGAGAAGCTACGTCATTCTTCCATAGCCATACTGGCAGTACTGACAAAACCTAAAACTTAGTCTTGTCAGGACGTTAAGTAGACATGACTTGAAGACACAGGATCCAGATTAAGTAAGCAAATTCCCTTCTTTACATGTTAATTTATTGATTATAATTGCAAGTTAACCTTCAAGTAGGACTCAGTGTAATGCTGTGAAAGCTTTAAAAAGGTGCTTGAACCCTCATACAAGTCCAACAAAGCACATACTGTTAAGAGTCAAAACGTCATCCCCTCCTTGATTTGATTTTATATAGCTATGTTAGTTTTTGAATAGCATGATATACAAGCCATTCCTTCTCCTCAAGCTTGCCTGATCCTGCAGGCCTATGCTTTTCTCCAAAGAGCGATTCCCACTTGCTTATATTCAAGGTGGAGTCTAATGAGCCACACCTGTCCTGATGACCCCATCAGTAACTACCTTATACAACTCCTTGAAAGGTTACTATGATGGGAACAGTAGAAGCATCTTGTTGCACAGCTCTGTCAAAAAAAATTTATCTCAATCGGACACATGGAACATTCCCTGGGTGTAGTAGTCTCATCCCCAAAATCTATTAATTCTTTACTCTATTCCCCCTTCTTTGCCCTTCCTCCCCCCCCCCAATTCATTGATCCATCTGCTTCAACCACTGATCCATTAGTACCCTTTGCTTTCCCATCCCCAGTACTTCATGGAGTCTCCTTTAGGTGGTTTCCTATCTGGAAGCTGCTCCTCACATCAGCAGGTAGAGACAGGTGGTATCTTGCAGCTTCTGCTGGAAGGAGTGATGGTAGCTTGATTATCTACAGGGCATTGGGGTGGTTTGATTAAGCAGGTCTCCACTGATTCACTGGTGATCATAGAATCATAGAATCATAGAATCTCAGGGTTGGAAGGGACCTCAGGAGGTCATCTAGTCCAACCCCCTGCTCAAAGCAGGACCAACCCCAATTAGATCATCCCAGCCAGGGCTTTGTCAAGCCTGACCTTAAAAACCTCTAAGGAAGGAGATTCCACCACCTCCCTAGGTAACCCATTCCAGTGCTTCACCACCCTACTAGTGAAAAAGGTTTTCCTAATATCCAACCTAAACCTCCCCCTCTGCAACTTGAGACCATTACTCCTTGTTCTGTCATCTTCTACCACTGAGAACAGTCTAGATCCATCCTCTTTGGAACCCCCTTTTAGGTAGTTGAAAGCAGCTATCAAATCCCCCCTCATTCTTCTCTTCTGCAGGCTAAACAATCCCAGTTCCCTCAGCCTCTCCTCATAAGTCATGTGCTCCAGCCCCCTAATCATTTTTGTTGCCCTCCGTTGGACTCTTTCCAATTTATCCACATCCTTCTTGTAGTGTGGGGCCCAAAACTGGACACAGTACTCCAAATGAGGCCTCACCAGTGCCGAATAGAGGGGAATAATCACGTCCCTCGGTCTGCTGGAAATGCCCCTACTTATACAGCCCAAAATGCCGTTAGCCTTCTTGGCAACAAGGGCACACTGTTGACTCATATTCAGCTTTTCGTCCACCGTAACCCCTAGTTCCTTTTCTGCAGAACTGCTGCCCAGCCATTTGGTCCCTAGTCTGTAGCAGTGCATGGGATTCTTCCGTCCTAAGTGCAGGACTCTGCACTTGTCCTTGTTGAACCTCATCATATTTCTTTTGGCCCAATCCTCTAATTTGTCTAGGTCCCTCTGTATCCTGTCCCTACCCTCCAGCGTATCAACCACTCCTCCCAGTTTAGTGTCATCTGCAAACTTGCTAAGGGTGCAGTCCACACCATCCTCCAGATCGTTGATGAAGATATTGAACAAAACCGGCCCCAGCACCGACCCTTGGGGCACTCCACTTGATACCGGCTGCCAACTAGACATGGAGCCATTGATCACTACCCGTTGAGCGTGACCATCCAGCCAGTTTTCTATCCACCTTACCGTCCATTCATCCAGCCCATACTTCTTTAACTTGCTGGCAAGAACACTGTGGGAGCTTGTATCAAAAGCTTTGCTAAAGTCAAGAAATAGCACATCCACTGCTTTCCCCTCATCCACAGAGCCAGTTATCTCATCATAGAAGGCAATTAGGTTAGTCAGGCATGACTTGCCCTTGGTGAATCCATGCTGACTGTTCCTGATCACTTTCCCCTCCTTTAAGTGGTTCAGAATTGATTCCTTGAGGACCTGTTCCATGATTTTTCCAGGGACTGAGGTGAGACTGACTGGCCTGTAGTTCCCCGGATCTTCCTTCTTCCCTTTTTTAAAGATGGGCACTACATTAGCTTTTTTCCAGTCGTCCGGGACCTCCCCCGATTGCCATGATTTGTCAAAGATAATGGCCAATGGCTCTGCAATCACATCGGCCAACTCCTTTAGCACCCTCGGATGCAGTGCATCCGGCCCCATGGACTTGTGCTCGTCCAGCTTTTCTAAATAGTCCCGAACTACTTCTTTCTCCACAGAGGGCTGGTCACCTCCTCCCCATACCGTGCTGCGGAGTGCAGCCGCCTGGGAGCTGACCTTGTCTGTGAAGACAGAGGCAAAAAAAGCATTGAGTACACTAGCTTTCTCCACATCCTCTGTCACTAGGTTCCCTCCCTCATTCAGCAAGGGGCCCACACTTTCCTTGATTTTCTTCTTGTTGCTCACATACCTGAAGAAACCCTTCTTGTTACTCCTAACATCTCCAGCTAGCTGCAACTCCAAGTGTGATTTGGCCTTCCTAATTTCACTCCTGCATGCCTGAACAATATTTATATACTCCTCCCTGGTCATTTGTCCAGTCTTCCACTTCTTGTAAGCTGCTTTTTTGTGTTTAAGACGAGCAAGGATTTCACTGTTAAGCCAAGCTGGTCGCCTGCCATATTTACTTTTCTTTCTACACATCGGGATGGTTTGTTCCTGCAACCTCAATAAGGAGTCTTTAAAATACAGCCAGCTTTCCTCGACTCCTTTCCCCCTCATGTTATTCTCCCAGGGGACCTTGCCCATCAGTTCCCTGAGGGAGTCAAAGTCTGCTTTTCTGAAGTCCAGGGTCTCTGTTCTACTGCTCTCCTTTCTTCCTTGTGTCAGGATCCTGAACTCAACCATCTCATGGTCACTGCCTCCCAGGTTCCCATCCACTATTGCTTCCTCTACTATTTCCTCCCTGTTTGTGAGCAGCAGGTCAAGAAGAGCTTTTCCCCTAGTTGGTTCCTCCAGCACTTGCACCAGGAAATTGTCCCCTACACTTTCCAAGAACTTCCTGGATTGTCTGTGCACCGCTGTATTGCTCTCCCAGCAGATATCGGGGTGATTAAAGTCACCCATGAGAACCAGGGCCTGTGATCTAGTAACTTCTGTTAGTTGCTGGAAGAAAGCCTCGTCCACCTCATCCCCCTGGTCTGGTGGTCTGTAGCAGACTCCCACCACGACATTACCCTTGTTGCTCCCACTTCTAAATTTAATCCAGAGACTCTCAGGTTTTTCTGCAGTTTCATACTGGAGCTCTGAGCAGTCATACTGCTCTCTTACATACAACGCAATTCCCCCACCTTTTCTGCCCTGCCTATCCTTCCTGAACAGTTTATATCCATCCATGACAGTACTCCAATCATGTGAGTTATCCCACCAAGTCTCTGTTATTCCAATTACATCATAACTCCTTGACTGTGCCAGGACTTCCAGTTCTCCCTGCTTGTTCCCCAGGCTTCTTGCATTTGTGTATAGGCATTTAAGATAACTCACCGACTGTCCTGCTGTCCCAGTATGGGGCAGGAGCCCTCCCCTCTTGCACTCACCTACTTGTGCTTCCTCCCGGTATCCCACTTCCCCACTTACCTCGGGGCTTTGGTCTCCTTCCCCCGGTGAACCTAGTTTAAAGCCCTCCTCACTAGGTTAGCCAGCCTGCTTCCAAAGATGCTCTTCCCTCTCTTCGTCAGGTGGAGCCCATCTCTGCCTAGCACTCCTTCTTGGAACACCATCCCATGGTCAAAGAATCCGAACCCTTCTCTCCGACACCATCTGCGTAGCCATTCGTTGACTTCCACGATTCGACGGTCTCTACCCCGGCCTTTTCCTGCCACAGGGAGAATGGACGAGAACACCACTTGCGCCTCAAACTCCTTTATCCTTCTTCCCAGAGCCACATAGTCTGCAGTGATACGCTCAAGGTCATTCTTGGCAGTATCATTGGTGCCCACGTGGAGAAGCAGGAAGGGGTAGCGATCTGAGGGCTTGATGAGTCTCGGCAGTCTCTCCGTCACATCACGAATCCTAGCCCCTGGCAAGCAGCACACCTCTCGGTTTTCCCGGTCAGGGCGGCAGATAGATGACTCAGTCCCCCTGAGGAGAGAGTCCCCGACCACCACCACCCTCCTCCTCCTCTTGGGAGTGGTGGTCGTGGAACCCCCATCCCTAGGACCGTGCATCTCATGCCTTCCAGTCAGTGGAGTCTCCTTCTGCTCTGTTCCCTCAGATGTATCATTCACTCCACTCTCTGCACTAGTACCTGTGGAGAGAACATGAAAACGGTTGTTCATCTGAATCGGCGTTTCTGGTACATGGACTTGTCTCATACTCTTTCCTCTTCTGGAGGTCACATGCCGCCAATTATCCTCACTGGCCTTCTGTCCCCGCTGCGTAGCCTGCTCTGAATCCTCAGAACACTGTGCCCGTTGAAGCCGATCCTGACATCTATCCAGGAACTCTTCATTCCATAGCTCAAGTGCAGGGGGAGGGATTGGAGGGTCACCACTTTCTTTCGCAGTTGCCATGGTCAATACTAAGCAAGTGCAACTTGCAGCTTGCCAGCTGCCTGCGCAAGCAGCAGCAGTTCAGTCCCAGACTCAGATAGGGCTGAAGCTATCAACAAGTAGAGCCAGCATTAGTGTTCACAGGCCTATGAAACAATTTCCTCCTCTTTTACCCATAGGTGACAAATTCCTGTCCACTGTGATCATACCACTGAGTCCAGGGCAGGACCTAAGAACTCGGGAGAAGGATTAATAAAATGGTTCTTTTGATTGTGCCCCTAAGTTAACAGACTCACTTTACATAACAACCATGTTGGTTTTTTTAATTCTCCTTTCTCAGCTTCCTGCTGCAGAAGTGAAGTCAGAGGCTTGTTCCTTACAATTTCTTTACAAGTCCTGACATCAGGTTGGAGGGCTGTTTTTAAGGCGATCTTGGCAAGGGAAACTAGGAACTTACCTTAAATGAAAGCTCGTGCAGCCCAAAGGCTGCTCTATGATGTGAGCCACCTCCAACTAATCCATGCTGGCACAAGAGGCTTGTTCTTACGTGCTAAGTTGGGAAGGAGCTAACACTAGCCCACACGGGCAGAGTGAAAGGCTATGATTGGATTCTTTAAGTAGAACCAGATTTGCAAACATGTTTTTGAAACTAATGAGGTAAGTCTGGGCACAGTTTGTGTAACATTTGCTCTGCACAAAAACTAGGGAAGCACATTACTATCAATTAAGCAGGAATATTCATCATATCATGTCAACAATCACTTTTCAAATTATGTGGTACAGTTTGTGAATTTAAACTAATTTGTCACCTGGATAATTTAGGCATCTTAGTGTATCCCGCACCACAGAGTTACTGAGCTGGAGGCAGTAGATCGTGCACTTATCTCAGTCAGTGGGAATTCTGCCTGTATTAGGACTGCAGGATTGTACAGTCGCAGCTGAGTATGTCCAGACAGCCTACTTAGGTCTGTTCCTTCTCACGAGTTAGCTGCTGTGCCCCCTCAATACGTGTACTGAATATTAGGTATTGATCTACATATGTACATCGTGTATTGAATGCAGGAGATAAAATAATCTTCCCTGCCCAGAGTTCAAATCTGTCACTCCCTTCCACTGGCTTCGTCTTACCTTATTCATAAAATCTGAGCTTTTCATAGTCTTTATGAAGGCCTTACACAAATATGCCCTGTCTACATGTCTGCTCTCATTTCTTATTGCTTCCCTCTCAATTCTCTCCACTCAGCTGATAAATCACTCCTTATTTCTCTTTTATTGCCTTTTCTAATTCAACTTCAGGCCTTCTTCCATGCTGCCCTGTATATACTCCTAGAATAATCTCCCTTTGCCAAATGCATTCTCTCGCTCTCTGCTCAAATACCTCTTTAAACCCTAGTCTGCAGCTAGGCTTTGGCTAGACGATGCCTACAGTGAGGAGAGGTGGAGAGAACCTTAAATTTCAAACTATATAAAGGGAAAAACCCATAAATTTGGCAGGAACAATAATATAAATAATAGACTAATAATACAAAGTAGCATCAAATATTTGCTTAGGAAGATAATAACTGTAAATTACCGCCACAATAAGAATAAGTTTTTAACAACATGCTGTCACCCATCAGCTCCTCCTCTCCCTTGTTGCAAAATCCAGCTTCACTCCTGGTTTCTCACCTTTGCCTCTTCCAGCTTGTGATATTCCTTTGCTTCAGTGCTGTGACAACTGCACTCCTTTGCAACAGGCCCACTCACGAACAACAGCCCCTCATTTGGCTCATTCTTCTAAATCATTTTAGGAAAAAATGCTGTCACTAATCCATTATTGACATGGAAAATAAACTAAAAGGAGGATGGTCTACATTAATTCTACCCTCTGGTCTCTAGGTCTGATCTTTGTGAAGGATGTAAGCTCCTTAGGGCAGAGATCATGCCCTGTGTTTTGTTCCTAGTAAAGGTCCAAGTACACTGTTGGCTGAGGTAGGAAACGTACTCAAATGAGAAATAAATAAATGTCTAGAAGAAAGATATTAAAAGCTATAACTGTTGGCCAGGTAGGTGGACAGAGCTGGAGGAGCCACATGGCGTCCTTCTGTCCTGACCCATTATTACGTACTGTAACTCTCTGCCCAAAGATGACAGGGATGCTGGCACTTTTTTCACTGAGGACTTTAATTTTTGCTTGCTTTCAATTGCTAGATTGGCATTGCAGACTGCATTCTTAGACTGTTGTACATCCTTTGTAAATTGCTTTGAGATGTCTTGGTATGATAATGTGCTATAACAATTGAAGTCATTATTACTGTCTCTTTCACTAGGGGAATTTGATGGCTGGCATTGATCTATAAGACACTAATTTCCATATTTTGGTATTACATTAACCAATAGAATTCCTCTGGTTTATGATTTCGCAGAAAGGTCTACTGGACAAAGGGTTATCATCATTAGTGCTAAGGAATGCCGCCACAAAACTGGGGCAAAGTGCAGTTTATTGTCATTCTCTACCTGAGAAAGATGCATATATTCCTCTGTCGATGATGCTGATAATGATATTGATATATGACAAGTGGAACCCAAAGATGCAGATTTAATGTTTACAAGACAAAAAATTCAGTCAAACTAGTAAGCAAACGAAGCTGAACATAGAGAGAGGCAGAGGGCTGAGTTTGCTTTGAACGAACATCATGTGCCAGATTTTCAGCCAGTGTAAATCAGTCTAGCCCCAGTGTGACTTGGTGCTTATGTACTAGCATTGGACTGGAGAGGCAAGGGCCCCTTTGGAAAGGAGAGAAGATGGGCTTCAGTGGGCTGTGGGGCTTGTGGCTGGGCCTAACCACCAGCACCAATACTTTAGGGGCTAAAAGAATCGAGTTTTTTCTCCCCTAAGATAAAGGGGTTGGAAGCACTGCTGCCATTGCTTCGTGCTGTGATTCTCTGGTGGACACGGGGTGCCTTAGTGATAGGACAAGCACTATGTTCTGCGGTCCTGCTATTTGCTGTCTCTTAATTTAGCATTTATATTACAATGGAGTCCAAAAGACCAGATCAGAGTCCCATTATGCTAGGCACTGTAATAACAGAAGACGATTCAGTTCCTGTCTGGAAGAAGTAACAGTCTTGTGTGTGAATTTACCATGCTCTGCACTATGGGCCATCTTAGACCATGACGTCATAATACAATGGAATGCTAAATGCCAACATGAGGCATCCTGCCAGCCCAGGATTCAGATCCACAGTTCAGTTGCATCTATACTCAGTCTGTTGCTGTTCAAAGGGATCTTGGGAGGGCAGGGGATGGTGAGGCTCTTCAGAAGTATCCAGGAAAATTTTGCTGTCATCCAATAGGCCAGTCTGAACCTGCTACAAACTATGATACCTCAACATGCCTAAGACAGGTAGAACTTGCCAACCTCATTTTCACGGATGATGTAAAGCTCAGATTCTGAACCTGAATCTCTGGAGTGGAAAGTAATTAACTCACCAAGTCAGGTATTCCTTTTGCATTTTAGATCTACCCCATTATGAATCCGATTGTTTCACAGCTGAAGATTTTAATGCAGCAGAATGAGGTTTATTTGCTAGAATGAGGTTATTACATCAATGGAAATCCTTGGATGATTTTCTTCTTTTTACTTTTGAATCCAGGCCGTGCATTGCTGAGGCTTACTGACAAGAAGCTTGAACGAATGGGGATTGCCCAGGAGAGCCTACGACAGCACATTTTGCAGCAGGTGCTTCAGCTGAAAGTGAGAGAAGAAGTCCGAAATCTACAATTACTTACACAAGGTAGGAAATAATTTCAGTGTGGGCCTATAAAAAGGTAGTGAAGGTAAAGTTCAAATAAAGACATAAAAGGTGATTTGACATTCCCCAGTAAGAAATGATGCATGAAGATCTCATCGACTCCAAATACTTTCCTAGTGGGGAAAGGGAACAAAAGGTAAAACAATGCATAAATAAAAAAGGTATGTTAAGCTGACTATTGGCATGAGGAGAGTAGTTTTGATCTTCCGCTTGATGGCATTCTCACTTAAATTCCTACTTACTAAGACAAAAATAACTTGACTATATAAAAAGAGCAATAATATAAAACTGTCTGTCTTTGCAGACGTTGAACATTTGCATTAATTGTTTACTCTCACCATTGGATAAAAGAGTAATCTCAGTAATCTCTTACGGTAAGAGCTGTCAATGAGAATTACCTGATAGGCATCTGGAAAATGTAAAGATCTTGATTCTACTTTCCCATTGGGGTAACTCCATTGATTTTACTAGAATCGTTCCGAATTTATACCAGTGGAAGTCAAAGCAGAATCAGATTCAGTCTGATGATCTTGTGTGTGTATATGTGTATCTGGGGGGAGGTCATTTAACAACAACAACAAAAGCCTGTACATCTTTTCCAAATAAGGCTAAATCATTTCATAATGGCTTGCATTATTAGCTCTATTGAGGCATTTGTAGCTGCTGTAATAATATGGAACAGAGCAGACATTGTACTCATAATGTAAAGTAGTGGTTCAGCATCTTTTAATATAGATCTGCAGTTATCCATCCTTGTAAAATGAGGTTTTATAATCCAGCCAGATAATTTCCATGATGTTTTGGTTTAATGCCCATTTTGTGTCAATGTATCTGAAAAGAAATATTGTTAAAATACACCATGTGCACTGAGGAGCACTATGTATTCCATAAGCAGCATTATGTAGCTGACTAAACTCTGCTTCAGAGTTTCCTTCATCCTGTGCTGGTGCTTACTGTACTGGGAAGAAATTCATTGGTTAGTCCAGTAACTGCCCTTCGACAGGAAGAGCCTCAGGCTCCAAATGAACGGTTCCTCCAGCAGGTTTTGATGTGGTTTCTAATGCTGATGGGCCATAGTTCTAAGGTTTTTCCTGTCATATGCATACTTCTCCAGCACCCCCCCTGGACATGTTGTGGCACTGCAGGTGCGTTGCACTTGGCACCCCAGACAGTTACCCAGACCAGATTAGTTCAACCCCTCTCTGCAACTTCTTGTTTCTTCACTTATTCTACAGAGGGTAACTCACTTATTTCACTGCTCACCCTGGGTCCATGTAAGTGTCCTGGTTAGTTTCCTCTCCTGTTCCAGAGGTCCCAGCCCTGCTCCCGGAGCTGGTCTGTACTTTGGGCAATTCCTCTCCTTACGACAGGAGCCTCCTATCTCTCTCCCTTGGAGCTGGTGTTGTGCTTTAGGCCAGCTGTAGAGCCCCAGGCATCTTCTCCTCCTGCTAGCCCATTTACCGATCAGTCCTTCCACTCTCAGCCTGGGAAAATTCAGCAGACAGAACTTCCCCTGTGCGGTCCTCTTCTTGTTAATTCAGGGCCCTGTAGGAGTCTTTTTACAGGCATCTGCCCTGCTATGAAGGAAGGAGGCAGAATTTATGTTGGCCCCTTCTTCCAACTCATTCTTTATTGGCTGGGTCAGAGGAGAGCCTTGCCCCATCTTCTATGTAAGGCTCCAGGTCCCAGACTCTTAAAGACATAGCAAAAAGATTCCTTCTAAATGTTTCTTCTTTCCAGGACCCCTTTCCTCTGTCTCCATATTTCCTCACCTCTTAAAGGGCCATGCCATGTGACAGGGAGGACTGCGCAGTAGGCAATACTGCCCTTAAGGAACAGACTACCCTGTCACTCTACCACTCTCTACCAATGTAAATATCACCTTACTCTGTCCGGGCTGCTTAAAGCTAGTGTGTGTAGCTGTGATATGAACAATAACTGGTCTTCAAAATGCCTTAGTAAGGAGATAGTGTCCAAGATACTCCAATGTTTAGAGGTCCACTTTTTCCTTAAAAAGTCATCTCTTCAAATCATTGCTTGCCAATTTCCACCCCGTCTCAACCTGTCCCATTAGAGGGAATGTGATTTGAGAGGTGGTTGGATTTTAAGTTCCAGTTGTAGCTCAATACCAGACACGCTGGAAGTTTCCCCCATGTGTTTAGGCCCATTGATGGAAGGTGAGACTATGCTTGTAAGTACCATTAATGATCCACTGGCTTTACATTTTGAGTCAGTTAGCTATTATAGTCCTGCTGACCTCTCCGTAACTCTTGACTGGGCACGGGGCATTGCTTTAGGGTATATCTACACTTCAAGCTGGGGATGTAATTCCCAGCTTGAGGAGACACCCTTGTGCTAGCTCTCATCCAGCTAGTGCACTGAAAGAGTGTAGCCATGACAGTATGAGGGGCAGGGGCAGGCTAGCTTCCCCAAGTACATGCCCATCCAAGACCCCAGGCACATACTGGGCCAACTAGCCCATCCCGTTGCTCGCACTGCCATGGCTACCCTCATTTTCAGCACGCTAGCTGGATGAGAGTTCGCGCAGGTGTGTCTCCTCAAGCTGGGAATCGCGCTCCTAGCTCAAAGTATAGCCATACCCATAGTGACTAATTGGTGCTGCAGCCTTGTCTGAGACTACTCTCTAGTAGCTCCACTGTGAGCTTGACAGGTCAACTGGTGGTATCGGTCATCAAGGGTCAATCAGTAATGATTGATATTTCAAGTGATTTCATGTGGCATCCTCCAAGATTTTAGCCTGTTGCCCACGCTGTTGAGGATAGATATGTGGCCTTTGGTAAAATCACGTATAAACACAGGATACAGTATCATGAATCTGCTTCTGATAGATAGATGCAAGTCTCTTGTCCTGGGCAGACATCTGTGTAATCTGGTCTCTGCCTTGGGAGCTTATGTAGGCAATGTATCCCTCTGGATGCCCCCTTATTCTCAACCTAGAAGAGATTCTTACAGGTGGATAAGAATCATCATTATGAAGAGGTTCCCCCCATTTGTTTTGTGAAAGGAATGTGTTTGGAAGTGATCAGATTAAGAATCATGATATGATTTTTAGTACACATTTTCCATAGAGAGCCATGTGTCTGTTGGATATTCAGCGAAATTGGTTCACGCTCCCTCCCCCAGCTGCCCAGTTTTCTCAGGCTGTGTCTAAATTTATCCTGCAATAGCTTAGCAACAGCAGTACATACCTTCATAACCACAAGCCCTTATTAGAGTAATGTCCTCTTAGTACTCCATCTACCAGAGATTCTTGTTTGTCGCTGTTAGGGAATTCAAGGCACACCTTCATCTTGATGAGTATTGCTTCTATGCTTGGACACCACCTGCCTTTTAGGGATTCCACCTCCATACCTTAGGTCAGAAAGTGACCATGGTTATCCTGTGGTGGCCTCTAAAGTTTGAAGTTATTCCAGATAATTAGTGTGAGAGAAAACGGTTAACCTCATTGTACAATTTTGATGCTACTTGAAGGAAGGAAGGAAGCAGGGCATATAGTTAACAAACCCCTGCCTGAAGTTATTCAATGCATAGGCTGGCCTATACATAGTCTGATTCAAATCCAAAACTGTCCAGTGAAATCAGTAGAAACACTCCCATTGACTTCAGTGAACTTTCAGTCAGATCCTGATTGAGGTTAGGATCCAGTCAAAGAACAGTAAAGATTAAAAAGACACATTACATAATATTAATATATAATGTAATTTATTTTAAGAAGTGTTTGTTCCATCTGCCTTCCATACAGAAAGTTCATATGTACATTTTGTTTGACAGATAGCAACTGCACTGTGTATGGCCTTCCTCCATACTTTTGTTGTAGTAACTTACTTATAAACCCATTTCACACTCCGTCATTCAATGCACGCTGTCCAGGCTATGCTGGAGATCTGACAGCAGCGGTATTATGTGATTGTGTAATTGAAGGCTGTATCTTGAATTTCAGTGGGACTATTCTTGTGAGTATGGGCTGCCTGATTGGGCCCATTATCGGCAGAAATGTTATCCTGACCTCCACTGGGGCAGAAGGGCTTCCTCACCTGACTGCGCGTTTCTGCAGGAAACCCAGCGAGGTCATGGAACTAATTTGGCAAAATATCTGCAGATGTCTCATGGGGAGAACTGCTCAGGGCTGGAATCATCATTATTATATTGTTTCTTCCCTAATCCTGATTCATAAGAGCCCAAAACTCATGTCTTGCATAACTACACAGTGATGGTGTGAAGCTAATTTTGGATTTTCAATGCTAGTCCAGCTCATAGTTAGCATAGAGAGAAGATGTCCCATTAGCATTGGCATATCAGACCTATGTGGAATGCTGTGATTTTGAACAAAATGTTTTTAGACAGGGATCTGCTAATGGTGCTTGGATTTAGGTTCTGTGTCATACCTGCACTCTGCATATTTTTAAGGTGACATTGTGCCCATTTATAAGTTGTTCTGAGAGTTTCAAACTGGGCTAAGTGCTACTTGAAGTTAACCAACCGATCACAGAAATTGATGCTAATTCTGCAGGAAGATTTCCCCTGGTAACAAAATACATTAGATTAAGGCCATATGCCTCATTATAAGGGATTGCTACTGTTGATGCTTGTTGGCATTATACCATCAGTGAATGCTTCATCCTGTGCTGGTGCTCAGCTTCTAAAGAGGGTATGTGCACATTGTTAACCAGGGTAAATTACTCACGGCTACAAATAAACGTTATCCTCCGCCCTTGCTAAGGAGTACTCCAGTTCCAAATCTACTGAGGTATCCTAGTAATGCGTCTGTCTTAGATTAATTTAAGTGACCCTAAAGGTCCATCTTATCTTTTGGGGGGGGATGTAGGAAAACTGCTGCCCGATGATGGTGTGACATTGTTTTATAGAAATACGCTTATGCGTGTAAATATGACATAACTGGAATATGTTTTATGCTAGATATGCCATGTAACATGTCTTTGCAAAGGTTCTGATCTACTGAATATATTCATCCTATTTGTATGCATGTATCATTTTTATATCTGAAGTTAAGAGTGTTGGCTCTATGTTTATATTTAAAGTGTTTGCTGTAGGAAGCACATAAGGCAGATTTGGTCAACATAGTGTGAAGGGATTATTCAAGTAATTGGGAGTACTTAAATAACAATGGACTTTGGGAGACGCCAGTCCACATCTGAGCTTTCCTGAGAACATTCAAACTAACATGTAAACATGGCGTTGGCCTGCAAAAACCTGAATCATTCATAGACATGTTACTTGCTCACGTGGCCAGAGACCTCATCTTGTGGCTGTGATGTTGCACAAGAGAGAGACCATATAAGGCCCTGGAAAGCCCTCCATTTTGTCTTCATCTGTCTCAAAAGATAGCCCCTCCACCCCAAAGAGATGCCTGAAAGAAACTGGAACAAAGGACAGTAACTATGGGGGTGTGAGTGATTGCTGGACCCAGACTAGGAAGGAGTTTAGTCTGTCAAAGAAGTTTATTGGAACATCTCTGAGGGTGAGATTTACCTGCATTTAGTTTCCTACTGTATTGGGCTTAGACTTGCGTGTGTTATTTTATTTTGTTTGGTAACTTACTTCGTTCTGTCTGTTATTACTCGGGACTACATAAATCCTACTTTTTATATTTAATAAAACCACTTTTTACTTATTCATTAACCCAGAGCAAGTAATTAATACCTGGGGGAGCAAACAGCTGTGCATATCTCTCTATCAGTGTTATAGAGGGCGAACAATTTATGAGTTTACCCTATATAAGCTTTACACAGAGTAAAACAGATTTATTTGGGGTTTGGACCCCATTGGGGACTGGGTATCTGAGTGTTGGAGACAGGAGCAATTCTTAAGCTGTTTTCAGTTAAGCCTGCAGCTTTTGGGGGATATGGTTCAGACCTGTGTCTGTGTTTGTAGCAGGCTAGCATGTCTGGCTTAACAAGGCAGGGTACTGAAGTCCCAAGCTGCCAGGGAAAATGGGCTCAGAGGTAGTCCCAGCACATCAGGTGGCAGTCCCAAGGGGGTTTCTGTGACCCAACCCATCACAGATGGGTTTATGTTTCCAAAATGGCTTTTGAGAAACCCTATAACCAGAATTTTTCCTTCTGTGTTAGACAAAAATCCCCGTTTTAAGAGCTTTGCAACATTGTGAGCCTTTGAATAGCAGGGTAAAGGGAGCAATGATGAAACCTGAAAAGGTTCACTGTTTGTTTTCGTTTGGATGCCAAAATATTTGAGGAGCTCCTTTACTACTCCCCCCTGCTCTTTGCCACCTTCCTTGCTGGTGGGAGAAGCCTCCTAGGATGTGGAGACTCCAGTCTAAACACTGACCCACAATTACCAGTATCCTCTTTGATGAAACCCCACTCAGCTTCCTTTCCTTTCTCCTCCTCTTCTTCTGAACCTCCAGGATGGTGTAGGCACTTACATGAATTCAGGACCTCTTCTCCCTCTTACTCCCCAATTTACTTGCATCACCCTACGGTGGGAAGTTCCACAGTCTTTATCCCCTTTCCCCAGAAGCAGGAGGCATTGGTACTAGACTCACTGTTGTCCCTTTCTGAATTACGCACATGAAGGATTCCCTACTTGATATGCCTTGGCGTGCACAGCATGCTTGGAGCTGCTCACCCTAGGCAGAGCTGGCTCTACCATTTCTGCCGCCCCAAGCAGCGCTCCGAATTGCCGCCACAGATGGCTGAAGGTGGGACCAGCCACAGAATTGCCGCTGTGGACGGCTGAAGGTGGGACCTGCCGCCCCTTCCACATTGTCACCCCAAGCACCTGGTTGGAACACTGGTGCCTGGAGCTGGCCCTGACCGTAGGGTATCACTATCATGGAAGATTCAATGTGTAACAGAACCAGGCCATGTCTTGCCATCAGAAGGTTAGAGGACAGTGGAGAAAGGCAACTGATTTAGCCCACACCATTGCATCCCCAGTGATTATGTTCTCTTCTTACTTGGAAAGGGACTCAGGGGTAGGGGGAGGGGGAAATCCTACAAAAGGAGTCTGAGAATAAGGGGAGATAGATGAGGAAGAACACGCTGGATGAAAAGGGGGAGACTGTATATGTGGCAGTTCATTCAAATATTTCTTTCTTTCTCTCTTTCTCTGTGCCATGTAGACAATGTAGGTGTAGGACAATTAGTTCCTTGACTGCCCTGATCAACTTGTACTGCCAGAGGTGGGAGCATTATGCTGTCATCCATGACCAGAAGGCAAGTCATTGAAGCTAGGGATTAAATATTCCTAGTGTTACACTTGAAAGGTGTCTCATGTTATTTCTCCAAAAGGCCTGTCTATTATTTTCTTCCCCAGCAGAAGTCTGGACACCAGATTTTGGCACCTGGGGAATCCTGGATTCCTTTCACCTGAGATACTTGTTTTTCTTCCTCTTAGGGTACAGCAGATGTTGCTGTTGTCACAACTTGGGGTAGGGTATTTACTAGCCTTTCTGGAAGGAAGCACATAACACTTGTGGAATCTTGTTTTCATGTCTGTTTCATTGTCCCTGGCATTGCATTATTTGAATTGCATGATCATCCTTTTTACCCAGTTACTGTGTGACTCCCTCTTTTGTTATCATTATCCTGTCCTGACCATATTCTTTTCCACCACCCTAAACAAACAGTTTCTACCACAATCAGGAAGGGCCTTGTTTCTATTCCTTATAGCAAATTAACTATGCAAATGTTTCCTGCGTATGCTGCATGCATGGCATCTCTCCAAAACAAAAAACCTTGATGTTTCAGAGAAGCTGACACAAACCTAATTCCCTAGAGATTTCCTTTTCCCAATGCCTCTTTGTTGTCAGCAATCTCTGAGAGATCTCGTCGAATGGATCCTGAGGAATGGAATGGCTACGTCCCATGCCACAGGATCAGAAGTGTATGCCATAGTGGTTTTTATTTTGAGGTAGTGGCTCGGGATATTAGGGCTTGTCTACATGGTGCATTAGTCCATACCACAGGGGGTGTAAAGTCTATTGCACACTAGTATGTTGGGCACCAGTTGGTTCATGCGGCCCCTGATGGCAAGCACTAAAAGTTTTGTAGTGCATGTTACCATAAGGCTGTTTTGAAGGAGGACTGCATTAACACACACTAGGGAACTTTTAGTGTATGCCAGCAGGATCCAAATGGGCCCAGTTAGCATGTGACACACTAACACTCACTGGAATTTTCACCCCTCTGGTGTGGACTAACATGCTGTGTAGATGAGCCCTAAGCCTGCTTGTATATTAGTACCAGGGCTTTTCGCCTCTTCTTCATATAGGTGTTTTTCACCACATATCTTTATCCCTATATGTCCCTTCCACTACATATCCCTATCCATTGTCCTTTTCCTGTACCACAGCAGGAGCCTAACAACTCATCCTGTACGGCCATCTCCTTTGTCTGTGATGTCACTTTATAATCATACATCAGAGTACAAAACTCCAGTCCACATTACACCCTCTCCACTCCCTGGTTGAGACCATATGAAGCACTCTTAGATGACCCTAGGGCAAGGAGCCAGAAGCATTGATCACTCTTGCAAACCTTCTGAAACTTCAGGCCACTTATGACCTGATTTCACTGAGAATCACTGTTTTCCCAGATCCTCCACTGCCTACGTGTGCACACCCATGTGCATATTATATACACAACGTGCACCAGTGAGGATAAAATGTAAAGTTTTCTGACTGAACCATTCAACTATGGATGACTTGGAGCATTCACTTTTCAGATTTCTAACTTGAGCTGGGAGAAGCATGTACTTTGCAATGCAACAGATTTGTCCAATCTCTGTTAAATTGATGAATTAATTTATTGTGTTTCCCATAGTTATGCCATCCAGTCTTTTAATATTTAAAATATGTGTAGAGTCAGACGTATGCAACTATGGAATTCTGCAGTGGTGAAAGAGTGCTAAAAAACCATACCTGTACAATTAACATTATTCATATTCTGTATTCACGTTTATTATAGGATTCCATCAGTGGTGGAAGTCCTAAATGTAGTGGAAACTCAGTAGCATGCATGTACAAAAGATTTTCATCATCTTTTTATTTTGTTTTCCAAATTGCCCAGGAGATTAGTCCTACCTGTGGACTAGCCATCTGGAAAGTTTGGCCCTCCTGAGTTGTGCCTGCCTAAAACGGTCTTAAACTTTTTATGTGCAGTGTTGTTGCAGCCATGTTGGTCCCAGGAGATTAGAGACACAAGGTGAGTGGGATATTTTTTATTGGACCAACTTCTATTAGTGAGAGAGAGAAGTTTTCGAGCTTACACAGAACTCTTCTTCAGGTCTGGGAAACTTGCTCAGAATGTCACAGCTAAATACATGTTGTTTAAAGATCTTGTATTTAGCTGTGGCACGCTGAGTAAATTTAAACTTTTTATGGCAGAAAAATATATAGTTATTTTTTCATCCATGTGTAACTTTGAAGGGAAAGAAATTACTTGCTCAAACTTTCAAAAAGATTCACTTTTATGCTGAGACCAAGTGTGGGACAGCTTCAAACCACCCTTCCTTTATGATTGATCAGAAAGTGGAGTGTACGACAGTCTTAACTATAGCTATTTGTGATCACTAGGCCCATCCACAGAAATGTGGGACCCCAGTCCATCATGTTCGATGGAGCCCTACTCCCTCCCATTTCATTTTATTCACACAGATGTTACAGCTGTTTGGGGGCCCTGAGCTCAGGGCCCCTGGTACAATTGTCCTGCCTTTTTCCCCTTCTTTTCAGTCCTGGTAATCAGTGCCAGAGCAATAACATATTTTTCACCTGAGTAAAAAGAACTGCATGGCTCATGGGCTTTTGGTAACAGGGTACAGCATTTTTTCACAGGGAATTTAAATAAATCATGCCTATATTGTGGGATAAGGCTTGGGACATATGATGTCATGCTCTGATTGGATTTTTTAAATCAGAGATGGACCCAATTTGGGTTGGGCTGCTCTGCTAAATTTAAAAAAGGGGTGGGGGGAAGCTAATAAAATCCATAATTCCCTGTCATGAAATTCTCCTTATCCTTAGGAAATATAGAGAGAGTTTTTTATTTCTATCTGAAACTTCTGGGATTCTGGTTCAAATCCTTATCATAGCAGTAGTGAACATCAGTCATAACCTGTGTAGAATGAGTTGGAAGCCTCACTCTGGTTTCAAATAAACAAGTGTTCACATAATTTAAAAAAAAACAAAAAACCCAACCCTAAACACTAACCGGCACCCTTGCTGGCAGCCTCAGGGGAGCACAAAATCCTAACGCCAAAACTTTCAGATCTGTGTGCTTAAAGCCAGGCACGTACAGCTTGATTTTTTAGAGATGCAGAGCAATCCCAACTCCTAGTGACTTCAGTAAGAACTGGGAGCACTCAGCACTTCTGAAAACCATGTCACTTACCCAGGTGCCTCATTATGGAGTTTGGTGCCTAAATGTAGATCCAAAGTTTCAAAGTTTTGGCCTTGGTGGCAGGGAGAATGAGTTACCCTCTCTGCCCTAGAGATGGTCCCTCCAGATTAGAATTATGGCAAAGCTTGCAGGTTGACTTTGAGCGGCTTGTACTGTCACTTCATGTGATGAGCATGTACTGTCAGCAGAGAAATTCAATTTCCATTATTGCTAGTCTGGCATCTTTAACAAATACAATGTTCACTTAATTTACTTAACATACTTTAAAAATATTTTTGAATATCATTTCTTCAAATCATCTGTGAATGCTGCTATCGGGTATAAAGATGTTTGTTCCTATTATAAAGCCTGTGCAATAAAGGTTTACAATTGCTTAACAGATACAGAAATCCCTTGGGTTTTGTTGTTGTTGTTGTAGGGGTTGGCCTTTGTAAAGCTACTGTACAAAATTCTCTCAAAAGAACCAGTTTTATTTAAACGCTTCTTTCCTTTTTTCCTTCACATTCTGTAGAAGTCTTTCCATAATGTAGTTTTAAAAATTAATGTTGCTGTATTCAAATAAAAGTTTATTCTTAATGGTGTTTAGTTTTTATGCATCATATGATAGAGCAGCCTTCATTTGCTCACTTATACACTGAAAGTCAGCAGTGTCATGAAATGATTTTTTATTGCTTAGCAGTATGCAGATCTAGGACATCTTGCACAAAAAAGAGTTGTGGGAGGGGGGGTTGTAATCCCTTAATTTGACATAATCATAAAGCAGCCTAGTGTTTTATGGTATGTCCAAGTAAAATTAATCATTTTAACCAGATTGGATCCCCCTTAAGAACAATAATATGCAATTTTTCCAGTCATCATTTGAATTGATTTTAATTTAAATTGTTTCACTATAAATTAATATATTGAAATTACCTCCAGGGTAAGGGATGATTTTAGACTTTCAGGTTAGACAGTTTAGGATTAGACAGAGACCTCTAAACAGTTAGACATAATAACAGAATAATGTCCAAGTTCTTCTGTCTAACTAAAGTATGCTATTTATAAAGCACCTGTTACACTGGGATCTAAGCGCGAATGCCAATGAATGATAATAGATAGCTATAACAGAGCCATGATTCACACATGTAAACATGTCCATCATCATGTTCATTTTTGATAATTATATTTTTGTTTGGTGTTCAACTATGGTTTCATGTTATATAACATTTAGATATGTTCAGGAGCCAACTTTTGTATTTCAGATTACACAAGTACTTTGTAAAAGGGAATTTAGCATTGGTGCAAAGTACCTGTTTAGTCTCTCGGGTTATCAGAAGTCATTTGTTCACAGAAAGGATGTAATGTGAGTTGTGGCTGTGCCACCTTCCTTTACCCAGTCCTCTTCTGGAGTGATCACCTCTAGAAATATTAGGTACTCCACTGTATTCATTCAATTCTCAGTCCTTCTTTACCAATAAAAGTGCAAATGGTTGTGTTAGGGTTGTGGAGACTGGTCCACTAGGAACTGGATGGAGACTTTCCTAATCATTTCAGCCACCAAAGAGCCATCAGATGGTATCAGCTTATAGCTGCTGACAACCTGAGATAGATTTGAAGCAACTCCAATACATTAGCCTTGAAACCAGTTTCTTTTCAATACTCTTTGCATTCATTACTGAGATTTGTTACCTAGCTTTATATCAGTAAGAGTACATTAACAGCAAACATTGTTTTGTGCTCATTCTGTTGTGACAGGATGAGTTTTCATTAATAGTTTAGAGATTCCTCCTTCCTTTTTAGTCCCCTGGACTCTTGGGAAGAAGAACTCGAGACACCTTCCCTGGGAGGGAATTTGCATAGCAAAAAATGAAGGTCCTGGCTATTGCTTATTTCTTTGTTTAGGAAGGACTGAATGAGGTCTCCTGATAGGAGATCTTTTTCTCTCCCCACTAACATCCTTCAGAAATAACTGAATTTTTCTCCCTAGTCTTTCTCTCCCTAGGCTTGAGAAACCTTTCTGGAGGGTGAATGGAACTTTTGTCTTTTACTCCTCTTGTCTCTAAAGTGTTTCAACATTCTGTCTTTCCAACCTTTTCCTGAAAGGGAAAGCAAACCCCCTTTCACCTCATAAATAACTGAGGGCTGCCACTGACATCGGGGCCAGAGACTGATTTCTTGAAATTCAGTTTTGTTTGGGAGGTTTCCCGATAGTGTGTGAATTCAGGGGCTGACAAGGCTACTCTTACCTGATGGGGAAATGGCAGTGAGCCCATTTCTCCAGCTTGATGCAGGCAGTGTGGAACTTTTAAGCCGTAATCAACCACTCCTTGCCAGTGGCTGCCATAAGACACCAGAGAGTTCAGCTGTATTTAAAGAATCATAGGTTCAGTGAGAAGCAGTGCACAGGAACTGAGACAATGGGCCAGATTTTTAAAGGTATTTAGCACCTAAAGATGCAGATAGGTGCCTAGTGGGATTTTAAAAGGGCCTCGGTGCCTAACTCCCACACTGTCACATTGTTATTTCTGGGTCTAATTTTAAAGAATATTTTAAACTAACCACATTTATTTTCCAGAGGAAAAAGACAAGGCAGAGAAGGGATGCAGTAGTCCTGCCTTAAAAACTCCACTGACACACCAGTTGGCACTGGGACTTGCCGAAATGTGTCTTTCTCTAGCCTCAATTACTTCTTCACATCTCTTTTCTATCTTAGCAACACGCTCCCTTTTCTGCCATCTGTTTTATTGCACCTTTGTTAAATATGACTCTAATGACCTGACTTTCACTGACCACATGGTGTTTTCAGTATAAAATATATACACAGAATTGCAACCTCTTACATTTATTTCATTCTCCAGTATTTTCACTTCCTCTCTGTGAGAGGGCGAGTGAGTAGAGTCCAAATGAGGGACAAATTACTAAGGGTTTGGAGCCACGGGTGCTGGAACAATTTGTATATTGTGGGTGCTGAGAGCCATTGAACCAAACTGTAAACCCTGTATATAATGGAAACCATTTCAAACCAGGGGATGTGGCAGCTCCCCTTCAGCTCTAGTTCCAGCACCTATGTTTGGAGCTGGCATGATGGAGATGGGGTTCTTGCAGCCAGCGCTGATTCAGAAAATTCAGAGCACCATAGCTAGAGTCCCCTTCTGCTTCTTAGAAATGCTCCTTTTTACATTGCCTCTGGATAGAGGCTCTGTGGAAGGCTCCCGCTGAGCCAAGCACAGGTCCATTCTACTCATGGCTGAGTTCTGTGGCAATTCCAAGCACTGGGGGCAAACAGCAATGGTAGTTACTCTACTCAAGAAGCTTGTCAACTCACACGTGCAGCCACCTAAGGGATCTGTGTACTCCTGTCAATCTGCCTTTGAAGATCTTCGGCCTGATTTTGTTTGCACGTATACTGGGGTAAATCAAAAGTAATGCTCCATTAAGTCAATGGAAAGACTTCCATTGATTTCAGTGGACTTTGGATAAAACCCAGGAACCTTAGTAACTTCTCTAAAACCACAAGTATAAAAATATACTCATTCTGTCCTTAATCCAGCACAGCTCTTTCATAAGTAGAAAAGTACAGTCGTCCTGCACTAGGCACATACATTTCTGACTATTAATATTCTTTAGAACAGTTGATTTAAACAAACAGAGCCTGTTTTTCACTGGGTCTCAACATACTGTCTTCTGATTTTGCATATGAAAGTTTCTGAGTACATAATTATTTGTGTCCTCTGAGATTAGTGGCCAAATGAAGCCCAAAATATGTTGTCTTCCCCTTCCCTATTCCTTTTATTTACTTCCCTTACTATATTGTTTCTTCCATATGTGTATGTACACACTTGTGAACATGAAAAATTTGGCTTAACAATTCCCTAGAAAAATTACATATTTTGCTACAAGTTCTAGTTGCATCTGTTAAATTCCCCTCCTCAAGCTGCTTCTGTGTTGAAGTGTTCCTGTATGCCAAACACCACTCATCTGGAAACTATATCAAAGGGAAAATGCAGTTATGTTATAAATTGTCTTTTCTTTCACCCACCCCCCTTCCTCCCCTCACCCGCCAATCATGCCCACTTGTATACTAGATGCTCTTTTGGTCTCAGACAGACAGACCCAACTAGCTGTATCCTAGATGCTTTTTTGGTCTCAAGCAAAGAGGTACTCATTTTCTGCACATTATTTCTGGATATGGTTATAACATTTACTGTGTTTAGGTGGATGTTTCTTAAATACAACTGCTTTATTTTAACTGTAGCTATAAAGGTCCCAGTCCAGAGAGTTTGCTCCCTTCAGTCTGAGTAATGAGGATACCAATTTCACATTGATTGTAATTTCATGGACTTCAATGGAGTTACTCCTGATTTTACTCTGTTGTAAGTGAGGTCAGAATCAGGCCTATACTATTGTTCTGAATGCTGGTTGGTTACCGGACTCACTTATAGTTAGGCAGTTCAGTACAATGATTTTCCTTTCAAATGGTTGGTATAGACTAAGACAAAAAAGGTCTCTCTGAAAGAAGCTGTATAGCTTCAGTGAATTGTAGAAGCTGGTAGAGCTCATCAAGAAATTAGTGAAAATAATAGCACAAAATAATTACCAAAAGAGAAAAAGTGTTCCCCAGTGTAGGTCCCATTTCCTCCCCTGTAGTCTGTTAGTTTTATCTGAGGCTTTATCATCTGCCAAAAGATTTTATTTTGGGGTTTCCTTTTCTGTGGGCGGGTGGCTTCCTCCTTCCTTGAGAGCTGGTTCCATCTCTATCTTTAGGAACAGCAGAGCCTACTGTAGACCTTCCTGTCTCCTTTTTATTACATACTCTTATCCTTCCTTGCTACAAGTTTCTGGCCCCAGGAGCAACACACAAAATGATAGTTGCCGCTCTACTTTCTACTGCCTGGTTGATCCAGAAGGCTCTTGTTTTAAATACCAAAGTACAAACATTTAAAATGCAAGACTGAGCACGCTCAGTAGAAAATTCTGTTATCTGATCATTTTCAGAAGTGACATACATGCTCCTGTAACTATTTGGTTACAGGATTTGACAAGCTCAGCTAGTGAAAAAGGAAGAGATTGTAAACTGATGAGGCTTAGTACTTTAAGAGCAAGAGATTGTGGGCCTTAAACTGTCCCTCTACATTGGTGTGAGTTTCATTAATCCAATCCATCCAGACATTGTTTTTTTTTTAAAAAAAAATCTCCTGCAATGGCCATTTTTAGGAAGTCTCACCTCACATATTTATTTTTTTAACTTTAACTTTTGTGTTATAATGTGCTCTGGAGAAAAAAAAAGTATTACATTTTTAGCATCACTGAATTATATAATCTTCGTGAAGGTAAAATAATTAAGGTGCTAGCTCTCAGGGTTACCTATGAGGGGTTATTTTTTGCAGGGAGGTTTTTATCACTGCATATTGCAGCAAGTGGTGGGTAGTTTAATAGTGCCAATGTAATGCTTTCTTAGTTTTTTATAAACGGATCTCTTGTACTCTGAGATCTTTTGTATTTATTTCCATTGCTCTTTCTCCCCCCATCACCACGCTACCCTGCTGTGTGTTGAGGTCTGTCTTTTTCTGGTTTGTTTGCACTCTCTGTAATTGAGAACTTTATTGGCAGGCCCCATGAAAAAGACTTGATGCCTAAAAATAAATGATCCATCTCTTTATTTCATCTGCTAGTTTTTATGTCAACAGGAATATGTTGATAATATAACAACACAAATAAATGCACATCTCTCAACTATTGCTAAAGCATTGTACTGGGACACAGGGCCGACGAGAGGAGGGGGAAGCTGGTACAAATTACCGGGGCCCGGCGGTCCAGAAGGGGGCTCGGGGCCTGACTATCTGGGGCCCGGTGGTCCGGAAGGGCGCCCGGGGCCCGACTATGTAAAGATTTTTAGCCAGTCCACCTTTACTGGGGGGCCCGGAAAAAAAATTTCACCGGGGCCCAAACCCGCTCTCGGTGGCACTGCTGGGACAGCGATGCAGTGGTGCTGATTTTGACAGGATAATGGTGGCATGTAACACGGTAGGTGGAGCTGGCTCTCTTTAAAAATAAGAAGACTGAATGAGAATTCCAAGTGAAATGTGACAAGCTCCTCCCTAACTAGAGAGGAAGATTTTGAAGTCTCTAACAATTTGATGATATGTCAGTCTCCCCAGGATTGTTAAGGGGTCAGATCAATTTTTGCCAGGACTGCATCATCCAGTCATTGTACTCCATAGTAAACCCAATTTCTCCATATTTCTCTCTCTCTCTCTCTTACACAAACACTAATTGGATAAAATTGTAAACAGTAAATATGATTAAAAATTAAACAGCTTCTGCAGAAGTCATCAATAGTAAGTGCTTATTAGCTTATATATAACTGTGCTGGCATGATAGCTTCAAATTGGCTGCTGAAATTGATTTGCCGTGAACAAGGCAAGTTTTCCAAAGGGATAATATTTGGGTCTCAGTAATCGGACCCTCAGCTTTAATTGCCATATTGGTGCCTTTCAAATTTTACCAGTTTTTGAAGCAATATGCATCACTTCCTTAATGTTAGTGGATGAAGTGGGCTAACTCCTTCACCACTGGTGCTCAACAGTACAAGAAGTCAATGGTGCAGTTCCCAACTGGCAGCAAGCCCCTAGTCAGAATCCATTATAACACCTGACTCCAAGTTTTAGAATTCAGTTTGTGTCACTGAGTAGATAAAATGACTAATATTTTAAGATGGATATTGGCAGAAGGCTAAAGGAATAAGCAGCTCAGTAGACCACAGACAAGCCTAACGGACCTCAAAAAAGGTGATGTTTACCATCAGGTGAGGATTTTTTTCAATGTTTTTTTCAATGTTCTACTGTCTGTTTGGATTGCAAATACCTTTTTGGGTGAATTGTGAGAGTCCCTCATTCACTGGCCATTGAACGGTGGAAAAGTGTTTTGCCTGCTCACTTCCCCACCCCACAATCACCTGGAATGACCAAAAACAACTACTGCTCAGCCGAGAAATAAGTACATTGGTAGCCGTTGAACTTCCTGTTTGTTATCTGGGTTCCCGGTGCCTATATCAGGCTAGCAACTAGCCCCCCACACCCTTTTTATTTCTCTCCTACCAGTTAGGAGCTAGAGGAGGAGGAGTATTGTTTTACTGAATTGAGGGCTTAACGGTAGTGTTCTGTAGTACCATGTGAGACACCTGGGCTCGAGTTCTTCGTAGGTGTTAAGAGGGAGTTCATCAGGCTGTTTGAAAGCATCTCCTTGACATGACTGACTGCTGTTGGCTGGCTCTGAAATGAGCCAGATTCAGTCTTCATAGGCTGATAGAAGTTCCACATTGCAGCATCCTAAATTGGAAAGATGAATCAGCAGAGACAGGAACTGCAAATGATTGTCATCAAACCCAGACGATTTAACCCAGACCCTTGACAGGATGTCAATCTCCTTGAGCATATCTGGAGGAGTTCACCAGGCATCTTCGCTCAGACATATGGCTGGGAGACAGTGCCCCTCCGGAAACACCGAAGCTCTCTCTCCACTAGGGACATATAGGTAGCCTTGGAGTGGACATCTTCTGACAGCATTTTAAGCACAGTGTTTGCTAGACTCCCTCTTAGCAGGGTTAAGTAGTATGGTGCTTAAAACAGAGTCAGCTGCCATCAGGCTTTCTACACTAGGATTTCCAACTTTGCTGAAACTGATGGAATTGATTGTTAGCAACAGCGGGAAATATTCCCCCCCTGTAGATAGGGCCACGAGGAGCAGGTCCCTTTCTCTTCTATTTCCTAAAGGGCAGACTGGATCTTAAATATCTATTGCCTTAGGCTCGGTGAAGAGTTTTTTCTATAGTCATATCACATCTTCCTGATGCTTGAAAGATTTGCCGAAAAACAAAACAAACCTTTTGTTGTGCCCAATTGTATTGTCTCTAGTTCCTTTCTAGAACCATTCTGTTTATTATAAATGCACCAAATTTACCTGGCATAAAAATGATGAGATGTTTTGGGTTCTTAAGTTGAAGAGAAGACACACATGCAAATATACTGTCACAACTGAAAACTGATCTGGTAAGCTTCAAAAGCAGAGCTTGGCCTCATCGGCATTTTGGACTGGAGATATGGCTGAAACAGAAATAATGTCAAACTTAGTGCCAAGAAGTAAGGTTGAACTCATATCAGTAGTAATGTAGCGAGCTATGTGCATGCTGCAGCTGATAAAAGGTTAGTGGGAATAAACTTTTTAAAGGCTATTTTAAAATTGCAAAAGCATGAAATAGAAGCTTTGTAAAGTGAATAAAATATTTGTTTCAAAGTAATCTCATGGTGCTTCTGAGCACGTAAGGCTGATTTTCCTGGATTTTCCTGGTGGGTGGTTTTTTGTTTGTTTGCTGTTGTTTTTTGGTGGCAAAGCTCTACTCATGTTTTCTTCTTCTATTTCTGCCACTCCATTTATTTAAACGAGACAGAATGTAAACTGTTGTGTTTTTAGCAGCCTCAAAGACTGTAGTGCTACTATCTGTAAGCCGTGGTGTTCTCCTGTCGTGTTTCCTTATTTATAAGGAATCAGTGGTCGCGCCATGTCTTGGAGTAGGAGTTTCATGACTAATGATGAAGATGGTGGGATGTTCTTAACGTTATTCTAGGGGTTTTGCTATGTTTAACATTTAATTTTTTCAGTTAATTGATTGAAGCCCCAGGAGCCTCGCTCCTCTGGAATCAATAACATTGGAATGAATGTAAATTGTTTTTAATGTGTAACACATGCATTAAGAAATGTCTCATGTCTTAAAACGAACCACTCCTAAAATACATTCTGCAGGTCCCTTGAGAGTCTTATTAATATCACAGTGCAGTAGTGTACACAATTCAGCAAGGTGACCAAAATGGGCACTCTTTACTTATTTTTCATGTTTGATTTGCTTCTCTGTGAATTTAATGTAAAGGTGGTTATGTTAAGCTAATTGTACTTCGGCTTTTTATTTTCTGCTGCTGAGTGGAATCATGTAGAAGGTCTTTTTCTTTTTTTTTCTCCGAAGAATGGAACATTTGACCACAATTACCATTTTTTACATTAGATAAAGAACCTTGCTGTCTATTACAAAAAGTGATTTATTAGTACATGGTGCACACTCTTTGAGATACAGTGTCTGACTAGCCAATGAGACATGGGTAATCACAAATTGTGATGCCTGCAGAATCAAATTATATTTGACATTTAATATAAACCCAAACACCTAAATGCAAAATATGACCTCAATAAAAAAAAAAAAAGATTTCTAGGATGAATTTTCTTCTTATCATAAATCTACACTGTGCAAAATGACTGATCCTTATGGATCAGAGTTCTCATTGCTTTTCTGAGATGTCCTACATATTGCACTGTCTCCAGCTAGCCTGCTTGCTCTTTCTGTCTCTCTGCACATATGTGCCACCCGCCTGAAGAAGCAAGTAAACAAAGCTGATCCCAGGGCCACACTTTGATCCCTGAAGTGGATTCTGACCAGGAAGATTTCTTTTTGTATAAAAATAGATTGCACACCCACTCAACGTGTGCCGCTGAATGTGTGTCACTTCTGAGATCAGATGCTGTGCAGTTGGTACCTTTTAGTATTGTAATTCGCTGCTAGCCTCTTAACCATGTATTGATGTCCAGTACATACCCTCTGAGGAAAACAATTCTGAGCTGTCGTTTGTCTCGAACTCTGACTCATATAGCATATTAGTGATGGTGGTGAAGTAGTTAATTCATTTTCCATCCATAATTTTTACTTTGTAAAACCGATTTGACACAGTCTAGCAGGGTGCTGTTATTGAAAAATTGAAGCACCAGGTGTGATTAAATAAGATCATACATTTCATTCCCTCTTTAATTTCACATCACTCTTCAGCAGCTGTACCTTTCTGCTTCCTTATAGTTGGAGAATGCATTGCATTCATAGTAGGCATCTCACCGCGGTGGTAGCATGCGCCATCAGGCTGTTGCGAATTGAATCTGTTTGTGCACACAAATTATTTATTGTTTGATGGACCGGGTTTATTAATCTGGTTGTTTCTCTAAAGAATGAAATGCTTTATTGTAATAGGGACAAACCTGGCCTATCCCTCAGCAGCTGTGGAACGTCATGCATACAGCAGATTATAGGTGCCATTCCACTGCATCGGGAAGAAGAATTCTGAAGCGTGCAAAAGAGTCTGGATCCCCTTATATGCACTGTGAAATGCTTTTCTGCAGGGGGCTCTCCCATGCACCCTGTTCGTTGGGATTCCATTGCTCTCCACAGACCACAGGCACAAGAGCAGCGGGAGCTATAGTCATCTCAGGGCTGTTACGAGCTGCTGTGTGACATGTGGTAGAAGGATTCTCCCTTTAACCCTTGCTCCTCTGCCTGAGTGGGGGCAGAGGTGGTATTTAGCCCACATTTACTATATTTAGTTATAACGTGATGGCAGGTACTAAAAAGAACGATGACTCGATGAGTGATATTTATTAAAAGACTAATTGGATTCTAAGTAAACCACTGTTACTTATCCCCGGATACCTGCTACATTTCCAAAACCCCGGCTGGCCTTACTCCACTATAGCCAAAAGCACCATATGAATAACAGGATTGTTAAAGTCACCAGAGGAGAGTGGGTTCTCAGCAGTGTATTGAAGTTGTTCCCTCCTGTGTATTCGATAAGAAGTGTGTGTCCAAGTGGCGCTGACAGGGTCTGAGCTGATCTGGTGCAGCTGTGCCAAACTGAACCCGAACAATGAGTGTCTGTGTTCAAGCTGCCAGCGTTGTGAAATGGTTTGCGTTGTACATTATCACACTGTCATGTCAGCACAGAAGAGCCCAATTCTTGGTGACTCATCCCTGGGATATGCATGACAGAAAAGGGCTGTTGTAAGCCTTTCCCTTGTTCCACCCTGACTATACACTATCTACTGGGCTGCCGTTACACCCAATGATTATATCACATATCCTCCGGAAGAGTAAGCTAAACTGAGTGAATGTCACTTTTTACTTCTGAATGAGAGCATCCACAGAGGTTTAATGCGCTTCAACTAATGTGTGTTTACTTCACAATTGTAGTTAACTCATCTTAACTTTCCTGAGTGTTCTTGTGTAGACATGCTTTTAGAGCTGAGAGAAGGGAAAAGCCATTCCACTTGGTGAGCTCAATCCAAGCAAGAGAAGAGGGGGACCAGGCTTGGTCCATGGAACAGGTTTGAAGGGTCTAAGAGATGTCATGTGTCCTATCTTAAAGAGGGACCTGCAATTGAGCATAAGAAGTGCTTGTGGGATGTCTGACTCCTCTTAAATCGGATTCAGAGAGATGAAGATTAGCTCACTTCTCCCAGTGTAGACCGGGCTCCCCAGGTCTAACCCCAGTCAGATTAAAGTGACTTGAATATAGTGCAAGGCTGTTCCTCCACGCCCAGGGCCAGCTCCAGGCACCAGACGGCAAAGCACGTGCCTGGGGCGGCGCCCTGTAAAGGGTGGCAGTCTGGGGATTCTGGGGCGGCCGTTTGTTGTTGTTTTTTGCTTCGGCACTTCGGCGGCGGCCATTTCTTTTTGCTTCGGCACTTCGGCGGCGGCCATTTTTATTTTTTTTTGCTTGGGGCGGCCGAAAAGCTGGAGCCGGCCCTGCCCACGCCACCCCACCCCAAGAATGGAGTTGACACTTACACCTACTTGTCTTACTTCATGCACGAGGACATACACTTTCCTTTAGAATGTAGTGTTTTTCCTCTCTCAGACCAAAGAGTAACAGGGTGCTTGGAGGGCTGGATGGCTAGTAGTGGTTGGCATGCCTGATCCTCTGGCCCCTTGTTTCCCTGGTTGAGGTGCCTCAGTTTTTGAGGCAGTGGGGTAGGGAGACCCGGGCCCTCCCTCTCCACTGGTTCCCAGCCAGGCCCTTGTATGAGTCGACCCCTGAACAGGGGGCCCTCCCAGCAGGGAGTCTAAATCCACTGGTGCGAGCTACTTCCTACTGCTGTGCCTTCAGCTGAGGGTGTGGTCCTTATAGTCCAATTTGTTGGGGTGGCTGGACCTCCAGCAACGCCCCTCATAGGTCTTGGGCGGCACCCTGCCGCAGTCCCAGGCTCCAGCCATAAGTTTGGTGAGGCCAGGCTCCACTATGTCTCTGGGCTTCAGTCACCCAGTTATTTCAGTTGCCAGAGGCTCTGAGGTCTCCTCCGCAGTCTCCCTTGGCTGGGGAGACGGTGCTTCCTCCCTGGAGGCTGCCTCGGCTGGCAGGCTAGTGACCCTTCCCCTCAGGTAGGGAGGCGGTTCACCCACCAGTCAGCCCCCAACTCAGCCCGGTTGTCTCCTTTTCTCCCTCTTCCAGGCCAGGCATTGGCTGCAGGTATAACAGGGCGGGGCTATCTGGGCCCAAAGGCTCTCCTTAACCCCTGCCGTGCTGGCAGGCAGTTTCTCTGCTTCATGACAGAAAGCTTTACTTTACATGAAAAGAAAATTAATGGAACGATTTTCTTGGGGAATGGAGGAAACAGTTTTGACCTTTCTTTCCCTGTGTGATACAGATTAAGCACTACAGATTCATCAGAAGTGAAGCCAATAATCAAATCAGTGATTGGAACTGACTGTAACTTTGTGTGACTTTCTACATAATGATTACCATACGCAATGGGACTCGTGTCCAGTAAATGCTGATATCGTGACACTGTCGGCTGAGAGATGTTATGGCTGATATAGGCAGGACTGTTGCTTGTATGTGCTTGCTTTATTTTTCTCAGGCATTCACTTATATAAAATGAAAAAAAAATGTGTTTTTTATGGTTAGTGAGGTGTTAAGGAAGGAGATTTTTCCTTTGTGCTGCTTCACTTTACTGTCCCCGTGCAAGGCACCCAACTGTTCAAAAATCATGAGTCAGGCCTCCCAAAATTATGAATCTGGCTTAAAATTTTAAGATTTAAGATTTAAAAAGAACGCCAAATTTTATTATTTTGTATTTGTCTTGTGGTTTTTGAGCCTTTTGGGTGTGCTTGAGGTTGGTTTTAAGCTTTTTCTCACCAACCATGAGGGCTAAAAACTTTTGTTTGTTTATTTTAATGAAGTAGAGATTATAACAGCATCATGGATTCCAGCGGCTGTTGCTTTAAGAGAAACACTAAATATCATGTTACTCATCATAATATCATTAAAGTTGGCAACACTGGGCGCCCCTCCAATGCAGCAGTTTTACTGCCCTGCGGAGCATGCTGGTTCCTCTTTTACCTGCTTCCCTGTTATTCCTTCCTTCCAACATGTGGCATAACACTGCCCTTTCTCTCTCACTCACCTGCCAGCTGCTTTCACCACTCTTGCTCTTATGAAAATGCCCATCTTCGGCTAACTACTTCTATGCTATGCCTTTCCTCTCATCCACATGCAAAGTGCCCTTCACTCACACCTGCCCTGGGCTAAGATGCTTCATCTGAATATCTGCTTTACTTCCTGAACTGAGAGACAGCCACATTCCAAAGGAATTCTCCTTTCCTGTTTTGTTAACAAAGACAAAACAGATTTATAAAGAGATTCAGTGTTTTGGAGGGAGGAAAAAGGTCAGAGTCCTAGACAGGAAAAAAACAACAATGTAAAAATAAATTAAATGTAATTGGAGCTATAATTAAAGACCTCTTTTAAAAAACAACAACAAAGATTGAAAGGAAAAGGTGTCCTTTTAAATGAAGCGACAAAGGGTCCTGTGGCACCTTATAGACTAACAGAGGTATTGAAGCATAAGCTTTCGTGGGTGAATACCCACTTCTTCGGATGCAAGCAGTGGAAACTGCTTGCATCCGAAGAAGTGGGTATTCACCCACGAAAGCTTATGCTTCAATACCTCTGTTAATCTATAAGGTGCCACAGGACCCTTTGTCGCTTCTACAGATCCAGACTAACACGGCTACCCCTCTGATACTTTTAAATGAAGTACCTTTTGAGAAGATGTGCTTGTGGCTAAAGCCAAAACCTGTGATTCAGGACATCTGGATTCTATTCCTGGCACTGCCATGGACTTTGTGTGGGACACTGGACAAATATCTTAACCTTTCTTTGCCTCACTCTCCCCATCTGTACAGCAGGGAAAGATGACCCCTCGCTCATAGCGGTGCTAAGCGGTTTAATGTTCCTTAGTATTTTTAAGTGCAGTGAGGTGGAAGTTCTTTCGATAAAAATTGCCACGGTATTGCAATCTTGTTAATGTATTACATGGCTTTTCAGAGTTTACTGTATTAAGATTTATATCTTTGAGATAAAATATTAAAAACTTTGTGGACCTGTTCAATATATATACCATATATATAAACCACATATCTATTTGTTGTCAGTATAATGCATCCTATGGCATCTCATAAGAGCAGGAGCTGCTTCAGAGGAGAACTAAATGGGTTGAGAGCCCCTCTTAGCCTGGCTATTGGTGGCAACATTGTTGCACATTGCTTTTTTTTTAAAGTGGCATTAATGCTTCTGAAAGTTGCTAGACCAGTGGTTTTCAACCTGCGGGCCACTTGCAGCCCAATCAGTACACTGCTGCGGCCCATGTGACATCCTCAGGGCCATACAGGCAGTATATATATTGTGTGGATGCAGCTCACGTAACATAGAGAGCTGCATATGCATCCCACAATGATAAATAGGTTGAGAACCACTGTGCTAGACTGACAGTCCTGGAGACTGGACTCTATTTGTCCGTAACAGCAGTGCAAGTTTCCCCGCTCTTTTCAGTCTTCATGCTCAGTGATGATGGTGGTTTTGTGATAATGGCTCTTCATAGTCATTCATAATGACAGTAATAGTCATTGGATCAGAGAGAGAATGACCCTATAGGTATTGGTGAGAGCACTCACCTAGAATGTGCGAGAGCCAAGCTCAGGTTCCTGCACCAGTGACTATTCCTCATGCAGTCAGAAATGTGGCTCCAGGTTTATGAACAGTGCTAACTGTTCACACTCTTATTTGAGTGGTTTACTATACCAGAGAACCAGACTCCTAGCACCACTGGGGCCAGTGAAACTACTGCATAAGCAGGAAAGAGCTGTACAAGAAAAACACTTAAATAACTGAATATTGAAGAGAGGCAAAATCAGAGCTTAACATTGGTTGAGTTTCAGCAGAAGTAATGAAGTGTGAAATGTGCTATTCCCAACCAGTACGCCATGCTGCTTTAATTTACAGAATATATAATTATATAGCATTAAAATTCTAGTACATCAGTCTTTGACAAAAAATGAAATGAAAACAAATGCATGAATCTATTTATGAGACAATTATTGTAATAGGAATGGGTAAGAGTGTAAACTCTAACCATTCTCATTATTTTAAGTCTGTGCCCTTAGGATCCTTTGATTCTGTGCCCTGGTAAATATTCACTTACTGTTACGAACCAATTTAGTGAAGGCCAACAACCTACACACTACGTATTAGCTCATCTAAACTAGGATATGCACATAAGCCCTAGAGCTGCTTACACACACACACACACAAACACAGTGTTGCAATGTCTTGTGAACACATGGGAGATTGCAAGGATGCACATAGGACTGATTATTCCCAACCAAATAATTGGTCCATCTGGACCAGTATTGTGCATCTGGCAGTGACCGGCATCTGAATTCACATTAATCCATTTAACCAAATGTTTAATGCAACAGTGCTCCGTGTCCACCACTGTTGGCGCTTGCTTTAATCACAAAATCCTTAGAATAGGAGATACCATGATACATTTGCAAATAGATGGCAAGTGCAATAAAACACCCACGGCTGGGCCATATCAGCTGACTCGGGCTCATGGGGCTCAGGTTGTGGGGCTATCAAATTGCAGTGTAGACATCTAGATTTGGCCTGGATCCTGGGCTCTAGGACCCTCTCCTGGTGGAGTCCCAGAGCATCAGCTCCAGCTCGAGCCTGAACATCTACACTGCAATTTTATAGCACCACAACCCAAGCCCTGTGAGCATGAATCAGTTGACGCGGGTCAGCCGTGGGCATTTTCTTGCAGTGTAGACATACCCATAGAGTTTTTATAGTGCCCACTGTACAACTGGGGGGAGGAAGAAGAGAAAATTTCTTCCCATTCTCTTTAGGAGAACCTCCACTCTGAACCACCATTAAGTAGTTTATACCCAAAATCTGTCCTCCTGCACCCTTAAATCTAGTGGTACTAATCCTCTGGAGTCTAAATATCTCCTATTTAAACTTTTAAAAGAGGGACTGGATTCCTTAGAAGGCTGTTAATGGTATATGTAGTCCAGATCAGCGGCTTTCAACCTTTTTTCATTTGTGGACACTTTAAAAATTTCGCATAGAGGTACAGACCCCTTTGGAAATCTTAGATATAGTCTGCAGACCCCCAGGGGTCCACAGTCCACAAGTTGGAAACCACTGATCTAGATAACTAGCTCAAATGTAGCCCAGGCCAGGAGTGATCAAAAGTTTAATATCAGCTGTCTGGTGACACATTTGAAACTAATTAGCATTCTCACTAGTTCTCTCATGAGTAGACAAGTATCTACATTGCAAAGCCATAGCTAAAGACCGAATGGCCCGATGATTCAAACACCATCTCTTTTCTAGAGATGATGCCCTCAGAACAGACTTGGATTACATTGGTGGAGTTGTCACATTGGTGCAGTTGTGTGAGGCTTTTTTCCTGTAGCCTATCTTTTTCTTCTCCAGCTGAACAGTGAACTTAAATCAGCAAATCTTCTGACATGTTTCATAAGCACTTAATTAACTGAAGCAAATAAAAGACCAACTTTCTTCCCTCCTAGTTCTTGGTAATAAACTGAGTCCCTAGACAACCAATGGAATAAAAAGCACACACATGATATGTATTCTAGGTAGAACAAAAAGGAACTCTCAAAGTTCAAGAAGAAAACAGTGTTGTTTAGTCTCTGGAATGCTTATGAGGCAATGCTCAGAGGCAGGTTGATTTTGGTAGGGTGACAGAAGGGAAAAAAAGGAAATAAACTTGGAGCTTAATGACCTTTACAGGAAAACAAAAATTTCAGAGGGAAAACATAAAAGATGACAGGTGCTAGCAGAAAACAAGAAGACTGTGAGCTGTGGAGTGAACACAGGGGGAAAAAACCCACATGGAATATATGATATAGTTAATTAAAAAGTAACACATTTGATAGAGCGGTTAATGTGGCAGTATCAATAACTGTAATCACTGGTATTAAAACAGACCGGGATCTCAGTGTTTCTGACTCTCAACTAAGAATGAAGGAATTTGTACATTTCTGGCAGAAATTATATACATCCATGAACCCTCTCTGTAAGTGGGAGGAAATTGTGGAACATCTGGGATATTGAGGAAAAGATAAATATGGCTACATTAAAGCAGGAGGCTGCATTATTCGTAAGGACTGGAGGAGTGAGTGATTCTTGTGATTGAGATGATGCTAAAGAAAATGATTGGACCTGAATGTATGTTCTGGCCCTAGTATTTAAGTCTGGGAATAAGGAGGAGGCTTCTTTTGAAAAATGTGTTTAATGTATGTTTTTTTAACGTGGAATGCACACAAGTTATCAGGAATGAGGCTCCATTTCCCAGCAGTGGACCAGTGATGGCAGAGCCAGTCTGTAATAGTATTGCTCTTTTCCTGAACAAAGAGTTTCCTAGGAAAAAATCCTAGGTGTTGGAGAACAGTCTCTCACTTGCCTCTTCTGAATTGAAGTGTGTTGAGTACATTTGGCATTTGTGGATGCTAACACCTGTCACTGAAAGACAAGTACCAGGATTCTGTTGTCATTTGGACATTCCTTCATACCACTCACCACAACCGTCCTTTGGTCTAAAACTCTACATCTAACCAAGTTTGTGTGCTTAATCAATGGGCAATCTAAAATATAAAAAATGGTGTTTGGAATTTAAGTAAAGACTGTCTCGCTCAAGGGATTGGTATTTTGAGGTCTTTGCAGTGATTGGCACTAAAAAGTCAATATTTGCTAAGTAATAGACAGCTATCTGGGAAATCCATCGTGGGTTTTTTCCCCCCTCCCCTAGTCTTAACACAGGTGATACCTTGTTAACTGTGTGATAGCATTTGGCAAATGCTGACCTTTTAATGGCTTTATTATAATAGTAGTGACCCAATTATTGGAGCACATGATAATGGGAATAAGAATTCAAATGTATTGGCTTCTTCAAAAAGAATGTACCTTATTCCCAACTTCTTGGGTCATTGTGAGGAGAAAGTAGCGTACGTTTATGATATTTTGGTATGATGTTAGTTTTGAAAGGTACTGAAGTAAGAGTTGGTTTATTGATACCTAGGATATGATTCACCTCTCGAAGAGGAGACGGGGTGGTGTTTGTACCACTGCTACCCAGGGATTCTGATGTTGGAGACTGTCTTTAAGTTGCCGTCAGGGCTCCATGAGAACCTTACCAGAGAACTATCTGGAGGATGAACTGGCTCAGTGTTTCTCTCTCTAGCCAACAATACCTGCCTTTGGGACAGTGCTGGCTCTTAGCGCTGGCCCTCTAGCACAGTGGAAGCTTCAGGCACTTTAGGTTGGCATAACCACCCTTTCTGCTTCCTGGGATATATTAGCCAAAGGAATTCAACCTATCCCTGAGCTACAGCAAGTTCTTTGTGGTCAGTTTTAAAAAATGACGAAAAATTGCCCAAGTCATTTATATATATATATATATCCTTTCTAGGACCTGGGTAAAAAACCCAACAACTATATTTTATGCTCTTAAGCTTTGTCTGCTGGTTTTACAGACACAGTAAACAAACCCTATTCCCAGTGCTCTGCTGACAATACTGATGATGGTGGTGCACAAATTAGGAGGTAAACAAAAAGCCATGTTCATTTCAAGCTCCATTAGAAACACAGGCAGAAAACAATCAATGTCTCCCAAACACAAAAGGTCAAAATTGGTAAGCAAAGAAACTTTGGTTTTCAGGTAGCTAAGAAAGGATTGCATACAATAGACTCTCTCTCCCCCTCTTTTTAATTGGCAAGCAAGAAAAACCTACTGGACAGTGTAATGAAGAATACATGAAAAATAAACAATTATCAATAATCATTTTCGAAGAGAAATACACTGCAAGTGTCTGATTGTGATTAAATTGTTGAATTTAAAGGCTGCCTTTGTATTTTCAATCTTGCCTGTAGGATTTTATGGCTATTCAGATTTCACTCTGACATTCTATTGGTGTAGTCTTGTATAAGATTCCTTGGGGGCCTTTTAATCTAGTTTTAAACTTTGTTGTACATCCAGGATTAAGTCTGGAGAATTCATGTGTGTCGTTTTGTTATCCAGTTACGCAGCAAAGGATGACCAGAAAAACAAATATGGTTTTATGTAGTGGTGTTGTAGCTGTGTTGGTCCCAGGATATTACAGAGACAAGGTAGGTGAGGTAATATCTTTTTTTGGACCAACTTCTGTTGGTGAAAGAGACCAGCTTTCAAGCTTACACAGAAGTTGGTCCAATAAAAGATAATGCTGTTTTTTTATACATTTTCATTTTATGGTAACATGCATTCTTCATCTCTGACAACAATACATGTTCATCTGTAAATCTGAGATTTAGTTAACATCCTAAACCAAATTCTACGTGGCCTCTTTGAGTTATATATTACAATACTATTCTGAATTAGTGTGAGTGCCCAATTCTTCAAATATTAAAACTTACCTAATTTTATTAATGTGAAGAGTCCCATTGAAGTAAATGGAGCTCCTTATTGAAGTAAAGTTATTCATGTGCTTACATGTTTGTAGGATCAGTAACTTAGTTTTTGTGCCAATAGATGTACTGAAAACGTATGCCTGTATTACTGTTATCCATGATACCACTGTGACAGGTTGCGTCACAGAAACCCCCTTGGGACTGCCACCTGATGTGCTGGGACTACCTCTGAGCCCGTTTTCCCTGGCAGCTTGGGACTTCAGTACCCTGCTTTGTTGAGCCAGACACGCTAGCCTGCTTCAAACATAGACTCAGGTCTGAACCAAGTCCCCCAAAAGCTGCAGGCTTAACTGAAAACAGCTTAAGAATTGCTCCTGTCTCCAACACCCAGATACCCAGTTTCCAAGGGGATCCAAATCCTAAATAAATCTGTTTTACTCTGTATAAAGTTTATACAGGGTAAAGTCATAAATTGTTCACCCTCTATAACACTGATAGAGAGATATGCACAGCTGTTTACTCCCCCAGGAATTAATACTTACTCTGGGTTAATTAATAAGTAAAAAGTGATTTTATTAAATATAAAAAGTAGGATTTAAGTGGTTCCAAGTAATGACAGACAGACCAAAGTAAATTACCAAGCAAAATAAAACAAAACTCGCAAGCCTAAGCCTAATACAGTAAGAAACTAAATGCGAGTAAATCTCACCCTCAGAGATGTTCCAATAACCTTATTTTACAGACTAGACTTCATCCTAGTCTGGGTCCAGCAATCACTCACACCCCTGTAGTTACTGTCCCTTGTTCCAGTTTCTTTCAGGCATCTCTTTGGGTGGAGAGGCTATCTTTTGAGCCAGCTGAAGACCAAATTGAGGGGTTTCCAGGGGCTTATGTAGAAACCCCTCTCTCCCCCTGTGTAGAATCACAGCTACAAGATGGAGTTTTGGAGTCACATGGGCAAGTCACATGTCCATGCATGACTCAGTTATTTACAGGCCAACACCATTGCCCACATGTTAGCTTAAAGTTCCCAGGAAAGCTCAGATGTGGATTGGTGTCTATCAAAGTCGATTGTTATCCAAGTACTCCCAATTACTTGAATAACCCCTTCACACTCTGTTGACCAAATCTGCCTTAGGTGCTTTCTACAGCAAACATTTAAATACAAGCATAGAGCCAACGCTCATAACTTCAGATATAAAAATGATATATGCATACGAATAGGATGAATACATTCAGTAAAACATAACTTTTGCAAAGATATGTTATGTGGCGTATGTAGCATAAAAGATATTCCAGTTATGTTATATTTACATTCAGAAGCATATTCCTATAAAGCATGATGGGGTGCAACAACACAACCACTGCTATGGTTGAAGATATGTCTGTACTCTCTGTAAATCCTTCCAGCATTGATTAGTATCTTAAGTGTTGCTGATAATAAAAGTCTCACTCCTATAACACCTTCCAGCCAGTGATCTCAAAGCACTTTAAAAAACATTAATGGATTAAGCCTTACAGCACCCCTGTGAGGG
Organism: Macrochelys suwanniensis; assembly: GCA_033296515.1. Taxonomy (NCBI): domain Eukaryota; kingdom Metazoa; phylum Chordata; order Testudines; family Chelydridae; genus Macrochelys; species Macrochelys suwanniensis. The sequence continues at coordinate 236,959,094 of CM065776.1, read as the reverse complement.
TGGGTATTAATCCTGTTTTACACATTGAGAAACTAAGACACAGAGAGAGGAAAAGGCCACATTTTCGTAGGTGATCGTGCATTTACAACTGTGTATATGATGTTTAGACTGGCTAAAAATCAGCTCCAACAAAATCATGGTCAAGATCTGTGCAAGAACAGGATTTGGGAGTGAGGACAGCGTAGGTAATTGTAAAAGGTGCTTCAGAGCGCTACTCAGCTTTACACCTCCTTCCAAAACAGCTGCATCTCACTGTCACTTCTTTGCATCTTTGAGGCATAGCTTGCACTTGTCATTATCTTTAATGGGCATTAACATTTTTGTTTAATTTGCCTGTGAACCCCAAAACAACTGTGCCCTTTTGCCCATGTAATTTGTCTGTCCTCAGCTTCTTGTCCTAAACTTCCATATATCACAGTTGTTCACTCCTCATCCCTTTCTTTCATTGATCATTTTTAATTGCATTTTATATGCAGAGAAAGTTAATTCTGAAAAGGTAAGGGTCTATAGTATCCTTTCATAATGATTCCTTTATCCAGTCTGCTAAATTTTCAAGTTACAGGATGACTTTTTTCCCCCTAAAAATCCCCTGCAAACTCCACCTGATTCTGCTTTCTCACTCTAGCATAATCACCAGTCGTATTGATTCTGTAATCAGGACGTACTGTAGCTGACAATATTGTAACTGATGTGTAAGGTGGAATATAGACATCAGATCACTCTTCCATACTTGCATTGGCTGTGTATTACCAACTGTACTAAAATCTTGTTTTGGTCAGTACAATATGCAGCTATAATTCAAGGTCACATAGAAAGCTGATATATTTTTAACAAAGTTACTATGATCTCTCTAATTACATGTTAAGGTTTGTCTCTTTGCATTAATAATTGGCAATGCTGAGACTATGACATTTGTATTTAGTGCTTTCTGTCCTCCTGTTGTAGGTATTTATTTGCTTTGCCAAAGTTCTGATTGCACCCTCCCTTTCAATCAGTTCTACAAATAGGAGGTCAAATCGTGTTTATCTTAATCATGAGAAGTTAACTTCAGTGTGACTCAGGATTTGGTGAGTTGGTTTTTGTGTTTGCCTGTTAATAAATTATGAATGTGGTATTGAAAAAGTCTGCATTCTGAAACCAGCATTCATGATATGTAAGTAATAATGTTTTCAGTGAAGCTTGAGGGCATATAGTGCTCTCACTGCGTACTAATACAGTAAATTCTTTCACAAAGCTTTTTCTCTTTTGAAGCACAGTTACTTTTAGATTTCCTTTACTGACACTGGAATGCACTTGGGTTTATAATATTAGGTAAAAATGGTGTATGATGTCACCCCTATTTTTAGCATGCTGGAAGTGGGGGAAGAATTGAAGCGTACTCTTGTACAGCTGAAGGCTTTTGGTGGAACTTGGAGACTCTCACACAAAGGACTGAGGAAGTAACATTCCTGGTTTAGTCAGCCTAGAGGGAATGGCTTTTCTCTTTAACATTTCATTTAATCTCTCTGATGATACCGCTAAATGTCAGTTCGCACCTCACAGCTGAAGCTGAATTCTTCCCAAAATAACTTCTGATGTACATAAGTTTTAAAAATTAAAACTCAGCGACATAAGCCGAACGCACATCCCCATCTGAAAAAGCTGATGAAATTCAGTATACTCTTAGTTGTATTGCAGTCTTTTTGTTTCTGATTCATCTCCTGTTCTTTAAATGTTAGTACCAATGTTGGTGCTATGAGATGCCACAGAACAATTAATACCATTGGTGCCAAAATGCTTTATTGTATAATAATTATCACTATGAGTTCTAATGTTCAGATGTCCCCATCCAGAGAAGTCTGAGGCTTGGCCAACAATTAACACTTAGGTTGGCCTCGCTCTGTCTGTCAGGGGTGTGAATACAACCATCCCACTACCCAGCATAGTTATGCCAACCTAACCCCCAGTGTAGACAAAGCTATGTCAACAGAAGAATGTTTCCATCAACAGAGTTCACTTTGTTCAAGGAGGTGGTGTTCCTACATCAACAGAAAAACCCCTTACTTTGGTTTAGGCTACGTCTACACTATAGAGTTATGCCAGGATGGCTATGCTGGTATAATGTCCCTAATGGACACATAGCCTTAATCGCTTCGGTTTCAGGAAGGAAGAGAGTTAGGATTCTATTTTTGTCCTGGTGGTGGTCACTGTTCCCTCTAAGCTGTGCGCGTGTGCGTGCACACACAGATTCTAAACCCTGCGCACACGGCGAAACACTGCACGCACAAAAATTTGCACAGAAGCACAACAATTTGTATAGAAGACATTTTTTGCGCACACGGCCTGTCAAAAATTAGAGGGAACATTGGTGGTGGTTTAATATTGAAATAAACCTCTCTTGATTTAAAAGAGCTTTGGTAGCTTTTCTAGAAATATCTGAATGTTCTAGCAGCTCAATCAGGCATCCATTGAAGTCAATATTTGGACTCCCGTAGCCTTCCATGGGTACTTAATTGGACCCTGTGGTAAGGTGGAGGAAGGGAATAGTCATAAATCTTTCCCATCATGAGTAAGGTCCCATCACAAGTTAGTCGGAGGAGAAATGTTCTGAGACATCTGCATGTGCGTGGAATCTTGCCTGACTTACATTCAGAGAAAATAATATATTTAGATCATAATGGAAATTTGCTCTTTTGTCCTCAAGGGAAACTATTCTATTGGGAAACAATAAGTAAGTCAATTCCATGTGCCTCATTTTCTACTTCCTGTTTTTTTCCCCTAGGTGATACAGCAACTGCTTGTGAAAGGTTGGAATGAGCAGTGCAGTGGTGTGTATATATATATATGCACAAGACAAAGGTGACAAATAATAAGAGTTTCTCCAGCTGCTTATGCCAATCCACCTAATATTTACCTTATCGCAATCTCCCCTTTCCTATGTTAAAAAAGTAAATTATTTGTCACAGTGTCCTCCTGAACTCTCCCTATGTAACTTAATTTTCTCTGCTGGGCTTGTTTCTAAAAGCTATCTCCTCTGATTGCTGTCCCCATCTGAGATATTTCAGGCTAATGAAACAGTGTGGTTGTTTTTACCTCCGAAATGATATTTCCTTTCTATGGAAGAATTTCACACAATTGAATGCAAATAGAATCTGAGCAGATATCTCTGCTAAGCTGTTTTTAAAAACAGAATTAGACTAGTAAAGAACTTGCAAGTATATGCTGTGCATTTTGTGAGCATAGCCTGATAGTGAAGTTTTATTTAAATGTTCTCTGTCTCTGCGTATTTGCAAAAATAGCAACTTAAGGAATTACAGACCTGTTGGGCTTTTCACAACAGAAACTGTTACAAGACTGAATGTAGCAATTCCTCGTTCCCTGCTCTAAATACACTAGAAAATGATCACAGACGTAGGGCCCCATCCTGCAAACACTAATTAATGTGTGCAGTACTTACTGTTGAGAGTGGCCCCATTAAAGGCAAAGGCACTGTCGCCATAGTAAGCATTACACCTAGTAGTAAATGCTTGCAGGATTGACTTCCATGTCATGGTTACGAATGAAAATACAGTACAGTTTTTCTACTGTACTAACTGTATTATGGGGCATCCAAACAAGAATTGTGCTGGCCATTTTCCAAGAGCCCGAGGGCTATGTTTAATTGCATAAAATATATCATGCTTAAGTGCCTCATCTTTAATATGAAATACACCCTCCTATACAGAGTCTACAGGTCTACCCAAATCAAAATGGAACACTGCATGCTGAGTCCTGGCAGTACAGGCTGTATTATAGAACTCAGTGTTTGGACACTGGATTACACTTTGCCAACTCCTGATTAACTAAACCTATATTGAACAGCTTACAAATTTTAGGAATAATAAATAATAAATTTTTCTGGCATATCTGGAGATAGCTACCTACTGAGGAAGAAATAAATAAATTGGCAGTTTGCTAGGAGAGAAAAATATGTAAGTCTTGCATAATGGTAAATTTTGATTTTAAGCAAGTAGATTCCTGTATTATGTAATTATCTTTTTTGTGTGCCCATCTTTGTGGCATCTGGGCACATGATCTATGTTAACATCAACATGTTAAAGTATATTACCAACAGCAGATTCAATGGCAATGCCTAGTGTAAGTGCCCTGTAAGCATTTTAGTTTTTCAATATCTTAACTAAATAGACACCATTTTAGGTTGAACTCAAAATTAAAAGTACAGTATAGCATTTTAAAGTCTAAGTATATGAAAGGTTTTTATTGATAGCTCTACCACTTTAGAGAGCATTTCTACCTTAAAAATACAATTTAATCTCCGTGGTACTGTTTAGATTGTACCTGGAAAATGCTTAACTGGCCTCCAATTTTGATAAGTTTATTAACTGTTAGCTTGGGGAGGGGATAAATTTGGAGGGAGCAAGTGGGAGACATTTTAAAGATGGTGACCAGCTTTATTAATCATTAATATGTATTACTGCAGCACTTAATGGCTCAGCTGAGAACAGGTGCAGTACATGCACATAGTTAAAGGTAATTGCTGTGCCAAAAAGCTAACAGTCTAAAAAAGACAAACAGGTGAAAGGAAGGAAGTATGACTGTAGAACCTCAGAGTTACGAACTGACCAGTCAACCACACACCTCATTTGGAACCAGAAATACACAATCAAGATGCAGCAGAGACCCCCGCCCCCCAAAAAAGCAAATACAGTACTGTGTTAAATATAAACTACTAAAAAAATAAAAGAAAGGGAAAGCAGCATTTTTTTTCTTCATAGTAATGTTTCAGAGCTGTATTAAGTCAATGTTCAGTTGTAAACTTTTGAAAGAACAGCCATAATGTTTTGTTCAGAGTTACGAACAGCTTCCATTCTGGATGTGTTCGTAACTCTGAGGTTCTGCTGTATCTCTATGCTATCAACTGAGGAATGAAGTGACATAGGAAGTCTGTGACAGAGCCATGAGTTGAATCCCCAGTCCAGTGCCTTAGCCATAAGATGATCATTCCTCTCTGAGGAAAATTCCTTTTATTAATATTTTTCAGATTGTACTTGGTTGTAGCTTAATTGTTCTGCATTGTTGAGATGTTGTCTAAGCATCTCTGTGGGCAAAATTCAGAGAAGTGTTGAATACCTGCATCCTCCTTTGACGTCAGTACCTCTCAGGACCCTACATGGGTGCTCTTTTCAAGAGCACTAACAAGGCCTGTTAGTGTTTCTTTTTCAGTCTATCAGTTAGGTGAAGACCTGGAGTAGATGTGATTTATTAGCTAGCTCCAAGACGGATAGCATCACAAATCTCATCCAGGCTCCAGCAGTTGAAGTTGCCAGGGCTTTGTAGTTTGCCACATGAAATCCACATAAATCTGACTAGATTTTTCTGGTTAATTTTACTAAATGAAATTGCTGAAGTGACTGTCGTGGAGTGATTAACAAAGTCTGTAAATCTGAAGTATAACGGGGAGTGGGGGAGGTAATGAATCAATGCCACTGTATTTGTGAAATAGAACAAAATAAAACTTAAACTATGATATAGCCAAATCTAAAATAATTGCTTTTGGCATTGCCATATTGTATTGCGCTGTAACAGTGAGAGATCCATTTCATTTTTCTGATATGCTCTGCCATTAGTTATCTTGTGAGTTCTAAGGAAGGATAGTAATGTGTGTGTGCGTATGCATCTGGTATTTATAGAAGACTTTTTTAATGGTGCTAAAAACTGGTTTGCTCAGCATTCCTCAGAGCTGCAGTGGTGTTTTTTGTTAGTAATCCTATAAGGAGTGTTGGTGGTTTCCAAAGTAATTAGAACCTTGGAGCAAATAAACACCAAATGAACCCTCTTCTTTTTAAGTCAGGTTTTTTTTTTTTTAATAGCCCTGCTCTGCTATAATTATGTACCAGTCATTATAACATTAAAAATCATTTTAAGTGAATGAATGCTATTTTTTGTTGTTGTTCCTTGCTAATTATGAACTAATTATAGTTTAGGGTAGCCTTCTAAAAATTTCATCTCATTATAATTAGAGCCATTGGCTCTGACTGCTTCAGCCTTGCGCCTGCAGGGAAAGAAGCAGTTCAAAGTTTTATCAATCTAGGCTGACTCAGAAATGGCTAGTGGGTATTCTAGTGGCTTGTACTTAGTTACAAAGAGTTAACAGACACTTTGGTGTAACTCATGTTCATTTAATGAGTGGGAAACAAGTTATATAATGTGCTGCATTATCTCAGATCTGTGAGCCATAAAGGAGGACAGTGACAGAGACATCACCTGATAACGTAGGGAGGTAATTGCTCTTCACTATGAACACTGCTGAAGAAGTCAATCCTTCCACTCCCATTAATAATGTTAGCAGAACTAAGTATGTATCAGTTACACCTGTGCAAGCAAGTACAAATTAAGAACAAAGTAGGCATAAGGATGAAAAAACCCAGCTTGCCTCTCAGATCCCACCTTTCATTTTCAAGGCTGGCAGTTAGAAAAACCGATCGTTTTACTTATAAACTGAACACATACAATCAGGAGTACCTGAGATAAAATAAACATGGAAACCTGCAGTGACACTTATTTTTAATAGACTCATTTTTCCAAATAGAATACATGTAAATCGTTAGCCTTCAAACTCCTGCACCTACGTCATCTTAGTGCCAAATTCCCTCCTACCAAGAGCTATCTGTAGCTGGCAAGCACTGTGGGACCAACCTGATATTTTCACCTAAATGGTACAGACAGATTTTTATAGATACACACTGTAGCCTTATGTGCTTCTAATATTTGTAAAACAAAATTCAAAACCTTTTCAATATATATATTTTATAGTGTTGCCTGTGGTGGCGCCAAAGCTTGAGGGCTTCAGCCCTGGGTGGTGGGGCTTGGACTTTGGCTTCAGCCCCGGGGCCCAGCAAGTTTTACAGCAGCCCTGGCAACCCCATTAAAACGGGGTCGTTACCCACTTCGGGGTTCCGACCTACAGTTTGAGAACCGCTCAAAGACACACCTTGAGGAATAAAGATAAACTTTATTGAATTAAGTTACACCTTATTGAATTGGGTTTGATGCCTATGAGGTCCATGGTACTGAAAATGCATTTGTTTATGTGTGATTGTAGGATTGTATGTAACTTTACTAGGGACTTGACTAATATAAATGTTAGGAACTTCAGAGGACTTTTTGGGACAATGCACATAAAGTGGATTTTCTAGAAAATATCTGGTGGCTGAGGGGATGACCCACTTCAAATCCACTCTTTTGAAACTACGCCCAGGGGAGGAAAGCCAAAGTCTATTAATTACCTGCTCCTGGAAACTCCAGAACAAAGACCCCTGTACTGTATAAAGGGCAGACTGCACATGTTAAGAAAGTGCTAATTCTGAGCTGAGGCTGTGATGAACTTATGACTACAAAGGAAACCCTGTGGTGGGATGTTCAAAGACTGCTCCTACCAGAGCCCATGTTAGAGTTGGGGTGATGTCTAGTACACTTATTAGCAGGTTGTTTTATTGTTTTCAGTATGTTTTCTCTATAATGCTTTTTATCCTAAGAATAAAGTAGGCTTGTGTAGGAAGTGCTGTGTGGTGCCTTGTAACTATAGCAATTACGCCTGTTAACCATCTCTGAAGAAAAAGCAAGCATGTGCCCTTGGGCCAGCTGTGTGTGCTTCAACATAAAGGCAGGGAGCTGGGCTCCCTGGAAATACCCCGGTCAGAAGGGGGAGAGATGTGAGTATCTTCCCAGAATGGGGCTGGCTAGAGAGGTGGAAGCCTGAGAGTGGGTGCCCTTGCTAAACCACTGAGAGGAAACACAGGTGCAGTGCCCTGACCTGTGATGAGGTATTCTCTCCGTGTGCGGGCGCTCTTATTCCAGAAGTCTAAATCCACTTCCAAAGTAGATTAAGTTAATTCAGAATACGGTGTTCTTATTCCAGAATAAGAGCATCCACTCATAGAGTAAATCAGGAATAGTGTATCTGCTTTAAATTCACATTCTACCTAATTGCAGATTAACTTTTATGTGTAGACAAGTCTTTAGATAATCCATGAGACCATTTGCATCTTAAATATTTTTTTTTGCAATGTTAACAACTTTAATTGAATCTTTTAGATTTGCACTCATGTATTCTGGATTACAGTGTGTATTCTGTGTGTCACCTTCAGCATAAGCTCTGTATTCTATTTTGTCTTTCTTACTTCTCAGATTCAAAATGGCATCTGCTATAGGAAAGCTTTGGGTATGTATCATGAAATAGAGTAGAAGGTATTTGGTAATAGCTTATTGACTAATATGTGCTTGTGCTTAATGCTGAGTTCATTATTGATAAATTTGTGCTGGGGAAGAGTGAAAATAATTTTTTAAAAAAAGTTTCTTGAGAGGTTAAGTCAGGAATTTCTCTATAAAACTCCCCTTGGTGCTGCAGAAAACTTGACATCTGTTTCTATTTTTGCTGCACTGAGAGTTTCTGAGCATGAGGCCTTGTCTACACTACAGGGGAAATTCAATCTAAGCTATGCAATTTCAGTTACGTGAATAGCTTAACTTAAATCGACGTAACTTAAATCTACTTACTGCGGGGTCCACACTATGCAATGTTGACGGGAGACGCTCTCCCGTCGACTCCCCCTACTCTTCTAGATCTGGTGGAGTACAGGAGTTGATGGGAGAGCGATCTGCGGTCGTCAATCCCCCGGTAAGTGTAGACAAGCCCTTAGAAAAAGACATGCTTCGAGGACATATATTGGTTCCTGTGTACCCAAAAGGAGGGGGAAATCTATTTGGAGGAGAAAATTCAGCTTCCCAAAGGAATGGAACAGCTAGTGTGAAAGTCCTAAAATAGTGCATTGGTCCTTCATGAAACAAATCATACATATATGACTGGAATGGGGTCCTGATTGTTACCACCTCACTTGGCTACCTGTAGGAGAGAAGAAGTAAAGCAGAAGTAGTGAGATCTTCCAGGCCTTTTTTTTTTTTTTTTTAAATGTGGCTATCAGCTAACTGCCTGAGAAATGCGCACATACCTGCTTTGTACAGAGTGGGTAAAACAAATCACTCAGATTCATGGCTGGCATGCAGAGAATAAATAGTCCACAGGAAAGCTGATATTTTCTCCAGCCAAAAAATAAGGGGTAAATATGAATTGTTCTGTTCTTGTTAACTTTACTTGCTCTCAATAACATATTAAAATTTGAACAACTCGGATGTGATTAACAACAAGGGGAAGAAAAAACTACAGATTTGTGTTTCATTGTGTCCCTTGGATTTATTTCTTATGAATGTCAATTGTCTGTATTGATGAGAAATTCTAATTTGAATTATTGTCCAGTGATAGAATATACCAGTGTGCCACCCAATTCTAGGCAGGGCTGTGGCGAACAGAACACAATTATTTGTATTGTTGCAGAAATTTTAAAGCTAACATCATTGGATTGTTAATCAGAGGTTCCAACAATGTCAGAACGTAGATTCAGCAAAGACGTCTGTTATCCTCTGCACATCAGTGGAAGAATAATAATTTAAAAGTTAGATGTTTATAAATATTTAACTTTTTTTTTCTCTCAAAGGCTGAAATTCGCCCTTTGCAGAAGGGCAGTACATGGGATATACACCATTTAAACAGGGATGAATTTCAGTGATCATGCAGACTCTGAAGAGTACCCTTAACCCAATATGCTTTTAGGGAGAGGGGGTGATTTCCAGCAATTTCTATCATAAAAGAAAATCAGACAGTGATATGCTGCCCACATTTTACTTAAGGGCTCCCATAAAGAAATGTGCTGTAGGCAAGAAGTGTGAGAAACATAATACGCTTTCTTATAACCACAAGCCGGGATAGTAAACAAATTATATTAACATGCAGTTTGCTGGAGATGTTTATAATTTGTTCCTGAACAGTACTTTCAGTTGGACAGTTTGAGCACTATATTTAGGATGTGTGCTTGGAAAGGAGGGGAGGTGGGGTTTGAAGACCAGGGATATCATCACCTGGATCACCTGGATCGATCGGACTTCAGCTGTCGTTAAGACTGCGCCGATCACAACACGTCTGCCATTCTTCTCGCACTCTTGCCTTTCTTCTCCACGTTCGTCCGAAACGTTTAACGATGTCATCTTCCCATCTTCTTGGAGGCCGACCGGGGGGTCTTTTCTGTTCTCGCGGGTACCACTCAGCAATGATTGTGGTCCACCTGTTACCCGTGAGCCATGCTGTGTGGCCTGCCCATCGCATCTTGTTATGTCTGCTTTCCACGACAATATCTTTCACACCACTGTGTTCTCTGATTATTTCATTTGGTATACGATCCAGAAGGGAGATTCCCAACATAGCTCGTTCCATTGCCCTTTCAGCTACCAACAGCCGTTGCTCTTCTCTCTTCGTCAGTGCCCACATTTCACTGCCATACAGCATGGCTGGCAGCACTGCTGAATTGAAAATTCAGTGAAACGTGGGCAGGGATATCATCTTTGGGGAAATTATGAAAAATACCTGCCATTCTTATGGGGTCTCATGCATTCCAAAGGATGTGATCTTCAGAAGTATGCTTATCAGCCCAGGGATAAGTCCTCTCTGGAGTGGCCTCGCAGTTTCCGGAGAGGACATAAAATAGAGGTGAGACAGTGAAAGCACCTGAAAAGTCTCTTCAGTTGGGTGACAGAACTTTAACAGGAATTCCCCCAAAGCTGCTTCTAGCCTGTTACTGAATGAGCCCTAAATAAGTATAAACTTTGCCTTTTTTTCTTGAATATCCTGATCATTTTGACACATTGGTTCCATACGAAGCACCTAATTGTGCACCCCCGTGCTCTGCACCTTACAGGATTTAGGCTTAATAGGCATTATTTTTGGTGTGCCACACCTGACTGCTCACTTGACAGGCTGGACAGCAGGGCCCTTCCTGTTTTCCCATGGATCTATCTACATTCTCTGTAGTAGTCAAGAAGTGTGATTTATGGGAAAGAGTGAGGAAACCCTTTACTGTGCATACATAAGTTCAACACAGAGTATCATACAGTATTAGTTTATCTTACTCCCATAGGAAAGGCAGGATAGTGTGGAAAAGAAATAGAACCAATATAATTTAATTGGCTTTTTGTGTCTTGTTTTTTTAGGATCTTCTGTATAATGTGTTGCAAGCATTTTCTTTAATGGTGGCATGGAGCATCCTGTTAAATAGACTGGCTGCTCAGCTAATGACCCTGAAGTGGGTCTGCAATTAGTGAAAAAACAATAGCCAGAGAAATTCATGTTGCACCTGACCAATAATACAACAGTATATCCAACCAGAAAATATACATGCCATGATAGGTGTCAACTGAGGGCAAACCTTCCAAGAAGAACACACTTTAGCATAGCAAAACTGAACCAGCACTGTTGTCTCTTGTTTTTCCCTCTTTCTTGTACTTTTGTGTCTTCTCTCTTCCTGAGGCATCTGCAACTTCTATTCAAATTTCATTAGTGCTTTAGATTGCTATGTAAATCAGGGACCCTAAAGAAGATGATCAAGGACTGACGGGTTTTGGTAGGAGCACTACACTATGCAGAAGTGATGCAGGTAGTAGACATAATGGTCACTTTTCCTAGGAGGTCTGGTAGAGCTGGAGGGAAATAGAATCATGACAAGAGACAAGAAGAATGAAGAAAGTAGTTCAGTGTGGACACCTGTCCAGGAACAAGACAATGGAATACTTCACGTTCTATTGACCAACCCCAAAGGTGTTGCGGCCAGTAATCAGAAGAAAGCACAACAACCTGGTCAGTCACAAACAAGACAACCTTCTGTTTCCCATTACCATTCTGTTGTCACCTTTTTCTATTTAATGTCTATCATAAATTGTTCCATTTTATAATGTTGTCCATGTGTTTGAGTAGAGAGGAAGAATACACTTAAAGCACCAGACAGGGATCCTGGCTCTGCACAGCTTTCTTAGGTTAATCACTTAATCTTTTGGGGCCGAGTTTTGACAAATGATCATGTTATTTAGTTGTCGCACTGTTAGAGATAACTACCTACCTGCCTCACAGGGTGTTTTGAGGCTTTGGGTATGTCTTCACTGAAGAATTAACTTGAGTCACAGGCACCGACTTTCATTTTTCCGTGTGGGTGCTCCACCTCAAGTCCCCGCCCTACTCCACCTCTTCTCCCAAGGTCCCAACCTTCGCCCCGCCTCTTCCCGCCCCTTTCCCCCAGCACCTGCCACCAAACAGCTTATCAGTGGGTGGCTGGTGGTTACTGAGCACCCACTATTTTTTTTCCCCAGAGCACTCATGCGTCGGCGCCTCTGACTTGAGTTATGTACACTGAAGTTACTCCTCTTGACTTAGTCTACCTCAAGGGAAAGAAGCCACACTGCAAAATAATACTAAAGTTATTGTGTCCACACTGTCGCTGTACTCACTTGTGTGGCACTAAGACTTCTGAGAGCATATCCCATGATTCTTAGCATTGCACTAAGCTGAGCTCCACTCACTGTTTCATAGTGCATTGTGGGAGAACATGCCTACCCTTTAAGGGGACATGGGGCAGTGGTGGGAAGACTTTGAAGGACTTGCAACAGGCGAATGGTGCTAACCTGTATCTACCCTGCAAAGGGGTCATGTTAGCAGGTGACAAGTTGTGTTCACTCACTTTTTAGCCTTTACCTTTCTGAGACCAGACAACTCTAGTTAAAATCATCACCATTCTTGAGTTAAGGGGTTTTGTGTGTGGACAGAAGTCAAGTTAAAGGGTAATGCTTGAGTTAGCACTTGAGTTAACTTTGCAGTGAAGACAAGCCTTTTGTTTATTATTAAGGTACTCTGAAGTCTCTAATGGAAGAGCTGCAAAGTATACAGGTTATATAATTGCTGAAAGGTATTACTTTGGTAAAGTAGTTTAAGATCATAAGAGCACATTCCACTAACTCCTTGATTCCATGTCCTCTTCTGCTCAGTCTTCTATCGGTTGTTTGAGTTGATCAGTCACACAGATAACTCTTTCTGTCTTCTCAAGGCCACTAGCATCTTTGATACTCTGGACTTCTGCCAGAGTTTCCAAAGGAAGGAGTTGAAGGGCATCTCCTCTATTATGCAGACATCTGAACCCCATCTTTCAAGTTCCAAAAGTCCTTTTAGTAGTAGATCTTGCTTTTTTTAAATGAGCCTCATTATACCTAATTTGTTCAGCTTTGTGTGAGCTGCCATATGGCATCAATGGATACCTAGTGAAAATGTATTTATTATCTCATAAAACATATATAAAGATGTCAAATGCACATAATTAAAGGAATTCTCTTTGAGATATATTCTTACCAATTAACCACCTGGAGTTTCCTGGCCAAATCTTAATCAGTTCACTGACGGAGGACATATTGAAGATGTATGCGTCATGAGTCAAGCTGGGAAATAGAGCAAACATATTGGTGGTGCTATTTAAAGTGTCACAACGACAGGATCACAGAACCTGTATGTTCTTATTGTGGAAACGCTATCTATCTATTTCTGTCTCCTTCAGAAATCACTGCCAGCACAATGGGGAACGTTAGCAACACAGAAATCTTCCTTCCCTCTCAGCTGGGGTTGATGATAGTGGAAACTTCAGATCTAAAGAGGGTGACCATATTTCCCAAAGGCATAACCAGCCACCGCCTGGGGCTAGCCTGAGCCCTACCCACTGCGTAGGACTAGCCAAACTCTTTCCCCCTTCCCCCCCCACACGCATGGGGCTGGCCTGAGCCGCTTGCCCGAGTCCCCCTTCCCACACGGGGCTGGCACTGCTGCTCGCCTAAGCCCTGCCTGCCTCCCGCATGAGGCGAGGGCTGGCGTCGCTGCTCGCTCAAGCCCTGCCTGCCCCCCCGGCCGAGCTCTGCCTCCTCCCGCTCTGTGTGGGGCTGGCATCGCCCCCCGCATGTTCATCCACACCCCACTTTTTGATAAAAGTGGGCATTAGTCCTATTTGCTCTTGCCAACTGATCAAGTTGGCAAGAGCAAACGGGACAAATGCCCACTTTTGCCAAAAAAAAAAGGTTGAGACGGTTGGGACAGGACTTAAAAAGGGGACTGTCCCAGCCAAAACGGGACATATGGTGACCGTATCTAAATCTTGCTCTTGTTTAACCCAATGGAAAATCCCCCATAGACTTTAATCAGACCAGGATTTGGCTTTCAGTGAGTAAGAAATTATTGTGAGGCACTATTTAAAGGAATCCCATCATTCCAGGTCTCACTTTGCTAAAAGGATGATACATCCATTACCTTCCCCGAGATTCGGGGCAGCTGGATTTCCAGTTCAACCCTTCTGAAATGCATGCCTTTCCTTCGTTCTCCACTAGCTTGTGGAAGAGGATCATAGATTCCTTCACATTTCTGCTCACCTTAAATTCTCCTTTGAGGTCAGTCTTGTGCTACAGATCACGGTACAAGAATCCAAGCATGCATTTGCACATATTAAGGCAGTGAGATCCCCTTCCCAGCCTTCCACAAAGCACAGTCCTGATTAGGCATGACCACTGATGGACTGCAGTCTTAGATCTTCTGCTATAAAGGCAGAAATATTGTAAATGTTTTGCATGGAGACATCCATCATTCGAGTTTAAGCATCTTTATTCTGGAAATGTGATTTCTCCTTCCTTCCCCCCCCCCCCCCCCCCCCACACCTATGCACTCACTCACTTGCTTCCCATTTTGGGGTCCAAAATTAAAAACTTATTTCTAGGGCCTGGGTTTTTTTTCAGATCCTGGCTTATACTTGTGCCTCTGTAACATTGCGTACAAAAAACACCCGAGTAGCCAGTTTCCAATGTTAATCTCTTATGCATTGGTTTACTGGAATTTGTGCAAAAATTCTATTGCCTATGCTGCAGATATTCTAATCTAGCCCTGCACGTGCAGGTGTTGACACTGGAATAGTGTCTACTTAAGTGGAAGCTGAGTTGGGGCCTCTCTGAAAAACTGGGTTTAAATGTAATGTGATGTACTGACACTGATTTGTGTCTGTACCACAATTCAGTGGTCTCTTGTGAAAAGGTTTGGTAATAACTAGTCACCATTAGAGAATGCCTTTTCTCTTTGCCATTGTTACTTTTAGCACAGAGCCTCAAATTCAGCAAGTGCACCAAGGAATATGTGGGGTTGTTACCTAGTTACCAATAGCCTTGTGAACTGGAAAGTGATTTGGACTAGTTTAGTGTTAAGTTTTTTCAGGTAGAAGAACAGTCTGTGTCTGTGGGTGGCAGGGCTTGAAATTTGAAGAGGCCTGTGACCTAAGACGAGAGAACGATTCTGTGTTCCCTTTAAAACTACAAAAGAGATCAGGAGTGGTGGCATGTGTCCTCGAGTTCTTCACCAAAATAATATGAAAAGAATTAAGTTTATTTAGTTAAAATGGGGTCGTCTTTGGGTTTAGACAAGAGAATACTAATAAAGTTGCAGTTTGAAGGTGCCTTGTTTGTGGTAAATTATGTAAATATCACACATCATTGCTGGATTTACTATCAGTGCTTCTAATTTAGGGTTCAAATCTTGATCTTAAATAACCAGGCTGTACATCACTGCATATCTTGTAAAAATAGCTACAGCTCTTGTGTGCACATTCCCAGAGACAGGCTGATTTTATTTACAAGACTGCATGCCTGTGTATCAGAGACCGGATTAAATCCTTGGGACTTCACTTGGAGAGTAAACTCTCTTCGACTTCAGTGAGCATTTCTGGTGTTCAGCACTTCTATAAATCAAGCTGCTAGTGTATTAGTTAGAAACTGCACCTCTTTGGACCTTCATATTCTACCCCAATAATTGCATGTTTCCTCATTCTTGAACAGCTTTTAAATAATCTGGGTGCATGGAGTAAATGGAGACAGTTGGCCAGTTTATTCGCCAGCTTAGTCTTTGGAGAGACTCTGGCCAATGTTTTTCAGATATATATTTTTGAAAGTAGGAACCTTAATCCATATTTAGACATATAAGTAAGTGACCGCATTTTCAGGGGTACGGAGTCCCTGCAACTCTTACTGTCTACATACTATGTCTAAGGGTATGTCCACAAGGCACCTGGGTGGGTAGACAGAAGCATGCTAACTCTGCTTGAGCTAGTGTGCTAAAAATAGTAGGATGGTTGCAGCAACCAGGGCTGTGGCTCAGGCTAGTCCATGCCACCACAGCCACCCTGCTATTTTTAGTGCGCTAGCACACGTCTGCCTTCCTGCACTGGGAAGCGCACTCAGCTGCTGTGTGTGTGTAGGCCTGGCTTAACATGAGTAATTAGACATGGGTGAGGCCTCATTTCTTGGGAAACAGGATTAGGGAGGTAAATGGCTCAGCAGGCTGGAAACAGAGTGTCTGTACTAGCTATGATAAGGCAGGGGAGACACACTCAGAGAACCATTTACAATGGACAAAGTAACAATGGATAAAATAAGGCTGGAATGTAAGAGGAGGTAAAGAGTAAGTCATGCATGCAGAGTGCGTGGACAGAGCATGCTGTACAGGGATTGGCTCCTACAAAGTAACCAAGTCAATCCCAAAATGTGTTAGTGCAATGTGATGTGTAAATGCATATAGAGGAAGAGGGTTTCTGTGTAATTTTGGATGAGTGGTATGCCTTACCCCCATCCCCTACACTTCAGTCTGATCACCTCAGCATAGCTTTGGTGTATGCCAGATAAAGGAACCTGAGTGACAAAACTGGAGTCGGACTGAATTCTTGAGGAACCGAGGGTCTCTGAGGAGTCCCAACCTAGTGGTGCTGTGACTTGGATTCCCAACACTGTGTACACACAGTCTAAATGGGAGCAAGGGATCAACGCCTCTGTAGATCAGGCCCCTTACTCAACTGCCTAAATATAGATTTAGGTTCCTAAATTTAAGCACCCAAGAAAAAAACTTCGGCCTCTGTGCACTGCATCGAGTGAGAGCAGAATACATTGAGTAGATCCCAAAGGAATGTGTTGTCCATCCATCATTGCCATTAAAGTATTTGAAATCTATAGACTCTCTCATCATAGTGGTGCTGGAACTAGGAGTGCTGGGGTTACTGCCACACCCTCTAGCTTGAAATAGTAATAACAAACACCAAATACATGGCTCCCATGATTTCCATCACCAGTACCCCCACTATAAAAATTGTTCCAGCACCCCCATCTCATCAGCAAGTACAAAGAAGCTGAGGTGTAGATGAATTGAGTTGTATGCTGCTATGGTTCCAAATGAAGCTACATATTCTGATTTTTGCATATTAATTTTGTGGAAATGTGTTTGTGCAATCTGTCTAAAATGTACCTGATCCCTTTTCTCTGTGTTACACTAGTTTCCCCATTTCTTACTGATGAAGAGTAAACTCACTTTTCTGTACGAGTCAAAATCTGCATTTTCTGTATGCTATTAGTATTTATTATTTATCTGTATTACCATAGTGCCTCAGAAGCCTGGTCATAAACCAGAATCCCACTGTGCTAGGCTCTGTACAAACACAGAACAAAAAGACGGTCCCTGCCCGAAAGAGTTTACAATCTAAGTGTAAGACAAGAGGCAACAAGTGAATACAACAAACAGGCGTACATGAGGCATTAATGTTCAACATGATAGGCAGTGGTCTCAGCATGCTGGCTACCTAACCCTTGTCAAGTTTTGACCCAAATTTACAAGTAGTTTTGGTCAGCCCCAAACTGCATTTTTCAGCAAATAAACTATTTGTCTGAAAAAACGTGCCCAGTTCTAATAACAGCCAAGGAGAGATTTGAGGGAGGACAAGTTGGAGATGTTTATGGGGAGCCCCTCCCAAGAATGAAGGGCAAAGAAAAAAGTACAAAGGTGTTTGAAAATTTAGCAAGTGGCTGATGAAGTCTGGCGTCATTGGCAGAGCAGAGGCAGGAACTGGCGTTTGATCGTGAATGAGAGCCAATGAGTAGGGTGGGGAGTGCCTTGAAAGGGAAGACAAATAGCTTACGCTTAATTGAAAATGGGAGCCGGTGGAGGGATGCAAAGAGAGGAGTAACAAAGTCAAAGTGTTGAGGTAGGAAAATGATCTTTGCAGTAGCATTTTGAAAAGATATGAGGGGGCAAGGTGGGATTTCTCAAAGGCCAGAGAAGGGGATGTTGCAGTAAACGAGACATGAGTTGAGTGCCTGGACGAGTGTTTTAACTCTGTGGATGGAGTGGAAAGGCAGAACCAAAGATCGTATGCAAAAGGAATCAGCAAGATGTAGAAATTTTGTAAATCCATGTTGGATTTCCCATGGCCTTTGTGGTGCAGCATTTACATGGTTAGATTTGAAAGGGATTGGGTTATTAGGCCTCAGATTTTATATACTCTGCTCCAGATTTTTAGCTCTCCCATGCCAGTCAAGCATCAGTAATGCCAACAGATCCAGATAGCTGTGAATTCCCCATGCCTAGTTGAATCCTTCAGTGCTACAGAGTCTCTGTAATGACTTCTGTGCCAGCACGCTCCTGGAGGTCCCTTTTGCAGGGGGCATCTGAAGAAGAAAAAAATTGGGGGCGGCATTGCCGGGTGATTGTATACCCCAGTGATCCACAGTGGCTGGAACAGCCCCTTAGGGTCAGAGGTAACAAAGTATAATTTAGATCTCTAACTTACCTAGGACTGGTTATCCCTGCATCAGGGGAGTGTCAAGATGGCTTAAAGCTACCTATTTTGTGCCAAGTGTATCGTACCAGGTTTAGGGGATCTTGGTTTTCATCTATGAAGATGAATGTTCTGTTACCAGTTATCAGCTTGACTGTCAAGTACTTGTTTGCTTTTTTTGTAGTAATAATCACTTTAGCATTGAATTAAAATAATTAAATCCCCCCACTTACTTTAATCCCATTCACACAAAGCTGTGCATGGCTTGTGCTGTACAATCACAAATATGCACAACCAGGCACAGATTGGACGAATCCATTTTCCTGCCTAACAACCTCGTCTTGTGTCAAAATTTACAAATCTAATAGACAATCTCAACATTTATTGACTTTCCATAGTAGAGGTTGTTAGGCAACAACATGGCCCTAAACACGGGAGCAATCTAATACGTGGTTCCAGTCAGAGAGCGTAAGGTGTCCTCTCCTCTTTTGGGTAGGACCTACATGAAATAAGTTTTTTTAATTTAAAAATATAATTAGTTAGACCTAGACTTATAGATAATTAAAAGGAATATTACACAGGCTTTAACAAAAAGGAATTTATTAAAACAGTATGCAAATTTCAAGATAATTAAAATTTGAGGCCTGCCTACTTGGCAGTATATCTTTAATTGATGCTAAATGTGAGCAGATCAAATAAGTACACTTTCTATTGTGTGTTAGGCTTGTTTTCCCTCTACAAGCTGATAATTGCTAATGGTCCCTTTGAATTATTTTTCTATCTGATCTGTTGGATTTCATCATTAAACTACTTGTCTTCTGGGGTTGGTGCTTACTGGTTGAGTTGGATACACTGAGTTAGTCTTGCATAATAGGAAGGTGATGGGGCACTCATTAAAGAAAATAAGAAGTTATGATATTTACTGGTGACAATGAAGAAGAAAAACATATACAAAAACATTGACTGCTCAATTTTCTAGTGAAAGGGAAAGATCAAAGGGAAAGATACCTGGAACTAATAATGTGCAGAAAAAATCTTCAGGAGACTCTGGAATTGGTACTCACTAAGGAGTTGGACCAAATCCTAAGTGTTCAAATGCAATCAAAACTGGATTTTCTGTAGGGTTTTGAGCTGACCATGGAAATGGGGAGTCAGTAGAGAGCCTATGATCCTACACCCAGTCTGCTGAGATGAACTGTAGGTCTCTGCACCGGGCTGCACAAGGAGAGAAGGAGAGCGAATGTGAGGGTGTATCCTGTTGGTCTGGGCAGAGCATGGATGTACAAAGCCAAAATCCCTCACGAGGGAGAAGCATCTGCTATTTCTCCCATACCCTGAAGTAGTTGCTGTGACCCAGATGCACACCAGTGGCAGCTACTGTATGGAGAGGCTGAAGATTCTGTGTTTCGTGCCTTTTTCAATGCATCCTGCTGAGGACTCGGCTGGCTTTCCACCGAGAACAATCTGAACGTTCACATAAATGCCAGCTGTCCCTTTTATTCTCATGCTGCTTGTGATGAGGTGGACTAGGGCCAGAGGCCCCCTGCTGGAGGCCTCAGGGTCCTGCCACACCCATCCCAGGAAAGGAGAAGTGGAGAGGTCCTCCAAGCAGGCTAGAGTGGCTGCAGGGAAAGCAGCCAATCAGGGCCAGGAGGGCCCTATAAAAAGGAGCTACAGAGACAGTTAGTTGCTGCTTGGAGCTGGAGAAGAAAGAACTGCATGTCTGGCTGGAAGAGCAACAGGACCAAAGACAGTCTGCTGGCAGGGACCAGGGGAGCGAGAGGCTCCTGGCTAGCTGCTAGGACCGAGCCAGAGACTGTTTGCTAGCAGGAATCGGGGGAGCAATGAAGGAGATCCTGGCTGGCTGTTGGGACTGAGTAAGGGGCTGAGCCTGGGGGGGGCTGCAGGAATATAGTGTCTCCAGGGAGGAAGCCCTGGGGATATGGCCCCATACCAGGGCTGGGCTGGTTTAAAGACCGTGGACACACCCAACCAGAGGGGCAGCTTGTGAGCGGTGTGTGCCGACACTGTTACACTGCCCTACTAAAGAGTCCTCCTATTCCAATACATTTCAATAAAGTCTAAAGGTGTGGCCCTCCCCCCGTTTCTCCCCCAAATGATCATCATCACTTTCAGATGTTGAAACATAGATTGTGTGT
The DNA here is from genome assembly GCA_033296515.1 of Macrochelys suwanniensis. Lineage (NCBI taxonomy): Eukaryota > Metazoa > Chordata > Testudines > Chelydridae > Macrochelys > Macrochelys suwanniensis. The sequence goes on along the minus strand of CM065776.1, from coordinate 236,938,411 downwards.
CACAGATAAGGCTGAAATAATTGCAGCAATTAGAAACAAGCAGGCCTTCCAGGTGACCTGTAAAGCTCTGGAGACAGAACAGAATATAAGTGTAGATTTATAAATTACAAAAGTATTTACATTTTCAAACAAAGCATGTACACATTTTGGTTTCTCTTGCTCACCTTTCAGGACCCAAGAGATCAAATTTAGTTCTTCCTGTTTTCAATCCTGTGCTTTACACTAATATTGAGTCCTTGAAAGGTCTGGTTCCATCAGCATTTTATAAATCAAGCTGACTTTGGAACTATGGTTTGTGTATGGTTTCAAAGTGAAGAGAGAAGTGGTTTTTGCATAATAAAATCACAAAGAGGAAAGTGTGCAATATTTAATTTATTTAAAATTCACCCGGCCAAAGCTCTGGGCACAGGTGCAGAAAATTAATACAAAGAAGTTACATACAGCATACAAATTAAAATCAAGGTCCAAAATTAAAAAGACCTTTCAAAACTCCATCCTCCTTCAAACTCAGATTTTCTCACCACAAACTTGTGTCCACTAACTCCCCCTCATTACTTCAGGAAAAGCTTGGGAGAACAGAGAGGAGCCTTGAAACATAAACTGAAGGTCACCAAATCTGGCAGACCAAGAAGGGTGGGAGAAATCTGCTCCAATATTGTGGTGGTGTTGATTTGCTAGCTGTAACACTCCATTTTGTTTAGTGCAGAACTCGCTGAAAAACATGGAGGCCGATTATATGAATAAATAGATGTATGGTGGAGCAATAGCTGTCTGTGTCTGTTGAAGGAAGGACATTTTAAGTGTATATCTTAAGGAATCCTTTCAAGTCTCTGTCGCCTGCAGAAGTAAATTTAGACCTATGTGCTAAATGGTGTATGTCTGCAGTTACTTAAGACAAAATGGATGACAAAATGGCAGGTAGGATCTTGAGCGGTTAAGGATGCCTTTTTACTATTACCAGAATCTGTGACACACAGATTTTCAACAAAGAAGCTACATTTTTGATAGAGAATGTCCTGAGAAGAAAATGTTACATCAGTGCAGTTTATGTAACTGGCTAAATGTGGTATGTCCCCCTCTAAGGGTTGATCATCTTGGAGAATAAAAATCTATTCCTGCTACCAAGTAATAGACTTACTGCTTTACTTCAAATGGTAGATAACTGTGTTCCAGAAGGCTCCATGGCAGAGGTTAGGGAGTATGAATAAGAAACTGTCAGTGTACAAGAAGGATGGAGACCAGCGTTAGGTATTAAACTATCTAATTTGAATGTATGACTTTAAAATATTAGCAAGGATTTTTTGGTTGTTTTTTGTCCTACCCAAAGAGCATCAATATCATATAGACAGCCTGGGGTACCCACGGGGGTACAAGTATTCTTCTTTTGCTAGCATGTGATCCATTGATATGATCTCTGCTACCTGCCTAAGGAAGATTGGTTACATTTACACCATTATGCACATTACTCCAGAGAGTCCATTATTCAAGGGCTTACAAAACACTGCCATCAAAATTTAGTTGAAACTCCACATAAAGAGAGAATATCCAGAAAAGTCTCCCCCACCAGCACCTTTGCCTTTTCCACTTTTTCTTCCATAGCCAAATAACAAAATATAGCATCGCTTGTAGTATTTTTTGAGCTTCCAAGTTCCAGGCAGAGCCTTCTGGGAGCTTTGGACAGTGCTGGAAGGTGATTGGATTTTTTTCTGCTGCTTTCCTTTCTCCTTCATGTCCTTCCTGGCTACCTCTGAACCTATTTGTTTCCCCTCTTCTGTTCCTCTGGTCCCTCCAGTTCCCTTGACAATGTGCAAGTGCCACACATCTGCAAACTGCCAGCCAGTGGCCTCCCCAGGAATTGAAATGGGGGGCGGTCACTAAATTGGCATGTAACTAGTTCACAAAACTGAGGGGGTGATGGGGAAATTCAGGGGGGGTGTAGGGAAATCACTGCTGCCAGCCCACTCCTTTCCCTTCCCAGTTCAATCAGCAGCAGTCCCAGCTCTGCCTTGACCAGGTCAGGCCCCCATTGTGCTAGGCACTATACAAACATAAGCTAAATGGCAGTCCCTGTTCCAAAGAGTTTACAGTCTGACAGGTGAAGGAGACAAACAAGAGATCCGAGTGTTTTAATATAGATGAGCTGTGTGCATCATTCTTATGTATAGTAAGCCATTCAGTAGCAGCAATCAAAGAAATCACAGCTCACCAGCTACTTAGCCATTGTCAGATGGCAGATTCCTGTAGGCACCGTGGCAGAGCTGATTTTAAGAAAGCATTTGAAGGTGGATAATATGGTGGCTTTCCAGATTTTGGCACAGAATTCTTTTTGTTTTTGCCTCCTGTATTTAGAGCAGATTGGGAGAAAGCATGGAGATGCCCGGGTGACGATTTAGGAATCTGTCTGTAAAAATTATGAATTGCATGTGAGATTATGAACTCTAGGTATCTTTACCAAGCTGCAGACTCCATTTTGAAGGTGTAGTCTTGTACTTTCCGTATCAGGAGTTCTGGAACAGGGGACACCAGGGGGCCATGGCCCTCCCACTTTTTACCAGCTGTAAGGGGTGAGCAGGGGGCAGAGAGGAGCAAATGGGACGGGATCTTGGGGGGAAGAGGTGGTGCAGGATCTGAGCCTTGGGAGAAGAGGCAGAGCAGGGTCTTGGGGGAAGGGGCGCTGTGAGAGTGGGGGCTCAAGGAGAAGGGGAGGCTGGGGGCTTGGGGAAAGGAGTGGCCTGGGATTCGGGGGGAAGAGGTGGCATGGGGGCGGAGCCATGGTTTGGGCACCTGTAGTATCCCCACTTTTAGGGTGCTTCCGCTGCTTCTGTTTGTTTGCCTCTATTTGGGTTGACATCCCGCCACATAGAGATACAGGGCTGACAATAGAGGCTAGTTGACTTTAAGTATTCAATCGCTGGAATTCTAGTCACTCTAGACAACAGACTAGCCCCTACCCGGAGTAACTGATTTGTCAGAGGAGAGGGAACCTTGGCAACAAAGTCACCTGGCAGGGGTTTGTACTCATGTGGAAAAGCTGGCAAGGTGTCACATGACAGAAGGGACTAAAGAGTTTTAAAAGGACAGAAGCTATGCTGCTCAGAGGCCATTTTCTCCAGTCCATGAGGGAGAATCGATCCAGCATATAATGCCTCATGAGACAGGAGACTCCCTATCTGGACACTGATAGTCCCTAAGAACTCCCAAGAGAAGGGTGAGCTAGAAAGTGAGGAAGCGGATACAGGACTGTGCGTATACTGTTTATTGCTTTGTCTGATTGATTAAGTATAAAGAATCATAAATGTGTTTAGACTCTGTGCAAAGTGTTTCTCTGTGTATGTTAACTGCTTCACAGCTACCACCTGCCCCTGAGAGAGGTAAACCAGAAGCTTCACACCTTCCCAGTGGAGTTCTGGGACAGGATGTGTTTAAGTATGGAGATATCTGAAGGGCCATTGCTGTGCCCAGAGGGCTTAGATAGCTGGACAGCAGGTTCCAGCCCTCAGAAGGGGTTGCCAGACAGAAGGCTTACATCCTTAGAGCATGCTCACGGGCCGGGAGATTGGGGCAGTAACTGGACTCTGTTCAGGCTCCAGGGGCATGAAAATACCTTGGGGATCCAGAGACAGAGAGGCTCAGATTCCCTTCCCAGCAGTCTGGTGGGTGGCTAGAAGGGATCCCCAGCAAGCCCTGTAACAGCGTCTGAGACCGTTGAGTCTGGCATTGTTGGTGGAGTTGACCGCAATAAGATAAGAGGGGACATAGGTAGGGGAGGGCATGATTGTGCAGGACTTGGAAGGTGAGGTGAGAAGTCTGAGTTTCACGAGGTGGAGAAGGGGGAGCCTGTGGAGGGACTTCAAGTTGATGCGGAGACATAGTCAAAGCAGTGGAACAGGAGGATGACTTTGCAGCACTTTGAATGGAGTGGAAGAGGTAAGATGGCAGCAGTCAAGGTTAGGAAAGAGGAGGAAGTGATCGTAGTCAAGACACAAGATGATCAGAAGAGACCTCGACGGAGTGGATTAACACACACAGCCAGACCAGGAAATTTAGCAGTAATACTACTACTGCAGATTCCCCACTTCCTTTGTAGGGAATCCAGGAATTAGAGCCAGAGTAGGGACACAGGGCCTCAATGCTGATAACAATGGACTTCCATATCACCCGATGTCTGCCTGGTTTGTTCCCCACACAGTTCATAGTGGGAGCCTAATCCCACCCCAATGACATAGTGTGAGATAATCTCTATGAGGAAGTCTTGGTGAGGATTTCCCCCCTCCCCGCAGCAACTTTTTACAAGGAAAGGGACAAGCTAGTCCACTGTTAAATTTTGTTCAGATAACATCTCTGCTGTTGAGAGATTAGAGCTCAGAGAAGTATCAGGGTTCTTTAGACTCTGAAACTTGGAGTAACAAGGACACCAAAGACCACATTCTACTCTGTTACACCAGGATTGGTCCACAGTGCTTTCAGACGTACGCTGGTGTAACTGATAACAAAATGCAGGTCTAGGCACCTTACCTTCTAAAAGCAGTCAACAATCACAGCTGGAGCACATCATTTCATGAGTGTTTAATGCTTTGAACAAGCCTGGTTCAAATATATAATATAGCAGGAGTCGGCAACCTTTCAGAAGTGGTGTGCCGAGTCTTCATTTATTCACTCTAATTTAAGGTTTTGCGTGCCAGTAATACATTTTAACGTTTTTAGGTCTCTTTCTACAAGTCTTTAATATATAACTAAACTATTGTTGTATGTAAAGTAAATAAGGGTTTTAAAATGTTTAAGAAGCTTCATTTAAAATTAAATTAAAATGCAGAGCCCCCCAAACCGGTGGCCAGGACCCAGGTAGTGTGAGTGCCACTGAAAATCAGCTCGCGTGCCGCCTTTGGCACCCGTGCCATAGGATGTCTACCTCTGTAAAATAGGCTTCTTGGAAAGATTGGAGAGGAAAATGTAAAATGAAATATGGCTGCTTAGAACTGAAGGTTATTTTCCTCGGGGGATTATTTCACAACTTGATTTTTTCTCTTTTTTTAATGAAAATTCAGTCATCTGAATATTTAGTTAGCCCAAGGAAGAGTTTCAGTGAGAGAGAGAGAGAGAGAGAGAGAGAGAGAGAGAGTGTGTGTGTGTGTGTGTGTGTGTGTGTGTGTGTGTGTGTGTGTGTGTGTGTGTGTGTGTGTGTGTGTGTGTGTGTGTGTGTGTGTGTGTGTGTGTTTTCCATACATTGACGATCCCATATCTTAAAATAAATCAGGATGCCAGATAATTATCTCTTTATTAAATTGCTGCTTTTCCTGCAGCGCTGACCATGGCAGCTGCTCTGCTATATTCAGTAACTTGTTAGAGAAAAAATGTTGATCTTCACCATGTACTCTAGTATCAAGTGAGCAATAGGTTAATTTAAAAAAAAAAATTCTCAATAGAACTTGCTTTTTATTCTGGAACCACCAAGTGCTTAATGATTTTGATGTTTTGAATTTCCCTTCCTATAAAGAAAGACAATATTCAGAGATACAAGTCAAGTTTATGATTGGGGTATTGTGAAGACGTTTGCGTTGCTGCACTGTACCATTAGTAAGAGGATGCATTTCTGAGAGTTCACATTCAAGACAACAAATTGGATATCTAGAAGATGAAAACAAGCAAATTAGCAAACCAGAGGATTTTCAGAGAGCCATTATAAATGGGAAAATGTTCTCTCCTGAATATTAAAAGTGTAAGGTTCATAAAGTTATGCCATAGATTGCACTTTCAATCAGGATTTAGGCCAATTGTAGAATCCTAGGACTGGAAGGGACCTCAAGAGGTCATCTTGTCCAGTCTCCTGCACTAAGTATTGTACACCACTCCTGACTGGTGTTTGTCTAACCGACTCTTAAAAATCTCCAATGACGGAGATTCCACAACCTCTCTAAGCATGGGAGATGTGTGAACCCCCACTTCAGGGAGGCTAGCCTGCCGACCCCGCTCCTTCCACCTGTGGCCCCGCCCCCAAGCCACCCTGGCCAGTCCCACCTGCCCCGGCTGAACCCCGCCGGCCACCCTGGCTGGCCTGACCCCATCTGGGCAACCCCTGAGCCACCCCAGGCCACACTGGTGGGGCCCAATCCCAGCCAGCCACCCCAAGCTGCCCCATCTAGCCTGAGCTGCCCCAGCCCCAGGCCGCCAGCTGAGCCCCAAACTCCAGGCCGTGGGTTGAGCTGATTCTCCGCCGACTTCATGGTGTGGGGGGAGTGTGGGCAGCACCACAGCCCGAGCCAGGAAGTCCAGAGGATTGCCAAGTGTCCGTTTTTTTACTGGAACGCCCGGTCGTAAAGGGACCCTGGCAGCTCCTTTCTGCACCACTGACCATGCCGTTAAAAGTCCGGTCAGTGGCACAGCGGGGCTAAGGCAGGCTCCCTGCCTTCCATGGCTCCGCATGGCTCCCAGAAGCAACGGCATGTCCCCCCTCCGGCTCCTACGCATAAGGACAGCCAGGGGGCTCCACTTGCTGCCCAAGCCCCGGCTCCGCAGCTTCCACTGCCCAGTGTGCAGAGCCGCCTGGCTGCACCTCCGCATAGGAGCTGGAGGGGGGACATGCCGGTGCTTCCGGGAGCTGCTTGAGGTAAGCACCTCCTGGAGCCTGCACCCCTGACCCCCCTCCTGTACCCCAACCCCCTGCCCCAGCCCTGATCCCCCTCCTGCCCTCTGAACCCCTTAGTCCCAGCCCAGAGCACCCTCCTACACCCCAAGCCCCTCATCCTCAGCCCCACCCCAGAGTCTGCAGCCAGAGCTGCACACCATCCCACACCCCAACCCCCTACCCCAGCCCAGAGCCCCCTCCGGCACTCCAAACACCTCAGCTCCAACCCAGAGCCCCCTCCTGAACCCCAAATCCCTCATTGTCGGCCCCACAACAGAGCCCGCACCCCCAGCCAGAGCCCTCACCCCCCTCTCGCACCCCAACCTGCTTCCCCAGCCCGGAGCCCCCTCCTGCACCCTGAACCCCTCATTTCTAGCCCCACACCAGAACCCAGGAAGGGGTTAGGCCCAGGAAGTCTGTGGTAGAGATGGGAATTGAAGCAGCATCCTCCATGACCCAGACTAGTATCCTAACCTTCTTCTCAGACCATTAAACTAGGCAAGCCACAGAGAACAAGTACAAGAGTAGAAATCTTAAATTAATTGTCATTGCTGAAAGAAACTGACATTGAAACAACTAATAATAAGACTTGCTAGAACTAAAGTTTGTTTCCCACTTTGAAGTGGGCAGAGCATGCAGCATGTTCAGTAAGACTGGAGGAGCCCCTTGTGAGGTATAAATCCCACCAATTCATTACAGGATGGCTAGAGCTTTCCATTCAATTGATGTTAGCTTGGGGGCCAAGATTTGCAAAAATAGGAGCCTAGAGTAAGGCTCCTAAATTCAAATTTTGGCACTTAAGTAAGTAGCCTAACTTTCAAAAGTGCTGAAAACCCTACACTTCCCATCCACCTAGGTGGAAGTGGGTGAGTGGTCCACTTATCTAGGTGCCATAATATGGATTTAGGAGCCTAACTTTAGGCTACCGCTTCTGAAAATCTTAGACTGAGTTCTTTTCAAAATGAAAGTGAAAAAAATATATGGTACATCCATATATTTCCTCACTTTTCAGGGCAAACCCAGACACAGACTGCAGAAAAATGAATGTACCTAAATCTAAATTTGTACACGTTGAAGTGCACATCGCAGTCTTTTATTTCCACTAATTTGAAGCTTGTCGTATAGGCATCTAAAATTAGCCTCTTTCCTGGGAAAAGAGTGACTTTGTGTCCTTGGCAAAAGGATTTAACAAAGAATTTTTAATAATCAGGCTTTTGATATTTGCAACAATTTCACTGTTTTCGTCCCTTAATTGAATTTGTCTATCTGGACAAAATTTGGGAAACACATATTAGGATGTTTTTCTCTTTTCTGACTTTGGACAAATGATTTGGATAATGCTTCCATTTTAATTTTAATTTTCCTCTTTTCAGATTTGCGGTTAGCAATTTAATCCTTGTTAAGGTTATAAACTAAAATGTGACTCCTTCCCCAAATGAGATTTTAAAATGTGAATCTTACAACAACTCTATAATGTATATTTGTGTTGGTCCCATAATATGAGCGAGACAAGGTAGGTGATGTAATCTCTTTTATTGAACCGACTTCTGATGGTGGAAGTTTTCGAGCTTCACAGAGTTCTTCTTGTGACACTCTGGTTACTTTCAAACCTAAAGAAGTTCTGTGAAGCTAGAAAACTTGTCCCTTCCACCCAGGGCCGGCTCCAGGTACCAGCTTTCCAAGCTGGTGCTTGGGGTGGCATCGAGAATGGAGCGGCAGTCTGAGTCCCGAGGCAGCAATTCGGCGGCAGGTCTGCTCTTCCCGCCGCCAAATTGCCGCCGTGGGACTCAGACTGCTGCCCCATTCTCGCCCGCCGCAGCAGGTCCACTGCTCTTCCCTTGCCGCCGCGGGACTCGGATTGCCTGCGTTGGGGGCGGGGCCGCGGCGACTGCTTGGGGCAGCAAAATTGTGAGAGCCGCTCCTGCTTCCACCAAGAGAAGTTGGCCCAATAAAAGATTTCACCTCGCCCACCTTCTCTCTCTCAATGTTACACATGCCTTATTTCTTATTGTTGTATTTGTATTTTAATTTTTCAAGAGTTTGTTTTGTATTAGATGTTACTTTTGAAAGTTTCAACAAAAAGAATCTACACCAGAATGTGATAACCTGTCTCTCATAGTTGCATGGCTCTACGCCAGAATCGGCCATACCGGGTAACATTAACAGGATGTTCACTGGTCTTAGGAAAGTACTAGAATTTTTGGTAAACTGGAATATCTTGCAAAATAATAGGATTAGCAGAATGATTCTGGATTGTTTGTTTGTAATTTACTGATGAATATGTTCCATTATTATTTTTATTCATGTCAAATTTCCATCTCATTAACAGAGAGAAACAGCAGTAGCATTTTGTGCACTCTTTATTGTCACAATTGCTGCACTTTGGACAGGTTAACTACCAACAGTCATGTCCCTACCACTTTTCCTCAGGAGACAAGTCACCTTGAAGAATCTGCTCCTTAAGGTGAAAGACATCTACTCCTGTCTGAAGATGTTTAATCCACCGAGCTAGAACAAGCTTCAAACATAGCCAGTGCCTATCTTGGGCCAGATCCACCCATCCAGCACCTCAGTTTTGAGCTTTCATGCTATCTTTGAGTAAACCTCAGTCACATCAGATGTGTGCTAATGACTGTAAATTAGGCTTTTGTGACTCCTCCCATTGCTGATGTAGCCAGTTAGAAGATGTAAGCCACATATTTGCAGGCTGCACCCATCAGCAAGGGCTGTCTCATTCCCTCATTGCCCTTCCTTCAGTATTGAATGGTTAAGTTACTTAGGGCTGGTCTACACTGGGGCGGGGTGGGGGGGGGGGGAGATCGATCTAGGATATGCAACTTCAGCTACGAGAATAGCGTAGCTGAAGTCGACGTTTCCTAGATTGAAAGTAATTTTACTTACATTGGGTCCACGCGGCGCAGGCTCGTTCCCCCATCAACTGCGCTTCCTCCTCTCGCCAAGCAGGAGTTCCGGAGTCGACGGGGAGCGCTTCTGGGATCGATTTATTGCGTCTAGATGAGACCCGATAAATCGATCCCCAATAGATCGATTACTACCCGCCGATTTGGCGGGTAGTATAGACAGACCCTTAGACTAACGTGCTTTACTTGAATCATCTATGAGATGCAATTGCATATGTGTGTGTGTGTGTGTGTATGTGATTGCATCTCATAGATGATTTAAGTCAAGCATGTTAGTCTAAGTAACTTAAACATTCAATATTGAAGGAAGGGCATATATATACACACCACAGAAACTTAGGAAAACGTGAAAAATTCAAGGAACTTAAATGGTCTGGAGAACACAGCATATAGGTCAGGTATTACTCCTAGGGTGGTATGTTCAGAAATGTTTAGTGTTGATCTAACTCTTCTCCCATTGAAGTCAATGGTTTCCATTTCAAAATCATGCCTCAGTAGATGCAATTAGACAAATCATTTGCTGGAATATCTTTTTACTTGCCTCGAATTTTGGTTGAAGCATGTAAATTCACAGGTTAATTCTAACTTCTGCAATTCATTTAGAAAAGTTTGCAAAAATATCCATGCTGTACTGGAGATGTTTACTAAAATAGCCATGTTGGTTCTTTTTTGTCCTCTAAAAAGTGGTTTCCCGGTATTAGTGTTATATATAGGGCTCTACCAAATTCACCGCCATGAAAAACGCATCACGTTTTTCCCCTGTGTGAAATCTGGCCTTTTGCTCTTCACTATACAGGTTTCATGGGGGAGACCAGCATTTCTCAAACTGGGGATTCTCACCCAAAAGGGAGTTGCAGGAGGGTTGCAAGGTTATTGTAAGGGGGCTGCAGTATTGCCACCCTTACTTCTTTTGTTGCTTTCAGAGCTGGGTGGCCAAAGAGCGGTGGCTGTTGGCTGGGCGCCCAGTTCTGAAGGCAACGCCCCACCAGAAATACCATACCATACCATGCCACCCTTCCTTCTACACTGGTGCCTTCAGAGATGGGCGGCCAGAGATGGGGAGCTGTTGACTGAGGGTCCAGCCCTGCAGGCAGCAATGCAGAAGTAAGGGTGGCAATACCATACCATGCCATCCTTACCTCTGCACTGCTGCTGGCAGCGGCTCTGCCTTCAGAGCTGGGTTCCCGGCCAGTAGCTGCCGCTTTCCGGCTGCCCATCTCTGAAGACAGTGCTGCCGCCATCAGCAGCAGCGCAGAAGTACCACAACCCACCCCCCAATAACCTTGCAACCTCCCCCCCCCCAACTCCCTTTTGGGTCAGGACCCTACAATTACACCACCATGAAATTTCAGATTTAAATATCTGAAATCATGAAATTTATGATTTTTTAAATCCTATGACTGTGAAATTGACCAAAATGGATGGTGAATTTGGTGGGGCCCTAGTCATATATGCACCTTGCTTGAAAGTGTAGCTAGCTACACAATCTGCAACCAAAGAGATGGTATCAGCTCTCAAACCCTTAAAACAGTATTGCCAGCTCTTATGGTTTTATCATGACTCTCATGATGTTTGGTGTTTTCCAGCATGGGGTGGCGGTGTCTGCACCAGGGGAGGCTTAGCTTCCTCTGGCCTCTTATACCCGCTGCCCATGGTTGGCAAAAGGCTCCAGCTTTTGAAGTCAGGTGATTACATGAGAATCTCAGGAACTTTCTAGCTCTCATTGTGGTAGAAAACAACCTGAAACCATGACTCCTAAAGGCTCAAGAACCAGGAGGCAAATTAAACCCCTCAAGTTTATTATGTTTTATAATCCATGATTTTTAAGCCAACCTCATTATTTTTTCAAGGCCTGACTTTTGATTTTTTGAGTGACAAACAGTGGGACAGGGAGGAAGGAGAGTATGAGGGTTACAAAAACAGGATCACTTAAAGTTATGTGCTTTGGTGGTTACTATAAATATATGTATATTAACATATATATATATATATATATACACACCTGCATTGTGTGAACTGTAAGTCTGAGTAGCAGACTTGTTTCAGAAAGTTTGATACTGTTTACATTGCTTTATGCCTTTTTCATATTCATCACTGTATTTCATATGATGCATCTAAATTTGACTCCTCCAGTCAGCAGAGAAAAGTACTGGGCAAAGTTTTTATATAATTATAGATGCAATAAACCACTTTTATATTTCATCAGGAGCAACTAACAGAGAACACCCATCAGCTCAGATCCAGCAATCTACTATTTTAAGATTGCCCAGAGGAAGTTAATTTTAGATTGAGTGCTTTGTAATTTAACTACAAAACTGCACCAGTTTAGGATTCACTTTTTCTGACCTTAAGAAGAGCCACTACTTTCAGTTCATTAGTATTTATAGTTTGTGTGTTTAATCATTTTCTGTGTGCACGAACCCCACAGTGCAATCCCCGTTTAGCGAATGCTAGTTGACAGCGGTTTTGTTTTGGTCTCCTGGGGGTTGTACAGACACTGTACTGTGATCTCATGTTGACCATAATAGGACCTGTTCTGCGGGGTGTGGAAGAATATCCCCTCAAAAATTTCAATGTAGTAGGTGTATTTTAGGTTTTAAATGGGAGTCTACTTTCACTTCTTGCTTAAAGGGAGGATTTGCGCCACTGCAAGGAAATAAGGAAGCAGAAACTGCTCGTGGTGCGAATAATCCTAAAAAAGGTACCGCAGTATTGTGCAATAATAGTCCAAAACTCCAGCTTACAATAGCAGTGTTTCAGAGCTGTGGCTTATTTCTTTAGAATGTTGCAGTGTTTTTATCAGGGCAGCTCCCAGTACACAGGAGAAGCCTGTGGTGGAAAGCAAATCCTCCAGTCCCAACCATCTTCCTGCTCCGAGAATCCAGCTGCAATTAGGGTGACCAGATGTCCCGATTTTATAGGGACAGTCCCAATATTTGGGGTTTTTTTAAAAATATGGGCTCCTATTACCCCCGCCCCCACCCCCTGTCCCGATTTTTCACACTTGCTATCTGGTCACCCTAACTGCAATCCAACTCCCTCCTCGACCCTGAGCTTCATCAGGGTATAAAAACAGAGTCCCATTGAAACCCAAGGCATCTAAAAGTTAACTGTTGAATTGTAGCTATTGAAACCCTCAAACATTGGGGGTTAACCCTTTAATGGCTTTTAAAGTTGGTAAAGGTGTGTGTCAAGTGTGAGCAATGCTTGAATGAAGCTGAACTCCACCTGACAGGGACTCTTTAAAGCCAACTGGTTGTCAACGTTCTCTTGTCTGTACTCCAGTGTTGGCAACATGGGTGGTGGGTGAAGCTTCCCCCTGGGGGAGGCTAGCTCCCTGTCCCATCTTTTCTGCCCACGGTCCTGCCCACACTCCGCTCTAGGCCCCACCCCTGCTCTGCCCCAGACTCCCCACTCCCCACTCAGTCCTCCCACCACCGCTCGCCATGTCCCTCCTCTCCTCCCTCACGAGGCCCCCACTGCTTGCGCTCTCCACATCCCTCCTCTGTTCCACCTTCCTCCCCGGGGTGGGCAGGGATGTGAGGAGGGACGTTGCAAGCAATGGGTGGGAGGGGTCTTGTGGGCGAGGGGGAGTGAGGAGGGAGACAGTGGCCGGCGGGGACTTCTGGAGGAGGGGGTAGAGTGGAGGAGATTGGGGACTCACTAGGCAGCGGTGGGGGCCTCAGGGAAGGGGCGGAACAGGTGAGGTCACAACGGTCCAGGCATGGGGTGGCGGTGGCTGCACCAGGGGAGGCTTAGCTTCCTCCGGCCTCTTATACCCGCCGCCCATGGTTGGCAACCCAAACTGATTAATATTTTTCCTCCAGCTCCCCTCCTTCATCACCCAAAGCCCTGTTTATCCAAGCTGTAATGATCTGACTGCATCTCTGCCAGAGGGCTGCCTTGCAAATGAGTTGTTACATCTCAAAGAGGACTTTCTGGTTACATTTTATAAAATCCAATGAGGACATAAGTAAGTGATGGGGGGAGGGGAAATTGCTGGGAGGAAGTCATTTGTGTTTATATACCCCAAATTCAGACCCAGCTTTGAGTACATCCTGTCACAAATAAGTGACGGAAAGTTGATGCCATTTTGGAAAGAAGAGGAAAAAATGTGAGGAAATATTCTGGGATGTAGGCAAGACACAAGAAGTAATTCTTCCATTCTACTCCACGCCTCTGTTGGAATAGTGTACCAGTTCTGGGCACCACATTTCAGGAAAGAAAGTCCAGAGAAGATCAACAAAAATGATTAAAGGTCTGGAAAACATGACCTTTGACAGAAGATTGAAAAAATTGGGTTTGTTTAGTCTGGAAAAGAGAAGACTGAGAGGGGACATAACAGTTTTCAAGTACATAAAAGGTTCTTACAAGAAGGAGGGAGGAAAATTGTTCTTGTTAACCTCTGAGGTTAGGACAATAAGCAATGGGCTTAAAATACAGCAAGGGAGGTTTAGGTGGACATTAGGAAAAGCTTCCTAACTGTCAGGGTAGTTAAGCACTGGAATAAATTGCCCGGGGAGATAGTGGAATCTCCATCAGGGGAGATTTCTAAGAGCAGGTTGGACAAACACCTGTCAGGGATGGTGAAGACAATACTTGGTCCTGCCATGAGTGCAGGGGACTGGACTAGATGACCTCTCGAGGTCACTTCCAGTCCTATGATTCTATGAAACGTACATACAGCAAAATATGAGTCAGCATACAGGAAGCAAATTCCCACGATGGATGAGTACAGTCAGATTACAGGAAATCTTTTCTTTCCCCATAAATTGTGATTGAATGACACTCTCCTGGAAAACTGAGTTGCCTGTTAAGTATGACGCTCTTCTATAGTTTCCTGGAGCCTAAAAATTCCAGCTACCCTGCAGGAAGGGAGTATCTCTTCTGCAGAAACTCAGGGTTGCTCAAGGCAATTCACCCTGCAGGGTAGGTGGCATGGCTCCAGGAGTGTGCTGTAGAAGATTCAGTTCTTGCTTTTCTAAACATTATATTGAAGGGAGAATCACTTGGATTTCTTGGACACAATTTCAAAGAGCTTTTTTATAGTAGAGTCCAGGAGGGATTTTCATCCCTTTTGGTCCCCAGTGTTAAAGTGAAAACAGAAGACACTGAAGACTAGATTGTGACTGCCCCTGTATGGCTGTGCAGTGGAGGGCAGAAGTCATAATGAGCCTTCCTGCTCCTTTCTCCCCGCACAAGGACCAGTTGCAACATGCCTTGGACAGGCACAGCTGCCAGCAATCCTAGCCTCCCCCAAACCAGCCCTGGTAGTGACTTAAAGTCACAGATGGACTGTTCAGAAGGCTATCTGAAATGAAATGATGGTCTCATTCCAGATCCTATTCAAGAAGTTTCCATATCGCAAAACACCACCATATCTGGCATTCTTAGCAGTGTAGGCAGCAGTCAGGAACTGAATAATCATGGAGACGGAGCTGAACAATCGCTGCTGGAAGTGGTTCCCTCACATTGCCTTTCAAGTTTCAGCTCAGTTTGAGAGGGAAGCTTGTACAGCTACCGTCTGCGCTGAAGCTGTTCTGCAGATCATATTAAAATGTTGTGCTCCTGGCTGTCAATCTGGCACTTCTATGAGTGCTAATATATTAAGGAGGGAAATGTTGGGGGTTTTTTCTTTCAGAATTGTGATATACTTGATAAAACAGATAGAACCACATGCACTGGCAAGTCTGTTACACTAATCCTCCTGGGATGCCCAACCATCTCGTTTGCTGAGTACATGGTGTTCATCCAGCGTAGGTTGTGTGTGATGCAACTTGGGCCAACACCCATAGCATTTAATAGTCTGGAAATGACTCTGTTACTGGAATGACTAAATTCAAATTTGCTTTGTCTTTCTTTTTTCCTCCTTCCCTCCCCCTCCCCATAGTACAATGAGGTTTGCTCACATAGATTGCACTTGTGATTCAAGTATGGAAAGCAGAACTATGTTTAACTACACGTAGGGAAGTGAAGGCTTGCTTTCCTCTTCTGCTTCTGTAGATGTACCTGCAATAGCTGTAAGGAGAAATAAAGATTTTGTTTTTTAAAAGGAGGTATGTTTGTTTAAAATCTTTAGATATTTGATTAATATCTATAGGCCTATGCAGGCAAAACTCCCACTGACTTCAAGATTTGGCCCTTTGAAGTAGATTGAATCTTGCTGATGCAAGTTGGCCAAGACTTTCAAAATGGGGCCCTTGAATTAGGCTACCTAAGACCATATTTAGGTACCTAAATAAGTGGCCTGATATTCCCACTGAGGTTTTCATCTAGGTGTTTGAAGTTAATGGGAGCTGCTAGGTGCTCAGAAGTTTTGAAAATCAGCCTACTTATTTACATACCCAATTATAGCCCAAACTTTAGGCTCCCACTTTTGAAAATCTTGGTCTCTATGGTGACTTGTAGCCACTTCTGAGCAGAGGTAATAGCAGATGTCATATTATTCTAATCTTACTAATGTCTATTTTTACAAAATAGACTACAGTACATTTACTAGTATATGATGAAGTATTATAAATAATTAAAACCACAGTTGTCAAGATAAATGAGCAAAGTGCATTTTGTGATACATTACCCTTGCTTTTTTCATTGTGTTTCCCACTTACTTATTTGCAAAATTCAATAATTTGCAATGGATCTCGCAGTCATTAGTGTGAATTAGCAAGCTTCTACTCTATTAGCCATAAATTTGATCTTAACTAGAAAGGAATTATTTAGCAGTATTTTGGCAGAGATTCTTCAGTAATATTTTAGAGTCATGGTCCTATAATACAGCTTGCGTATTCACCCTTCTCATTCAAAGGAGTAGTAAATTTTGTATTGGAAGCTGATTTATTATGAGTTAAATATGGTGGGGACTTGCATTAAAATGTTATTGTTTTAGAGAGAAGTTGGAATAAATACAGGCTGCCTCGTCCTCTCCTTTGGAATACAGAACTGTTGCTGTCGGTAGGATTTCTACATGCTTAAGGAGAACAAAATAGGACTTTATTTCTTAAAGAACCACCATTAACATTAACACACACACAAAATTGTACATCTGTCTGATTTTTGTAACTGCTGTTGTTACAGGTAACACCTTAAAATATTATAAAAGAAAGGATGAGGAAAAAAATATATTTTTCTTTCTATTGTCAGTTTTTTATGTCCGAAGTTTGAGTATAGTGAACTTTACTGTTTTCCCCCATATAGCCATTTACAACCTGATTTTTTTTGTCAGTGCTAAGTGCTTATAGTGAAGTCAAAGGAAGCTATGAGTGCTCAGTAGCTCTGAAAATCAAGCAATTAGTCAGTTTCCCCTTTCGGTTGTATGGGTCTTTCCCATGGAAGAAGGGAGGAGAGAAATATTTTTTTAAATAGGAAAATGTGACTGAAAACCCACAAAAATCAGCAGGAACATTCAGGGGCAGATGAAATACCTGAAGCCACTTTTTTTAACTCATTTGTTTTGACTGGACTAGATTTCAAGTTGACAGCATACCTTTTAAATGAATAAAGACTTAGGAAGATTTGATTTCAGTCAGTTTGCATCAGTGTATGTCAATTTCACCCTCATCCCAAAAAGCTACCAGCAAACTTCCCATGAATGTTAGTTGAAATCTGAAGTGATAAAACTGTTTGTAAATTTGAAACATTAAAATGAAAACCTTCTGGGATAAGCCTATTATGCATAATCAAACATCAGAGTTGGAGTGGAGGAATATGTAAACATGTCCTCTAATGGAGTCACTGGTAGCTTGGCAGTACACAGAAGAAGGAGTCTGGTTTGTTCAGGCAGCAAGATATGAGGAGATAAGAGGAAATTATTTATATTGATAAAAATTTTAAATTAAGACCTTGTCTGCATTGAGCATTTGCCCTGATTCCAGCCTGTGATAGCCAGCCATCACTGTATCTACACCGGTTCAGACTTCTCAAAACCTGGGTTAGTTTCACTGGAGCAGATGACGTCTACGCTAGGAGTTTGTATTGGTTCCCTTACACTTGTGGCTAGCCAGGGATGGCTGGAATCAGGACAAATCTCCAATGCAGACAAGGCCTAAGTCATTATAAATAAACCTCCCTTAAGTAAAATAATGCAAATTTAATATCTAATCCTGCTAGGTTATATCAATTGATTTTAGTAAATGATATTTGCTATTAAAAGGGTCAGTTTGTAGACTGATTAACTAAATGTATTATAAGGCAGCATGGACGGTGGGTATCATAGGCTGGGGGAGGCTGTGCCTCCCCAAACAGCCTGGCATTGCCCCACCCACGCGGTGCTCCCAAGAGGCCCCCTTCTGCAGTTCCTGGTGCTGTGCCTTGGCCCAGGCTGGCTGGGGCTGGGCAGCCTATTGTGGGGACCGCGCTGCCCGCCCAGTGTTCAGACCGTGCCACCCAGCACTTCAGGGCTGGGGGTGCTGCTGCCACTCCGCGAAGTGCTCCAGGGCTGGTGGCACTGGTGCCAGTGGCCATGGTGGGGGTGCTCTGGGCTCCTGCAGGGTAGAGAGGGCACAAGGAGAAGGGAAGGGGCAGGGCCTCCGGCAGAAGGGGAGGAGCAGGGGGCTAGCCTCCCCTGAAGGCCTGGTCACCGGCCACTCATGTAGAGAAGTGATGACACAGGAGAGCAGACATAGGATCGGGTCTGGCCCAGCAGGGTACAGGAGTTTCACAAAGGTGATACTTTCAGTCTCCCAATAGCAGCCTGAGAAGGGGTTGCGTACCCCTTATCACACAGGTGAGTATAACTGCTATGAGAAGGGAGGCAACATTTTAGTGGAACAAAAGCTACATAGAATGACAGCAGTCCCTTTGGGACTGGTCAAACTTTTCCTCCACACTGCCTCTGGTAGTGAGATTTCCTTTTGGATATGCTGTGGTCAAAGTTGACTAAGGTGAGAAGAGGAATC
Source organism: Macrochelys suwanniensis (assembly GCA_033296515.1). Taxonomy (NCBI): domain Eukaryota; kingdom Metazoa; phylum Chordata; order Testudines; family Chelydridae; genus Macrochelys; species Macrochelys suwanniensis. The sequence continues at coordinate 236,919,974 of CM065776.1, read as the reverse complement.
CAAGCTTCCTAACTCTTTTCCCCCAGACAAGCAATTAACATTTGAAGGAATGTAGCCAGTGTGGGGCCTTCATGGAATTATTATAGAAAAGGATAAGTGCAAGAAAACCTACCAGGATGGGTAACAGTGCATTTAAATATCCTTTCAAAATACCTCTAAGTGGCATTTGTGTGAAATTAGCATGGGGGGGGGGGGACTTAGCAGAACAAGGATATACACTCCAGTCCTCAGTTCTTTGTCCTGTCTGTAGTACTCATTCTACTCCACACCTGAACATAGCCATTGTATATGAACAACTTACCCTCATATCTCAATCTCTGTCCTTTGACCCGTTAAGCCTTTACCCCCAATTGGGGATTTTGCAGATTATGTATTTCTTACGCCATCCAATCCTAAACCGAACTTCGCTCCCCTTGATAATCTGTACTTTATTCTCTGATAACCAGAAACTTCTACACTTAAACTCTGTACCGTTGTTTTTATTTTTAACATCATCTTAATAAAATTCTTAAGTCTGCACTGAGTTAACACAACTTGTTGCCAGTGCTAGAAATATTATCTGCGGCAACTTGTTGTTGAGCAAAGGACTTGAGCCATTACACAGCAAAGTCAGCAATTTTACAAGCAATGCAGAGTAATTAACACTTTGAACAGTCAACAGGGACCAGGGGAGATTATTTCTCACTTTCCTGATGGTTGCTGTGATGCATGATCTCCAAAAGGCGAAGTATCTGAGTTGATTTCATCTCTAAAAATAGAATCCTATTGGGGAGTGTAAATAATGAAAAGCAAAGTCAGGGTGCTCTGGATCACTTTGGTAAACTGGATGCAAGCAAACAATGTGTATTTTTATTATGGCTAAATGTAAATGTATATGTATAGGAACAAAGAATGTAGGCCATACTTATAGGAAAGGAGACTATCCTGTAAAGCAGTGATGCTAAAAAAGAGCGGAGGGTCATGGAGGATAAGCAGCTGAACATGAGTTCCCAGTGCAATGTTGTGGCCAAAAGGGCTAATGGAATCCTTGGATGCATAAACAGGGGAATTTCAAGTAGAGAAGTTCTTACCTACGTATTTGGCACTGATGTGACCACTACCGGAATACTGTGTCCAATTCTGGTGTCCACAGTTGAAGAAGGATGTTGTTAAACTGGTTTCAGGGAAGAGCCATGAGCATGATTAAAGGATTAGAAAAAATACCCAATAGTGATCAGACTCAAGGAGCTCAATCTATTTTAGCTTAACAAAGAGAAGGTTAGAGGGTGATTTGATCACAGTTTATAAGAACCAACAGGGGGGACAAATATTTGATAATGGGCTCTTCAGTCTAGCAGAGAAAGGTGTAACACAATCCAATGTCTGGAAGTTGAAGCTAGACAAATTCAGACTGGAAATAAGGCGTACATTTTTAACGCTGAGGGTACTTAACCATTGGAACAATTTACCACGTGTCATGATGGATTATCCAACACTGGCAATTTTTAAATCAAGGTTGGTTTTTGTTTTTATTTCTTTCTTTAAAGATCTTCACTAGTTCAAAAGGAATTATTTTGGGGAATACTATGGCCTGTGTTCTACAGGAGGTCAGACCAGTGATCACAGTGGTCTCATCTAGTCTTGGAAACTGAATCATGTAAAACATTTTTAAATTGTGTTTTTACCTTAAGTGACTATGTAAAAATGACAAAGAGTCCTGTGGCACCTTATAGACTAACAGACGTATTGGAGCATAAGCTTTCGTGGGTGAATACCCACTTTGTCGGATGCATGTGCAGTGGAAATATCACCCACGAAAGCTTATGCTCCAATACGTCTGTTAGTCTATAAGGTGCCACGGGACTCTTTGTTGCTTCTACAGATCCAGACTAACACAGCTACCCCTCTGATACGTAAAAATGGTACCCCCTTATTCAAACTGATGTGTTCTTTCTGTGTGTTCAGACACTAAATGGGTCAATTTTTAGTTGGGAATCTCTACTGTTGATTGTCATCGGTCATTTATTTCTCGGTTAGTGACAACTGATGCCTCGGTATGATGTTATGGATGAGGTGCTCCTGAAGGGTACTGTCAGATGAAAAAAACATACTCCTGGTTACCTGTGGTTATTAAAAATCCCATGGCACTTTTTATCCCAGAATTATCCTAGTGTCCTGTACAAATTCAAACTTGTTAACTATGTACCCAAAATTCCCCCTTTTTATTTTGACTGGATACTGTAGTCTTCTCTTATGTTAAACTGCTATGTGATACTGCTGGTTTGGTCCTGGCTCAGTGCAGAGAGATGACCCCTGGAGGTCCCTTACAGCCAGACATTTCTATGATTGCCCTGTATTCTTATAAGAAATGCATGTCATGCCAGAGATGGCTGCACTTCAGCGGTGGGCAAAGCAATTCCTATATTTCTGTACAATTGTGCAGTTGCTTTATATTCTTCGGGGCCCATTTGGAAGAATGGTGCTGTGTAAATACAACATTGTTATCATTAATCCAAAATAGTTTTAAGTGGATAGTGCACATATAGGCTTTAATTACGTTATCTATTCCTTAAGCTCAAACATTCTATTGTTAATGAGGCTGAATTGTTTTCTCTTAGCTGATGTTGTGTATATAGAGTACCTTAATTTTAAATGTCTGAACTACAATTACAGTGCATATTTTCCCCCAGAATTTCATTACAAATGGCATATGTCCCATTTGTCTGCTCCCTAGTTATGTGAACACAAAATAGCCGTGTTATATAAAAACAACAAAATTATATATTTGTGTAAGATGCTAGCATGGTTCTGTGAAAGCCATTTCAGTCTTGTCAGTTCTTAATAGGGATATGATTTAAATGACTTGTTTTTTGTTTTACCAGGGACACCGCAGATCTGTTCCAATCTCTTAGTTCAAAACAAAATTTGCTTCCCTCCCCCCCCTTCCCCAACTCTAATCACTTTAGAATAGCTAGATAACACTTGTTTTTCAACTTGCCATGAAAAAAAATTGTTACTACAAAAACTTAATATACATCAATAGTCCATACTGTCAATGGGGTTTTTCTTGCTTAGATTATAAACTCTTATTTAGGCCTGGTCTACATTAGGAAATTAGGTCAGTATAACTATGTTGCTACCGGGTATAAAAAGTCCACACCTCTGCGCGACACAGTTAAACCCCAGTGTAGACAGAGGTAGGTTGACTGGAGAAGTTTCCCTTTGACCTAGCTACTGCCTCTTGGGAGGTGGAGTACCTATGCCAATAGAAGAAGCCCTCCCATCAGTGTAGGTAGCCTCTTCACTTAAGCACTACAGCGGCACAGCAGCAGCATTTTAAGTGTAGACGGGCCCTTAGATTGTAAACTCTTGGAGCAAAGACTGTGTTCTGTTTGTACAGGGCCTAGCACAGTGGGGGCCTGGTCCATGACTAGGGCTCCTAGGTGATATGATAATACAAATAATAATAATAGGGACAACTCATGTGAATAAGGGTTTGCACAATTGGGTTCTAAAGTAGAAGAACCAGAAAATTAAGAATTTGTTCCAATGCTGTGGCTGTTATCAGTGCACCTGCCATCTTTATTGTTATTTAAATAGAGCTGTTTGGGCCTGTTGTATACCACTCAGTTTACATACATTACTGACTCTGTCTTTTCTCACTCCTCTAAACTAACTTTAAAACCCAGCTTTCCCAGGAGGAGCATAGTTATCATTGACATAACAATGTTCCGTGTGCTGCAGAAGTATGGACTGGCCTTATTTTCAAAGGTACTGAGCGCGTCCCATTCTGTTTAGCTAGAGCAGTGGGTGCTCAGCACTTTTGAAAATCAGGCCATGAACATTCGTCTGGGCACACACATTTCACACCACCACAAAGAGCACGGCAGGCCTCTTAAGAAGGAAACTTTTTTGATCTGATTCTGAGGTTAGGATATAAAATACACCCTAAATCTTGACTCGATGACAGAGGTTAGTCCTGCTCTCTTATATGAAGCAAACAAGTGTTGGCGCATGGTGACAAAGCTGGATCACTGCTAGCCGTGCATTAGGAAAGTCATAGTGTGCACATACTCCTAAGACAGATATCAGTGAAATAGTCTCAAACTATCACAATTAACTCTATAAATCGATATAGCCACAAATGTGGGATTCCATAAAATCATAGTATTCTATGTTAAGACTACCTCGCTCAACAGCAGAGCAATCTGCAGCCATGGGAGCACTGCTTTTAAATAATGACACCAGCATTGCTATCTTTTTACTAGAGGGATGGAAAGGTCTGTGGTTTGATCACTTCTTGGTAGAATTCTTTAGAAGTTTTGAATCCAAAATAATGCCTGTACTGTCAAGAATGTACCAAGAAGCTTTTACTAATGATCTCTTCCCAGACAGAGTCAACACCCAACAGATTTCATCCTAAAGAATTATTTTTAAATTTATACTCAAAGCACTAGCTAGGAAACCAAAGCTGAAATCAGATGTTGTTCGTGGCTGCTGTACAACAGTGAATTTTAAAATGCTGTTCCATCTCACTGGAAGCAGGGGCGGCTCTATGTTTTGTGCCGCCCCAAGCACGGCAGTCGGGCAGCCGTCGGCGGCATTTCTGCGGGAGGTCGCCAGTCCTGCGGATTTGGCGGCGTTCCTGTGGGTGCTCCGCCGGTCGCACTGTCAGTGTTCCCGCCGCCGAATTGCCGCTGAATCCGCCGGACCGGCGGACCTCCCGCAGAAACGCTGCCGAATGCTTACCTGACTGCCGCCCTCACAGCTAGCAGCCGGCCGCCCCCCTGCGGCTTGCCGCCCCAGGCACGCGCTTGCTGCACTGGTGCCTGGAGCCAGCCCTGACTGGAAGGGCTAGATGTGAGTGGGAACTATGAATGATGAGCTTGCTCAGTGACGAAGAGGCCTTCGGCTGCACCAAATGGGGTAACTTTTAGGAAGACTGATCCAGTTGAGATTTGGGGTTAAGGTCCAATGCTGGGTACCACTCTGGTTAAGGGGACAAGGACAAAAGTTAAAGTAACTTCTTAGTGTCTAGAACTCCTCAGGGCTGCCAATTATTGCCCCTTCTATTTAGTATTTCAATACAATCTTGGGCCCAGTTAATCAGAAATGATCCATTAAGTGGAGGGCATTGGAAGTGGAATGAGAGGCATATACTGTAAAAGCTTACACCATATTACATTGAGAACATTTTCTCTGTGATTACTGAAATGAGCTAAGGCGGCTAAGGAAGGACAATGCAATTCCTACTTTGATATTTAGCTCCAAGTACTTTAATTTTTGGAAATTCACTCAAGGAAGTCTCCCTCTAACCCACAGGCCCCATGTGCTGGATGGTCTTAGAGATAACCTTCTCCGACTGTGGGATGAGCTGAGTGTTATGTCCCTTAAAGTCTTACATTACAATTAAGCTCTTTGACTTTCTGATAGGACCACTACTGCTTACATTTACTGTTCTCACTTATATAGATAATTTTCAATTTAGACATTTTATCAGCATAATGACTGATCTCAACTCCCTCAAAGAACCTGAGTGAAGTCCATTAAAGTATCAGTCAATGGATATAGGGAGTCTATTCATGAAAGTCTCTAACCTATAGCCCTTTCTATCGGGCTGTAACAGGGTGGCTTGCCCCTAAGCCTAGAGCCAGCCAACCCTGATTACTAAAGAACCAGGAGCAATCATATGATTTCCCATATGAAGATCAGCAGGAAGCTACAATGGGAAGGAGGAGGTGGTGCTCAGAAATCAGAGACTGTTTGGGGTGAGCAGGTGCTATCATAGAGCCCTGGGAGTTAGGACTGAATGTTCAGCCAGAGAGGGCCTGGGAGTGGCCTGCCAAAGCAGGAAAGGCCCCAGGCACAAAGGCCTGGGAGGATGAAGAAAACCCTTTGTTTTGTGGGCATGTTTGAATAGGCTTCGTTTTGGAACTTTAAGTTTTATTTGGAGTGTATTTTATATTAATAAACCCAGTCCCCAAGGAGGGGTATTTTTGACCACAAAAAGCCTGGGTGAAGTTTTATTTGAATAGTCCAAGATGGGAAACTGAGGCAGCTGCCTGATGTGTGACCCCAGGCCATGAGGAGGAGTATGGGCGGTGACTAGCTCACTGACAAATGCATTAGTGGGGAGGTAATGTTAAAAGTCAGGCGGGGAATGAGACCTAAATTCAGAATCTGGGTGACCCTAAGTCCCGTTTTGGCTGGGACAGTCCCTTTTTAAAGCCCTGTCTCAGCCATCCTGACTGGGTATTTGTCCAGTTTGCTCTTGCCAGCTGATCATCAATTGGCAAGAGCAAACTGAACAAATGCCCAGTTTTGCCAAAAAAAGTGGGGTGTGACCCCTCGGGGGGTGCAGAGGACCATGCAGGGCGGGGGGCGTGAGCGGCAATGCCAGCCCCATGTGGGAGGGAGGGCTCAGGAGAGCGGCTTGGGCTGAGCCGGCCCTGCGCACAAGCAGGTGGCAGCAGGCCCTGGGGCCGGCCGCGCGGGCAGGCAGTAGGGGAAGGGAGGCTCAGGCCATCCCTGTGGGCGGTGAGGGGAGGGGAGCCTCGGGCGGCCCCGCACACAGGTACGTGGTGTGGGCAGAGGAGGCGGCGGAGGGCCGTTTGCAAAAATATGGTCACCCTGAGCATAGTGTGAATATTCATTTAATAAATATTAATTAACAAAAGACCTGTCTGGTTCTGTTGTATTCCAACGGTGTATATATAATAGTGGCTAGGCTACCTAAAATGAATGCTAATTATGTTAAATAGACAAAATGTTTGACGGAAGCAGAGGACATAGGGAATGTGGAGATGCCAGACGTTTCAAATCTTTTGTGGGTGTGATTTAGAAGTGTCTGGAGAGGTTACTACAATTTGCTGCAGCCACAGATTTATCTTTTGAATAATCTCTCCTCATTTGTATGGGATAAATGTTAGAAAAGATTCTTAAGTCTCACCAGATAAAATTTTCAAAAGCACCTACGTCCCACTGACTTTCAGTGGGACTTAGATTCCTTACTCACTTAAGATGTTTGAAAATCTTGTCTTTTCTCTTTATTCTTTTCTTGGAGCAATGATTTAATGGGTCTAATGCTTCCCTGGCTCTGGAATAAAAACAAACAGCATTAGAATTTCTCCCCAGATTTTTGAAAATAGCTGAAGTGTGTACATGGATCCATTCAGATAAACTGGTTGGCTTGCCTTGAGGTGGAACACTGAAATTTACCTCCAATCTTTTTGTGTATCATTGAGTAAACAGGTTTCAGAGTAGCAGCCATGTTAGTCTGTGTCAGCAAAAAGAAAAGGAGTACTTGTGGCATTTTATTGAGTAAACTGTGAACAGTTTCTAAAAGCAAACAAAATATGTTATTTTTAATTACTTACTTGCATTTTATCTGCCTATGTCAATTGATTGGCTGTGGTGTTGATTTGTTAGTATACTGCAAGTATAAATTAAAAACAAAATACCAAATCCATAGCCAGTCAAAACATTAGGCAGCATGGACACAATAAGTGATCCAAATGCACAGTGCTACCAGTGGTGCTGAGTGAATAATTTATTTGACAGGTTTCACTACTTATTTTGTGTGTAGGAATTGGCTGATTATTTCAGCTTTTGGATTCATTTAGTGAATTATTTCCATTAAAAAAAAAACTCCTCTGTATCTTGTTCAGGGCAGATCATAACACGTAGTACATGCTCAAAATTTGAGCTAGGTTAGCTACTTCTGTCTGGACACATAAGTGACATAGTATCAGTGCTGTTCCCTGACTGCGAGGCATTGTTACCTATAGATAGAGCACTGCAGTGGGACTTAGGAGACGTGGGTTCTATGCCTGGCTCAGCCACTGAAGTGCTTTGAAATCTACTGATTACAAGTTGTGTATTATTATATTAAGGTTGCTCACTAGAATCGTCATAGGAACTGAGCCTATAGGGGGCATGACTGGACTCAGAATGAGTTTGTTTTAAAAGCTGAACAAACGTCAATGGAAAACTGTTCACAGTATTCACATACTCGAACTTCCAGTACCATGCAGATACAGTCAGAGGGTAAAAATCCTACTGATTGATAAGATTCTTCTTCTTGGGACATCATTTTCCCCTAAGGGCCTATTTGTATGGTCAGAATTCTGGATGAGTGTTTAGATGACCATCTGTTTAGCTCTTACAGGCCTATTTCTAGCCTGAATGTTAAATTATTTTTCTGCCACCAGGTACCATTTGGTCCTATCCTGCCCTTCAACGGTTCTCCAGTTCTATGGAGGTTAGCAGGTCTGAGTAGCATTTGGTTTGGACAACTGCAGCTAATCACAGCAATCCCTCCTGCTGGGTATAGACTAACCATTATGGTCTATAAAATACTGTATTTACAGGAACATGTGCAACAGGACATTCATTAAAACAGGAGACAAACCAAAATGCGCAAGGGCTTAACACCTTTGGCAGCCTTACAGCCTACCATAATAAGAAATGTGCAAATTAAAGTAATAAGAGCCAGAAGTCAAGCAGTGTTCCCAGCTGGTCAGGGCTCATACCTGGGTGCTTCAGTGGCGGAAGCAGCAATTATTCCTAAGGAATAAGAACAATTAAAAATAAGAGAATCTCTAGAGCCTTCCAAGCACCATCAGAATTCCCCCCAGATATTCCTTTTGCTTTTTAACACCTGCTGTGTTTTCTGGAATGACTTCCTTGATCGGCCATTTGTAACGAAGATGCTCTGAGCCATAAGGGTTTAAGGACATTCTGAACTCGTGCTTGTTGTAAAAATGTCAATCAGCCTTTCCCACATTTAACTGGCAGTTCTTTCAGAAGCATTCACCACCACTGCCCGTGCAACCTTAATCCACCCCCCTTCTGCATATTCATTCTGATACAATCATCAGGTACATGATCACAAACTATTTCTCCCCCCCCCCCCCCCCCCAGCACTCTTGCCTCATTCAGTGAATAGAATGGACCTGCTCTGGGTGTGGAGCAGGGTTGTGCAGCAAAGGAAGCTGTTGTCAGTTGGACCACTGCATCATTTCTTGCAGAAGTCGGAAGATGTGTAGTAAATGAGACAGGGGACTGCAGGAAGAGAAAGGACAGTCCCATGGTTAAGGCTGTAGAATGCCGCCTTGGAGAATTGGATTCTATCCATAGGGGCTGGAACTGGGGGTGCTGCCACTCCCCCTGGCTGGAAGGGGTCTCCATCATATATAGGCTTACAGGTTGGTTCAATGGCTCTCAGCACCCCTACTATACAAATTGTTCCAATGCCCCTGGTTCTATCCCTGCCTCTGTCACAGAGTTGCTAGGTGATGCTGGTCAAGTCACTTAAACCAAACTTTTCATACTTGGGAAATTGTGAATGCCTCACTTTCTGGGTGCCTGATTTGAGACCCTGGAGTCTGATTCCCAGAAGTGCTGAGCCCTCACAGCTGCAGCTGATGTCCGCACTCCCCTGCTCTGGCTCCCACAACTCTCAGAGGTGGGAAAGGCTTTGTCTGGGCCAGCGGGGGGGGGGGGGGGGGGGGGGGGAGGGGAGGGGGGAAACCATTGCCCATTTAAGGATTGCACACATCCCTTGTGGGTTTGTGATGAAACTATCCTTTATAGCCCCCACGTGCTACCCCGCCCTCTTAATTAACCAAACTTGAAGCACCTGTTCTGGCACAGAAGCGCTAGACCTGCTTCATTTATGAGGCCAGCCATCTTGTGACCACCTCAGAATTATAAAACAATAAAAATCCAATTCTGCCAAGCCTATCTATACTACATTCATGGGGTATGATTGCAGCTGGAGCTGACATGCTCCACCTAGCTTTAATCTAGCTAGCTCAGGTCCTGGAGCAGTGAAGCTGCGGCAGCGTGTGCTTTAGCGCCGGCTAGCCCTGCGAGTAGAGTAATAACTCAGGATTCCAGGCGGGTTTGTACAGCCAATGCTGAAGCATGTACTGCCACAGCTTCACTGCTCTGGGACCCAAGCTAGCTAGATCAAAGCTATCTCAAGTATATCTACTCAAGCAGCAATCACAACCCATGACTGCAATATAGATATAGCCTGAGCGCAGAGGGCAACAACCTTTCACTTTCCATTGAGCACCCCACAAGGTCTTTTGAGATCAAGGCAGACTTTTACACGCAAACACTGAGTAAACACAAGATAAGGTGTAAACTCTGAAATCTCACAGGCACTTTCAGTTTCTGACAACATCATCTGAACCAACTAGGCTTATTATCCTCAAATCCAATTAAACCTTTCTGTTCTCCATTGTCTGGTACACTGTATGGTGAGATTGGTGGACAGCAGCCAGTTCAGCATTCAGAGTCCTGGACAAGTTTGTATTACTCCAGATGAATTCTTTGAAGGAAACTGTAAATGCTAAAGAAGTGGTCACATGCACAGTTTTATCTTAACTTGTTTTACATGTCTGTCAGTTCAGAGAAATCCCCCAGCACATATTATTTTCTGTTGAACACAATATTGTGTCAGTCTTGGTGCTTTTGTAACTTTAGCTGATAGTATTACGCATCCTCACTAGGAATGGGCAAACCCTTCTAGATAAGTATCTCCTCCTAAATCTTTGCCCATTTTTAAACCAAACCTTTAAGATTTGGCTATTTCCAAGTTGCAGTCAGGATAAGGAATGACAGTGCCAGAAGTCTTATGAGAGAGGCTATTCTTGTCAAATTTCCAGATTAATTTTGTGCGGAGAAATGTTTGGATTGAATCTGAACCTGGACCCTTTAGAGACTTGTCCATGGCTAATCCTGGCTTTTGGGGAAAGGGAATGGAGACAAAATTGCTGAATAAAAGGATCCAGGTGTCTCTTCGTCTGATTTACTTTGTAAAATTGCTGAAAGTTTCTCTGGGATGCTGGGATTTTGAGTCACTCATCAGCAGGCTCTAGCTGTTTTAATTACTTGAGGACATTGAATAGCTGACTAGAATCCATTTTGGGCTACTACATTTTCAATCCCTTCTGCGTGAGCCAACTGTGTTTCATACAGCAGCTGTACTAACCTCTGACTAGTAGTTGGCTTTACAAAAGGCTACCTACTGAGAGCATCTGCCATGACATTCATTCTCCCAGAAATGCTTAATCTCAAAATTACATGGTACAAGTTATATAGTCCAGCACCACAAACAAGAAGCTAGTTGTGAGTTAGTCAGAAAGTAGGTGAAAAGATGAGTCCCAATTGTTGGATATTTATCATCTGTCTGAAAGCAGTGGCCAATATTTTCAAACGTGGATGCCTCAGATTGGTCTCCTAGATCCATAATTAGGTTTTAATTTAAAGTGATTTGATTTTTCAGAGGTAGTGAACAACTTTTGCTTCTCACACTCATTTAGCAGCCTAAAATGGATTTAGGAACTTAACTTTAAGCATCCAGTTTTCAAAATTTTACCTAGTATATATTTGCTATGGTTGGATTAATCACAAATTTCCTATCTGAGTGGAAGGAGCTTGTCTGCATGGGCTCAGAGGTTTGCTTATTCCTTCTTCACATACAAGGACCTATGGATGAGATGACCCATTCCCAAATCTTCAGGGGAAACATCAGTGGATAAAATTTAATTGTCTCTGAAATCAGAATATGCTCATACCATGCAAATCTGAGAGCCTCTTTCAGTGTCTGCAAAGCATTATCACATTGTGGTATGATTGTGATGGACACACACAAAATTTTGATTGCACATTTGACCAGCTATGAGATAAAATGGCACAAACTTAAGATCTTATTCTGTTGATTCTATGGATAATGGGATCTTGGGCAAGAAATTTGGTTTCCTAGCAAATTTCTGATTAATGTATCATCAGACATTAAAATTATTCCCTGATGTCTCAAAGTGGACTCTCCTAGAGGAGCAAATGCTCCAAAGCTGACATATACACACACCAAATAAAACAAAAAACTCTGAACATTTATAGTATTGTCAGTTCTCACAAGATATGATGATTTTTCTTAAAGCCCCAGCTCTGGAGTTCTGTGACAGTGAGAATGTCAACTTTCATATTTTAAACAGTAAATTTTAGTTTCTTGGTCATAGAGGAAAAACTTGAAAATATGACCTAAAAACTCTAAAACCAGACAGTAAAAAGAACTCAAAATTATTTTTTTAATCTCATGATTTCTAACTTAGTATCATGATTTTGGGGGACTTGACTCATGAATTTTGAACGTTCAGGTTTGTCAATACTGCGTGTGAGACCACTATACGTCCTGGTGATAGATTAACCCTTTCTGTTGTCCTGGACCCAAGACTAAAATATTGCCTCCCAGCTGGCCAACAAGTGTATTTAAAAATTATTTGCCCTTTTTATCTTCAGTCATTTGCCTCGATACTGAATTTGGCAAATGGTATAAAAAAAACAAATCCTCAGGAATGTATGAGACCACGTGTCCTAGTGATCGGGGGAAAATCCAGTGAGCCAGAGCAAGACACTTGACCAGTAGGAATCAAAATAAAAATGGCAATGTTATCAAAAATTGCCTGTGTATCCATTTTCTGTCTCAGCTACTGGATGTTGCTTGTTTGCTGCATCACATGGTTGCTATTGCTCTACTCAGCCCACTGATTAATGTGTCACTGCTTAACATCATTTTAATAAAGGCTGCTAGACTGTTACACTTGCAGTGAGGCAGATGGTTGTCTTTGTGCAGCCCCAGGGCTTTACTTTCTATGTGTTTTTTAGCTTCCTGGAAAGGCATAGTGTTCAGTACACTGCTATTTGGAAGAAGGGAGGGATTGCTGGGATATGGACAGAGTGCACAGCAGCAGTTTGCTCTCAGTTCTGTCTGTGCTGGCTACAGTCCAGTAGTGAGCAGTTGGGTACAACCTTTAATCTCCGCCAGTGTTGATTCTGCCAATCAGTAGACTGTTTGGTAAGAAGGATATGTGGCAACATCCATGTTTACCTAGAGGAGATAAGATGCAGAGATTCTGTTCACTAATAACTGTTGCCCGGGGTAGTTTCTTTGCACCAGGCTCAGAATGGTAATACCCTGATTTTATGATACAATGAACACAGAATCTGGCATGGTTTTCTCCTTAATCTGATTTAGGACAAATCATTGCAGCTTGGAACCATCTCCGTTCCTGCCACAACTCTTCTTATCCTATTGCAATGGCTTGCAGCAATTTATGATACTACTTCTCTTAGAATCAATCATAGGACCATAGGGTTAGAAGGGACTGTCAGAGTCATCTAGTCTAACCCCCTGCCAAGATGCACGATTTGTTGTGTCTAAATCATCCAAGACAGATGGCTATCCAGCCTCTTTTTGAAAACCTCCAGTGAAGTAGTTTCCACAACTTCCCTAGGCAATCTCTTCCATTTTCCTACTGTTCTTACGGTTAGGAAGTTTTTCCTGAAGCTTAATCTAAATCTTCTATGTTGTAATTTGAACCCATTGCCTCTGGTCCTGCCTTCTGTGGCAAGAGAGAACAACTTTTTCTCCATCTCTTTAATGGCAGCCTTTCAAGTATTTGAAGACCACTATCATGTCTCACCCTAAATCACCTCTTTTTCCAAACTAAACATACCCAGTTCCTTCCGCCTTTGCTCATATGGTTAGCATTCCATCCCTTTGATCATCTTTGTTGCTTGCCTTTGGATCCTTTCCAGTTTCTGTACATCCTTTCTCTATACTGGTGATCAAAATTGGACATAGTAGAGCAGTATTATTCCCTCCTGTGACTTGCATGCTATGCTTCTGTTAATGCAACCTAAAATTGCATTTGCTTTTTTTTTCCCCAACAGCATCGCATTGGTGACTTATGTTGAGATTGTGATCCACCTCAGCTCCCGGATCCTCTACATCAGTTCTTCTGCCAAGCCAGTTATCCCCCATTCTGTATTTGTACATTTGGTTTTTCTTCCTTAAGTGTAGCACTTTACTTTTATCTTTGTTGAATTTCATTTTCTTGTCTATAGCCCAGTTCTTCAATTTATCAAAATCCTTTTGAATTTTAGCTCTATCCTCCAAAGTGTTGGCAACCCTCTCTAGCGTTGTGTCACTTGCAAATATGGTCAGTATGCTCTCTATTTCTACATCCAGGTAATTAATAAAGACGTTAAATAACACCAAACCCAGAAAAGATCCCTGTGGAACCCCACTTGAGACCTCTTTCCAATTGAGCATCATTCCATAAATAAAAATAAGAAAGAAAAACTTGTAGCACCTTAGAGACTAACAAATTTATTTCAGCATAAGCTTTCGTGGGTTAGTACCCACTTCATCGGATGCATGGAATGAAACATACAGTAGACAGATATTTATACAGTCAGAGAAACATGATAAGGTGGAGGTGCATAGACCAACAGAACACCACTAGCCGTCACCTTTAGCCCCCAACTAAAACCTCTCCAGCGCATCATCAAAGATCTACAACCTATCCTAAAAGATGATCCCTCACTCTCACAGATCTTGGAGGACAGACCAATCCTCGCTTACAGACAGCCCCCCAACCTGAAGCAAATACTCACCAGCAACCACACACCATACAACAAAAACACTAACCCAGGAACCTATCCTTGCAACAAAGCCCGATGCCAACTCTGTCCACATATCGATTCAAGTGATACCATCACAGGGCCTAATCACATCCGCCACACCATCAGGGGCTCATTCACCTGCACATCTACCAATGTGATATATGCCATCATGTGCCAGCAATGCCCCTCTGCCATGTACATTGGCCAAACCGGACAGTCTCTACGCAAAAGAATAAATGGACATAAATCTGATATCAGGAATCATAACATTCAAAAACCAGTAGGAGAACACTTCAACCTCCCTAATCACTCACTGACAGACTTGAGGGTAGCAGTGTTGCGACAGATTAACTCCAAAAGCAGACTTCAAAGAGAAACTGTTGAACTCGAATTGATATGCAAACTAGATTGCATTACCTCAAGATTAAATAAGGACCTCGAATGGCTCGGCCATTACGTTAATTGAATCTATTTCCCTTAAGTTAACGATCCTCATTCACACCTGTGTGACCATCTTGTTTATCACTTCAAAGGTTTTTCTTCCCCTGCTGTTATGGTTCCTCTCAATTAATTAGCCTCTTTAGGTTGGTCTATGCACCTCCACCTTATCATGTTTCTCTGACTGTATAAATATCTGTCTACTGTATGTTTCATTCCATGCATCCGATGAAGTGGGTACTAACCCACGAAAGCTTATGCTGAAATAAATTTGTTAGTCTCTAAGGTGCTACAAGTTTTTCTTTCTTATTTTCATTTTGCTGACACAGACTAACACGGCTACTACACTGAAACCATTCCATAAATAGTTACTCTTTGTTTGCAGTTGTTTAACCAATTGTGTATCCACTTAATGGTAGCTCTACTGAGCCCGTATTTCTCTGTTTACTTATCAGAATGTCATGTGGGACTGCATCAAAAGCCTTGCTAAACTCCAGGTATATTATATTCACCACAGTCCCCCTATCCACCAAACCAGTTGTCTTGTCAAAGAAGGAAATCGGGCTGGTCTGGCATGATTTGTTATTAAATCCATGCTGGCTGTTAGTGATCATCCCTTCATCCTCCAGGTATTTGCAAATTCCTGGCTCCTTAAATGTCACCCCTCTGTGATAGAGACCCACATCTCTCTCCCTCCTGCCTGGGATTTTTCCAGGTGACACAGTTCCCTGCCTACAGTGCGATATTCCCATCAAGGCAGTCTGCCTAAACAGGCCAGCATCTGTGCTTTGCTTTCTCTTTGAAGGCTATGAAGAACATAATGGCCCACAGTTATAAGTTACCACATAGCTCTTTATAAGCAAGCACATTTATTCTTAAGTGGAAAGCATTACAGAGAAGACATTAAAAAACAATAAAAGAACCTACACACATGCTAAAAACTTTGCCATAGGCCACTCCAGCTCCAACTTCTGACTCTCGTACATGCCAGTCTTTGAAAACCCACAACTGGTTTTTACCCATGGTATGACAAGGTGGATTAGGCCCAGACGCCCCTTGCTGGAGGCCTCAGGGTCCTGCTACACTTGTCCCAGGAAAGAAGCAATGGAGTGATCCTCCAAGCAGCCTAAAGTGGCTGCAGGGGAAGCAGCCAATCAGAGAGGCTGCAGGGAGCAGCAAATCAGGGCCCAGGAGGGCCTTATAAAAAGGAGCAGCAGAGACAGGCAGTTCCTTGCTCAAGCTAGGGAAATGCAGATTGTGCTCCTAGCTGGCCAAAGGGAACTGCAAGACAATGGACAGCTCAGTGCTAGAAGGGACCAGGGGGGCAAGGAAGTGGTGCTGGCTGGCTGCTGGGCCGGAACTTAGAAGAGTCCTGAGCTAAGGGTAGGGCATCGGTGAAGGCTGGAGCTGCGGGGAAGTGGTCCAGGGCAATGAAGGCAGTTTTGCTAAAGGGACACAGCAGCACGTGGCTGCTATTCTTAGGGTCTGTGGGTTGGGACCTGGAGTAATTGGGGAGGGTCTACAATTGGACTGAAGTAAACCCCTAGAAGGGGACTGATCTGTCAGGAGGTCCAGCTGGAGAGCTGAGGCCAGACCAGACTAAGAGGACGAAACCATTGCCTCCAGGAAGGAAGCCCTGGGAATACGGTCCAATACCAGGGCCAGGACTGGTTTAAAGACTGCAGACACACCTGACCAGAAGGGGGCACTCATGAGAGGTGGGTGCCACGCCATTACATATGGTCATAACCGTCTCAGATTCAGAACTGGAACCACCATGAGTAGTTCAGTCTTTCCTTTTCTACATCTCGGTCCTTTGATCTTGGCCTCATTCATGTTGCAGGTGATTAGCAGACAATGGATCACTCCTCAGGACCTAGCTTCAACGGCTGGGATTTTGGGTAACTTGAGGCAGGGAATTTGCATTCATCTTCTGCTAAATACTCCCTAGGTGTCACATATCCCCCCACCAGAAGTTACATGCAGTCCCGATCCACAATAATACATAAACTATTCATTTAATTCAATGGACCCCAAAGATATTTAAACTTTATTTAGTAAGGTCTCCCAAGGAAATGGCAGGAAATTGCCATATCTGTCACCACCTGTGACAGGGTGCTGGGCAAGGACTCCTGAGCCAGCCCTCTGTCACGCCAGCTCCAATTAAGGGAGGTAAATTGGAGCTGCCTAGAGAAACTTGCAACTGATTGGCAAATGGGAAACAGCTGCCAGCCTAATTAGCCTGGAGCTACATACAGGCCCAGGGGAAGAAAGGAAGTGGGGAGCCAGAGAGTGGAAGGAGAGCAGTAGTTCTTCTCTCCGAGGTGCAGAAGCTGAGAAGTCCTTACGGCTGAAAACCCAAGCTGTATGTGGTGAGAAGGTGGTGGGAACGCACGCTGTAAATAAACTGCACCAGTGATTGCTGAGCCCCAGGGTCTCTGAATAGTTTATGAACAGAGGCAGGAGCTAAGGGGGTCCTGCTACACCATCCTTATTGTATATCATTCTGATCCTTATCTAGTTCCTCACTCTGGTACATACTTCTCATTACTTTAAATTATTTCTGAGGTTCCCTGTCCCATTGCAACTTTCCAACTGTCTCAATGCCTGGTGGTTAGGCATTGTTTATGCCCTTTTTAAACGTTTCATCATTTATACATTTTGTGATTAATACATTGTAAAAATATATCTTAAAACCAGCTTAGATTCCAAGGCCAGAAGGGACCATTGTGATCATCTAGCCTGATCTCCTATATAACATAGGCCATAGAACTTCCCCAAAATAAATCCTAGAGCAGATTTTTTAGAAAAACATCCAATCTTGATTTTAAAATGGTCAGTGATGGAACATCCACCACAACCTTGGTAAGTTGTTCCAGTGGTTAATTACTCTCACCCTTAAAAAATGTATGCCTTATTTCCAATCTGATTTTGTCTAGCTTCAATTTCCAGCCATTGGACTGTGTTATACCTTCCTCTGTTAGATTGAAAAGCCCATCATTAAATAGTGGACCCGTTGTCTAGCCGCGGTCGCACCACTGCCCAATGCAGAGGTAAAATAACCCCTCTGCTTCTACTCGAGACTCCACTGTTTATTCATCCAAAAAGCACCTTAGCTCTCAGTGCGACATTGTGACCAAAATGTCTATGTTCGGTTGATTAGCCACCATGATCCCCAAATCTAGTTCAGAGTTGCTGCTTCCCAGGGTAGTGTCCCCCATCATGTAAGTATGGCCGATATTCTTTTATCCTAGATGTATATACCTTTACATTTAGTTGTATTAAAACACATATTGCTTGCTTGCACCCAGCTTACTAAGTGAACCAGATCGCTCTGCATCAGTGATCTATCCTCTTCATTATTTACCACACCTCCAATTTTTGTGTCATCTGCAAACTTTATCAGTAGATTTTATGTTTTCTTTTATGTCATCAATAAAACTTGTAAATAGCATAGGGCCAAAAACCAATTCATGCAGCAGCCCCCTAGAAATGCACCAGTTTGCTGATGATTCCCCATTTACAATACAGTTTGAGACCTATCAGTTAGCCAGCTTTTAATCCATTTATGTGTGCCGTGTTAATTTTTTATATCTTTTATGTCTGTCAAGTAGTACTAAGTCAAATGCCTTATAGAAGTCTAAATATATTATATCAACATTAGTACCTTTAGCAACCAAACTTGTAATCTCATCAAAAAAGATTAATTAGTTTGACACGATCTATTTTTCATAAGCCCATGTTGACTGGCTTTAAATATATTATCGTCCTTTAATTCTTTATTAATTGAGTCCCACATCAGCAGTTCCACTATCTTGCCTGGGATAGGTGTCAGACTGACAGGACTATTATTATCCGTGTCATCCTGTTTACCCTCTTTAAAAATTGGCACAATATTAGCTTTTTTCCAGTCTTCTAGAACTTCCCCAGTGTTCCAAGACTTATTGAAAATTAGAATTAATGATCCAGCAATATCCTCACCCAGCTCTTTCAAGCCTCTTGAATGGAATTTATCAGGACCTGCTGATTTTACAATGTCTAACTTTAGTAGCTGTTGTTTAGCATTGCTCCTGGGAAAGCCTTAACAGCTTTCTTAGCCCATTAGGTGTCAACAGATGCTCCTCCTTCTTTCATAGTAACAGCCTTCTTAAATATGCACACAGCTTAAAACTGTAAACAATAATTACTTTAAACAGCTGTTGTGTGACTTTGTATGCAGATCCTTATTATTATACAAGTATCCGTATAAGGCATAGAAAAAATAGCATGCAAGACATTTGTTTCTGGCCATTTTCCTGCTTAACCTTACATCTTAAGTGACAAAACAATACAATGCCACTCAGGATCACCTGTCACAATCAGACCCTTAAAGCTCACTTCTGTCCAGCTTTGTGTGAATAGGATGGCTACATCTCCATCATGCAGCAACTGATTGAGAGTTTCCTTGGCTTTTCTCGTACAATTACCCATTTGTATGACATGAATACCTTTCACTCTTACAAGAACTTTTAGGCTCAATGTTAAAGGACTAATATGTGCATCAAGGGTGGGAATATATTATTCTAATTTCTCAGTTAAAACACTAATTGGTATGGGTTTCACCTCAGGGCATTGCAACATCTTTGTAGACGATTGTATACTTAATTATGCATCTGGTGGAAAGAAAGGTAACCAGCCTGTTACTCATAAGTTTATAATTTCCTTCCAACCCCCAGGATATCGTAAAGAAGCAGGGATGGTCACAGGTATTCTCTGGTGTTGTAGTGGGTGTGGGCTGATCAGGAATGGGAGATGACAAATGTACATGCTGACTGTGTATCATGGATTGTATGATCATTCGCTGTAGGAGTTGCTAAGATTACATTATACCAGTTGTGGGCAACCTGCGGCCCACGGGCCGCACGCGGCCCATCAGGCTAATCTGCTGGCAGGCCGCAAGACGGTTTGTTTACATCAACCATCTGCAGCTCCCAGTGGCCATGAACGGCAAACCGCAGCCACTGGGAGCTGCAGGCGGCCCCTGCAGACACTCAGTGTAAACAAACTGTCTCGTGGCCTGCCAGCGAATTACCCTGATGGGCCACAGATTGCCCACCACTCCATTATACAGTTCTACATGTGTAATGCTAATTACTAAAACACAGGCACTCACAATTTATGTGAAAAACTTCACTGCTTCTCCCTCCCCCACCACCAAGCACTTCATTTTAGCAATAATTTTAGCTAATAACCAATGCATTTTTAACATAACTAAAGGAAAATTATATAAAACTTAAAACAATGTTTGTGGTGCACACTATTTTGGGGTCATAGTCATTATTATATTATTGCAACATCAATTCAATTCTTTTGCAAATGTCAGTTATAAATATATGTCCACATATTTCTGCCTCAATGAATAATTTAATTACAAAGTTTCTTTTCTATGAATCAAAACTTTTTGTCCAAAGGAAGAAAAAACTCTAAGGTAGAAACTTCAATATTAATGTAAAAGAATATTAATAAGATCATAGCCTTTTCTTAAATTGTATAAGCTATTAAATTATAATATAGCTATGGGTGTGTTACAGATACATATTGTATTTTACTTGGCTAGTTATTTTGCTAATTGTTAAACCTAGTAAAAAATTATGTTTAAAGAAGTTTCTATCTTTTGTCATAACAAGGTTATTAGCTTTGAGGTAAGGTCTTCCACAGTGGTGGGTAATTGTACACCTCTCTTTGTATGGGCTGTCTTACTAACTGTTTAATTAATAAATCATCTTTGATTGGATTTATCCAAAGTCTGTCATTATTAAATAAATCTCAGCTCAAGGGAGCTCAGCATTACTCATTGAACCTATAATCACAATTAAAATTGCTATTGATTTTTGGTTATTGATTCCTGACAAATTATGGATAATTGATTATTGACTATGAACAAATGGCGCCTGAACAAGGAACCCAATAGGCGGCTATTGATTGGTCTGGCAGGGTGGAATCTTGATCTGCCTGCCAGAAGTAGGACTAAACAGTATCAAGGATTGGAGTCTTACTAGGATGTTAATAGCACCACAGCACAGGCTTTCAGATCTGTTTCTATATCGATACATACATGCATATCAGAACAGAATACCGTAAGTGAAACACCACTTTGGGGTTAATATCAGAACATTGGCAGGCTGGACACAGACTGTCAAACTATAGGAAAGGTATTCCATAGCTGTTGGTAATTGTGTGTGTCATTGCGCATGTGCTGTCTTTGTTAACTATTTGATTAACAAATCAAATCAATGCTGACTTATTTGTTGAGGTCTGTTACAATTAACCAAATCTGAATTTGAGAGCGTGCCATTCATTAAATATATAAACGCAATTAAAATTCCTATCAGTTACTGGCTGCTGATTAACTGATTATTGATTATTGACAATAATTGATTATCAACATCCCTGAAGCAAAGGAGAGGGAGATCATGGGGAGCACTCCTGCCCTCAGCAAAGGAGGGGGAGCTACATTCCACCTTTCCTCTACCCCTTCCACGACCCATTGAGCCCCATGGGCACCACAGGGGGGAAGGGTCTAATGAGCACAAGGGAGTGGGAAGAGCATAAAGCAAAGCTACTTCCATATCTCCCAGCTGGTATCTGACAGCTTTGGCTCCCCTTGGCCAGTGTCAATGGGACAGCAGAATCCAGGCCTTTCGTTTGGATTTGAAGGAATCTTTCCAGTGATTTGAATATAATGGGATCAGTAAAGCAGGCAATCGTGACCAGTGATGTTACAAGCAGAAGGGCCTGCTTTGCAGGACTTGGATCGCCGAAACATTTCACACTGGTTTATATCATGGTGCTAGATCCGGGTCGAACTGATTAAATCATGTACAAGAGCGCACTCCCTTTGTTGTCGGTCCTAACTTGACCTTTTTCCAGGGAATTGATTGAGCAATAAGCATGTGGGTGATGGGGAAAGCTTATTAGAGTACCAGGCTGACAATCTGAACTACAAGGAGTAGTTTGTCTTTACAATAAGAGTACATTTGCATAGCACATTGCTGACTTGTTATGTCTCTTAAAATACGTTATAATTGCCTTTCGTGAGGTGAGCGTATATTTACTGTTTGTTTGTTTGTTTTGTTTTTTACAGCCCCAACAGAGACTTCTCCATAAACACTACCAGCCTCTAAAGCGTCTGTCCTGCCAGGTGATATGAAAGTGAACTTTACTTCGTGGAAAGCATAACAAATGGCACTGCCAGAAGGTGATCATGGAGAATTGAAAGATTAACTGCAATACAACCATTCAGTCAAGATGATGCATTCTGGAAAGTCCTGGTTTGCTGTGGAATTAAAATGCAGTGCATAAAATACAGTGCTAATTTGTTCAAAGTGGTCATTGACAGACCATTAGCTGGAAAATTGTTTCCAGTTTTCATCACTGTGCATAACTTGGAGTTCCCTTTAGGGGACTATCTGTGCCCTTCACTAGAAGTCCTGTTTTAGCATGGAAACTACTGGATTATTTTATTATGTATGCAGATGGCATGATGATGTTTTAGGAAAAACTTACAACAGTTCTCCAACCTCAGTAAAAATGTTCACAATATTACACCCCCGATAGGAATGTAAACGTCTTGTATATGTTAGTTATGCAGTCTAATGGTATTCTGTTTAACTATATGTGATCTCCACACAGAAGAGTTAGCACATTCTATACATGTCAGGAAAGGTCTTTTTTTTTATTTCAGTACTAAAATATGTTTCAGTACCTACACTGAGACTGTATCTAAAATTCATGGGAGATTGCATAGATAGATTTGCTCATGGCAAGTATGCCACTAGACATATTTTATTGAGATTTACTGAACAGCTGTCATGGAGGTAGCTAGGAGTAGGGGAGGTTGAATGGGCTATCGAACATTGTGTCTGCTGTCCCCCGCCCCCACCAATAAACCAAGCAGTCCCCATTTCTGTTGTGCCAATGTGCGGTTCCCATTAAATTGTAAAGGAAAAGATCCCTTCTCTGAGATGCATTGTGCCCAGGGCTTTGGTCTACATTAAACACAGGAGAGACAAGAGAAATTCTGGTTTTTCTGCTAATCACTATTTGGGGGTGGAGAGGGGAGGGAATCACAACTTGCAGAGTCCGAACAAAACCTCTTGAAGATAATAAAGAGTGAGAGGTGGACTAGATGCTCCCACTCTATACGGCTCCTCGTAGAGGACAGACACCTTCATTAACATTTCCTCCTCGTTCTACCCAAAACACTTTTTTTTTTTTTTTTTACTCTGAACTGGTAAATGGTTCTAATAACCCTTTGGGAATTCTGTAGCAGGCTCAAGACTGTTGCATTCAAACTGAGCATCGTTGTTTGTTGTTCAGTCTCTAAGTGGCTGACATCACGGGTTGTGTCACAGCTGGCTGTGATACAGTTTTCATCCACGGGGACTAACAGGAAGTACTTTTCATCCCACCCTGCACATTGGGGCCTATTTGAAACAGACTATTTACAATGAAGTAAATTAAATAGTCAGCAGCATCACAAGGGACCAGACTGGTGGTTCTTGCAGTTCCTAAATCAAAGATGGCACTTTGGGTAGCCACAGAACATCTTGCTCTCCAGCCTAATAGACTAACACTTAGTCCATCTGCCAAACCTGTAGCAAGCCTTCCATGTTGGAGACTTAGATACCAATAGTGGAGGGAAGATGAATCTTAATGGGATTACAGTAAGACAAAGGGATATTTTTGAGGGATTTCATGTGGTACACTTTTAGAAGATATTCTATACACTACTAGTGATTGTAAGATCAACCAGTTAGAACACCAGTGCACCCAAAGTGTATATTTTTGGCTTTTTCAGATGGATGCGGATTTATGTCAGAACTTTTCATCCATCCCTGGTATGTAAACAGTATATATACTTTTTGGACAGATATGAAAAATAAATCGGGCTCAGCATGTTGGCTACGGTATAATATCAATTTAGATATATAATTATAATTAGTTATGGCCAAGATTTTCAAAATTGTCTAGTGATGGTTGGGTGCTTAACTTGGCACCTTAAGGGAGCCTCATTTTCAGAAAATTCTGAAAACCAGGTCTCTTTAAAGTTTCTCAAATTGGGCATCCAGAACTTTCAGGAATCCAGAATCACAAGTCACTCTTGAAAATTGTGGCCTTTAATTTAGATTGGTTAGAAAAACTCCAATAAAGGCATAAGAATAATATCCTCTAAGTACAAAGTTGCTAGAGCAATACATTAGCAATGTGCACTTTTTAGAGTTGCCCAAAGTATTGCAAGTTGACTTTTTTTAGAAATTGGTCATGTGCATTGCAGAATTTCATTAAAAGTTTTAGCACATTTTATAGCCCTTTCCTATTCTGTTTTGGAATGAATTCTGGGAACCGAGATCTGTCATTTTCCTAGCTCACTTATTTTACTATTGCTGTTTTAAAAAAAAAGTTTATTGGTTTGTTTAAAACAAAACAAAAAGAGAGAGAGAGAGAGAGAGATACTTATATGTTAAGGATCCTCGTTTACTATACTCAAGTTTACTACATAGTGATACATTCTAGAATAATTCAAATGATAAAGTTAAGATTGTCACAGATCATTATACTATATGGGTGTGAGAGAAAAAGATGAGTTAGGTAAAATGTTTTTATATCAATGTTACTTTTAAACGTCTACTAGTACATGGGCATGAACTTAGATGTCTGAACTAATCCTCTTAAATGTTTGTTTTAAATGATAAGTTTGTTTTAAATGATTCCCGGGGTTTAGTTAAGAGGATCTGGGAAATACAGTGTTAGAGGCACTGAGAAATGTGAAAATAAGGGCCAAGTCCTGGTCCAACTGAATTCAGTGGAGTTTTTCTAGAGATTTCAGGGGGCCACTGTTTGACACTATGCTTGAAACTTACTTAGGCCTCAATCCTACAAAGACCTATGCATGTGAAAGACTTCAAACATAAGGATTCTCCCACTCACGTGTGTAAGTGTCTACAGGAGCAGGGCCATAAGGAGCTTACTGTATGTTTCATTTGTATTTAACTAGTCACCACGTTTAATCACTGTTGCTCTCCGAAAGTAGGCCATGCTTCCTCAGGGATATTTATGGAATTATTATACATCCACTGAACAATTGTCTGAATCCCAACACATTCCTCTGAAAAGTGTGTAATATAAATAAGGGTAGGAAGGGGGTTACATTATTCTGAATGGAACTGAGTACTGTGTTGTGAGAAAGGCTATGGAAAGCTTTCATGTTTTTATGCTGAACACCTTATTAATAGCAGACCCCTCCACTTTTCCCTGGGTCCCAAGAATAGATCCATGGAAAGAATGCTCTGTCTATAGTCGTCATTAATTTATAGCAAGGGTGCCAAGACTAAGCCAACATGAAAGGGAAGGAATAAATTCATTCTTGCAAAAGGAAGTGAATTTAAATATGCTCATAGCCATTAGTTCTGTGCAAAAGCAGAGTAGGAGACTAATGCCGTTGTGTTAGAATAGCAGATCTCACTGAGCCCTATGGTGTGTGTGTGTGTGTCTGTGTGTGTGTCTGTGTGTGTGAGAGAGAGAGAGAGGGTGAGAGATAGTGGTTAATTTAATAGTGTGGGTGGATGTGTACTTTTCATTATTACTCAGTGTCATCATTAAATTTACCACTGAGGCACTGGCAATTGAACTACCACTGACTTGACTACTACCTCTAAAATACGGGTACACAATAATAGTATCACTATCAGAATACTCCTATCTCAGCACCCAGTACTGCAGCCTTGCTCCCATGAATGGTCCAATTGCCTGCTACCCTTATTGACATGGACCCATATGTTTGTAAAGGCTGCAGCATCAGCCCTTCACTAAGGAGTTTTCACAGAGGCCAAGCCATCTTAGCTACTTCAGATAATGTCTTTTCTTATACTAGGAGGGCGAAGGAATCACCAGCCTGCATAGGAAACTATGCTACAGATGAAAATATGTTATGTGCTTTTTATTCCCTATTTTTAGCTATATTGCCTGCTTTGTCTGAAACTGTCACATAATTGATTTGTTAAGAAAGATAAAGTCTTACAGGCAAGAAGCTTGCAAAAGCTCTGTTAGCTCTTCGGTTTTGCCAATCCATCTGTATCCAAGTGCATTAGCGGGTTCATTCTTCGCACTATTTTCCTCTCTATTTTTAAGAGTAATTTTGTGACTTTACAACAAGACTTAAAGCAGCTGCAGACTATTTTAAAGAGAGGCTAACCTTTGAGGGTGACATAATTCTTTATTCTGTAAGGGCTGTGGGGCAGATCCCCAGCTGGCATAAAACAGCAAAGCTTCATTGAAGTTGTTGAAGCTTCACTGATTTATGTCAGCTGTAGATCCAACTCCATTTTGCTGTTTTTTCTTAAAATAACAAAAACACTACATAGGTCAATTATTCAAAAATTGCTCACACATGGAAAAAAAATTTTGCATGTTTTACCTCTGTCCTCTTATAACAAATGTAAACTCAGTCTCAAAGAAAGCCCTCAATACCTGGCTGTGGTACAATTGGCTCTCATCTCTAGACTGTGATCAATATAAGATTTTAATTTAAAAAGAAAAGGGTCCTGTGGTTTAATGAGGGTTGATAGAGCCAAAGAAGCAAGATTGCTGTTGACATTATCTACAGTAAACTTTGGGAAAGGTGTTTTGAATACAAAACACCCCAATACATAACAAATGGAAAAACAGGGAACCTCACAGCAATGTGTACAAATTAGCAGTTAAGATATGCAGATGATTGATAAGGGAAGCTAAAGGTATCAATGAAAAATCTTTGGTCAGTAGTGTTATGGATGATAAGAAGGAATTCTTTAAATATATAATGAACCACTGAAATCTTAGCAAATTATCTAGGTCCAATACTAGCCAATATGGTAAAAATATCAATCCTGGTACAGGAAAGGCATAAGTATTCAACAAATATTTTTGTTCTGTCGTCAGAAAGAAGCAGAATAGTGTAGTCAGATCTTACTGTGATAATTAAATCCTTTCTATTCCATCAGTCACTAGGGAGAATGTTAAACAGCAACTATTAAAGATAAACATTTTAAATGTGCAGGACTGGATAACTTATACCCAAGAGTGTTAAAAAAATGTACTATGGAGCTCTCTGAATCATTAATGCTGTGGTTTTGTTTTTAAACAAATTTTAGAACACTGGGGAAGTTTCAGAGAACTGAATAAAGGCCAGTGTTGTGCCCGTATTTAAAGAGAGTAAATAAAATGACTTGGGAAACTGTAGGCTGGTTATCATGACATCTATCCTGGGCAAAATCATGGTCAGGTTGATGTGGAATGCTATCAGCAAAGAATTTAAAAATGTTTTCATAATTAATGCTGATCAACATGGTTTTATAGAGCTTGTCAAACAAACTTGATATCATTTTTGTGAAATGACAAGTTTGGCTGGCAAGGTAACTATTTTGACATAATATACTTAGATTTCTATAGGTAATTTGACTTAGTCCTGCATTGTATGAAGTGTAGTTGTAGCTGTGTCAGTCCCATGACATTAAAGAGATAAGGTGGGTGAGGTAATGTCTTTTATTGGACCAACTTCTGTTGGTGAGAGAGACAAAGCTTGAAAGCTTATCTCTCTTTACCAACAGAAGTTGGTCCAATAAAAGATATTAACTCACCCACCTTGTCTCTCTTAGTCCTGCATGACATTCTGATTAAAAATAGCACAAAATCAATGTAGCCCATATTAAATGGATTAAAAATTGGTTAACTAATAGATTTCAAAAGTAATTGTAAATGTGAAATTGTAATCCATCGTGGATATTTCGAGAGGGGATCTGCAGGGATCATCTCTTCATCCAATGTTATTCAATATCTTTATCAATTATCTGGAAAAAATATATAAAATGTAAAATTTACAGATGACAGAAGAATTGTGGAGTTGTAAATAATTGCGTGACCTGGATCTCTTGGTAATGTGGTCTCATTTGAACAATATGTGTTTTAAAACAGACAAATGCAACGTCATCATCTAGAAACAAGGAATGCAGGTCACACTTATGAGATTGGGGACTATATCTTGGAATGTAGTGACACTAAAAAAGATTTAGGGGTTATGATAGGAAATTGCTATAAGAATGATTTGAGGGCTAGGGGGAAAGACCTTAAACTGACAGAATAAAGACACTCAATCTGTTCAGTTTATTGAAGAGTAGGTTAAGAGGTGACTTGATCATGGTCAACAAGTACCTACAAGGGAAAGAATTTTCTGATGGCAGGCAGCTCTTTAATCTAGCAGAAAAAGGATACAACAGGATCCCATGGTTGGAAGTTGAAATTAGACAAATTCATACTAGAAATAAGCAACAAATTTTCAACAGTGAAGTTAATTAACATTTGGAACAACTTACGTAGGGATGTGGTGGATTCTTCATCACTTGAAGTCTTTAAATCAAGTCTGAATGCCTTTCTAAAAGATATGCTATAGCTCATACAATGTATGGGTTTGATGCAGCAATTATTGTGTAAGGTTCTTTCATCTGTAATAAGAGGATGGGTGGGGGGGTTATAAGTAGCTACAAAGACTTACTCAGACATAATTCTATTGATTTTAATGTGTTAGCTTACAGTAGTAGAAATATGTATGCAGATCGACTTTGAGATAAATGTCAGTGGGACTGCTTACAAAGGAGGGTAAGACTGAACATGATTGAAGGGGACAGAATTGGGTCCAAAATGACTATTAAAAAAGAAGAACAAGTCTGTGTTCTTCTACAAGTAACACCTGGGGGCCAAATCATACACTCAAATCATTGGCTTCAGTGAGAGTTTTGTCTGAGTAAGGAGTAAGAACGGCAGAGTTTTGGCACTGGATTAGGAAGGTGGTATTCTACAGGAAAGAAACTTTCTCTGCCTGTACATTCTGAATATTTTTGTTTTGAAAAATTTGTGGGTTTTTTCATTTTTATATTTTATTATTTAATGACATCAATAGTACTCGCAAATGATGTCATTAAATAATAATAGTAGTACTACTCACATGTCATATTGTGATGAGTCAAAATCTATATTTTATTTTTAAAAACATTAAGCTCTGCTGCTATTCAGTGCTGATTAAAACATCTTATCTTCTTTTCTTCAGCGTGTCTCCTGTTTGTGTTATATTGAAACAGAGTGACACTTTGAACAAGAAGATAAGCACTCCATGTGCTAATTAGAGGCGCAGATGTTTTCAATAGCCTTGTGTTAGCCTGGAATCATTTTTCTAGGATATTGTCAATAGCTGCTCCTCTAATTAGTAAAATAAAAGAATATTGTGACTATTGTATCTTGACATATGTCATGTTGTGCACTACTACTATTAATGTGTCATGAAATACTTTTATTTTTACATTAACATAAAACTGAAACATTTTAAATTTTGAATTAAAAATTTTGTTTTGAAACTAAGTTTTGAAATTTTTCCAAAACAACATTTTCAAAAGGATTTCTTTTCATATAGAAAATCATGTTTTCTGTTGGAAATTTTGTTCAAAAAGATGCAAGTTCGCAAAAAACTTGGATTGGTCAAAATGGCATTATCTGATGGAAAACTGTTTTGACTAAAATTTTCTAACCAACTTTACCAGTAAGCTCTCCAACTTTAGCAGTAAGCAAGTTTTTGCATGATTCACCCTTTATAGTAGGTCATTTTGAATTTTGGTGCTTTACAAATAAGTAACAGAGCACTCAGTTTCTGATGCAAGTTTCACAAAACAATGTTTTGATGAGAGTACTATAAGCAGAGGCTTTAATATCTGCCTTTTACAGGTCTTAAGTAATGAGGGGGAGGGGAACGGATATATATTGTTAAGAATAGACAATAACAAAAATCAGCCAAAGAAAAAAAGCAACGTATTTACATTTAACTACCAGAAGGTGATGTAGGCAGACTGGTGTTGAAAACCTTAGCCAAAAAGCAGGGCTAAAACTGAGAACCTAGACAAGAAGGTAAAGATCTTTTGGATTCTTGCTGTAATCCAACATAAAAAGAAATTCGTTTGGGTTAGATTTATTCCTTAAAGAACGCTAGCCCACGTCGGACAGCCATGGAATGAATTTCACGCAGTCACTAGCTTACGTTTGTGATAGCTTATAAGCATCTTCGGTATTCTGAACAACCTTGCAGCCCGCAAAGGAGAGCTGTCCTTAAAAGGCGTGTTTGAGGTCATAGTTTGGACAAAGAAAGGAGCTGATGTTGCAGATGGCTGTATAATGACAGCTTCTGCTCTAAAAGCAGGATTTTGAGCATTATTATACAACATCCAGGCTTAGCTTGAGAATGAAATGTAAAGCTTCTTTCTGATTTTTAAGTGAAGAATATGCACCGAATACATCTAAAAAAATTCCACTGTGCAGCTATTGTTGCACCTCTAATCATATTATTTCTATTAAACACTTGCAGTGAATTCATCAATTTAATGTCATTAGCCACCAAATTAAATAGCTATACACAAATTTTTAGCAAAGGGAAATCGATACTGTAGCAAAACTGCATATGAGCAATAAAAAGCTGTGTAGAGAAAAATATTGATCCACCAGGTTGAATGCTTGGGGGTTTTGTTTGGAGCATGCATTTATACACCCATGCAGAGGTTCTCCCTTATGGAGCCTGGCTCTGATCTCAAGACTAGTGCAGATGAAGGAATGTTTAGAGTCCTCTTATTTTACTACCTGATCCTCACTTGCTATATCCAGTAGCTGCTATTTCTATGTTATTCTTCTTCGAAGGGTGGAAGAGAGATCTGAGTGACCTCCACTAAGATCAATGCCGTGCCATAAGTATGTGATCTTCCAGCAGTGCTAAAAATCCAGTCACAGGAGGTACTCATTTATAACCCTTCTCCCTCCTGCGAATAGGCTTCAGCTCCACTGACCCATATAAGAGAGAGAGGGAGAATCTTGTGCCATGCTGTGAACAAGCTTACATCTTAGTCCTGTAAGGCCTGAATGGAAGTTAAGGGCACTGAGCACTTTACACAATCAGACCCTAGCAGTGTAAATCCCCTAATTGCTCAAGGCCATTGAAAGTTTGAAGCTGACAAGTTGAGGGCCACAGAGAACAGGTTAACTGCACTCTTTTGATGAGTTATTACTGTATATTGGGCTCGACTCAAAATTAGGATGAAATGGACAGCACAATATCAGTCAACGTGAAGTAAATGAATGACTGTACTCCCTCTATGATGGGACATAATCTGATAAGGATGGCTCCTCTTCTTTTGCATTAAGCCACTCGGAAAGAAAAATGCTATGAGTAAAATAATTAATTATCTACCTTTTCATGGCATTTCAGAATCGGGGAAAAAAGCCAAGCGTCCAACACTAAGATTTCACACACGCCAGTAATTAGCATTGTATAATGCTAGCATTTCCTCCAATACTGAAATATTAGGTGTGATCTCATTATATTCAAGGGAAAGATGCTTGTTAACTTCAGAAAGCATTGCATCAGGCCACTTAATCCTTTTAAGACTCTAGGTATGTAGGTCCAGATTTTTTAAACTTGACTTGCTTTTTTGCACTCACAAATAAATGTGGAGGCAGTTATTTGCAGGTGAAAATGAGAGCCTGTAGACATGCAACTATCTGATCACGCTTACAGACTAGGCAAGGTAAGCCAAAATGTTAAAAGTAGCCTCTAAGTTTGGGTGCCTCTGTTTTTAGCAGCTCAACTTCAGGGACTTTGGCCCTGATTTTTAGAAACGCAGAACACCCGCCGCAGAAATTTAAGTCAATGGCTTGTCACGTCCAAGGTGTCTTAAACTGAGCAACCAAAAAATGTGTGCCCCCTTTTCAGAATTTGGCTGCAGGCATGGCCTCATTTGCACTCACAGATAATGGCACTGTTGGTTGGTTGTAGATGCAAATTTCAGACACAGAAAGGTAGGCCAGGTTAGGTTCCTTTGGAAATCATCTATAACGGGGAAAGGATGCAGAAATTATTAGGTGAAGTTCTATGCTCAGTGTTTTGCTGGAGGTCAGAGTAGATGATCATAGTGATCCCTCCTAGCCTTGAAATCTATGAATCTTCAGCTAGTAGAAATCACTGTCGCTCCATTGATTTCAATGCCAATTTGCACCAGTTGAGGATTTGGCTCCAAGCCCTTAATCTCCTCTTAAGTAAATACACGGCTGACAGTCTGGAAAATGCTAGCACACTAAGGGTTAATGAGTTGTTTTACTCATAGGTCTCAGTGAAGAGCAGTTCCTCCCAGCACACCCAGCACTAAACTTTTTAAAGACAGAGCCAAATAAGGTGGCATAATCAAGAGCGTCCCTTTTTGTTGGATGTACACTGTTTCTTCCCAGGCACCCAAGGGGTTAATCTGTAGCACAGTTCATTTTTTCCCCAAAACACAGGAATTATTGTACAATCTAATTCTGAGTGGCTGTCAATGTTAATTCCACTTTATTGTTTTTATATTTACTTTTTAATTTCTTCTCTTTTCCAAAGTCAATAAAAAATAAAAAGATTGGGGGAGGGGATGAATTGTTTTAATCATGAAATTAAAATTACTATCAAGTTTTTGGTATCTTTGGGCATGATATCTGGAAGCTTTGGAAATCTGCTTTATCATTTTGTATATTGGACAATTTTGTACTCTGCATTGTTTGACTTCATTTGTGCATGGCAATGTAATTAAAATATGGAATTTTTACTCTAGTGTAAAAGTGTTTTGTTTCATTTAAACAAATCCAAAGCTTGATACTGCTTGCATTGAAGCCAAGGAACCAAAAAAAAACAAAAAACAAAGAGCAATATCAAAACCCTACTAATGAAAATGATCACACTAACTTGATTTAAAAACAGGAAAAAATCAGTCAGATCTCGACTTAATAAATCCCAGCAAAATAGGTGTTTTCATCTAGATTTCTCCCCATCATTAATTTTGTAGAAGGAAAATAAAAATAAAAGGCCAAAATTTCACTGATCTACATTAGCCAGTTATATGCAAAAGTCAGAAAATACAGTTCTCAGAGATAAATTGCTCACACTTATGATGTACCTTTCCAAAAGAATCCCTAAAACCACCTGTGAAGCGGGTTGGTAGGCTTGGTGCAGTTTCTTAGGACAAGTGTTCACATCATGAAAACCACCATCACTTCTGGCTAACCTAGTGCAAGAGACCAAAACTCAAAAGGCATGGAAACTAAACCACACTACCTTTTTGATTCCAGCAAGCAGACTCCCTCGCATCTTGTGTTGAATTTTTTGGTGAAAAGAAGAAGCTTGCAATGCCATGTCCCATGCTGTACCTGTCCTGTGGTTAGTTGACTATGTTCTCAGGGTCTGTCAATCCATCAGTCTCCTGGATTCACATAAAATTATCCTAAATAATTTGTCGGACAACAGTATTACAGTCACCACTTGCTACTTAATGTAAGGGGACTGTTATCCCCTTACTAACATTCAGAGCTCCCAGTACCAAAAGGGGAAGGGTCGATGGGACTGACAGTCCCCAGGGGCAATGGGGAGAGGCCAATGCTCCAGGTCAGCCTGATTGACAGGGTGGGCAGGCGAATCAGGGAGTCAGGAGGTCAGGGGTGAATCCCGTCCTCCGTGTGAGCTGAAGGTGCCTGAGTCTGAGTGAGTGGGGCTGAGCTAAGGAGAGGCCAGAGCTGAGCTGGGCCAGATCTGGAGGGGCCAGAAAAGCAGCCCAGAGACAGACCTGCCCTGGGAGCAGAGCTGCAGTCCAGGGAGACAGACCTGCCCTGGGGGGAGAAGCTGCAGCAGCCAGAGGGGCCAGGGCAGCAGCCCAGGCAGCTGGAGGCAGAGCAGCAGCAGCAGCCGTGCTGAGGCAGAGGAGCTGGAGCTGAGGCAGAGGGTGGAGCTGGGGCTGGAGCAGTCCGGAGCCGGGTGCGGTGAGCAGCTGGGGAGAGCGAGGGGAACCCTGGGCAGTGGGTCCAGCGCAGGGAGACACCTCAGCCAAGAGGCCCTGCAGGCCAGACTTGCAGGGGGATCGTAACGCCGACGGGGCGGGGGCGACGCTGGGAAGAAGGGTCCTGCCACCCAGAGCCTGCGAGCGTGTGGCCACCGCCAGAGCAAGTGTCCAAGCCACAGCGTCCCTGCAGCACAGCCAAGGCCTGAGAAGGAGCCTGGGACTTACACAGGAACAGACTGAACTGCCCTGACATTGCAGAGACACTGTTGGGATGTTCCCTGCCACAGAGCGGGGCGATGTGTTTTCATTAGTCTTTCCCATTTTTCCTTATTCCTGTTACAAATTAATTGTTAATTAAATAATTTGCCTTTGCTTTGAATTGTATGCAGTGATCAGTGGGTCAGGGAAGCATCCTGTTTAGAGAGTACACCCCGGAGTGGGGACACCCTAGCCCCTGACCTAGGTGACCACAGCAAGGTTGGGGGTTGAGCCCCCCAGGAATCCTGGGCCCAGCCTTGTTGGGGTTACGAGGACTCTGCCAGACAGGAGAGTGCAAGGGGAGTCCTCGAGGGCAGGGAGGCCTCTGGGTAAAGGAGGTGGGAGCGAGGACTCAGATCCTTCCGCTAGCCCATTTCACCGGGGTAGTGCAGAGACGAGGAAAGTTCCCCACAAGAGCGGGACTATTCCCCCGCTTACATAATTGGCGTCACGAACAGGATCCTATTCACAGGGTCCACCCCATTGGTTTACTGGTTGCATTCTGGTAGCACTGTCCAGGCCTGGTCAAGAAACCTACCATGGCTCGAATTGAAGAACTAAAGGCCCAGGTTGCTGATCTTCAGCGCAGATTGTCAGACCAAGCTGAGGCATTACAACAAGCTAGAACAGAACAGAGAGAAGCCTTATCACTGGCTAAGGCTGTAATAGACCAACAGGCAGCAGAAGCTAAGAAACCCCCTACTATTTATGTCCCACGGGAGCAGAAGGTGACAGAGTTTGGTGGCTTCCCGACCAGAGCAGGAGACATTACAGTAGAGGAGTGGGTCAAGTCTGTGAAGATGGCTCTGCGTGTGCTAAGAGTACCTGAGGAAGACCATGTGGACTTCATAGAGGAACACCTCAAGGGCCAGGCGAAGGCCACTGTAAAGTTCATGGCAATGGCAGACAAGAAAGATGTGAAAAAGGTGTTTGAACTCCTCCTGGAAGTGTACGGAGACAAGGTACCTATTGGAACTCGACTAAAGGAGTTCTTTGAGAGAAAGCAGGAGCCCGGTGAAACTATCCGGGCATACGCATATGACCTTCAGGAGAGAATGAGCAAAGTGGAGCGGCGAGACTCTCAACGAGTTCCAGACCCAGATATGTTTCTAAAAGAGCAGTTGGTGTTGGGGCTCCGGGACGACTCCCTCCGACGTGAAATGAAAAGGAGGTTTAAGGAAGAGCCCAGTAAAAAGTTCCATGAACTCATGCAGGCTGCCATTATGTGGTCAGAAGAAGAGGAAGTTCCTGGGGCAGAGAGGGCCAAGCCTAAACCCCATACACAAAGTGGGGGCCTAGTGAATGCAGCTGCTGGGGAAAAGGCCCTGCCCCAAACACAGCTAACATTGGAAAGCCTAAGTGAAGCTGTCCAAAAACTGGCTGTCCAACAGGGGGAGATGCTGAAAGTGATGACTGAGGTGATGAAAGGAAATACCTCCACTAATGTGCCAAAATATCCAAGAGCTCCAGGATCCCGAAGATCTCCACTGAAGGATGAGCTAGGGAGGTACATTTGTTACACCTGTGAAAGGCCAGGACATACTAGCCGAGATTGTACACTGAGAAGGAGACCAGAGTCCCAGGCACTCGAAATCGGTGGGGCACCAGGAGCGAGTGGTCCATCTACAGTAGAAGGCCAAGCAGTGGCAGAAGGATTCCTAGGCCTCTCCTTCGTGGAAAATCACTCTGCATACAGTGATGGGAGGAACATGGGCAGGACCAGCATATCTAGCGACTTCTGTAAGCGAGCATTTGGAGACTGTCTAACTGCTGAAGTATGTATAGCAGGGGTAAAAACCAGATGTTTGTTAGATACTGGCTCAGAAGTCACCACCATTACTGAATCACATTTTCAAAAATACTTGAAAGACAAGGAGCTGACCACGCACAACACACAGTTTGTACATCTAACAGCAGTTAATGGACTGGCAATCCCAGTGGTGGGATGCCTCGAAGCAGACATCGACTACATGGGCCAGACACTGCCAGGGAAATGCATCTTCATCCTGAAAGACAAGGCCTCTGAAGGGAGCCATATAGGAGAAGGAGTCCCAGGGATTCTGGGGATGAACATCATTAGTGAGCTGAAAGAGCTACAGTTGCCAGTAAAAGGAACCAGGAGGATGAACCGTCATGGGCACTCTAAGAGGAATGCTGTGCTGAGTGGAGTACTGGCTCGAGCGGAGAGGCAGAGTCATTCCCTGGGCCCCACAAGGTGGATTGGAAATGTTAAAGTTGGCAGAAACCGGAAGACCATTATTTCTCCTTGGAGAGAGAAGATCCTTCATGAACGCTGCTGGATGCCAGGAAATACCAATGAATATCGAGTGCTGGTAGAGCCTACAACTGGGTCAAGCCTACCTAAGGGACTTCAGTCAGCCAATGTATTGACTAGTGCCATCAAAGGAAGAGTACCAGTGAGTCTTTTAAACCCAAGCGTGAAGGCTATGGAATTGCAGCCTGAGGAGGCGATCCCTCAGGTGAAGATAACATTTGGGGAGAAGGGAGAACAAGTTACCTTTCCTCAAGAAAGATGTGGTGGGAGACTGCCAGTTCCAGTTCAAGCGGTATGCCAAGGGCTGATTCCTGCACAGGTGGCTAACTTAAGGGTGTTGCCAGAGAAGCATCAAGTAGCCTTTTCTAAGGATGAGGTGACCAATTTTGATGACTGGGTCAAAGGTGTCCATTACAGGCCAAAGACAACCAGCAAAGTTGCTCTCAGTACAGCTAAAGACACAGCCCAAAGTAGGAAAAGGACTTATGATCGCAAGTCCAGTGGGGCTCTCATCAGGCCTGGTGACCGTGTACTAGTTCGTAACCATGGACAACAGGGGCATAATAAAATACAGGACAAGTGGGAGTCAAATCCCCACATTGTAGTTGCTCACAACAATCCCGAGCTACCAGTTTATACCATCCGGCCTGAGCGAGGAGGTCCTGAGAGACTAGTACATAGGGATCAACTAAAACATTGCACTCTTAGTCCAGTCAGGGACCATAGGAGGCGTACATCAGCACACCCTGAGGAGACGGAAACCAATTGGGGGATGGTTCTAGTCCCACAAACTGAGTACAGAGGGGAACAGAGTGGGGCAAACACAAACCCTAACAAGAATGGCCAGATCCCTCAAGCTGACCCAGTATTACCCGAGGACAGGGAAATAGAAAATATGAGTAATGAACCACCATTTTTAAGAAGGTCCCAGAGGGCTAATAAGGGTGTACTGCCTGTTAAATTTAGAGATGATTATGTGATTGGTTCTATGTAGTGTTTTAATTAATATTGTTATGTATAGTATGAAGAAGTAGATGTGAAATGTTTAATATGTTAAATGTTCTTTTGATGTTAATGGGTTTGATATGATGTGGGTATATGTTGTTAATAATGGGTCCGGAGGTATTAGTGTAAACATTGTGGTTGTGGCAGAATTTTAGCAAGGGGGAATGTAAGGGGACTGTTATCCCCTTACTAACATTCAGAGCTCCCAGTACCAAAAGGGGAAGGGTCGATGGGACTGACAGTCCCCAGGGGCAATGGGGAGAGGCCAATGCTCCAGGTCAGCCTGATTGACAGGGTGGGCAGGCGAATCAGGGAGTCAGGAGGTCAGGGGTGAATCCCGTCCTCCGTGTGAGCTGAAGGTGCCTGAGTCTGAGTGAGTGGGGCTGAGCTAAGGAGAGGCCAGAGCTGAGCTGGGCCAGATCTGGAGGGGCCAGAAAAGCAGCCCAGAGACAGACCTGCCCTGGGAGCAGAGCTGCAGTCCAGGGAGACAGACCTGCCCTGGGG
Source organism: Macrochelys suwanniensis (assembly GCA_033296515.1). Lineage (NCBI taxonomy): Eukaryota > Metazoa > Chordata > Testudines > Chelydridae > Macrochelys > Macrochelys suwanniensis. The sequence continues at coordinate 236,882,132 of CM065776.1, read as the reverse complement.
GGAGAAGCTGCAGCAGCCAGAGGGGCCAGGGCAGCAGCCCAGGCAGCTGGAGGCAGAGCAGCAGCAGCAGCGGTGCTGAGGCAGAGGAGCTGGAGCTGAGGCAGAGGGTGGAGCTGGGGCTGGAGCAGTCCGGAGCCGGGTGCGGTGAGCAGCTGGGGAGAGCGAGGGGGACCCTGGGCAGTGGGCCCAGCGCAGGGAGACACCTCAGCCAAGAGGCCCTGCAGGCCAGACGTGCAGGGGGATCGTAACCCCGACGGGGCGGGGGCGACGCTGGGAAGAAGGGTCCTGCCACCCAGAGCCTGCGAGCGTGTGGCCACCGCCAGAGCAAGTGTCCAAGCCACAGCGTCCCTGCAGCACAGCCAAGGCCTGAGAAGGAGCCTGGGACTTACACAGGAACAGACTGAACTGCCCTGACATTGCAGAGACACTGTTGGGATGTTCCCTGCCACAGAGCGGGGCGATGTGTTTTCATTAGTCTTTCCCATTTTTCCTTATTCCTGTTACAAATTAATTGTTAATTAAATAATTTGCCTTTGCTTTGAATTGTATGCAGTGATCAGTGGGTCAGGGAAGCATCCTGTTTAGAGAGTACACCCCGGAGTGGGGACACCCTAGCCCCTGACCTAGGTGACCACAGCAAGGTTGGGGGTTGAGCCCCCCAGGAATCCTGGGCCCAGCCTTGTTGGGGTTACGAGGACTCTGCCAGACAGGAGAGTGCAAGGGGAGTCCTCGAGGGCAGGGAGGCCTCTGGGTAAAGGAAGTGGGAGCGAGGACTCAGATCCTTCCGCTAGCCCATTTCACCGGGGTAGTGCAGAGACGAGGAAAGTTCCCCACAATAGCGGGACTATTCCCCCGCTTACATTAAGGAAGGTACTGCTGGCCAGTGGCTAGAACTGCATATTGGAAGACATAAAACTCCTGTGTTCTATTCCGAACTCAACCAATTCATTGCAATTCAATTTTGAGGACCTCTCTGCACTTCAGTTTCCCCATCTGTAAAATGGGTCAATGTATTATTTATCTGCCTCACAGGAGCATAGTTTAATGAATATCTGGAAAGTGGTTTGAGATCCTTGAATAAAGGCACTGTATAACTGCTAAGTGTTCTTACACATAATAAAGAGAACCAATAAACACCAGGGGCTACATTCTGCCCAGAATTACACTGATGTAAATCCAGAGTAATTGTTGAATTCAGTAGAGTGACTCAGGATTTACTGAAGCATAACTGAGAGCAGAATCTGCTAAAGATGAGAAGTAAACAATGTTTTTCAAGAGGCATTTGTTTTCTAGAATTATGGTATATGCTTGTAGAAATGTATAGGTTTCTTCTAAAGGGATGAAGCCACAGAGAAATTACTTGCTGGATTGTTTATTGTTTTATGATGCATACCCTTAAGTCCCAATTTATTCTATACTATGAGTTTAGTCATTTATTGGTATGTCAGTAAATTAGAAGCACACTGTCATGGTGGTTTTCGTAAGCACTAACTACCACCTTTTCATGTTTCTCTGAATGTATAAATATCAAACCACTGTATGTTCCATTCTATGCATCCGATGAAGCAGACTGTAGTCCACGAAAGCTTATGCTGAAATAAATGTGTTAGTCTCTAAGGTGCCACAAGTATTTCTTTCTTATTTTATTTTTGCTGACACAGACTAACACAGCTACTACACTGAAACCTACTATTTAATTGTTAGGAAGCCTATGCACACTCTGCTGTCTGCAGTTTACCTGTTTTATGGATTGAGTGAAATTCACCTCTGTACAAAGAGCAGAGGATTCTGCCCATATTGAAAACTAATCTGGCACGTTTTACAAGCACTAACCATACTGCGTATAAGGAAGAAGTTTAACCAAAATGTATTAAATCACTTGATCTAGGGAAGTCAAAAGTAACACTCAAATTCTAGGGTGACATTAAGGCTTAATATACCTACGATTTCTTAGTGAAGTGTCATTGTGACAGCTCAAATTTTTTAGCCTTAATTCTGAATTTCCTTGCTTTTGTAAGGCCTTAAATTAAAGAAATACTTTAGTCAAACATAGGTTTTGGGACTTAATACAGAGGATACTGAATGGAAGTCTATGTCCTGTGTTATGCAGGTCAGACCAAGTGATCATCTAAAAATCTATGCCCATTAGTTGTTTGTGGTATGTGTCTTTGTTGGGCTGCAATTTGCTATGTTCTTTTTCTCATCCTTTAAAAATTCCCTCTGTGTCATAATCTTCACTACAGAGGAGAATGTGTTCACAGAAAAGCTTAGTTCTGCTGTAAAACTCTGCCCATTGTATCCCAGGCCAATAGAAATCAAAGCCACTGAGAAGATTAAGTAATACCATTTACTATGTACTGTTGTTTTCACAGTCATTGCCTCCACTGTGACTACAACATCGCCATTTTATTACCATTGTAGGTGCAGCACACCCTTGTTCTTTCCATAGTAAATATGTCACCCTATTCAGATCCACTTTACAATGAGACAGCAGTTATTGTGTGACTGAACTATTAGTCCCTGAAGGCAGAAAAATAGCCACTAATGCTTTGGAACAAGGAACTTCCATGTTAGCTCATAGGGATTTTGTGTTATAAATTTTATCCGTGGGGTTGCACCTGTGTGTCAGCTGATAGTTATTAGTAGGAAGTCATTGGTGGAGTGAGTTTGTTTCTGTGCCTATCCCTTTTTTTATCCCTGAGCAACCAACTAGTCCTTGAAGTGATCTATGCTTCCTTACATTATTTTTGTGTGACTTCCTGGTGCTCATGAAAGACTGATCTAATATGAGAGGCTAATCTAATACTAATAGGCATATTATGGTCAAGGGCAATGTATCACCACCAATGAATATTAATCTTTACCTGCTGTTTTATTCCTCCTGGGACCTCTGGACTCCAACTCAGGAAAACTATTCAGCAAAGCATTAAATATGTGCTTAAGTGCTTGCCGAATAGAGGATTGAAGCACGTTTAAATGCTTTCCTGAGTCAGGGCCCTACTGAGCAGAGAGTGACATTTGCAAAATTTGGAGTGGGGTGTTTTATGAAGTTGAGAAATGTCCTTAGGGGCTAGTTGTCTAGTGAAGGGGGTACAGGCCTGGGAGATTTGTGTCCTATTCCCAGCTCTGCTAATAACTTACTGCATAACAACGGGCAAGTTATTTTGATGTACTCTCTCCAGGCCTCAGCCTTCTATCTGTAATGGGAATAATATTTACCTATCCTTGAAAAATCCTTGGGATTAAAAGAAACTGAAAAGGTGGCAATTTGTGTTTTGATTGCTATCACCTGTGTGACTTACAGTGGACTTGATCCTGGCTCTCCATCCAGAGGAGAAAAGCGACCACTGTGCTGCCGAGTGCCTGACTCTGAAGAGTGAAGGGTCAGGTTGCTACTCGGGCAAGGTAATTGATGGGGACCCCATCATGGCTCTATGTGGCCACCAAGGTATTCCTGTCTGATGGAAGAACTAAGACCAAAGAAGGGCTTGCAGAGTGAAGCACCTCATTAGCATGGTGAGGGTGACACTTAAGTCTGTCTCTCATTAGATATGCCCAATCCTTAACCCCGTTTGCCATACACATTTGTGACTAATGGAGCAGGCATATGAGGAGGGAGGATCTAGTCCTTAACCTTGTTTGAACCCACATACAACGTACCCACGCTAGAGTGCAGCAACATTTTGTACCCAGTTGCACAAAGACTAGAAGGATCAAGGCCAGTATTCCTTCTGCCAACTTTAAAAGTGAGCGCCCCAATTCTCCTTCCTCCGCCCCAGTACAAAGTTGCAGCCTGATCAGAAAAATCTCTCTCACTTCACGTGGGAATTTTTAATGCCGTGAATAGGTGGGGCACGTAATAAGTATGTATTATGGGGCACATAATAAATCTCAGTTTCTCAACCTCCTCTGGCTCGTTCCAATGAGAGACTGGTAATAGTGTGGTATATACTAGGTTCTGGAGCTGGGGGCCGCAAACGGGTTTCCTGGGGGCGGAGGCCACGCAGCTCTCCATAGACTGTTAACTGGGAGGGCAGCTCTAGCTAGATGGATGGCAGTATGGAAAATGTTGAGAACCACTGTACTAAGCTGACTGCCTCCGTTAAACACTTCTATTTACCTGTAAGATTTGCCAATATGGAAAGCGCGGCTGTTAGTATTTGCACAATGAAAACATCTCTGCCCCAGATGCAAGAGGGCCGGAGAAGCTACTGCCTCTCATTGTGACTGCCATAAATGCCAGTGCTTTGGGGAGAACAAAATAGGTATTTCTGCCTTAGCTTTAGGTCACAGCATGAAGGATATTGCGCTACTTATGCAAAATATTTTTGTACATATCACTCTTGACTCATCCTGGGTTTGGGGTTTTTTTGGCAATTCTGAGGAAAATAAAACTTTGTCAGAAATTTGAGCAATTGTGAAAGCACATGGGCTCCAAATTTATAACTCCACCTGGTGATAACAGCTGTTCATTTTTACTGCTGTGAGCGGGAAAAGCCTATTTTCCCCAGGAGTTTAACGGAGCTGGAAAACAGCACTCTATTTAGGCTGCTTTTATTAAGTTAAGCAATATTAAAATTGTTCATTTAGCAGCAGGGATGCTGTTTTCTTCATCCTCCAAACTTGAAATTTGGAGATGTCCTTTTGCAAATCAGAACAAAGGTAGGATTTAGCTCTGTCCTCCACTAGCATCTAGGAACAGGCCTACGGTGACTGCAGTGCATATGATCCACTATCACAGGGACCTCAGGATTACTTAACATCTAAACTGCAATACCTAGGCTCACTTGACTTAGTGATTGGAGTAAGATCATCCCTTCTGCTGAAATTTGGAGCGATCCTTCTAATGGCATTCTGCTAATCCAAAACTGAACTCAGGGAATGTATGTGTCTTATATAGTGGCATAGAATGGTATAGAACACTGCATGAATATTCTATGAACATTGTCGTGATGATGGTAACCAGTCACAAAAAATGTTGCTTTCTTTGCATACTGAGCAAGGAACTTGATTAGAAGGAAAACAGTATTATCCTTCAAACTCCTTTCTGTTTCACTGTAGAGCTTCTGTCTAGAATCTTCACCAGCTCCCATCCTGCCTTTGATCCTGCTACAGATGTGAAGAACCAGTACACACATCCTCACAAACGTAAGTTTGGGATGGGTCTATTACTCACAAGTGGCTACGTCATGAGTCATTTGTACAGGTCTTCTCAAGTTATAATGAATGCCTTTTCAATGGTTTCATGGTATTTGATTTGATACCGTTCTTTGACGCGATTACAGATTTGGTTGGAAAGGATGTTGATGTAAATATACTTGGACTTTTCGGAGGCATTTGACTCAGTGCTGTAAGTCACTCTGATTTAAAAAAAAAGTTAGCGCTATGCAAAATCAAGATAGCACATTTGAAATGTATTAAAAATTGGTTAACTGATAGATCTCAAAAAGCAATTGTAAATTGGGAATCTGCATCCAATGAGAGTGTTTATCATGAGGTCCTGCAGAAATCTCTTCTTGGCCCAAGCTATTCAATTCCTTTCTCAATGACCTAGAAGAAAATATAATATTAGTGGTCAATTTTGCAAATGACAAAAAAAAAATTGGTGGAGTAGTAAATAATGATAGGGACTGGTCAGTTTTACTGATGATCTGGATCACTGGGGGGCTCATTGGAACAACATACGTTCAACCAAATACAAGGTCATACATCTAAGAACAAAGAAGGTAGATGATATTTACAGAATGAGTGATTTTATCCTGGAAACCAGTGACTCTGAAAAGGATTCAGCGGTCCTGGTGGATAACCAACTGAACATGAGCTCCCAATGCCATGGTATAACTAAAAGGGTAATGTTGGATGCATAAACAGGAATATTGAGTAGTATGGGGGATAGATAACCAATGCCTATGGGACCGAGGAGACCGCTGTTGTCCAGTTTGGCATCCACACTTTAAAATCATGTTGGAAAAATGAAGCAGGTTTAGAAAATAGCTACAAGAATGACTGTAAAGCATGTATTGATCTTATCAAAGAGACATTTGAGGTGATTTGGTCAAAATCTACACACAAGTTCCTACACACAGAGAAGATATTTGATACTATTATTTAATCTAGCAAACAAAGGCATAACAAAATCCAAATAAAACTGGAAATAAGGCACATTTGTTTCCTTTAATAGTGAGTGCAATTTAACCATTGGATTGTTTACAAGGGGATGTGCTAGATTCTCCATCACTTGCAGTTTTTAAATCAAGATTGGCTGTCTTTCTACAAGATATGTTGTAGTTCAACCACAAGTTATTGATCTCAGTGCAGGAATTACAGGGTGAAATTCTATGGCCTGTGTTATGTAGGTGGTCAGACTAGATGGTCATAATGACCCCTTCTGGCCTTGGAATCTATGAATCTGAAAGTGAGTGCTGATAAAGTCTTCACACCACATCATAATTTATTCTGTTTATGCCACGTATTTTACAGAAAAACTATTTTAGGGATGTTTTAGAGAGTTTTTAAATATTTTATTGGGACTATTTTTGTAAGTCTATGCCTACAAAGCCAGGTCCCTTTAAAATCATTCAAAATGACCTCAAATAGATTTCCTATACCCCCCAAAATCAAAGTATTAGTGTCCAATATCTCAGCCCGTGCAAGGGATGTGTGTAAGGCTCCTGCTTCTAACCCTGCAGGGGCACATTTAATCAGACTTTAAATTGTGATATTTGTATGTCTAGAAAAACTGTTCCTGCTTCAGGACTGGATCTTACCCATCCTGGGCCTTGAGCAAGGAAATTTTGTGGGAGAAATTCTACATTTTGGGAGAACCATTTCTTTGGCAAATTGATTGCTCTTTAAAAAGGCAGCTGGTTGAAGCTGCTTAATGTTAGGATAATTCTTCCGGCAATAGAATATTGAAGTGATGTGCCCATAGACTGTGATAAACTTAGCTCATGCCTCTCCTATTTATCACATGGACATCACTTCCATTTGTCTGAGGCCAGATCCTCAGCTGATGTAAACTGCCATCGCTCCAGGAAATTAGAGGAACTATGCTAATTTATCCAAGCAGAAGACCTGGCCCATGGTATGCAGATAGCTAGAGCTATATTAAATGCACACAAATAATTACATCGCACTTTCACAGACTAACTCTAATGCTGAACTGAAATAGGCCCTCTCAGCTAAGCCTCTCAAACTCTTTATAGGAATTAATTAATTATGACTCACCAGAGTCCTCTGAGGTTGGCACAATACAATACCCATTCAGAAAAAATGGGTAGACTGAGGCACACAACCAAAGGTTACACAACCAGAGTTACCAGCTTTGCCCGTTACTTTGGGGTATGCTCATTTATTAGGGTTACTCGTGGGAGGGCGGGCGGGGGGCTCTGTACTTCTATCGATGTACTGCTTGTGTCACTTGTGTTCTCATACGGAGCTCTACTTCTCCCTGCTGCAAGTTCCCTCCCAATGGAGCTATCCTGCAGGACCTAGGTTCCCCAGACCAGGCTTCTTCCAACCCCAGAATCAGATGAACACACACACACATTAACAGAGAGCATCTGAGAGGACCGGGTTAATCAGCACTCCCAAGCTGACCCCTTATATGTCCCTGGACTCAGTAGACTGGGTCGAACAGCACTTCCAAGCTGCCACCCTCATATGTCCCAGGTTCAGCATGTCCCTATCCCCACTTTCACATTACAATTGTTCTGGTAGTAACCCACTTGACGAGCAAACCCCACAGGATTTTTGGGCAGTTCAGGGATCACTTAGCTTAGGTACGAGGATCGTTGCTGCAGAGCGAGTGAGAAAACCAAAAAACACCCACAAGGGGGAGAGAGAGCGATAGAAGCAACCAGCTTAATCATGAAAGTTATTTATCGCTAGGTAATAACCATAGGGGAGCCAAACAAACAAACCCGTTATAATATTAAATTAACTTAAACTTGATTATAAAAGTCAGGTTTAGAAAGCTATGATCACACAAGTCAGGGTCAGAAGGCTATATGGAGAGAGAGAGAGAGAGAGAGCTGGGTTCTCACCACTCCATGAAGCTTAAATCATTCGGGGGTCCCATGTAGTAGTGTTAGCTGAGGGTCCGGAGTGCTGGAGTCAGTCAAAGCCCTCCCCACCCCCAGCATGATCAGTCAGGAGAAGATGAACTCCCAATGGAACTGATGCAGATTTTGGATCCAGGAATCAGAACACTTACTTGAGCATGGGTAGGGGTTTTTGTAGAGAAACAACAATGGTTCAAGGGAGAACACTAGATTCGTTTGTGTGTAAACAAGGGAGAATACCAAAGTTGTTTTGTTCAGGCTAGACATGGGAGCTGATCATTCCTGGCTTTGGGCACTGTTCCTTGGAGGGAGTTCACAATATGATTGGGACAGGAGGCTTCACTATTTTGGATACCAATAAAGGATTTATTACTAGAATTGGTCTAACTACTGAGCTGGGTGTGTGCAGGCGTGGGTTCACTAACATCTGGAGCAGAGATCCCCCATCTTGCAGTGCTTCTCTGGTCCCAGAGTTCCGTGAGGGTCTTGCCTTGGAATCTCTGTTCTCCATTCTGTATGCTAATGGAGATGCCTCCTTGTCCCATCTTCGATGCAAATGAGGCTAGGGGAGTTTCCTTAATTCTGTCATCCTTATCCCAAGGTTTTAGGTGTGTCTCCCACTGCCTTTTCATTGCTTTTTGTTAAGTCTTTCTTCTGATGTAGATTTGATTCAAGCAGAGCCTGGAGGGGAGTCTTTCGTGAGTCAGACAGGCTGGGTACTGTGCCCTGGTTCCCCAAGAATACCTGGGTTTTATTCCCAGATCTTCCATTGCCAGAGCAGGCAATGGAAGATCTGGGAATAAAACCCAGGTATCCTGACTGCTGGATCCTGGGTCTGCCTTCTAGACAACACTGCCTGATTCCTGTTGTTTTGGTGCAAAGAGATAATAAGGTTCTAAACTATGTTTGGGGCAATGGGAAGAAGGTGAGGGGAATGGAGAAATATCAATAATATTCTACCACCATTTCATCTACACTGTTCAATATAAATAATGACCTTGACCTCTTCTACAAATAGCATTATTATTATTATCTATCGTGCGTGTTATCATAGCACCTAGGAGCCCCAGTTATTGGCCAGGACCCCATCATGCTGGCCACTGTACAAACACATAAACCTTATGTAATCCATGTACCTCCTGGGTGTGGTGCTCTGTCCTCTCTAGTGGCACCAAGACCACTTAGAGATTAATGAGTCTGCTCTACAGCTGTAGTTAACAGCCATATGGCTTTTAGCTCATGCAGTAGAGCAGGGGTAGGCAACCTATGGCATGGGTGCCAAAGGCGGCACGTGAGCTGATTTTCAGTGGCACTCTCACTACCTGGGTCCTGGTCACCAGTCTGGGGGGCTCTGCATTTTAATTTAATTTTAAGTTAAGCTTCTTAAACATTCTAAAAACCTTATTTACTTTACATCCAATAGTTTAGGTATATATTAAAGACTTATAGAAAGAGACCTTCTAAAAACATTAAAATGTATTACTGGCATGTGAAACCTGAAATTAGAGTGAATAAATGAAGACTTGGCACACCACTTCTGAAAGGTTGCCGACCCCTGCAATAGAGGCTCATCCCCTAAGCTTCAGAAGTCCCAGGTTCGATCCCGCCCGCTGACGACCAGGGTCTGTCAGTTTTAGTCTTCTGAATTATTAATTACAAACCCAATTCTGATCCATGTCACTCCACAATAGACACACAGCTGAGTTCATAATGGTTACCTTCACTGTCACTACGAACAGAGTTCAGCCCTTCCTGAGCCAGACTGCATAACTACATGCAGAAGGTTTTCTAGCTACCACTCTTTAGGAGTGCACCCATCAATGAGCAGGCACCATCAGCCAAACCAAGAGGAAAACATGAATCATTGGATGTTAACAAGAATATAGAATTTAATGAACAAGACCAAAGTAGCAAGATCAGACAAAATTCAAGTTTTAATCGGATACCATAAGATCATAGCTACCATTGTGTCAGCTAACTTAAGATCATGCAGACAGATCCTATGCAGGTATTGTATTATTTCTACAGCTAGGGTAATGCAGGACATCATCTGTCAAATCACATATGTTAAGCAGGGTTGGGCTGACGCACAATTTAGATGGGAGAGATTAAAGGAAAACACAGGTGGTATAAAATGGAGTGGATTTTTTCTCTCTGTCAGCACTGAACCAATGTTCAGGCAGTGTTAGAGCAGACCTCAATGCTGGGCATGCTCTTTTATGAACAAGGTGCAAAATCAACACCTCATCATTTGTGATCACTAAAGATCCCATTTGCAAGATTAAGGGAATAACCCCAGTGTCCTGGCAAAATAAACTATCTGTCCTAAATAGTTATGTAGCATCACTCTGGACTGTTAAATAACAGTCAAATCCATCTCAAGTTGGTGGGGTCTAAATCTCAGCATGCAAAGCCTAATGACACCAATGGAAGCTATACTTTCGCATCCAGTCCAGTATATGACTCTCCGCTTGTCACATCTGCATATTGAAAAAGTGCAGTTATATAATGGCAAGTCTTCTTTTATTAATTGTTCTTCATATTCAAGCACAGCAGGCTTCATTATAACTAAATACAATGTATAATGATCAAAACTGGAAAGCATGACTAATGTTGTTTGTAGTGAAAGACTGTTGTCGTCTGAGCACAGTACTGAGAACCAGCAACCACTGAGGTGTAATTCTGACTCTGACACTGACTTCCTGTGTCTCTTGGAGCAAGTCATAGAGGTCAAATTTATAGAAACCCCTCCACTAATTGTGGGCACTTCAGATTTTGGCATCCAACTTGAAACATGGGCTCTAGTTTACAGTGATATTGAGTTCTTGCAATGGATGTAAATGAAAGCTGCAGGTATTCAGCACTTCTGAAAATCAGGTCCCAGGATTTCAGGTTGGACTCCCAAAATAAATGGTTCCTTTTCAAAATATTGGCCTTATCTTCTCTGTGCCTCATCTGTAGAATGAGGATGGCACTCACCTATCTTCTAGGGCTGTTGTGAGGATTAATTAGACAAGATCTGTAAAGTGCTTAACATTTGCTGCAGTACTATTCATTGCTGTTCTCAATCTCTGGTGTTGTAGCTCACTTGTGGGCTAAATATGGTTTGGTTTATGAAAGAAGCAAATAGGCCTAGATCCTCAAAGGTTTGTAGGCACCTAAGTCTCACTTAAGCACCCAAATACCTTTGAGGATCTGGACCACAGTCCTTTTCATAAGTCGAATTTCTGTCAAGATTGTGGATGAATAGGTTCCTATGCAGGGCCGACGCGCCCACTAGGCGACCCTAGGTAGTCGCCTAGGGTGCCAGGATTTGGCGGAGGGGGGGAGGGGGGCTCGCCGCAGCTACCTCCCGGCTCCGCGGCTGAGCCAGGAGCCGGGGTGGAGGCTGGCTGCGGCTGCCTCCCGCCTCCCAGCTCCGTGGCTGAGCCGGGAGCTGGGGAGGCGCCGCGGGTGGGGGGAGGCTGCCACGGGCAGGGGGCTGAGCTGCCAGCCTGCGATGGGTTGGGGAGCCACCACGGGGGGGGGGTGACTGGCTGTGCTGCGGGGGCGGGGAACGGTGTTAGCTGGGCGCAGGGCTGGTGCAAGGAAGTTTCGCCTAAGGCACGAAACTTCCTTGCACCGGCCCTGTTCCTGTGTACTACTGACCATAGAGCAAGCCCCATCTCAAAATCAGGAGGTTTGAGCACTGTTCCACACCTAAGACGAAGCAGAGAGTATCTGTTAATTCTCTCTTCTGGAGATATGCTGTAGATTTGATTTTATTAAGTAGCAGTACACAATATATTTTGTGTATCTGTGACATATCTCCAGAAAGGAATTTTATATCAGTTTGTTTGTTCCATTATTTAACTTTATTAACATGAGTTTTTTAGAAGTTTAATAAATAAGGAACCATAAATACAACTATCTTTCTAGAAACTAGTGCACTCCTTTTTGACCAGGACAGACAAGTGAACAGATAGCAACATTCAATCATTGTGAGTAACTAGACCACAAGAGAGCAATATGCCAGTCGCTAGGCAGTGGCTTTCTAGCTGTCATTTAAAGCAATAAATATCAGATGAAGTTAAGAGAAGAGAAGCTATTCATAGCAGAAACTTAAACTAAAATGGCTGCTGTTGGTTATAGGAAGCAAACTTGAAGAAGTTGCGAGTTCCAACTCTCAATAAAGAGCAAAGAAGCTGCACAAGGTTACATTTCAAGGACAAATTGAAGATGAACAGGAAGGTTATTAGCTTGACTACCGGACTGATCGTACTTCAGTTGATGACATTGGGTGGTAAATCCTGGCCCTGCTGAAGTCAATGGATGGGAATTTTGTCACTGAAGTAAACAGGGCTGGGATTTCACCCTGTGGATTACATTGTACCACTGACTTCAATGTGACCAGGGTCAGGCCATAGGTTATAATCCTACCGCTAATGCAACCACTAGAAAAACTCCCATCCAGGAGTGACAGAAGCTCCCCAAAAGTGTGGGGGCCACTTTGCCCAAACCAGGGCCCCACCCCTTCCCCCGAGGCCCTTCTCCTGTGCCACCCATTCCCCCTGAAGCCTGACCCCCATGCAACCCCTTCTCCCCAAGGCCCTATTTCCACACCACCTCTTCCCCCAAGGCCCTACCCACGGCTCGTTCCTTTCTGCACCCTCCCCGCTCTGTCGCTCATCCTTACAGCCATAAAAAGTGGGAAAAGTGATGGGGCCATGGCTCCCTGGCCACCCCTGTTCCAGTGCCCCCACTCCCATTGACTTTCATGTGAACGGGATTGAGTCCTGAATCCATAAGAGGCTGCTAGTGTTTCCATTATGAACTCCAATTTTAATGGGATTGATTGTCACAGTGGATTGAAGCTTGGTGTAGACCTTGTAAGCCCACATGTCATGTTTAACCTCTCTGGGTGAAGTTCTGATCCCATTGAAGTCAATTGCAAAACTCCCCTTAGATGTCAATGTGGCCAAAGTTTCACCCTCTTCCTGCTGCCCACCCTCACATATGAATAAATCAAGCTGTTTTCAAGTTATAGTAAACAATACATTTGTAATAATTCAAATCTTTTTGTCTTGCTTTTTAAAAAGTATAATTCTTAGAAGCAGCGACTGTATTTACACTTACGTTCATCCAGCATCCAGAACAATAAGATCCTTCTCCTGACCAGGGCCTGTGAACTGAACACTACTGTAGTATAGAGAGTAAATAACCACAATAATTTATATAGGACTGAACTTTTCAGATACCATGGGCAGCTCTCGTTGGACACTAGAGTCTTCTGTTATTTTGGTATTACCTGAAGCCCAGCAGGGTTGAGCTATTGCCCTGTAGGCCCAACTGTTTCCTTGTATGGGTACAATTGTTTCTATGTATGCAAGGAGGCTTGGCCTATCAGCGTGCTCCTGACATATGGCTCTACATCTCTTTTTCTGATCTGTACAGTGAAAGCTCAGACCAGAGTCTGGATGAGGACTGGCCCCTTGCCTCTCAGTCCAAACAAGAGAGAGGATGCCCGTGAAATGTAGGAAACATCCAGGAATGAGGCTGTTGATGTGCACCCTCTGGAATAAGGGGTTTCCCTAGACCTTTGTTAATAAAGTATGAACTACAGGCATTCTGCTGGATCTCCACCTGCTTTTTTTGGGTGGCAAAATAGCAGTGAAAGCCAATGGTACAATTTTTTGTGTGGCCAACAGGGAAGTTGTGACCATTCTCCTGCAATGTGCTTTCCTTAGAGTTACACTTAAACATCACTCTGAAATTTCAGCAAGCGCAGAATGTGGCTTTCCATTTACTACTTGGTGTTTCTCAGAGGGAGCACATGAGACCTATGCTCTTGAGTCTCCACTGGCTTCCAGTTCATTTCCAGGAGCAAATCCAGGGGCTGGTTTGGAGCCATCCATTGTCTGGAGCCTGGCTGCCTTAGAATGAGCGAGATGTAGTCTCTTTCTCAGCAGCTTAAATGCCTTAGAACTCACTCCCGACTGGTGCCACAGATCTAGAGTATGCTGTAGGGACGGACCATCTCTTTACAGAGGCATTCCCCTGAGGGGGTATTTAAAGGGGCTCAGTTTCTTTTCTTTAGATTGGGGAAGAGGGGAAAAAGAGACCCTTATTGTGTATCTGGTGTATTAAGTCCTTTACAAAAATTAACACTGAGTCAGTTTTGCAGCTGATGGAAATGGATTCTGTCTTTGGTGGGCTCATATTTTGTAACTGTGCCAAGAGAGGATGATAAGCACATGGGAAATAGAAGAGGGGAAAAATATGGAAGCCTCAAACCGTGATTCTTTTCACAGGAATTTGGTTAAGGAAACTCTGCTCTTTAATGCAAAGCTTTTCCTCAGGCTGCAGCCTGCTCAATTAACCCCAGGGAGCACATTCCTGATTAGGTGTTCCCATTCTTTATTCCGAGGGACATTGTAGAATACCGCTCCTTTAGAGATCACTAATAGCACTACACATGGTGGGCTGGGCTAGGTCCTGCCCTGCAATAGGGCCTCTTTGAGCTGCTATGGCAGTGTAAAAGGGCCCTGATGCTGGCATAAAGAGCTAGCTGGGGAACCCCCGGTATAAAGGAATCTGTCAGTGGTATGGAATCACTTTATTCCACCCCTGCCCAGTCCCAAGAGCATGGGGACATGGGGTGGAAAAGGGCATAACTAGGGTATGCCGAGCTATGGTGATCCCTGCCAGTGTAACAGCCCCTAAAGGGCCATTAAAAATGGTGCTACTCGCTCCGGTGGTGAATTGATATAAAGCCACCTTTGTCCCCATTCAGGTGTGCCAAGCATGGCTCTGGACCATCCCAGGATTCAGCCCAGGGTGTGTAATGCTAATGATACCCAGGGGGAAGGGGAGCAATGCAAAGGCTGCATGTGGGAGTCATGTGGTTTTTAAGGATGAGGTCATTTCTGGCCTTCCCGATTGCAGAGAAAAGCCGGTTAATGTGAAGAAGCCAAGAGGCTCAAAAACCAGAAGGCAAATAAAAAGAACCCAATATGATTTTTCTACCCTCAAACCCAGGATTTTAAAGATGATCTTGTGATTTTGGGGGCAGGGAAGGGCAGTCTATTTTTGACTCATTGAGGCTGGCAGGACTGTATAAATATGACCCCCAATGGTGCTGGGAAGAGACAGGTTTTTATTTTCTGACAGAGTTTGAGAGTAGAAAAGTCACAAGGCAGGGGTCAGCATCCAGTGCGGTGGTAGCTGCTCTATAGGAAGGATTGTGTTACAGTTTCCCTCTAACAAGAAGCTTTCAACCCTTAGTATAAAGGCAAAATAACTTCCTAACTGCATGGAATGTGCTGATCTGCTGTGCTGATCTGCTGATCTGCTGATATAATAGCACTGTTAAGGTTTTGTATTAGATGCAAGTTTGATGAAGTCAGGGGTATGCATTGCTTTTGGGTATCAGTTGGCAATAGAAGTGACAGCCCTTTGGAGTACACTATTGACAGCATTGTAGGAGATAGGAAGGAGGAAAGGAATGCACAGATCTTTTCCCAGAACTTATTTCCATTTCCTTAAGGCGTTGCGTCAATGGGATTTGTCTTGATGCGGCCTTAACAGTCACAAGATGTCGTTTTTGTTTGTCACTATATGTTACAGATGGGAAACTGAGCCACAGAGGCGTTAAGTCAAAATATTTCCAAAGGATTTTGTTGCTCCATTTGAGACAACGAGAGTCTAATTTTTCAGAGGTATTGAGCGCCCACTACACCCGTTGACTTCAACTTGAGTGATGTGTACTTAGCACCTCTGAAAATCAGGCTTTTCAGCCTGGATTCACCAAGGGATTTAGCCGTTGCAATGCTCAGCATTGTAATGCCTATCTTTCAGGTGCCTTGATAATCACTAGAATCCACGGAGCCCAAATTAGGTGGTTAGGCTCCCTATACAGTGCATGGGGAGAGCTAGGCACCTGCAAAAAAAGTTCTACAAAAGCCAGCACACTGTGGGGAGAGCTGCCTAAGCTAGCCAATAGTAGATGCTGACAAGAGGGATTTGTCCTAAGCCCCACCCCTCCAATAGGTGCCTAAGGTGAGTACCCTGGGCTATGGAGTTATCCTCCCTCTCTCTCTGGACCAATGCATAGTCAACTATTTAGTACAAAGTAGAAGAGCTTCAATAGGAGACACTGAGGGAGTCCCACATCAGAACATCCCATGGCTAACTGATTAGGGCACTCACCTGAGAGGTGGGAACCCCTTGTTCAAATTGCTTCTCCTTAGAGAAGCAGAGAGAGGAATTAACTGGGATCCTCCATATCCCAGGTGAATAGCCTAACTCCTGGGTGAAAAGTTATAAGGAAGGCCTTCTTCCTTCCCTGGTCATTTTGTGTGAAGTTAAACTTGCTCTGAGCATGCCTACCACCTCAGGTCCCGCAGGCAGCATAGGTGAGGCTTCATCTAGTTCAAGGTTCACGTTTGGCTGAGAGAGATATCTAGGCACCTGCCTAGAAGCAGAAACCTCGGGTGTCTAGGAGACTTTGAGAAAATGTAGGTGCCTACGGGATTAGGCGGCAGCTGAACAAGGGTTTTGTGGATCACAGTGGTATGAAAATGTGGGACTTAGACATATAAGTCCCTTTGAGGAGCTGGGCCTAAGTGTTTCAAAATTGGTGGGACCTTTTGAAAATTTGGACCTAAGTGATTTGCTTATGGCCACCCAGGAGTCCGTAGCAAAGCAGGGTTTAGAACTCAATAGTTCTGCATTTCCAACCCTTTTCTCAGGGCATGTCTACATGTACAGCGCCGCAACAGTGCAGCACGTCTGGTGAAGATGTTCTATGCCAGTCGGAGACAGCTCTCCTCTCAGCATAATAAAACCACCTCCACGAGCAGCAGAAGCTATGTCTGCAGGAGAAGCTCTCCCTCTGACATCACTGTCCACACCAGCGCTTATGTCAGTGTAATTTATGTCGCTCAGGGGGATGCTTTATTCACACCCTTGAGCGACGTAAATTCTGCCAGCATAAGCTGTAGTGTAGACATAGCCTTAGTCTAGTAGAGCCCATTGCCTCTCAAAAGCCTCAGAAAAGCTAAATTCGTGCATTGAGGAGGGTCAGTTCATCTGTCAGAAGGTAGTGATAGAAAACGAAACCTGCAATCATTGCCAGTCCCACACTGACATTAATCCTGTTTGTGAAGTGTGGTTTAGCACACAGCAAATGTATGTATAGATTCCAAGGCCAGGAGGGACCATTGTGATCATTTAGTCTGACCTCCTGTATAACACAGGCCATAGAACGTCCCCAACATAAATCCTAGCACAGACCTTTCAGAAAATCATCCAGCGTTGATTTTTAAATGGTCAGTGATGGAGAATCCATCACAACCCTTAGTAAATTGTTCCAATGGTTAATTATGCTCCCTGTTAAAAATGCATGCCTTGTTTCCAGTCTGAACTGGCAGATCTAAATCTGCCCCACCCTAAGATTCTTCGTCTCCCTGATTATTCAACTCATTTTCCCTACTCCAGCCAGCCCAGCTGTGGCCATTCCCCTCTAGAGGAAAAGAAAATCAGCGAATGGAGTGTTGTCCAAGAAGCTTCTTAATAAATAGCAGCTGCTGTTGGGAGATGCTTGATACGTGTTCCCAGTCACTGCTCATATATTGGACTAGAAACTGGGATCCATACCTTGGTATTCCACATAGCAGAATATAATCAGTAGACCTAGCATTTGTTTTTATCTTTGCTATTGTAGTGTACCTTTCGATACCCTGGGGGTTATTCCTTTAGGCTGTATTAATGTATTGGTATTCACTATATTTCCTTATGTCTTAATTTGATTTGAAAAATAAATTTGCATTTAAAAGTATGCTAATGTGCTGTATTACATTAGTGCTGTATTTGCTATGAGTGAAATTAACACACCTGCAGAGAGCCTGTGTAAAGGTGCTTGCACTGTGGAAATACTGCTTTTGCCTACCATGGCAATTTGTGTGTCCCCTGCATGCTGGCAGGGAAGCTTCTTTCTGCTTCTGAATAGACCAGTGACTCCAGTGGCTACAATCCCAACCTTGCTGTAGAGAAAAGAATAATACTAGACCTTTGTAGTTCCATGGGCTAGGGCAAGAGTGGGCAAACTACGGCCCGCGGGCCGGATACAGCCCCTCATGGCTTTGGATCCGGTTCACGGGATTGCCAACCCTGTGGCGCTGCGGGCTCCACGCTGCTCCCAGAAGCGGCCAGCACCACGTCCTTGCGGCCCCTGGGGTGGGGGGGCAGAGGGCTCCATGCACTGTCCTTGCCTGTGGGTACCTCCCCTGAAGCTCCCATTGGCTGGGTGCCGCACCCCTCCTGCACCCCCACCCCCTGCCCTGAGCCCCCTCCCGCACTCCCTCCTGCACCACTGCCCTGAGCCCCCTCCTGCACTGTGCACCCCCTCCTCCACCCCAACCCCCTGCCCTGAGCCCCCTCCTGCACTCCGCATCCCCTCCTGCACCCCAACTCCCTGCCCTGAGCCCCCTCGTACACCCTGCACCCCTCCTGCACCCCAACCCCCTGCCCTGAGCCCCCTCCCACACTCCCTCCTGCACCACTGCCCTGAGCCCCCTCCTGCACTGTGCACCCCCTCCTCCACCCCAAACCCCAGCCCTGAGCCCCCTACTGCACTCCGCATCCCCTCCTGCACCCCAATTCCCTGCCTTGAGCCCCCTCCTGCACTCCGCATCCCCTCCTCCACCCAAACCCCCTGCCCTGAGCCCCCTCGTACACCCTGCACCCCTCCTCTGCCCCAACCCCTTACCCTGAGCCCCTTTCTGCACACCGCACCCCCCCCAACACCCCGCACCCCAACCTCCTGCCCCAGCCTTACATTCATGGCCTTGTATGCAATTTCCCCACCCAGATGTGGCCCGTGAGCCAAAAAGTATGCCCACCCCTGGGTAAGGTGACCAGACAGCAAGTGTGAAAAATTGGGACGGGGTGGGGGGTAATAGAAGCCTATAGAAGAAAAAGACCCAAAAATCGGGACTGCCTCTATAAAATCGGGATATCTGGTCACCCTACTCCCTGGGCTAGGGTGTTTCGGTGTAAACTCTGCCCCCTGCAATAACCTTGATGACTCAGGAGTTGAATGGAGAAGGGTGACTTTTTCCCCCATAAGGTAGAAGGCAAAGGTTCAAAATACTCTAAATATACCAATAAGTACTAACAAGGGGAGGGGGGCATCAGAACAGGGGCGGGATTTTACCTCCGTCCTTCCCTAGCATCTAAGGATGTGCATATGAGAACTGCAGTGGGTATGATCCTCTATCACGGGGACCTCAGAACTATTTAACATTTGAAGTGCAATGTTTAGGCCCACTTGGTTTGGTGAATGGAGTAAGATCATCCCATTTGCTGAGCCTTAACACGAGAATGCCTCTTCTTGTCTGAATCATATTGCTTTTGTAAGTGGAATGTAGATATTCTTCCTAAGGGCTTGTCCGCTCATGTAGTTACACTGGTTTAACTAAAGATTTAAATCTGGTGCAAAGGACTCTGTGGGCATTCTCTTAAGCCAATTTAAACCTGGCTAGTGGATTTAACTGAAATCGACTAGGAAGAAGCTAAATAAGCCCTCTTTAAACGGACATAGGAGTGTCTAGATAGGGTTCTGGACCAGATTAAAAACTGATTCGTTCAACTTCTGTGTGTAGACAGGGCCACAGCTAGCTTTACAAAAAGGTCGAGAAAAGTTGCTTTAGAGTAACTGCCTTCTGTGTGCTTTCCTGTAGTAGTTATTTGAACAGGTGGGGACTGGGGAAAATAAGGACTTAGCCAATTTGTGACTCATAGGTTAATCAGATTGCCACCCATATTTGTGTCAAAAGAGGTGCTTTGTGGAAGGAATGCACATCATCACCTACAGAGGTGACTCATCAACAGTCTTGCTGCAGCCCAAATCTTTGCAAGCATTTACAGGGCCCCTGAGGTGTTTGGATATGCACACAGATTTGCACACTCCTGCCGTAGATGTATTACATATCACCCCAGGTGCTGTCAGTGGGGCCCCTCCCTGTAAAACAACTATAGAGAAATACACTGAGGTCTGCTCATTGGCAGAGGCACAACAGTTTCAAGAAGCTGATCTATTCCCACGTTTATCACAGGTAGGGGTGGATTGTCCTGGGGCTGAAGAGATCAAGTGATCCAAAGGCTCTTAAAATACTAAGACTTTCTCCTTCCAAAACCTCCCTTCTGTTCTTTTAGTCCTATATACTTATTTAATCCAGTTTAGATGGCCTAGATCAGATTCTGGTTACCGGTAATGGTTTAACTACAGATCCAGGCTCCTAAATGGCTCTAGAGATTAGATTAAAATGAGAACTTCAATATAATCTACTGGCTGATTTCTTATACAGCCCCCATCACACTCCTAAAGTGAGGAAGGGTTACTGGAGAGGTGTGGTAGTAAAGCTTATGAGCACACCCTCACTGAAAAGCAGTGTGATCCTGCTTCATGGCAGGGTTCAACTGCAAATGTCTCTTTGGGCTGAAGAAAGAGGAGCCCTGATCCTGATGTTTACACTGGTATAACTCCATTGACTTCAGTAACTTACACCAGCATGAGAGGAGAATCAGGCCCGGAAAGTTAAGGTGGCTGGCATGGGCTGCCAGTTCGTGTGTGCAGTGAAGGAAAGTGCTTGTCTGGTTTCAATTTCCGATTACAGAATCAGAGCAGTTTCTCCTCCCACCCCCAGATAAGCTATTTACATAGTACTGCACCCAGTCAGCGGGGGAGTAAATCTGGATTGAGTAGTTATATTCCTTCAGGGGAAGAAGAACCAATACGTAGGTAGTGGGTAACATTGTCTGAGCCCTCAGGGGTATCACTAGAGTAAGAGCATCTTCTCCAATGGAATGAGTCACGGCTGTTGCAGATGCCCCAGTGAATAGCAGGATAGCCTGCAAAGAGACCATATCACACGAGGGAGAGGGAGTATGCCATTTCTGAGGAGATCATTAACGCTGGCTCCTACTCCCATTAAAGTTAATGGAAAAAAACAGATCCTCAAAGGTATTTAGGTGCCTAACCCCCATTGAAATAAATGGAAGTTATGCAACTAAAATACGTTTGTTGATCTAGGCCAAAGCTCCTGCTGAATACAAAAGGAGTCGGACTGGGTCTGGTGCCTGAATTGAAAACACAGCCTGATTCACAACAACAAAAACGTTGGCACACTGGTTCTGCAATGAGCTTCATGCAGATTGATTTCTGCATCCACGCAAAGCGCCATTGACATCAGGGCTCACCCACACGGAGTGTAGTGTAAAACTGAGATCTTAATATTTAAAGCCTCTAATTTCATACTCTGTCCAGTGTGACAGTAAATCAGACTCCCAAACTATTATTCCCCTTGAAAGCATCACCTTATTATTAGGAGGACATTTGCATTTTACCCTAAAAGTAAACCAATACAAAACCCAAATAATTTCCTTACAATTAAATAGCCTCTAAACCAAGCAATTATGTATGAGGACATGAGAAACAGCTGTTGCAACACTGAAGCTCAAACATTTCATCTCAGCTATTTAAAGGGATAAAAGAGCCAATATTTTCATTCCCATGTGATATTATCAAGACATGATAAACAGCCATGGCTTTAGTATTAATTGCATTAATTTGTAGAGGAGAGACCACTTTAATTTGCTCCAAGCTGGAGAATAATTTTTATGGCATGTTCTCATTCCATAAAATTCGCATTTGAAAGTATGCTTTGTCTCTCTCTTTTTTTTTAATGGTAATACCAGGGCCGGCCCACAACATTTTGGCACCTGAGGTGGGGAGCTCAAATGTCCCCTTTCCCCTCACTTGGGCCAAAACTTTGAAAGGTCTCAATTCTGCCTTCTTCCTGTTCTACTCCTCTCATGATCCTGCTCCGCTACCTACCCCAATAAAGGAGAACTAACAACTTAAAATGCCTTGTTCAAAAATTTTAAGTAACACTTAACTTTCAAACACCTGAACAGCAAATGTAACGTTTCTTGTCTGCATAGTAAACACTGGCATTTTTATCTGTTTGAATAATCAAAGTGGTGCTTTCCGTGCCTTCTTGGTTGCAAAGATTTGAACTGCTTCCTGAAGGTCCACAGTCTGGGCCAGCTCATGCTGTATTGAGATGGTTGCGAGGCCGACCAGCCTCTCCTGTGTCATTGTGGAGTGTAGATGTGTTTTTATTAACTTCAGCTTGGAGAAGCTGCGTTCTCTACTGGCAACTGTTACAGGAAGTGTTAGAAGTATGTGCAGAGCAACAAAAGTATTTGGAAAGACGATGGTCATCTTATTTGTGCACATATATTCCAGAACAGGCTTTGGAGTTGATCCTGCTGAAATGTATCTTGAAAGGGCTTTCAGTTCATCACCTAAATCACTTGCATCAATATCGCGCATGTCATCATGTGTCAACACTGTCTCTAGTGCTCTGCATTGCTGGTGTAGGTCTTCTTCAGGTATAGTGAGGAGTTTTGGAATATCATACAACATCACAAATATACTGCTGTGTTCCTTGAGCTGCATGAAATGTTCTTCAACTGACTGTATTGCACAATCTAGCACCAGGTTAAAGAATTCAACTTTGAATTGTTGTTTGGGGTCTCTTATGGGATTATCCCATGCCTCGTAATCAAAATGTCGTCTTCTTCAGTGACTCTTGTATTCTTGAATGGGTGGGAAAATAGCTTCAGTGTGAAGTTCCTCTGCCAACATCTGTGCACTCTTCAGAACATTTTGAAATCCCTCATCTGACCGGTAAGACTGTAGGTATGACTTTGCTTTGTCCAGTTGTTCCATTGCTCCAGATATATCAAGGTCAACACCTTGGAGTCTCTTGCTTACAACATTTATTTCAAACAGTATGTCATGCCACAACACTAAGCCACACAGAAATTTTAAGTTATTGTAGGGTACCACGGAAGATTGTGTTACGGCATAGCAAGGGTGTTCGCTTTCTCACATTGTTTCAGCGGTTATTGCAGCTCAAGGCCTGCCAGCTGTAGTTTGTTATGAATTAGTTAGAATTGCTTTGCATGGCCTTGAGCCAGGAGGCAGCCCCTGCTTGCTTCTGTATGAGATGTCTGTATATAGCTGTATGAGTCCGCCCCGTTTTTGGCACTCCGTACCAGGCCTGGATTATGGTGCGCTGGGTTCCCCGTCTCCGTGACAGCAACGCCAGGAGTCCCCGTTGCGGATGTGTCACTTTGCCTTCAATAAAGCCAATAACTCACAGAGTGTGTGGGCCTCGTTCTTGCAGAGCACCCTGGGTAGGCCCGCAGCCTCCCACGAACGTAACAGTTATGTATGTTTCTGGTGATTCCATTTCCCTCTGTCACTGTCCTCCCATGAACTGTTCCTGTCATAGCATTATCCTCCATAATGGCAACTATGGCATCATCTATCTTCCCAATTTGGTGTTTGATAGGCTTTATCGCCTCCACTCGACTTTCCCATCGTGTGGCACTCAGTGGTTTCAGTGTCAGAGAGGATGTTCCCAGATGTTGCTTCAAAATTTGCCATTGATGAGTTGATGCAGTGAAAAATACATAGATGCTTTGAATTACATTTAAAAATTCAGCAGCCTCACTAGAAGCTGATGCTGCATCACTGACCACCAAGTCTGGAGTTAAGGAACTAAACTCAGCAGCAGCTGTTTCTTGCACCTCCACCACACTCTTCTCTGATCTACACTTTTCTTCAGGAATGTGCATGGTTACATCCATTTGAGATGGAGATATGGATGCTGCAGTAGCTGCCAGGCCTCCTGCACTCTGACTAACTGGACGATCAGGCATCTCCTCACCACTCACATCCTCACTGGGGCCGGAAGGCTCACCATGAACGTTTGTGTCTATGTATCTCAGGAGAGCTCCTTCCTGCTTAGATAGAAAAGCTTCCTTTGCTTTCTTTCTTTCTTCTGAATGCTGCCCCAGAGGGGCGTTTTCTTCTTTCACTCATGACAGCTGTTCTGTGCCAGCTATAGTGGCTCTCAACACTCAATTGAAGGGGACAAATAAGCAGGTTGGTAGCAGGGCCTGAGTGAGGGAAGATATCAGCGTCTTAACTGGTTCCTTCTTCTGCAGTTGACTGCCCGTTCTCCTCAAGTGGGTTCAGGGAAGCAGCAGGAAACAGGAAGCTCCCTGCGAAGCTGGTGTTAATCAGTCCAGGCTCCTGGGGGTGTTAGAGAGGTACCTGAAAGACTCCTCTTCCTCTCTCTCCCTGCAGCTCTGCTGCTTTCTGTTATTCCCTCTCACATTTTCTCCTGCCTGCCTGTTATGTCTCTTGTGCTCTCCTTCCTCCAGCACAGCACTCTACCATCTCTGTGCATCTAGAGCAGAGAGAATACATATGTACCAGCAGCAGACACAATTTTCTACACTCTGGGTCCTAGTGGTGCCCCCCCACAGTCTGGCACCTGAGGGGGCCGCCTCAGTTCGCCTCATGATAAGGCCAGCCCTGAATGCTAAGCAATAACAACTTCAGGCAAAAAAAGCTATTTGAAGGTGGAATCCAGCAGAATTAAGCACTTCGTCAGTCAGACTTTTCCATTTTTTTCTCTTGGACTTCAAAAATTACACACTACAGTTTAACCCTGAAATATGTGCTACCTCACTGAGAAGTAGGTGAGAATCACAAGGCAGGCAATATCACTAACATGGTTCTCAAAAGTTAATATTTTCAGCCCAAGATTTGTGCTGTATTAAGACACATAAATCAAAGTAAAAATGAAGCCACTTTTATTCAGGTGCCTAAATATGGATTGACGAGTGTTACTTTAGGTACCTGACTTTGAAAATGTTAGCCTAATTCTTCTGGCATCTTCAGTTAGCCAAGTCATTGTGTTTTTGTGGCATCAGCTGTGGCAGGACTAGGGGACAAGTGGGATGTTTAGCTTCACATGAGCTCTTCACTTACAGTCTTTCCAAGAATTTGAACACAGCATTTTGCATTTATATGGTGCCTGTCATCCTAGGAGCTCAAAACACATCACAACATATACAAATCAAATCTGACAATATTCTGTTAGATAGGGAAGTATCACCCGCATTTTACAGATTGGAACACTGAGGCCCAGAGAAGTTTATGTTCTCGTTCTCATCAGTGCTGAGCATCCGCAGCTCCTATAAACTACAAATGGAGCTGAGCAGGTCTGAAAATCAGGTTCTAAAAAACAGATTTTTAAAGATGCCTAAGTCAGTGGGCGTTGGGCACTGCGGCCCAGATCTTCAAAGATATTTAGGTTTCTAACTTCCATTGAAATCAATGCAAGTTAGGTGCCTAAACATTTTTGAGGATGTGGGCCCTAGTCACTTTTGAAAATCCCATCAGGTCCCTCGCTGCATCTTTAGGTGCCTAAATACCTTTAAAAATCTGGCCCTAAGTGACTTGCCTCATATCACATGTGATCTGTGGCAAATCTGGAAATAAAAACCTGGTTCCCAGCCCTGTCCTTTTATCTGAGGGCTTGGAAAGTTTCCCAGACAACTGCCAGCCAGATGAAGATGTAAAAGATTTGAAAGAGTCCAGTCAGTGAGGATCAGCTTCAAAGGCTCACCCTCAAGCTGGCAGACTCTTATTAACAAACAACATCCGAAGTCTGCTGGGGGTTCTGTCTTTCACACAGTCTCTGGCAGGTAGGAATCTAATATTTTAAGATCCTACTCCCTTCCTGGCTTTCTCACTGTGTGTATGCGGAGTGTCCTATGTGGTGGTGGAGGTCAGCTACTCTGTCCTTCCCAAGCCTCCTACCTGCTGCTAGGGGCAAGCATAACTACTACTTTACTATTATTAAGTTTCCATTACCAGGTTCCTCTCCCTCCAGGGCCTGCATAGGCTACAGGTGGTTCCCATGAAGCAGCTGAGTGAACTTACATGATTCTTGTCAGTTTCACTGTTGCCCACAGGGTTCTGAATATTAATGAGGAAATTGACTAGAGTCTCATTAATTTCATTCTGGTGCTGCTTCAGAAAGCAGCAGTGAACTGGAGGTGTTGTCTGACTTACAAAGATTGCCTTCAAAATGTGAATGATAGCAATGTCTTAGCAATATCTTAGACAGTTAGCTCTTAGGGGCACAGACATGTCTTCCTCCTGTCCCTAGCACAATGGATCCCAGATCTGATTGGGACTTTTGGGGGCTATCACAATACGAAAAATAAGCAATAACTGTAAGGGTCAGTTGCAGTGGTATTTAGGGTAATTAGTACAGGTTTCAAAGTGATGTCACATTTATCTTTGCCTAGGTCTAATCCTCTTTAGGCTTCATCATTTATTGGTACTGTGATCCTTGTGATGGCCTCAGTACTTCAAATGCAATACAGTTTTGCTTCAGGTCTGATCATATCCCTTTCCTCTCAATTATTCTCTGTCATGAGCAGAATTTCCTTCTTGAACTCACTAGTACCTGATCCTCAAAACCTAGTTTTAACAGCTACTGTCCTTGGCACAAATGGCAAGACTCATGGGCACTTGGCTTCCCTTTCTGTCTTAAATTGGTCACTGGAGACTTAATTTGCAGATACTAATGGGATTCTTCATACTCTTGCCAGAAGGAGCTGCTATCAACAGCCTTGGTTCATTTTTCTAAGCAGCTGACCTCTTTTCAGGGGATGATTGGAGGGTTTCATGACAGATTTACTATTATAATCTTACTCCTGTGTTATCAGGTGCTCAACCAGAATTCTGCCTTCCAGCCCCACCTCTATTTACGCTGGTCACAAATGCTACTTCCTTTGCCTCTGGGATCCTTTCTCTTTCTATTCTAAATTCTTTTTTCAGTAGAGTTGCAGCACTTAGCTTCTACAGCAGACCCTGTCCCTTTTCCTTTAGCAGCCCTCCCCAAAATGGGATTGATTTTGGAAAGGAATCATCTTCTTTTGGCTCAGACTATAAGCAGTAGAGTCCTCAGATCAGCTTCCTGCCCAAATCAGTTTGACTGTCACTGATGAGCTCTTCATGATCATAGGTCTGGCAGGCCCTCAACTGTCCTCTTCAGTAGTGGCAGGATCTTTCATCTTTGTGAATGCACACTTTGTTTTAAATTTCCCTTTTCTTCTCAGCTACAGGCCTCTCACAGACTATATTGCATCTGCATGAGGGAGGGAGGAAGCAGTGAATGCTGCATTCAGACGTATTCCCAGTGAAACTCAAGCCATGCAACGTGTAATGTGTTTCATTACAGTCTCAGATCTGGTTTGTTGAGGTACCTCTAGAAGCATGAATGGCAGACTCAAGGAGCTCAGGGCATGTCTTCACTGGCAACGTTAAAGTGCTCTCCCAGTGCTATAAAAAACCCACCTCCATGAAGGGAGTAGCTACCGGTGCTGGGAGCCTGGCTGCTAGCACTGGTGCACTGTCTACACGGGCACTTTACAGCGCTGAAACTTGAAGCACTCAGTGGGGTGTTTTTTCACAGCCCTGAGAGAGAAAGTTGCAGCGCTGTAAAGTGCCGGTGTACACAAGCCCTCAGTGAGGATGAGGGAGGGAAAAGGAGCCCACGTTAAACCGCTTTAGCGTTTAGCTTTAGCGTTGCCAGTGTAGACTAAGCCCTAAGTTACAGAAAAGGGGTGGAAATCGGGACTCTTGATTCCTTTCCTGGGGCCTGGTTCAACATGGCCCTGCATTTGTGTAGTCACTTACACCAGTAGTGTAAAGCACACCATTCTGATCAATACATTGGGCTCCTAGTTATACCAGTGAATCCGTAGGAAAGTTGCTTAAGGCCAGATTTTTAAAGATATGTAGGTGTCTAACAGGATTCTTCTTCTTAAATATTTGCCAGTTATGTCTGAGAGTCACTGAGCAATATAACACTTTTGCACTTAGTATGTTTCATCTTGGAATTTCAAAACACTTTATATAAAAATTAAGATAGGGGCTTCAGGACAAGTCATGTTATCTTTGCATGTAAAGTGCCCTGTACACTATGTACATGCATTTTGTAGTAATAATCCCTGTGATGTAAACAGGTTATGCATCATTTGAAAATGGGGAAATTGAGGCAGAGGGAGGGCCAAGGCCATATTTCCAGTTAGGCACAGTAGGTATGTGCCTAGGGGCCCTGGTGTTCTAAGGGCACTTAAAAGTGGGTTAAAAATTTCATTTTTTATGGAAAACACGAAGGTCAGCTGTAGGCGGCCGGGGCGGGGGGAAGCAAGCGCTGAAGATGCTGTGCTTAGGGGTGCATAAGGTGTAAATCAGCATATGAGTTGCCTGAGGCCACACAGAGAACAGGATCCCAGTCATGCTGACTGACAATCCCCTGCTTTAATTACAAGAACACATCTTAAATGCATTAAGATCAATAGATAACATCGTATTTGTACCAGATGGAATTCTAGTTCATGGCTTTGAGATTCAAAGTGCAGGAGGTCTTCCCATTTTAGCTGTAGGAACAACCACTACAACCAGAGGGAAGAGATACGTGTGAGGAAATACAGTATTCCAGCCAGTAGAGGGCAGTAGTAGAGACATATAAACCAGCCCATCTGAAAGAGGAAAGATATTCTCCCCCTCCCCAGTTTTCCAATTGAAATCCTGATTCCAGATTAACCTGAGCAACTCTCTTCCTCCCCTTGGCACCAGCGCTCCCCAGACCTCTGCTCCCTTTCCCTCTGTAGAAATAGGTCCTCTGTGCATTTCCTCAGCAAACTTCTCAGGGGGAACTTTCTCTTGTATGTGTTTGGCTCAGCTCCTGCATTACTGGCTTGTAGTTAGCATGGATTTGTGAGGGGCTGTTAAAAGATGAAAGGGTAGGCGCGCTCTCTTCCTTGGCTTAATGAGCCTGACAGAGAGGATCTTGAGCCAGCTGCTGCTGCTGCTAAGATCCCTCCCGTGCTGCTCAGCAGACATAGCCTTGAGGATTTCTCCCGCAAAGGTGGCTCGCCCTTAACACTGTCATGCATTGTTTCAGATATGCCCTCCCTTGGCTCAGCTGCTAGCCTGAGGCAAACTGGAAAGCGTCTGTCCCCTCACAGAAACTCCCACCATAAACAATCACTAAACGTTGAATATTGCAGCCAGGGGTGCTGGAACAATGTGTATAGTTGGGGTGCTGAGAGCCATTGAACAAAACTGTAAACCCTGTCTATGATGGAAATCACTTCAAGCCAGGGGGTGCAGTAACACCCCTAGTTCCAGCACCTATGACTGCCGTCCTAGACAACTGCCTCTCCCGCCTGTGGGCTGGAGCCAGTCCTGTTACTGCCTGTAGGTGGGGGTGGGGACACTGAAAAGTACTTGTATGTTGTTGCAATCTGATTTCAGTCTCCCACCCAAGGAAGCTGCTTAACACAAGACTAGAGAGACCCTGCTAGACCGTAGCTCATCAGTGCTGTCCCAGGGAAAGGGCAGGAGGGGTGACTGTGCCCCAAAGATGCCTGCAAGCTGCTCTGTGGGCGATCTCTTAAACAGGCATCCCCCTGAGGGGCACCCCCCTCCTCAGCAACGCTCTCACGCACCCCGTCCTCAAAGCGGTTCCATTTAATATACTACTGCAACACTGTATCCTCCGGCTGGGGGGGTTATGAATGGGTGCAGCGGAAGCACCGCCCACCCCGGACGTGACGCTTAACCAATGGGGGAGCGAGCTGCGTGGATGGATGAGGTCAGCTCTGTGGTGTCGGGGAATGGAATGTGTAAGTGTAACATTCAGAACCGGGTAACGTTCGGAGATCGAACTCTGCGATCGGCGACGTTCGAACAGGGGCTGGCAGCCTCCTCCGTGCTTCGGCAGCTCGCACCTCATTGACTGACTGGGGGGCGGGGGCAAAGAGGAGGAGGAGGAGGAGGAAGAAGGAGGATCTTCGCTGCTTCGGCTGGTTCCATCCCGGGGGCCATTCACAGAGATCGCGGAGAGGCGGGTAAACAGCACCAGAGTCTAGGAGCTCCTCTGCAGAAGAGAATAAAGAGAAATGCAGGGATTTGTAAGGTTACGGCGCTCAAGCTGGAAGATGTGATAATGATAGCTGTGTGAACCGGCGCTGGCTGTGAGCTGCTGCTGCTGACTTGCTCTGGAACCGGGGGGCTTGGTTATTGCGGGAGTGTTTTGGATGAGTTGAAGTTGCTGCTGTACCTTGATCGTTTGCAACACTAGAGAGAGAGAGAGAAAGAGTGGGGGAGGGGAAACACACTCAGTCTTGCAACTGATTGAGGGGTGAAGGGAGCTGGATTTGGTGCTTATTTCATTTGTGTGTGTGTGTATGTGTGTGCATGCAAGAGAATTCCCAGCCCTTTGCCTTGCAAGCCCGGGCTGGGCGTGAATTATTCGCCTTCGCTGTTTCTCTCTCTCTCTATTGTGCGAGCCAAAGATGAAAGACAGAAGGGGAGAAAGTTAAAGAAATCGCCCACATGCGCTGCATCAGTCCAAGGCTTTGGGAAAGGAATAAAGAGAAGGTGGTAGAAGAGAGTTTGAAGTCTTTGCAGGCGGGAAGATGGCGGACTGGAGCTGAAAGTGTTGATTGGCAAACTTGGGTGATCCTTGTGTTTATTTACAATCATCTTGACCCAGATAGGACACATGCAGGCCAAAAAACGCTATTTCATCCTGCTCTCAGCTGGCACTTCTCTCGTCCTTTTGTTTTACTTCGGAGGCTTGCAGTTCAGGGCAGCGAGAAACCAAAGCAGGAGAGAGGAGCACAATAGCAGGAATGGCTTGCACCACACCAGCCCGGATCACTATTGGCCCCGATTCCCGGACGCTTTGCGCCCCTTCATTCCTTGGGATCAATTGGAAAACGAGGATTACAATGTGCACATTTCCCCTAGGCAGAAGAGAGACGCCAACTCCAGCGTCTACAAAGGCAAGAAGTGCCGCATGGAGTCCTGCTTCGATTTCACCCTTTGCAAGAAAAACGGCTTCAAAGTCTACGTGTACCCGCAGCAAAAAGGGGAGAAAATCGCCGAAAGTTACCAAAACATTCTAGCAGCCATCGAGGGATCCAGGTTTTACACTTCCGATCCGAGCCAAGCTTGCCTGTTTGTCCTGAGCTTGGATACCTTAGACAGAGACCAGTTGTCACCCCAGTACGTGCACAACCTGCGATCGAAAGTGCAAAGCCTCCACTTGTGGAACAATGGTAGAAATCATTTAATTTTTAATTTATATTCCGGCACCTGGCCCGATTACACTGAAGACGTAGGGTTTGATATTGGCCAGGCGATGCTGGCTAAAGCTAGCATCAGTACTGAAAACTTCAGACCGAATTTCGATGTTTCTATTCCGCTCTTTTCTAAGGATCATCCTAGGACAGGAGGGGAGAAGGGATTTCTAAGGTTTAACACCATCCCTCCTCTCAGGAAGTACATGTTGGTATTCAAGGGGAAAAGGTACCTGACAGGGATAGGGTCAGACACCAGGAATGCCTTATATCACGTCCATAACGGGGAGGATGTTGTCCTCTTGACCACCTGCAAGCATGGCAAAGACTGGCAAAAGCACAAGGATTCGCGTTGCGATAGAGACAACACCGAATATGAAAAGTAAGTGACCAGTGCCCCTTCTGTCTGCGTGCCTAAGGTTAGGCTAGCTTTTTTTTTTTGGCCTCTCGGTGTTCTAGGCAGCTGTCAGCTATATGCATTTTTAAATGTGCTACATACTTTCAGGCCACAGGAAAGCCATGATTTTTCTTTTCCTGCCCTGAAATTCTTTCCAGCTGTTAGTAAGTTACTTAGCTATACGGGGGCATAGGGGTGGAAGCACCTCATTGTGGAAAATATTTGCAATGGGATGCAAAGTCCTGTAGGTTCTCCTGGGTTTAGCTAGACCAGGAGCTGGCGACCTGTATGCGCACTCTTTGGCTTTGCAACAAAGATGCTGCTAGAGGCTACTCTGGTATCTGGCTCCACTATTCATTCGTCATTCTGTCTCTTCAGGGTAAACGTCCTCTTCCTTCCCAGCCCTGAAGTTAACCACCTAGGACAAAGCTCGAAGAGAGCTGATGACTTGTAGTGTGTGTGTGCGCGCCCAGTCTTGTCTTTCTCAAAGAGCATTTGTCCAATGGCAGGACTGAGTCTGTGATCTGTAGAGGGTGGGTGTAGTAAGGTAGCTCACAATCTTATTTCTCTAGATGCTACAAATGGATAAAGGAGGAAAACTCCACTGATTCTAAGGTCCCTTGGTATTTTTTCCCATGTTGATAACTCTTTCCAGTGGCTGGGAACATTTTCTGTATACTCTGTCTAACACTGATTACTTTTCTTCTTTTGGTGCTTTACATACTGCAGCTGTGGGCAGGTTTAACCAGGTGGTTTAGGTGGTTACTGTGTTACTCTTCTCCCCAAATATCTCTTGCAGTTATGTAACTTGTATATATAGCTGCTGAAAAATCACTTTACAGGAATTACCTCTGTAGAATGGTAATACTAACTGGTCAATTTGAAACTGTTAATTTAAGTGCTGACCACTTAAGTGTGTGCTCCAGAGCAAATATTCCCATGCAAAAACTGCATAACCTGTTTCCATGTAACAGAAGTTTTTAAAAAACAGAGCAACTTTATAGTGCTGAGTTAGTACAATCTAGAGCTGCATCAGGAACTGCCAAAGGCTGGAAGAGTTTTCAGTGGATAGTGAAATACTGTGTGGAAGAAAAATAATCCTGGAAGAGGGTAATGAAGAAATTACAATGATATTAATCCTGACCAAAATTTCCAACGGGCTGCCAATTTCTCTTGCAGCCATTGGCCACAAAAGTTTGAAATAAATTAATTAGCTAATGCTGAAACCCAGGAAAGCTCTGTGCTTTCTTTTCACCTACTGCTTATTTTAGAGCCCTGTAAGGAAGTGGTGTGAAGCTTTATAACTACTTTTGTTGGCTTTTTATTTTTTTCACTTTCTGAGCATGGAAAATGGATACATTTTTAGTATGAATAATGTGTAAAAACCTGGTGTAAATCCAGATTGTGTAGCTCAAATCAAGATGTTTACACATTTGACTCATGAACTGGGATTTCCTTTAAATTGTGGATAGTAACTGATGTCTTCTTCATAAGACATTGAGAGAGAGAGAGAGAATGCGAATAAATGCCTATAGCCTTCAGAAATTTCTGGCATTTGCTTGTTTAATCTGAGAGAGTCTACACTTTTCATATCTTTTAGCCACCTTGCTGAATTCTGCAGAATTCACTATGGTTTAAAGTTTTATTAGCTTATTTAAACAAAACAAAAAAAATACCAGTCAAAGGTTTGACTATTGGGAACTTTAATTATGTGGGAAATTGAGCTTGTATTATTTACAGTATCTATGCAGGTCAATTTCATTAAGGAGTGTACAACACGCACCTTATAGTACACATTAATATGAATAAAAACCACACTTGATGTGTAGTGTCTTTCATATCTAAGAAGTATAGGGATCCCTGCTAGTCCACTTCAGTGGCAAGTGCAACTCTATCTGGGGGAGAGTGCAGTAAGTGTTTAACATTGCACAGCAACACTACGCAGTCGTTTAAGACAGAATGTGGAGTTAATCATAGTTATTTAAGATTGCAGGAGAAAATTTAGGTCGGCTGAATGTAGTTGTTGAATTGGAATTGTGCTCACGATACTGGGGCTAGTACCCCTGTGAATTACCATAAATGGTTAAGACCTTTTAACTTTATATCTTATCTGAAAGACCTGCAAGAGCATATTGCTGTCCCTTAGTACAATGCTGAAGCATTGATTCAGTACTGATTTATGGCAAAGTGTGCCACCTACTGAATACCACTTCCTGTAGCATCCTAAGTTTTGCTTTTCTCCCATTCAAATACTGATCATAGCTGACTCTGTTCAATGTATGAAATCTGACAAGGTCACATCCTGAGGCAATTATGACTACAGGCTGCTAGTAGTATTTCTTACATGTGAATATATAACATATATATGTAAATGTTGTAATAGGTAGTCCTTTATTAGCTGTAACTGAAACTGCACCTGAGAAAGATAACATTGCACAAGGCTATACCAGTTAAAGAAGAAATTCTTTGTAATGATTTTAAAACTAGGCCTATGCTAGATCTAAATTCATATTCACGTGACTCTCAGGTCAGACCGAGCTGCTTTTGTTCTGCAGTTTTTGGATTGGATTAAGCAACATGTCCTCATGGTTTTAAAATGATGTGCAGTCTCCAAGAATTGTGTATTAGAAATGGATTAGCTTGTCCATAAGGAGTTGGCCAAGTCAAATATTTCACTCTCTGTGTCAGCTTCTGTGCCACTCTTTTTTTAATTTGCTGTGGCATTTATACTGTCTTGTTTCTGTGCTCGTGTTTATCATATGATCCCCTTCATATAGTACACTGGTCCAGAAGTATTGATCCATGCAGGATGCATCATGAATTATTTGAGGTTGGCTGTAAGGAGAATCTTTGTCAAGCCAGCTAAACTAGATGATTGGACTTAAAATCTTGATGATGTGATATCAACAGAGTAAGGTTATGATTTACATTTATTTCCCATGTAAAATGTCACTTTGTAAAAAAAGGTAATATTGACATTATTTGCAATGAAATTCTGCCTGGAGCAAAATGTTTAGTGCCTAGTAAAAGCAAGATCTACATCTCTACAGAATAAGAGCGTCTCTCTTTTCTCCCCCTACCCTTTCCCCCAATAAATGAGAAAAGTAAACTGATGATTTCTCTATTTATGTAAAGTGGAAAGTGCACCTTATTCCATTGAGAAAAGGGACATATTTGGCTCAGTCTTCATAAGTTCTATTAAGAGAGCCATCTGTATGTGAGAGCTAATTAATTTTCCTCAAAGTTATGCATCTCCGCAGATAAAGCTGATGCAGACTAAAATGAATTGCATTATCGTGATTAGACTATTGCAAACAGGGTTTTTAAAAATACTTTCTGTATTCTGCCCCTGAATCTCTTCATTAGGGTTGACTTCCGTAATCTATCATTAGAACCACTCTTTTTTTTAAAATTCCTTTTCAATATGATTTGTTTTTTAATTTTAGCTTGATAATTTCCACTTTTGGAAATGGTTAGGTGCATACATTGAAAGGAACAGGTGCCTTGTTTATTGAAGGTTAAAGAGAGGCCATTTAAAGGTGGACTAAACACTATCTTTTTACAAAAGCAAAATTCATGGGTAGGTTTAATTAACGTCAAGTTACTTTTTGGAAGGTAATATTACAGATTACCATTGATGTGGTCAGAAAGGTAACAGGATACAAATACAAGCTACATGTCTGTCCTAATGTAGCCAGAAGCTTTCAAGACATTTTCCAAAAACTGAAATCTTTCTAAGGTGGAAGATAGGTTGGGTTACATATATTGCTATCTATGCCTTTTCGACTCTGGATAGCCCTGACCTCACATCTTTCAGAAAATGGAGAAAGTGACAGTGATGGTAGTCACATGTTTAGAGCCCAATCCAAAGGTGACTGAAGTCAATAGAGGCTTTTCGTTGACTTTATTGGACTTTGGATCAGGCCCTTCATTCTCCACTAATGGTAAAAAGGATTAGATCCTCCTATGTGGAATCAGTGATGGAAACTTCATCAGTGGAAAAATCCATAAATTAGCTATGAGAGAGAGACAGAATACATGTAGAGTCATCTTGGATCTTGTAACCTCTATGAACTGATCAGAGCTTAAGCAAAGGGAGACATTATTCAAATATTCGCCTGCTACACCTGTCAATCAGCCAATGCCCAAATACAAGATACATTGTGTGGCCAAAACCCAAAATAAGGGACACAGAGAAATGCTTCCTGCAGGGAACAGAAAGTGATGTGGGATCAGTTCTACCAAATTGGTGTGGAATGTAGACCACTTTGAGCCTGAAATGACGGACATTTTAGAGGCCTGTAAACATCTAGCTGAGCACTCTCCTTATCAATACATGGAATATAGGTTCAACAGACCAAAATCTAACTAGACATCTGTATATGCACCTATAAATATGTGGCATCTCTCTAGATAGCACCAACCTATTGCATGCTTATGAGAGCTGAATGTATCTATACAAATTTCCATTCATTTTTAGTATACCATATGTAACTTACAGATAGACATACATTATGCTGAAAGAACCATTGTCAAATCCCTGCTGGAACTCCTAAGCATTTTTATGGATATCTATGTGAAGGTTATAATGAATCATAATAAAAAACTGGGAAAAAATGAAATGTTTAACACGTTACCATCTTTTCTTACCTGCCAAGAATGGAGTCTGGGGTTCTGGGTGTCCTCTGTTAGAATTAGCAGTACAAACCCCTAAGTCCTTTTCTGAACTCCTTCCTTGTTAGGCAATTGCAATGTCTTTATCTCTCATAAGGGAGACACAAAACTGTAAAGTTGGATCTTGGCAGGCAAATAGTGGAGCTGAGCTTCATATATGTTGTATTAAATTGTCAACAGATCTGTCCCCTTTAAGTGTCTGCATAAATTCTGTTACTGATTTGGCATCTTCTAAGTAAGGTTTGTTTTTAAAAGCTTTTTCAGTTTACCTTTTAAGCTACTATTTAGGAATGTGTAAGAAATCCTCTAGTTCAGTGTAGATACTTATGAAAGGCTGAGTGGTCATGTGGGGCCAAATTCTGTTCCTGTTCGAAGCCACTGACCTCAATAGGACCAGAGTTGGCCTATAGATTTGATACAACCAGTAGGCTTCGTCTCCAAACTGTAGATCTGGAGAAGTTCAAAAGCCACTGAAGGATCCTGGGCACTTTCTGAGAGCATCACAGCTCCCCATCAAACTGCTGTCCTGTCCACTTCCAGTTACTTGATCTTCATACTGCTGACTTAAAATGCTGTTCTTTAAAATGCAGCAAATAGGTGGGCGTTGGCATTTCATAGAATCATAGAATATCAGGGTTGGAAGGGACCTTAGGAGGTCATCTAGTCCAACCCCCTGCTCAAAGCAGGACCAATCCCCAATTTTTTGCCCCAGATCCCTAAATGGCCCCCTTAAGGATTGAACTCACAACCCTGGGTTTAGCAGGCCAATGCTCAAACCACTGAGCTATCCCTCCCCCGAGTTTCCAGGTTTCCCACAAAACCGAGACTTTTGAAGACGTTGTTTTAATACGCTCTTTCTTCTGTGTTATTTTTGTGCTGAAAATGGTGCGTATGTATATGTACATATAGAATGGGGGCCAGATTGTCTCCCTCTGGGGCCTCCTCCCAGGACACCGGGCCCTCTTCTGACAGGTGGGAAAATGAAAGTTCCAGGTGGAGTCAGTCCCTGGGATCACAGGTAGGAGCTGGGAGCTGAGGTGACAGTTACAGCAATGGCACCTACTGAACTTTCAGACAGTGGTGATGCCATGAAACTCTTTCCTTATATTTTGGTTCTGGACGCTAATTTCTCACTGTTGTTTGCCTCTACACCTGTTTCACAGTGCCCCTCCCTGTCCCCCTCCCTTCTATCCTTTCCTTCATGCGGCCCTCAATATTGCCTTTCCCTTTCTTGTTCCTATTAACCATTCCCCCTTATGCACACCAGCCCAGCCCATCCCTTTCTATAGCTATTTTTTTAAGAACAAGTAAAACAAGAAAACATAAAATTAATGATCTTCACCCTGATTGCTCTGCTTGTATTGTTCTTCCTTCTCCCCTGCCCATACTTTAGCTGTGTCATTTATGTACATAGTGAGCTCCTTGGGGCAGGCTACTGATCCTGACTCGTCCTAGCATACTACTACCAATAATAAGCATTCACCGTTTAATCTTGTATTAGGGGACAGAAAATCTCTGGATTCTCTGATTGTTTCTTCCGAGGGAGGGGAGATTTTATACATGCATTCCATTTGTAGCCATTGACAGACGTGGGAGGCCTTTTCTGAAAAAGATTGCATGTGTGAATGGGCGTATACAGGCATGCACATACATATTACCGCCGTGCTTCAGGCCTTAAACCAAACTCTTAACTACTTGTGGTTAGGAGGAAACTTTTCCCTGTGTGAGGGTTATCCCATAGTCATCTGCTGGGGGATTTCTTGCTGAGGGTTATCCCATAGTTATCTGCTGGGGGATTTCTTGCTCCTTCCTCCAAAGCATCTAGTAGCAGCCACTGTTTGTCACGAGGTAGAGAACTAGAGAGGGACCATTGGTCTGATTAAGTATGGCTGCTCCTGTGTAGGTAAGTCATTCTGAACCCCAGTGTGAGGTTACTCCTACATTCCATGCTTAGGATAATTAAGCATCTGTGTCAGATTTGTAGTTAAGGTTTTAAAAACACCATCCCCTCTCCAACCCCCCCACACCCTGTTTGTTTTAAAGGAAAACACTTTGCATGGTAAGAGAAGGAAAGACTTATTTATTCAAAGGCTGGGTGTGGAGAGGACTGTTAATATGATGATTTCTGGAGCATTATCTGTATTCACTGTCTCTTCTTCTTTCTGTCTACTGAGTTTCTC
Organism: Macrochelys suwanniensis; assembly: GCA_033296515.1. Lineage (NCBI taxonomy): Eukaryota > Metazoa > Chordata > Testudines > Chelydridae > Macrochelys > Macrochelys suwanniensis. The sequence goes on along the minus strand of CM065776.1, from coordinate 236,843,742 downwards.
TCTGAATATCCAAGGAGTTTTGTGGTCATTGATAAACAAACCATTCTGTTAACCAGAGAAATTAATAGGCACCCAAGCAAGTATTTAGAGACTGTTTTAAAAATAAGTTAAATAGCATGCTCTGTACCATTAAGATGACTGATTTCTCTTTCACAGGACTTGGCTATTTCTAAATGTGATGATGCAATGCGTGTGTGTCTGTTGCATATCCTATGCAGATTACGTTAGCACAGAAGAATGCATGAGTATAACTTTAGGTTATATTTAAGGTTCCACAGCTTTCCACTTCATCAAATACTTCAGGATATTTTCATTTTAAAAGCGACAGAGGGTCCTGTGGCACCTTAGAGACTAACAGAGGTACTGAAGCATAAGCTTTCGTGGGTGAATACCCACTTCTTCGGATGCACGGAGTTTTCCACTCCGTGCATCCGAAGAAGTGGGTATTCACCCACGAAAGCTTATGCTTCAATACCTCTCTTAGTCTATAAGGTGCCACAGGACCCTTTGTCGCTTCTACAGGTCCAGACTAACACGGCTACCCCGCTGATACTTCATTTTAAAACAAAACCCTGTTATAGGTAACATTGTATTCTGAAGTCTTTGTTTCTCCTCACCCCTTCGTCTTGATAGGCTGGGATGAAAACACTTATTTAATGTTTGTCTTTGTTTTTTATTGTTGTCTAATGGGTTTTAAAAAACTTTAATATTCATTTCATTTTAATGTGGGGCTGTAGATGTATGCAAAACTTATAAAGCACATATGGTAACAGTCCCTTCCCTGAAAGCCTTATCATCTAATTTCAATGTCATATTATATGAGCAATAGTTTAGATGTTGATATCCTAGAAGAGGAGATCCATATATTGAAAAGTCATGAAAGAAACTGGCTTTAAGGAAGGGTTTGAAGGAGAGAGCAGTATGTGTTTCATACCGAAAAGGGAATAATAGTTTCATGTATATGACACTGATTCAGGAAAGCACATGTCTCACTGCTTTTCTCGATAGGAGCCTATATGCGCGTTCTCAGTAAGCAGACTCTCTTTGATTGAGATCTGAATTTTGGTTAGTGTGGCTTTGCTGAACAACAAAAACACATTATTAAAAGCAGCCAAAGAAGCCTAGGATGCTACAATAACAGCAGGAAGGTGGCACTTCTTTCTTCTTTGTCCCTTTTAAAATGTAGTGCATTCACCACTTATCTCTCCCAATGTATCTTGTTTGGATACTTTTAAATATTAACACTGGCTGTCAGGTTTTGATCAAAGTTTCTTTTGCTCTGGTGTTGTAATGAGAGACCTCTTTGTTTAACTCCCTAATCATGTCCTTTCCAAAGAGGCATGGTAGGGAGCTAGTGTGGCTTTTTGAGCTGTGTTAACTTGTACAGTGGAGGCTTGAATGTTGGATTCATCATGCTCCCTTTTCATATTAAAGTTTCCCTCCATACTGCACTGCATTGGTAATGCTGTCACATGGTATCTCATGAGTTTCCAACCTATTCCTTCCATATCACTGTGGTCCAAAGGATAAGAGTCCGCAGACCTGATTTGGGATTCTGTTCCCCCAGCTTTGTCATTCACCTGCTGTGTGACCTTGAATGAGTTGCGTCGCCACACTGTGACTTAGTTTGCACGTCTTCAAAATAGTGGCGAATGCCGCTTGCTTTCCTTTTTAAATTACTTTGAGATCTGTAAAGTGCTACCTAAGGATCGAGTCTTAATTAGTATGTCAACTGTGTCAACTTATGTTTCATGAAGCAAGGATAGATAGTTAATGTTTTATTCAGCTTCTAGTAACTGATGTTCCCCAAACTAAGATTCCCTTACTTGCTTCATCTGTGACAAGAGTTGTCTTGGGTCACGGTGTTGGAAGGGATGACTTTGTTGCCTTTAAGTATATACAATTTTTAATTCACCCCACATAACTCAAACTGTACCAGATGTCACATTTACAGCTGCTATCGGCGTCTCCATAACGGGTAAATGTTCCATGTGACCATGCAATGCCGTTAATAAATTCAGTAAAGCTGTTCTTCTTTAAGATGACTTTTTTTCCCCCAATGACAATTTCTAGTCCAGAAACGCATGAAAGCTAAAAACCGGTTCCTAAGTGAATTTCCTGTTTGTTCACTTTTTTCTCTAATACACTCTTTGTGTGTCTGAATGAAACAGAATTAGGGCTAATTTAGTTGATTGGCTGAAAAACAAAAGTATTCAGGGATAAGAATGGGAAATGAGAAGGCCTCTTTGTAATGTTATTTCTTTGCATAATTATAATAGATTGTAATTATATACTTGAGGTTTTTTGAAAACATTGGATTTGCTGTAAACATAGTCACATGATATGTGTAATTGTTCATTTTCATCAATTTAAGCCCAATCTTAGTTCTGGGGATGTGTGCGTCAGCACCTATAATAACATTTATTATTTATTATAATAACATTTCCTTCTCCAGCAGCATGACATGTTGCATTAAACTGAATCTTCAATTCCTTGGGGGGTCTGGGTCCCAGGTTTGTTATTAATCAGTTATTTGGGGCTGTAAAAAAAGTACATGATACTCTACAAATGTAGAATAAGATGCCACCCAAAGCTTATAATCAAAGACAGCAGTCCAGGGAAGGGAGGGTGTTAGAGAGAACAAAGGGGGAAAGGTTCCCCGAAGGAGGGAGGAGAATGTCTTGTGTCACTATGCCTAATATAGTGAATGCAAATGGGAAGGGGGAAGGTTTAGAAGATAAAATAAAAAAAGAACAAGTTAAAAATCACTTAGATAAGTTAGATGCCTGCAAGTCACCAGGACCTGATGAAATGCATCCTAGAATACTCAAGGAGCTAATAGAGGAGGTATCTGAGCCTCTAGCTATTATCTTTGGTAAATCATGGGAGACAGGAGAGATTCCAGAAGACTGGAAAAGGGCAAATATAGTGCCCATCTATAAAAAGGGAAATAAAAACAACCCAGGAAACTACAGACCAGTTAGTTTAACTTCTGTGCCAGGGAAAATAATGGAGCAAGTAATTAAGGAAATCATCTGCAAACACTTGGAAGGTGGTAAGGTGATAGGGAATAACCAGCATGGATTTGTAAAGAACAAATCACGTCAAACCAATCTGATAGCTTTCTTTGATAGGATAACGAGTCTTGTGGATAAGGGAGAAGCGGTGGATGTGGTATACCTAGACTTTAGTAAGGCATTTGATACGGTCTCGCATGCTATTCTTATCAATAAACTAGGGAAATACAACTTAGATGGGGCTACTATAAGGTGGGTGCACAACTGGCTGGATAACCGTACTCAGAGAGTAGTTATAAATGGTTCCCAATCCTGCTGGAAAGGTATAACGAGTGGGGTTCCGCAAGGGTCTGTTTTGGGACCGGCTCTGTTCAATATCTGCATCAACGACTTGGATATTGGCATAGAAAGTACGCTTATTAAGTTTGCAGATGATACCAAACTGGGAGGGATTGCAACTGCTTTGGAGGATAAGGTCATAATTCAAAATGATCTGGACAAATTGGAGAAATGGTCAGAGGTAAACAGGATGAAGTTTAATAAGGACAAATGCAAAGTGCTCCACTTAGGTAGGAACAATCAGTTTCACACATACAGAATGGGAGGAGACTGTCTAGGAAGGAGTACGGCAGAAAGGGATCTAGGGGTTATAGTGGACCAGAAGCTAAATATGAGTCAACAGTGTGATGCTGTTGCAAAAAAAGCAAACATGATTCTGGGCTGCATTAACAGGTGTGTGGTGAGCAAGACACGAGAAGTCATTCTTCCACTCTACTCTGCGCTGGTTAGGCCTCAACTGGAGTATTGTGTCCAGTTCTGGGCACCGCATTTCAAGAAAGATGTGGAGAAATTGGAGAGGGTCCAGAGAAGAGCAACAAGAATGATTAAGGGTCTAGAGAACATGACCTATGAAGGAAGGCTGAAGGAATTGGGTTTGTTTAGTTTGGAAAAGAGAAGACTGAGAGGGGACATGATAGCGGTCTTCAGGTATCTAAAAGGGTGTCATAAGGAGGAGGGAGAAAACTTGTTCATCTTAGCCTCTGAGGATAGAACAAGAAGCAATGGGCTTAAACTGCAGCAAGGGAGGTTTAGGTTGGTCATTAGGAAAAAGTTCCTAACTGTCAGGGTGGTTAAACACTGGAATAAACTGCCCAGGGAGGTTGTGGAATCTCCATCTCTGGAGATATTTAAGAGTAGGTTAGATAAATGTCTATCAGGGGTGGTCTAGACAGTAATTGGTCCTGCCATGAGGGCAGGGGGCTGGACTCGATGACCTCTCGAGGTCCCTTCCAGCCCTAGAATCTATGAATCTATGAATAGGAGAAAGGAGGAGGAAAGCTTGAGTGAAAGTGTGAGGCTGGGAGCAGTTGGTGAAGGGAGGACTGGGAGGAAAGTAGGGAGAGCAGAAATGAGCTGCAGGTTAGGCTGAGATTGTGTTGAGCCTTGAAGGATCCTAGGAGGATCTTAGATTTGTTGTGGGCTGGCTGGGAAACCAGTGGAGGGATTTGAAGGGGAGGTGTTTGTTGCTTTCCTCAGTAAGTTTGGATGCTCCCTTGTTAATGGGACTCACGTGCACCAGTGGAACAGACCTCTCCCCTACAGATTTGTGTGTGTACGTGTTTGAGCTGCACCGCCTGCAGGATACAGCTCATGTTCTGTGTAAATGAAAAAGGGGGGCGACTGTGTGTGAACAGACTCGGTTATCTGTAGGTGTAGCTCAGTCCTCGTTTAGTGGCTATCTTGCAGTGCGCAGTGGAGATTGCAAGGGTGAAAGTGGTGTTAGGGTCTCAGCAATCTGTCATCCCTCCCCAGTGCCATGCCCACTCTCCTGTCCACTGCTGGGAGGTAGGGGGTTCTCACTCCTGGAGTGCTCTTCATTTTCTCCTTAGCTCTCGGGTGAAGGAAGTGCTTGTGCTCCCACCCGCCTACCCATTTGGGATAGCTCTCTTTCCTCAGCCCTTCAAAGGAAGGGTTACCAGTGATGCTTTGTCTTCCTATGCAGCTCCTCCATAAACACCCCCACCCCTTGTAGCAGATGGAAGTGGGTCTGAATGAGTGCCTTCATCTGCTCTGGCTGCCAGATTAACTTTCTCCATTCCCTCCACGGCATTGGAGTGAGCAGGTTGCAGGTAAACCTGCCTTTGGTCTGGCAGGGTGAGCAGAGCACAAACGGGCAAAGAACATACTCCCACCATTGCATATGGGCTTCATAAGGGAGCAAGTACTGGTACCAGTACTCCGTGCTTTAGTTTGCTTGGCCCATTTTGAGTCCTTGGGGTATCAGTTTGTGTCTCTCTCACATTCATGTAGCTACATAACCAGTTTAGTTAGAGGCATTGATTCTTTTCAGAGGAGCTTCAACTCTTCTGATTTTTGCACCTGCAAATAATTGCAGGCACATTTTATAGCAGTACCTGATTTACAGGTGCAATTGGGTAGCTGAATGTTGAACGGCTATGAAGTGTGCTATCAAGATTGTTTGCAGGTGCGAAATCAGAGGCTGCTTCTGGAAATCAAGCCTGTTATCTGGAGATGAAGGGAAGGACAGTTCTTGGCTTTTAGTGTCTGGGTTTATATTTTTAAAGGCTTGGTTTGGGTTTCTCTGCACATACACTCGAGCTATTTCAGGAAGATAAACATATAAATGTTTTATCTCCTTGATTTGCCATTGACCATTGTGCTGGGTGCTAGCAGATGGAATTTTTTAAATTAAATATAATTTATCTAATGCAAACAGGAAATATAATAATGAGGTTTATTTTGTGTAATATGACTTGAAGTACTTCTGAAAAATAACTTTTTTCCCTTTGAGGGCTGTTAAAAACAAAATCAAACCCCAAGCCACATTTTAGTAAAAATAAGGAATCTCAAACAAGAAAACCGCATCTGATATGTAAGAATTGCAGCAAAGCTGAAAATTAATAATCAGTGAGTTGGTTATGCAAGACACTGAACTCATTATGAGTTTGAGGAAATCTGTATATAATTTATTAAACATCAAATTGTTCTAGCCTAAGCAATAAAAATGTTTAAGCCCTCTGATTAGAAGTTTAAAAAGTGCTTAATCTGCAGTTTTTGGTCCCAGTCCTACAAAGGCATTCAGTGGATATGTCTTTTGCAAGATCTGGGCCTAAAATGAAGTGCAGATTAAGTACTTTAATATCTGATCAGATGGATTTAAACATTTCAGCTGGCAGTGATTTTATTCTTAAAGATTTCTTCTAATGTAAAAACTTCAGGTAAGTATAGGTATACCTAAAATAACTAAAAACAAAAATAAAACCTTTTCCTACCCCCTTTTATTTTAACATCTGGAAAGTAGGCATACTACTTTAATTATAATGGAATAAAATATCAAGTGAGTGATCACATCAGGCATGGACACTTACCAAATCACAGTGAGATAACTGTGAATAACTCTCTAGTTTCAACAATTTGCATGGCCATTAACAATTGATGGATTTCCCTTAGAACCACATTATCTATGGCAGCAGGACCTAGTCCGGTGTACCATTTCTGCATATTAACTACCAGAGAAATTCCCAAAAGTAGTGTTAATAAAACTATAACAGCAAGGTGAGTGTTATAGATAGGATTTTTAAGCCAACTTTTTGGAAGGCAGGGAACTATTTCAAGCAATCAAATACCTTATTTCTGTCCCCTGCTCTCCCTTTAAATACAATATTGCTGTTCTGTATCTCTTAATGCAAGCACATTGTTAACTTACTGCCTGCCTTGCTCTTAGACTCAAATATTGGTTTGGAAATACAGAGAAGTTTATAAAAGGTGCTTTTAACATGTATTTTTATTTTATTGTATTTTATTTTTGGACGTGACACAAATCTCAAGTAGCTTTTACATATGTTCAGTATATGATAAATCATGTATGCATGACTAAATTGGGCAGCCATCGATTGCTAGACATAAAGCAAAGATGTGTGTGTCAAGATGTGTTTTCTTTCTGGGGAACATGCCATCATTTTAATAAATGCCCTTGTAGTCCTGCTTCTCTCCTCCCCCAACCAATCCCTCTTGGTAATTTCTTCTGCTGCCTCCGGAATATCAAAATTTTCCAAGTCCTACTGTCAGTGAGGGTGACTTGTTCAGCCATGAACCTCTCCACTATGTTTGTCTGACTGCTGCTGTGGCAAGAATAAAGTGATTAAATGAGATGCTGGGGTGGGAAGGGAGAATAATCAAACCGTGAGAGTTGTTAGGGCTCTGTGAAGTTACATGGATGACACTTCAAAGATCATGGGTACAAGGCTCCCAGGCACGTTTTCCTGTAGATTATTCCCTGCCCTAAATAAATACAAAAATACCATAGTAACTGGATAATTTGCACACACAATGTGATCACTTTTCTACCACTTTCCCCCTAATATTAATGGCAGAGTAGATTAGTACGGTCTACTCTTTATTATTATTATTATTATTATTATTTTTATTTTTATTTTATTTATTCTGTAGATGCTCTGGTATGTTGCAAAGTTATATACATAATTAAAGCTGTTACAATTGTTAACACAAGTGACCAAGTACTCTCTGGTGCTTTATCCGTGCTTTCCTGTTGGTTTGTTCACTTAAGCATATGCACATTGTTCACATATTACATGGTTCACCCACATACGTGCAGAAGGCTAGATAGTAAAGGTGAAGCGGATGGTCCTATGTGGACCAATGCAAATAGGAAGGATTTGAGAGCAAAGTCTTACCTCTGAGAGGGTCCTGCCTTGGGCACAAACCAGACAGAATCTTGAGAAGCTAAGTAAAGAGCTCAGCTGGTATTGGTTTTATTGGTGAGACGTATGATTAAAGATCCTGCTTCAATACCTTGCATCTCGGTTAAAGACTTCATATACTATAATAATAATAATAATAATAATGCCTTATAATATATCTGTCGGTTTATGAGTAGCCATTGCAGCTATGGAAGGCTGGGCTCACTGCTCCCATGCATCTTGGTATGGAGGAGTTTCTGTAAGTGCTGCAGGTTCCAGATCAACTTCAATGAACAACGACCACTTAGATCAGGCCTGCACAACATGCGGCCTGGGGGCCGCATTCGGCCCGCGGGGGCTCACCGTGCGGCCCGCGGGGGGGTGAGTTCCCATCCGCTCTCCAAGGGTTGCTGCTGTCTGGAGGTGCCTGCCTTCCACGCCTTCCTCATTCACACCTCATTCATTCATCAGGGCAATTGAATACAAAGTGCGGGGAAGATCTTATTCTACTTCTAGCAAAAAGACATTTTTCTTTTACCTTAATTATACTACCTTAGGGGCCCGCTATAACATATTACCAAGGTTCAATACAAAGTCATATAAAAGTTGCACAAAAATGCATAATGCAGAGATTTATCTACAACTGCATTGATTGACTGTTGTGTGCAGTAATATAGTGACCCCTGGGGGGGTGGGATGAAGAGGGGTGTGATGGTGGGGCTGAGCGGGGAGGGGGTGGGTCCTATTTTACTGCTGTGATCTGGTCACCCTATGCGTGCTGTTTCTTTCCCCTCTACAGGCTTCCACACCCCAGCGCTGGGGAAGGAGGGGTTGTTTCAGTGGGGCGTGCGGCATTGGGCGGGGGTGTTTCTGCAGGGCTGGGGGTTTTTGGCCCTCAGCTGTTTTCTTTGGAGTAATATGGCCCTTGCCGCTTTACGAGTTGTGCAGGCCTGACTTAGATTAAAGGAAGGGAAGGTGAAGTCCATGTTTGAGAAGAAAGGACCAACTTTCCTAATAACGAGATGGTGAGAGCTTTTCTAGATCAAGGCTGCAACCTGGAGATGGTGAGAGCCTTTCTAGATCAAGGCTGCAACCTGCCATGAAGTGGAAGTAACATGATGTTTCCCACCTTTTGCCCTGATCCTTTTACTTGTATACTATTTCCTCCCACACCTTGCTTCTCTGTTGTCTGTCATCTCTGTTGAGATTGTAAGCACCTTGTCAGTAGGGACCGCCAATTCTTATTATGTGGTTTTACAGTGGTGCTCCAATCTTGACTGACGTCTCAAGATCCTAGAGGGATAAAAATAAGACATGAAGTACAGTAACTAATGCAGATAACTCTCTTTTGGTTAATGCAAAAGAACATTGTTGAACTTCAGTGAACATAGACATTTTTATTTTTTATTGTTTCCAGTTTTAGTGGATTGTGATTTGTAACTTGGGCTATAATGAAATGATTGCAGGTGAGTTCTGCTGTGTCATGTGTGTCTGTAAAATTAGGGGGTTAGAAATCTTAAGACATTTGCTACTGTGACTTTAATCCTGAATTGTCCTATTGGTGTGATAGTATATTATTATTATTTATTATTTATTTTATTTACTTTAACTTAGTTTACTATGAGTAGTTTCACAATTGATGCATTGATCAGTATAATGGCATTTTGTGGTCTTGTTACAGGCAAGGACTATAATTAATTAACTGACTGGATAACCGAAGTATAGAATCTAGCATGTGTTTGTAAACAAATTTCATTAGGAAATAGTTAAGGTTGAAAAGCAGGTATCAGTAGATTCTCTCTAAAATACAGATAATGTATTACAAATTCTAAGTACAATAATTCTTCTACTTTAAAAAGTAAAGTATGAAAGTCTCTAAAAATGAACAACTAAAGGATGTAGCCACTTCACTCTTCATTTACTGTTGCTCCATAACTGAAAACGTGTGTGTAATATATAATTTTAAACACCCAAACTTCCCAGAAAAACTCTACTCTGAGATGAGATGCTGTGTGCAAAATTTCAGGAAGATCAGCTTCTCTTTGAGGAAGGTAACATTAAACAAATACTAGATATGCTGTTGAAAACTGGATTTACAATGTGGAGTTAACATTAGCCTGAACTAAGGAGTCACTATTGGGTCTGCCAGAATCACATCTGAATGTGATTAAAATTAAAAAGGAAACCAGTATCGTAAATGGGAAATAGTTTTCCCGTAGTGCCTCCAGGCAAATCATCATTTATATCGGACTGCTGAAAAGTCAGATTTAATTTATTTTCTGGAGAAAATGTGTCAAATTTTTGCTTTTGTTATATTGTATTTGTTTGCCTCAATCTGAAAAGAGCCATGGTATTCTTCAAATTACAGATACACAGAGCCCTGCATGGATACAAAAATGTGTATCTGCATCCGATCCGCAAAAATGGTCTGCGGAGATCTGTGGATTTTGGGGGCTCTATAGATACAGGGCCCTCCTTTCGAAGGAGGGGTCTCATCCTGCATCCCTTACTCAGGTGAGCAAGGATTACTCAGGTGAGTAATCTCGCTGATTCCAGTGACTAAATGATTGACGAATGAGACCCCTGCTTTGAAAGGTATCAGCACGTTAATTGTTTTTTTCAGAACACGTGTGATTCACTCCAGGCTAGCCAGAAATCACTTTGCACATCCTTTGCCTTTTCTCTAAGGTGGCAGCAGCGTATCCTATTTGTTCCATTTCAGCAGGTCGTCTAATGTGGCTTAAGAGAGTCAGCTCTCACTTATTACGGGTGTGTTTTCTGCGTGGGCCTCGGCGTGCCATTTTAACATAGGTGGCGTTAAATTCCCATTGATTTTTTTCCGCCAGCTTTTTGATTTCTGCGAAGACTGGCATTAATTTTTCACAAAAATGAAATCTATAAATGACCTTGCGCGAGAGCACCAGCTCTGCGGATTCCAGCTCCTAAGTAATAGGCTTGTGAATGTTCCCCCTTGCAGTGCAGGCGCCAAGGGAGAGGGTATTCAGCAGTTACAGTTGGATATATTTGCTTCCTACCTGCTGGTTTCAAACAGTATTAATTTTTATGCCTTCATTGTGCATTGAGTTTAATTAAAAGCAGCGCTGCTCATAACAGTGCTGGTAGAGATTTTTTTCCCCCACTCCCTCTAAAATGAATAAAACAAATAGGCATCTGGTATTTGTTTTGTATAACACAATGCTCATAAAATGAAGAGTAATAAAACATAATTATCTGTAAAGGCTTGGTTTATAAGCCTAAGAATGAGCTCGTTTCTGCTTTGTTTTAATTCTACCCACAGGATAAAGGATCCCTTTGTACTTTTTCCTTTTTTTTTTTTTAACCCCTCTCCCAGTTAGTGAAGAGTTAGTGATTAGAACATTTGAAACCGTTCCTTTCATATAATGATGGGTGGGTGCTCCTTATTTATCTAAATGGACCCTTTTAATGTAAATAACACGTAAAAACAATAGCCTTTCAACCAATTGAAATTCTATCAGTTACATGGTTAAACGTTTAACAGGGGAAATATGGGTGTGTGTGGGGGGGGGGGGGTACTGCAGCACCCCCACATTCTAGGCGGTGCTCCTCCCTGCCAGCCCCACACCCAGGACTCCCCGCTGCCGGCCCCGTGCCACAGGTCCTGGCTGCTGGCCCATCCTCGGGGCTCTGCATGGGCCAGCAGCGGGGATCCCCGGGCATGGGGTGGACAGCGGGGATTCCTGGGCGGAGTTTAATCGTTAACAGAAACCGATAAGCATCTAACTTCTTGGTTAACCGGTTAACAGGTTAAACTTTTATATCCCTACTTTTATGGGGCAGCCATAAGGGTGAGAGTAGGAGAAGTAGTTACCACCATCCTTTAACATTTCCCTCCATTTTTGTTTGTTTGTTTAAAGGATCTAGTATAGATCCTTAGTTTATAAGTATAAGGAACAAAGGCCAAAATTTTCAGACATGGGCCCCTAAAGTTAGGCACTTCAGTAAAAGGGGTCTGATTATTTTTTCCAGAGTACATGGGTGCCTGTAGTTTCCCAGTAACTTCAGTGTAAAGCATAGAGTCTGGATTTGGGTTTGGCACCACAGATTTGGTCCCTACCTTTGATGGAATTTTCTCAGCTGCTGAATTCGTTTGATTTTGGTCCTCGCTGGAGCATTGCGGACCTGATCCAAAGCCCATTCAAGTCAATAGGAGACTTATCATTGACTTCAAGAGACTTTCAATCAGGTTACATTGTGGTGTCCCTTAGATTTTATTTTTAAAGCAGACAACATTGATGGTTTGCTTTGCATTGCTGCAACCCTGCAAAATCCATTTATCAGTATCAAAAAGTAGCTGTGCTGTGGGGTTTTGCTAACAGTTTCTGCAGCAGTGCCTGTGCCTGTAGGGGCTACATCTCTTGAGAATGTCTTCATTGCTTCCATCCAGCACCCTGTGTCAGGTGAAGATCACATCCTCCCATGGTTGTGTGTCCGCTACCGCAAGATTAAAGAAGAAGCTAGAGTTGGTAGCAATCACACCACATACCTTTTCACTAGTGACAGTTTTATGTGCTTCCAGGATGCTGCAGATCCTTGTATGTGATATCGACCCAAGCCTTTGCATTAAAGTCCAGTTTTTTACTAGGAAGAGGTGGAACAAGAACACTTAAGACTGCTAGATCTGAAAGTTAGGTGTCTCAACAGTTCATCTGAATTGCAATGGCAAAGTATCAGAAAATTCCTTGCAGGGAATCAGTGTTGATGAAAAATTTGCATGACGTGTCTGTTTTTATTAATTACCAGTTTGAATAATAATGTTATCGAACTTGTTCACAAGAACTATAGATTCAATCCTGTGGCGTTCTGAGTGCCTTCAACTCACTGACACTTTGCACCTCGCAGATTCAGGCCCTAGTCTTGTTTGCACCATTAATTAAACAGGTACAGAAGCCTCAAATCCTTTTTTGCCCCCTTGCATGAATTGTAACCTTCTCAAAGGCAGATCCGCGTGAGGCGCTGCTTCCTGTCTGCAAGGCAAGCCTTATAATTTTGAATATTGATTAACAGCTGCTTTTGTTCTTCTTCAAGGTTTGGAAACAATGGGGTTGAGGGCATGTAACAAATTGCTAAATGATACCCTGGCAGAGAGAATTCCCCTCTCGGAATCACTCTCCTTTTGCAAGCTCGGAAAATGCAGAACAGCCACAGACAAAACAACAAGCTGGCCGCTGCTGAGGCCAGACTGCACTTCCAGGACAAGGCATTCTTGCCTAGGTTGAAGGCAGTTCCCGTTCACGTGTATGGTCTAATCGGCTGCTGCTATGTCTCGAATGGTTTACTTGAAAGAAATATTCCTCCTCTCTTTTCCTCCCCCAGCTCCCTGGAAAGCTATTCGGGTAACGTGCAGGCTGCCAGCTTTAGTTCCTGACAGAATTGTTGCGGCTCTTCTGTACCTTTAGTCAGCTGATTATCATCAGCAGCAGATAGTGTGATGGAAGGTATCTTGCCTTGTTATGTGAGCTGTTTCAGTTCCCATGGCCAGGAGCCTTTGATCTATTGAGACAGAAACCCGCCCCCCCCCCCACCCCGCAAAAATGGGGTTGCGTGCCAGACAGTGTGCTGGTTTGTAAATTTGTCATCTTGCAGCATAGTCTCATGTCACATATTAACTAAATATGCTGTATATTTCAGAAATCATGGAACCCGCAGCTCTTATTTAAAAGTCAAATTATCCAAGTTTTAAAGATGAATTCTCTCCTCATGCAGTTTATTGTTCCTTTTAGGTTTTTCATGAAGGATCCCAAGTGAGCCTCTCCAGGTCCCTTGTCTCAGTGGTTCCACTTTCCCCATTTGTAAATCAGGGATGGTATCTACCTGGAAGGCTTATTTAATTCATGTCTGTAAAACATTTTGTGATCCTTGTTGCAGTGTATATGCAAAGCAGCATTATATTTAAAACTCAGGCTGGCTTCTGATTTTGCACAAGAAAGCTTTTAACCTTGTGTCACTGGAGTGAAAGGGATTTACTTTGTTAGTGTAACTGTGAAAAGATATAGCCATTAGCTGAAGTTATGCCATCAGTATGACACCAGTTCTTTTTAATTTATTTTAAGGGGTTCTTTTTATTGTCTGTAAAGTGGTAAAACAGAGTGCATTTTCCCTTTTTTGAAACTTGACATAAAGTGAAATAATATTCTTAAGGCATCCATCACCAAAACACTTGGGCACCCGTTTTGTAAATGACTCATTGCATTCAAACGCTTTCTCCTTTGTGGATCTGACCCTGTGATGTTCTGAGTTTGAGATTTTTGGCCAATATGTGTGGATTTTCTGTGTCAGTGTTTACCTGGGTGGGAACTTAAAGAGAAACTTCTTCGGGATGGTGCAGCTGTGTAGGGCTTGGAAAACAGGTTTGAATTGAAAATAAGGGCTGGCCTGAACCTTAGCCTTGCATACCAACTCATTTGAGAGATTCAGAACAGTTTGAATAATATAATACAGTGATTGCTCTACTCCAGTACACCATACCCTCTACTTCTCTACTTTGAGGCTATTCAATATTGAATTATTTAAATTTAGCTCAGGCACCTAGGTGAAGTCCTGACTCCATTGAAATCAATGGCAAAACTCCCATAGACTTCAAAAGGGTTCAGATTTCTTTGCTAGGATAATCTACTTCTGGACTCAGTGAGGGGACAAAGTGCTGGAAAATGGTATGGAAGTTGGACAACAATAGATGTGGGTCTTCATACAGAGTAGGGGAAGATGGAGTATTTGCAAGTGCTTGTGACTCCACCACTACATCTAGAAAAGAGAAGGCAAGGGGTGTGTGGGTGTGTGTGTGTGTGTGTGTGTGTGTGTGTGTGTGTGTGTGTGTGTGTGTGTGTGTGTGTGTGTGTGTGTGTGTGTGTGTGTGTGTGTGTGTGTGTGTGTGTGTGTGTGTGTGTGAGAGAGAGAGAGAGAGAACAGGCGAGGAGGGGGACAGGGCTATTCTTTTCCAGGAAGCACTGGGGAAGATGATGGGAAAAGAGAGGTCCAAAAGGATGCATGATTTAAGGACCTTGTCTGTGCTGAGGAAACTCTACAAACTTCTCCCCTGTTCTCGTACTTGTTCAGCTCTGCCAGCATTAGCAACATTGAGAGTCTTGGGATAGATGGGCTGCTGGCTGTTGCCTGTGTTTGTAATGCTTTCCTGTGTAACCCTGTTAATTGACAGTGTCTAACTCCTGTGGTGGCTGGCTGTGCATCTACACTAGAACTAACACTGGTGGAGCTGCATCAGTGCTGCAAAAATGTGGAACTATTTTAGGCAGTCTCCCTGGTGTAGACAAGACCAGTGTGTTTGCCTCCATGGTATATAGTCAAGCTGTCCACATCCAGTGTAACTGGGACGTTCGTAAGTCTGTTTTAGCTAATCTTGGCATCTCTTAATTTAATCTTTTTTATTTTAAATCCTATTTATTTGTATAAAGTTTGGACCTGACCCTGCTCCCATGAAAGATTATGGGGGTTTTTTGCTACTGATTTAAGTGGGAGAGGACTGACCCTTTTGTCAATACTAGAGTTTTCATTTAACTACACGGATCATCACATGACTGCAGATTTCCTGCTGACTCTGATTACTCTGCCTCAAGTGCCTTGGGCTTGTAATCTACATGGAGCATGACTGATTTTTGTTACACACAATATTGAAGTCCTACATTTTCTTTAATTAGCCTATCACTTTCTTACTAAAAGAAACCTAAGGCACTTGGATATCTATCTATCATACTTCTTTGTAATGCATTACCATAGTATCTGAGTGCCTCATAATCTTTAATGCATGTTTCTTCACAATGCCCCTGGGAGGTAGGCAAGTGCTATTATCTCCATTTTACAGATGGGAAACTGAGGCACACAGAGACTTGGGGCTTGCCTTTACTGTAGTCAGTTATCTATGCTCAAGTTAACTCTTGAGATAGCCTAGCTGGAGTGAGAGCAGTTGCACTGAAAACCAGCATGCTGCTGCACAGAGTGATTGTATTAGCAGCATGGAGTAGCCGAGTCCCCGCAGCATTACTAGCTCAAGCATCATCAGCAGTTGAACTTCAAACCACGCCCCCTGACGGGCCAGCTTGCTGGAGTTTAAAGCATCGTTTAACTTGAGCTAGAGATTTTTGTGCGTGGATGGGAGTTAGGTTTAGGATCAAAACTCTAGTTATGCTGTGAGCTAACATCTTCGTGGAAGCAATCCCTGAGTGAGTTTTTAAGGTCACGCCGGAAGCCTGCAGCCAAACAGAGAACAGAACTCAGGTGCTAGCTAGCACCTTAACTGCTAGGCTGCACTTCTTCTCTTAGTAAGTATTCATGCCAGTTTACATTCCTTAACAAAGTCTGGTTTTTTTTTTAAATAGAATCCTCATGATGGCTGAACTTTTAGCTGAAAAATTGGAAGGAAAAGGTGTGGAATGACCAATATGTAGGGGGATAGGAAGAAGAAATCAATGTTTCCCAGATACTCGTGTCGAATATTTCAAGCTGTAGTCTAAAGCTTCCCCCAGTAAGGCAAGACATCCAAGTTTGGAGCCAAAATTTTCAGATGTGTAGAACAATGAAATCCTTTGTGATACTGATGGGGGAGGATGGGAGAAATTGCATGCGCTAATAGTAAAACTCCTATTGTAACATGATGTTGTGCGTGAGGTTGCCAATAGTGTCTCTAAATAAACAGAGACTCCAGATCTCTGCTCTTCAGTTCAGGATAAGTCTTCTATTTTTATCAGTTTTTGCTATTTTTGTAGCACATTATGTTACATTGTGTTTGGGGGGAAAAAAAACAAACCCAACCCATATTGATGCTAAACAATTTTTGTGCCTTGTTCTGGAATCAATTGTACCAGACCTCTGTACTCAGACACATCATGGTATGTAAATAGCTGCAAATTATTAGTATTTCTGGTCTACAGGACCTTGGAAACACCTGTCTGTCAGTTCATACTGTTTATCACATCCCTTTTTATAGGATCATTTCCCTATCTCTCTGCTCTAATGGGAATTGGATAACGATCTTACAGGCAATAGAAACAGTCCTGTTGATTTCAGTGGGAGTTGGATCAGGCCTAAAACGAATGATGATGTCTGATTAATTATTAGAAGCAATTGGCTAGATTCTCAACTCACCAGTATAACTTCTTTGATTTTCAGAGGAGTTACTCTTTAATTACACTGGTGTAAGAGAGTGGGGAATAAGGCCTGTGTAGACAGTGTACATGTGTGTAGACAGTGCTAGGACAACAGAAGATTTCTTCCTTTCACCTAGCTACTGCCTTTTAGGGCATGTCTACACTACAAAATTAAGTCGACCTAATCTGTGTTGGCCTACAGCCGCCACAGTAATTACATCGCTTGTGCGTGTCTACACTTTGCTCTTTGTGTTGGCAGTGCGCGTCCTCACGAGGAGCGCTTGCACCAATTGAACAGGGCATTGCTGTGGGATGGCTTGTGAAAGCCAGCGACGGTAGATGTAAGCAACGCAGTAGATGTAAGCAACTGACTCTGCGTTGACTTAACTACATTAACATTGACTCCATGCCGTTCATGGAGGTGAAGTTATTAAATCAGCATAGCGGGTGAGTTATGTTGGTGGGAGTGAAATTTTAGTGTAGATACTTACATTTGTTAGGTCAATGTAAGTTGCCTTGGGTCGACCTAAGTCTGTAGTGTAGACCAGGGTTCAGAGAGGTGGATTTACTACAGTGATGGAAGAACCCCTTCTGTCTCTGTAGTAAGTGCCTACACTACAGGGGCTGAGGAGTCTTAAGAAACACTTAGAATACTGTAATTTTTTTAATATTTGCTTTTTAAATGTTGTGTATCTAGTAAAAAAAATGGGGCAAGAAATTTGTTGCACATAACAACAAATCTCTTCCTTTTTGCTTCAGTGCTGTGCAGTGTGACGTAGTGGGTAGAGGGTAGAGCTAGGAGTCTGGAGATGTGATTTGTTTTCCTGACACTATGACTGCTACATGAGTGAGAGACAAGGCGCATCGGCTGCCGCTGGGAGTGGTGCGAGGAGCACCAGGAGCTGGGAGTCCTGATGCCACAGATCAGGTCTGACGACAACACCATCGTCACCCCGAGTGCCAGGGGCATGCTGGAGAGGACCCTGAAGGCAGCCGTCCACTCACTGTACGTGGAAACCCTGAATGGTAAACCGGACCAGGGTAAAGCCTTCAAGCTGACCAGCAAGTGGGACACCAGCAACCACTTCCTCGCAGGGGGCGGCTTCACCCATTTTGCCGACTGGCGGTTCATCCACCGTGCCCGGCTCAACTGCGTCCCACTCAACGGAGCCGTCCGCCACGGGAACCGGGACAAGCGTTGCAGGAAGTGCGGCTACTGCAACGAGACCCTGCCCCACGTCCTGTGCAGCTGCAAGCCCCACTCCAGAGCCTGGCAGCTGCGCTGCAACGCAATCCAGAACCATCTGGTGAAAGCCATCGCACCGCACCTGGGGCAGGTCACCGTGAACTGTGCCATCCCCGGTACCGACAGCCAGCTGCGACCGACGAGGCCCAGAAAAAGATCATCCTCGTCGACGTCATGGTCTCCTTTGAGAACAGGACGCCGGCCTTCCACGTAGCCCGAGCTCGTAAGCTGGAAAAGTACACCCTCCCGGCCAACACCCTGAGAGCGAAGGGCTACGAGGTGCAGCTGGACGCCCTGATCATCGGAGCCCTGGGCGCCTGGGACCCCTGCAACGAGCGTGTGCTGCGGACCTGTGGGATCGGTCGACGCTACGCACGGCTCATGTGGCGCCTCATGGTCTCGGACACCATCTGATGGTCCAGGGACATCTACGTCGAACACATCACTGGCCACCGACAGTACCAGGAGGTGTGAGCCGGAGCGACATCGTACATCATCAACGAGAAAGGGATCGAGAGACTTTCTCCCACTGGACAATATGAACTGGAACCATAAACTCACTGAACATTAAATCTCACCAAATGAAGGTAAATCGATCCTCATCATCGTACCCACTCATTCTACTCCACACCTGAACATAGCCATTATATATGAACAATTTACCCTCTTATCTCAATCTCTGTACTTTGATCCATTAAGCCTTTACCCTCAATTGGGGATTTTGCAGATTATGTATTTCTTATGTCATTCGATCCTAAACCAAACTTCGCTCCCCTTGATAATCTGTACCTTATTCCCTGATAACCAGAAACTTCTACGCTTAAACTCTGTACCTTTGTTTTTATTTTTAACATTATCTTAATAATCTTCTATTGGCCCAACTTCTGTTGGTGAAAGAGACAAGCCTTGGAGGAGTTCTTCAGGTTTGGAAAGGTATTCAGAGTGTCACAGCTGAATACAAGGTGGAACAGATTGTTTAGCATAAATAGTTAACACATATTTGAAGACACATTCAGCGTGAAGTGGACTATTAACACCTCTGCAGTCATAGGACAAAAAAAGTGGGGTTAGTGAGTTACGGATTGTTGTAGTAAGCCATAAATCCAATGTCTTCATTAAGACCATGATTTTTAGTATCTAGCAAAGATATGAATTTATCGTCCCAGGCTTGTCTTTTGAAGGCTTTGTGCTTTGAGAATGAGGACTGAGAGGGCAGATTTAGAATGATCGCTTTGTGAAGAGAGTTCACCCACAGGTGATATGGTGTTTTTTGTCTTCTATCACTTTTCTATGTGAGCTAATTCGACAGCATAGCGATTGTCTGGTCACACCCACATAGTTGTTATTGGGGCATTTAGCACACTGGATGAAGTACACCACATATATATAAGCATGTGTAGGTCTCATGGATGTTGAAAGGTTAGCAGTGGAGATATGTCTACAGGTTTTGCATCTGTTTTTCTGGCAGAGTCAGTGCCGCTTTGAGTTGATATGTCCTGGTGTGTGGGGAGCTTCTGATGATGAACTTGGGAAAGTTGTTTGAAGAACAGTAGAGGGGGTTTGGGGAAAAAAATATTTTGGGATGTGGTCCCTATTGAGTATGGGTTGTAACTGTTTCATGATACCCCGTAAGGGTTCTCCTGTGGGTTGGCAGGTGACAGTTAGGGGTATGTGGTTGGAGGGATTTTTTCCCTTCTGTATTGAAGCAGGTTCTCTCAGGGTATTTGGGTGGCCTGTTTCATGATGTGCTTCTCAGGAGGAATGTCCTTGTTTGGTGACGGCACTCAGAAAACTGATAAAAGAAAAAACCCACCCTATCACCTGTGGGTGCACACTCTTCACAAAGTGATCATTCTATATCTGACCTTTCAGTCCTCATCCTCAAAGGAAACCTGCATAACACCTTTAAAAGACGAGCCTGGGAGCTTATATTCATAACTTTGCTAGACACTAAGAAATCATGCTCTTAATGAAGACATTGGATTTATGGCTTACAACAATCCGTAACTCACTAACCCCCTTTTTTTGTCCTACGATTGCAGAGGTGTTAATGAGCTGCTTCAGCTTGAATGGTCTTTTAGAATATGTGTGGACTTCTTAGGGGCAGTCTACGCTGGGAATTTATAATACCTATGTCTCTCAGGAGGCTGGAAAATCCACATCCCCGAGAAATGTAGCTATGCTGACCTAACCAGGTGTAGACGGTGCTAGGTCAATGGACGAATTACAATATTGCCAACCCCAAATGTTCAAAAACCATGAATCAGGCTCCCCCAAAATCATGAGATTGGCTTTAAAATCCTGAGATTATGTGAAAAAATAATAGATTTGTTGTTTATTTGCTTTCTCCTTTTTGAACCTTGACCTATTTTGACAACCTGGGTCATATTATGAAGCTTTCTACACAGCCACGAGAGCTAGAAATTTACTTTTTCTGTAAGAATGAAGGTTGAAATCATCACATATCCACATGAATCCTGGAGCTGGGGCTTTAAGGAAAACAATAATTATCATGAGACTCACGACAAAATCCTGAGAGTTGGCAACACTGAAATTATTTTGTCAACCTAGCTGCCGCCTCTCAGGGAGGTGGATTATCTGGGCTGATGGGTGAACCCCTCCCATTGGCACAGGTAGTGTCTACACTGAAGAGCTACAGCAGTGCAGCAGCAGCGGTGCCACTGTAGCGCTGTAAGTGTAGACATACTCTTATGTTGAACAATCTGTTCCACCTTGTATTTAGCTGTGACACTCTGAGTACTCTTTTTTCCTGAAGAAGAGCTCTGTGTAGCTCAAAAGCTTGTTTCTTTCACCAGTAGAAGTTGGTCCAATAGAAGATATTACCTCACCCATCTTGTCTCTCTAATATCCTGGGATCCACATGGCTGTAACAACACTGCTGCATAAATACAACTTACAGTTTATACTCTTAGTATGTGAGTTTCCTTGTCTGCAAAACTGGGATGAGACCAACTTTTAAAAGCACTTTGAGCTCCTCTGATGAAAGATACCATTAAAATATAGCTACCAGTGCTATTAACTTGGGGTTCAGGTCAGACTTCCATAATAATAATAATACCCAGCTCTTTTATATAGTACTTTTTCATCATTAGATTTCAAATTATTTTACAATGGAGAGTCATTATCATTATCTCCAGTCCAAGGGAAAAGGAGGCACCGAGTGGTGAAGTGAGTTGCCAGGGTCTCATAGCAAACCAATGGCAGAGCCGAGAATATGACTTAGGTTGTGGATGACTAGAAATGGGCTGGGGGACTGGATGAAGGGAAGTTTTCTGCCCTTGCCAAAGAAGGGAGACATAACGGAGCATAGTAACTGTCATACCATCTCCCTGATATTGCACGTGAGTGAAGTTCTGCTCTATGGAATCTAGGATTGCATGTAGTGAAGAATAGAAGCAGAACTACCCCCCCCCCCCCAACAATCTGGCTTCAGAGAGGGACGAGGCACATGTGACCAAGTTGCAGATATCCGTTACCTGATGAAAAAGTGGAAAGTGTACACTCAACCATTGAGCATGTACTTCACTAACTACTCAGAAGCATTTGATACCATCTGACACACACGACCGTCTTTGGTGGGTACTGGGAGACATGGGGATTCCAAAGCATCTCATTGAACTCATTGCAAGTGTCTACTACCACCACCACCAGGTCACAGTACAAAGAGCAGTAGGTGACAGTGAGTGGTTTTTCACTGGGCAGGGCATGAGACAAGGGTGTTCTTTGTCCCCAAGCCTCTTTGACATATGCACAGAATTTATATGAGAAGTCTTGGAAGGTTTTGACAAAGTGGAAGGAGCCAGGATTTCTATTGGTGGACACCTCTTAACCAACTTCAGATATGCTGATGACACAACACTCTTTGCTACAACTTCTGATGAAATGCAACAAATGCTGGAGTCTATACAACAAATGAAACCCAAAACAATTAATGAGGAATATGGACTGTTCCTGAATGTGACAAAAACAAAATGCATGTAACATTGACAGGACTAACAAAACCAGGATGTAAATGATCATTGCAAGTAATAGATAAGCTGTAGAGGCAGTAGATGAATTTAATTATATGGGATTATATATAGCCACCCAAGGAGGCAATTCCAAAGAAATCAGAAGGCGACTAGGGATGGGTCACTTAGCTATGGCCTCCCTTAAGAAAGTGTGGAAAAACCGTGTCATCTCAAATTGTACATTGGTGCGACTGGGGAAAAAGCCTAATTTTTTCTGCAGTGATTTATGGGTGTGAATTGTGGGAAGTTAATGCTGCTGACAAGGAAAATTGAAGCTTTTGAAATGTGCTGGTGAAGACTCTGTGATTCTCCTCTATGAACAAAAAAGCCAATGCCTAAGTTAGAAATATTATTGGAGAGAAGTAGGCCCCCATGTTGGAAATTAACAGATGCATACTTATGTACTTTGGTCACATTAGGTGCAGAGATGGAAAGTAAGCTTGAGAAAATTATCATGTAAGGAATGGTGGAGGGTCAGCAAAGTAGGGGATGACCAGTGAGCAGATTGATGTATGGTGTATGGCAGATCACTGGAAGGTTAGCTGCTGAGAAGTCAGGCTTCCAAAAATTCTGCTATGATGCCACCAATATTCAGACATGAATACATTGATTTACTTCTGAGTCTCAGCTCATCAAGACCACACAGCCTCTATGGGCATGTCTACGCTGCAATAAAACCCCCACCACCAGGCCTCAGAGCCTGGGACACCTGACTCAGGCTCCCGGGGGTCAGGCAGAGGAGCTAAAAATTGCCCTAAAGGTGTTTGAGGCCCTAGGCTCTGAAACCCTGGGTGGGTCTTAGAGCCTGGGCTCCAACCTGGGCCCAAATATCTACATTGCAGTTTTTTGCTACTCATTCTGAGCCCTGTGAGCCTGAGCCAGCTGATGCGGGGCAAGCTGTGGTTGTGCCCTGGGTCTTTTATTGCAGTGTAGATGTACCCTGTTTGACAGCTATACAGAGCTTTTTTGCTGAAGTGCTCTTCCAATTCTGTCTGCACATAGCTTCATCAAAATGCAGCAACCTCTGGGGTGGAGGGTGGCAACACATCGATACACCCTGAATGCACTGAAGAACTGTGAGGAGGGAATTTGGTTCAGAGATACTGGTTCATACTGCTAATCTTGGGGCGGGAAAAAGTGTAATGGGATTTTTTTTATGTCTTGTTTATTAAGGCCAGATCCAGAAGCTGTTCACACAGTAAATTACATGGAACTCATTTTATTTAGCAATGAATGTCTCTAGGTTGACCTTGCTGGGGTTTATACCTGTGGTTCCAGGGAGCCTAGGTATTTTAAAATGAATAGTTAGCTACAATAATACAAGGGTGCACAGAAAAAAAGGGAATGACTTACAAGTCTGATTTATTAATGCTAGGCAAGAGATGCCTACATTACAATTCACTAGGCTAAACACTACTTCATTTCTCTAATATAAGAAAGCTGAAAACACCAGCCCAGACCCATCAGCTTGTGATTAATGGCAGATTTGCCTGTAATGAGAGCATTGTTAGTTAGCATCTTGGTGTTGCAGTATTTGTTTATTTGCGCTCATGTCTGTGGGTTGCATGTGAAAGCTGTGATAGATATTGACTGGGCTAATCTTGACTGTATGTTTAATCATAGTGCAGAAAGAGTCAAGCGGCTAGTACTTTGTATAGTAGCTGTGGAGAGTTAAGCGAGATGGTAAACTGAGCCTTGGTAATTCATTTGGGACAGTGTAGAGGATTGTTATTACATTATAATGGGAGGAGCTGCCAAGCAAACACTACTGTACAATTAAATGGGGCTGTTAACAGCATGACTGAGTCAATTCATTAATAACAATGGAGTGTTCTTGTATCTGCTTTCTCTTACAACTACTGGGTGAGGATACACATGGAAGAAAGACAAATGGGAAGAGAGATAAAGGGAGTTGGGCAGGGGTGGAATCTAAGCTCACAAGCAAATCTGGTAAATTTCTTTAGGCCTGTGTTCCTTGTATAGCTGAATGCTTTCCAGGAAAAAAGTTTGTAGTGAAACAAGTGTACATTTTAATAGCGATAGGAAGCCAACATAGTCTTGGGGAAGCTTCTTCACGTAAAGGCTTGTATTTTATTTTATTTATGCTGGGTGTGAGGATGTTTGGTGTTCAAGGATATTGTCTGGGATAACCATACTAGAAGTATGGACATTGCCTACCTACACAATTGCACAGGTCTTTTTATTATTGTTGTTTTTTTAATAGTTGCCATGTAAGCAATAGAAAACAATACTGAAGGACTCTTGAGGATATAAAGATGAGTTTAAAAAACATGCGTACCTTGGAGCTTGCAAAATAAAACTAAAGAATGGAATGTAAAACAGGCAGTGTTGTGTTATACGAAACACGAAATTGCTCTTCAACCGATATACTTCTCTGTGAATCTCAAACTATTTTAGCTGTTACGACAGTATATTGCTGAAAGTTGGATCCAGTTTACTAGAAACGAAGCAGAGATAATAATGAAGACCTGAGAATCTTCAGGAGGAAAATTGCAGTAGCAGCTAAACAATTTTACATTTTAAGCAATAAAATATAAGATCATAGTAGTTAGAAGTCACGCTAGACTCCATCATGGGCAAGGTGTGGTCTCCCAGACAGGGCATAAGGATCCAGGTTCTTGACTGTAGGCAGAGTGCGTGGTGCAGCTCAGTAAAAGGTGTGCAAGGGAGGCCTTTGCCCTAATTAGGTGGTTCTGATCCAGGGCTGACTGTGTGCGGGGCTGGTTTCTCAGCATAAGTTAGAGCAGACCTCAGGCTGGCTGCCTATGGCTCCAAGAAGCTATAACTGATGATCAGTGGGACACAGTAATGCCCTGACCTCCCTCTCGGCAGTCCAAGCAAAGTGGGGGTGGGGAGGTAATGGCCTAGGAGCCATTATTTTGACTCCATTCAACTGTATTGAGTGGTACATTTGTCCCATGGATGAATACGGGATGTTTTAGAGCCACTTGCTGCCAATAGTGCAGTGGAAATCAGCTGCAGTACGGCCCAAGACCTGGGGCAATGATTTTGTCTCCCTGTTTTGTTTTGCTGGAATGCAATTCAACAAGACTTCGTAATTTTTGTTAAAAATTTAGAAATGGCAAAGGTAACCCTGTGGGGACTTGTCCTAGAACAAGGAAAAAGCCATTGAGCCCAATCAGTCTTTTTCTCTCTCTCTCTTTCTCCCCATGCTTTATGCATATTAAAGGAAAATGCAACTGGATGTGTTTTTAAACAAAGTACATTTGCTTTCACAGGTTCCTTCATTGAAACATATCCATATGTATGTAACTTGTTAACTTGAACCGTTTTGCTCAAACTGTCCCATTTTACTGTCTCCTTCCTGCTGTTATGCTAATTTTTATATTCTTTTTTCATTCTTTTGTATGTGCTTTTTCTCAGAGAATTTACCACAGTTCACTTTAAGAACAGGTTTTGCAATAATATTTGTCATTGGTTTTGTTGCTATGCAAAATGTGCAATGCATTCAGATATACCCAGGAAAGGTAGAAACCATTTTTTTTTTCCTTTTTGCAAGTGTGACCTAGGAAGGGGTGATACTTTGCACAATCTAAGTGCTTCCTCTAGGGTGATCAGAAGGCGTTTGTCACCCATTTGAATGTTCAGCATGGTACTAAACACCAGTATGTTAAACAATTAACAGTGCTTCAAACTTCACAATAACTGATACATTCAGCTGAAAAGTTTAGAAATGAGGCATTTCCTGCTTTGACTCTGCATAAAACGGCAAATTAGGTTAGCAGGCTGACCTTTGAACTTCCTGGGACTTAAACATCAAAAGGATTTGATCTTTTATGGTGTTGAAAATGCAGTTCATCCAAGTAGCTCAACAACTCAAATTATTAAGGGCCACCGGCATGGGGACATTGGAAGATGTTGAGGTACCACTCCATATACCTTTTATGCAATGGGACACAAAAAGGATGATTTGTGAACATGTTCCAAATAATGTATTGCTTTACACTTTCTTTTTAGAGTCAGATGTTCTATGTGTGTGCACGTGGGTAGATAGATGAGCTTGCTAATAAAAAGAATAGAGAAAAGCATTTGGATGTTACATCTGACAAATAATTACCTTTTCCTTTCTAACCACAAAGGACTGTCTTGTCTGCATTTTTACCCCGGCCAACTTTTTTTTTAAGATCTCAAAGCCTAATACAATATCCTATGCACGTTCTTCCTGTTTAAATTATGCCCTGAAAATTTTGACCTCTAGCATTTCATGGTAGCTTGTAAATTATGTTCTGTATTGTTACAATGTGAACTCCACTGAGATGAGGTTTCTGAGTTGCTCGATCTGTTACTAAGGGTTTGACTGTTTCCATGTTCTGTCCAAACCTCACAGCACCAAACTGTTTTACACCTGATTATCAGATTGAAGGTTATTTATATCTATGCATATGAAATACCTAGAGTTGCTTATAGCCAGATTAAAATAATGGATCACTTAAAGAATATTGCTAGTATTCATCGTTGCTCACCGGAGGATAATTTAGATAGAAATTTATCGTATTTGTTCAGTAGGAGATTAATAGAATCAGTTTGGTTTAAACAAAGACTTGTTAAAGAAACTGTTAAATACTTAGGATTATAGTAATTGCTGGCATATGAATATTAGTTTCAGTGCTTTTTTTCTGTTCCCTCTAGGTACTGCAAGTCAAATTCTTCAGTGGAGTTACATCTCTTTGATGCTTTCTCGCGCTGTATGAATTTGATTTGTTGTCGTGACAAAGGCTGGATATTACAAGAATATGTAATCTAATAGCCTGAACCCAGGATTATGTCTAGAAACTTCTCAGGTGTGAATTCCTTGCTGACACTGTTTCTGTGGTCTCAAACAACTCACCTACCCTCTTTGCCTTAGCTCTCTCACCTAAAAAATAGGGCTTATGCTTGCATCACAGAGGGTATAGGTAGTTAACATCTGTTTAACAGCAGAATATCAAAAGTGCAGTTTGTGAAAAATATATGCATTAATAATAGTTTGAGATTTTTATTAGGAAGTATTTTAAAAACAGAGAAGGAAATCAGACGTCAAGTGATGAATGTAACCGCTCATGAAGAGTATAAAAATAAGTGATCTGTGATATTACATGTTACAGAACAGAAAAGTACAAACCTGACACACTCAAATATGCTTGGGGTATTGCTTTAACTCCTGACGACCAAATGGATATTAGCCCCTGTTATCCTGGGTTTAGCCTTTGTGTGCTAAAAGTGAGTTTTAAGGGCATCAGGTGGCATAAACAGACATACTTGCATTAACTCAAAGGGTGCTATACTGTGTTGTGCCAGCTGAGGTTCTAGATCTGGCCTTTGTGTGGTGCTGCGTTGTAATGTGTGCCTTTGTTCCAAACTGATGCATTTAGTCTGGTTCAAAAGCAATAAGTGTCAGCTATGCTTTAGTGTTCATATTTATGGCTTAAAATGGCTTTGCATCAACTCTGACTTCCTTTTCCCTTCTTTTAGTTTTAAATACTCTTGTTTAATGGTAATTAAGCCACCAAAAATTCTTTGAAGTCCAGCAGGGCAGATATGATAGGCCTAAAAGCTAATGGAAATGGTGATGAAACCAAGGTGCTCACAAAAGACCCTGTCATAATGAATAAAAAGCACAAAAATGTTAGACTCTTGCTAGGTTTTGCAGTCTATATTTATGACCATTTCATGAACTGATATGATCATGCTAATGCCAGAAGGAAGAGTGAAGCTACTTAATCTTAATTGTTTATTCAACAAACCTCAGCTAATGCTCTGTATAGAGTGTGTGGGTATGTCTACACTGCAATTAAACACTAGCGGCTGGCCCACATCAGCTGATCTGGGCTTGTGGGGCTCAGGCTTAGGGGGCTGTTTAATTGCGGTGTAGACGTTTGGGCTCAGGCCAGCTGCAGGGGTGTAATTTCAGTGTAGACATGCCTCAGTTAGGACGGTGAGGCTATTTTAACTTGGGAAGCTCTGCAAAGGCTCTTGCTTGATGACCACAGTATTTCATGTCCAGAATGCAGAGGGTTAATGATGCCTAAAGTAGAAAATGCAATGGTACCTTTTCTAGGTAAAATGGGATCTAAGGAATCCCCTGCATATGAACATAAAAAGGCAGTCTTATTGTCCACGAACAGTCGTTGGATTTCTAGGAGATGTTCACATGTATTTGTTTCTAATTTTTGCCACCACAAATGCATTTTTCAGATTAACAATGAATCTGTGTCCTGAGAATGAATCATGGTGGTTTTCTCTTCTCCCTGCGTGTGTTTTTATGTTTTTTTAATTAAAGGGAACAGAGCAGGGATTCTTTCTCAGGCCTGGCCTCTCCCCCCCCCCCCCCCCCAACAGACTATAAAATTGCCCACCAGTGTCACAACAACTGTTTTTTCTGCATATAAAAGCCAGGGCTGGCATTAGGAGGTAGGAAGAAGGGCAGTTGCCCAGGGCCCATGCCACAGGGGTCCCCACAAAGCTAAGTTGCTCAGGCTTTGGCTTCAGCCCCAGATGGCAGGGCTGGGAGCCCTGCTTTCTGCCCTGGGCCCCAGCAAGTCTAACACTGGCCCTGCTTGCCGGCCCCCCTGAAACCTGCTCGTGGACCCCTGGGGGCCCCGAGCCCCTGGCTGAGAACCACTGGAATAGAGAATGAAGACAGGCCTTGGTGCTCTTTTTGTAAAAGCTATTTTGAAAGCTTGACGAGTCATAAGAGGTTCTAAACCAGTTTAATTTAATTGTACCAACTAGTAGAAATTACAGAATCTGAGTCAATCATATATCCTAAAGTCCTTGATAGAAATGGATTGATATGACTATGTTGGTTTCCTAAAGTGATTCCCTGACCTGAACTTTTCTTGCATTGCAAATCATTTTACTTGGGCAATAAATTGTCTTGAATTCAGAACAAACCAAGTTAATTGGCCTCTTGATTTCACTTCTGCTATCAAAGCAAAATACCTAACTTGCAGAGTTGATATAGCAGGAATCACACACTGATGTAACTTGCTGACCTAGGGGAAAAAAAGTTTAACAGAGACAGCAGCTTTAGAACCTTAAAGCCATATCATATACATTTAAGAGCAGCTAAGCACACGTCTGTGTGATCCTTGAGACTGCAAGTAGTGATTTGTATAGCAATCTTTTGCAGGCAGTACTTTCCTTAAACTCTTAATTTTGCCTGTGTGGTCAGAATCCAGCATGTGGTTGTTATGACTCTAATTGCTTTTGAATCTGGGTTGGTGGCGGTACTTTGTGTTCTGTCATCCTGATATTATTGTTGTAGTGCTCATAGGCTCAACTCAAGATGGAATTCCCAGTGTGATCGGCACTGTAATGATGAGGTTCTTGTGCTAAACTGATGATCTAAAGAGAAGGGGGCCTAAAAAGCTCTTACAGGCCAGATCCTTGGGTACTCTACCTGGACAGCTCCGATCATGGGTATTTTCCCACTATACGCTTAGAACCACCTGAAGGAGGTTTAAATGATGCTTGTCCAGATTGGCTACAATAGGGTAAACAGTTAGCCCAAGCTCTGCCGAGCATAAATCATCCTGATAACCTTCCTTTTCAGTAATCGCACCCCTGTTATCCACTATGCTTGCTGTGAGGACGGCATGTGGTATACGAGCCCTTCATCAATGGTAGGCTGCTGCTTGATCACTTCTACACTTGGTAATCCTCCTTAGGTCGCTCACTTAGGTTTTGATCAAAGTCTGCCCAGTGTGTGGTACAAAGCAGCCATTCCGTACCAGAGGATATGACCCAGTATATTCCTCATAAAAACACTTTTCTCATTGTGGAGGGGAGAGCAAGCTTCACCGCCTCCTTTTTGATGAAGGAAATAAGGAGGAAAGCAGCAAAATTCAGATCGGGGTTCAGGAAGTTTGGATTTTTTGCACCTGAGGGCTTGGCCCATCATAAAGATTAGGGGTAAGTGAGAGGTGGGTGGTTTTTTTGCAAAATGCGGATTCTGATCTAGGTTCACATTTCAAATATGCTGCCATCTTCCCCAAAAGGTAGGGGATGTTGATATCTGAGCTTTGCTTTGTGTGTCTCCCATGAAATGGAGATGGCAACTGTAATTGCAGCATCCTATAAAACTATAACACCCCCCTGCCCCAGCCCCTTGTTACCCGCCAAACAAAATTTGAGTCTGTTTGCAGCGTGGAAGTTAAATAGATGACCACCTAGTAGTAACTCCTCGACCTGGACAAAGATGTCTTTAGTATATAAGTGCATCACACTGGCAGCTTCATTTCTGCTGATGGCCGAAGTCTAGAGACAAGATCATAGCAGTAGGTTCTAGTGACCGTGACACAGAGTGGATAACTAAAAGCATGCACTTGATGGGTATTAAAAACCCTAATTTGATGCCTCCAGTTCTGTTTGGTTTTTAGTTCAGTAAATGGGCACCTATTAAGTCTGTTTTCAAAAGGAGAAAACTATTTTTGTTATGTTCACATGGAAACTGCACGTGATTTCCTCAAAATGTGGCATGACCCCTGCTGGTCTCCATGCATTAACAAAGTTGTTAAGGGTTTTGTT
Source organism: Macrochelys suwanniensis (assembly GCA_033296515.1). Classification (NCBI taxonomy): domain Eukaryota; kingdom Metazoa; phylum Chordata; order Testudines; family Chelydridae; genus Macrochelys; species Macrochelys suwanniensis. The sequence continues at coordinate 236,813,037 of CM065776.1, read as the reverse complement.
GAACACTTTCCATTAGCCCTGCCATAGCTGCTGGCATGAATATTTAATGTCGAGAGCAGTACTTTTCAAAATTCCTTTTTGTCAATCTGCTTTGATAAATGTAAATATATAAACCCCTTTACCCTCCAAGCCCCTGAAAAAGCAACAGTAGGCCTGCTTTGTACAAAGGCGGCCTGACCATCAAGCTGCCTGCATTTTCCTTTTCTTCCCCCCGCCCCCTTTTTCAGCTGTAGCTGTGAGAAAGTTACCCTAATACCATTGTGGCCCTGCTCTTTCTTTTTTATCTGCTACTTGGCAAAGGCCTAAACTTTCCCCCCTCCCTCTCCCTTTCCTTCTCAACCCCCTTCGCTACCAGCTGAACCAATGAGCAGTGCCATGTCTTGACAGGATTTGCGTTTGAACTTCACTTGAGCACAATAGCTGTCCGGCAACTTCGCCTGGTCTCTGTTAGATGAATTCCTGACACTTCATGGGTCGCTGGCCCCTTTTTATCCACAACAGAAAACAGTGGAATGTCTGGAAGACGGAATGACTTTTGAGGGCACTAAAAGATTTACCGTGTCTGGGGCAACCTCTGAACTTTTTATTTTTTGCCATAGAAAATGTGTTTTTCCTATTTGTAGCCCACGCCTCTCCCTCCCAGTAGGTAATTTATTTGGCTCACTTTTTAAACGCTGGCTTCAGTTGGTGTTCCTGTTCTCGGTCTCTCTCTCTCGCTGATCCACCCGGTGCTCCTTAAATATGTCTAATAAAGAGAGTTGGATGGTCTGATTGTTCATCTTTCAAAGGTACTCAACTCCCATTGGCTTCAAAGGTTGCTCTGGGAGCTCAGCACCTTTGAAAGTCAGGCCAGGGATTACTAGGATATAGCTTTGCACTGTAGTTAAAGGTTATAATATGGGTATATAACAAAGACAGGCTTAATAAATATTCCTGACAATATAACAATGAAGGCCAGAGAGGATGGAGATTTTCTATCGGAATTAAAGTTTTGCTGAATACTCCCTGTATGTGCATCTGAGAACCTCACAATCATTAATGGATAATATCCATGTGAAGTAGGGAGTTATGCTTCCTATTTGATGGGAAATGGAGGCACAGGGTAGATTAAGCGAATTGCCCAAGGTCAGGCAGGAAATCTGTGGTTGAGATGGGAATTTAATCCAGGTCTCCAGAGTTCCAGATGTGAAGAGAGTGTCTTGGTTGAGCAGGGAGGACTGAGCAGTACGTACCATCTGATAAGGGTGCTTGTGTTCATTGGAGAGGAGTTCACCACTATTGCAGTGCAGATATTGAAGTCAATGGGGCTACTCTCAGCGTGTGAAGTTAAGTGCGTGTATAGGTCTTTGCAGCATCAGGGCCATGGAATGACTACTCCATGTTACCTTTCCTCTAACACATCAAGTTTCAATGTTTGTGGCATGTTCAACAGTAACTGTACAACTTAATGGCAATTGTGCTGTTTTAAATTGCCACCACCCAGGCGGAAGGGCGAGCCCAGACAGTTCATGTTGTTTCATCCTCTATTGTCTAGAGTACAGTTCTAAAAATACTGAAGGTGGAAAACTGTAATCAATCCATCTGCACTAACCAAATCTGGAACACACCTCTTGATGGTATCCAGTTTTGAGGTGGTGTTACTTTATTTTAGATCCAAATATACCTCTATCCCACACTAATCAGGTGGTCTGTTTATAACTATAAGTTATTGCTATCACAATTCTGTAATGGAGATCATCAGAAACATATTAAAGACGTGAACGTAATATACTTTTAAGTTTCCACCATCGCGCTTTTGGCTCTTGTTGTATACTTCTTTTGGCCTCCTTGTTACATGTTTTAAAGACCTGTGCTGCACGTTAGAGTGTTAGGGGTTTGAGAACTATGAACTGTTTGTATCCTAAATGAGCAGTACCTGGTCAGTGCAGAGTCACAAGTCACTAAAGTGATTAAGCCACCCTAGTGTGGATGCACTTATTGATATAAAGGTGCCTTTATAACTGTATACCTATTCCCAAATGGAAAGGCACCTAAGCCACTTTTATATTGTTGTACAGTATAACTATATTGGTAAAAAATATATACGTCTGTCATAATTATACCGGTACAATTTTTTTTTTAGACCTGACTTACGATTGGTGGGTTGTTTTTTTGTGTGATTTGTGCGATGTGTGTTGCGGGGCGCTGGATGTAATACTGGCTTTGTGCAGTGAGAGTGTCTTGCACTCATACCCCTACAAACCCTCTTCCTCTGTTTCTTTTTTAGTCTTAGGGCTGGTCCACACTAACCCCCTGTGTTGAACTAAGATACGCAACTTCAGCTACATTAATAACGTAGCTGAAGTCGAAGTATCTTAGTTCGATCTTCAAAGCACTTACCGCGGGTCCACACACGGCTGGCAGGCTCACCCGTCCACAGCGCTTACTCCTTGCGGCGAGCAGGAGTACCGGTGTCGACGGCGCGCATTCCGGGATCGATTTATCGCGTCTAGACAAGACGCGATAAATCGACCTCAGAAGATCGATTGCTTACCGCCGAACCCGGAGGTAAGTATAGACGTACCCTTAGAGTCTAGCTTCTTATCTCAGTCTGTGGAGGGCTGAAAACCTGCTTGGTTTTGCAAATTGATTCCTAGTGCTTATGAGTCCAGTCACGTCATTAAGAATGCTGTAGGTTTGGGAGCCTTGACCACCAGTGTCATAGCCTCCTGTGCTATTTTTGGGAGGTACTCACTCAGGCTGTATGTGCAAGTGAAAACAAGTATTTAGTTGTGGTTCGGCGAACTAGCTGCACCAAGATTTTGGTCGGTTTGTGCTTTGAGGCTTCAGAGAGACAGTAGCTTTTCTCTTAGAAGTCACCCTGTTTTAGATCACTAGAATGTGACAGGGTTGTGGAGGTATCCTGTAAATCTAATTAAATATAATATAAAACCATAGCTATATCTTTCTATAGAACACACTGTGCAAATACAGTCTCTCCAAATTGCCCGCTAGCTGCTCATATCTGTTTTCATGGATCTACCCGAATAACAGCTACTCCTTGCTGTTGCTGCAGGAGTGTGTGTGTGCGTGCACAGCACCGTTGTACTGGGCCAGCTCCCTGTCCTTGCGGTCCACCCCACCTACCTGTTACTCGTTGGAGAGGTAAGGGAAAGACATCCCATGCAGCTCCTAGCTTTTTTGAATGGGAAGGAAATTCCGCTGGCTACATCTCAGACATCAATGCTTTACACTCCACCTCCTCTTCTGCAACCGGCGCTTGTATTAGCCCAGCAGTGGGTACGGATAGTGGTTGTACAAAGTAAAGAGCTTAACAGACAACTATTTGAGATATTTATTAAAGTCCTTGCAATTCTAGTCTGGTGAAAGTAATAACCACTCATCAGAAATGTCAGTCCAGGTCCATAGCAGGATCTGCTCACCTGCAGGATGCTTCAGATTGAAGTGGGAGGAAGAATGGCCTTGTGATTGAAGAGCAGGACCTGAAGTCAGGAGGCCTGTATCTAGACTTGCTGTGCAACCATGGGTAAGTCACTTTACCTGCATGTGCCTCTGTTTCCCAATCATCTGCAAAAGGAAGATGAAAATGTTTCCCTACCTCACAGAATATAGTGAGAGACTTATTGAATTTAAAGTCAAAGTGCTTTTTGATTCTAGGATCGAAAATGCTATAGAAATACTGTGTTGCTATTATGTGATTCTAAAATACTTCTATGATCTTCTTATCCTATCTATCTGGTATTCCAAAGTAGCTTGCCTGTATCCCTTCCTGGTAGCCACTGAGGCATCTGATTTCACTCAAAAGTCATCACTGGAGAGCCTACAGCTTCTCTCTGTCTTCCTCCCTCCCTCCCTCCCTCCTTCCTTGCAGAGAGGTTGAAAGAATGGTTGGCTCCTGGGTGCTATTTCCTTGGTGCTGAGTTAGTCCCAAAATGGTACGTTCTAAACCAGAGTTTCTGAACTGGACTCATACTCCTTCTGCACCCAAGAACACTCACTAGCTTCTCCTTTCTTTTGTTACACTGACGGTAAGTACACTGGAAATAGTACACTGGAAATACACAGGCAAAAACATCTCTGACTGTTAAAACTTGGTTCTTTCCAGCTGAGCGTTTCCTAGCAATCAGGACGCTTCCCTCGTTGCTCTAGTCCTTTATTCACGATAATATTAAGAGACATCATAACATCCCAGTGTCAGAGCAAACAAGGCGCTATGTAATTTTATCTCCTATTAATGCAAAGTGTCACAGATGGGGCTATCATTAGACAGCAATCTATAAAAATGGCCCATGAGACAGAGCTCTGGCGCAATTATTTATTCTTCAATTATTTATTCAGCCCTTTAAGATGTGCCATGCTGACAGACAGCGCAGAATGTACAACCTACCAATTTGCAGATTTTGACTGACTGAATCCTCCATCATTTGTAGGCTGAAACATTTCTTTCTTAAGTGCTTTTAATTTTGGCTTTTAAAACCACTTCTCTCCCTCTCCCCAGTTTCCATCTCTGTTATTTCACGTCATTGTGCGAATGTGGGTTTGGCCTCAGGTTTGCAATCCCTGGACTCTTTGGAAGCACAGGTTCAGTTCCCAATAGGGTTAACTTCAGTCACTCAACCTTCTAGGATAGACTAATTGGGCCAAATTGTGCTCTCTTTATTTTATACGGTTGCCAATCCAGAGGAACTCTATTCATATCAATGGATTTGCTATGGGTTTTATGCTGCTGCAACTGAGAGCAGAATCTGGCCCACCAGGTTCTGGGGCATGTTGATGGGTTTATGTAGAAAGTCTTTTAGCTAAGCACTTAACACCTGAGGTCTTGTGTGCTCTGCATGGCCTGGCACTTTCAGAGAGAAGGAGTTTATCCTGGTGTTATTGCCCAAAACTTCTGGGATCTGGCTAAAAAATCTGGGCAACTAACCACCTGATTTATCCCAAGAGAGCTTTAGTCACCTTACAACATTAAAATGAAATTTATTTAACTCCTACCAATATCTCTTCTCTTTCCATCTTCCTGCAGTTGTTGCTGTTACTTTATTATATTAGTGCCTTTAGCATGCATGTCCCTTTATAGCCAAGTGAAAAAATGAAGTCCTTGTCCCTTGCACCTCCAGTGTACAAATTAATAGACCCCAAAATACTTTGACACATACAAGTACCTTTCTTTTTTTTTTTTCTTTTTTTTTTTTAACAGATACTTAGGACTTGTCTGCATGGGGACACTCTAGAAAGTTTATCCAAATTAACTAAAGATGTGAATTTAAAGTGTATCAATTAAACTTCACCAAATCCCTGTGTGGACACTGATTCAGAATTAAAGTAGCCTTAATTTAAATTAGTTTAATTCATATCACCTTAGTGTATGTTCCATTCCCTTTTGACAGCCTTCGTTATATCTGTGGCCCCCTTCGCTTTCAGTACAACTTTATTTATGGATTGATTGATTGATTTAATTACTTGTCTTTAAAACTGTAAAAGCCAAATCAGTCATTTTGTTTGATGTTGATCCAAGCTGGCAAGTGTTCCAGCATGAAACTAGTAATTCACGTGCCAGTGTAACTAACCTTCCATTTTTTGATTTACCGATAAATATTTAACATGTGGACTGTAACTGACAAGATAAAGTCTCTCTAATTAGATTAGTTTGTAATTTCCGAAGTTCCTAACCAGAGATTAGCTAGTTTTGTTCCTGCTGAGTTAAGATCTCTTGATAGTTCACTTTGTAATTTCAGTAATTTTTATAATTTGCAACCGGTCTTGGTCTGAATTTTAAAGGGTTCAGACTAAATACATGTGTGCTCTGCTACTCGCATGATGTCAGCCATAAAAATCAGCTGCAGTTTCCCTTATTTGATGGCATATTTAATTCCGTAGAAAGGAGTTGTTTCAGCTTTGGGTTGCTAAATCTATTGAGTTACCAGCAGTTGCTTTGTTTGAGCCTTTTAAAACTCTATTTAATCCAATTCAGTAAAAGGTGTCCACATGATATAGTGTAACATAGTAAGTATTACACTGTAACAATCTTGCCCTTTAAAACTGGTGGCTCCCACTACTTAATCAATACTCACAGTTGAGCCAGGTTCTCATTTTCATTAGGCTGTTAATCAGAATTTGCTCTTGATCATCACCCTGTGCCAATTAGAACTTGAGAATACTGAACTGTTTTATTGAAGCTTCCTTCAAATTATTAGTTGATGACATTTCCTCATAAACTCAAATATGCAAAACATAAGGGAGTAAAATACACCAGCCATACTCACCTTGATTATGAGCTTTTACTCTGGAAAAATGAAATGGATTTACTCACCTGAGGAAGTCATCAACAGTTTGTGAAGGTTGCTGTGATCTAGCCCAAATATTGTCATCTGTGTAGGATATGCTTTGTGGTAAAGAATTTTTGTTTTGTGGAATAAAATCAGCAGAACTTTAATGAGGCCAGGTTCCATAACTAAAGGGCCATGAGATTGAAGTGTGTGTGTGTGTGTGTGTGTGTGTGTGTTGTTGTTTGTTTTCTACAATACCATAGAATTCAGTACAGTCTGAGATCTCCAATGCCAGCTTGTAGCCAATCTCCTGTGGAACTGCTCCACAGTGAAGCTTCAGAGTCCATTTAAAAAAAACCCACAACCTTTTTTCTCCTGATTTCAGGCTGGAGGGGAGAGACCGATACTTGCTATACGACACTACTCTGTGAAATTTTGATTGCTACGGTTACTCTGGTCTCTTTGTCAGTACCATTCAGCCACTTGCTTAATCTGCCTCTGTGTCCACTTTGGATAGCTGGGTCTTGATAAGTTTGCTTATACGGAATTCACAGCCATTGCGAAGAATATAGCTAATGGCATATATAAAAGTTTGTGTGTGTGCACAATTTTCATTAAAGGTTGATGTGGTGTTAACGAATAATATGTCTAAGTGACATTAAGCGTTCGATGTAAGCAAAGAAATTCAACCGGGAAGCCTGAAAATCTCTGCTGACACCCTGGCCTTAACTCTGGCAGTTGTGCCAAAAGATCCAGAAAAGGCTTAATGCTGGGAGATAATGCTGCAGTGTCAGCACAGATTTTCAGCCTTAACTCTGAGTTTCCTGGCTTTTGTGTAATTTCAGTCAAACCTTTATGTTACTGGTCCTCCTCCCCTCCCCCTGAAAAAGCATCCTCAAACAAAGAGAGCATGAGATCCCAGCAGTGGATGAAATAGTGAATGTGAATGGTAGGTAATAATGTATTGTAAGGAATGAACCTGACGAGCCATTGGGGCTCGGAAATATGTGTGCTGGGAATCCTTGTGCATGTGCTGATGGATGGACACACACACACACACTCTCTCTCTTTCTCTCTCTTCCCTTTCCACACCCATTCCCTACCAGTGTTATGTCACTTGTGGGGCTTAGCAAGCATATTTGGGCATACTCTATTGTGGCAGCTTGTCCTCTGCCATATTTATATCCTCTCTGTCCTTGCATATTGCAAGTTCCCAAGCGGAACGTACAATATAATAACTCTCAGGCTCCTGCTTACGTTCTAGAGGTGCCATACAAGCTATTAGAATACAAAAAACACAATAACAAGTAACACATTAGCATGCCAAGGGAGCGCTATCATTTTTGTCACTACCAAAATGCGTAGATCAATTAACCAGAAAAGAAAAATAGTAAAAGATGGACATCAGCATTTTCATGACAGAGGGCTTCAGTTTTGAGGGATCTGTCAGTGCTGGGATCTGTCAGTGCTAGCCCTACACCTATGCAATGTCTCACTGTCTTTCTTGTATCTTAGCTAAGCAACATTTACATGGGTGAAGAAAAGATTTATTTTGTGTTAGAGGTTACAACTTGTGCATGTGTCACTTCCAGTCCAGCAGAATGGAGGCAGAGGGTTTTGTTATGGGAATGGGATACTCTCCCTGCTGCCTTGTTCACACTGACTGCACCCTTCCCAGGCTTTGTCACCATGCAGGAGAGCAAATGTTTCCACTTCTGCTACCTGTGAAAGAGCCTATGTTGAAAGGGATTATGTTCTTGTGTGAAATGAGCTTCCCTCCCTCTTCCCCACCCAGGAAATTTTGCATTTGGAATGGAGTTCGCAGCTGAGGGGTAAATTCCAAATTCCCTTAGCACCAGAGATTCTCCACAGCATTTCCATTGTCCAGCAGAGGTGTTCAGTTCAGAGACTTCTCACCTACTCCGGTAGCCAATGATTGCTGCCTGGCTCCAACCTGTCTCCCCCTTCAGTATTATCTTTGCCTCTCCACTGGGAGGCTGCCTAGCACTTCACTGGCAAATTGGTTGTAGGGACCAGAGCAGAGCTCTGAACCTGCATCGATCCACAAAGCCTGCAGAGAAGTTCAGGAACAGGAGGGAAACCACCGATGATTGTTGCTTGCTATTTGCCATGAGTTATGACATCAGTCCCGGCTGATGAATCCAATTCAGAAGAAACCAAAATTATACCTAAGGAAATTTATTGGGCTTTTCCTAATAAGCCTTGGATGATAACTGAATGTGCATGAGGGACTGTGCTAGCAGATGCTGAGACAGGGTTAGGACCTGAGTAAAAAAAGGAGCAAAAGATTCAGGTAAAAGGAGCAAATCTTTTTTTCTAAAGCAAATTCCTATTTTTGCTGTAGTCTTTGCTGTCCTGATCAGTGGGGCTTTTGGCTTTAAGATGTGTTTTCATTTTCTTATTTTTGAAAATAGGAGAGAATTACACCCTTTTGAATTTTGCTTGGCTACAGGTAAAGAATATCATGGGGAGAAGATACTGGCTACTAAAGGACTCTAATCTAGCAGAGGAAAGGCAGAACAAGAACCAGTGGCTGAATGCTGAAGCCAGACCAATTAAAACTGGAAATAAGGCACAAGTTTTTAACGATCAGAGTTATTATCCATTGGAACAAACTTCTAAGCGAAGAGTAGATTTTCCATTTCTTGATGCATTCGAATTAAGATTGGATGACTTCCTGGTAGTTATGCTTTAACCAAACACAAGTTTTGGGGCTCAATATAGGGGTAAGTGGCAGATATTTAATGGCCTGTGTTATACAGGAGGTCATACTAGAAAATATAGTGGTCCTTTCTGGCCATAAACTCTATGAATATATGACTCTCTGAACAGTCTGCAGCAGTGCTAATTAGGGCCAATAGCAAGTTGACTGGCCTGCCTTAATGCTTCTTCTGTCTGTGCAAGTTGGAGATTTTGCTTTTGCATATGTGTCTGATTTGGGAAGCCCTTGTGATGGTTATTCAGATGTAGAGATCAAAAGAGAGGTTGCCCAGATAGATCATTTAAACTGGATGTTGTTGAAGTTATGTGCAGAGCTGAGCTTTTGAAAAATGTAGCTGTTTTTGACTTGAGAAGCACCAAAAATGCTATAACCCATTAACACCTTGGAAGGAGGGGTAGCAAGAGGGGAAGGAGATGGTTGGCTTGTCCTTCCTTCACCAGTTGTAAGCCTCTTCATCTTTCAGACAGAAACCATTTAAAGGTTGATAACTCTGAATGGGGTTTAGTGATTACATTGAGTAAAATACAATTTTCAAATGCGCCCAAGTGATTTAGGAACACAAATCCCATTGACTGTCTATGGGAGTTGTGCTCCTAAATCATTTAAGCACTTTTGAAAATGTTAACCATTGTGCACATCACCACTATAAATATACAGATTCTGTTCCGTGAGTACACCAGAGTGAATTCCTTTGAAATCGATGAGTGCTCCCGATCCATCCCATTATGAATGAGAACAGAATTTGGCCTACGGTCTTTAGAAGTTAGAATTTTTCCATCTGCCTTTTGTTTAATTCTTCATTGTTTCACCTGCTACAATATAAACTTGAACCTCATTTGTAGCTGTTATATTTCAGTGATTAGTTCGCATGTGAGATTACAGCAACCTACTCCCCTCCCTCCCCCAGTGAAAGAAAAGCAAACAAGCAAGTTAAAACAATTCTCTGTGCAGATTTTCCCACAAACAGAGCTGTGGTTTTAACTGGCAGCTTATACATTGTATGTTTCATTATTTTTCTCCAGGAGGTTGCTGGAGGGTTGGGGGGAGGAGCAGGGGAAGGTTTGGACACAGATTCACTCATTGTTCAAAGCCATGATTTGACTGGATGATTGCCTGAGAACTGACTCCAACTGGTGCAAAGCTGGGATCACCTCCCCAAGATGTGTGGTGGTGATGGGGGGGGAGGGGGGAGGGGGTGTGGGGGGAGATTATTTGCATCTTTCTCCCATTTCCTTGCAAAAGTAGCCAAAGCCTATTAGCTCTCTTCCTCTCTCCAACGCAGCTCAGCAGGGCTCCTTCAGATTTCTAATTTTGATTAAAAAGACTGAATTTGGGAGCCTTATTACAGTTCCCATTACAGCAAGGTTAGAGTTTTAAAAAGAGCCTCTCTGGCACAGCTGCAGGAAGCTGCAGCTTCTCATTAATTGGCTATTGCTTGGAAGAGTGCTGTTGTTGGTTTGGCGGTGATGATCAATTATGGTAGAGCACCATAAATGTGCCTGGTGCTGTACTGTCAGCTCTGCCAAACAGATAAAACTCCCTGTTCTGAAGAGCAGCAGTTCTGGGCTACATAGGGAAATGGTGAGCTTCTGGAATAGAGGTTTTCTCTACAGGAGGTGAAATTTTCCCCTGTGCAGCACAAGGATAAGGCTTAAATCCCACTTAAAGCATTGCAGAAGTGGCACTTAGTGGCATCTTTGCCTTGTGCTAGCCATCTGCACCGGGGCGAGTTTTACCCTGGGACCATAGCTGTGAAAATCTGAAGGAGTTGAAATGTTAAAGTGTCCTCATTTTAGTTGCTCAGTCACTTGCGTTTCTGTAACACCCTTCTCGTGGACTTTCCAACGAATAAAGCAGGAAATATGCAGCTGAAATAAGTGTCTCACTGCTGAACAGACTGATTCCTCTGTGCCTCTTGCTGCCTCCTGCCCAGATAAAGAGGCGGTAAAATGGCCTCCTTGACTTGAAATGTATTGGAAAAAGAAAAGCTGAGTCTCCCAGACGAACAGATACTGTCTGGTGAAGAGACCAGACCTTCTGTTCACCCAGGCAGGGGACCGTGTAATTTTCCTATCAGGCATCCAAACTGATGATGATGTAGCTTGTTTCTGGACATGTTGGAGCAACAAGGGCGCTGTCAGAGGTATGCACCTCCTCTCAGTCATTGCTGTTTTAAACAAGGTGTGAGCTGTACTCTGACTTGAAAGAGGGTTTTTTGTTTGTTTTGTTTGTTTTTTTTTAAAAAAGATCCCCATGTAGAACAAGGTGTGTGTGTGTGTGTGTGTGTGTGTGTGTGTGTGTGTGTGTGTGTGTGTGTGTGTGTGTGTGTGTGTGTGTGTGTGTGTGTGTGTGTGTGTGTGTGTGTGTGTGTGTGTGTGTGTGTGTGTTGTGAAGCAAGGCCGGGAAGAAGTTTTAACTAGCAGCGTGCACGTGTATATGTGAGAGAGAGAGGATGCCAGCGTGCTTATCTGGGGTGGGCGTGTGTTCAGGACCAAACAGGACACAGAAGATGTGATGTGCATAGGGGATTACAGCAACATGTGCTTTAGTATCCAAGCCTCCTTAATATGCAGAAGAAAGTCTGGCAACATGTTTACGCTTTTCGATGAAGGAATTTTATGGCGTTTCTGTGTGGCCAGAGTTAAAAGGTTTTGGCACCAGACAGAAGATGGGAACGTTTCAATCCTCCTTATGAGGAAATTCTAATTCTACCAATTCTTTAGTGTTCTGTTGAAGGGAATTTCCTGGCAGTACATCACTTAAAAGGATTCTTTTAGAGCTTAGATATGTGCTTCTTTCCAATACCTCCCTTGAACAGGTTCACTCTCCCTCTTCCCTGCCTGCAAAGAGGGGAGGGGAAAGTATGATAGAGCAAGTCGTTTGGCTTCTTAGCTTAGCTATTTAGGGACATTTTGAACAACAAGCAATTCATTAGAACTTGCAGACATCAAAGTACTTGTCCTCTTCTGTGCAATTTAACTGAAGCATTTGTTCATATTTACATCTGTGCTTTTCAGCGTGATCTTCAGGTGCTGGAGCACAGACTCAATGCCGGGGAAACTTAGGAGAAGATCATCTGAAACATTCCTGTATGTTATCTCTTGAAATGCACCTGACATAACCTTCTCCAATCCTCACTAGTTCTGTTGTCATATATAAACTTGGCTATGTTGAGATTCAGGTATATATGTATATAGTATAGAATGATAACTTTTGTACACACGTGATCAAGTGAATAATAAGCATGTGCGTGCCATTGACACGAGAAATTAGATGGCACAATTATTAGATTCTGCTGTCTTTTTTTTTTTTTTTTAATAAGAAAATTGAAAAGGCAAGTAATGGCTTCTTTCAAGTTTTGTAGTTGGCTTTGTAGCTGATAGTGGTTCCCCAAACAAAATAAGCTATACCAGCCAAAGGACTCTTATGCTGATATAACTGTGTCTGCCTACACTAAGGCTTTTGCCAATATAAAAATATTGTAATAAATAAATCTCCATATAGACATTACCATACTGGCAAAGGTTTCTAGTGTACATCCGGCTTAACTCCTCACCCATTGATGATCATATCACATTCTTGCAGTAATTGTTTACATGGAAATAAAACATTAGGGAAATAATGAGTGTCTTCTAATGTGACTTACCAGCACCACCTGACCACAGGGTAGATTGATTTAAAATGATTTAAATCAGCATCCAGAAAACTTGTGTTTAAATCGTTGATTTTAATCTTGTTTTGAATTTGTATTTTTTAATTATCCTAAAAAGGGTTTGTCTCATTAGTTGATAGCCATTAAAACATGTTGATTTGCAAATCAACATACTCTTTACATTAAATTTGGTCCTCATTTTTGCTAACCATGAGGATAGACTATATTTATCTACGTTTATTTAAGCAACTATATACTTAGTTTGTATTCAGATTCTTAATTTTTTACATTGTTAAAAAATGGTGAATGATACATTTCTTATTTACCAGATTATGATTAATTTTGATATGTGATTTGTGTCCAATTCTATTTGGATGGCAATTAAAATTCAATTTAATGCACACAAACATTTTAATTTTCATTAGTTAAATAAAAGTACCTTTGAGGTACTCAATAAATAAGAAAAAAAGTTTGATCAAAACATGTTTTGCATATAAACTAACTTATTTATTAAACAAAGGAAACTATCTGTAGCTAGTGAATTGAACTGATTGTTTCTAGGTCACTCTGTTCTTCAAGGTTTTAGAACTAGTAGCTCTCACCCTCTAGTAGCTCACCCCATTTGTATTCATAGTTTGGGAGAGGAAAACAACCTTTCCTGCATTTTCAACTCCCAGTTGGTTTCTTAAGTTTGAATGAACTAATCATTGAGCTGAACTAGTTGAATAAACTGAAATGCAGATATTCTCTCTGCACCTGCAGAAGAGGTAACTGCTGTCAGATGCTGGATATGCACTTGAAACTCCACTTCCAGGTGCTTAGCTAGTGACTTCCACCGGTTCAATGATTTAATTTTCTTTAATACTTGGCAGCAAACATGTACTGCTTAATATTATTTTTAATTAATTTAAATGGGATTAATAGATTAGATCTTAATATAGGTTGTCACAATTTCAAATTTTATTTTAAATAGGTTTATTTTTTTAAAAGTAAGCCTGTATTTAATTTAAATGAAAGAGATCCAATTTAAAACAAAAATCTAATTATACAAAAAAAAAAAGTCCAGTTTCTTAAAATATTCATCCACCCCGCCTGACCAGCCAGACCATCCATGGACTATCGGTAAGTGTTCTGTCACCTACCGGTGTTCTTCAGAGAACACTTTGAAAATCACTGCTTTAGGATTTGCCAGGATTTCCTAGTACTCTGTATCCATAATACAAAGCTGGTTGTTGGTTCTACTGTTGCTTTTTCTCAGTGACCAAGACTTGAGGGAAAAACTGCTTGGGATATAATTTTCTTCCTTAAAAACATGTGTTTTAAACATACCATGTCTATGTAATTTTGGCTTATGAGATCTGATGAGAATTGCAGAGGGGACCTGCGAATAGCCGTGCAAATGCAAATAGTATTCGTAATAGCATACTGTGATATTTCCAAGAATATAGGCCATTCTGCGAAGAAGAAGAGATTTAAGTAATTATGGAAAGACATCAAAATGGAGAAGCTCTTCAATGAGGAGATGGAGTCAGGAGATTATTTTCTAGGAAGAATTATCTAGAGTAGACAGGGGCATGGACTGGGCTTCGGAGCCCTGGGTTCAAATCCTAGCTCAGGTGCAAAATGTTGTGACTTTGGGCCTGTCATTTAATCTCTACTCCGTGCCTCAGTTCCTCTCTGTAAAATAGGGTAATACTTCCCTATCCCACAGAGGTGTTATCTGAGTAAACTCTGTTAATGATGGAGGTGCTCAGATAGTATGGTAATAGGGGCCATATATATCCCTGCATAGGCATGTAGATTTGAGATGCATAATTAGTTGTTACAACATGTCCTGTACATTTTTGTTTCCTGGGAATTCCCGCCCCACCCCCGTAGGAAACTGTTGTTCTCTACAGGTGGCAATACTATCTGAGCTGTTATAAAATGTCAGATTTCTCCTCCTTGCCACATTAATGGTAATCATAGCTTCCTGTTTTGTTCTAATCACTTATAGTGCCTTTCACACAAGAAATCTCAAAGCACTTTGCAGATGTTAATTAAATAACCCTTTCAAGAACCCTTTGAAGTGGATAAGAATTGTCCCGATGTTTCAGATGGGTGAGTGAAGCATGTGGATTACGCCATCATCTGCAGAGGCCGGAGTAGAACGCAGAACTCCTGACTCGGTCTCTTGCTCTGAACGCTTTCTTTGTGAAGATGGAGTCATCCACTTATTTCATCCTATCTTATGTTGTGATCCCAGCAGACTTGATAAGATAAACATGTTGAGGCTGGCTCAGTACTAGGGTGGGAGACCACCAAGGGACGGCAAAATTCTTTGCAACCTCTTGGTTGTGGGAAATGATTTTAGTATTTTGCCCTGTGAATCAGTACTGAAAAAATTCTCCAGCATGAGGTTAAAGAACACAGTGGTGAGGTCCTGAGTGCGTAGAGTTATGAAAGATGCTATGATATCTTTTGTTGTTAGAGCAGGGTTGCTAACCCTGTGACCAGCCCAAATTCAAACTGATACTTAAGTGTTACCTATATAAAGTTACCTCTCAAGCTTCAGTTGGATGTAATACTTCCTTGTATGCTGTTGTAAGCTGCTGTATTCCAACCCAGTGATGATTGCAGTTCTTTGATGGATGATGTGATCCCTGTATTTATTCTTAACTGCCTCACAGATAGTTTGTGAAACAGTTTTAAGAAATGCCTTTAGTAGTGGAAGCCACTAACAATGCTAGGAGACATAGTGAGAACACCAGTGTTAGCAATGGTGGGAAACTGTTAGGCAGGGCCCAGGATGACAAGAGGCCTAGTAAATTATCACAGATGTCACAAATAATATTACAAGTGTCAAGATAATTGATCTGTTGAGAGGAGAAAAGTTTATTAAAATGTTGACAACTTGTTTGTTAACACTTATTTTACTTCAATGGCTAATAAACATTCTGGAGCGGGGATGTCTTAGTAAAAATTAAACACCCCAATTCTTTTAATTAAAGTGAGAAAACTCACAATAATGTACTCTGAGATCCCAAGAAAGCTTCCAGAAAATCCAGGGAAAACCAGACATTCCTTATGTTTCTAAAGTAAAGAAATAACCAACCAAAACTAAACATACAAACAAAAACCCAACAACAAACTTTCAGATCTACTTTAAACATCATAAAGAAGCAAAAAGTACACAAGTCCAATGAAACAAAATAATTTCCAGGTCACTTTTAAGGTAGTTTCAGGGTCTGTCAATTTTAAATGCTCTCACAGCTTCAAAACTCCTTGCGGCAGAATTCTCTTCCAATCACTTGAAACCCATGTTCATTCCATACTTCTCCCCCTGACACAGCTGGAAACCTTTAATGGCAATTCAGGGTTGCACCACAGCAGTCCAAAATTGGTTCAGTAGTTTTAGTGTCAGCGCCACTTACAGAGAACAGATTTTGAAAAGGGTGCACTTATCTAGCTGCACACAGTTGCAGGGCATCTGTCTTTGCCCTGTTGATTGTAACAAAATAGTCCACTGTGTGTATAGTTTTTTTGAGTGCTGATCTCAAATAGTCATAACTATTGTAAATCAAAGCCAAGCAGGAGGCACTGTACCTTTGTGAGGAGTAAGTCCAGGCTTCAAGTGTTTCAAGTTACAAATGGCAGCCATATTTTGTTGGTAGCCATGTCTTTTAAAAGTGTGGTTATCATTTATTTCAACTTTTGCTGATCTCAAAAACAGCTGAGTGGGATCTTGCTCATTCACCGTCAGGCAGAAACCGAAGCAGGAGGTTAAAGCTTTGGAAAGTTGTAAGTGGAATAAAATTATGTGATGTTGGAAACTGTTTTACAACCTTAACTGCAAGTAGGAGCTGCCAGGCCTGGGCTGTAATTACCCAATGCATTTTCTCCCCTCTCCATTCTGAGACGTGCCAGGAGCCTGATGATGTAAGGCTAGCATGATACTCTATTACTTTAATGTAGGGATGGCCAAAGAGTGAATCATAGGCAACAATGCAACTCCCAGCCTCTAGCATTGCTAATGCATTCCTGCACAGTACTCAGTCACATAATTGTATGTTAGTGTCTAAGTTTAAAAAAACAATAACCCCACACCAACCAATATCTATCTATCTATCCAATCATCTTATTGGTTGGGGTTTCTTGTTTTTAACTTAGATATATATATCCACCATAGTATCACAGGCAAATACCATCAGAGTACAGAAAATATGTTCTATGTGGACCCCTTTGCAAAGGCCGGTAGCAAGGCCATATACAGTTTCGAAATGCAGTTACACTTTACGCAAGGAATGTATAGCAGAAAATAGAAGGTCAGCCATGTGGAGAAATAAAGCCAGAAGAGAGAGTATATTTTCAGTAGCAATTTAGCGCATGATTGATCTTACTGATACTGTTAGTATAATGTTCATAGCTGAGTGGAGCCCACCAGCAAAAACTTGCTTGTTATGTGTGTTTAAGAAAAATGCAAGCAAAATACATTGATTAGATTTTAAGTAAAATTTACATTTGCATTAAACTACAACATGCTGAACATTTTATGAGAGCTAATTCCCATGACACTATTGCTCTGTTTCTTATTTTTTTCCCCTGAGGGTTTATTTTCTCCCCCTCTTGGCTTTCTTCTGTGGCTGTTTGTTTGTCCTGGGTTATTTTGGTGTCTGTTGTGTTTAGCAGTAACACCTCATAGCTGGATACAATGATTTCAGATGCAGTAAATCAGAATGTGAGATTCAGTCTATGTGGGTGTGTGTGGGATTTGATTTCTTGCGAATTTCCTCTCTGTGCTTTTCCCCTTCCTGACATCTTTGACAAACTTCTCCATTATTTTAACATAGGGCAGCTGAAGAGATGATGTGGCATTTTTTGCCTGGGGTGCGTACGGAACCAGTCAGCTCCACCTCCTGCAAATGCAGCAGCATCTTTCTGGGTTACACAGAAGACAAACCACCTAGATGAGCAAACCTTAGGCATGATGCAGCGAGGAAGACTTGTCATGTTGTTACCATATGTGGCTATGACAGCACCAAAGCGGGGAACTGAACTGGAAGCCTGTGGTCACGTGGGCTCTGTGGGATATTTGGGTTGTATTTTTGAGCTAGTCACGCTTCCTGGTAAGCATATGTGGTTGCATTCTGAGCTGTGCACTTGCAAGCAAAAACTCTTCCTCTGTCTGATGAGATGAAGGAAAGGTTTTGAGATGAAGCCTGTTACCCTGCGGAAATTTGAATATGGAAACTGTCAAATCTTCCTGGCGCTGGGTGAGAGAGATTTCCCTTCTCTCCTTGACCTTTCTTTTACAATAAAGAACACATGCTTTTGAACAATGACAGTGATCATAAGGGTAGTGTTAAAATAGATGGGGTGGCCTTGAATGATGCATTCTCTTCTCCAGCCCCTCTTTGATTGCGTCCCTTTGTAGTGCAGGCACGCAGAGGAACAGACAGCCTTGAGGGGTATAAAACAGACAATAAATAATCTTTTAGACTGTCTTGTGATTTTTCCAGTTTACTCTCTTTTTTGGCTGTAAAACAAACACAACCTCAGTCACAGCTTCAATCAGGAGATTTAAAAATCTGTTTCCATGTTTTTTGTAGAGTGCCGCTGTAAGGTTATGTGATCAGTTGCCATGTAAAGCTTGGTGGCCACTACCAATTCCTCGTCCAAATCCTTCTCCCCTCTTCTGCTGGAGGTTAGCTATATTTCCCCTTAACTAAACTTGATCTGAAGGGTACACACATTCACTCTGGAAATCAGGACACTCGTTTAGATGCCTTGTTATGGACTGAGGCACCTAACTTTCCACATACAGGTTTTGGACATACTGTGTGGACTTTGGTCAGTGCTTCTAGCCACAAAGACTGGGTTAGGCCCAGAGATTGTGGACTTCTAGGAGAGTTGAGTGCTAGTTAGAAAACTGTATGTTGGGCAGCTGACGTTTTAAGGGCATTTGAAACCATGCAAGTTTGGGTCTTAATGAAACAAGTTTGACTGTAAGGTGTAAACAAAAGTGATGTCACTCTACTCAGAGTTTTTGGGGTAGGTTTGGCTTTAGCTCCCACTGCCCTGTAAAGTATGTTATCAAAAGACTGTTGTTCTGTCCTTCCCTACACACCTTCCTGTGGTGGTGGTTATTGCAGCAGCACACTGGAGTTTCAAGAGATGGTCCCTTCCCCAAAGAGCTTATACAGTCATCTTTCCAATCATCTTAGGTAACAGAATATTTCAGAATTGCTGCATCTCTCTTAAGCACCTTATTAATATTTTCCACTCTTCAGCTGGCTGCCACAGTGGAGACTAGCATCGTGGCCCAGCAAATTGCCAGTGGGAAATCAATATTTGACCTTTGGCTCATCGTTTAAACAGTACTAGCACAACTAGGCATGCAGTGTTCGGCAAGCAGATCTTTTAAGGCAAGTATATTGGGTTGCCATATTAGAAATAACTGAGTGAGGTATCATAAAGCTGAAGAGCCTAACTCTTTTTTCCTGGGACGCTTTCCTTTGTCAAGTGCATTTTAGTGGTTGCCTTTGAACAACCATAACTGTTACATGACAGGTTTTTTTTGTACTCTGTTGGTATATGTGAAAGAGGCCATTTTCAGATTAATTCATCTAAACCATTCTATAAAGTTGCGGAAGTCCAGTATGTATATTTACTTCATTTGTCAAGTTTTCCAACAAGCACTTTTGTGTAACCATTCTCCAAGTTCCCTTATTGTCCTCTCCCAGATCTCTCCTTAAAACTCTTTTCTGCTGTGAGGGCTACAAAAAACTAAGCAATGCTTAGGCAGCTAATGTGCTGTGATTACAGTATCATCTTGTGTTACCTTGTGATTCCTATCTCTCTGTCTGTCTCAGATACTTAGACACTATGGTAATGGAAGGGGGATTGAGTCCCTCAAAATCTTTAATGCATTTATCCTCATTCTGGGAAGTAGGGCAGTAGTATTGTCCCCATTTTACAGAGGGAAAATTGAGGCACTGAGGGACTCAGTGACCCACCTAAGGTCACACAGGGAGTCTGTGGCGAAGAAGGGATCTGAACCCTAGTCCGAGACTAGGATCCGAATCACAGGACCAGCTTTTCTCATTCTTCTCCATCCCCGCCCTGGCCTCGCCCACTTTTGGTTGTGTCCCTCTGTTGTCTTCCCTCTTCAACTTCAGTTGTAAACTGTTTGGTTCTGGGACTAACTCTTTGATACAGTGATATAGTTTGCACAGTGCCTAGCACAGCAGAGCTGTGGCCTCCAGGTGTAGAGCCATACATATAATGTTCATACTTTAGTACTTCAATAGTTTCATGTGTTTTTGTTCCACTTGGGAGGAAGCGAATAGCTAGGTTTTGAATGTGGACTAAAACACCGTTGACAGTCATGAATAGTTGTTACATGCTATTCATACAGTGCTGTAGATTTGCATTGCCCCGTACAGATAACTGAAATGAGTGATGACAATCTAAGTAAATTAACTTTTCTGCTTCTTTTACTGCTATGTTTCTTGTGCAGCAATTGGAACAGGATGTTGTGTGTTGTTTTTTGTGCATCAGATCATTCACAAATAACTTACTGTAGAGCCCTGGCGCTGTGGGATGGTGAGTTATGCCCTAAGACAAGAAGAGTGCTGCCTCTCCGCTTGGGGCGAGCAGTTCTCACTGGCAGCGTTCATGTGCAAGGCTGGGGCTTGTACAATGGCTTTAGTTTGAGTTCAGTGCCATTCTTTGTTTCTTGCCCTCTTATTCCCTCGCCCACTTCACTCGCTTGCAACTGCCACTGCAGCATCTCTTAGGAAGCAACTCACCCTCCCCTTAGCAGAGGGTGAGAAGTGCCATTGTCCTCACAAGGAAATGGGTGCTAGTGCTTTCCCCAACACAGAAGTGCCTTTTCCCTGGCTGAATATATTGGGCATTGACACAGCACGAGCTAGTTCAAGAGCTGAATTCTGCTCTCATGCCTAGGGTGTGTAACACCATTGGTGTAACTGATGTAGCTCCATTCACCTACACTGATTTATTGATTTACACTGTTGTAGGAGAGCACAGTTAGGCCCTTTGAGTTTGGTCCCTCACTCAGTAGTCCTGTTTCATGCTATTGCTGTTCTGTCACCAAGCCAGCTACTGTACTGGTGATACAGCTTCCCTTTCAGATGTTCCTAATAGGGTTGTGATGGTTTATATAATACACTTAGGGCTGTAGGGACACTACACTACCCACCGAATTGGGGGGTAGCGATCAATCTTTCGGGGATCGATTTTTCACGTCTAGTGTAGACGTGATAAATCGATCCTTGATCGCTCTGCTGTCGACTCTAGTAATCCACCCTGGCGAGAGGCGGAAGCGGAGTCGACGGGGGAGCGGCGGGGGGAGCGGCGGCAGTCGACATTGCGGCGTCCTCACAGCGCGGTAAGTCGAGCGAGATATGTCGACTTCAGCTAGCTGAAGTTGCGTGCCTTACATCGATCCCCGCCCCTAGTGTAGACCTGGCCTTAGGGCAATTCACCTGTGGGCTGTGGCAATGCAAAGTAGGCAGAAACCTGGTTTAACTAGTCAATTAATACAAGTTTATGCTTTGCTTCACTGTAGTGGCACAAAGAAGTTGGAGTGTGCTGGTAATAGGGTTACTATCTAGCTGGTATTCGACTGGCCTGGCCGGTTTTTTTTATGGGTTTGCCAGTTGTCAGAAAAATAATTTAATCTACCATTTTCTTAAAATGTGGGTCTAAAGATTTGCATTATTATCACCAAACACTGGGATATGTAATGTTAAAAGTGTCTGTGTCCAGCTAAAGATGCTGCAGTGTTCCCAATTCTGCAGTTTAAACAATAACAGATCAAAACTGTTACCCACCAACAAGCAAACGCTGTGTGTGTGTGTGTGTGTGTGTGTGTGTGTGTGTGTGTGTGTGTGTGTGTGTGTGTGTGTGTGTGTGTGTGTGTGTGTGTGTGTGTGTGTGTGTGTGTGTGTGTGTGTGTGTGTGTGTGTGTGTGTGTATTTGTGTCATGTGGAAGTGAGGAGATGTGCCAGGCATATTAAATAATGGAAGATCAAGGCGATGGTGCGAGTGATTCTACTACACACCGAAAAAAAAAGCTTGCATCAGAAACTGCACATTCCGTGACAGCTAGCTAAACGAAACTGACCACAAAGACTGGCTAGCAAAATGTACTGATAATACAAACACCTGTTTGTTATCAATGATGTTATCATTTTTATCTATATTTGTTATCTCTCTAGATCAGTGGTGGGCAACCTGCAGCCTGCAGGCCGCACACAGCCCGTCAGGGTAATCCACTGGCGGGCCGCCAGACATTTTGTTTACATTTGCATGGCCGCCCGCAGCTCCCAGTCCGTTCCTGGCCAATGGGAGCTGCGGGAAGCAGCTCAGGCTGTAGGTTGCCGACCACTGCTCTAGATACTATCAGTGGCTGTTGAAGGTGTGTGTATGTGTGTGTGTGTGGGGGGGGGAAGGGGGATTGCAGAGTTGCTTTGGGGTTGAGGAGGGCTTGCCTTGTGTGGGGGGGTGCTGTATTTTTGCATTTCAAAGGTGGTAACCTTAGCTGGTGAATGCCGTTTTTCATTTTCACTTAGTGATTCTCTCACTTGAAGATTTCAGAATGTTTTGCAAACAATTAGTGAAGTCTTACAACACCCCAGGGAGGTATAGCAGGTGGGTACCATAACCATTTTAAAGATGGATAAATTGAGGCACCTTCTAGTCAAATCTAGTCATTAAATGACTTGCCTATCACAACAAGTCATTAACCGCTGTAGGATAGAATCTATGATTCCTCACTTCCAGGACTCTATTCTTACCATATTGCCTCTGATAAGAATTTTTTTTATGCAGTAGAATATGTGCTTTACTTGTGCTCTGTTTTTACCATGTACAATGTTGAAATAATTTGTGTCTTCCCTAAAGCCTAGACTTTTTGCTTTATACATACCAGCTCTTTTTTCCTGACTCTGTTAAAAAGATATTCTGGGTAGCTTTTTCCCATGGCAGTTCAGTGAAAATCTGGAGATCCACAGAAAATTAATAAAAAGAATGTAGAGAGAGGTAGATTTCAGGGAGAAAGAAGAGAGAGAGTTTTCTGACTCGTGAATTGTGTGAATAATTCAGCAAAAATTAACAGACCTACAGCAAATTACACCCTGAAATGTACTGTTGTTAAGAGGTTTGAAAAGACCAGGATATCATGGAAAACAAATAATTCAGCTAATGTAGGACAAAGCTTATTCCATGGAAGTTATTAGTTTTTGGAAACTTTTTGTAATCTCGTCAGACTTTCTGTCCTAAATCTTTTGGGCCTTTTTTCTTTCTTGGCAGGTTAGTGTGTACAGCCGCTTTTTTTTGGCTTGAATAACAAGGTTGTTGAAAATAAAGTCCTTTCCCAGAGGGAAATTTTCAGGAAGTGAGACAGACCTTGGGGATATGGAATCTTGCCACATTTTTGAATAAATTGCAGATCCTCAAACAGTTGCTGATACTAGTAACCAAGGACTAAAAATAATCAAGTTAAATCAGGTGCAGGTGTTAGAAGGTTAGTTGAACTTTGACCATAAAGTCATTTAAATGGGTCAGGTTTTCCAGCCTAAAAATGTTATTTACTAGCTAAGATGAGAAGACATTTGAGAGAGGATTTTTCCAGTCTGCATGATTTTATTGGATCAGCTAAATGGTATGACAGTCTTATTCTTAACTGAGAGATACAGCTAGCTTAAGGAGATACAGTAGTTGGTCAGAGATCAACTCGAATGGCAAAATTCAAGTTCAGGTTCAGATTTCAAACATCCTTGAAGTTCAGAAGAGTTTGGGCCCATGTCTTAATTTTAGCATATATTTATTGGAGAGTCTGCAGTTATTCTTGCTGGGACATCATTCACTTATCTGAGGGCTAGTCCACACTACCCGCCCGATTCGGCGGGTAGAGATCGATCTTCTGGGATCGATTTATCGCGTCTCATCTGGACACGATAAATTGATCCCAGAAGCGCTCCCCCATCAACTGCGGAACTCCTGCTCACCGAGAGGAGGAAGCGCTGTTGACGGGGGAGCCTGCCTGCGCCGCATGGACCCGCAGTAAGTATAATTAGTTCGATCTAGGAAACATCAACTTCAGCTACGCTATTCTCGTAGCTGAAGTTGCGTTTCCTAGATCGATCCCCCGCCCCAGTGTGGACCAGCCCTGAGACTGCAATCTGCATTTTTAAATGCTTGGGGACTCTTGATTTAGTTTTCAGGTGCCCTGGGTAAGAGTAGCCTAGGGAAAGTTACTGGTCCTGCCCAAAGCTTGTTGGGGCAGAAGATTTTTAGGTGTTTCCTTTGTTCCGGGAATCTGCAGAGACCTCTGGTCTAATTTCACAAACCACAAAAGGGAGAAGTTATGCTCAGTGATGAGAGATGGCAGCACTCCCATTGTATGTTGACAGAAGCATTTGGTGTGCCACTCAGAAAGGGTTCCTCTTCCCAGATGGAGAGGTCAGCAGTGTGTTGCAAAGTTGGGAAGTGTTTATTAACAAATAAAGCTTTGCCACGTTTCCATCCGATAGTGGGGATGTGCCAGAATACTGGGGAAGGGAATAGGGGAAGGTGTGAGATGGTGTCCAATTCATTTTCCCTTCAAAAAATTGATGCCAAAAGTATTTGTTACACTTTTTAAAAATTGGTTAAAATAGACAGAAAGGAACTCTAACCACGTCTAGCTTTTGAATCAAAGTACCTTCTTGATCTCCGTAGCAGGTTTGAAAGTGGGCCTTCAGTGCTCCTAGATGCCAGCGGAGAGAGGGACACACTTTCAAGGGAGATAATTCTGTCCTGTGGATTTGTGGTCTGCTAATTAGATCAGTTGGTTTATTTGAACTGTGCAGTGATTTCTTTAAAATGCAGGCTGACCAAAAAAAAGTTGGAGGCTTCTCTCAGTAACAAGAAGGCAGGTTTCAAAGGTCAAACACTGTCTTTCTGCTTCCCATTTGTATTTTTATGAGCTCGTATGACTCTTTGTTAGCTACCATTTTAGACATTTCAGCATTGCTTTTCAGAAACACTCAAACTTAGGCGCAATAATGAAAATGGAAGTAAAATGCCCACACAAACCTGCAGCTACTTGTTGATGGCAGTTTGCTACTGATTTCAATGACAGGAGGACTGGGAATTTAATTAGTAAAATAAAATGGCAATTTAAAAAATCTTTTAACTTAAATATTTTTATTTTCATTTTCTTTGTATAATGGACATTTGTGGAGCTTGTTCCATAAGTGCTCCTTGTGACTTGCACAACATAAGGAATTTTTATCTTTATTCGTTCAAAGCAGCTCACTCCCAGTTATAATTCGCATGGCTCACTGGTGCCTGGCAGTGCTTATGTAGTTAAGAATTTGTCAGCATTTTCATTGTAAACACTCATTTTTCAGGGGTTTAAACTTGATATACAAGTTGTCATTCTAGATAGAAACAAAGCAAATTACAGTAATTGGACAGGCCTTTTTAAAGTAGAGTTTTCAGTGTCTGTCTATTCCCTTTCTTTCCTCTTTTATTTGCACCTCTACTTTAAAAGGAAAATTGTCACGTTCAGTTCCCTGGCATTCCAAAAGACTCCTCTCTCAGGGTATTACGAAATCATGAGAGTTGCTTGGCATTAAAGGTCCTTACCTGCGTGACTAATGCCCCATTTTCTCCATTACGGCCCAGTCTTAGGGTACGTCTATACTTACCTCCGGGTTCGGCGGTAAGCAATCGATCTGGGATCGATTTATTGCGTCTTGTCTAGACGTGATAAATCGATCCCGGAAGTGCTCGCCGTCACCACCGTTACTCCTGCTCCACGAGAGGAGTATGCGGAGTCGACAGGGGAGCCTGCCTGCCGCATGTGGACCCGCGGTAAGTACCTTGTAGTTCGAACTAAGATACTTAGACTTCAGCTACGTTATTCACGTAGCTGAAGTTGCGTATCTTAGTTTGAACCGGGGGGTTAGTGTGGACCAGCCCTTACAAACACATGCTACTGGACGCATTGCTTACTACTTTAATGAATTGAAGTGCAAAAATTGGTGGGACTCCGTCGTCAATGCAGGAAGCACTATGCTCAGGAGTAAATGTTTGCAGGATTGGTTCCGTGTTGTTAAAATGGAAGGAATTTTACATTTTCACCATGCCTTTTGCCATACATGCTCATTTACTATGTGAATTTTCATATTTCTCTCAAATTTATGAAAAATGTCTTTTCATATTGGTGTTTATATTCTTTACAGGTAATATATGTTTACAAATATACATTTTAAGTCTAAGACACAGACTCCTTTTTTTGTTTCTTTCCCCTGCCACAGCTGGAGATGTGACATTGGGTGGGGTGGGCCACCACTCTGAGGTGGCATTGAGTTTTCTGTCTCTCTGATGCTTGGCTGGCTGGTTCTTGCTCATGTGCTCAGGGTCTAACTGATTGCATTGCAGACAACTTTTTATTTCAGAAGGTTGAGAAAGCTAATGGGGGGAAGCTGTTCTAGATTTGATTTTAACAAATAGGGAGGAACTCGTTGAGAACTTGAAAGTAGAAGGCAGCTTGGGTGAAAGTGATCATGAAATCGTAGAGTTCACAATTCTAAGGAAGGGTAGAAGGGAGTACAGCAAAATAGAGACAATGGATTTCAGGAAAGCGGATTTTGGTAAGCTCAGAGAGCTGATAGGTAAGGTCCCATGGGGATCAAGACTGAG
Organism: Macrochelys suwanniensis; assembly: GCA_033296515.1. NCBI lineage: Eukaryota > Metazoa > Chordata > Testudines > Chelydridae > Macrochelys > Macrochelys suwanniensis. Next base: position 236,786,678 of record CM065776.1, on the reverse strand, counting down.
GGGAAAAACAACTGAGGAGAGCTGGCAGTATTTCAAAGGGACACTATTAAGGGCCCAAAAGCAAACTATTCCACTGGGTAGGAAAGATAGAAAATGTGGCTTAACCACGAGATCTTGCAAGATCTAAAAAATAAAAAGGAGTCATATAAAAAATGGAAACTAGGACAAATTACAAAGGATGAATATAGGCAAACAACACGGGAACGCACGGACAAGATTAGAAAGGCAAAGGCACAAAATGAGCTCAAACTAGCTACAGGAATAAAGAGAAACAAGAAAACTTTTTATCAATACGTTAGAAGCAAGAGGAAGACCAAGGACAGGGTAGGCCCACTACTCAGTGAGGAGGGAGAAACAGTAACAGGAAACTTGGAAATGGCAGAGATGCTTAATGACTTCTTTGTTTCGGTCTTCACCGAGATGTCTGAGGGAATGCCTAACATAGGGAATGCAAATGGCAAGGGGGAAGGTTTAGAAGATAAAATCAAAAAAGAACAAGTTAAAAATCACTTAGATAAGTTAGATGCCTGCAAGTCAACAGGACCTGATGAAATGCATCCTAGAATACTGAAGGAGCTAATAGAGGAGGTATCTGAGCCTCTAGCTATTATCTTTGGTAAATCATGGGAGACAGGAGAGATTCCAGAAGACTGGAAAAGGGCAAATATAGTGCCCATCTATAAAAAGGGAAATAAAAACAACCCAGGAAACTACAGACCAGTTAGTTTAATTTCTGTGCCAGGGAAAATAATGGAGCAAGTAATTAAGGAAATCATCTGCAAATACTTGGAAGGTGGTAAGGTGATAGGGAATAACCAGCATGGATTTGTAAAGAACAAATCATGTCATGCCAATCTGATAGCTTTCTTTGATAGGATAATGAGTCTTGTGGATAAGGGAGAAGCGGTGGATGTGGTATACCTAGACTTTAGTAAGGCATTTGATACGGTCTCGCATGATATTCTTATCAATAAACTAGGGAAATACAACTTAGATGGGACTACTATAAGGTGGGTGCGCAACTGGCTGGATAACCGTACTCAGAGAGTAGTTATAAATGGTTCCCAATCCTGCTGGAAAGGTGTAACGAGTGGGGTTCCGCAAGGGTCTGTTTTGGGACTGGCTCTGTTCAATATCTTCATCAACGACTTGGATATTGGCATAGAAAGTACGCTTATTAAGTTTGCAGATGATACCAAACTGGGAGGGATTGCAACTGCTTTGGACAAATTTGATCTGGACAAATTGGAGAAATGGTCAGAGGTAAACATGATGAGGTTTAATAAGGACAAATGCAAAGTGCTCCACTTAGGTAGGAACAATCAGTTTCACACATACAGAATGGGAGGAGACTGTCTAGGAAGGAGTACGGCAGAAAGGGATCTAGGGGTTATAGTGGACCACAAGCTAAATATGAGTCAACAGTGTGATGCTGTTGCAAAAAAAGCAAACATGATTCTGGGCTGCATTAACAGGTGTGTGGTGAGCAAGATACGAGAAGTCAGTCTTCCGCTCTACTCTGCACTGGTTAGGCCTCAACTGGAGTATTGTGTCCAGTTCTGGGCACCGCATTTCAAGAAAGATGTGGAGAAATTGGAGAGGGTCCAGAGAAGAGCAACAAGAATGATTAAGGATCTAGAGAACATGACCTATGAAGGAAGGCTGAAGGAATTGGGTTTGTTTAGTTTGGAAAAGAGAAGACTGAGAGGGGACATGATAGCAGTCTTCAGGTATCTAAAAGGGTGTCATAAGGAGGAGGGAGAAAACTTGTTCATCTTAGTCTCTGAGGACAGAACAAGAAGCAATGGGCTTAAACTGCAGCAAGGGAGGTTTAGGTTAGACATTAGGAAAAAGTTCCTAACTGTCAGGGTGGTTAAACACTGGAATAAACTGCCCAGGGCGGTTGTGGAATCTCCATCTCTGGAGATATTTAAGAGTAGGTTAGATAAATGTCTATCAGGGATGGTCTAGACAGTAATTGGTCCTGCCATGAGGGCAGGGGGCTGGACTCAATGACCTCTCGAGGTCCCTTCCAGCCCTTGAATCTATGAATCTATGATTCCTTCCTGGTCCCGCATATGGCAATCTTCTCCCTCCCCCTTCCCCTACCCCACCCGGTCAGATTGGCAGTGACCTTGAGGGTTTTTTGCCTTCCTCTGTAGCATGTGAGTGCAGGTCACTTGCCAGGATTATCAGAATATATTCCATTTAATCATTTCTCTCCCATTCTCTGCCTGTGGCACATAATATTCTAGTCTCCTGTGGGCTGAAATGCTTTGGTCTCATTTTGATTGTTGGGTTTAGTGTGTGAGAGCTCGGGCGGTGTTGGTGGCCTGTGAAATACAGGATGTCAGACTAGATGATCTAGTGATCCCTTCAGGCCTTAAACTCTGACTAGATGACTCTAAAAAACAAAGTTTTTAATGATTATCAGCTGCATTTGCCAAAAAGGCCATCTGTAAGAAAGAACTTTCCAGTCATGTGCCGCTCTTTCTTATAACTTTGTATACAGAAAATTGAAGATTTGTACAATAGAGTAAAATTGGATGGAGATTGAATTTAGTTGTTAGGTGTCTGTTTAAGAGTAACCAAGTAAGTATTACTGGGCATAACAAGGTTTTTCCTCCATAGTTAGGTGCAGAAGCTGTCTGGGTGAACTACTGTGTTTTGGGAAGTTTCAGAGATATGTAATCTAATTTCACATATTCCCAGGATGGAGGGATGTGGTGGGGCAGAGGGGGAAAAGAGATGTACTTTCATTAGACGTTAATGGGGGTTGGACTGGATCACAATGAATTAATACCTTAACCTAGAGTAGCGGCTCTCAGACTTTCCAGACTACTGTACCCCTTTCAGGAGTCTGATTTCACTTGCATACCCCCAAGTTACATCTAACTTTAAAACGACTTGCGTACAAAAATCAGACATAAAAATACAAAAGTGTCACACCACACTATTGAAAAATTGCTTACTTTCTCATTTTTACCATATAATTATAAAATAAATCAATTGGAATATAAATATTATACTTATATTTCAATGTGTAGTATATAGAGCAGTATAAACAAGTCATTGTCTGTATGAAATTGTAGTTTGTACTGACTTCGCTAGTGCTTTTTATGTAGCCTGTTGTAAATCTAGGCAAATATCTTGATGAGTTGATGTACCCCGTAGGAGACCTCTGCGTATCCTTAGTGGTATGTGTACCCCTGGTTGAGAACTGATGACCTAGAGGAATGGGTTAAGGATGTACAGTAATTTTACCATTAATTCCTTTTCTTGAGTTAGTAAATTTAAGGTGGATTCTAGTTTAATATTATTGTGGGTTTTTTTATGTAGGAAGGTAGTAGGCTGGAGCAGTGGCTTTCCAAAGAGAAAACCATAAGGAACCATTTGTTGTTAACCATACAGGTTTTCCTGTTTACACACTGGTGAATCTGGGTTCTGTTTTCAGCATAAAGCAGAAGGGCTGAGCATTAAGTAAGTGGAGATTTCAGGTTCTTGCCACCTGTGAGTTTGGCCCACAGTTTGATGTGAATCCAGACTCTGCCCGCTACCTGGCTTTTGGAGCACAGGGTCCTTCTGGGCCTGTAATTTGAGCCCTCTCCTTGAAGCTCTACCCTCAGAGTGGAGAATATAGACAGATCACCTCCAAGCCCAGGCTACAGAATGGGCTCCCAAAGCATTCAAAACTGACTATACAATATCCGGTGTCAATGGAATGGGATCAGGTTTCCATCCAAACTGTTAGTTCAGTTTCATAGGGAAGACTAAATACTTGCTCTTAAACTGTTAATTGGATTTAATATGCTCACAAACAATCGTGGGAATCCAAACAAAGAATCAACAGAGCCACGTACAATGCGTCATTCTGAGCCTCCCTGTGAGTGACAATCCAGCACCAGTTATGAATTGTGTGATGTCCCTCCATAGTGAAAGTTGAAGCTAGCTTCCCATTATAATTCGTTTCAGGTTGTTTTGTTGTTTGGAAAAACTTGGATTAAAGTAGGTCTCTCTCTTGTCAATTAACTTTTTTAACAAAGCTTTTCTTCATTATATGTATGTATGTGTTTTCAGTACTAATTGAGGTCCCTTAATGACTATATGATTTAATGGGCTTAATGGGGATATATGATTACACACACACTCACACAAGATTGCACATTATAAAGCACAGCATGTATACAGAAAAATAATTTGCCTTATATGGAAAGGAAAGCAGTGAGATTATTGAGCTGTACAATATTACACACCCTCCAGGTCATCCAAAGAACTGTGATTTCAGATTTATGTAGATTGGTAAAATAAAGTCAGCCAGCGTGTTTAACATGTAAATGCTTTTTTGCTTTTCATAATTTTGTCTTTGTTTCTCTGTTATGCCAATAACACTAGCTTTAAATAACCAATATTCCCATGTGTTGAAAAGTGATAGCTGCTTTATTTTAAAAAGGACAAATAAAAGGGATAGTTAATTTCACACATTTGCTGAAAAATGTTATTTTAAATAGTTGAAAGAAAGTTTATAAACCATCCACCTGCTAGTGACTCTGGTAACCAAGGAAACTTACACATGAAATTATCTGCTTTTCTGTTATGAAAACTGCATCTTTTGGAGATGTCTTAGTTTTACTGGGCCAGCCTGATTTTTATTTTATCATCAAGTAGGTGACCATGCAGAAATTGTTCACAGAGATGAAGAGAACTGTTAAGCAATTATTAAACCTTGTGATATGGTGCATATGGAATATAGTTTTACAATCCACTTTTAAGACGTTCAGTCTTTTGCTGTATGGACTGGAAAGTGTGTGTGTGTGTGTGTGTGTGTGTGTGTGTGTGTGTGTGTGTGTGTGTGTGTGAAATCTAAACCTTGTCTTACGAAACCAAATGTGTGCATGCGCACACACTTGTTCTAGTACAACAAGATTTGAATTTCACACACACACACACACACACACACACACACACACACACACACACACACACGGTTGGGAAATAACACTTCAGCTGTATCTCCTCTCTTTTGAACTTGTTGTTCAGAAAATGTAGTATGTCATTTCAGATGAATCTTGCTGCTGAAGTCTATATATTGTACCTGGCTCAGGCATGTTTTTTGACACACATCCACATAAGTGATTTGATTGCCAGTCCTTTTGACAGCATTTTGACAGTGGAAGGAAACAAAACAAGTGTTTTCATTTGTAAGCCATCAGAGATGTCCCCTGGCCCATTAGCAAAACATCATGTAATGTAAAATTCCCTAATGTTTTCTTCAGTGCTGTCAAATTTGGTTTATCCAGTCTTTAACATGGAAACAAAAATCCTGGAATGTATTTTATATTTTAATTAGGAGAAACAAGAGGAAGAAATGAGGAAGCCTTGGATGATAGGTCATTACAGAGCATGGGATATTATTACAGCATGAAAAGAGCATATGTGATCTGTGGTCTTATGCAGCCCCTTACTTTGTCATTCTTTTCTGTCCCCTTTGAAAACTTCCCTCAAAACCCACTTTTCTGTGTAGGCCCTCAAGCTGCCATGACTGCACATTGATCCACCTTTGTCCTTGTGGTACTTTTTCTGCTGCTGTTTGTACTGCTTGGGTCTTGCAAGAATTTGGGTGTGTAAGCGCTGCACTTTGTTTGGCATGGCTTTTTATATGCTTGCAGCAGGCCTGGAAATGGGTCAAAAGAATAACTTGTAGCACCTGTAAGAGTATATGAGTTGAGTATAAGGATAAAGGCGATGGAAAAAGAGAGGCAGTTATTAGAATGAAAACAGAATGGATACTCAACCTAACGTCCAAGGGCTTGTCTATACAGTTAGTGCACGGCAAGCTGTGGTGTGAATCTACCTTGCACCAGCCTGCCATGCGCTAACTATCCATGTGGACCATGCCAGGCTAGCGTGAGTTAGATTTATACCCCAGCTTGCTGTTCATATAGTCAAGCCCTAAGACATAGACCAGTGAGCCCACTAGACAGGGCCAGTTCAGAAGATCATATGAGATTGAACCATACTCTTAATTCATAGATTGCTAGGCCAGAGGGGACCATTGTGATAATCTAGTCCGACCTCCTGTATAACACAGGCTGTAGAACGTCCCCAACATAATTCCTAGAGCAGATCTTTCAGAAGAACATCCAGTCTTGATTTAAAAATGGCCAGTGATGGAGAAACCACCACAATCCTTGGTAAATTGTTCTAATGGTTAATTATTCTCACTGTTAAAAACTTAACACCTCATTTCCAGTTTGAATGTGTCTAGTTTCAGCTTCTAGCCATTAGATCATGTTATACCTTTCTCTGCTAGATTGTTATTAAATATTTGTTCCCTGTGTAGATACTTATAGACTATAATCAAGTCACCTCTTAACCTTCTAGTCACTGGGATTAGACTAGATGACTCTTGTGGTCCCTTCTAACCCTATGATTCGCTTTAAGCTAAATAGATAGAGTCAGAGCTCAGTCACTATAAGGCATGTTTTCTAATCCTTTAATCATTCTCGTGGCTCTTCTCTTAACCCTCACCAATTTATCAACAATCTTCTTGAATTGTGGGCATCGGAACAGGAGATTCCTAGGGGCACCTCTGGAAATACTTGGCCAGTTCCACTGACAGCTAAAAGGATCACCCTGTGTTCAGAATAAGGGTATAGGTTGGTAAGTATGTTTAAAATATAAATAAAAAGCTAGAGAGGCTTTGGTTTTGATGCAATGGGTTTTAAAATGGAAAGTGAGTGTCAAATTTAAGTGTATTGTAACTGCTGCTGCCCCCTAATACTTGTGAATCTCTGGATTCCCTTCCTCTGGACCTCAGGAGGACTATAGAAAGAGGAGGCCGGGGTAGAGGGTCTAACAGCAGCTCCAGACATTCCTATGGATATCCTTTGCTCTGCAGGACGGGCGGGGGGAGATACTGCTTGCTCAGAAGCCTGAAGCATTACCACTATAAATGCATGACGTTTTCCAGGTTGAACACTTTGTGCTTAAAGTTCTCATTGAGGGGAAACTTCATGTATCTAAGTTGTCAATGGACAGGGGCCTCGACCAGTTGGAGGTCCTAAAGAGGTTGGTCACAGTGGAGCTCCTCTTTTGTAGGCCTTAGGGAATCCACTTATGTCTGCTAGATCAGGGCTTCCTTGCTATAGACTGCTGTAAGGTCTGCAGAGGTAGTGCTCCCCTCTAGTTGACCTTAGTTTTTTTAGATGGACCCAGTGAAATTCCCAAATGAAATTTCAGATGGAGCTAATGAAACTCCAGCTCAATGGCATGTGTAGAAGATTGTAAAATCATTAAAAAAAAAGAGCATTAAAGTTTTGCAAGCACTTTGGAGATACACTGAAAGAAAAAGAACTAGAAAATTCTGAGTTAAAGTTACAGAAACCGACAAAAACATAGTTTTTGGCTTTAATTTTTTTTTAAATTATGTTTAAGATTAAAATATCTAAAACAAAGAAAATCACAGTTAAGGTCACCCTTTACTTGGCCTATGTAGTAATGCTCCGAGAACAATTCCTGAATTTCAAATTCAGCAAGCCTTTCACCAGAATTCAAGTGACCTGAATAAACCACACAGGATTTGACTTATAATATCTTTCTCTAATCCCTTGATGTAAGTGCAGCTGCATTACAATATATGTACACCTTGGGTTACATTATTCTTTCTTACCTACACATGACTTTTTGTAACCTGGAGAAGAAATATAGGTGTTCAAAATTGATTTGATTAAATTTCCTATATTTGGAAAAGTCCTATGAAAGTTCATCTGTTTCAGAGGCAAATGTTTTTCATCTGTACAAGCACAGATGAACCGTTTTCTGAAATGCTTTGGCATAACAGTGATTAAAAATATGGTGTGATTCCTAAATAGGTATACAAACTTTGGTGTTCTTTGCCTGAAAACAGCACTCTCTGGAAACACCGTCTGTGTCAATGTTCGTATAATTTATGGAAGTGATTGTCAGTAACGTTTGTAGCCCAGCCAATTTCAGCAGTCAAGTACTTACTTATTCCTTATCATTTATGACATACCTGATGAATTTTCATGATCAGTTGACATGCTTAGTAATTATCAAAACTTTGATTGAGATGGTATTTCTGAAGAATTGTTGAGAAGGGAAAACTTCTACTCCCCTGTTTTTCTGCACAGGCACTTACTTTGCACGATTTCCCCCTTTCTGTGTACCCATCATGTTAGCCATATTGAATGGCTTTTTGCCAATCTTAGACTCCTTTTGCTTGACCTAAACATCCCTATTTAATTTTTTGAAGGGGTACAGTTGTGCCACCCTTATTCAACCTGACTAGTACCTCATTACATGAGTAATCCCGTTTAAATTAAAGGGATAGGTTGGGAAGAAAGTACATGAGTAAGGGTAACACAATCTGGTCCTTTGTCATTTGGATTTCCTAGACAAATGGTGCTAATGCTGCACTTTACTGGATTATGTGTGTGTGTGATGTTTTAAAATGATCAGAAACTTCAGGTCTCCATTCTGAATAAGAAAATACCTCCTTATCTGTCTGGTTCATCAGAACAGATGCTTGGAAAGACATTATCAAATCCTTCCTGAAGTCGCTCATGGTGCTTTTTAGAAATTATTAAATCCTAGATTTAAAGATTATAGCCTGTCTAACTCTTTGCTCAGTAGGATTGCAATGGCCAACCTCTAACCTGCAAAGCTCTCTTTCTGCAAAGGGCTCCCTCATTTAGGGCAGCAAGGCCAAAACCTCTCCACAGTTCTTTTCCTCTCTGTCACTTATCTGTCTGCCTTAGCGAATGTTAATTACAGCAGATGAAATGGAAAAGGAAAGGAAAATGCGGAGTAACATCATGTCCCGCTGAAGGCTTCTGATGATTTTAGAAAGCGCTAAGAGCACAATATTCTTTTCTTATAATCATATCTAATGGCACGAAAGGGATAGCCAATGAAAACAATAGCCGAAGGAACTGGAGGAACCACTAGACGCATACACTGAAACAATTTGCACTAATTGTTTCCGTGAAGTCATAAAGTGTGGCCGCCCCACGGCCTTCGCTTGGCAAATAAAAGTAGGGAGATGTAGGCTGCTCTGGGGAGGTAATCAAGGTTGGGTGGTAGCGAAAGGGGGAGGACATCCTTGAGCAAACTGTGGAGAGGGAAGGAGTGAAGCTGCCTACATTATCAAAGATTTTAGGCAAAAATAAAACCCCAAAGGAATCCTATAGAAAAGCCCTGTGGAGCCAAATGCAGTCCAGAAGGCCAGAGACTGGCAAAATCTGCGTGGTGCTCTGTACTGCTTCCCCATAGTGACTCGCCTAATCCAACCTTTGCTCCTGGAAGAGGATAGCTGCTTAAACGCCTTTCTGGAGTTGAAGTAATCTGTGTGCCATACACCATTTCTTCCCTCGCCGGGGTCCAGCATGTGCCTAAGAGAAGCAAGTTGGTGAAAGAGCACCTCTGCTGGCCGCTCAGAATCATAGGAGCTTTAAAGAGAGAAACTGTTTGGAGAGCTGCTGAAGGGAATGATGGGGCCCAGATGATTCCATGGGCCTGGGGAGTTCCATTCGAGCAGGCGAGTTGGGACAAGAAGAGGAGGAGGAAGATGCTGAAGAAGCTCTTGCAAGGATCTCCAGTGCCTAGCTGGCTGTTTCGCTTGTGTCCCTGCAGTATCCAAAGGGGAGAGCTCTGTCAGCATGGGGATTGGGCGGGGGGTGACAGAAGGGAGTCGGTGCCTGCTGTCTTGTCAGTTGGTCTTGAGAACATGCACCAGGAGTCAGCCCTGGTGAGCCCGGGCTGCCCTTTGGAAGATGCTCTGCAGCCCAATTACGTCCAGGCTGTGGGACTGTTCACACAAGGCAGAAGAGGGTATTGTGTGTGGTTTATTTTTTCCGTCTCAGTCTTCTGCCCTCTAGGAGCTGTAGCTAGCTAGTAAATGTCCCTCATTAATGGGACTTCAGACCTTCAGTTACTTCACTACTAAGGGTATGTTCAGACTTTCACCTTCTTCACTGTGCAAGGTCTGGGAGGACTCGATTAGCACCTTGTTGAACCTACCTCAGAAGGGACTGTGGTTTTGTTTGTCTACTGTATAACTAAGGGTGACCAAACCCTATTTCTACATCTTAACCCCTTCTGTTCTGCAGGAGGAGCTAGTCTCTTTTCAAGACAGATACTATCTTTGGGGGTTTGCTAGCCACCACATGTGTGGAATGCCAGATTTATTTTTTGTTGGCAGTGGCTGAACAAGTGCCATCTGTATCCATCTGTTTATGCTCTAATGACTGCAGTATATTAACTAGGTTTTCATTCAGAGCTCCTAGTGGTAGATATTTAGAGATCTCTGTTTGATGTAGTAACTGTGTTTGAGGAGAGAATCTATATACTTACTGCACCTGCTTTGGGATTCTTGAGGTATATTATACCACTTGTTTTTCTTCCCACCCTCCACTTTAAACCTTCCTGTGAACCCGAATCCTCCTTTTAATTTGCCAAAAGGAAGTGTGAGTCCATTATCCTTCTATCTGATTATTGACTCCATGTTGCAAAGGGGGTGTTTTATTCTCTGGAGGCAGCAGCTCTGTGTGCACTTAAGGGAGGGTGCCAAACAGCGTAGGCAGGACTCCATCAATCAAGATCCCTGCAAAAATGAGACAAAACAGTAAGTGCTATTGTCCTAACATATTTGACTTAGGCCCTTGTATATACTGCGGAGATTAAGGGTGATACGTGAGCAATCAGTACCATCATCATCTTCACTGAAATAGTTTTAAGTTTAAGTTAATTTCTCAGGGTAAAGCTTAGAAATGCAAACGTGTGCCCTTGAAAAGTCCTAGCAAAAGAAAATTTCTCTGAGGTCAGAAATCAGTAAATGTGACTCCTGTACTGTCTACTTAGATAACTAGAAAGCAGACTTGCTTGCCTCTTCACAGTATTTCAGTTTGGTTTATCAAAACTGTTAAAAATAGGCATATCTCCATATTATATATCTCATAGAACTGGAAGGACCTTTGAAAGGTCATTGAGTCCAGCCCCCTGCCTTTACTGGCAGGACCAAGTACAGATTTTTGCCCCAGATCCCTAAATGGCCCCCTCAAGGATTGAACTCACAACCCTGGGTTTAGCAGGCCAATGCTCAAACCACTGAGCTATCCTTCCCCTGTTGCTGAACCCTAAACCATTCCTTAGAGCATGCAAAATCACATAGCTGTGCCTGTCCCGTAGAGTGAAAATTCTGATCGTTCTGAGTGTAAGTCCCACTAATACATTTTGTGAGTTGTCGAAAAATATTTGTCATACCACACACTCCACCATCATACGGCATTGCTAAATTAGCCTATCAGCATTGGCCTTTATCTACTTCTGTTGATGGGAATGGGATCAAAAAACCCAGAACAGTGTTCCTTGATTATGAATACAAATGAACAGATTTGTATGGAATTTCTAAAATCCAGCTTTAGAGCCTTGGATTAGATATTCCACATTGTATTTGGGCAGCCTTGATGCCTATGCCATGAGTGAAGACGAGACAAGATCCCATTCTGCGTGACGTGGCATCAGAATTAATTTGAAAGGAAAACCCACCCTAAAATAAGATCATGTTAATGAGGAGGCTCTGTCATTTTTTATATAAAGGTTTGGGTGCTGTACCAAATGTAGGCTCACACCTCTATAATAAGTACTGTAGACCCACTGAAATTATATGTCCATCTGTTGCATCAAAGCCATTTTGTTCACTCTGTCTGTAAGTCACCTGAAAGGCCAAGAAGTGAAGTTGCTCTTCCCGATAAAGGCATCTGTCACCTTGGCATTTAGGCAGGTCACTCACTACAGGGGACATCAGAGGGAGTTTTCTTCTGTTTTGTCTTTGCATTCCTTGATGATTCCTAAAAAGTCAACTAGCTGGAGCAGTATAATCAAGCTGCTATTAAGCAAATTCCTAGCCCAGACGGCGAGGTGTAAAGTTTCAGTGCATGCTTCCTTTTCTTTTTTTAAAAAAACATGAAGGTATTTGGGTCTGTGTTCATGTGTGCATTCTGTTTTCATTTGGAGGCTGACTTCAGTGCTTGAAAGAGACTCTTTAAAGCTAGGGAGACAGAGGGGAGCACACAATCACTATCTATAGATTTCAGTGTAGTAGCCGTATTAGTCTGTGTCAGCAAAACGAAAATAAGAAAGAAAAACTTGTAGCACCTTAGAGACTAACAAATTTATTTCAGCATAAGCTTTCGTGGGTTAATACCCACTTCATCCGATGAAGTGGGTATTAACCCACGAAAGCTTATGCTGAAATAAATTTGTTAGTCTCTAAGGTGCTACAAGTTTTTCTTTCTTATTTTCGTTTTACTATCTATAGAGAGGCTCGCTACTAATTCAGGGCTGAAAATAATGCTTAATGAGGAGAGGTGGCTGTGAGCTGGAATCTGATGTTGAATTGACTGAGAAGAGTAATATTTACTACTGCTTTAAAACAAAACACTTTCTTTCTCTTCTGTGTAATATATAGTCCAGTCCCTCCAATTTAGATCCTTTAGTGACAGAACTTCCAATAATACCTTTTTGGTGCAATTTTGTGGTGTGTGCGTGTGTGCGTGTGTGCGTGTGCGCTTTAATCTCTGAGGCTGTATTTTTGAATTGTTTGTAATCTCCAAGTAAAGAGCTGTGTCTGCCTGGAAAGTAAATTCCATCCTCTTTTCAATGGGTCACATGCAGGGCAGCCAGCCAGTGTGAGTTTTCCCAGTCCTGCTATGCAGGTGACCTAAATCTTTTTACCTGAATGGGTTTTGCTTCTCAGCAGTGACAAACTCATGCTCCTTCCCTGCTCGGCCTTAGATCTTTCTCTTGAGCAGAAAAAGCCAAACTGTGCCAAATTTGTCTGTGGGGTAGCTTTACTTAACTTTATTTCCTGTATGTGTTCTGTGATCTGGAGAATAATTCAAGGACTTGAGCTGAGATCAGCAATTTCAGTTTTATTTATTGTCCGCCACCGTGCCTTTCTGGAGAAGAGACTCTTGTCTATATCTTTTAAGCTACCTGTCCTTCTCCCGCTCTCCCCTCCCTGCTTATTAATTGTGGCCTACTACTAAAGTGCATCGCTAGAAGTACTCAAATATCAAATACTCTTGGGTGCCCAGCGTTTTACTATGGAGTATGACTGTGTATATAGAATGCAACTGCCCAAGTGAGTTAGGTTGATCCTAGTACTGTCTGTATGTTTGTTTCTCTCTTTCCACTAAAACATATGACCAAATGCTACATAAGATTACTCTCTTAGAGTCAGAACGTTGTGAAGGGTATGATGAAAACTGGTTATTCCTTCCTTTCCCCTCAGTCTCCTGCTACAAGAACGAGAGGTTACTACTCAGTTAAAGTTATGGTCACTAGAATTGGAAAAAGCAAAAAAAAAGATCATGAGTCAAGTTCTGTGGCTGGCTTTAAAAAAAAAAAAAAAAAAAAAAAAAGGATGTCCATTGCTAATCTCTGTAGCTGTGTAAAATCAAACCGTGCTAATGGTGATCAAATCCATTTGATTTGGTAAATGGTTATCAAATCTGGCCTCCCAGTGGATGGCAATTCCTCTAAATTGGATCAAGATCTCATGGTTACTGTGACATGGTTACTGAGATTATCGTAAATGGCTTCTGGATTGGATCATAGAGCTGAATACACCGTTTGGGGATGTGACTAGAGATGTGAAGAACAATGGGTGCCCTTTTCATGTTGAGACGGTTAATGTATTCGTCTGAGGTCAGAGCTCAGCTTTGCTCCTGTTGTAGGCAAATGAGGCTTCTTTTTGATGGACCACCCCGTTCAGTCAGTGAACCATACTTGTTCATTAGTCCTTGACCACTGACGTGTTGACTTCTGCCCACCTGTTCTGCAAGGTCAAATACATAAATTAGTTAATTGTACATATGGCTAGAGAATGGTCATATATGGCCACTATTCCTCAGATAAATTCCATGCATTGGGGACAGGAATATTTTTTTTCCTATGTACATTGTACAACTGGCTAGATGCATTCTGGTCCTTCCTTTTCTTCTGAAATATGGTCTTGGCTACTAGAAGTATTAGCATAATAGACCTGATAAAGTGACAGGCTGACATGATGTGGCAAATGCTACTTTTCTACACTAGAAGTTGTTTCTTGTATTACTTTAACTATTTTTAGAAAAAGGTCTAAATTCTGGCATTACGAGCAATTTGCAACATCCCTGCTTTTCTAGTGTTAGAAGGGGCATGGTCATATGAGCTAGCATTAGCATGAGACCTGCCCTTAGATTTGGCCTTGGAATACATCCACATGTAAATCCCAGGACTTTTTGCTGAAGATGACCAGCATCACCGCTGAAAATATGGAGAACATTTTCAAAGGCATAAAGGGCAGTTAGGCTCCAAATTCCCTTTAAAATCTCTTCCCATGGGGATTTTGTTAAGAGCACCAGCTTTGTGTGAGGACACACCCCAGCACAAACAGTTGAAATCTTAGTGTTACAACCCTAACATCAGAATTCTGAATTAAGTTCCTGTTTACTTCACCAGACCAGATCTGTGAGTTGAAGAACATTAAATTCAGACTGATGATTAGTGCAGTATTGTTACCTAGAGATCAAAGACTCCAGAATGGTCACCTTTTAAATTTTAGCGTCTTTGTGACAAAACCCTTGCAGAAAACTGTTTGAATTGTGGAAAATATGATCCCAGCTCTTTTCTGGTAATCATTGCAAGATGGTTCAGCACATAGTTGCTTCATACGGAATTTAAATACCTAGGTCCTAGGACCTGAAGTTCAGAAGTGTTGAGCACCCATAAGGGTATGTCTTCAACGTGGCTGTGGAGTCGTGGCACCAGCGCGACCCCAAAAACCCCCACCCCCCTGAGTAGCTACCAGCGCTGGGAGCTCAGCTCCCAGTGCTGGTGCATTGTCTACACTGCCACTTTACAGTGCTCAGGGAGGTGTTTTTTCAGACCCCTGAATGAGAAAGTTTGCAGTGCTGTATAGTGACAGTGTAGACAAGGCCTAACGGTTGGCTTCTGGGAGCTGTGAGTGATGTGCATTGCTGAGTCAGGCCAACAGCTCTTATGCCAGAGGGATCCCACAAGTGGCTTAACTGTATTGAGGCAGTATTAGGCGATTCAGAGGACATTGGGTAGGGTTCAGTAGTTAAAATGACCATCCTGCAGCAAGTTAACGACCATCTGTTACAAGATAGGTGTTTGGGGTGGTATTCTGAGAGATGGTTTACATTCAGTAAGTTCCCACCAATTAAAGGCTCTCTTTTCAATGAAAGTTTGCTTTTGCACAGTGAATGGTTTATTGGAATTTTTTTTTAAAATCAGAAACCTTTGAAACAAACTCATAAATATTGCTCTAGTATTACAAATATATTGCCTCCTGTAAGATGTGCTATGTAGTTTATCACCAAAAAATTACAGGAAGATAATTAAAAGTCTGTAGACATTATAATTTAAACCCCATGTAATATAGTTATCCTATCAGCCACTGAATCCTGAAATATCCTCAAGCTGCTGAGATCTGAAGTAGTTAGTGCTAAGGGGTGTATGTTGTATTTTTATCAAAGATTAGATAATATGGCTTTTTTGTCTAAAGCTGTACAGCTGAATATTTGAAAAAGTTTTAATATTTGTCTGTTTTATCAGATAATCTGTGAGATTTTCATACTGTGCCTTGGCACCATAATAATGTTTGCTAATGTCATGTAAATAACAACATTAAGAGTTTTTGAATTTATTTGAAGTCTTCTGATACTTTCTCAGTCTTGTTGCAGAGACAGATACATAGTTTTAATAAAGAAATCTGTAATAGGTGTTGAGCCAATCAATCTACAGGCTGAGGGTGTAGGGAAATAACATTGAGATACCTAAGGCTATGGCCACACTAGAGAGTTTACAACACATCGATACAGCTGCACCGCGGGAGGATGGCTAAAAAAAAAATATTGTTTTGCTCAACAACTTTCCTTGCATCCGGAAGGCCCTCGGCCCTCGGCTTTTTTCTTTGGAGTAATGTGGCCCTCACCACTTTACGAGTTGTGCAGGCCTGCTCTAATGTAACCTCTTTAGAGAGCTCTCCTGTAGCTTAACTACTCTAGCCCAGTGAGTGGCGGTAGCTATGTTGGTGGGAGAGCTTCTATCTACACCTGCGCTAAGGTTGGTGTAATGAGATTTCCCTGCTTTACCCTATTCCTCCCAGTTTTTAACTTGATTGCAGGTGTGGAGGGTCTGTGGCTCCCCACAGCCGCCCAGGCTCCCCAGGCCGCTCTTACCTGGCTGGATTCCAGCTTCTTCCTGGCCAGGAGGCGGGGCCTCGGGGGGGAAGAGGAAGGGTAGGGGGCTGGCCCGTGGAGAAAAGTGAATGAGCCACGCCCATCCACTTTCAAAAGTGGGAGGGCCATGGCCCCTTTGCAGCCCCCCCATTCCGGCGCCCTTGTTAGAGATACTCTTTTTATGTATAGCAATGACAGAGTCATCTCTGATTTGGGAACCCCTGCATCCAATGCTCTTGTCATAGACCAAATGGAATCAGCCACTTTTTTCCACTGTTTCCCTCAACCCAAATTAGTTATAAATCTGGAATGAGGTCAATGATTAACACCCCCCACCCCACTTATTTCACAGAAAAATCCCCCCCCCCCGAAAGATTTTTATTATGTTAAATAATCGTGTGTCTCTTTCTTTAAGAAATGTCTCAGCACCTGTAGGACACATGTTGATCCCATTCTGCTGTAGTTAAAATGGAATATGTAGTGTTTTACTTACATTTTATTAAACAGCACATTCTAAGACAGTGTTTCTCAAATGAGGCCACCAGGGGCTTTTCTTGCGGCCACAGTCCTGGGCCAGTGGTGGTGGGGAGAGGGAGAGTAACAGCCCCTCCCTCTTCCTGTTGCTCCTGGATGCACCACCTTGGTGTTGGTTGCTGGGACCGCCAGCTGGGGCTAGGCCCTGCACCTCTCTGAAGACACCTGGGGCACAATGCTGGAGGAACAGACAGCCAGTGAGTTCCCCACTTTCCGAGGGGCGGTGGGACTCAGGCTTTGGGCTTCAGCCCTGGGGTGGTGGGTTGGCAGGCTCTGGCAGCGGGGCTTTGGGCTTCAGTCCCAGGCTCCGGCTGCACAGTGGCAGGCCCCAGGCTCCAGCACTGGGCTTCAGGCTCTAGGCCCCCACTGCCTCCCTCAGCCCCTCCTCCAGGGCTTAATTTGCCCCCGGGCTTGGCAGGGCTGAGTAAGTCTGCTGTGAGTAGTGATACTTGTATGTTTGTAAACAATCACTTTTCACAGCGGACTTACTAGCTAGCAATAAATAAATTACAATGGTTTGGATGTGTATATGTGCATGTTTATTTGGTTTTCCTAACGCTAATTAAGTATTTTAGGAAAAAGTGAGAGAGCGGCCACCAGCAAGAGTTGGTGGCCGCACTCTGAGGCCCCCAAAAAAATTGTCGTGAGAACCCCTGTCTCTAAGCCCTATCAAATAAGCCCATCCTGGGAAGCAGTGCAGGCCATTCTTAATTGTGCTTGATGGGTAGGGGCTTTTATGGGCTTTATTAAATGTATACTAGTTGGCTTCTTTAAAAGAAACTTGTAGGACTGTGTCTTCACAATTCTTTTGAGTCTGTTCTAAAACTGCAGTTAAAAGGTGGGTTAAGCTTAACCTGAAACTTTAACTGTGTTATGTAATGATTAAAGATATTCTAAACCTAGTGGTGTGTACAGACTCACAGTATTTTTCCATCACCCCGGAACCACAGGTGCTAATAGTGCAGAGTTGCTTTTTCTCATAAATGTGTGTCCTTTTATTTATTTTTGTTAAGTTTTTCTTGATCAACCCTGACAAGTTGTTGGGGAGTTTCCTAGAAGTGCAGAAATTAACTTCGGTAACTAAAATCCCTGTATTCCTAACTAACCTAATTTCCTTTGTGACATTTGCAGTGAAGCAATCTGATAAGTGATTGCCAATACACACAAGAGCCCGTGAAAGCACTCTTTCTTTGGATTGCTGCATTCTTCTTCTTGGCAGTTCAGAGCAAAATCCAGATGCCTCCAATGTCAGGTGGTTAGAGCGTGTATGTGCAAGATTGTGTTTGTGGGAGGCAGAGCAAATCAAGATGGGAAATTGTTGCACGATCTATCCTGCATTAGGTTCCTTACTGTGCTTGTGGGCAGGTGAATGATGCAGAATAGTAGGAAAGTAAGGAGAGAGGCCTGTTATTTATCCTAAACTTTGAGATTCTTAACATTATCATTAGTTAGTATTAAACATTTATATTGCTGTAGCACCCTAAAGGCTTCAATCATGTCAGGACTCCACTATAGTAGGTGCTGTACAAATGCATAGTGAACAGTAATATTTTTCCCCAAAGAGCTATATGTTCACCCCTCCTGTTTTAAAGCAACTTTACAATATACAGAAGCGCCTCTTCCTTATTGTAATGTTTCTGCTTTATTACATTGTAACTGGAAAAGACTATCCTGTTAATTTAGTTAAGATACAGTGTCTCCCTTAGTAATATTTGTCTCTTCCTACTGAGCACTACCTTTATTGATGGCTAGGAAGACGATCAGTCCATTGTCCATTTCTAGTGATTTCAGCCAGCCATTAGTAAGTACCCCATCCATCGTCTGATTGCTTCCCCTAGATATAATATGTATCCTGATTCTATGCCTTGGGGTGTCTGTGTATCAGGGATTTGGCACTTCGTTCTGTCTTGAACTCCTGATTCCTGGATTAGCAGCTCCACAGGAAATTTTTTTGTGGAAATATTAAAGTGCACCTTATTAAAGAAAAAGTCAGCTTTCAAAATCGCTAGCTACCTGGACTGTTTTGGTATTGTGTTGAAATATTAACTACATATATTCATAATCCTTGGTTTGAGAGGTAATTATTATTGAGCAAATGTAATGTACAAAGATGGTGAGTATTTTAAGCAGCTTACTGATACGGCAGTTTAAAGCATGTTTACTAGCCATAGTAACATTACTTCTGGTTGCCTGTCTTAGTTCATTTCACATTAATCTGTCTAGTAGTTGGAAGGAAAATGAATTAAGTCAGTAACTTCAAGAGTTATGTAAAATCTGTACAGTGCTAAATAATTGTGTAGAGTTTTATGTACACTGCTGAAATTGGATTGTCAATTTGACACAAATTCTCCAAAACAGAGTGTTAGATGAGCTGATCTGTTCCTCAAATAAAAGACTTGAAACTTCCATTCGTGTATTGCTCCAAGTTCAAACTCTCTTGTTTCATAGAACATCTTGTGCATATTTATTTTCTTATAAGATATTTAACTACGTCTGGTGTCTGTCTGTTCTCATTTGTGTATGTGTATATGTATATCTCTTTATTTTTGGAGGGAATGAGGTGTGCGTGCATGCGCAGATGCATGTACAAATCCTTGTGTGTCACAGAAGCAAAAAGCTTCCCATTCTCACCCCTCTTCCCCCCCCCCCCCCCCCAAAAGACAAGGAGATGACAAAGTAGAAACATGTCTTTTTTTATCAACACCAAACAGGCTAAAAATGACTAAATGGTTTGGCACTTTACCCAACTGAGGATAATAGATTTTTTTCAGTCTTTCCCCTGTATGGAGGGAGGAGAAAGAAGGCTGAGCATTTTTCCAAAATTTTATTGGATTGTCTTTGTACCTTCCAAAGTCATCTGAAAAGGAGGGAAGGCTTGTCAGGATGAGACCGAAGGGAGTGTGTGACTTGTAATAAAATTCGTAGCCTGGAAGGATTGGTAAATCCATTTGCTTGTTGAGTCTTTTGCAGAAACTAATGTGCTGTTTTTACTGTTTATTTTAACAAGGGCCAGTGGGAAAAGTGTGAGTTCCATGTACACACGCACGTGCAAAAACATGACATTGTAATTTGTGACTTCATCTTGTTTTGGCTTTATCTCTGTTGTTCTTGCATCACCACAAGTGTTTAAATCTCCTCTGTATAGCTGTTGGTGCTACCCATTTCACTGCATCCAGTTGCACTTTGGAAATGGGGCTGCTGCCTATGCTATCAGCTCTTTCACACTAGAGCGTATCAAATCCCCTCAGAAGTTTGGCTCCTACTGAACCCTAGGCTTTGCAAACCACAGCTGGAAGAACCTGGTTTTGGGGGCTTCCTGGTTGTTTAATCTGAGATGCTATTGAGAATATCCATAGTCAGTCTGAAGCCAGCAGTACTGCAGACTTTGTATCAATTAAAAGCCAATGGTTTTGTGCTTGATAGCTCATTGAGGAATGTAATACTCAGAAGTGCAGATCTCAGAGGAACAAAGGGTTCTGTGTGGCCTTTAAATGTAAAGCAAGTTTCAGGAAAACTTCCTTTAGCTTTTGATGTACACGGAATTGCTTTGTGCATAATTTTGACTTCTTTTTTTAACATAAGTTTCTCTGATTCTTTTTGGGGGGGGGCGTATTTGAAGTCTATATACATCTATTAGTGTTCTTTTTTTAATAAATGATAATGAAGAGCTGAAAGACACTTCTATAGCAGTACACTTAATGTATTAAAGCAATAGCAGCATCAAAGAGTGAGATCCACTCTGTTGTACCATTTGCTACCATTGACACCTCAGAGGACAGCTTTCTTGTGCTCAGTCTAGTATGTGACCAGTATGTGACCGATAATATTTGCCTGTGGTCGAAGCATGGAAAATCACTATTTCTGGTCTCAAATCCAAATATTTTTTTGTATGTGATGCTTAAACATTGTTCTAATCCAATAGCGGAGTCACAGGTTACTATCTTGACTTCAGTCTGTAGACTGTGATAGTGATATAAAATGGGTTGCTGTAAACTTTTGCAAGACAATAAACACCATGTCATGATGAGGCTTTTGCATGCATTCATGGAGTCCTAAAGAGCTTTGATGATTAATTGTACAGACTCTGTGTATGTGCACGCAAATTCTCTCCCAGTGGAAGAGAAATAGGTAACATGGAACAAAGGTTGTCAATTTGTTCTTTTGGGAATCTCAGCCCAACACCCAATGTCTAGTTCCCAGAGAGCAATTCTGCCTCAAAAATTGATTCTGCTCTCTACTTTCTCTCTGTTTAAACTTTCCTGTTGCTCACACAACTACTCCCTCTCCAAGGACCCCTGTCTTTACATAGAACCTTGCACAACAAAAACGAACACCACTACAAGCATGTATATTGGTTTGTACCAAGGCTGAACATTTGTTTTATGTTAAGAAAAACTTGAAAGACTACATATAACAGCACGGTTTTGTGATGCCTTCCATAAAATGTATGTGTATAATATAAAGTAAAATATCTTTTATATGTCATCTAGAAGACAGCAGGTCAGTGCCTGTCAACATCATGCTGGGGTATTGATTGAAGGAGGCTTAAAAAATCTTAGTTTTTGCAAAAAATATTTCAAAACAATCTTCCTTCTGAAGTTTCAAAGAGAGGAATGAGTTGTCATTCTTTAAAACTTTTTGATAAAAAAATCCGTTTTTAATTTTTTGTGGGTGGTTTGGTTTGGTTTTGTTTTGTTTCCCCTCTGCCCCTCTTTCCCTCACCTTTGTTTGTTCCTTCCATTTTGCCAATACATAAGAATGGGGTGGGTTGATTATGAAAAAATGAAAACTAAAAAAAGTCAAAAACTGAATTTTTTTGTCTACATTTTGCTTCAAAAGACAGAAAGTAAGTGTATGTGTGTGTGTATTAAATATGATAAAAAGGCCACTTTTTCAGCTAAAAGAATTTTAGTTTTGAAAATTTCAGACAGTTCTAGTGCTCACTCGATATTACCTCAGAACAGAGTTCACACTAATGAGGCACCAGAGCCACTTCCTTTAGCACTTTGTAACTTCCTTCAATCCAAATACTGACCTGACCTGAATCTACTTAGCTTATGAAACCTAATGAGAATGGATGCAGATGGGTTGTTTGAAAATGAGTGATAAGACAGATGTGAATAGGGTATGAAGGAATGGGATCTGAACTTCTCAAAAATACATTTTCAACGTGACTCAGGGATTTGGTCGTGAAACCACCATTAATGCTAATGGGAGTTGTGTGGCTAAATCTCTGTACATTGCACTCACATGTACCGCATAATACCTAATGTGTTAATATATATGAAAGCTGGCTTTGAGCTAGCACATTTGAAAGATGAGATGGGGCTTTGGAGGTTGTTGCTACAACACATTAAAGTAAAATTTATGTTGCACAACTTAAAACTCTCAAACAGATGGAACTGGAATTGTTCCCACCAAGCATCTGGTCACAATGCTAGAGTTTTCTGAAGGAGAGAAAAAAGGGAATGATCTAGGAATTTCAAACTAGCCCTTCCACCCCAGTGTTAAGTAAGCCCCAACATGCTGCCTTTGCTTAGTAGGGAGGGGAAGATAAGGTATGGAAAGCTTTCTTTGCTAACTGGCATGGACTTCGCCTCAGCTGGGAATTTAAAATTAGAATTGTCTCCAGGGCATTCACACACTGTGGTGAGGATTTCTTGGAATCTTGAAGTATAGTCTGCTTTGGAGTGGAACGTGAAATGAATCCTCTGGTTTTGTAGTTACTATTTGCAGTCATTTCTAGTCAACCTGAAAAGCATCATTTGAAATTTAAGAGTTGGTCTTTATCCAGTTGCACAAAAGTAATTCACCAGGCCAGTTTAGAAGGGAAAGAGAATATGGTTTCAATTGTAAATCTGATACCGTGTCTGAACCAGAATGAAAAAGGCTTTGAGGCAACACACTTTACAAAAATTCTCCAAGCTCTTTATTCTTTCCTTTGCAGGTGTTGAGTGCTATCTATCTATCTATCTATCTATCTTTTTAATTTTATTTTAGTTATTTATTTAAATCAGCACCATTCCAGGTCAGATAGGTGAAGGCAGTCATTATATACTTCTGCCACGGACGACTTCTTAGCATATGTGCAACATGCCTCAGGTGTTACTGATGATGTGTTACATTCTGAACCATATCCTTTCATTTGCATCCTCTCACCTGATATGTCTGTATCACATGATAAACCAGAATATGAAAATAAAACACTGGGAGAATGATGGTGTCTGGCATTTTTAATAGGTAAATTTACATTAACCCTCATTATGTGTGTTGCTCTGTGTCCTGGATGTACATTTAACTCCATCATATTCCCATGCTTCTAGACAGTATGGTCATGAGAAAGGACTGTGAACAATATCTTTTACATCAGGAATTTTCTTAGTCTATAACTGAACCATAATTTTTAACTTGACCCTTAAAAAAACTAGTCTTTCTGCCCATAATTAGCATCATATTCAAAGCTTGTGCTTCTTGCATATTGTTTAAAGAATTTGGCATAAATGAATTTCAGCTGTGGGACTTTATTGTAAAGTATGGGTGAACCAAAAGGAATTTCCTGGGATTGTTGCATTTATTAGATCTGAAGAGCATGTGTGGTAGTGATGCTTAAAATGTTGTGAAATAGGAACTTTAGACACAAGGACAGCAATAATTAGAATTCCCTTGTGTTGACAAGTGATTGTGCATGGAGAGTGATGCTGTAGCAAAGAAATGAGTTTATCTGTCCCTCCTCTTCCACTTCACTTTCCATAAAGAAGCATTTTTCCAAATGTAAGTAGGACAGGAAATCATGGCTTAACAAAGTTGTCTGTTTTGGGTTCTTTTAAAAGCTCTGTGCAGACAGAAAACTTTTAGAAGTCCTGTTTATTCTTGTCCAAAACTCTGTTATAATTCACTCTATACTGAAGATCACCTCTCCCCTCCGCCTCCTCCCAGATACACACACGCAGAAGACTGTTTCTAATTTTCATCTCTGTTAGTGTTTTATGAGTCTAACAAACAAACTGCTGTGTGCAGTGGTTGACACAGGCCTAAATTAATGGGTTTATTGAAGAATATTGTATCGTTTGGTCAGAGAAGGTGTTGTACATAAGGGATTGGGGACTGGGACAGAAACCATAGAATTAGCAAGGGTTTAATCACAACTTGTGTAAATCTCTTTTGCTAGAGGACGTTCACTCCGGCAGGATTAAGGAGAGCCCAAGATAGAATTGTGTCAGGACAATATGCTACTGTTGCTCATGTCAGGATGTAACTCTTCTTACTACTGTATAATTACAGACATCACTGCTCTGTTTGTTGCATGAGCCCTTTGGCCTACACACTAATACATTTTTAACAGCCTGGGAGGTACTGTATACTCCTGGCCTTGGGCCCTTGTTAATTTTGAACCTCAGTGTGCTATAAAGTATATTTCCATAGGATATAATTAGCGGAAGCCCTTAAAATGATAATTAAATGGCATCTACCTTTAATCTGAACATTTGTTTAGTTAAATCTAGAGCCATAATTTTCTAAGGGCTCTTTAAAGGCTCATAGAATGCATGTGCATGGTTGTGTGAATCGCTTGTTGTGGCACATCATTGACTAAAGAAGATTAACAGAAATACGGAGCCCTGAATTGTGTGGTTTGGCAGTAAAGATGTGGAAAATGCCATCTGCATAGCAGCTGTTGTTTCCCCAGTTTCAACTATTTATATCTCTTGTAGTGTAATAGTCAACATTTTTCTTATTTTGGGGCTTCTGGATTCATCTTCCCCCTCCGCCCCCATTCTTCTTTCCATTTGTGAGCCCCCATTTTAAGCCATTCTGGCCAAGGGCAGCTACCTTTGCAGCCTGTCCACAGCATTCCCATGTCACACCGAAAAAGGTTGTATTGAATGCACGAGTCCACAAGCGTCAGCCCATCTCAAAATGTTGGTGAATACAGGTTTAAGGTTGTTTGCGCAGCTGGAAACTGGGAAACCTCCCTTCCCCACAACCAGCCTCCCGAGCCCCTGTTGTTGGTAACTCCCTCTTCTCATCTCCCCTCCCTCCATTCCAATAATCCTTAGGACCCCTGCCTTAAGATGTATAAAAAAGGAGGAGGGGCATACCCTGGGGCTTGTTGTAGAGATGGAATTTTGGGGAGGGGATAGAAAGCAGCTAACTGTGAATGAATTAGCCATGGAAGTTCAACTTGCTGAGACTCGAACTTCCAAACAATCTTGCAAGAGTTCGTTCACCCAAACTCTTACAGGGTTTACGTAACCCTAATAGTTTTGCTTGATCAGCTTTGTTCTCCGACCAGAAAAAGAGAATGAAGTATCTTCTTTGGACAGATTTACAGTGCAACATCTGTTTGAGTGACAAACACTGTCTTAAAGCCAAACAGTGCTTGTGCACGTTATGGTTATGAAACAGTTGCTCCTGACAAAAACACGAGTTTTATAGTTTTGTTCTATAGGGGTAATGTATTTTGGGGAAGAATAAATCCAGACTGAAAGGCTGCAGTGCAGCTTGAAAATAACCCGCCTCTTCAGTTGAAGAATTTGTCTCATTACTGTTGCCTGGCTGGAAATAGTACCGAGGATTAAGTTCACATGATCTATACAAAGTTTCATTCACACTGCATTTTATAGACAGGTCTGTCTTTTACCCTGAAAGTGTATTTTGTCAGATCTCTCGCTTCTTTCTGCACAGGAGCAAGTTGACATTTTTGCAAAGAGAGCATTTTAACAGCAAAACATGCACTTTTTTTTTTTTTTTTTTTTTACAGACATTGTGGGTGGGTGTGGCTTTAAAAATAATAGGACTTGGTTAAAATTAAATTATACTGAGGGGAGAGGGGGTTATGTCCTTTGTGCTGCTCCAACAGAAGGCAAACAGTGCCACATGTATGTATCCAAGGGCAGAATTAGGCCTTAAGAGGGGAAGGCAGCCTACCCTATATTTGGTACAGTACTTCAGGTTACATTTTTAGGCTCTACGACTTTGCTGAAGAATTCCTATTGCAACCTCTGGCATCTTCCAGTTTCTCAAGCTGAAGAATAGGGATTTTTGGAACTCGACTTTAGTCATCCTGAGTGATTAATTACATGAAAAGCTGAGTTTATATCTGGGGAACTTTGTACTCAAGGGCCAAAACTCTTTTTGTAATGTAAGTGGCTCTGAGACGCAAATAAAGATTGTTTTTAAACTCAGATCTTTAAAAAAAAAAAAATCCTGTAATTTTAAACACACCAGAAATATATCACATTAAAATTTCCACACTGAAAACAAACTTAATTAAAAACTATTAATGTAGGGCTTGGTTTTCAAAGGTGTTGAGTACCTCTAGATTCCATTGACTTCAGTGGGATTTGTGAGTGCACAGCAAATCTGGAAATCAGCCCATTTTAACCTCCCACTTTAGTTTTATTTACTTATTTTTACAACTAACCATCCAGCAAGATGGCACTTGTCATGTGACAAGGCGCATTTAGAGATGCCCGGCAGTAAGATATGACTTATTATTTGGGGGCAATTTGGAAATCCCAGCTCATTTGAAAGCTTACTGCTTTCATTGGGTATCCTCCCTACTTCGCTGGGAGCTAAAGAATGCAAATTTCCATTCTGTTAGCTATCTAGAGGTCAAGAGTTTTCGAAGGCCAAAGAGCATGTGATGGGCCCTGTGAGGAAGAAGAAACTGAAGTCAGGAGCTGTCCTGACTTAATGCTAAAGGCCCATGTAGAGTGTCTTGTCGGAGCAAGCAGACAAGAAACCTCCTTTTGTGAAACCACTGGACAAAAACATTGCTTTGGCTGTCTTTATTTTTTGGGGGGTTTTTTGGACTACGTAACCCAAGATCGTCATTGCACTTCTTCAGAAATAGAGAGGGCGAAATGGTTACCGTCTTAGACAAACTGTGGATGGAAAGTATCAGAGGGGTAGCCGTGTTAGTCTAGATCTGTAGAAGCGACAAATGGTCCTGTGGCACCTTATAGACTAACAGAGAAAGGTAGAAAAGTAATTCAGAAAGATTATTTTGTGAAAACATGCTGTTGTGGATGAGCGCAGAACAATGAGGTTAGGGCTGAGCCCCAATTATCATTTCCCACAGCCCCAGTTGATAGGCAGTCTTTCATGTAAGGCCTTGCTGCATAGACAAAGGAACAATTCAAGCAGTTGGTGACTCTCCGTGCCGCCCCCCCCCCCCCCCCCCCCAATCATTTTTCAGCACATAAAGGCTGCCTGAGGAAGGGAATCCTTGCAGGCATCAGACCTGCGGTTTTCTTACAGGCACAGAAAAACTCCACCTCTAACTACTATGGGACACCAGATGAAAATGACTGAAAGACCTGAAAAGGCTCTTAGGAGCCTGCAGCAATAAAGCAGAGAGGAAAAGCCCTGTATCTACTGAGGCAGACTCATTCTCAACCCGAAGCAAAGCAATAAGAGATCCGGGGATCAACCCCCACGAAAACAGAGAGGTCTTTTTGCCTTGAGCCTTCTGTGTCAATCAAACACATTTATCAGATTTGTTTACCTTTTCTGAACTTAGCATGTATTTATGCCTACACTTTTGAAACAAAAGGAAAGGATTAGACTTTCCTCTACGCAGCATAGCTTTGTTTTAAAAAAATCAAATCTGTAATCCCAATACTGATTCCAGCACTCTGATAAAATGTTGGACCTAAATAAGGAATATTAAATAATTAGGGACAGCTTGGACTGAGTGTAAGCAGTGTAACTCCATTGACTTGAGTAAAGTTGTGTCTGCATAAATCAAGGATGAATTTGGGCCTATGTTATTTCATTGGATTAAAAAGTATTATTTAAAAATCAGGCTATGGGAAATCTAACTGGATATGCTCTGACGACACTCAGAAGCAGTGCTTTACTACATGTATTCTAAAAGGAAGAGTATATTTCACAACTGGTTCTGCACCTTTCAGACTTTATTTCTGGAGAAGATGATCTTTTATAGAACAGGGTTCTCTTCCTGAACGTAAGGAGAAAAGAGGAAGGATGGTTCTTGTGGCCAAGGTGCTGGGCTGGGACTCAGGAGACTCAAATTCTTTCCTCCGCTCTGCTACTGACTTTGGTCAAATCACTTAACCTCTCCCTGCCTTTAATTTTCCCCATTTTTAATACTTCCCTTCCCTATCAGTTATGAGGCTAAATTAATGAATGTTTAAGATACAAAGTTTACAAAGACGGAAAAGCCTATAAATAATTCAAAATAGAAGAGGTTGCTTGAGTTACCCATTGTTCTAAAACAGGGGTCTCAAACACGCGGGCCACATGCGGCCCGCGGAGCTCTTCCCTGCGGCCTGCCGGGCTCCCACTGCTGCCCCCCATTTTTTTTATTTTATTTTTTACCCCCAGGCAGTTCCCGCCACCAGAACAGCTGGGGGGCAGGAGGGAGGGGGGCGTGGGGAAGCGCTCCGCCGGGCTCCCCGCACCCCTCCCACCCTCCCCGAGTTACGTTCTGAAGTTCCGCCCGGCTTCGCGGTTTCTGGGAGGGAGGGGGGAGGAGCGGGAAGCCGCGCACACAGGGGAGGAGGCGGAGAAGGGGCGGGGCCTAATGGAAGGGGTGGAGTGGGGGCAGGGCCGGGGGCAGCGAGGGGGCGGGGTCAGTGATGTGGCCCTCGGGCCAATGGACTAGTCCTCATGCGGCCCTCGTGGTAATTTGAGTTTGAGACCCCTGTTCTAGAAGAACAGGTACCACGGAAGGGACTTGTAGCTAGATATCAGTTGAAGCTACTGTTTCTCCTTCTACATCATCAGGGTCAGTGACAAGGGCTGATTGTTTCTATATGGTGTTTCAATATGTTATCTCACAATTGGTGTTTCAGGTCTAAAAGTCCATCATCTTCTCCTCCCTCTTCATTAACAGAAAAAGTGAAGGGAGAGTTGGATTTTCAAAGTGTAACTAGAATAAATATAGTTGGTACTGCGCTATTTCTCCCCCCCCTCCCAAAGATATGGTATATTATTTTCTGACAAGTGACAAGAAAAGAACTTAGTGCCAGAAAGAATGAATCAGAAAATAAGCATGATTGCTGGGAATTTGGGCTTTCCACATTAGCAACCAATGGCTCTGTTCCACTGGGGGAGCAAGTCAATTTTAGAGCCATTCCTGTTGCAGATTAGTCATGTTTTCCATCAGCCAAGGAGAAATTTCCCAATCTGCTCCATGTGCATCCGGTAGGCAGCCATGTGGAGCAGTTTTACATCCTTGAAAACTGAAATCCTAGAGAACTCAGAATTGGAGTGGGTGGAGGAAGGGGAGGAATCTGCTGTTCACTAATTCATATAGGTCGATTTGGAGTCTACAAGAAGGGGCTAGAAGGGAACAGTGAATGTTAACAAGATGTTGTCCAGATAAAGAACGAATATTGAAGGTTTTATCTAATGTGGGTCAAAAGGTTCAAGCATGTTTCAGATGGGAAAGAAGCATCATCAATTGATTGTATAAGTCAGATGTCAAAAATGTCAATCCATTTTCAGGAAGAAATTAAACAGGATTATTAAAGAAAAGAGATGCTAAAAAGAAAAGGCATTTTCTCAACAATGTCACTGGCCCAGACTTAAACTTAGTTCTTGTGCTTCTATCTATCTGTCTGTCTGTCTGTCTGTCTATCTATCTATCTATCTATCTATCTATCTATCTATCTATTAACTCTGTTTCTATGTGCCTTCTATCACATACAACATTTGTGGGCAGCCTATTTATCTCTAAGCACCACACAAAAACCATTTACTTGAAAATGAATGCAGTAACATCTGATGTTCAGTGATGTTCAAGATTTGGATTTAGACTCTCTGAAGAGTGCTACATTTCTCCAGTGGAAAAATGCTGGCAGTATTTCATCACATCTGACTGTTGACTAAGTTAGATGCATTTCAGTCACTGCCAGATGTACAAGATACTGTAAAATGAGCATTTATTCTAGCAAATTAAGACTTTGTTGGCTCAGTGTGACTATATTGGCTGAAACTGCTTGTTTGCACAGGGGATTTAGCCAGATTATGCTGGTCAATACAAACAATAATCTGATTTAGCACAAGAGAGCTCCAGCCCCCAAGTTTTATCAGTCTTGTAATTAGTTATATTTAGGAATTTTTATGATAGGCTTTGCAATATTCACTCAGCTTTTATTAGCCTTCAATATAGACGTCTGTCAAACAAATGAAACTCTTTTACCATCTTGTGCCTGAATGCATTGTCTTGCTGTGGCATTCTGTCGCGGGTAGGATCTGGAGTGTGATTTTAAACATACATTCCATCAAAAAATAACAACAACCCCCAAACAATCCACTCTTCAGCATTTCTCTGGAAGTCTGAACTGCTAGGTAATTCTCTTATTTTGGCTGGTAGAAGCAGAAACAAGTAACTCATGTAGTCTATCTGCTGGGTCAGATCCTCAGCTGATATATATTTGGCAAGACTACATTGATTTCATAAATTGCAAGGCTAGAAGTGACCATTTTGCTAATCTAGTCTGACCTCCTGTATAACAAAGGCCATAGAGCTGTCCCAAAATAATTCCTAGAGCATAACTTTTAGAAAAGCATTCAATATTGATTTTAAAAATTGTCAGTGACAGAGAATCCACTATGACTTTTGGTAAATTGCTCCAATGGTTAATTACCCTCATCGTTATGCCTTTTCAAGTCTGAATTTATATAGCAACAACTTCTAGCTATTAGGTCATGTTATAACTTTCTCTGCTAGATTGAAGTACCATGTAGATACTTACAGACTGTGATCTAGTCACCCTTTAACCTTCTGTTTGTGAAGCTAAATAGATAGAGCTCCTGAGTCTATCACGATATGTAGTATCTACATGCATCTGAAGAAGTGGGTATTCACCCACGAAAGCTTATGCTCCAATACGTCTGTTAGTCTATAAGGTGCCACAGGACTCGTTGCCGCTTTTATATTTACTATGTTTTCTAATCTTTTATTCATTCTCACGGTTCTTCTCTGACCCTTCTTCGATTTATCAACATCCTTCTTGAATTATCGGCATCAGAACTAGTATTCCAGCAGCAGTCACACCAGTGCCAAATAGAGGTAAAATGACCTTTCTGCTCCTATTCGAAAATCCCCTGTTTATGAATCCAAGAATTGCATTAGCTCTTTTGTCCACAGTGTTGCACTGGAAGCTCATGTTTAGCTAGAAATATGCCTATTCAGTGATGATTCCCTGTTTACATTTACATTTTGAGAACTATCAGTTAGCCAGCTTTTAATCCATTTAACATGTGTGATGTTAATTTCATATTGTTGTGCCATACCAAGTCAAACAATTTATGTAAATCCAGATGTATTACAGCAACACTATTACCTTTACCAACCAAACTTGTAATCTCATAAACTAACTTGATTTTTTTAGCAAGATCTATTTTCTATAAAGCCATATTGATTGACATTAATTATATTACCTTCTTTAATTCTTTATTAATCTAATCCTGTTTCAGCAGCTCCATTATTTTGCCTGAGATCAGTGTCAGGCCTATAATTACCTGGGCCATCCTGTTTACCCTTTTTAAACATTGGCACAGCATCACTGTTCTTCCAGTCTTTGGGAACTTTCCCAGTGTTCCAAGTCTTATTGAAAATCAACATCCATGATCCAGCGAGCTCCGCAGCCAGCTCTTTTAAAACCCTTGGATGCAAGTTATCTGGACATGCGGATGTAAAATCTTCTAACTTTAATAGCTGCTGTTTAACATCCCTCTGAGATACCAGTGGAAAGGAATGTGTTAACACGTGATACAACTACATTATCTGTCCTCCCCCTCCCCACACTCAAATACAGAATTGAAATATCTGGGAACTATAATTCAGGAGCTGTGCCATTTTATATCAGCTAAGGATCCGGTCCACTGTGCTGTGTGAATGGTGTTAGCTCTTTCACCAGCTTTCTACTGTCATCAGTGAGGAAGATGGCTCATGCTGATTTTTTTTTTACTGGTCTGCTTGCTTGCATGCATCTTAGATGTCTTCCTTTACTCTACAGTGCAATGCAGATCTTATGAGGATGGGAGCCATATAAATATCTCTACGCAGATGGTTATATTATTATAGTGAGATATTGTCTGTATTAGCTACACTATTATTACTTGTATTGCAGTAGTATCCAGGGGTCCGCAGTCCAGGAATCAGTGTCCCCTTGTGCTAGATGCTGTAGAAACACAGAACAAAGAGCTGGTTCTTGCCCCGAAGAGCTTACTTCCTAAGTATTAAGAGCCAAAAAGAGCGTACAACAAACAGATTGAGGGAACAGCAAGATAAAAATGAGACAATTCTGATCAAGACAATAAGCAGGGGTCATAGTGAGAAAAGGGAAATTGCTTTGTGGGGAATCCTGTTTTTTTGGAATGAAGCTGATTTTAAAATTCTGTTTTGCAAAAATAAATAAATAAAAAATATAAATGTCATGCTATTTGGGGCAGCTGAGAGCCAGTTACCTGCCTCTTGGCCATCCTTATGAATTATTTTCTATAATATGCAGGCCTGTACAATTCGAGACAGGTTATTCTACTAGAACAGTGTTTCTCAATGACTGGTCCATGGACTGGCGCCGGTCCGTGGCAGCCCCCCTTGCCAGAGTACTGGGTAGCCTGTTAGAGGGGAAACTTAAGATACCACTTAAAAAGTTAGGTGGTTTATTGCACTTACCTATTACAGTGGCAGGGGAACTGGAGTGTCTGCTCTTTACCTGATGCAACATTTAGGAGATGAATAGTTCAAGAATTATCTACAGCAGTGGTTCTCAAAGCCGGTCCACCGCTTGTTCAGGAAAGGGCACCAAGAAAGAATACATTCATAGTGTTAGTGAAGTATTTCTGGATTCATCTGCAGGCAGAAAATGGTCATAGCAGGACCTTTGTATCTACACTGAACTCTCCCACCATCACACTACTGCTGGCATAGACAAGGTGTCAGCGGTTTTTAACTACTGTGCCATGTCACTCTTCAGAGCAAGGTCTAGATGAGTCAGTGGTAAAAATGTCATTGATGTCTTATCTACTCTAGATATCCCACCATCCTGCCTTGAAGTGGAGCTGCACTGTGGTAATGTAACAATTGGAAATTGTAAGAAGACACTCCATACAGACAAGGCCAGAGGCATAGCATATTGTGGCTTTATTGAAGGAAAACAAAATGTGCAAATAGAAAACAATTTTCCCTTTTCTTATTGTTCAGCTTACTGCTGTCTGAATTGTAATCCGTCCCGGAGTTGGTTACATACCCCTCTGGTGGAAAAGGAGTGTTTTTCAATACCAACATTGCTAAACCAACAAGACACTATATGCAGATCTGAAATATTCAGATTTACAGAATGATAGTAAAGTAGCAAAACCGTTGTTTTCTTATTTGACAATATCATTTTTTGGGGTGGAAAAAGAATTTCAGGTAGCAGAAATTCATAGATACAAGGTCTATAGCTGTCTGTTTGCATGTCATCTAGCGCTCTACAGTCTCTTTGTTATTGCAGGCATACTACCATGAATTGAGAGCCATCTTAACTTCCTGTCCATATAGGGGTTATCTAGCTTGTGCTGATTATGTTGTCATAAGACAAAGGGTCTACAAAGTAGGTGCATGTGAAGTGTCAACAGCCACTCTGCAGGGAACTGAAAGCTAGGATAGCCATGGGAGAAAATATAGTGCTAATAATATATTAGATTTATAAACCATGTCTTTGTTAAAAAGAGGCATTGGTCTCTGAGGAATGGAGTAATCAGGGCTAAGAGAAGGTTTGGGCCAAGTTTTTGTATGGCTGTATCCATTCTGTTTTGAAATTTTTTACTAGCCTAAGGCAGGTGCCACCTTGGAAACATCTTTTTTCAAACAAATATTTGTAATATATCATTATCTGCTATAATCAGATTTTTTGACTATTTAGCGCAAATCTTAATATTTACAATAGCAAAACAAGCATGCTTTTTAAAAATTGGGTTTTGTATTGTGTGTGTGGTGGGCTATTTTATCATCTATCTCCACCATCAGTTAGAGGCTAACTTTATATGCCAAGAGTGCTTGAAATTTGCCCAGCTGGGGCATCATTGACATCTTGCCAGGAGGCCCAGGATCAATCCTGATCCCCTTTACTCATGCAAGTAATCCCACTCAAATCAATTTACTCTCGTGAGTAGATAAATCAGGATTTGCTCTTAATTAGCATGAAGTGGAGCAAATTTCAGCCACTCTGATCTTTTAATATATCAGTGCAGCCAGTGGTGATTAGACCTCATGCTGTATCGTGATGAGAGCTCAGACACATCTGGGGATTTGTCATTGCAATGCAGCCTAAACGGGGCTGAGGATCTAGCTTCATGTCATTAATTCACTTGTATGCTTTGTAAAGACGAGCAAATCTCAAAAGCATATTAACCATCTTCCTTCCCAGGCCAGAAAATCTCAAGTGAGATTCAAGTCCCTTCTTTTAAGTTTTCAGTTTCCAGCTGAAGGCACTTAAAGGGTGCCCAGATTTTAGTACTCGCTTGGGTGTTCTCAGTTGTACACTGCTTCTTGTTATAGATTAAAACTGGTAGCATATTTTTTATTAAGAGAGTAAAGCAAATCTCATCCTTAATTTATTAGTTATAATAAATTATTATTTATTTTATAGGTTCCCCAAATGCTTTCAATAGCTTCTTTTTAAATATTATTTGAATCCCAAAAGTGTTTTCATAGTTTATTTTTTTATTTTTTTAATCCATTTCTGATTTTTATCCATTGACGAGGAGGGACAACTTATTTCCTGCATTTGATATGTTTTGTGAACACAGTGCTGCTGTCTAGGTTGTCCTTTGATAGGGCTATTCCTCTCTAATCTGCTGTGTGCGTGTAAGATGATGACGTTTCTCACAAATATATTACCACGCCACACAAGCTTGGTTATTTTAAAAGTACCAGTGTAAGTCATTTCAAAGTTATTTTTTCTAGCTAACTTTGGGTGGTCCTCTGCTAGCCAATGCCTAAACTGAAATACATTGGTATTCATGGAATTTCAGCACACTCTGGCATCTCATGAACATACTCACTTGCTTTGTGGATTTCTGATTTTAAAGTCGGCTTTCAAATGCCATCCTTAAAACTTAGCTATATCTGATTACACTTGCTTAAAAATATAAGATCAGTTCTAATTTTCCTTTTTAGGTAGGAATATTTCTTGAATTTCCTTCCATTAAGCACCTTTGGCACCAATTACCATCCAGGAGGCTATATCAGTTAGATGGTGAATTAGTCTAGTGGTTTCCCAATCCCACCTAAAGTGGTGATGCTATGGGTGGGGTTGTATTGCGACATTCTACAATGAAAGAGATCATTTGCGAATGATAAGCATGAATTATTTGCCACTGATCATTTGAGGGCTCTTAGCATCTTTTCTCATAATGTATTCCCCCGCCCCAAAAATCTTTTCATTCCTGCCTGTTTCTATGAAGGCAGAGAATTCCTGTACTGGCAAATAGAGTTTGGAAGCTCAAGAATTTGTCTGGTCAGTCATCGTGATCAGTTTCCCAGTGTTTAAGAAATTGATGAAAAATATCTGGGAATAAATTCCACCCAGAAATCATAGAATCATAGAATCTCAGGGTTGGAAGGGACCTCAGGAGGTCATCTAGTCCAACCCCCTGCTCAAAGCAGGACCAAACCCAATTAGATCATCCCAGCCAGGGCTTTGTCAAGCCTGACCTTAAAAACATCTAAGGAAGGAGATTCCACTACCTCCCTAGGTAACCCATTCCAGTGCTTCACCACCCTACTAGTGAAAAAGTTTTTCCTAATATCCAACCTAAACCTCCCCCTCTTTCTCCAATCACTTTCTCCAAGTTGTTGCATTGTTTTACATTCAGTTATGGCCAAATTTTGCTCTCCGTTATGATTGAATACCTCCTCTGAATCATTGGAGTTGCACTGTATGTATCCAGGGGTAACTGAGAGAAGAATTTGACCTATACGAAGGTGATTTTCTCCAGCAAATGCACAGGAATTAGATTGATGATAACATTTAGCACTTTTATGGTGCTTTTCATTTTGCATATTTAATGCTGACAGTAATTCAGTATTTAACTCCAGCTAAAGCTAGCACCAACAAACACTTTGGGGCTACTCCTGCCTTGATTGGCATAAATGGCAAAATACCTATTTCAGACGGAGCAGAATCAAGTCTCTTTAGTGTGGATGAGTAAAGCTGTTTTGTTTTTTGGTTAGCAAATGTTGCAAGTTCTATTTATGGACATGATATGCATGGGCTAAATTCTATTCTTAATTGCTTGTTTAAATCCAGAGAATAGAAGTGGCTCAGTAATGCTATATGTGAGCATACTGACTGTATACAAAGAAATGGCTAAGACCCAGATCTTGCACGGAGATCCATGCAGGTGCAGGAATGCTTTGCATGAGGCACCTGAAAAGGGGTTTTGTGCTTGGCCAGGGGTGTGCCTGTGCAGTCCTCAATGCAGGTTTGGACCTAAATATAAACTCTTAATAATCT
The DNA here is from genome assembly GCA_033296515.1 of Macrochelys suwanniensis. NCBI lineage: Eukaryota > Metazoa > Chordata > Testudines > Chelydridae > Macrochelys > Macrochelys suwanniensis. The sequence continues at coordinate 236,750,395 of CM065776.1, read as the reverse complement.
GAGATACAGGACAAAAATCTCATCAGCTGCTTTGATTTTAAAGCTGATGTTTTAGGACAATAATCAAGATTGATGAAGCAAGGAATGACCAAACCAGTCAACATATAATTTGAGCCTGAACTTGGACTGTCTTGTGTCCATTTTCAATGTTGGTAATAATGAGCACTAATATTCACCACTTTGAACAGGGGAAAAAAATGGAAGTTATAGACATAACTTAAAATCTGTGTGGAGGAAGTGGGAGAGGAATTTGTTGCTTGCCTCATACTGGATAATGTAAATATTTTATTTAGTATTAAGAAATAACCTTTGAAGTGAAAAGTGACAACTGAAAAATGGCCTGAAGGATGGAACTGAAAGACTTCTGTTTACAGTGGTTTGTTGTTTGGGGATTAACATTTAATTTTTAAAAGTTGGGTCACTTCATATCTACCAAATACTAACAGCCATAGTAGTAATTATAAGACTCCCAATATATTTTATGTTCTAAATAGATACTGTCAACAGAACCAAATTTAATCCCTTTTAATAATTATGAAGTATTCACGTGACAGGATAAGAATTACATTGCTACTTCTTTCCCATCCCAAACCCATACAGAGATTCTTTTCAGATTTACAACTCACTGTAACCTTGCTCTTAGTTTCATTCTGATTATTTCATGGACTATTCAGCCTTACAAAAACTGTTAAGGCTAGAGATACAGCAATAAATAATTACATTCTACAATGGAAGTCATGGCTAAATGAATACAAAACAGCTGTTTGTGGATAACATGAAGGTTGTGACTCACAGTGAGAAGCAGGGGGAAACCAAAGCAAAGACAGTATAGCCAATTCATTCAGTATCTTCTCTATCTGTAAAATTATTGTGCTGTGGGAACAGAGAAGTGGGAAGTGAAAAAACATGAACTGAGTGAAAGTGGCATCTCAGACTTTGTATTCCTGACGCTTGTTTTTGTAGTTTCTAGTTAATAATAAATGGAATAATCTTTTTCATGGTGAGTCATTTGAATACACAGACTCCTTTGCAGACGTTATGATCTGTTAGGGAAATACTTGTGCATAGTGGGTGAAATTCTGTCCTAACTTACCCTCCATAATCTCATTGAAGTCATTATTGCCCATGTTGCAAATCAGGAGCGGAACGTGGCTCCCTGTCTTCATGACAGGAGTGGCCAAACTTACTGATCCTCCGAGCCGCATATGACAATCTTCAGAAGTTTGAGAGCCGGGGCACACCTGATGGGGCTCGGGGCTTCAGGCCCACTGGAGTCACTTGATGGAGCTCAGGGCTTCGGGCCTGCTTTTGCTGAAGCCCCAAGCCCCGGCAGGTGCACCCTGCTGGGCAGAAGCCCCAAGACCCCCCCTCCCCGCTGGACAGAAGCCCCTACCCCCCTGCCCCATTGCAAGATAGAGCTCCCGAGCTCCCCACCAGTCTGGTAGGTGGAGAAGAAGGGGATGTAGGGGGCTCTGCAAGCTGTACTTGAATGGTAAAAAAGCCGCATGTGGCTCGTGAGCCACAGTTTGGCCACCCCTTCTATATAACATCTGTATTGAAAAACAGGTAGGTGGTGCATCACGTGAAGGAGCTGACTGATCTTTTACTCTAAAAACTTAAATTCAAATCTTGCTAAGGTCAGAGCATTTACAGTGCTTGCTGGTCTCATTCTTGTCCTCTGCAGATATTTGTTAACAGCACTACTGGCAGTATCTGCACTAATGTTCCAGGCTTGAAATCTCAGGAGTATAGCAGGTCGGGAATGAGGTACACTGACAGAGGGAACTTTAATAGCATATGCTTAAGTTGTGCCTTAGCATATGCTAACCACTCAGGCTATGTCTACACTTAAAACGCTACAGCGGCACAGCTGCGTACCATTTTGTGTCCATAGAAGGCCCTCTCTAGCTTAGGACCAATACATACCATTTCATACTATTCAGGTTCTTATCCTGCCCTCATCACCATGGTATTTGAGCATCTGTGGTGGTATGCAGTCAGACTCTGGAACAAGGCAGCCTAGCATAACTTATTGCACTTGATCTCTGGGTATATACAAAAGTCTTAAGGTTCACTGTGCTGCTAATTTGGCACCTTCATTCGATCTAAATTCATTTAAAAAACTGTATGAGCAATGTCCAAGGATGCATAAAGCATTTATGAAGGTTGTTAAAATTTGAAATAATTGCACATTATAACATTATTACTAAGGATGAGCAAGGGGACAATTTTATTTAGGATAAAATTTTAGTGAATTAAAATATATATATAACTTATTAATTTTGTCCAAATGTCTCCTGCCTGGATTTCAACTATATCCAAACTGTGTATTTTTTAGTCATACAAGTATATCAGTGATATTTTTGTTCACAAAGGCTTATCTGAAGCCAAACTTGTCATATTTTGCCTGAATCCAAATTTGTTATCTGAAAATGGATTCATCTCTAATTATTAGAATATTGGAGAAACAAACATCAGAACAAGTGAGAAAACTCACACTTCAGCTATGCCCTTGTCCCCGGCTCATCCTTTCTTATTGCATATAGAAAGTAACACACCATTTTCTTTTATGACCTGCAGACATCTGTCAATCTAAATATAAGTGGACACAAAAGTTGGAGGAAAAGTAGCTTTATTTCCACTTTTTGGAAATTGAGACAGATGCTTAACTCAAAATCAACTTGCTCAATTGACCTCAAATTCCCTTTCTCCTCCTCCCTGCCCCCAAATAAATAAATATTCTTGGACCCAAAACTAAGCATGCTACATTTGGGCTGAAATGTACTTTTATTGTGACGTTTAGAGCTGGGTGGCTAAAATTAAACTTACAATGGAACAAGCTCATAGCTTTATAGAATCACTGCCATTGCTCTAGTTTAATGAGGGGAAATATACTGCTACATATAACCTTGCATGTGATGATTCAGCCTGTAACAAATTTTCATGTCCAGATTTATTAGCCCTTGGAAAAGGGCTTAAAAATGAAAATTCTAAGCAGTCCTCGTATTCCATGAACAGCAGTTCTGTTGTTATAAGAAACTAGCAGACAACTGCTCCTTCTGCTGTTGTGTGCTTCTCTGCATGGGACTGCCCTCTCAGCATGACCATGTGTCTGTGCAGGCTATAATGAGACATAGCTGTGTCTGTTCTGTTTATGAGTTAAGGGCAAGGGTTGGGGAAAAAGATTCCTCTTGCTAGTGGTGAGTAGAATGCTCTTCTTGGCAAATGGGAGGCAGAAGAAAGGGGGATCAAGCTATACATTTCCCCCAATTTTTTAAAGCTTTAATTCAAAGAAATTTCTAGCCATTATAATTGGAAAGAGAGCCTTTCAAATGAGATGTTGGCACAAAACAATGCACTGGCTCCTGCCTGAGTCTGCAGGCAGGCAGCTCCTCTATCCCCACTGCTGCTACGACTTGTACCTTTCTCAAGAAGCCGCAAAGTGAAGCTGACAAGACTCTACCTCATGGTATCATTGAGGTCTAGAACTTAGCAGGATGCCTGTGGGCAACCAGAATATCCAGTTAGAATAGTAAACACTAAAAATGAATAGGAGGTTTGGAAGGATATAAATCCTCAGGCTTCAGGGTATAACCTCCAACTACTGGGGATTAGGAGAGTCTTTGCAGGGGCCCGTTATCCCATAACTTCCTATTGCAGCTTTTCTTGAAGCTTCATCTGAAGCATCTGGTACCAGCCACTGTCAGTGTCTGGATATGGGACTAGATAGATCCCTGGTCTGATCTTGAATGGCATGTCAAGGGAGACTTGGGTTCAATCCCTGCTCCGCCACAAACATCCTGTGTAACTCTGGGCAAGTCACTTAGTCTTGCTGGGCCACAATTCTCCATCTGTAAAATGGAAATAATAGAACCTCCTATCTCTCAGGGGTGTTGTGAGGAGAAATACATCAGTTGTTGAGTTTAGTGTGTGGGTGCAGGGTGATGTTAATGGCCTGTGATATTCAGGAGGTCAGACTTCATGATCCCTTCTGGCCTTAAACTCTGACTCTAAACAAACAGTGAGGCGATCAGATACCACAGTGACTGGGCCATAAAAGTACCTTAGATAGAAAGACATCCTGGCAGAAATCCCAGCACACTTTCTCTTCTCAGCAGCTGGTTTAAGAAGGGTGTGCCTGGATCTGAATGGGGCCTGCTTTCTAATAAAACTGTAATACAATCTGCTGAAAAGCCAAAATGGGTTTCTTATTAAAACTTAAAATAAAAACAATCCATGGAGCCTGTAACTTAAAGATCCTCCGTGCTGGAATTAAGTTTTCCTGTTAGTCTGTTAACATGAACTTTTTCCTTCATGGGTTTTCCAAATTGGAGTTCTATATTAAAGTGCAAAGAGGTGTGAAGAGCCACCATCAATGCTGTTTGCCTAGGGAAATGAAAGGATAATGATGATCCATATAATCAATATTTTAACTATGTAACTCTGCTTCTTTAATAAGGCCCAGATACCTTTGTCTTGGCATGTCAGTCAGAATAATCTGGTGTAATGAAACCTCATTGGAAGTCATTGAATTGTAACAAAGGTTCATTTCAGGTACTGGGTATGGGTTGCACAAAGTAAGTGAATCTCTGAAGGACAGCATGTATGTTGGGTGTTTTTATGCATTGATTATCGCACAGGTTGTAGCTCTGTATGGGCAGAGTTTTGGTCATGTTTCTTGTCTGCATTCAGGAATGTACAGTTCAGGTGTAAGTTAACTAAACTGGCCTCCCATAAACTGTCTGAGATGTACATTTCTGAACAGTATGGAGCAGTAAATCAAAAGCACAAGTAACAGAATATCTATACAGGGAGGAAAACAGACAATGATACATTAATCTTACATTTTTCAGGTGGACGTTGATACTTATTCAGTTACCTTTGTAGATTCCTGCTCATTTTATTATTTAAAACTTTTTAGGTTCACTGGGCTACATTTACAAAGAAATTTACGAGTGGTGGTGCTCAGTGCTTTCTCTGTCTCTGTGGTCCAATGATTCTTTCATTAGTTTATCCACAGTGGAACAACTTCAACATGGGGCCAGAGAGAGCAAGCATGAGGGTGACTCTGATGGTGGTTAGAGCACTCACTGGGGAGGTGGGAAACCAGGATTCAGGCCCCCTTCATCCTTGCATCAGTTTTTTAAAATTATGTATCCAGTGGAATAGCTTCAACAGGAGAGACTCAGGGAGCCCCACATCACAATATCCCAGATCCCAGTGTCAGACCCCAGTTCACAAATCCCTTTTCCTGCTCAGGTGGAGGGGCAACTAGAACCAGGTGTCTCTCTCATCCCAGGTGATAACTTTTAGCCCAGTGGTTAGGGTAATGAGGGCTTCCCCCCGTCCCCAGCTGTTTTTTGTAAGCTCTTTTGTAGGGGTCTGATCCAGTAGGCGAGGTCTGAACACACTATCTGGATTGGCCCCCGTAGATGAGTTCGGCAAAGAAATGAGCATTTTAGGCCCTTTCAGTGCGCAGGGGTTTTGTGAATCCCCTTGGGGCTTCGCTCTGGGATTTAGGTGCCCGAGTCCTTTTGTGAATCCAGCCCATTGTGTTAAAGCTATGTACTTTCACTTTAATTCCTTTACCTCTTTTTGACAAACTTAGTTCTGCTCTCTCCCCCCCCCCCCCCCGCCCCCTTTTAATATCATGGTTATGTCAGCCACATGGAGAATGTTCCTCAGACAGATAATTTGATAGTCTGTTACTATATCCAGTGATCTTGTGAAATTCAGCACAGACCATCTTGAAACCAGTGGATGTTGATGTGAAACTTTGACCTTCTCTGAATTAATAAAATACTTCTAGCTATTTTAGACAGGAAGCTGGAGTCATTTGCACAGTGGGGGTCTGCGCATTACAGCTGTGTTACTTTTTGGTTTGTGTCTGCAAACTTTATATTAAGTCTCTGCTCTTGATTCATCTCTTAAACATCTGCATTAACTCATGGAGCTCTGGGAGAGCTGGTGCAAGTGTGAAATAGAAATGAACTGAAACAAGGCTGCTTAAATGGAGACCCTTCTTTTTGTATAAATCAGGCTGGATTATAGTGATCCAAATAAACAATGATTTGGATGCATACAGTACTTCCCTGCAGCGCTGTTTGATTCTATTACACAGCTCTAGAAAGATGAAAAGAGTCTGTTTAGTATCTGCTTGAAGAAAGATGGGAGCAGGACAGTGGAAAATGTTTGCAAGATTGTAAATCTGTTTCATATTATAATGGCTTGCCCAGTTTGATACAAAACTTCCTTAGTATTGTTACCTGTATACTATTGATTAGCAGCTAACAATTGTACAACCCTTAGACTGTACTGTACTTTTACTTCTATTATGTCTAAGTTTTGTTCTTTAATCTAACTTTATAGAGTTTTGTGTACAGTACTATAAAGCATTTTGAAGAAACAACAAACGGGTGATCAAGTACAATTAAAATGGCGCAAACTGGAAAAATCAGACTCTTAATATAAAGAACCACTATAAGCAAGGGTATGATTAGGAGACGTTTTTCCCTCACCCTCCTCCTTTTTTTAACGTGCTCTGAAGCATATGTTCTAGCAAAACTTATGCTTCAGGCAAAGTTCAAACTACCTTGCCTGACTGCAAGGCAAGATAGAGGGAGGGAGGGAGTTGGCTTTCTGTTCTGCACCTTCCTCTCGGGCTTGGGGAGAGCTTTAACCACCAGGTTTGAGTAAATCAGATTGCGTGTAGGCCATTTTTTTACTTTATTCTCACGTTTTAAAAATGAAGTATCACCATTCAGGCTGTTGTTTTCTGCCCACTTTTAAAACAATTGAATGTTCTGAGGAAAATACCTAGTGCTCTGGTTGTGTGTAAATTTTATCTCTTTCTGAGCTGGGTACAGGATTCTCTATCATTTCCTGTCCTAAGCTAGTTGTGTGGTGTTACTGTGTGTATGGAATGGAGAATTCCATTTCTCCATTCTCCCCATAACTGGCAGCGCTTCAGATAATCGAAAGTAAAATCCTGGTCCCATCAATGTCTGTGGAAGTTTTGCCATTAAGTTTAATGGCACCAAGATTTCACTGAGAGTCTAACTGGTGTGAAAACCTGTATAAGAGCTTGAGCTATTGAAGTTTGGATGCAGTGTGGTCTGGAGGAATGGGTGTAAAGGTGGTGAGTCAGGAGGGCCTGAGTTCTAATGTTGACTGCCACTGACTTGCTGTAGGCCGTGGGCAGTCACTTTGCCTTTCTGTCTTAGTTTTTCCTTCTGTAAAACGGGGACAATGATAAACCTCGCAGGATTGTTGTGAGGATTGATTGCCTTCAGAGCCTGAAAAGTGCTCAGCTGTTTGTTGTTTTCCCTGGCTTAGTATTGGTGACGTATGGAAACCAAGTAAGGACTTAAACAAAACCCTCAGTAAAACAGGCTGTCCAAGGTTGATACAAATGGGCTGACACATACTTTCTTTAACATCTCTAAATGGGCCAAATCCTGCTGTCCCTAGGACCAGATCCTGCCACCTCTCCAGAGGGCATGATTTTGTGGATCTGGCCCATCTTCACTCTAAAGGAAGAAGCAGGTTTTGGGGACTTTCCTGGGTAGCTCTGCTCCATGGATATAGTCCTTAAGACCTTGTAACTGAAATGATAAAGAGTAATGTTTGCTAATGTCCCGTAGATACTCTAGTTAAACTGTCTTGTAAAGCCCTAAGCAGATAGGTACATTGGTATGTGCTGCAGGTAATAGGAAGTAGTGTCTGGCAGTCTTCACAGATATTTTTCAATGTGCACTGTGTCTCTCAGTGCTCCTTAGTGAACAGTAGAGAATAGACTGGGATTACTGCAAGCAAATTGAAACCCTCTGGCACTATGTCAATAGTCACATTGAAATAGGGGGATGGAGAGAAGCAAAGTGCTCTTTAAAAACTTGTAGGGTTTCTTTATGTGCTGTCCAAGATAGCACTAGATAACCTCGATCAGATCCAGACCATGCCTCTCGCTTTCTTTGACATAAAAAATTATGTGCTGTTAAAGAGGGTTATACTTTGTGACCACTGATGGAAAACCTCAGTTATTCAGCCTGCAACACCCATTAGGAAAAGGAGACTCGCAGCATTTTCTTGGGAAAGTCTGATTCATCACTTCTGTGCGTGCCTGGACAAGGAAAGGGTCATATTTCTGCTAGGCACTGAGGGGGTTTCTAACTTGGATTTTCAACTAGTTGAGATGAATTGAAACCCTCAGGGAGCAACTTCACAGAATGTAAAATACTTTAATATTAGGGATGCTTTTGGCCTCCAGACTTTTTCTTCTATGGCATTTATGCAAGCACGCATTCCAAAACTAAATTAAACCAACAAACAGCAAAAGTCCCTCAAAGACTCTTAATTAGCCGCTCAATAGCGTTCAATACACAATTAGAATAAGCATGTAGGTAAAATATGACTGCAGTGCATAAGTTTTTGTTAGAAGCTGCAGTCTGTAAATAACATCTGGGAGCAAGTGAGTTTATCCGTGAATATCTTTTGCTTACAGTGTATCCACCAGCTATTTGCAGCACTAACAGTTGCTGTAAACCCCGCTTGGTATAGTCTTGTAGTTTAAAGCACAAGTTTAGGATTCAGAAGATTTGGGAAGATCATGGCTCTGCCAGAGACTTTCTGTGTGACCTCAGGGAAGTCACTTAACTTCTCTGTATCCAAGTTTCTCTATCTGTAAAATGGAGATAATACCTCATAGGATGGTCTGAAGCTTAATTTAATGTTAAGAAAAGCACATAGAGATCATCTGATGTAAGGCACTATAGAAGCGCAATGTATTAAATCCTACATTGGTATAGAACTTATTTGGACGTACCTCAGTTGCCAGAATACTCATCTAATGGTCATTTGCAAATACCTAATTAATTGCGAAAATATCTGGACATGTCTTGACATGGGAGAGAGTATATTTTACAGAGATTGGCCTGAACAAAATTCCTGGATCCAAACTTCTTGAGCATTTAAGGTGGATAGAATCTTCTCAAAAATACTCTATAGTTCATGACCTTGACCCGGCATTTATGCATGAGTTTTAACCTTCTGCATGTGTCAATAGCTGCATATGTATTAGCAGGATTGAGGTCAATAAGACTAGAAATACTGGCCTGCAAGGGAACTTTGCATTAATACATGGTAGAGCATAGAAAGACTGAGATTAATGCATTTATTACAAAGTAAAAATATCTCCTAATATAAATAAGCTTTTGGCCTTAATTTTCCAGACATGATTAGTGATTTGGGTGCCCAACGTCAGACATTTTTAAGAGCTGCCTTTCAGAAGATGTGTGCTGAGCACTCTTGAAAATCAGCCTGCCTTAAGATGTCTTAGAGTTGGGCACCCAAAGACTGCAGCACCCACAACCACTAGCCATTATTGAAAATGTAGCTCTTTTTTGTTTACAGCAAAAAGGGAATAGAAAAAAATCGTATTTTGGAAGAATCTGTAGCACAACAATTAAAATATTTTGTTCTTTGCATATATCAGTTTGTAAAATTCATGTAAGTTACCCAACTTATGGAGACATTGAAATAAGTTACATAACCCTCTCCTTCTCCCCGAGTGTTTATAATTCAATTAATTATACATTTTCATTCATAATTGTACTTGCACAAATTTTCAAATTAGGTTGAAGCTTTGTAAAACTGATTTTCAATCAATATTTTTAAAAAGTCAGGTGACATATTTATTTATCTTAATGATTAAATCACTCCTACTTGGAAAGAATTATTGTTTCCATCCCAACCTCCCCCCCATTCTCTTTTAAAATACTTGTAGTTAATTTCCCAACTGGGACAAGGAACTTCACTGCAACTAGCAAGCCAATTTTCTGTCAAGACATTGCAATATTATCTGAAAACTAGATATTTAAACAATAGGGAATATTTTATTTCATGCATAATTATTACGCACTATCGCTTGTTTAGATCCTAATGATACTAAGTACTTTTGAAACAAATCCTCAACGCGCCGAAATGAAAAACACTTGGCTTTTTCAGTTGCACTTGTGCAGCAATGATCATTAACACATCTTGGGAAGTTCAAACCATATCTGATTAAATCATAGCACACCATATGGGTCTTTCATTAATAATCCTTTCAAGAACAGGACTCTGAGAACTATGAAAAGAAAATTACCAAAAGCAGACTCATTAACAGCCACACTATAATTAAAGGTGACCTGCAAATGGAAAAATAGTAAGGGCCTCTGCCTTTGCCCCACTCCACCCAGACAAAGAAAGTGGAAACCTATATGATCGTTATTATGGTTATTGTTTCTTATTTGCATTGCTGTAGCATCTAGAAGCTCCCATCATGGACCTGAACCCAATTGTTCTAGGGACAGTGCAAGCACACTACAACAAAGCAGGTACAGCTAACTTCTGTCAGTCTGTTTTGCAACAGCCAGCATAAGGGTTTGTCAAGGACAGACAGAAAGGGCAAATGGACATGCTACTCTCTAGCTATCCCTGGCTTGTTAGATGGTCCCTTGAGGTCCATAGCCAGCCAGCACATCTTAAAACAGCGGTGAGCTTTAACTTTGGCTTTCTCCTATCAGCTGTACCCAGGATAAACTGGGGGCAGTTGAGAATCTGCACCCAAACTTGCAAAATGCCTTCAGTTTCAATAATGTAACTTATTTGCAACCCAGTTAAGAAAATTCACATTTGCTTTTAAATTAAATGTCCACCCTTAAGACTGAGATACGATTTTACAGGAATGCCGTCAACTCAAAAATCACATTTCTGTGATTTGGGGTATGACCTATTTTTTCTACTATTATTACAATAACAATTTTAAGATACCATAGCTAAAAGGGATTAGACAAAAACGTTCTCTCTCATGCTGTTTACTTCATGCATGTGTCAGTCAGTTCTGTTTTTCCCCCTCTCTAATCAGTTTTCCCTGTTTGCCTGGGTCTTGCATACAGCAACAGGAAGCAAGTTCTCAAAAATAGGAAAATGTGATAGTAAAACTAAAAAAGTTGGCAAGGAGACTCAGGCAAGTGAAATTTTGATTTTTAAAGTTGACCGTGTCCCTTGAATTGCATAAAGTCTGTTTATATGTGTGAAATGACGTGTTCTTAGTATTTGAATGGATTTTAACTACACACTGGCCTTGAACACCATGTCAGTTGCTAAATCTCATTTCCTGTATATGTTTGGGCATGCCAACACTGCTCTGAAGATTTATTAGTAAAAGATTATACTAATAAAAGTGGTTTTCAATTCCTGGATTAGATGAGGGAGTGGCCCAGTTACCTCTGCAACTGCCCATGGCCAACAATCTAAAGCAAATTACTTCGCTCCTCAGTGTAATCAACACAGATTAGAAAAACTCCTTCCCTACTGAAGCACTGTACAAAGTAGAGTCTGCCCTGCCATCTGTGATGGATTAATGGTCAGGCTTCAAATGAGCAAATACACATATTCTGAGGACTCCAAGAAGCAGTTTTTATTGGTGTAAGAACAATAAAAACCTGGGCACCTGGGGATTACAGTGGACAAGAAGCTGATATGAGTCAGCAGTGTGCCCTCGTTGCCAAGAAGGCCAAAGGCATATTGGGCTGTATTAGTAGGAGCATTGCCAGCAGATCGAGGGAAGTGATTATTCCCCTCTATTCAGCACTGGTGAGGCCACACCTGCAGTATTGCGTCCAGTTTTGGTCCCCCCACTACAGAAGGGATGTGGACACATTGGAGAGAGTCCAGCGGAGGGCAACAAAAATGATCAGGGTGCTGGGGCACATGACTTATGAGACGAGGTGGAGGGAAATGGGGTTATTTAGTCTGCAGAAGAGAAGAGGGAGGGGGGATTTGATAGCAGCCTTCAACTACCTGAAGGGGGGGTTCCAAAGAGGATGGAGCTCGGCTGGTCTCAGTGGTGGCAGATGGCAGGTGGAAGCAATAGTCTCAAGTTGCAGTGTGGGAGGTCTAGGTTGGATATTAGGAAACACTATTTCACTAGGAGGGTGGTGAAGCACTGGAATGGGTTGCCTAGGGAGGTGGTGGAATCTCCGTCCTTAGAGGTCTTTATGGCCCGGCTTGACAAAACTCTGGCTGGGATGATTTAGCTAGTGTTGGTCCTGCTTTGAGCAGGGGTTTGGACTAGATGACCTCCTGAGGTCTCTTTCCAGCCCTAATATTCCATGATTCTATTCTATGATTCTATGGTTTAAGAAATTCAAATTGTAAAAACCCTGAGAGGGCGATGCCCCGTGTCTTCTGACCCCACTACTAGACTTTTTTACCTCCAATGACGGGGAGTCTACAACCTCCCTAGGTAACATGTTCCAGTGCTTAACTATCCTTATCATTAGAAACTGTTTGCTAATGCCTAACCTAAATCTAAAGATGCTGTGGGGCAAATTAGCAAAAGCCGATGTAATGTCTCAACTTGCATCACTGCAGAGTCAGGCCCCTCCTGAACACTACTACTCCATGATGCAGAATGGGGAGAAAAGTTGTCCAAATACCCCTGAAAAGTCTAGGTAAAGTACAGGAGGAATCATCCTCAATTTGGCATCTTCCATGTGGCACCATCTCAGATGTGCTGATTACACTGATGTTGACTTCAGAACATAGTCCAAATATTTTTTTCCGATATTCTTTGGGAAAATATTTGAGAACTCAGATAATGCCAAGCTTCATCATTTATATCCTACAGCATTTAAAGCAGTTCTCAGGGTTGTCATGCCCTCCAGTATTATTCATTGAAATATCTTCACATTTTGATTGAAGTTAAATGGTAATCATGAACAGGTTGTAAACTTTGAATTTAATCTTCACTTTTATACGTGTACATTGAATATAATTTTTAAAAAGTCACCTGCACACAGTAAGGAAGCTTTTCCTGAATATACATAGGTTCCATATTTACTGGAAACGTCATCTCTTTTCTTGAGCCATGGTGTAGGCCTGTCTTTCATCTGACATGCATACTAAATGGAGTTTTGACCAAACAATATGCCCAAGTGTTCATCTTGTTTCCCCCTCCCCCACGACGTGGAGCTTCTTAAGTTGTTCTGGACTTATTCCATCCACCTGGCTGAATGCTTTAGGTATTCTTGAATTTCTCTCCGTCTCTCTTGTGTTTAATTCCTAAACTTTTCTTCCAGACTAGCTTTTTCACTGCCAGGAATAGAGTGGACATAAGGAATTGGGTTTTTTATATGGGCACCAGGGGGAAAATCTGGTGCTGCAGGAAATCAGGTGCTGCAGGAAGTGGTATTAGTGATTCAGTAGCTGGCACTCTTCCCTCAAGCCGCTGCTGAATCAATGCCTTTGCATGGTGCCAGTTTGGGTCCTGTACCGCTGGCTTTGAATGCAATGCTGAACTAATATCTAGAGTAGTGAAAACTTTATGACAATTTCTTAAGGTTCATCATTGTTTGGGCCAAATAACGAGTTCCATACAGATTTCTTGGGAGCAAAAAATATGAAGCAGGGTTCACTGCTCTTCCAGGCTCACTAGCATAAGAGAAGCTGAGGCAGGAGATCTTAGATCAGAATTTTCCAGGTGTTGCTGAAGTACATTCAACTAAGAATCTGGACAAATTTCTTCAAAAAGAAATTTGAAAGAAAATTAGCATCAAGAACCTCAACAAATAAAATTAGTAAATAATAAGCAGATGCAATGAAGGCCTGTTGTCAAGTATATAGCCATTATCTTCTACGTAGTATGAAGAGGCGTTAAGTATGTCATTCATTTCACTGAGATTATTACTGATTATTTGTATTTTGGTAGCACTTAGCATCCCCAGTCATGGGTCAGGATCCCCACTGTGCTAGGACCAGTGCACACGTAATAAACACACAGGCTATATAAATTGTTAGTCTTTTTTTTTGTTTTATGCAAGCAGCTGTATACTTTTTGATAGAACATGTGATATCTGATCATAATAATCTCTGCTGCAGTGTTTGCCCAATCTTGAAGTGGGTGAGCTGGTTTGGACAAAATGAAAGCTGCCCCCAAAATCAACCTTTCAGGGGAATTTTCTGATGTTGCGAACTTTTTAAAAAACTTTTGAACATTTCTTCACTTACTGTTTCTGATCAGCTCAGCCTATGTCTAAATGGTTCAGTTCAGGTTTGGCTTACTTCAGAGAGTTAAGATGATTTGGGGAGTTCAGATAAGCAGCTGAACTTCTCGGTGCATACCAGGGTTGAAACTTTCTCACGTCTGAAGAAGTGCATCCCTATCAATTCATTCTTGCTCTGCTGACATGTCCCAGCATGCAGTCTGCTAGTGCTATCATCCATCACTGTTAAGTGGTGAAGAATAGCATTTTAAAATTGTTAACTCCGAAGGGGCAGGGTCTGTGTCTTCCTTATATATTTGAATATCGCCTCACACAACATGGCCCTGGTCCTGACTGCAGTCTCTTAATGTTATTGTAATGTAAATATTTAAATATAAACATTAAACTGGGGAGACAGCATGGGCCAATGGCTATGAATTTGGGCTGAATCAAAAGATCTGAATTCTCGTTTGAGATAAATTCCTTAGTTAGCTCTTCCCAATGGGCTATGTTCCTGTAGACCCAAGAGTAGATCACATTTTCCTGTGTGAGGATTTCCATCCCCTTCTCTCTTGTTGCTATATAAAAGAAAAAAATACAAAGGTAACAGGGGAAAAATGACTGATTATACAAGTGAATCAATGCAATACAGAAATGCAGTTTTTCAGAAGTGCACTGCACCTTGAAAAAGAAAAAAAAAATTGGAGCAGATAAGGAATTATTGGATGTATTGCATATCAGTATATGAGGGGACGGTGCTCCATAGCAATTTTTAAAATAGATATTGTGTATCGTAGAATAAGTCATAGCCCATATGTATTTTTAACTTAAATATATTTTCTGTGTGAATTTCAGTTTGGTTTGGGTAATGTTATTTTATTGAGTAAATGATCAGAGCTGTGCACTAGGTTTTAATCAAGTCTTCTATTTTAAATGGCACTCGTTTGGTTAAAGTTTTCTAAATACGGACATTTCTTCATAATCTTAATTTCATATTGGGCCAGGAAATGAAGAGTTACGACAGATTGCTAGTTTAATTCTACAAAGAAAAAGAAGAATTTGGGTAGAAAGAATTAATTCCAT
Organism: Macrochelys suwanniensis; assembly: GCA_033296515.1. NCBI lineage: Eukaryota > Metazoa > Chordata > Testudines > Chelydridae > Macrochelys > Macrochelys suwanniensis. The sequence continues at coordinate 236,735,288 of CM065776.1, read as the reverse complement.
TCCAAATGTTTAATTGGAGAGTAATCAGTCTATGATCTCTCTATTATTACTATACCAGTGTTGGCCAATGCACAGTGCTATACCATTTTGAATCCAAGAATAAATCATTGTTACTGCGTAGGTTTCAGTAAAATATAGCTTGTATCTTTTATGCCAAGATAAACTTTTAAGCCTTTAGCCTAAAGTTGAGATGGGCATTTGTAGCATTCATTTATGTCTCAGTGTAATTTAAAAACACTGAATTCTCCTCTAAAAAAATGAAACCCTTAATGATGATCAAGTTTGGATGGAGTACTTGAGCCTCTTGGTCAAATTCCACTAAACAAGGATCAAATTTTATAGACAAGTATGCAGCTAAAGTTTTTTCCATGGGAATAGAACTGGAAATCTACTTTAGCCTTGGCTTTCCCTCCATCCCCCCAACTCTTCCCACTAGTCCTTTACTTGCCTGTCTCTAAGGCACGGGTAGGCACAATACAGCTGGAACAACTATGACAGAGGTGAACATGTAGCAACCCATGGGCATTGTAATTGTAGAGCATCACGAACCAGTGAGGCTTACAGGAGCTTCTAAGAGAGATGGGATTGATTGTTAGGTTTAGTGATACTCAGGAGGTCAGACTAGATCATCTGGTGGTCCCTTCTGGCCTTAAATTCTATGATGTATGTTGAAAAAAATTGAGCCTGCCCAGAAGAGAGAGAGAGAATTGGGTTAAGGGCCAACTGTATTTAGTGCCTTAGTTTCTATACATTCAACCAATCTTTCCCCATTTATTCAGGCAGCAGGGTGCTACCAAGTAAAGCTTATGTTTTGACCCTCAGCTGCCATTTCAGTTTACCCTTTTGTTACCCATCATCCTTTCTTTTCTCAGGGAGGAAAGAATTTATGGATGCCGATGGGCTGCCACAGTGAGCATCAGGGAGAGAGGTCACTCAAAGTTTGGAGGGTTGCTAATTAGGTTTTTTTCCGTCATGAATTAGTCAAAGCTAATTAGTGTCTTTCTCTGCAGAGCTCCTGATGCAAACATAAGTACAGAGCAGTTAAGGCAGAATTCTTGAAGACAGCATTTTATTATTAACAACAACAATAACAGCAAGGACTTAAGTAACCCCTTTTCTCTTCTTGATTGCTGTTGGCTTTACAAAGATGGGTGCGTATGTTTGTTTCTAGATGGTGCAGTTATGATGCACTGAAGTAAATAGACTTGCCTAAGTTTATTAGTGAAGCCAGGTCACCTGACTTCCAACATTATGCCCTGCTCACCAGTCCACACTGCCTCTTTCTTAGGAGAAGAACTTGCTGATCTCCATTTCTTACTCCTGGGGGAACTCTGTGCAAAAAAATTTTAAATTAGGCACCAAAAATTTAAAAATTCTTTACACAATATTTTAAAATTCTGCATATTTTATTTGGTAATATAACACAATATAATCATGCTAGTTTCATTTATTTAGGTAATTTATTTAAACTACAATACAATGGATGAAGAATGGGAGTGATGAGCATTGGAGGAAATCCCCAATCCACCTTGTCTAATAGTAATGTAGCTTGGTTTGACTCTTTATTTCTAGTTATTATTCAACAAATATATGCAGCCATATGCTCAGTGTTACATCATAGGCAACTGAAGAGCAAGTGATGCATGGGAAATCAAACTCTCAATTTATATTTGCTACTGTCCATCACCAGAAAGGTCAATAGCAAATAGTTGATGGAGCAAATTTTTTCAGTCCAAAAATTTAGATCAGTTCTAATCACTTATAAATGCTAATCACTATAAGCATTTATAAGGCCATACTGTCCTTTACACCACTCTGGCAATGTAAAGGAGCCTTAAAACTTTTACACCTGTTTTATACTCTTGGGAGAATTCACAAAGACAATGGGAACAATTTACTAAGCAGGCAGGCAGTGCTACATTCAGCTCTGTCTGAGGGGACAGAGTCTGTCACATGCCTACCTTCTCTTAAACACCCCAAAGCCTTGTCCCTCCATGCTATGCATGCCTCAGTAGCGAGCAAGAGGGACAGTGTGTGTGTGTGTGTGTCTCTCTCTCACATGTATGACTGCTCAGCCTTCCTCCCCTCCTGGCGGTGATTTACGTCTCTGCCGGCTCCTCCAGGAGCCCGAACGGACCTGCCTGTGCTGCCCGGGGGGCGTGTGACCGCTCTTGTGGTTTCCCTTTGCTTCCCCATTAGAGTCATTTTTCTGCAGGGAAGCAAAGAAATCTGCGGGGGACATGAATTCTGCACACTCGCAGTGATGCAGAATTCTCTGAGGAGTAATTTCTGGAAGTGGATGAGTCAAGCTCAAGGGACTCTTAGTCTGTAAGTATTATAATATACTATGATAATGGTCTAACACCACTTTGGTAATAATTCCATTCATTGTAAACTATAGCATTTAGGCCGTGAAAATAGATTACTTCAGGTTTCTGGCTTTTTTGGGAAAAATAAGGGTTGTATGCTTCTCTAAATGAGGGAAGTAGTATGTGGAAAATGGCTTGTATTTGCGAGAAGAGAAAACCGCAGTGTCTTACCTTCTTGTTCCCAAAAATTATTCCAAAATCTACAGAAGCGGGAAGAGGGTTACAATACTGAGCTTGTTCACATCTCAGAGGGCTTGTGACATAAGCAAGTGTTCTTTGTAGATTATTATTTGGGTAAAGTGATTTCAAATTTGATCCACTGCTGTAGATCTAGTGAGTTATGCCAGATTCACTCTGCCACTGTCAGCACCAGTAGAGAATCATTATGTGCAGCAGCAGCAGCCGCCGCCATCTCCGATGGGGATTCCAGGCTCATTCACTGGAGGAGACTGTGGCACTTGCAGACGGATGCTGATTAACCTCCAGGTATCTGACATGAGGCTAACTATGTGAAGGGGAAAATTACTGTGTATTTCTCTATTAAACAGAGAAACAATGTGGTCTAACATACTGAGCCTTGGAGCCATGAATTCTTGCTTCCAATTCGCAATGTCCTTGGACAATTCACTTAAATCTCCTTTTGTACTTCTGTAAATCTGGAGTAACTTCGCTGAGATCACTAGAGATACTGTGGATTTACATCAGTGTAAATCAGATGGGTGTCTGTTTTCCCTAGTTACAAAACAGGGATAATAGTCCTTACCTGCCTTTCAGGGGCATTTTGAGGATTAATTAGTTAATGTTCATGAAGGGCTTTGAAGATGTAAAGCATTATACATTTACTATTGCTTTATCCTATCTTATTCTTGGCTCCTGTACTGCTTCTGTCATAAAGGTTGTCACTTCAGCAAGATGGCTGTCTACGGCAGTCAGCTCAGAGATGTCAATTTTAATTAAAATCTTTAGTTTCAAATTCAAGTCACAGTTTTAGACATGCTGAGATATGCTTTATAATGTGAACTTTTCACATTGCTGGTGCTGAATATAATGGGGAGAGCTTTCAGCTTTATGGAATTCCCTCATTTTTTGTATCAGTTGGAGTTAAATTAGCTACATAAAAAAAATCAATAGAATCATTTTGATGTACATGATATTAAAAATTAGCTTTGAGTACTGAACACCAAGTGCTCCTGAAACTTCCTAATGTGCTCCTTACTATCTAGCATTTATGTGTTTTCAGTTGTTCCTATCTCTAAAAGGTCTTTTCTCTGTTGAGAACAACCAATTTGTAATAAGCAAAATTTCAGGAACATTAACTTAAAGTAGCAGAATTATTGGGAATATTAGCCTTTGAAGTTCTAGCAGTATTCTGGCTGAATATGTATGGCAGTTCCTTAGAAACTGCATTGAGGTTAATTCATTGAATGATGTAGTTTCTTCTTGGAAATATACCAAATTCAAAGAGGATTTGACTAGATTTGAAATGTCCCATGTACTGTGCTGAAACTTTATCACATATGGAAACTAATAATTCAGGTTATGGAGAATACAGAATATTTTTAAAAGGAGTCCCATTCTAAAAACGTGCTGTTTTAGACCTTGCTTTTGGCTGTGTGTTATCAGTGCTACCCTGTATAATGTCCATGTGTGTTCACACTGCAAAGATTATGGCTCAGTTTCACTTGAGACACTGTTCTTTTATTCTGATATGGTTTTCCTTGGTCATGGGCTTTCCCCTGAGACTAGTTCTATCCAGTTCTCTTTTAACATGTCTCTCTCACACATTCAGCTGGAGATAAGAGCCAGATTCTAATCTGTTACACTTGGGTAAATCTGGAGTACTGTTCCTTCTCTGAAGGCAGTGGAGTTTCCTCCACATTTATGCCTTTGCAACTGAGATCAGAATCCGGTCCAAGGTGTTGGGGTTTTCCCCCCTGCTTTCTTGTGGTTTTGTTTCTGGAACGCTGCTACTTAGAGAAGACGTTTATTCTGACTGATACCTAAATCAACACAGATGTTCTACAGCCCTGAGGTTTCCAGTGTAGGCTAAAGTTAACATTATTTTGTAAGTCAACTATCCCAGAATAGTTTTGATTTTTCTGTATACAAGGGATTCTTATAAAATCAAAAAATTTTGCTTTAGCGTAATGGCTCTCTGATGTGTTGCTATACCCTCCCACCCTCCGCCTTTCCGTCTTAAGTAGTTTAGGAAATTTGGATACCTACAGGGTAAGATTAGAAGAGAGGTACTTGAAAGTAAGGTTACTGTAGTAAGTTTAAGTGTGCATGTGTTTTCTCAACGTTTGTCCTGATTCTATTCAGTTTCTTAAGTGTTTAAAAGGAACAAACATGTGAAGGAATGGACTATTTGACCCTTTTAGGCTTATGTAGTGTCTACAACAATAGGTCCAACAAAAAGTCAGCACATTCTCTGCCTCAGTAGAATCCAGCACTGGCTTTACTAGTCTTGTCACTGGCTCTGTAGTTAGAAAAGCTAGCACTAATGGCTGGTTAAATGTGATAAGATCACTTGTATCTAATCCTGATAGATTTATCTAACTGAGTTCAGTTTGTAATTGTAACGAAACATGTTTCAACGGAAACACAGTTGAGTATCTTAAACTGTTCAGATGAGTTGCTTCTTCCTCTTGTTGGTGTCAGTATTATAGTTGTGTAACAGCCCCTCAGACCAGTTTCCAGTGCTATAGATATACACAGACATTTTACTGTAAGGTGTTGAACTGTTTGACCTTGACTTCTGGGAGCAACCTTACAGTTTCAAAGAACACATATGGGGAAGATTTGTCCTAATCAAATGAGATGCATTGACTGTGTCAAGAGGTTGTCAGCTTTTTTGTTATGAATGTAGGTTTTGACTTTCATTCTGTAACCAAACTGCAGTGCCATAAATACATACACCAAAAAATATGGCCAGTAAATAGTCATGGGAGTGAGTGTGGGGTAGGGAATAAAGGCCTTCCGGGTGTGCTTGCTGGGAGCAAAAATAAAACTCTGAAATGTAGCCATATAAGGAATTATTAGCTTTTTAAATAGGTCTCAGTGGAAGTTTCCCACTATAAAGTAAAAACATATGTTGTGTTTAGACCACTTAATCAGTGGCATTGTTTTGCTGGTTGGATTGGAATGGTTCACAGCTTAGTCAAAAGCAGTTGATTAATCCATTCATCTGCTTGGGTCTAGACAGGAACAGAACAATCATTTTCCACTGTTCTGTATTTATTTAATTTTTGGGTGGGGTGGAATAAGCTTCCATATCTTGGTATAAACAGTAATTCTTCCCCCCCTTCAAAATGGGGCCTGAAGGGAATTCCCTTCTCATCCTTTCAGCTTATACCACTTGTCTCTAGTTGGCCCATGAGGACCCGAGTGGCCACATGGCAGTGAATATAAGTTTGCTTCGAGAAGTACACACCTGGTACCACTAGCATTTCTTTTAAATACATTTCTTAAAATATAAATAGTTAATTGGTTTTTCTCTGTTGCACACAAAACACAACTACACTTAAATATCAGCTGTCATCCCAAGGACTTTGAAATGCTTCACGAAATATACATACGTCACCCAAATATCTCTGGGTTGGAGAGCTGTAGCCAGTGGTGTAGAAGGAAATATTAGGCCAAGGACACAAGGTTAAATCTCAGTTCTTACAAAAAATACTATGGAAGCACGTCTAGCATTTATTAGCTGAGAGTTTACAGAAAAATCATTCCACTTCAAAATAGATTAGAAAAGGTATGGGGATGCTGCACATCGAGTTGGGCATGTTATGGTGACAACAGCTATAGAATCCAAATTCTCCTGCTTCAAAAGCACTGGCCTCTATTCCTTGAGCTGAAGAAAAATCTCCTTTAGCTGTTGGCTGTGTGGGGCCCATGATAGTAGTTCTGAGTCCATCCAGCAGAGGGCAGTGGTGCATTTATTGCGCTCTCGCTCTCTCACACACACAAAAGCCAGTGTGTTGCAATTTATCTTACAACATTTGTATTCTACAAACCTCAGTTGCTTTGCTCACTTTTAACTTTAAAAATCCTAGAGGGGTGCAGGACAATTACAAGAGACTTTCAAAGGTACAAGTGGAAGATAGGTTCACAACTCCCGTTGATTTTTTTTCAATGGGAATTGGCTGTGTAAGTGTCCTTTGTGCTTTTGAAAATCTGCCTCTTTATCTCAGCAAAAGTATTACTTTTAAGAGGGCTAGCTCTCAGATTTGAAAGGACTTTTAAAAGAACTGCCATTTTAAAAAGTCCTCTGCTTGTGTGCATAGAAGAAATCACAGTGCAGCCTGCCTTGCACTGTTTATACTACCTGGTTTTAGATCTAAACACTAACCAAGAAGTTCTCAGTGTCCATAAATGGGAAGGCCCAATGGCATAGCTGTTTTTTCTGGGGTAGGTTAAAGCAGAGATCACTGAAATGAGTCTCATAATCCTCTAAGAATTGAAGGGCCAACAGCTGCCTAAAGCATGATTCTTGTTCATAATGAAAGTGCACTTAAAGTTGGTTACTGTGTTGGGGAAGACAAGGCAAAAATTGCAGGAAAATTGAAAGGCGGGAAAGAGACTTGGTGCATTAGTTTCCTATCAGAAGGTTTAATTCAAGCCTGGCTTGATAACTTAAAAAAAAAAAAATCAAATCTTTAGCAGGCATTTATCTTTCTTACTGGAGCTTTGTGCAGCATCTGCTTTGAGGGAGGCCCGGTACTGAGAGCTCAGGGACTTTAGCCAAATTCAAAGGGGAAATTAGGACCCAGTTCTATCTCTCCTGATCCATATCTGTCCCCCATTACCATATCATCTGAGCACCTCATAGTCTTTAATGTATGTATCCTCACCATATCCTTGTGAGGTAGGGAAGCACTATCCATATGTTACCCATGGAGAACTAAGGCCCAGAGAAGCTCAGCCAGTTGCTCAAGGTGAGACAGAAAGTCCATGGTGGAACTGAGAATTGAACTCCGGTTTCCTGCGTCCCCACCCAAGCTAACCACTGAAATAGTCTTTCTCTCTATGTTGAAGTCCGTGGCAAAGCTCCCATTGACTTTAATGGGAGCAGAGTCAGTCTTCATAGTAGGGCCTTCCTAGTGGTCCTGTCTGAGTGAATGCTATCCCACTTCCTGTTAACACTAATGGAAAATTCCTAATGGAAAAAAGATACAACCAGTAGGCTTCTGTAGAAATTTCAGAGGGTTCTATAGAAAATAATCTATTGAATTTGATAAAAAATGTGGTTTGTTTGTAGCTCCATAGCACAATAGCTCTGTTATTCCATAGGGTGGGCCAAAATCCTATAGGGAGGTCATCACTTTCTATTAAATCCTATAAGACTTTTCCATAAGATAATAAACACTCGGGCAGGGGGAGGAGGCATATTTAAAACAAACAAAAAAATTCATGTAAACTTGTTTGGGTTTAATGTAAAAATAAGAATACTTTAAAAGTGACTTAACATAGTCAAAAAAGCATTAAAGGAGTGATTCTGCTGTAATTTTATGTATGTGTATATACATACATGTTCCTTTGTGTGTATGTACATATGCATGTTTTTCCTTCTCGTACTGGGCTGGCAGTATTTTGATTGCAGAGCAGAGACCATCCCCTAAACGTCTGCAGTTAGCCCTTTTTCTCCCATCACAATAAAAATTCTGAAGGAGCCCTCAAAATTCTCCTAGAGATGAAGCAGCTGTAGGGTTTCTAATGGGGAAACTGTGCTGAACACAACTTAACCAAATTAAAAAATAAGCTTTACTTAAGAATGAGTGACTGACAAAGGGTTTGATTCCCTTCTTGCTCACACTGGCGTAAATTGGGAGTAAGTCCATTGGAGTCCATGAAGTTGCAATGGTATAAAGAACAGCGTAAAATGAGAGGTGAATCATACCCAGCAAGTCCCATGCAGAGATGCCAAATGGTTGCACAGGATCGTCAGAAAATCCCGCAGAGAAACTTGAAAAGTTAATTATTAGGGACATTTTTTTCTCTTCTGGAACAACGTCTGTTGTTTACCGAAACAAGTTACAAGTCTGCACAAAGCCTGTTATGCATGTTGTTGGCCAGGATCATACCAGCTTATGGGAAATGCACTTGTCTCTTCCTGTTTGCTAGTCTTGTATGTTGTCCTATTTTGTGACCTCTATTTCACCACCCCACATTGACAGCTCCCTGCCTTTCCGTGTGAGGAAGAAGGGTTTCTGTGGCTAGTAGTAAGATAAATAGGAAAGAGGAGGAGAATTCAGCTTTCCCTTTTGGGTACTGAGGGAGGAGGGTCTTGTCCTAGCACCTTTAGAATGTGTAGCATAGTTCTTGGGTTTTGTGGGACCAATGCAACTTGCTTTCATGAACTGCAAATGGCTTCCTTTGTGCCGGTCTTAATGGGGAGAACGATACCATAAAGAGAACGCTGTGCAAACTGCCATCTTATCTGGCCTCAACAGGAGCATCAGACTTGACCTTGAGGAGCTTTTCCCATTTCAAGGGCGGGGAGAATGTTCCAACTGAACTTCATTTCTAATCCTAGGCTAATTAATAAGCATAATCATGCCCCAGGGAGACAGCCCAGTACTTTCTCTGTGATTTCACACTTCCTAATATCTAGTCGAGTAAGAAATCATAATGGTATAAAAGGAAACTAGGAAATTGTTTGAAACTAATGTAGAATGCTGGCATATAAAGCTTGGTAGGTGTCTGCCCTCACACACCGGTAGTGCCTATGAAATGGGAAGGACGAGAAGAGAGGGCAAAGGCAAAGCCCACCATGAACAGATGCCAGTGAGACGCTGAGAAAGCAATGGGAGTGCATGCTGGGTAATTCACGTGAAGAAAGAAGTGGTGGTAGCAGTTGGCAACAATTGTGGCACATAGCATTGTGCTCCACTTCCATTCCAGCAGAGGTTTTGTTGGAGCTCTGAGAAATACTCAGGAACGGTTTCCTGCCTCGGCTGAAGGGGCATTCCATGGCTCCCGATTGCAGAAGCAATGCACTGGAAATGTTTTGTCATCTGAGAACGTGGAAGCAAAAGGTTTCCACAGGATTACAATGAATCAGACATGCACCATGTAAGCAGTTTTGGAAGATCTCTTTTGTAGCTGTGTTTGAGGAAGCGGGGGAAGGGAGGAGATTGCTGATGCTGTTGAGATTTACCAAAGAGGAAGTAAATATAAAGGGGCTAGATTTATAGATTAGGCCAGGCCTATGCTATAAACGTACATCGGTATAACTATGTTGCTCAGGGGTGTGAAAAATCCACACCCGAGCAGTGCAGTTATACCGACCTAACACCCTGTGTAGACAGCGCTATGTTGACAGGAGGGCGTCTTCCATTGACATAGCTACCGCCTCTTGCGACCGGAGAAGCTCTTTACTGAAGCGCTACAGTCAATACAGGGCTGCACTGCTGCAGCATTTTCAGTGTAGACCTACCCTTAGGCACAGCCCAGAGTAAGGGGTGGTACAGAACTGTACTGACCCTGGGAGAGCACTGGGATGAGCCCTGCTCACTAGTGAGCGGGGAGAGCAAGTTCACTGTTATGGGGTGCTGCTTGCTCCCATCCTACTCATCGTGCAAAGGGGACTGGAGGGAGCATGCTCTGCCTCCTCCCCAGCCAGTGTGGGACACCATGTGCCTCCTAGCAGAGTAGGGGGAGAGTTGTCCCCTGTGTGCAGGGACTGAAATTCTCCCTGACCGTGGGATCGTCACACAAGGCTAGCAGAAAGCTTCCGCTGTGAACCCATGCAATGGCCAGGCACTGGCTGGTCAAAGTGACCTTAGGAATTGCATATGAGAGAGTGAAATGGTTAAAGAGAAAATGTATGGGTCCATTAGAGCAAGCCACGCAGGACTGGGTTAGAGGACAAACATGACCTTGTACTTAACTTACGTTGGTTTTTTACAGTGAAATGTGAGGCTGCTATCAGAGGAGTTGCAGCTAAATTTCATGTGGCTGGAGCCTTCAGAAAATCAGAGAGAGAGCAGATAGCTGAATAAATGTAGGTCTGTGATGGCAACACCTAGAGGCGCCATTATGCTTGGTGCTGTATTAACAAATCGTGAGAGACAGTCCTTCTCCCAAGAGCTTACAGCCTAAATAGAAAGACAAAGGGGTAACAGAGTCACAGAGAGGTGAAGCAACTTGGCCAAGTTCACACAACAGGTTAGTGGCAGAGCTGGAAATTGAATCCGGGTCTCTGAACTCCTAGCCTTGTTCAAACCATGCTGGAATTCAGTACAGAGTTAAGTGAAAGGCAACATGTCCAGGATGGGAGGGTGGACCAGAATGTGCTTGCTTGTCTCCTTACATTCAAATTATCTTTAACAGTATAGAAAAACATTTGTAAAGCCCCTCTTGAGCTCCTCCCTTCTCTAAGGAAATATGAGTTCATTGCATTGTGTGAACAGTATTACAGAGGAGAACAATTGCTTGTCATGTAGCAATTAAGCTTTGTGTCCCGGTGGTGTAATGCCCTCCAAATCGGATCTGGAATCTATATACATGTTTTAAGAGGGGGCAAGGAGGCTGCCATCTGAGTAGGATTTAATGTATTTCAAGCAATAAAAGCCACACCGTTCCCATGAACTTGTAAACTAGCTGTTCATATTTTCAGCATTACCTCTTTAAGAGCAATCTTAGCAATCTCTGGCTGTGGCTATTGCAGTCATTACAGAGTGACTTCAGAAATGTTAGTCAGATTATGACACCGACTTCCTGCTTGCTGAGTAATCAGTCTGGCCCCTGGTTTGTGGTAAATTCTCTGTTTGCTAATACGCCCTGTCCTTTTCCCACATAGCTGTACATTACATGGGGTTTTGTTTAAAAAAAAAAATCAAATCTAAACAAATACTGCAAAATGTCCCAAAGTCTGTTGAATCTTGGGGATTTTTTTTTAACAATTATTATTGTTTATGTGTGCCTAATGGGGAAATGGTTTGACAAGAGTCTGCTTTGTGCTACAATATCTGGCCATGTGTCCATTTATATGCTTTCTGAGACTGTATACAGGGAGACAGCATTGAAAAACGAGGAGGGGGTACTGTGGGGAAACAAGCCAGTCAGACTTAATAAATCAGGGAGATTCAGTAAAATTCCATTTGAATTGACTCTGTGCCAGCCGTACGCTATACATCATACATCTGGGTTGAAGCTGACGTTTTAATGGTTTTATTAGTTTAGGAAGAATACTTTTATTGTGTGTGTCTTCAATTATATTAAGTACTGCGTGAAGTTCTGATGAGCTTATATTGCCTTCCTGTATATATTACGCTGTGTGCCTTCTATCCAAGATCCTAACAGTAATCTGGTGGAATCCTCTTAAATAAGTAGCTGTTAAATTAATAAAGCCGTTAATCACATAAAAAAAATCTTGTGTGGAAATGCCAAATCAGAGCATAAAGGTTTTGAATTGGGAGAGTCTTGTAGGGGCAGGTAAAATGGCTGCTTACGTTACAAAGATCCATTTCAAATGATGATTTTACACACCGTTCACTATAATTTTTTAGGCATTCTCCACAGCTTCAATCATAATCACTTAGGCCTGGTCTACATTGGGGGGAGGGGGTGGGGAATCGATCTAAGTTATGCAACTTCAGCTACATGAATAATGTAGCTGAAGTCAACATACTTAGATCTACTTACTGTGGTGTCTTCACTCTCCCGTCGACTCCGCCTGTGCATCTCACCCTGGTGGAGTACTGAAGTCAACGGGAGAGCGCTCGGCAGTCCATTTATCGCGTTTAGACTAGACGCAATAAATCAACCCCCGCTGGATCACTCGCTGCCCGTCGATCCAGCGGGTAATGTAGACATGCCCTCAGACTTCACTTTTCATCTAAATTCTTAATCCCCTCAGAACCTCTGTGTACTATTATTGTGATCCCCTTAACCTCCCCATCTGTGTAAAGTGACTTGCCCATGGCCTCTTAGGAAGTCAGTATCAGAACTGGGATTTGGTTCTGGGGTGGCATTTCTATGCTTAGTTCTTGAGACTGTAATTCCATTTAAGTATTTTTCTGTAGACTAAATATAAATTATGGGGTGAAATTTTCAAAAGCGATTTAGGTCACTGAGGCTTAGGACACTGGTGCAGGTCTGCCGCTTTAGCGCTAAGTGGAAACACTACCTATGCCAACAAGCGAGCTTCTCCCACTGGCATAGGTTCACAACTTCCCCGAGAGGTGGTAGCTATGTTGATGGGAGAAACCCTTCCATCAACATAGCGCTGTCTACACTGGGAGTTTGGTCAGTATAACTGCATTGCTCTGGGGTGTGAATTTTCCACCCCCCTGAGCAACATAGTTAAACCAACAGAAGTTTGTAGTGTAGACCAGGGCTTATTGATATTCAGTGGAACTTAAGTTCTTAAATCACTTAGGTGGTTTTGAAAATTTTATCCGACATCTTGTACTGTTTAGGCTATCATGGATGGGGGAAAAAACCCACTAGCCAGGAAATCGTGCTACAGCAATTGCTTTCAAATGTTGATGCTATCACACTTTAAAGGGTAGACAATAGGGCCTAAAAGTTAGTGATCGGTAATTCCTAGTGAAAAATAATAATCGACAATGGGGTTTTGTATATAATAACCCATTTCTGCCTGTCCCTTCAGGTAAATTGATCTCTGATTACTACAGATCATGGTTATAATATAATTAGTAACTGGGTTAGGTGTAAATGCAGCTGTATTTGGCTGTACCTGTATTTTAAGCAAACAGGGTCATAGTCAGATAGTTCGGTGGCAGAGTGGATATAATTTTCATTTCTTTTTTAGGGGGGAAATGATCACTATGGCTCAGCCTTTCGGCACAGTATGTTCCTGTTTGAAGTACCTGTTTCCTTTTAAATGCAGTACTTATATGTTTCAGGAAGTAGTCATGATGCTATTCTGTTGGTCTAGTGAAGTTTTGTGCCGGTCAGGCTCAGTGTTACCAGTAACAGGAATTTCAATGGAACCAGTTAAAAAAAACTAAAAAAACCTAGTGACTAGATGTGTAAGGGCAAAGCCACTGTGGAAAATATATGGAAATCACAGCTTCAGGGCCCAATTCTGCCATTGATTATATGTACACACAGTTCTCATTAGAATCAGTTGTAGCTGGGTTCACGTAATCAGTAGCCGAACATGAAACCTTAATATCTTTCCTTGGAACATTTTGTATTGACCAAAATCTAATTTTTTACTAGCAAAGCGTAAAACTTAGACCCCCTCTGGTTATAAAGAGCAAATGTATGCACAGGTTGTCTGCTTGAGAATGCAGCAAGAGAGACTGAAACAATAGCACTAAAAAGATTTTAACCATACACACCCAGTCACATTCACCTTAATGGGGAGTTAATTTTAGTGCCTCAATGGCAGCTGTTTCTGTTTACCTTAGAGTTTGTACTGGTTCCCGTCAGTGCTAACATTGCTGAATTCTATGCTGCTGAGCCAATTACACCCTGATTGTTTTGCTGCACATTCAGACCCACTAATCTGGACTGATGAGCTGCAGCTTTTGTCTCGTGAATGGCTGGCAACAGTATTAATACTAGTAGCTGCATCAGTGGCTGAATGTTTGGTCTTGTCTCCCTGGAATCCCTAGTCTTGGCCCTGTTTCAAAGAGGCAGCCACAGCAGAATGTTGGGCTCAGAAAATCTCTCTTTGGATGACAAGGTGTGTCAGATGGAGAAAAACTTTAAAAATAGACTCTCAAAGTAACTTCAGGGCTTCACTTCAATCCACTATTGTGGGCCATCTTGTGTGTTTAAAATATATCAGGCTTAGAAGGGTCAGCAGAAGAACTTTCTGAACTCAAACCTGTCCTAAATTGGGCTTGATAGTGACCTGAAACCTGTTGCCATCTGTTAGCTATTTGATGGCCTCAGGCCACTTCTGAATCGAGAGGAATCTCATGTTGCACAGACTGTACTCGGTACTGGCACCATTGCTGGCAATCCCAATTCAGCCCAGCAATTGAATGAATATGGTGACCAAAGTGCCTTCCGATGCCTAGAATATTCCCGTAGCACTCCCGACTTGACACTTTTCTCTTTTAAATGCAGTTAGTTCACCAACACAGCTGGACATACTTGGCACGCTCTGATGTCCCTTCGATTGCTGTTTCTGGACCATATAATCCGTCTGCCATGAAAGTAGTTAAATCTGGAATAGCTGTGTCTGATTTTTTGTTGTTGTTTGAATCTGATGACATGCCAATAAAAAAAAAGAAGCCAAAACACCCAAAAAACACTCACACACGAACTCGGTGCCCTGTGCCAGCTCTTTAAAGTCAAGTAAACCAAAAATCTTGAAATACCCGTATAAAGTTAAGAAACACAGTTTTGCCCATGTACACAGTGAGAAATCAACAAGAACAAGTGATGTTGACCTCAGACCCCAGGCAGAAGGAATATCTTTAATCTCATGTTGTACTGGATTCTTAATCTCCCTCACATTGCTATATCTCATTTGCACATATTTCCCTGTGTATATACAGATAGGGGATTTATTCAAATATTAATCACCCTGACTGATGGTGGAGATTTGTGCATCTGACAAGTTGACATTCCAGCTATGCAAGTCTCAAAATGTACAGAGAGACAGCCATTACAGACAACCCTATCGAAAGTGCCTTTTTAAAGGGAATATATGGTAGGAAAACTTGACATTTTAGATAAGAGTTTGCCAACTTTTTGTTTAAATAAAAGTATGGGGGGAGTGTGGGTCTTTGGCATATGTTCATTATATTTTCTTGTGTGTTGACATCTCAGATTTTGTTAGATGCTAATTAAGGTTTTAAAATCCAATTGGTATTAGGATTGCTAAAAGTTGTTAGGATTGCCTTGGGGACAAGTGACGTTTGAGTCTCGCTTTCTATTTTTGTACAGAGCGTTATCTACTGCATTACATTTATGAGCAGCCAAAAATGGTTTGATTAATCATCTTGCAGGACTGGCAATAAATGACATACCTCTCTGTTGTCAGGACGAATCGCATCGTTGGCTGCCTTTCCGTTTCCTCCAGTGCATAGCTCATCAGCCTACGTTATGGGGTATGAAAGACAAGACTGGGGTTTGATTTTCTGTTCATTTTGAGATAGCACATCTTTTATTTAATCCCAAACTGCTGACAGAATCCACTTTGATTTGTAACTGGTCAGTCTAGCCCAGTGGTTCTTAACCTGGGGTGCACGCACCCCCTTGGGGTGAGAGATATGCCAGATTTTTTTAGAAGGTAAATCATCGAAAACACAAATTAAGTACAGGCACGTAAGTACAACTACTTTGTTCCATCAAACCTATGTTTATTAACATTAACATTTTTTAACCATTACTGTAATATATATATATATACTGTAATATATACTGTAATATATATATATTACAGTAATCGTTAAAAAATGTTAATGTTAATAAACATAGGTTTGATGGAACAAAGTAGTTGTACTTACGTGCCTGTACTTAATTTGTGTTTTCGATGATTTACCTTCTAAAAAAATCTGGCATATCTCACACCCCAAGGGGGTGCGTGCACCCCAGGTTAAGAACCACTGGGCTAGACTGACCAGTTACAAATCAAAGTGGATTCTGTCAGCAGTTTGGGATTAAATAAAAGATGTGTATATATATATATATAAAAAAGAACTGACCTACTTCAGTCATTTTTGACAAGAGGTGTGAGAACATATTTTGAGAACCGAAGGGGTGCAGGCTGCAGTAAAGGTTAAGAACCACTGCTCTAACCTAATTTCCGGATGTACTATGAAAATTGCAAATATAGTATGGTGGGTCTGCCTGCACAAGAGATTCTGGGCAAGATTCTATACCCTGCTGAAGTCCACTTTATGACACTGTAGCAGCATGAAGGAAATGGAAACAGCTTCTGAAAATTCACCCAGCACAAGGATGGTGCAGGGAACAGTAGGGGACATTATACCAAACTCCTGCACCGCCTCTGGTGTGCATGTGTGCCAAGGGAGTGCTGTGTGGCCGGAAAGGGCATGGAGGAGGCAAAGTGGCGAGTGGCTGGAGTGCTTTGCATTGGAGGCTACTCTGACTTTCTCAAGGGTCCACATTGGCCTCTAGAGCAGCCCAGAATGTGGAAGGTGCAGGGGTACCTTAAAGCCACCTTTTTGTCTTTCCCCTCTCCTGGACTATCCCTTCTCTGATAAAGATATTTTATTCTGGCTCTCAATTTAAAAGTTTGTTCAGCAGTTCCAGAAACCATTGTAGGAAACCTGTTCTGAGTGTAATCTACACTGTGTTCTTCAGACCCCACCACTCTGTGTCAGAGAAAAGATACTAATAGAGTTAAAAGCTAAAATACAATATCCACTGCATTGTGAGACATGACTGTATAAGCCTCCTATGTAAACAGAAAGCACCAATTTGTAAAGCTCCATGGTTAAATGGTGCAGATTAATTTTTCCAAATGTCTGTATTTAAATTTAATATGTACGTTAAGAATCTTTTCTCCCCTTTGTTAGCCTTTGATTTGTAATAGGAATCTCTCCCATGCAGTCAGCTAGAATTACTACTACTTGTAAAAACCTTATTTCTAAGAAACCTTCTAGGAGCAGGGAAAAGGTTGTTCCCTAACCAGGACATACTCCCCCACCCACCCTCAGACTGCAACCTTTACAAAGGCCTTTCAGCTGGCATTCGGTGAAGTCTCTGCAGAATATATTTCTTAGTTGACAGGATCATGTTCAGATGAAAGCATTGTGGGCATTTCTGACACAGAAGAAATGTCTGTACATTGTCTGTCTGTACAGCATCAGCAGGTCTTTGCTAACAGCACAAACCTCGTGTGCTTCTTCATCTCTCTTCCCCGCTCATTATTTTAGTTGTCTCTCTTCGGCAGGGCCTGTATGCTTTTTGTTGTAACACAGGCATAAAAGCAAAAGCTCTGCCCTTTGTCTCTCTTGCGTTCTCTCCCTCTTCCTGTCCAGGGTGCATCTAAGAAATGTTCCCCAACCTAGCTCAGTAGTGCTATTGTTTTAACTTGGACACTGTGATTCAATGACTTAATTATTTGAAACATTGACAGACCTGTCAAGAGACTTGGATGCTCTGATCATATGGATTTCCAATCTTGTCTGACTGGAAATCAGATGCTTAAACAGGAACTCCAGTGATAGGAGATACTGCAGTAATAGGCTTCTTTAGAAATGCAGATTGAGGGACAGACTCTGCCCATGGGAGACCTGTCAAATTAATGACTGCAAGACTATCTCTTACATTTCCATAATGTGCGCACATGCACCTTAAATACATGTGCATGACTTCCGTCCTCACAGGCCTGCGTTCTGTTGTTGCTTTTGCCTGTAATTCACATAGTTACCAAAATGAAATCGTACTGTTTCTAAATCTCATTGGGAAAGTCCGAACCTTTGGTTTTATACGTCATTTAGATTAGAAGAACTTGAGGGTATTCAGGGTGCAGTTGCACTGTGGGTGATGATTGGAAAAAATGTAAACAGTGTCTTTAGTTGAATGTAGTTGTTCTCCCTCTATCTTTGTGGTTCACTCTTTCTGTTCTGAGGAATAAAATAAATAAATATAATAATTTTAAAAAATCATGTAGTGTCATACGTAACAGGTACAACATATAAAGGAAATGATTAACTTTTTTTTTTCACTGCCACCATGTCTCTGAAAGTGAAACTTTTAAAAATTACTTTATGCAAATAAATTGGGAAGACTAACCCCAGGAGGATTATTCTTTTGCTAGGACTTTACCCTACAAATATTTACCTTTGTGCATGACTGTACACATGTTGTTAACCCCATTAGACTTCAGTGTAAAGATATTTATGTGCGGAAGTATTTGCAGGATTGGGTCCTTAGTGAAAAGTTAGCATTGAAAGTGCTGCTATTCATTGTTATGTAGCTAAGAAAGAAGGGTGGTGGAGTTAGGGAAACCCTTTAGAAAGCCACTGAAATCTAAAAGTAGCTTTTGTTGTAGGATCCAAATAAAAAGACTATTTAAAAAAGAAAGAAGACAGTGAAACAGAACCAACTTGTAAACACTCCTCAAGGTTCCAGTTTCATTGCAAAACATTTGAGCTTCATTCTTCTAGTTTATATGATGCCAGCTGAACCCCGAGATGTATTTGACAGCCTTGTAATTCTCCTACCAATCATTTATTCCCTGTTTACATTTGTATGTTATGACCTCGTTCCCTGGGCTGTCGAAGATAAATGTCCTATCAAAACTAAACCCATTGTACATGCCCTCTCTGGGTAACGTTTAGCATTTGGAAGTGGGACACTATATTTTTCTTGGCTCTATCGTGGTTATAACTCATGAGAACCAGGCTTATCCTTAGAGGATATGAAGTTTCCACCCTCATGAATGAGCAGTAGCATTTCACAGTCCCCCATTATTTATTTCCCTTATTAGTTTTTAGTTGTAATAAAATAAACAAAACCGTACAGAACCATAACTTAGTGCTGACAGGCCGAGAAGCCTGGCTGGGCTCTCCGTTAATGGCCTTCGTATTTCTCAGAACTCTTTTTTTTTTTTCTTTTCACTTTATCAATTGAGGGAGAATAGCTGGAGTCTTTCTGAGGGTTGTAATAGAAACTGAGGCAGCAGCTGTATATGTGGTTTGTGGAGAATTGCTCTGAGCCATAGAGAACTGTGTGGACAGACCCAGAGATGATCTCACTAGGGGAACTGGTTTCATATGTCTAAAGGTTTTGCTCGACATGTTAATGGAAGATAATTTGAGGGAGATAGCTCTTTTGGTTGTTCTCTGAAGCACATGCTAATTTTGATCAGACAACAGTAGTAGTTTAGTTAGAGTAGATATTAGGGGTTTGACTCTAATGAACATGGCTATGATGTGTGCAGCTAGCTTTGGGCTGCTAAGGTCAGGAGTAGTGGTATATCATTTTCATAAGGTCACAAAAGATTATGATTGTATTTGTCTTGAGTTTATAACATTTTAATGGACAGTGTGCTCCTGGCAGTGGAAATAAGAGCTAAGGGAAGGATTTATGGGTTTGTTCCAGTGCTGTACATATTAATGGAGACAAAGGCTTTTAAAAACAAATATATGGAGTATTTTATAAATAATTACTCCAGTATTATAAATTGTAAACGTGTATTCACCAGTGTATGTGTTGTATTATTGTGTGTGCATGTGTCTGTGTGCGCATATGCCCATACAAATATGTGTGCATGAGTATATACACATTTATAAATATAGTGTTAACTATAAATTGCAGGTATAACTCTAAACCACATGGCTTAAAAATATCTTCAATTCTGTGCTGTGAGATGGATGAAAGAAGTAGCATAATGTGCATAGCCCCAGACACTACTTAAATTCTGGGATTTTGGCACATCCATTAACAAAGAAACCCTTTTTTGCAGTTGTTTTCAATCACCTTTAGTCTCATGGAGAATTCAGAAAAATCCACAAATAATTGGTAAGATTGTGCAATCTATAAAATCTTCTACAATAAACTGAATATCATGAATTTGTTGTTTTGAACAATAAAAAATGGGAAGAATATGACCTATAAATAGTTGTAATCATTAGTATTTCATATATTATTTGGAAGGATCCTAAAATTCTTGTAATTTAGCAGTCTCTCACACCAAGTCTTCGCATCTCTATTTACTCATTACTGAAATGCAGCCACCTCTATTTAACAGCATGCAGCCATATGGATTCCTTACGAGAGCAAATGAAGTTGAGTGCAGCGTCCAATTGAAACAATGGTGGGAACTTTCTGTAGGCATAATGTCAATACCTAGGTTGAAATTTGCCTGGAATACTGGAAATAATTTGGTTTTCTGCAAAGGAATCTTCACTGAGCACATGACTCTCCCGGAATACAAGTATACATTATGACAAAAGTAAAGAAAAGGGAATATGCAGAAATATATGAGATAGAGATGAGCCTGAGCTGCAAAATCCAGATGTGGATTTCAAACCAGACAATTTTTGGTTTTAAAAAAAAACCAACGTGAAATATTTTCCACTTTTTATTCCAACTGGCTCTTGCCCAGGCCCTTTTTCTAATATAAGCTATGTAAGAAAAGTGCTTGTTCTATTCCATCTAGTATTATATAAAAATCTATATGAAATTATTAATAAACCAAGGGGAAATGAGAGTAAAGACTGTAGGAGCATGAACCCCCCCAAACTGGCCTCTCTTCCATTGGGTTATCCATTCTAGGAGAAGGATATTTCACATTTTTTCACTGGACTGCTCTCTGAGCTGCTTATTTTCTCTCTTCCCTGTTTTTATACCTGTAATGTATTGTGAGCCTGACATACACCATCACCACCGATAACCTGAAAACAAATTGCCTCTGTAAACTGAATCACGCCAGCCCTATGAATATCCCAAGCATCTATTGCTATTAATGACCTTTTTTGTTCAGTCCCCCAGACACTGGTCTTAACATCCCTGCCTAGACATGACTCACAGGATAGACGTTCAAGCATGAATGACAAATTAGTTTATCATAAATATATGAAAAAAGAAATGAGGTGCGACGGGTTTGAGGCTAGATAGGCATCTAAAAAGCAAGTGTGACCTTGTGTAGTGTGCGTGCCAAGTTGTGTAAGAAAGTGCTAATGCTTCCTGTCCATGAGGGAAATGGGCTTTTTGGTTCCCTGGGAACCTGACTTCTTTAGATGCAAATGCTGAATAGCTGGTAAGTTCTGACCCACTTCTATTTACAACTATTCCAGCTACTCCCAAGGAAATATTTTAGGGAGCAGGGAAAGGAAGAGACCAAAGAACAAACTTAGACACAAGAACTCATGAGGCTTAGGGTTCTCCCCCCGCAGCCCCCTCTTTTGAATTCCCCCCCTTTCTTTTAGACAACAGGTTTCCATTAAGCTGTGGAGGAGGAAGGGGAGAAAACAGGTATGTTAAAATGTGATGAGCACTTCCTTTCTCTCTCTCTGGGTTTTTGGGCAGCCAATCCGCCTCATTACAGCCACATACCAGAGAGAGAGAAAGGAAGTGCTCATCCCATTTTTAACACCATGTTCTTCAGCAAGTTCTCTGGGCAAGAACTGTTTCTTGTTATATGTATGCACAGTCACTAGCATATGTCCTCAATAGGTCCTTTAATATTCTTCATGATACAAATAATAATAATTGATAACCTTCCATAACTGAAATTCTACTTCGCATTGAGGACTGTGGCCTCTTGTCATCCCCTCATCTTTATCAGCAACATTTGTCTTCTGCAAGGCTCAAGTTAAGTATCATTATCCCCATTTTGCGGATGGGGAAACCAAGGCACGGAAGTAAAATTTGCCCAAGATCACCCAACAGTGTAAGGAATAGAATGCAGGTCTCTTGAGTCCCTTGAGGCCCCACTATCCCATCACCCTCTAACCCAGCCACCTCTTTGTGTCATCTACATGGTACATCTTGCCTTTCAGACATTAAATTCTTGAGGCAGGATTGCTCATGTATTATATGTTTGTACAATGTCTAGCACGATGGCACCCAACCTGACTCTGGCCTCTAGGCTCTATGGCAGTATAAACATTTAATAATAATATATTTACATGCACATTTCATCGTCAATGAGTAAGTTACAAAGTGCAATGCCAGTACTCTTTCATTGGGTTTTTATCATAACAGATATTGGAAGAGGTTAATAAGCACAATAGGACTATTACTCTGTAACCATCGCAGTCTGTAAAAGGTTTTTAATTCTTCTTTGAATTGTTTATTGCAACATCAACTTGTCATCTCATACTGTGCAGCTTTGTGCAGCATGGACTTGTTTCTCTCTGTGTCTTAAATTTATACTGGGAACTATTACCCCCTTTCTCAGTCCTGTTGGACAGGACTGCACTCGCGTGATTAGATCTCCTATTTATTCTACCTGTTTAGGCCTGCACTGACAATTATTTTTTCTCTGAAGTGCATGATATAACCCATGAGGCCAACTTGAGGTCACTGTGAGCCGTACAACACAGTAATTACTGGCAAATGCTGATTGCCTTTGTGCTCAGATGATTTGAGAGGATGGTGCATGAAGGTGTAAACAGATAATTTCCTTTTAGCTTCTGTTAGCAATGCAACCAAAGGGAATCCCACTCATTTAGCATCATTCCAGTTCACTTTGCAGCAGCGTTGTCAGCCAAGAAATACCCCGGTGAGCTTGTGGTCAGAAGCAGCGTAGAGATTTTTTTTCCTAAGTAGCAGAAGAGCAACAGCTCTCCCATCCCCAAAGAAAAGTACTCTTGTTTTATACTTTCTTTGCTAATGGCTAGCTGTGGAGTTTCTTGTTACATAGTTATAGTGCTGGGAAGTGAAAGCTTTAAAGTAAATTGCCAGATTTCTTTTACATTAGTTCACAGAAATTAAAATTAGTAGATCTCTTCAAACAGAGGGATTTTCCTCTTTCACCCTACCCCCTTTCCCTCTGCTCAGTTATAAAGCAAGACCCAGGGGAATTGCAAGAAAAGAGAGTGATTCAGAGAGGGTGGAGAATGTAATTGCTAAAGGCTTCGAGTTTGGACAGCACATGAAAGTTTAAGGGAGATGTTCATATTCTTGCCAAGAGCAGCTGAAGTCATACCAAAATGGATTATTGTCTTCAATGGGGAAATCTCGTTGATTGCAGGTTAGGGTATTCATTTTGTATATGGATTTAAGTGAAGTTCTATTCAGCAATTTTTGTGGGGAAATCCTTGGTTGTTTTTTTTAAAGTGGGTGTGTGGTTGATATAGTAGAATGTCTTTAATTCATTCTATGTGGGGAGAACCATTGTGAATGACCAATTTTAGCACATTAGCAGGCATTGTTTACTTCTGGTTTTGTCCTTCTCATTTTACTCCTGGATGCACCCCCTTGACCCTGATACAGCATCTAATACAGTTCTTGCTGCCAGCCCAACAGAGCCATGTTTCAAGACAAGGTTAATAAGAATTCTGGAATTTGATCTTCACATTGTGCTCAAGTCAGATTCAATTGTGTTGCCAAAAAGGGGGCCAGGAACGGGGAGAAAGAAAAAAGAGTACATACAAGTTAAGGTTGGCCTTTTAAACACAGTCACCCACCTACCCCTAATCAGCAGCGTTACTTGTGTCTGAGATCACATTCACCTCTCCTCCCCACCCCTATTTAAAAAATAGTCATCCTGCCTGGACATAAACTTTTGAACTGGACATGATACTAGTCCTCAGTGAGGAAGGTATCTGTTTTCATGCTCTCGTATCTCAAAAATACCTGAAATTACTAGGATCAATTTTTTTTAAACTCACATTTGGACTGAAACCAAGTATGGAAAGAAATGCTGAGGCATATGTAGGGAGTGAAAGAAATTACTTCTAATGGAAAGCCCTTCTCATCCTGCACAGAGCAGTTTTCAGGACTGGGATCTTTATCAGTATAATGTCCTGATTATACTGTCCAAGTCAGTGTCTGGCAACCTGTTTTTAAATACCACCCTTATCAGAACCACCTGTTATGGCTGTACACCCCACAGGATTATAGAGATATGGACCACCAGCTGCTGAGGCCATTTTGTCTGAAAGAGGCCCATAGTTTCATTTTTCACGGGCTTTCCCCTGTTGTCTTCTGCACATTTTGTTTCATGCTTAAATAGAGGCAGGTGCCATTATTTGGATGATAGCTTTTGTGATTTCCAGAAAGTCCCATAGGATTTTGATTTTTGGGGGGTGCAGGGAGAGTGGCTGCTGTTGATTTTTAAAATGTAAATAACCTATCCACCCTCTCTCAAAAAGAAAAATAATCCTTGATTAAAAGTTTTAATTTGCATGGTCAGTTTCAGCTATAAATTGGGTCACCCTTATTTTAATTACTCATATATTCATGTCATTTCCCCAGACTCTATTGCCAAGTAAAGACAGGCATCCTTTACCTTTAACTGTATAAAGGAAGACGATGGCTTAGCCAGGCATCTTGGATAATGAATATGTGTGTGTGGCAGCCTCTGTGGGCTCTGGAGACTGGTATCAGAATTACTGTGACCTGCAAATGCACTCTAGATTTTAAAACACCTCCAGTAGGCGAGAGGAGGAAACATTTGCAGCGATGGAATTATCGGTCCCATTACCACCCAGGTGTCAAGGAAATGAAGCTTTTCCACTACAAGATCACAGTAAATCACATGAGGGGCAGGGAGGGGGAAGGGGATGGCAGTCTCGTTAGCATGGGCAAAGTTACTATAATTTATGTATAAATACTTCTCTGTGGCAAGATGTATCATTCAGCTACCCTGAAATGGCTCTCTCTCTCTCTCTCTCTCTCTCTCACACACACACACACACACACACACACACACACACACACACACACACACACACACACACACACACACACACACACACACACACACACACACACACACACACACACACACACACACACACACACACACACACACACACACACAGCGGGGCCCAGCCCCTGGGCGGGGCAGCAAAGGGTCTGAGGACTCGGGCTGAGCAGCCAACACTCTGGCCCTCCTGGCTCTGGCGGAGGGCCGACAAGCGCAGGCTTCTTGCCTAAGAGAGCGGGAGATAGCCACCCACGGCTTGGGATTGCAGGGGGGACACAGGCCCTACCAGTGGCAGAGCGGTCTGCCACTGGGTCAGCGGGGTCCTGACTGCAACACGCTGACTCACTCGCTGGCAGCGTTGCAGCCAGACAGGGGTCAGCCACTTCCCAGCTCCCCCTCAGGCTGTACCTGGCTCTGTAGAGGATCGTCCTAGTTGTCGGGGAAGAAGGCTTGCAGCGCCTCCATGTTCAGGTCTGTAAATGGCCCTGGCGGTCCTGGCCAACCTCAGCTTCCTCGGAGTCTTCAGCAGCCTCCCAGCTCAGTTGCTCACAGGAGGCATCTGGCTCCTCCGACGGTTGGGCCCCAACTGAGTTCTCCGGCCCGCCTTTTATACTTCCGGTCCCGCCCACTGACTTCCAGCGGGAGGGTTGAGTGTGGTGTGACTCTGCCCACCAGGGTTCAGTGAGGGGCCCTTCCCCTTCCGGGTTTGTGGGAGACCAATCCGCCTCATTACAGCCACATACACAGGCCACACGTCCAGCTATGTATGGCCAGTGTGATAAATAAGCATTCTCAGTCTTTTGTGGCATGATCCCTTCTTCTGTGGCACAACCCCTTTGCATACAATGTGCAGAAAATGTTTGTGTAACCCCATGTTGGCCCTTAGAAATAAATGTACAAGGCACACAATTTGTTGCCTCTTTAATTGACCAATAAATAAATTGTCCTACACAATTTCCTCTCCTTCAGGTGCTGCATAGTAAGCTGTGAAAGAAAAGAAATATGGCTCTAACTCCACTCTCCCATTTCTTGTCTGCTATAGCAGAGTGTCACAGCTGTACTTGGCTACACTGTGCCTAATGCTTTGCAGATTACATTATGTCTCACATGATTACAGGCTGTGCCATCAGTTTCCATAAATTCTCAATATCTTCCTTCTGGGAAGGAATTTTTCGTATGATTAGGCTTTGCTTTAGAAACGAGTGACCATTTCAGTGCTTCCTGGTGGCAGTATTGTTCCCTGACTGATGAAGGGTCTGATGGTTGTCAGATTGGATTGTGTGTCCAGATTAACCCATTCGAGTTTACCTGCTTCCGTGTGTCCAAGTCCAGATTTGTTTTAGGAAATTTTATTTTTTTGGTTCCCTCATAAAGTTTTTGTTTTGGTGGAAGATCTTGTACTGCTGCCCATCACAGTAGTAATTAGTGATTCAGAGGCACTGAACAAGCACAGCAGAGCAAGCTTCCCTACACTACTTGAGTACTGTGCTACAGACTTGTTTTGGCAGGGCTGTCTCTGGGAGGGAATCCATTTACGTTTCAACCTTTCCCTCTCTTATTAGATCTCAAAGAAGAGTACCAGTGCAGTGTCCTTTGTGATTTTAAAATGAGTTTTGTAATAACGGATATTTTTCTTAAAGCCTCAGCTTCTGGACTCCTGTGATTACATGAGAATCTTAGATCTTATTTTATTAAAAAACAAAACACCCCCTCCCTACAAATATTCTGGTCCTCATGGTTGCAGAGAAATGCTTGGAAACGTGACCTCCAAAAGCTCAAAAACTAGAAGAAAATAATAAAATTTTGAATTAGTTTTATCTTTTGGATCAATCTCATTATTTTAAACCAATCTCATGATTCTGCAAGGCTGACAATTATTTGACAAATCTGCAGTGCCTCTTTGGGAGAAGAAGCGTTATTCTTCTCTTATCCACCTACCCACCCTCCTAGGTGGCTGAGAGACTTCATTACATGGGGTACGTCTTCTGTACGGCTAGAGGTGTAATTTCCAGATCAGGTAGAGATATACACGCTAGCTGTGATTGCTATTTTAGTGTGCTAGCTAAGTGTAGCCACGGCAACATGGATGGTGGCCGGAGGTCCAAGTATGTACCTAGGATCTCAGACAGGATTGTAATTGGGGGGCTAGCCTGAGCCGCTGGAGCTACACTACTAGTTTAAGCACATTAGCTCAATCAAAACTAGCTTGTGTACATTTACCTGATCTGAAAAATACACCTCCAGCTGTAATATTGTTATACCCATATAAGGTAAAGTACACCAACCACAATACCCATTTTTCAGTCCTTCTCCACAGTGAATAACTCCCAACACCTTCCTCTGCTGCTGCCTGAGAGAGTAAAATTGACTTGATTCTTGTCAGTTTCACTGCTGCACACAGGTTCTGATTAGCATCTGTTATAACTGACAAGTCTTTTTCTCTCTTGTAAGCTGGGAAAGCTCTGAGCTGGAAGGCACTGAAGCTGTTTGTCTGCAGACTCAGGAAGGCAGTGCTGCATTGGATACGTTCAGTTCAGGTTTTCTTTGCAACGATAAGGACTGGGATTTTTTATTTTGGATGGAAGCTCAGATTCTGCAGAAGTTGTTGGCACTCACCCAGGAAAGCTTCTGGCTCACCAAGAGGGAGGGATTTTTTCAATTGTTATTAATTAATAATAATAATAATTAGTATTAGTATTAAGTTAATATAGTACAATAACACTTTTAACAATACCTAATTTGTTAAATCTCCGATTCACTTATCCAAGCTAGGGGGCTATTCTTTAGGCAGAGTGTGGACTTCTAAGACATACTGAGACTCTGATTGACTGGAATGCCCTGACTCTGTTCTACCTCAAGTAGGTTTGTACACAGAAATCAGCAGCTCCAATTTTTCTTGTTTTTTTCCGTTTTTCTACATGACCAGTAGACCACACCTCAGACTGCAGCAAGGAGAGCAAGAAGGAATACAATTCAAGCTTTGCATGCAGGTTGGGAGCACACTGTAGGCATTCCATTATTTGTTTTCCTACTGTGATAAATTTCCCATTCACTGGACCATCCTCTTCAAATACCTTGCAATGAAATAAGAGCCTCAGACCTTTTTTGTCAGGCTGTGGATAAAGAAAAGTCTCAGAAGGCAGTGGCTGTGAGCTACAGAGGTCTTTGTGCAGGTTATACTGCGCATCCTGAGAGTTCCCTTAACTTCATGCCAACTTTATCTTGGCTCCACACACGAGCCTCTTTGGTTTCGCAGACCTAGACAAAGCCAGACTGCAACTCTCTAAATTATAACAACTCCTGCTTTGGTTTATAACTCTGGCTCTGGAATCAAGTTCAGTGTTGGAGATTTCCATGGGGAAGGTAGAAGATTCTAGTAGGCGAAATGGCTTTGGAGCCTTTTTGCTTTCACTTGTAGATTAGCTTGTAAAATAGTAATTATACCATGTTCTTCTATGAATCCTTTTGTCCAAGGATTTCTAAGCCCTTCACAAACAGGAATGAATTAAGCCTCGCAAAAACCCTGTGAGAGGTAGGTAGGTATACCCATTGTACAGATGGGAAAAGGTGAAGTGACTTGTAGCTCACATACAGCAAGTTAATGACAGAGCTGAGAATAGAATGCAGGAGTCAGGACTCCAGTCCACATCCTCTGATAACTACAAAATACTTGAGTAAGCAGCCTTGGATAGTCTATGGTTTTCTCCTGACAGGCAAAAAGGTGTGTTTTTCAATAATGCTAAACTTACTTGACCGAGCTAACGTGATTATAAAGGGTGTATTTTTCACCTGTCAAGAGAGATCCTAAAAGACTGGTAGCTTTCAGTGTCCATTATGGAATGTTAGTAGCGTGTCCTTCATTTCCCTCTGAAAGTCCAAACCTGTGAGGATGCTTTCTGGCATCTAGCAGAAAAGATACGGTATTTTGACAATAACCTGCACTGTACATGAAACAT
Organism: Macrochelys suwanniensis; assembly: GCA_033296515.1. Lineage (NCBI taxonomy): Eukaryota > Metazoa > Chordata > Testudines > Chelydridae > Macrochelys > Macrochelys suwanniensis. The sequence goes on along the minus strand of CM065776.1, from coordinate 236,706,678 downwards.
TTGAGCTGTTTTCTCTTTCATTTAGCCTCAGTTCTTTTCTGAGCACAGCAGGGAAAAAACATAATTAGTTTTGGACAGCGTAGGCTGGAGGTGTTACCTAAAAACCCTACTTCAACTCCACCTGAAATTGAGCAATTCTGAAGACCTAGCTATGTAATATCTCCATTTTGCTGGAGGGCCACAAATAGACTTTCTAAGCCTACCCCAGCCATTTTGATCTGAACCTTTTATCTGAGGCTTACTGCAAGCCTACAGATATTCCAGTTAGGACTCGTTTTGTCATCACCTTTATCAGCTTCACGAAAAAGGAGCTTTCTTGTGAAAGTTGACCAACTATGGGTTGAAAGCACAGTCTGAAGGCCCCACAGGTCAAATATTCCTATTCTTTTGATGACCTTTAAGAGGCCAAGCAGGATTTTAAGGCTTGTCTGGGAGCAAGACTCCCATCTTGCTTTGCAGTTAAGATAGAGATGTCTAACGAAGAATGGAATTTTATTGTGCAGTAACCCTTAACCTATTTTGAAAGTTATTGTAAGATATATTTTTATCATATACTTACTGCAAGGTATATAATGGATGAAATCCAAAAGAAAGCATAATAACTGGCTCTATAGATATGGGGAAAGCAGTGGACGTGATATATCTTGACTTTAGCAAAGCTTTTGATATGGTCTCCCACAGTATTCTTGTCAGCAAGTTAAAAAATAATGTATTGAATGAATGGACTATAAGGTGGATAGAAAGCTGGCTAGATTGTCGGGCTCAATGGGTAGTGATCAACAGCTCGATGTCTAGATGGCAGCCAGTATCAAGCAGAGTGCCCCAGGGGTCGGTCCTGGGGCCGGTTTTGTTCAACATCTTTATTAATGATCTGGATGATGGGATAGATTGCACCCTCAGCAAGTTTGCAGATGACACTAAGCTGCGGGGAGAGGTAGATATGCTGGAAGGCAGGGATAGAGTCCAGAGTGACCTAGACAAATTGGAGGATTGGGCCAAAAGAAATCTGATGAGGTTCAACAAGGACAAGTGCAGAGTTCTGCACTTAGGATGGAAGAATCCCATGCACGGCTAAGGGGACCGACTGGCTAAGCAGCAGTTCTGCAGAAAACAACCTGGGGATTATAGTGGATGAGCAGCTGGATATGAGTCAGCAGTGTGTCCTTGTTGCCAAGAAGGCTAATGGCATATTGGGCTGCATTAGTAGGAGCATTGCCAGCAGATCGAGGGAAGTGATTATTCCCCTCTATTCGGCACTGATGAGGCCACATCTGGAGTATTGCATCCAGGTTTGGGTCCCCCACTACAGAAAGGATGTGGACAAATTGGAGAGAGTCCAGCGGAGAGCAGCAAAAATGATCAGGGGGCTGGGGCACATGACTTATGAGGTGAGTCTGAGGGAACTGGGCTTGTTTAGTCTGCAGAAGAGAAGAGTGAGGGGGTATTTGATAGCAGCCTTCAACTACCTGAAGGGGGGTTCCAATGAGGATGGAGCTCGGCCGTTCTCAGTGGTGGCAGATGACAGAACAAGGAGCAGTGATCTCAAGTTGCAGTTTGGTGAGGTCTAGGTTGGATATTAGGAAACACTATTTCACTAGGAGGGTGGTGAAGCCCTGGAATGGGTTGCCTAGGGAGGTGGTGGAATCTCCATCCTTAGAGATTTTTAAGGCCCGGCTTGACAAAGCTCTGTCTGGGATGATTTAGCTGGTGTTGGTCTTGCTTTGAGCAGGGGATTGGACTAGTTGACCTCCTGACGTCTCTTCCAACCCTAATATTCTATGATTCTATAAACAAGACTAGCCACCAGGTATTGGAGAGTTGGAGAGTTACAATGGAACAGAGAACCTTGGAAATAGCTTAAGATAAGGAAAAGTGTGTATCAAAAAAGAGGAACTAATAAGGATCTGAATGATGCACAATAAAGGTAACAAGGGTATACAGTAGTTGCCCCTAAATCATAAGGGAAGTAAGACTATTGTCAGGTTGGATGCAAACTGTCAGAAACTACAGGAAAGGTCTTCCACAGCTGTTGGTAATGTATGCCTTCTTGTATGAGCTGTCTTTACTAACTATTTGATTAATAAATCCAAGCATAGCTGATTTATGCAAGGTATGATGTCATTAAACTAATCCGAACCAGAGAGAACACCTCTCAGTAAACATTTTAATCGTGATTAAAATTCCTACCAATTATTGATTGTCAGTCTATTGATTATTGATGGTTGATTATGAATACCATGAATGCTGCCTTCAAACAGAGAGCCAGTGTGGAGATGAACCACGGGATTTGGAAAAGTATTTTGTGGTGTCTTTAATGGCAGAGAGGTATTGTTTTTACTCCACATATTGGATCAGAAAAAAACAGATATACACTGGATTCTAATATTCCTGTGTGATTTCTCCTTAGTAACCATAACATTATAAAAATAATGCTTGAATTAACTTCTCTCTCAGCAACTGAAAAAACATTTGTTTGTTGGGTAGTTAATATCTGAGTTCTTTAAAAATGAAATTGCTTTGGTTTGTTATAGGTATGCTTGGAAGATCTTAGGTTTTTATGGGTAAATATTGGTAAACATTGACTTAACCATACACACACAACCCAATGAAAAATATATCCATTGATAATCAAAATTTAGAGATTGGTAAAGTAAGAAAAATGCTGCTTGAGAACTTATTCATGTTTGATTTAAGGATCTTTACTTTGTACATTTTGACATGTACATTTTGACAATTTGTGCTCAACTGTTAGAAAGCTTTAACTTTTTGAATCTCAGCATCTATTGTTGTTAATTATTGGCTATCCCCTCATTGTCTGACACCTCCATAATTTCCTGCAACTTAGAAAATTTACATTTATCAAAATCAATTTTAAAAAACCTATCTATCAAAATGATTTTAAAAATCAGTCTGCTTATTTATAGGTTTTCATTTTAGCCTCTGAACAAACAAGCAGGAATCTGAGTTAAAATGAAGAGAACACCACATGTGCTCAACTATAAGGGTAGCTGCTTTTTAAAGTTCCATTTGGCTTTCATGGGATTCAAGCCAGTGTTCCTCGTCAGTGCGTGTTTACCAGGTGTATGTTTACAGCAGGGCTCTTGAGGGAATGGGGAGGGGAGGTTGTGGTGTTGTGAAAATTCAGCTTTCTGAAGTCTTGAGAAAAAGACTTTGCAACCAGCTGTAGAGCTTTTAAAGGGAATTCTTTGGGGATGGAAACAAACAGTTCTTCTTTACGTTTCACAGGCATGAAACAAACTACAGTGTTGCAACAATGGACAGTTTTTGGAAGGGTTTTAATAATGGTGTGTGGTTGGCTTATTCTCTGTAGTTTCCCAGCCTGCAGGATAAATACATATGAAACCTCCCAAGTTGATGAATTTCTTTTTTAAGAAATTGTAAACTGTGTTAAAGAAGTGCAGCTAGACCCACTGATGAAACGAATGGAGGAACTGAGGCACAGCAAAGCTAAATAACATGCCCTAAGTCACACAGGAAATTCATGGCAGAGCCAGGAATAGAACTCATGTCTCTAACTACAAGACTCTCTTCCTCTCGATTGTGCACTAACCAGTTTCTTAATGTCCCTGGCAGCTTTTGATAGTTGTTTATCAAAAGGGCTGTTATTTAACTGAGTCTTATAATAAATTAAGAACACAGATTTTTTTCATCCATTTTCTTTATGATCTGGATTTGCAGTGAACTGAAAAGACTGAGGTTTTCTGGAAATGGTTGAGTAGATTCCAAAATATGGTTTCATGTTAGCCTCATTCAAGAGAGAGTATTTTTTGGCTCCCATATAAGCTGCAAGCTTGCTGTGGGTAAACAAAAAAAGTTATAGAAATGTATTAAAATATTCAAAATCTAGTTATCAGATGGTTATGGGTTTTACACAACTCCACAAAAAGAGGATAATTGAGAGTTATGTTTAAAACTGCAGGCTCAATGCCTCATTGTGCTTAGACTGCTGCTGCAGAATATACTGCATAAGGTCAGATTTTCAGGGTGCCTCTAAAAATGCAACCTCAGCAATAGGCTTTGTGAATAAACAGGAGCTAGACATGCAAAATAGCCAGTTTATGCATGCAAATGTCTGTGCATACATGCAAATACAAGCATCCATAAATACTGCATTTGCATTAGGCCACAGTACAGAATATTAAAGACATGTTAATGAGTTTTAAGAGAATTTTAAATGCCAGGACTAATTTCCTGAAAATAATGAAACAATTATGAGAGCTGATGCATAAAAATCTGTATTTAGGCAATTAAAAAAAAAATAGATATTTGGCTCTGCAGAGTGTCTGCTTGCGATACTGAACTTCAGATCATCTTGACCTTAAAGCTAGGAGTTTAGAAATTCGATTTTACTCACTCCTCTGTCACACACTCACTGTGAAACCTTGGGCAAGTTTCTTAATCACTCTATGCTTCAATTTTCCCCTCTGTTCACAAATAAATAAATAATGTCTATTCTCATGTAGTGCTTTTCATCAGTGGATCTCAAAGTGCTTTACAAAGGAGGATGGTATCGCCACCCCCATTTTACAGATGGAGAAACTGAGGCACAGAGGTGAAGTGACATGGCCATAATCCCCCAACAGGACAATAGCAGAGCTGGAAATAGAACCCAGCTGTCCTCCATCCCAGTCTGGTCCTCTATACTAGTCTAAATTCTTTAATATTTATAAAACAATTTGAGAGCCCCAGACAAGATCATGCAATGCAGTTGAAGTACAAAATGTTTTTGTTGTTTATTAACAGCAAAGGAGCAATAGCAAAATCAATATGCCGATGTCTAGTAAAAACTATGAGACAGTAGCGTTGTGCTCAGCCAATAGCCAAACTCCAATGAATTATTCATTCTATTTTTTAATTTTTTTTTATTATTTGCAAGCAAAAACCCTTAGTCCATGCTATGTATTTAAAATATTGGAAAAAATGTCATTTTAAAATTCTAAGTTCTCTCTGAGTTTTGGAACCACAAAAGAGCATTTGAAATCAGTAAACGCCTCTTTAAGTGCTCCAATACGTTTAATTGAAATACAGATGTTCTACAGCCTTTTTTTTTTTTACTGTTGATGTAAAGTGTACAGAATATTAAAGACATGTTAATGAGTTTTAAGATAATTTTAAATGCCAGGACTAATTTCCTGAAAATAATGAAACAATTATGAGAGCTGATGCATAAAAATCTGTATTTAGGCAATTCTAAGGTGTATAGAAATCTAGAGGAAAATTTTATAAACTGTGCAAATAACGGTTTGTAACTGGATATACTGGCAGACACTTAAGTAAAATGTTTATTGTCAGCCATTCATATTGTCAGAAGGAAACTTGAATCTTGCTGAATCTAATTATGTACAATTTATGCCAGGGTTAGTCCTGTACTGCTATTTGATATCTGTTTCTAATGGGAAGAGTTAAAGCTAGAGTACACGGTCATTGATATGGCATTGCCTTTGACAAGAACAAGGAGGTTTATCTCAAGTGTAATACCAAACACTGTCTACACCAGGGGTGGGCAAACTATGGCCTGGGGGACGCATCTGGCCGGCCCTCGAGCTCCTGTCGGGGAGCAGGGTCCAGGGCTTGCCCCACTCCAACGCTCCAGCCAGGGAGCGGGGTCGGGGGCTTGCGTCGCTCTGCACATGCTGTGGCTCCGCACGGCTCCTGGAAGCAGCAACATGTCCCCCCTCCGGCTCCTACACATAGGGGCAGCCAGGGGGCTTCACATGCTGTCCCCGCCCCAAGCACCGCCTCCACAGCTCCCTTTGGCTGGGAACTGTGGCCAATGGTCGCTGCCTGGTCACACCTCCATGTAGGAGCTGGAGGTGGGACATGCCGCTGCTTCCAGGAGCTGCTTGAGGTAAGTGCCAACCGGAACCTGACCCCCTCCCACACGCAACCACTCCCCCAACTCTGATCCCCCTCCTGCCCTCCGAACCCCTCGGTCGGAGCCCAGAGCACCCTCCTGCACCCGCAACCCCTCATCCCCACCCCAGAGCCTGCACCCCCAGCCGGAGCCGCACACCAACCCCTTCCCCCAGCCTGAACTCATTTCTGGCTGCACCCCAGAGCCCACACCCCCAGCCGGAGCCCTCACCCCGTCCCACACCCCAAGCCCCAATTTCGTGAGCATTTATGGTCTGCCATACAATTTCCATACCCAGATGTGGCCCTTGGGCCAAAAAGTTTGTCCACCCCTGGTCTACGCCGTCTTCCAAGTAGAACAAAAATGAGAATTTGTTCAGGAAATTCAGTTGTTTGTGTGTATGTGAACGGGCAGATCGATGGTGTCACACACACACACGTGGCTTGCCATGAATGGGACCTAGTAATGTGACTGCAATTCAGTACGTGGTCAAGGACCCCAAGCCCTTCTCCTCTTGTTCATGTGTGTGTATCTTAAGTTACTGCACTTCACAGGATTTTTGATCAGCCTGGAAAAGTGGCTCTCAACCTTTCCCCATACTGTGACCCTGTGTGATACCAGAAAAAAGTTTTGGGACCGCCCTTCCTGCCCCCTCTCCCCCATCCCATATGTTTTGGCACATGCCCACCCCCATCTAGCCATTAAGAAGGCGACCCCTTTAAACCCATTCATACCTCCAGTTGAGAACCTGTGGTCTAAAATACTAATGCTTCCTGGGCATAGGGTGATGAAGACTCAGTAGAATTATATTAAAATAGATGAATCTGTGATGCCCAATCTCTCTCTCTCTCTCTCTCTCTCTCTCTCTCATTTATTTGTTGAAAGATCCCAGCACTATTTTCACACATACACACCCCTTTCTATTTTATTTTACATTATTGTCCATCGTAGAGCCTTCTTCATTTTTTGGCTAAAATGTAGTGGCTTAGTTTTGTTGGTGTTGCAGTCTCAAGTTGCAGCAGCCTCATAAAAAACTGAAAAAGCCGTATAGCAGGAGTGGCTTATCCAATCTCTCTTCTGTGAAGTCAGCCTTAACCAAACTCCTTCATCGCTGTTAGTTAAGCGCTTAGTGAACACGAGCCCTCTGCTCCCACTCCTTATTACAAAGTGACTGTTAGCTGGAAACTTCTCTCAGAGATCTGATGAGCCAGGCCTAAACTGCCTGTAGGTATCCAAATGAGGGATAAGTCGAAATGCTTTGTTCTTTAATTAATAAAAAATTAACCTTAGGTCATTCACAGTTTCCATCACTCTGAGCAACATTTATTCATAGAGAAATGCTTAATATTTCATACATTTTTTTTTAACTGCTACAAATGAGATAGATGAGGGGACACCATTCGCCAAGGGATTTCTGACATTTTTTTTCTGAACTGTATATATTTTTTACAGCCTGTAGGGATTGGGTGTTTCAACATTAATGTTTAATGTTGTTTATTCCTGTTTGCCAGTGCTGTTCCTTTGCACTAGTCACTGCACGTTACAGGGGGTTTTCTTTTATTGTGAATTATTTAAAATTTGGGATAGGTTGTCTTGTTTTTTGGGTTTTGTTGTTGTTTTCTGGGAAACTCCTATGTCTGGGAAGTGCTTTGGAGTGAGTGACTGACTTTGGGGAAACAGCCACTTTGCAGTCATGGATGTGCTTGTGGTACCTTAATTGATTTGTCTCGTTAGAGTTGGTATGGCAACTCCCATCTTTTCATGTTCTGTGTGTGTGTTTGTGTATGTGTGTATAAAATATATATATATATTATACACACACACAGAGAACATGAAAAGATGGGAGTTGCCATACCAACTCTAACGAGACAAATCAATTAAGGTGTGTGTGTGTGTGTGTGTGTGTATCTATATATATATCTATATCTATATCTATATATCTTCCTACTGTATTTGCCATTCCATGCATCCAATGAAGTGGGTTTTAGCCCACGAAAGCTTATGCCCAAATAAATTTGTTAGTCTCTAAGGTGCCACAAGTACGCCTTGTTCTTTTTCCCCGGAGAGTGTGATCTAGTTAATAAATTGGAGCAAAGGGGACTGGATCCGTAGGTTCTATTCTTCGCCCTGCCACTAAATTGCTGTGTACCCTCGGACAAGTCACCCAACCATTTAGCTTTGTTACCCATCTGTAAATCAGTTATTATTTCTAGAATAGGAGAGGAAGGATGGTCTTGTGGTTAAAACATGGATCTAAAATCTAGGTTTTGTTCTGAGCTCCACACTCAATCCGGACATTGGGCAAAAGCACTTAATTTCTTTATGCTATAGCATCCTTTATATATAATGTGAGTGTATTAATGTGGATAATGCTTACCTCATAAGGGTGTTGAAGGTATAACTAATGTTTGAAAAGAGTGTTGAGATCCTTAGATTTTTATGCAAGTGCAAAATATTACCCTTCTATTACACACTACATCTTGGGAAAGCCTGGTGTGTTGCCAATTTTAGAACCATTAAGAAAAAATGCACAGGAGCTAGAATTTTGCACCAAGCAGAATTGTATATGTTTCTGAACTGACTCTCAATGGGCATAATGATAAAAGCGATCTGTCTATTTAAAAGGAGTGGAAGGACAAAAAGTGTCCCGCAGAAGCCATTTTTAGGTCACTTTCCCGTCTGTGCACGCTAGATGAACATGTTCGTACTGCTTGCTTCGGTGCTTCTTGAATTTCGTTGGGCAGCGACAAAGGTTTTATTTGGTGAATAGCAGGATAGTCCTAGCCTTGATTTTTGTGAAAAGTAGTCTCTTCGGGGGACTGGGAGGCGAGGGGAGGGAAGAAGTCTGGTTTAGTGTTTTGAGATATCTGGCCACCATGAAAAAAGCAGATGGTATCTTCCTCATTGTAAAGAATACCGCTTCACTGGCACTGGTTCAGAGAGGAGATGTAATAAATAGCTGCTACCAGCATAGCAGCGTCGTTGATCTGATATACCTTCTTTGCTGCTAATAAAGATAGCTGTACAAGTGTTGATGAGCGAATTACTATCTCTGTTCATAGACATCCCATCTAACAGCTGATATAATAATGTGGATGGATAGCCCTAGAAACGGCTCCGATATTGATACTCTTGTCTGTAACGCTTTCAGCTCAAGCTCCAAGAGCATCAAGAGACAATAGATTTCAGTTTGTACCTTAGTAAGGTTCTGTATAGCACCGTTGTTTCCTTTTTAATTGCTTTAATGTACTGTGTAACACCTCCTATCCCCCTGTAAGTTACAGTACAACAAATATGAACTAGAAGTCAGTCCTGTTTATAGCAAGGGAGAATTTCAAGCAGATTTGTATTAGTAATTTTCAAGAGGGAAAGATTTATAAGGATAAACACCCTTTAATGATGGTTGGGAGCAGAGGCGACACACAGCTGTTGATAGTGGGGTGGGAACATGTATTTTGAACCCACTCCCCACAAATAAATAAATAAAATATATAAACCCTGGCAGAAATCGGGATGGGGAGGGAGGACATGACCCAGCATGCCTCTCCTCCTCCTGCCCCCCGTGTCGCCTCTGGTTGGAGGTTTTTTTAAATTGTCTTGAAAATACTTAATACCCACAATCTCTGCCTGGGAAAAAAGACCATATGGAACATTCATCGACGTAAATCAAGTCTAGTCCCAGTAAGAGTCTTTGGAGACTAAACCCTGCTGCTTCAAGGAGTTGTCTGTCAGTCTCACTTATCTGATTTTTTTCAAATATAAATATATATTCTAATACATGCCAAAAGAACTAGCATTGTTGTCTTTGACACTGGCTTCCTATGCTTAGTTTTTTGTAGTGTCCAATGGGTTGGAGAATTTCTTAAGTGAATTCATTAATTCAGAAGGGAAAAATATAAACACATCTTTGGTGATGCAAGAAACCATCTTATTGTGCTGTTTTTATCACTGCCATTCTTAGGGGAGCCAGGAGAAACGTGTAAATTGACCCAAACTCTGATCTTGGTTACTTTCAACTAGTTCCTTTTCTTTCAATGGTGTTACTCCATATTTTCATGATTGTAAAGGAGAGCAAAAGTTTGACCCACTAAAAGCAGAGTGTGCTGAATCCAATAAGCATTATGCTAAAACTGTCAAAGCATATTATTTCTTAGCTACCTAAAATGATGTTGGTTTTGGGCCTGCTGGACTATTGCAGATGCAATAAAAAGCTTCTGTAAATTGTCCACCTGATACATTCAAGACTACTTGTCTATGAATGTTAATGAAATGGAAGTCAAGCTAAAATTAATCAGACTGTACTCAGTTTTATAGATGATGGATAAGCCTTTCAGTTTTTTGGTTTTCAAAACAAAAATATGAGTTACCGTTGTCTAGAGATGAAGTCCTCTATTTAAACACAGAATAGGTACAGCTTCATCAGTAGCAGTGCAAACTTCCCCAGCCTTGCTTCAACCTTGACCTGAAAGGACCTCCTCTAAATGACAGAGGGTGAAATCCTGGTTCCATTAAAGTAAATGGCAAAACTCTCATTGAATTCAGTTCAGCCAAGATTTCACATCCAGAGGGTATTTCAGTCTCCATCCATATTTAGTCCTTGAGCTCACTTGCTGAGACTTCCGGCAAGTGTGCCAGGTGATTGTAGTTTTGTGGTGTAGAGAGATACCTGTCCACTGTACTAAATACACCAGACTTATTTTCCACAGGATATCCAAAAGAGTTCAACATAGGCTGTAACTCGGTGATCAGAGGAACGGCAGGTATTTCAAAAAACAGACCAGGAAGGATTAATTTATCCACTTCTATTTGTGCAGTCAAGAATAAGGGTTGTAACAGTCTTTTTGGGAAATGGCTTTGCTAGTGTTATGTGGAAAATGTAATGACTGATTCTGAGATCTTCAGAGCATGTTCCCTTGTAGATGTGCGCAGAGTTACACGTATAACTTTCCCCATCTCTTAACATAACCTTTTATCTCAAATCAATAAACAGACAAAAAGAAAAGGGAAAAAAATCAGAATTGTTCTTTTACTACATTAAAAAGCATAGAACTGATGATTTATAAGTCTTCATTGGCTATGTGACTACAAGTGACTTCTTGAGATAGCATAGGTGACTTTTGAGGTTTATTGCTTCCCCCTCTTTCTCTTGTATTAATAGAAAATTGGGTAGTAGTTGTACATACGCTGCATAGGAACACTTGTTCTTAAAATTTTGGAAACCCATCAGGTCCTTTGAAAGCTGGCGTGTAAGGGAACCTCTCTTGTCCAGTGAATATTACGAGCTGTCATTTTGCTTTCACTCAGTGGGTTACCTGCTTTGATGCACCTGCAATAATTTATTAAAATTCACTCATTTTAATTTATTGTCCAGTGTTGCACACATGCATATATATAATATATATAGTGTGTGTACACATACACATACATACAAAGACCTTGTAGTGTGTGCTTAAGTACTTCATGTGTGTGCACATGCATACACCCATGCATACATATATAGACTGTGATTCAGGAAGCTCACACTTCAGGGTGTGTGTGTGTGTGTGTGTGTGTGTGTGTGTGTGTGTGTGTGTAATACAGTGTAGACTGGGATAATTTCTTGTTTTGAAGGTGTAAAAATAAATAGAGCTTGGCATAGAAAGGAGCAGAATGATGGTGAATTCAGTTTACAGACATGGCGTGAAATGCTGACCACACTGACTCAGAGGTTTTTGCCATTGACTTAAATGGGGGCCAGAATTTCACCTATGATATAGGTTCAATCCTGGCTTCATTTTGATAATGGTTTTTTTTTTTAAATTATTTATGATTTTTCATCCCAAAGCTTTTTAGCACATCTCTTTATTAAAAACAATAAGTCAAGCTTTATTAAAAACAATAATCCAGACTGTAGATTCTGCATCGTTGCCAGTTTCAGCCATAGCAAAACCCCTTTCTAAAAACACGTTTTCCAGAGTTTCTAAATGTGAATGCAGCTTGTACAATTGTCTGTATAAAAGCACTTTTTGATAGTCTAAGAGAATGTAAATTCAATCTTGATAAGTGCTTCCCCTGAATGCAACCTTCCCCCTACAGTAGGAACGTGCATATTACATCAGCATAAATATATTCAGATAGATCCACATAAAAAGGCAAGTGACCACTTATTCAAAATGCATTTTAAGATAGCACTGAAGGATCTATTATCTATCACAAAGTTTTTGTGTAGATTAGAAAAAACAGTAAGAGAGCACATTTTTGCTTCTATAACAAAACAAATCAGGACTTGTCTTAGATGCTGTTTCCCCTCACTATCTCCTGAGCTGATTGGTATCATTATCCTAGCTCTGGAAAGTGCTATTCATTCATTTCCCCCCTTCTGTAACACATTCCAAGTTTAGCAGCTAATGTAGGAGCTATCTATTGTAAATAAATCACAGCATGATAGAATTGGAAGCACTGGAATCTTTGCGCCTGTCTTCTAGTAACTTCTCTCCAGCTTCCCAATGAAACTTCAGATGTTTCTAATATAGTTTTCCAGAAGTTTCATAATCTACAACATTAAAAATATGATAGAAAAGGGGGCCGGGAGAAAGCTTTGGAAAAATAAAAACATGAGAAAATCCAGTCTTACTGTTCATCAATACTGATCCCCAACGTAAATGTTCTTCAATATAGACACATACATTCATCACTAATACATTCTGGACTCCAGGTCCACATTCATTTGAACAAAAAGGAAAATTTCTAAGAGCCTCTATGCTATTTACGAGCATGATGCGAAACTCATAGGTGATTAGTTACCTTGAAAAAAGGCAAATCATAATATAAGCTGGGTTCCCTTTTTCTACCTGAAAGATGCTTTTGAGGAATTGCAAACTGTAGGTCGGTTTTGGTTTTGCAGGTTCCCATTTTACAGCCTCATAAGGACTTTTCGAGAGTCTATCTAGCTTCAGTGCCATTTTTTCCAACCAACAGGCCATCCCAATCCACTCTTCCTAGGGTAGGGGTTCAGGATACATTGATAGAATCACGTAAGAGTCTTGGATTTGTGCATTAGATCCTCTATGCATGCATAAGATATTGGAAGCTCTTTAGAATATGAAGTAACTGATTATTTTTAAATCTCTCTCTCTCAAGGCCTTTGCTTATCTACCTCCATCCTGCAACCTGTGCTCTTCATATTCATGCTAATTACAAGGTATTTTAACATCTTTTGTGATTTGTGCCAATCGTCGTCATTTTCCTGAGACCCTTTTGAACTTCGCAAATATCATACCTGTGGACACGCCCTACCCATTACTGTTTAAAATCTGTTAGTTTGGGTTTTTTTAGTTTCATTAATGACCATAAAGAACCCCCGATAGGATCCATGCTTCACACAACAGACATTTTAGCTTCCATTTTCCTGACTCTCTCTCTCTGAGCTCAATTTGAAATCTTGTGGAAAGCACAATTTTTAATGTGGGTGACTGCTTGGTAATGTGTGAAGCCAAGAATTTGGCAGCAGAGTGAGAACTGTGAGATTCTACTTATTTAGCTTCATGCACTGTTGCCTTTAACAGACCAGCTGGGTGCCAGTTTTCTTAAAGTTTATTGCATGTTTAGTAGATTTCAGCTCCTACCATTACCCCGAACTTCTGGCTTCTGGCTGATGCAGAGATAGAAGGGGATGTGTGTGTATGCCTGTGTATGAACCATGTGTTTGTTATGTACTGTAGTGAATATTGTAGTGATAGCCTGTAATTCAAACAAATGGCAGCTACAGTAAGAACAAGAGGGTGAGCTCCAGTAAATGAGAATGTAATTAGCATTTCCAGCATGAAACCTTTGGTCAGCAGGAAAGAGGAAAAAGCAAAGCGGTTTTGACACATGAGAACAAGAACATTTCTTATTGCCTAGACTATTCCCTGAGACTTTGAAATGCCCCTCTTTGTTGACGAAGCATGCAAATGTTCTCATTATTTTCTGTAATTTGCATTATTAAAGAAAAGTTATTACCCAGGCTAAAACTTTCTTATAACACTGAGTCAAAGATACAGTTTTACTTGCTGACACTGCAGACTCAAATGGAGTTAAAAGCATACAGTTCAGAAGCATTTTATTTTTTGAGAACCTTTAATTACTTTAACATGCCCTGCTCTAAATAGACAGAATAAACAGCAGTCCCTTCCAGCTCTGTTGTATGAGAGTGTTAAAGGATTTGGATCAAATTAAGTGTTAATCCTTTTTTCTTAAATCATGGGACTAATTTTTTAGAAAAAGACTTCAGTGATTACTAATCCCAATTTTAGCCATAGGAGCTGCCAGAGTAGTTCCCTCTTTGAGTACTCTTACGCCACAGGCTTCTTTCAGCAGCATATAGTGTACGTGTAGCACCCACCTCCCCATCCCCTCAGTACCAGTGTAGATGCTGAATCATGGCTTGGGTAAGTAAAGACATACCTGAAGGGCTCTTGCAAGCTGTGCCTCCCTGTCTACACTGCTGTTTTAAGCAGTGTAGAGTCCTTGCTACTGGAGCCTTTCCCTGCCGCAGGAAAGAGCCTGGCAGCTCCCTTCTGCTGGAGCCATCCCCTGCCGCAGTGAAAGGTTTTGGCAGCAATGAAAGGCTCCAGCAGCTCCCCTCTGCAGGGAAAGACACATGTAGTCCACTGAAGTGTGGACACAGTTTGCTTTTCACTGGGGTGTGTAGCTACACGTAACCTGTGTGCCACCAAAAGTGGTGTGTATTGTAGACATAGCCCTGGTCTACGCTGGGGAGGAGGGGGGATCGATCTAAGATGCGCAACTTCAGCTACGAGAATTTAGTAGCTGAAGTCGACGTATCTTAGGTTGACTTACCTCGCGTCCTCACGGCACGGGGTTGACTGCTGCCGCTCCTCCGTCAACTCCACTTCCGCCTCTCGCCGCAGTGGAGTACAGGAGTTGACGGCAGAGCGATCGGGGATCAATTTATCATGTCTACACTAGACGCGATAAATCGATCCCCGAAAGATCAATCACTATCCAGTGGATAGTGTAGACGTACCCATAGCTGTTGATTCTGGAATACGTAGTTGTTTCTGGATCCCTTGCTTTACTCTCTTCAGGTTGAGTACAGGGGACTCAGGATTATACTTGCTGGATACCACACTGCTGGGCGCTATGTAAAAACCTAAAATAGAACACCTCTGTAACTTCAAACTCTGAGTTAGATCATCTCATCCAATGTCGTTTGTTAGTGAGTCAGGTCTGTGTTTGACTGGATTGATACATGTGGATGTGCTGTGCTTTACACATAGTGCCTTTTACCCAGCCATTGCTTTGGTAGATTAGTCCATCCATTGCCTTGTGCTTGTGTCAAACCACAAAAAACTTCAGTGCCTGCATCTCTCTCTCTTCCTGAAGTAAACGAGATGCCACAGTTAAGCAGGACACTCCTTGTCTGGGCGGTTACACCATGTAAAACGTGTTCTTTCTAATTCACTTAAAACGCAAGCACTTGAAGCAGCTGAATTCTCTCCAACAAGAAGTGACACTGTCAGGAGCTTTGAGAGCAGCCAAGGGATCTGCATTCCCTCCTGGAAAAAGTGGCCAGTGGTTGCTGAGAACTATTGGGTGGGAGGAAATGGGGGATTAAGTGAGTTGTGATTGATTCCTGACGTTGCCAGCGTTCTCTGGGATTTAAACACACACACACACCAACAGGGAGTTTTCCTTAGCGGTTTTCCTTTAGGCAAAAGACAGTAAAACCACTGTTGATCTGGAGGCAGAACTGAGAGAAGGAAGCAATGACCTTGTACAGAAGAAGTGGCTTATAGCTCTGACAGGGTCCTGTGAGGAAAATGCAGCCTAGTGGCCTTGCCAGTTGGTGTTTACTCCCGATAAGGAGAATCAAAAGTGAGTTGCTGATTGTGAAGGGAGAGGGGAGGGAAGGGAAGCAATAGAGAGATTGTCTCAGACTCAGGTCAGACCAATGGGAAGGGAACCTGTGGGAGATTAAGGACAGGTTCTGATTTCTGCATTCCCTCCAACACTGAGTTTAGCAACATGTTTTGAGTATAAAAGTGCCGACCTGATGCTAGCCTCCTCCAGAGGTGGGCCTGCTTATTTCTTTCTCACCGTTTGAATTCCATTTGCACTTAGGAATACTCAAAGGATAAGAAAAACCTCACCACTGCGAGGGGCTGATTTCTCATAGCTGCATGGTCAAGCACCACATCAGTTTATCTGGCCCTGCTGTTTTGACTCTGAGGATTTGGTTGTGAGCTGAGACATTTCCTTTGGGATAGATCTCTCTCTGCTTGTTAAGGCTTTAATTTTAGTAATAGTAAAGTCATGTGATAGGTTGGAATCCTTTAATAGTAAGGATAGAAGGCAGTTTCCCCAATGGACAGAAAAGTATATGCTGTATGGTTTTGTCTCTGCTAGTTAATTTCACATGGGGCTCCCATAAGATGGGGTTTGACTGTTTCCTGAGGAGCCCTGCACTTGGAAAGGCATTCGCTATGGATTACTTTGATATTCTGCTGTGAGCTGCACCTACTATTCCTCTGATCTCCCCTGGGCCTTATGTGGGTACATAAGAATGGCCATACTGGGTCAGACCAAAGGTCCATCTAGCTCAGTATCCTGTCTTCTGACAGTGGCCAATGCCAGGTGCCCCAGAGGGAATGAACAGAACAGGTAATCATCAAGTGATCCATCCCCTGTCGCCCATTCCCAACTTCTGGCAAACAGAGGCTAGGGACACCATCCCTGCCCATTCTGGCTAATAGCCATTGATGGACATATCCTCCATGAATTTATCTAGTTCTTTTTTGAACCCTGTTATAGTCTTGGCCTTCACAACATCCTCTGGCAAGGAGTTCCACAAGTTGACTGTGCATTGTGTGGAAAAAAATACTTCCTTTTGTTTGTTTTAAACCTGCTGTTTATTAATTTCATTTGGTGGCCCCTAGTTCTTGTGTTATGAGAAGGAGTAAACAACACTTCCTTATTTACTTTCTCCTCACCAGTCATGATTTTATAGACCTCTATCATATCCCCTCTCAGTCATCTCTTTTCCAAGCTGAAAAGTCCCAGACTTATTAATTGCTCCTCATGTAGATGCTGTTCCATCCCCGCAATCATTTTTGTTGCTTTTTTCTGAACCTTTCCAAATCCACTATATCTTTTTTGAGATGGGGCGACCACATCTCCATGCAGTATTCAAGATGTGGGCATACCATGGATTTATACAGAGGCAATATGATATTTTCTGTCTTATTATCTATCTCTTTCTTAATAATTCCCAACATTCTGTTCGCTTTTTTGACTGTTGCTGCACATGAGTGGATGTTTTCAGAGAACTATCCACAATGACTCCAAGATCTCTTTCTTGAGTGGTAACAACTAATTTAGACCCCATCATTTTATATGTATAGTTGGGATTATATTTTCCAATGTTCATTACTTTGCATTTATCAACATTGAATTTCATCTGCCATTTTGTTGCCTAGTCACCCAGTTTTGAGAGATTCTTTTGTAGCTCTTTGCAGTCTGCCTGGCACTTAACTATCTTGAGCAGTTTTGTATCATCTGCAAATTTTGCCACTTCACCGTTTACCCCTTTTTCCAGATCATTTATGAATATGTTAAATAGGACGGGGCCCAGTACAGACCCCTGGGGTACACCACTATTTACCTGTCTCCATTCTGAAAACTGATCATTTATTCCTACCCTTTGTTTCCTATCTTTTAACCAGTTACCGATCAATGAGAGAACCTTCCCTCTTATCCTAGGACAGCTTACTTTGCTTAAGAGCCTTTGGTGAGGGACCTTGTCAAAGGCTTTCTGAAAATCTAAATACACTATATCCACTGGATCCCCCTTGTCCACATGCTTGTTGACCCCCATCAAAGAATTCTAATAGATTGGTGAGGCATGATTTCTCTTTATAAAAACCCTGTTGACTCTTCCCCAACAAATTATGTTCATGTATTTGTGTGACAATTTTGTTCTTCACTGTAGTTTCAACCAGTTTGCCCGGTACTGGAGTCAGGCTTACCAGCCTGTAATTGCCGGGATCTCCTTAGGAGCCTTTTTTAAAAATTGGCGTCATATTAGCTATCCTCCAGTCATTTGGTACAGAAGCTGATTTAAATGATAGGTTACAGACGACAGTTAGTAGTCTTGCAGTTTCACATTTGAGTTCCTTCAGAACTCTTGGGTGAATACCATCTGGTCCTGGTGACTTATTACTGTTTAGTTTTCAATTTGTTCCAAAACCTCCTCTAATGACACCTCAATCTGGGACAGTTCCTCAGATTGGTCCTATTTACCACTTAATTGCCATCAGTGGTAAATAGGACCAATGGTCAATGATGGGATGTTAGAAGTTACTACAGAGAACTTTTTCCTGGGTGTCTGGCTGGTGAGTCTTGCCCAGAAGCTCGGGGTTCAGCTGATCGCCATACTTGGGGTCGGGAAGGAATTTTCCTCCAGGGTAGATTGGCAGAGGCCCTGGAGGTTTTTTGCCTTCCTCTGCAGCATGGGGCACGGGTCACTTACTGGAGGATTCTCTGCATCTTGAAGTCTTTAAACCATGATTTGAGGACTTCAGTAGCTGAGACATAGGTGAGAGGATTATTCCAGGAGTGGGTGGGTGAGATTCTGTGGCCTGCATTGTGCAGGAGGTCAGACTAGATGATCATAATGGTCCCTTCTGACCTTAAAGTCTATGAGTCTATGAGTCTATTTGTCACCTAAAATGCATGGCTCAGGTTTGGGAATCTCCCTCACATTCTCAACCATGAAGATCGATGCAAAGAATTCATTTAGTTTCTTTGCAGTGGCCGTATCGTTTTTGAGTGCCCCTTAAGCATCTCGGTCATCCAGTGGCCCCACTGGTTGTTTAGCGGGCTTCCTGCTTCTGATGTACTTAACATTTTTTTGCTATTACTTTTTGAGTCTCTGGCTAGCTGTTCTTCACATTCCTTTTTGGCCTTCCTAATTATATTTTTACACTTAATTTGCCAGAGTTTATGCTCCTTTCTATTTTCTTTATTAGGATTTAACTTCCACTTTTTAAAGGATGCCTTTTTGTCTCTCACTGCTTCGTTTATTTTGTTGTTTAGCCACGGTGGCTCTTTTTTGGTTCTCTTACTATGTTTTTTAATTTGGGGTAATGCATTTAAGTTGAGCCTCTATTATGGTGTCTTCAAAACGCTTCCATGCAGCTTGCAGGGGTTTTACTTTTGGTGCTGTTCATTTTAATTTCTGTTTAACTAACCTCCTCATTTTTGTGTAGTCCCCCTTTCTGAAATTAAATGCTACAGTGTTGGGCCGCTATGGTGCTTCCTCTGCCACAGGGATGTTAAGTTTAATTTTATTATGCTCACTGTTACCAAACGGTCCAGCTATATTTACCTCTTGGACCTATTCCTGTGCTCCACCTAGGACTAAATCAAGGATTGCCTCTCCTTTTGTGGGTTCCAGGACCAGCTGCTCCAAGAAGCAGCCATTTAAGGTGTCAAGAAACTTTATCTCAGCATCCCTTCCTGAGGTGATATGTACCCAGTCTATATGGGGATAGTTGAAATCCCCCATTATTTATTGAGTTTTTTATTTTAATAGCCTCTCTAATCTCCCTGAGCATTTCACAGTCACTATCACCTTCCTGGTCAGGTGGTCAGTAATATATCCCTACGGCTATAATCTTATTATTAGAGCATGGAATTACTATCCATAGAGATTCTATGGTACAGTTTGGTTCATTTAAGATTTTTACTTTATTTGATTCTACAGACTTGGGCTCGTGCTACAGGGCTAAAAATAGCAGTGTAGACGTTACTGCTTGGTCTGGAGCCCAGGGTCTGAGACTCTCCCCGCTTCCTGGGTCTCAGAGCCTGTGCTCCAGCCCATGTGGGAACATCTGTGCCGCTATTATTAGCCCTGTAGTGCAGGCCCCATGTGCAAGTCGCTTGACCTGGGCTCTGAGAGTCACTGCCACAGGGTTTTTTCCATCAAGTGCATAGAATAGGAATTAATTCAAGGAAGTTCTAGGGCCTGTATTATACAGGAGGTCAGACTCACTGATCACATTCGTCATTTCTGGCCTTGGAATTTGTGAATCCATTAATCTGAACATTAAATATTCCCATTTTGTATAAGTAATCAATTTAATAGGTCCTAGCTGACCAGAACCATTACTATTCAGGGATTGTTTGCTTGCAAATGTTACTATAATTGGGAGAGAGGCTAGCTGCATTCCAGGAAGCTCTTACTTAGAACCTCCAGAGTTACGGACACCTGGGGAGTGGAGTTGTTTGTAACACTGAACAAATGAGGTGTGTGGTTGACTGATCAGTTCATAACTCTGATGTTCATAACTGTGAGGTTCTACTATACATCACAGTAAGGGAGGCCTTTCTGGGTTTATTGACCTCTAGGGGTTAAAATGAAAATAACCCTATACGAAGCAGAGCCCTGTTGCATGAGAAGTGAGGTCAATGTTTGTCCTTGGTGAGTTCGGATTGAGAAGATCATCTTGCCAAGACCTCATAGCCTGGCTGTTCACCGCCTGTGGTTATTAGCTGGGGGAGGGACGGAGGGGGCGGGAGAGGGTGTGTGTGTGTGTGTGTGTGTGTGTGTAGGGGAGAACATGAGAGCTATTAAAAGTTAAACACTGGTACATTTGTCACCATGTAGAGCAGATGGTGATGCTGTTCCATTGTACATGGCGTAATCCATTAGTCCAGATGAGTCTTGAAGCATTTAAAAACTTTGAATCAACGGAGATGATTGTGATCAGGCCCACTTTATCATCTTGACTTACAGCATTTTCTCCTCAAGGGCATTTAAAACAATGGAGTATAGCTTTCAGATTTGTAAAATGCCACCTTATTATCCTATTAGTCAATTATGCTGTTGAGGAGCAGGCATAAGTGACAGTATGGCAGATTACAGCAATCCATTTGCAGTTCCCATAGTCTTGTACCGCATATCATCAGGCTGTTTAAATTTAATGATCGGTTTTTGCATGTGTGTTGGTGCAGTTAAAGTTGTAATCAAAATGTTTAGGAAAACCCCTACTGACCTGTATAAATACTCCCTTCTACAACATAGCTTAATGTCTTCTTGTAATCTTTATAAGCAGAGCTGACTCACTAATTAGGGGAAGTAACCCGCTCTGGAAATATTTTTTACCACTGTATGAAGTTTAGAGGAATAAAAGTTGCTGGATGCACAGCACTTGGGTTCTCCTTTGGTGCTGTTTTCCCAGCAGCCACCTGCCCAAATGAGGTGAAGAAAAGTGAGGAAAAAGCTGAAATTGGTAAATTGCATTTGCAAGGCAGAATGGCTCAGGGGTTGGAGGTCACATCTGAAAGATGTGAATGGTGAGCTTCCTCCATAGTGGCTGCTGCTAGCACCAGCATGCAAGGAAGGGTAAGGTCCAGGACCCCAGTTAGCACTTAAGGCAATGATAGGCCCATAGTCTTCTCTGCTCCTGCCTGATTAGGAATGAAAAAGATTCCTCCTTGCCCTCTCTTCCTCCTCCACTTCAGAATTCCATCCATTGTGTTCCTGTCATGTTGCTGGGTTGTTTTTAAACTGCATTTGTCTTTCTGCTCCTTGTTGAAAAACTTATCTATAGAATTTCAATGTTCTGTTGTAACTCTTCCTTTTTGCATGCTTGTTTGTTGCATTTGTTGTCTTTGTTTTGCCAGCAAACTCTCTCCCCCCACCCCAATTATATTAATTTACAAGGGAAAGTTTCTGATATGGCATTTTCTGGGACTGGTTTTGTTTCACATGCAGCTGCTTCTCCCCACCGATCACACACGTCCTTATGCTGGGTTTGCAAGAAAGGGGTGGCAAGGTGACAGTATACACAAAGGACCTGATAGTGTCTGTGCAAAAGATTGAAATTCATAATCCTGACCTTGCTTACTAGACAAGAGGTATGGGGTTTCTCTGGGTCAGATGAATACTGTCAGGTTTAGACTGAGATGTTGCTAGTTAATGAGTAGTAGAATATAAAAGTGTGCTTCAGGGAATAAATAGTTCAGTTTACACTCTACAATAAGGTTCATAATAAGACAAAGGCTGTTACTTTCAGCAAAACCAAGGGCATCAGAAAAGATTTTCCTGGAGCTGTTAACCAAGGGTCATATCATTTAATCATATCCATATTGGGAATATATCACAAAAAATATAATGGATGAATGTATTATCTGGCTTAATTATGAAATCAAAAAAGCCACTTTCCCTTCATTTACAGATTATTAGCAGCATTGCCCATGTGGTGTGTGACTGCATGTTGTTGTTGTTGGCGTCCGTTAGTCTCGAGAGACGATGGATATGCGCCCATGGGGAATGTTTAGTTGATGGTTGTGCAGCGTCTGTTGTGGCTGTGGAGCCCCACACGAGAGTGGCAGTCTCGATTGCATTTGCTGCATTTGAAGGCGGTGTCAGCTGTGGGTTGGAGCCGTTGCTTCCTTTTTTTTTTTCCGTTGAACCTGCTTTTCCTCGGCAAGCTGCCGCAGCTTGTCTTCACCAGTTTTCAATCCAGTAGTCAGAGCGTGTCTCCATCTGCATCTGTCCTGGGTGAGCTCTTCCCAGCTGTTGATGTCGATTTGAACAGTCTTCAGGTCCCTCTTATAGACATCCTTGAAGCGAAGGTGGGGCCGTCCTGTAGCTCTATTTCCGGAGGCAAGTTCGGCATCCAACAGGTCTTTGGGGATCCGTCCATCTTCTATGAGACTTAGATGGCCAAGCCATCTGAGGCGACGTTGACGGAGGAGAGTGAACATGCTGGAGATCTTGGCACGTTCCAGCACCTCGTTGTTTGTTATTCGATCACTCCAAGTGATCCCGAGTATGCGACGGAGGCAGCGCATGTGGAAGGCATTCAGTCTCTTTTCTTGCGAAGCGTAGGGGGTCCAAGTTTCGCTGGCGTAGAGAAGAGTGTTTAGCACACATGCGCGGTACACAGCGACCTTTGTGTTGATGGTCAGCATGTTGTTGTTCCACACTCTCTGTGACAAACTGGCCAAAATTGTGAAGGCCTTGCCGATTCTACGGTTGATCTCAGGGTCCAGTGAGAGGTTGTCTGTGATGGTAGATCCGAGGTAGGTGAACTGACTGACCACCTCTAGCACATAGTCATTGATGGCAATGCTTGGATGTTCTGCATCCTGGGCCATAACTTTGGTCTCCTGAAGACTGATTGTCAACCCGAACTCTTCGCAAGTTCTGGAAAAGCAGACTGCATGTAAGTCTGGTATATTTAGCATACATTTTCCTTAAAAGGACCCTGGCAGCTTGGAAATTCCGTCAGTTGGAAAAGTATGAGCTAAAGGGACCCCATCAACTTAAACATCACAGTGTTTTACCTACTCTTGATACAAGTAACACCTAAGATTACTAATAACTGAAAGAGCAAAGAGAGGAAATATTTTTCTCAATTTTTTTTTTTTTAGTATATTGACTTTGGGTGAAACCCTTAAATCTCAAGGTCTTGTACTGGGCCTCTGCTCAGGAATGAATTTCACCTGGAGTGCATCTGATTGTATTTTGTGTATAGTCTATATAATTGTTTTCCCTGTGTAGCCAGTCAGTTAGTTTCTGACTCATGATTGTATGAGGGTCTTTCACACACAAATGGGAGAGAGAACCTTTAAAAAAAAAAAAAGTGATTGTAAAATCCCAGAAAAAAACAGTAGGACTTTGAGGCAGGTGCAGTATATGCAACTACTTCTAAAACATTACTGTTGAACTATCAAGTTGATGGTATCACTTTCACAGTAGTTTCAGATACTACACCTGTCTAGCGTCCCCTTGCCAGTTTTTATGGTTTTCTGATCTTTTTTTTCTTGTTGACGTTGTTGTGTGAAAGACCCCCACAAAGAAAAAAGAAAAGGACTGACTAGTTTCTTCCAGCCATTGAAGCTAATTCTACATATTGTGGTTTCAAATACACATCATAAATAAATTGAACAGAGACAAACTATTATTTTCTGGTTTCTTTCAAGTACAATAATCGTAGGTTCTACTTGTAACACCTGTTGATAAGCACTTGTCTCTGAAAAGTGTGGTTTTATGTTGTCAGTATCTCTTTTAGAATATAATAGTGTACTCAGATGGAGGAGAAACTGAGTGTTTTTGTGGTGGTGCCAGTGGTGACATATGCCCAACTGAATGCACCCCGTTTTCAGGAGAAATGTGAAAAGGAAGTGAGTGATTATAAGTAACATGGAGTTCTATATTATGTACTTACCTGGCCTCCACTATTGTAGTGTCTGAACACTACATTATTGATGTATCAATCCTCACGACAGCCCTGTCAGGTAGGAAAGAGCTATTGTCCCCATTTTACAGATGGGGAACTGAGATACAGAGAGACGAAATGGCTTACCCAAGATCACACATGAGGTCTGTGGCAGAACACGGGGTTGAACTCCCAAGCTCCAGGTGAGCGCTCTAACAAGCAGACTATCCTTCATCTCCAAGGTAGACATGATAGGAACAGAAGATGAAAGTCTTTCCAGAATAAGTTGGCTACTAAGAGTGCACTGTCAGGAGTTACGAAGCTTTTGAAAAGGAAAATCTGGGTTCTTTCTCAGTATTTCATCCTGTCAAATAGGAGATCTATATTTGCTGCAATGACATTCACTTTCATAGCACTGCTTTTAAGCTGGCACGGAGATGCTAAAACCCTTCGCTAATTCATTTTTTTAAAGGTTTATTTTTTTAATTCAGCTTTTCTTTAAAAGCTAAATAAGAATACAAATGTAATGAAAACTGTGACTTTAAATGTGTTGAAAAGAATTTTAAACTGCAAGTGGAAAAATTTAGAACACGAGACACAAACATCTATATAATCTATTTACCTATAATAAAATATTACATTTATAATCCATGTGACAGTCATTGCTCCTCAGCCAAGGTTGAGTTGAGTTTTGCACTTGAAAGAGATTCAATCTCTTTGTTCCTCTTCCAAATTGAGAAAAACAGTCAAAATCTGGGGGAAAAAATTGTGAACTGGAAAATTTCTTTTCTTTTCAATTCCAACCATTTTAATTTACATTTTAATTTTAATTTATCATTAAAATATTGAAATGAGATGGTTTGACAATTTTGAAAATTAATTGAAACTGACCCTTTCCCTCAGAAAGGTTAAGTTTTTGCAAATCAACATTTTCCAACAAAAAAGTTTCATTGAAAAATTTCCGACCTGTTCTAAACATGAATAGTCTCTTACAGCACTTTCTTTTAAAATACAGAATGAAATTTCAGAGAATTTTCAAGTAAATCCATTAATTAGCTAATTTGAAAATTGGTCCTTTAAGAAATTTAATGCTGTTGTGAGACCTTTTTTTGTTTTCTAATGAGCTCAATGGAATAACAAAGTCCCTTCAAATTTTACAGATCATTAAAACCTTGTGATATCTTGTGCATAGGATTTGTTGGAAGAAATCAGGTTGCTATAAAGCTAAAATGAGTAGCTACCCTTTCCATCACATTCTGAGTGATGAAATATTGGATTGGATTCCAAGGGATGGACTGCATGCAGGAATGATGGCAGTGTAGTTAATCTTAGTTGATGACTGGTATTCTGGGGATCTGAGTTCTGTAGCCCACAGACTTCCTGAGTGACCTTGGACAGAACATTTAGGCCAACATTTTCAAGTGCCCAGTGTCCATTAATTTTAGGTGCTTCAGTTTTGGGTGTGCACATTGAAACATCTTGGATCTGATTTTTAGAGGTACCCAAACCTCCAGTTGACTTCACTTGGAGTTCTGGGCGCTCAGCACCCTCTGAAAATCAGGCCCCACATGTGTCAAATCAATACCGACACATCTACAGTTACAGGCACTTCTGAAAATAGGGGCCTTAAACCTCTTTTTGTTTGTTTTTGCTACTTGTTTATAGGGATAACCATACTGTTCTATGATCCAGAGATATCATGTATCCATTAATGCTGGTAGAAATACACACAGTTATTATTAGTTGCTCTCCTTATAATGTCACTAATACTTTGTTGTTACCAGGGATTTTCCAGTTCAGATTTTCACAATAGATTTATTTTTTTATCCAATGTCATGTTTGAGTAACATTTTTCTTCATGTTCAAATGGTGGGACCAATTTCTGTGGCGTTTCAATTTGAGCTAAAACTGATTAGCACTTTCTGAAGAGTATGCAAATTGTGCTAATCAAGGGAAATCGAGCCAGGTGTGTTATCTGTTGGCTGCTGAGTAGAACAGACTTAACCATAAAGGGAATTTTTTGTTTAATCAATCAAGAGATGTACAGCTTTACAAACTACAACTCAGCGCTGTTCAAGTATTTGAACAGAGTCCGCGCCATGGAGAAATGGTTTCAAGTGGCACATATAGCTAGAAATGGTGGGACTGGAAAGAAATTAAGAAAAGATCATTTTTTCTTTTTCCTGTACTGTGCGATGGTAGAGGAAAGAATGAGCTACTTCATTTTGCTTCTGAGTAAGGTTTTTCAGCTGAAATGTATATAATTTTGAATAGGGCTGTCAATTAATCGCAGTTAATTCACACGATTAACTAAAAAAATAATCAATTGTGATTAATCGCAATTTTAATAGCACTGTTAAAAAATAGAATACCAACTGAAATTTATTAAATATTTTTGGATGTTTTTCTACATTTTCAAATATATTCATTTCAGTTACAACACAGAATACAAAGTGTACAGTTCTCATTTTATATTGTTATTTTTATTACAAATATTTGCACAGTAAAAAACAAAACAAAATAAATAGTATTTTTCAGTTCACCTCATACAATACCATAATGCAAGCTCTGTATCATGAAAGTGCAACTTACAAATGTAGATTTTTTTTTGTTACATAACTGCACTCAAAAACAAAACAGTGTAAAACTGTAGAGGCTACAAGTCCACTCAGTCCTACTTCTTATTCAGCCAATCGCGTCACCTGAAAGTGAGAACAGGCATTCACATGGCACTTTTGTAGTCGGCATTGCAAGGTATTTACGTGCCAGCTATCCTAAACATTCGTATGCTACTTCATGCTTCCACCACCATTCCAGAGGAGATGTTTCCATGCTGATGAGGCTCGTTAAAAAATAATGCGTTAATTAAATTTGTGACTGAACTCCTTGGGGGAGAATAATATGTATCCTGCTCTGTTTTACCTACATTCTGCCATATATTTCACGTTATAGCAGTCTCGGATGATGACCCAGTATATGTTGTTTTAAGAACATTTTCACTGCAAATTTGACAAAACGCAAAGAAGGTACCAATGTGAGATTTCTAAAGATAGCTACAGCAGTCAACCCAAAGTTTAAGATTCTGAAGTGCCTTCCAAAATCTGAGAGGGATTAGGTGTATAGCATGCTTTCAGAAGTCTTAAAAGAGCAATACTCTGATGTGGAAACTACAGAACCCGAACCACCAAAGAAGAAAATGAACCTTCTGCTGGTGGCATCTGACTCAGATAATGAAAGTGAACATGCATCGGTCTGCACTGCTTTGTATCGTTATCAAGCAGAACCCCTCAGTAGCATGGATGCATGTCCTCTAGAATGGTGGTTGAAGCATGAAGGGACATATGAATCTTTAGAGCATCTGGCATGTAAATATCTTGTGACGCCAGCTACAACAGTGCCATGTGAATGCCTGTTCTCACTTTCAGGTGACATTGTAAACAAGAAGTGGGCAACATTATCTCCTGCAAATGTAAACAGACTTGTTTGTCTGAGCGATTGGCTGAACAAGAAATAGGACTGTGAGGACTAGTAGGCTCTAAAGTTTTACACTGTTTTATTTTTGAATGCAGTTATTTTTTTGTATATAATTCTACATTTGTAAGTTCCACTTTCATGATAAAGAGATTGCACTACTGTACTTGTATGAGGTGAATTGAAAAATACTATTTTTTTTGTTTTTATAGCACAAATATTTGTAATCAAAAATAAATATAAAATGAGCACTGTACATGTGTTCTGTGTTGTAATTGAAATTAATATATTTGAAAATGTAGAAAACATCCAAAATATTTAAATAAACGCTATTCTATTATTAACAGTGCGATTAATCACAATTAATTTTTAATCGCTTGACAGCCCTAATTTTGAAGATAATTTGCTGAACTAGGTTTTTGGGGATATGTTGCTTAATTATGCCTAAGGCTAAGATTTTGTCACGGATATTGTTAGTAAAAGTCATGGACAGGCCACGGGCAATAAAGAAAAATTAATGGAACCTGTGACCTGTCCGTGACTTTTACTAACAATATCTGTGACAAAATGGGGATCTGTGGCTCCCCACACCACTTGGAGCATGGCAGCTGGGCGTTGGCTAGGAGCTCTGGGGGTCCCCACCGTGGGTTGGGTGTTGGAGCTCTGGGGTCCATGGGTTATGCCTGCAGCAGCTGGAGGCCATGGGGTATGCCTGCAGCTCCGGGGGTCCCCAGTTGCCTGTGGGGGCCAGGAGCTGTGGGGTTCCCCCGCGGTCCACAGCTCTGGGGGCCTGCAGTGGCGGGGAGCTCGGGGGTTCCCCCCCCGCTGCCCGCGACAGCCGGGAACTGTGGGGTGCCCCCACCGCCAGCAGCTCCAGGGGCCCCTACCACCTGCTTCAGCTGGGAGCTCAGGGGTTCCCCCGCCGCCCCCAGTGGCTGGAAGCTGCTGGGTAACCCCACTGCCTGCGGCTACAGGTTGAAGTCACGGAAATTGCTGTAAGTCACAGACTCTGTGACTTCTGCGATCTCCATGACTAAATTGTAGCCTTAATTAGGCCCTCCCCCTTATGTCCTCCCCTCGTTTGGTGCGGAATTGCTATGCTGCTTGTGCTTATACTTGATGGTTTAATGCAGCGTATAAGAGGTGCTGCCATGAAAAGTTGAATAACAGTTGGTTTTATTCTTTAAGTGTGAAAACAGATTTTAAAGAAACTTCAGACCAGAAGCTTGCTGTCTGAAACATATGGTCAATTTTCAAGCAGAGTAATTTATTAATCTCTATTCAAGTAAGCAGGAACCTACTGAGATTCTATTTTTCAAGCTTGATCTAAAATGAGAGAGAAGGAGAAACAAATTTCTGAAAGAAAATGAATCATTTGACATGTCCATGTTCTTTCACCTGCTGCCCCTGTACAAGCTTATTGGTTCGGGTGCAGTGATCACAGGAGTGGCAACAAAAATTATAATTTCAGTCATATTTCGGGGGAACTGAAATCTGCCCATGCAGGGACTAATAGAGTGTTTGACTCACAGAAGAGTCCATTCAGAACTGACTGTGGCTGATCTTTTAAAGCTGTCAAAGAGCTGTCCGTCCATTGACTCGTACTACAGTTGATCTCTGGTCTCTTAAGAGACACTTAATTATACAAGCAGGCTGCATGCCTCACTGGTATTCAGTATTCATTTACCCAGCATGCACTACAGGAAGCAAATCCATTCAACAGGTGCTTAGTTATAGTAGCCTACTATTGCATTGCTTCTTGGCTGGCTGTTTGCCTACTACTGGGGTAACCCCATGTAATCCTAGCAGAGTGGGAAAACCATCATGATGAAGTGCATCAATAGACATATATTTATGAAAGAGCCAGAAGGCTGCAGAGACGGAGCTGACTGAAGTGTTGAGCTCCAACCTTTGGAGTTGCTGACATGCGGTATATAGTGTGGCTCTGATGCTTTGCATGAGTGCCTGTCGTTCATCTGTTTTACAGCATATACCATTTGCAATGAGATAATGACATTTTGCATTGACATTTGGGTATTGGCGCATCAAATGATTGTTCACCTGATTGTTGAATATTAATCTCGGCCTATGATATAGGGTTTACCAGAAGAATTTGGCTTTTATTTGAATAAATCACTGTCCCTCATCTTTCTGTGCTTACCAGCAGCCTTGTAAACTACAGATTATTTTCTGGCCATTTTCAAAAACTGAATTTTTACCTATAGCAGTTTAAGTGGTAGAGGCCAGTGCCTTTAAAAAAAATTAAAAAGTGGACTTCACCAACAAATAAAACCAGGTCTCTAGACACGCAGCATTGTTGCCACCTAACTTTTAAAAATATAGCCAGTTGCTGGACATCAGGTTAAAAAAAAATAGCTTGGACCAGGGTTAGCTCTTTTCCATGGGATTTTGTTGCCTCATCTCGTTACAATATCATTTTTGAGGCTGCATCATGCCACCAGTTTTGTAAGCAGAATTCCCCATTGAAGTCATAGAAAATTCATCTTAAAAACTGATGGCATGATTTGGCCCATTATTCATTATTAGTAGACATCATCACTTTGCATAGAACTTTATGGGAATAAAATGACATGCTCCACTCCAGTGTAGGTGATTTATTTGAGCCTGATGTCTGATGTTAGACTTCTTGAATGGCAGTTGTGTGGTTTCTATTTCTGTTTAAATTCAGAGGGACAGTTTGTGTGTATAAAGTGACTTGCGTGTCAGTGTCTGCACCCTCAATTCTGATTCCTGGAGACTCTGGGCATTCAGCAACTTGCAGGATCAGGCTCTAAAGTACACAAAAATGTAATAGCCTTACATGTTCATGTTACTACTAAAGATCCGTAAATTCCTATTTATAGCAGAACGCCTTTGGAGTCCACTTTTTATTATGACGTATTATGTTACACAGTTGTTTCGGGGCTTCCTTTTAGTTTCTGCAGGAAGTGGGAACTGCCAGACTGACTCAAACCCATGGTCCATCTAGTCCAGTATCGTGCTCTAACAGAGGAAGGTGCAAGAAACCCTGCAGTAGGCAGATGTGGGGTAATCTGCCCATAAACGCATCCCCTTAATCCTCAGTATACAGGCATTGTTTCAAGGGATGATACACAAGGTTTTATGTGCCTCCCAATGCTCTTTTTGATGGGGGGAAGGGGGAGGTGAAGACAGCCAGAAATGATTTATTTATTAATATTTATTTATTTGGTATGGCAAACTAGTTTGATGGTGACAGGTTTCAGAGTGGTAGCTGTGTTTCTGTATCAGGAAAAACAACAAGGAGTCCTTGTGGCACCTTAGAGACTAACAAATTTATTTGGGCATAAGCTTTCGTGGGCTAAAACCTACTTCATGAGATGCATGGAGTGAAAAATACAGTAAGCAGAATATATATCACAGCACATGACCTTGGGAGACAGGCCAGTCCTCGCTTACAGACAGCCTCCCAACCTGAAGCAAATACTCACCAGCAACTACACACCACACAACAAAAACACTAACCCAGGAACCAATCCCTGCAACAAACCCCATTGCCAACTCTATCCGCATATCTATTCAAGGGACACCGTCATAAGACCTAACCACAATAGCCACACCATCAGGGGCTTGTTCACCTGCACATCTGCCAATGTGATATATGCCATCATGTGCCAGCAATGCCCCTCTGCCATGGACATTGGCCAAACCGGACACTCTCTATGCAAAAGAATAAATGGACACAAATCAGACATCAAGAATTGTAACATTCAGAAACCAGTAGGAGAGCACTTCAATCTCCCTGGACACTCAAGAACAGACTTAAAAGTGGCAATTCTTCAACAAAAAAAGTCAAAAACAGACTCCAATGAGAAACTGCAGAACTGGAATTAATTTGCAAACTGGACACCATCGAATTAGGCCTGAATAAAGACTGGGAGTGGATGGGTCACTACAAAAAGTAATTTTCCCTCTGCTGATACTCACACCTTCTTGTCAACTGTTGGAAATGGGCGACGTCCACCTTTATTGCATTGGCTTTGGGAGCACTACAAAATTAATTTTCCCTCTCTTGATAGTCACCCCTTCTTGTCAACTGTTGAGAATAGGCCACTTCCACCTTAATTGAATTGGCCTCGTTAGCATTGACCCCCCCACTTGGTAAGGCACTTCCATCTTTTCATGTGCTGTGATATATATATATATATATTCTGCTTACTACATTTTTCACTCCATGCATCGAATGAAGTGGGTTTTAGCCCACAAAAGCTTATGCCCAAATAAATTTGTTAGTCTCTAAGGTGCCACAAGGACTCCTCATTGTTTTAGCTTGATGGTGATCTAGTAGTTGTGGATGAAAAAACTGCAGTGTGTGTGTGTGGTTTCCTCTAACACCCACAAATCACCACTCTGACCACTGAACTGCAACAGAGATTAGACTGGTGAAGGATTCTGTGCTGACTGTGAATTTTATGGCAGGGGAATGAGTCAGATTTATCAGCTGCTGAACAATTTGGTTTTCTCATGAAGTCCAAATTAAAAGAAAAAAGTTTCTCTGTTGCTCACTGTGGGCCACTTGAGTGTGAAATAAATTTGCTTCATTTGTTCACTTCTCATTATTGTGTTTCCTTTATTTATTTGTATAATAAGTATATGAATTCTGGGTTTGGCCCAATGCAGCATTAAAATGACTGATGAGAGGGGATGAAGTTGATGAATACACAAGGGGCTGTATTGCAATCATACCTTTTAAGTGCTTGGTGGTAGTTCAGCCTCACTTTGTTTGTTTTGATAGGCATCTGAGAGTTTTAGCTATTTCTGTAGTGCCTATCTTGGTAGCGCTTAAGGGCTTGATCCTGCAGACACTACGTACTTTCAAACTCTCAATATCATTGGCAAAACTGTCGGTAGTAATCATTGTAAGAGCAGTAAAGTGTTCTTAAGATTAGATTTTAAATCCTGTTCTCTGTTGTTTTACTCTCATTCGGGTCAGTGAATGGGGACATAAACTGCAGCTACCTTCTTATTTTCCATGGGTTGTATAGAGGATGCAAACTTTACCAGTCTCTAAAATGCCTAGATTTTAATAGCATTATAGAAGCATCATTGCAAAATATTACAGTGGCTGAAAGTAGTCATCACAAAATTTCAGCGCCCTAATACAAACTTGCACTGGTATGGCTGAATACTTGTGTCTGTTGCTCAGCATGTTGCTAAGAAACAGAAAGGCCTAGGATGGCCTTTTGAATTGCTAAGATTTTTCTCTCCAGTATTCTAATTCTTTTTTAATTGGTGCAGAGTAAAAAAGTCAAGAAGCTGTTGTTAAACCAGCCTTTTGGGGGCATTTTTTCGTCTGACAGTACAAAATGTCACATTAGTCTCAGGAGAATTTTCTAGCTGCAAACCAAAGTGCAGTCATCTGGGCACTGAAGAATAATTCCTTCAGAAAGGGATTTTTCTTTCCTCCAAGATGAGCAGCGTTGTTGGAAAAGTAATTCATGTTTGGGAGCTTCAGAATTTAAATGCTCAGCTGCTTTTGGCTGATAGAAAGCCACAGAGATAGAAATTAATATCCTGCCACCCACCCATCACCCCTAGTACAAGGCTGGATTCTGACATGTTAAAAATATGGAATTACAGACCTGGGTTCCTTATGGCTGAGCCAGCTATTAAATCTAACAGAAATCCAGCACAAGCTGTGAAAAGACTGAAGGGTAAAAATGTTTTCTTTAAGCTCTTTCTTGGCTAGCCAAACTCTTGCACTTTTCTTATAATAGCCTTTCTGCATTGCCCATTAATAACGTGGCATTTTCCAGACTGCCAGATAAATGAATGCTATGGGCAGAGGTGGGAAGTGAGAGTGTATCTGTAAATTATTATCCATTTCTAAAGGGTTAAGGACAGCCACTTTTAAAGGGCAAGCCTAGATTTCCACTCTTACTGAGAGAGGAAGCATGTAGGCAGATAATTCAGAAGTTGCTTCTGGAGTAGATAGTTTTCTTCCAGAAATAATTCTGATGGAAGCCCTCCAGTGGTTCTAATCCTGGCCCCACGTCTCCATTAATTAAGAGAATTCTCAAATGGTTCTTGTAAGAAACAAAATCCTAGTTTCAGAATTAGGTTTGATAACTTATTCCAGTGCATTCAGAGGCTCAATCACCATATTACCCTTACAGTCAATTTTGAATCAAGGTTAGTTGATAGAGAACTTAGAAAAATTACCAGACACTTACTAACCAGAGGATTAATAACCAAAGACTGGTATGAAAGATGAGGAAGATTCACCATCACCAAACAAGGGAATACCCTGCTGCAAGTGCAGGCCCTGATCCCTAGCTGCAGCAAGGAGAAGGATACTTGGAGAGGTGCCTACCTGAACCACTTCCCTGGGCTTCTGTCTTTCAGCTGAGCCACTGATAGTACATGTCTCTGATAAATGTTAAGCCTTCACACAGCACCAAATACCTCTGGTTGCTGGAAGAGAGAAGGGTTTTCTCTTCTTCCACCACTCCATAGCTTCCTGGATCTTTGAGGAATGGGGCAGAGGAGGGATGCCTTGCCATCCTCCTTTTTCCCCAGTGTCTAAAAGCGGTGGCATCTGTTGTATCTCACCCCTAGTTTTTACTTCTTGGGTGATCCTACCCCTGCAGAGCTCCAGTTCTTGCTCCTTCTCTGAGTTTTTTTCCAAGAATCGGTAGAGTGAAACTGGCATGATTCTTGTCAGTTCCATTGCTGCCCCAGGATTCTGAAGAGCAGCAGAGAAAATGCCATTCTTGTAAGTTTTACTTTCCTGGTATTTGAGAGCGCTGTGGGCATCAACAGAGGCATTTAAGTCTGTAGATTCAGGAAGTCAGCAGTGCACTGGTTCATATTCAGAAGGTTATCTTGACAACCATAGGGGCTATTAAAAAACAAAATTATAATAAAAGCTTAAATAAAACTGATATCTTAGCTCCCCCACATCTCAACCTGCTCCAGTAAGGCTTCCCTATTCTTCATATATTAGTGGCAAGAAGATTTTTCAAACCTGATTTAAAAGAGAGACTTTTACTTCAACACAGGTCAGTTCAAAAAATAGACTCCAGTGCTTGGTATTGACAGGCTAAAAGGTCCAGTACTTTTTCAAAAATGCAGTTAATTACCCAAAATGTTATATAATTTTTTCCCAAGTGGTGATAATGCAAGAAGCAATAACGTTAGTTAGCATGTACAGTTTGTGTCAGGGTGAATGTTCTAAGTGTGTCTCTTTGGTTAGCCATGTGTTGATTTCAGTCCTACATTTGTATTTCCATATGGTATTCACTTATTTCCTGTGCTCTGTCATCATTAGTCTAGTTCTAAGTATCATTACTGTAAAACTTCCCACTGAGAAATTTAAACATGAAGAGGCTTTCTGATCTCTTTAAAATAAATGGCTAAAAATAGACCTTGTGGGAACAGTTTTCCACTTCAAGAACAAAATCCTGCAAAAATGTTTTAATGCAGATTTGGGACCTAATTATTTTTTCTCACCCCAGAGTCACTGTAGTTTTTGCTACAGTGTGAACAGCAAGTCTATAAAACTGACTTCCACCCAGATAGAACCTCATCTTTTCCCCCTATGGTTCTGCTGAAAATTTTAAGTCTGCTTTTCCACCCCTCTTAGGGTGGCTTAGGGTCCTGCAGCTGATCCCTCATTAATTCGGTGACCTTCATTTATGTGATCAGGGAAAGGCCAGCTGTTTCAGCCAGACTGGCCTCCGGTTGTTACAAGAGTCAGTTTCTGCACTGGGCAAAGGTGATGTGTCTTAAAAAAAAAAATTGTGAGCGAGAGAGGCTGTAATTAAAATATGGTATTTCATGATAATCAGTCATTAGGTTAGCACTGGGAAGTGCCCAGCGTATTATCATGGTTTTAGCTTTGCCAAATGTACAGCAAAAATACAAGGAACATGTTGTCAAGAGTGTGTGTGTGTATTCCCCCCCCCAAAAAAGTTTGTTATTACAGGCAGTGGCTGCTTAGTAAGTCAGAGAAGTAAGGTATGTTGCTGGGTTAATTTCCCCCCCAAAGTCATACAGGTATGAGTTTCCTTCATGTCCAGGCTGCATAGACCACCGTGCAATACCATCTTCCTTCATTGTGAAGTAGATGTAATACCCCTCCCATTCTTACAGCTGGGATTATGGGACTTTCTCTGGCCAGGGGGTGTTTATGCAGAGCACAGATCACTTTGGAATGAATTGTCTAGTGTGCACTGGAACCTCTGAATATGTCAGACCGGCTCTCCTGTCTGTGTATATTGGTTATGTATATTTATGTTTATCTAAATCAACTCCTGCTAGTTGCTGAGCTAATGGAGCTGCTCTTAGAGAAGAAGGTTTTATTTGACTCCAGATACATGTGTACTATTGGCAGATCAATATGGAGGTATGAGATAGAATGCTCATGTATTTTAAAAGTCTACACAACAAAATATGCTAAGAACATTCCTATATAGCAGATGAGCATGTATGTAATTTTGTGGTATTTTATATATACACATCTGTGATTATATATAAATAAAAAACACATAAAATTGCAGGCATGCTTGTATGTATATAGTAATGTCCCTGTTGTCTTTTATAGCAAAGCCTTCTTAAAAAGATAATGCCAGCCATGGTGCACGTTACCACCATCTGATGCCTCTTTGGTGATGTGTGAAATTAGCTGGTGGTCTCAGCATTTATGTCTGCGTTCGAGTTGACCGATAGCCAAACTCTTGTTCAGTCTTAAGCGAGACAAGGACAGGTTGTACCACTACTGTCCCCACTGTAACTGCTTTACCATTGTTTCTGTTTATTCTGGTAGTACCTAGTGGCTCTAATGAAGTTCAGCAATGTGCTGGGCAGTAGACAAACACATAAGGAAAGACGCCCCCTGCCTCAAAATGGTTTTCTAAGTAGACCAGAGAGACACAGGAAAGAAGGAGAGAGAAAATATAATGCTCAAGCACCAGGGTGATGGTTGAGTAACATCATGTTAGTTCCATTTCTTTAGAGGAGAGTTTCTTCTTGCCTTGTTGCTTGTTTCTCCAATATGAAGCTCCCCACAACTGTTTATGCCTTCCCCTCCTCTAGACTAGATGATTATTTTATTATCATTTCCCTTGAAGTTGACTTGGAAACTGTCACGGCTGCAGAAGGCTCCTCAATATTATAGGTGCCTAAGAGCTGATGACCCCAGCCTTCAAGGTGGATAAGTCATGGGTGTAGCCAACTGAAGACCACAGCAGGCTTTAGCTCCCCATTAATAAATAAAAGAAACACTGATTTGGGGGACAAATTTTGTTATGGTACAAAACTGCTCACTGAAGCAGCTATTACTATTTTTTTAACTCGCTCCCTCCCCGCCCCCATTAAAAACAAAAGTTGTCTATGCCATTATTAATAAAGAACCACAATCTTTAGGTCTGTGTGCTCCAAGCCTTACTTCAGGAAATAAACCTTGGGCACTTCCAGATGATGTAATTTAGGTATGGCTGCTTAGTTTTAAATAGAAATTGCACAATTCCAGTTATGGGCAATGCCTCGTAAAACACTGACGATTCCCAAATTTTCCCATCCTCTACCCTTAAACTCCTGAAAAGGAAAATATTGAGTGAGTCTTGAATAACCTTGAGCTTGCCAAGCATATCTAAGAGCATATAAAGCTGTTTCTGAGATGGCAAGCTGAGTATTCGGAACACAATGTTCATGTGGTATGCAATGTGCATACCTACTCCAGCAAGGTAAAAAATTTCATTTCCTTTATTTGAAAAATGCAGAAGAAATTCTGCTCTCTTTACAGCCTCATCTATATTACTAAAGTAATTTATTGTGGCTGACATTGAAGCAGATGAAGAGGAGTATATTTTAATAGCTTAAGCTGTCACTAATACAGGAACCAGTTTTGATCAGAGACCTCTTTTAAGTTTCAGGATCTCTGCAAAATGTTAGCTTTATTTACAATCAGTGGCATATACAGTAAGAGTTTACTAATAACTAAATCAGTGTGCTGCTGTCTAGGTGTGTCACAGTTTGAAAATGCTATACGTAGGCAAGTATGTAAATAAGGGCGACTTACAAAACAAGAAAACTTTTCAGTGAAAAGAATAAACTACTCAAAAGTTTAAGTGAAGCTCTTTAACCACAGATCATGGGGAGAATTGGCCCTTTAATATTAAACAATGCCAACTCAGAAGCAAAATTTGGCACATGGCAACTAATAGTCACATGATGATATACTTCTTTTTCTCCTCTCATTTGTCTACGTAGCCTATTCTGGGTGAAAGTTAGTTTTGCAATGCACAGCTTAGTTACTGAAAGCCACAAGTGGCCTGGATTTAAGGCCAAAAGGGCTGGGTTGCTGTAGCAAATCAAAGAATAAAGATTTGAGAATATTTGTGGGTTTTTTGAAGTTTTATTTTGAATGAACAAGACCTTCATCTCTAGCCGGGTCTGTTTTTATAATGCATCACGAGAGACTGGTGCTATATGCCAATTTTCAAAACTTTGTTTCAGAGGACAGTAAAATATGTTCCTTAGAATAAATAAGGAGCAACTGTGCATTTTGGGGCTATAATTCAACCAATGAGTGCTGGTGATGTAATAAACTGCGATAGCAAACTCAAGTGGTGACCAAAACCACACCATGGAATTGTAACCCTGTAACAAATCATTTACTTTTAATTTCATTCGTATTAAAGAGATGCCATCATCCTGAAATGAAGTCAATTACAAAAAATTACAGTAGAACCTCAGAGTTATGAACACCTCTGGAACGGAGGTTATCTGTAATTCTGAAATGTTTGTAATTCTGAACAAAACGAGAGTTGGGGCTCCAGACCCAGGAAGTGACACTCCATGCCAGCAGCTGAACTCCTACTCAGCCCCTGCAGGTATTTGCAAGCTTGTCGCGCGCGAGAGAGAGTGAGTGTGTGTGTGTGTGTGTGTGTGACCAATCTTCCATTGGCCACTCCAACCGATTCCAGACTTGTGTCATTCCTTGCTGCAGTTGATGGATTCACATAACTCTTGGGTATGCTGTTGCAAGTGTTCCGTTTTGCATGCATTTCAAGTTCCAATATATGAGTCGTGAAATGTATAACTGTAGTCCTAGTAACCTGTGCACAAGTTGTCAAGAGGCAGTAGAATCCAGTGTTTAGGGCACTGGACTGAGACAGAGTAGATCTGGGTTCTGTTCCCAGCTCAGCCACTGAGCTGCTAGTGTGATCCAGTCATTTTACCTCTTTCTGCCTCTCTTTTTCTCCCTTCCACCCTTGTCTGTCAAGTCTATTTAGATCATAATATCTTTGAGACAGGAATGGTCTCTTACCATGTTTGTCTAGTAGAATTGTAACCAGTAGTCCTCTGAAGGCTCTAGGTCTTACTATAATCTAAATAATCATTATAATAATAATCCTAATGTAAAGGAAAGTGTGTGTGTACGCATGAGAGAGAGAGAGAGAGAACGAACAACTCTTTAGGATTCTTTTCTAAGAGACGTCATTCTAAACCTGACAGTTTCAAACCTAAGTATTTTTGTTTGTGCCAGTGCCACATAATACAGTAATTGGGTATTTAGCAATTACAGGAGGACTGTTTTCAAAACCGCCAGCACCCTCTCTGTTTTTATTTGTGGCTGGCATCCCTGTACAGCAAATTATATAATCTCTCTAATAGCTGGCAGAATTGTACCCAGCTGTTGTATTTTGTACCCATGCAGCCACTGAGCTGGATAAAATGTTTCAATGTAGCAATTAAGATCAACCCACCAACTTTTTTTTAACCCATTTGCACAAGTGCTGTAAATTACAACTCGAACTTCCCAGTAAACACTACCTGCTGAGGAAGGGAGCGACTGTTGCTTTGTTAGACAGGCCAGCCCTGGATGCAAATGTAATGTTAATTCTTACCTTTCAATGAAGAAAGAACTAAGGCATAGCTTGGTTATAGAAAACTCAGTGTTACAGACACTGACTATGGTTTATGTATTTATATATTTAAATTATTTTGCAAGCTAAATGGAAGTGCAAACCTCTTAATTAGAATATTCATGTTCCCACACTCAGCATAGTAGTTTGGTATTGCAAATGTATTAACCACAGGTTTACACCAAACATGCAAAAACAAATTAGAATGAGGGAAATACAAACACATTTTCTCATTAGGGGATAGAGGTTTGTGCTGACTATAGTACAAATATAATTTTTATTCCATTTGTGTAACCTTTGGTATTTTAATGAAGTCCTGTTCCTGTGTACAGCGTATGGTTCACTGTCAGATAATTTAACACTAAGAAAATCTGCCTTGAATAAATTAGAATATATTTGCAAATTAATTGGTTAATTAGATTTTAGACATCTCTTGGGGACAGGAGAGAAACAGATGTGTGCAAAAGCCACGCAGCTAGTTGGGGAATGAGCGTTTCTTGCAGAGTTTATCACTCAGTTTTGTGAAAAACAGCCTTCTGCTGGTGCCAGAGTTTAAAAAACTCTGCTTTAAATACAAAACATTGGAATTGCATTTTCACAGTGCTGCTAATTGTTTTTGGGACACACAGAGAACAGTTTGGGCATGTTATCCAAATGACTGCACTGTAGAATAAGCAAGGCGCCACCTTTTGTGTCTAAAAGCGTCCACAAAGTCATGTGGAACCACTTTGAGTTAAAACACTTCCAGATTAGGAGAATGCTGCCATCTGATTCTGTAGAAGTTAGGCAACTGGTATTAAGAAACAAGTCTAGGATGGATCCCAAGATCCAAGAGTTAGCAGAACAGTCACCAGTGAAGGAAAACCTACGAAGACAGATTCTGTTCTCAGCTACATGGGCGTAAATCCAGAGTAATTATTTCACACCAGTGTAGCTGAGAACAGAATCTTCCCAACAGAATCCAGCTGCTCCCATCATTTACCCCAGAAAAGTACTTGGAAGGGAAACATACCTTCTCACATGCTGAAGTATCTACCATCCTTCTTTGAGTGATAGTCCCTATTGTATTCCACTTCAGGTTACACATCTGCCCGCAGGGGTGCTGGAACAATTTGTATAGTGGGGATGCTGTAAACCCTGTATATGATGGAAACCACTTCAAGCCAGGCAGTGCAGTAGCATCCCCAGCACGCCTAGTTCCAGCACCTCTGTATGCCCGAAGCCAGCGAATTTTAAAGCAGTGTCCATTGGTCCGTGCATGCACCCTGGCTCATCTCATGCCTCTCACTGAAGGGAAAGGGGTGGTGGACTGATCGCCTGTACAGTTCCCTCTCACCGCTGCATGGTCTGGGTCGGAAGTTTCGGACTTGGCTCTATAAAATAAGAGTCATCTAGTTTGTAACGGCAAACTGTGGCCACTGGAAACGGCAAACTGCAGCCACTGGGAGCTGCAGGGGGCCGTGCCTGCGGACGGTCAACGTAAACAAAATGGCCCGCGGCCCATCAGCAGATTACCCTGATGGGCCGCGTGCCTAAGGTTGCCGACCCCTGCCTCATAGAGAAGGCCATGAGCCTCCAATCGGATGTAGGCCAAGCAGCCTCCTCGTAGGTGATCTTAATTCAGCAAAGATGTGTCTCCTGCTGCAAAGTCTCACTCTGGTGCAGGAGAATCTACCCCCACAAACCCCACGTCAAGGGTCTTGTCGGGAAGCTAGGAAGCACTCTCATAAGCATGAGACTAAGTCTTCTCAGTCAGACTCCGCTGTAAGCAAGTCCACCAGCTCAGCCTGAGGACTTAGTACGTCCAAAGTCCTAGAGGCATGACAAGAAAGCCCCTGAGCTTGGGGCTCCATCAGTACTAGACTGTGTTCCATCAGTGCCATCATCCCAGCTCCTCCCAAATCCTGGGATTTGTCATCACCAATGAAGTCTGATCACTGCCAACTTTGGATGCCACCTTCCTTGCCGGCTTGGATGGCTCGGACAAGCAGGACCCCTCTCATAATGGGGGAGATCTGAATCTGTTGCTGCCCCACATGACACTTTTGCTCTCCTGGATCCGGAATCCCCTCCTCCCCCTTCATTTCCAGGGAGATAATATCACTTCCAAGAGAATGGACTGCTGGAAAGAGCTTATCACCCATCCCATACACAGAATACATCTCCTCACCACTGGAACCAGAATCAGCCTTCTCCTCATTAGGAGATTCTGAGCCATCCAGTGAAGCTCTTCCCTTATTGTGTGTCCTCCAGCACCCAAAAGACCTACAGCGGTTTGTGACCAACCTCCACCTCATCTCACTCAGAGCCACTTGCACCCTATGCCATGGGGCCCGCCATGACTACCTATCAACCTCTGCTACTGTCCGTGTCAGTGGACTTGGGACCAGTACCCCCCTGCAGAGTCGATTTGATCCACCAGGGAGTCACACCCTGCCTTCCCATCTAAGGGGACACTCAGATGTGCCCCCGGATCTGACAGAAGAGGACGACTATTATGCTCCAGATCCAGCAGTTCCACCAGAACCAGCAAGATTGCCACTGTCATTCCTGAATGAAGCTGTGACTTCTACATCCGCTCCGCCCCTCTCTCCCCAGATGACTTCAGGCAGTTCCATGACCTTCTCAGCAGAGTTGCTGGAGAGTTTCAGATTCCTCTCAAGGAGATCCAAGACTCCCAGCACTAACTCTTTGAGATCATGTACGCTTCCACATGCAGCAGAATAGTTCTGTCCATTAATGAAGCCATCCTTGAGCCAGCCAGGACAATTTGGCACACCCCTGCCACCAGTGGTCCTCCCCTTAAAGGGGTGTACAAACACTATTATGAGCTGGCCATAGGTGTGGAATTTTTCTTTTCTCACCGTCCCCGCCCTCCCAATTCACTGGTAGTACCCTGCTTCTGAAAGGGCTAGACAGCAACATACCTAGTCTGTTCCTGCTGACAAAGAGGGCAAACACCTTGATCCAATGGGAAGAAAGGTTAACTCATCATCCAGCCTCAAGTTCAGGATAGCCAATTATCAGGCGCTACTGGCTAAATATGATTTCCTGAAGTATGCCAAGTGTGTGGAGTTTACTAACAGCCTTCGGCAACAGGACAGCGCCCATTTTCAAGCTCTGATAGCTGAAGGCAAGCTGATAGCCAGGACTGGCCTCCAAACTGCAGTCAGTGTCGCTGATATCTTCTCTAGAGGTATGGCTACTGCCATCATCATGCACAGGGAGTCAGGGTTTCCTAGAGGTTCCAGAATAACACTGAGGACCTTCCCTTTGATAAATTGCACCTCTTCAATTAGAAGACAGATGAGTACCTCCATACCCTGAAGGATTCCAAGGCTGCCCTCTTCTTGCTGGGGATATACACGCCTGCCCTTAAGAGGAAGTTTCACTGCCCATCAGTCAAATGTAGACATATGGCTCAGCAGTTTTTCCATCAGAGACCCTGTGAACCACCACATGAGAGACAGAGTGTTCAAAAGTCCAACTTCCCTACACCCTTTGTAACAGGTTTGGCATCTCAAACTGAACCCCTGTCTCGATGGTATTTTTGATGGGAGCATGAGAGCCGTGAAACACTAAACCCAACACCTCCCAATCTCCACACACCACTTGGGGGTTGTCTAGCACTCTTTTCTAACACCTGGAGTGCAATAATAATGGACAAGTGGGTGCTGAACATCATCAACTCTGGCTATATTATAGAGTTTGCATTCCTACCTCCTCCAAACCCCCGCTTCCTGCCCCCTTATTAGGAGACCACTCTCACGAGAGTATTCTCAAACAAGAGGTGAACTCCTTAGTTCACTGAGGAGTGACAGAACACATCCCTGCTCAGTACTAAGGGAGAGGGTTTTACTCAACCTACTTCTTGATATCCAAAAAGAAGAATGGTTGGAGACCAATCTTTGACCTTCGCCATCCCAACTGCTTCATTCACAAACTCAGATTTCACATGGTCACATTGGCAGCAATAATTCCATCTTTAGAAAAAGGCATGTGGTTCACAGCTCTTGATATGAAGGACACCTACTTTCACATAGACATTCATCCCACCCACAGATGCTTTCTC
Source organism: Macrochelys suwanniensis (assembly GCA_033296515.1). NCBI lineage: Eukaryota > Metazoa > Chordata > Testudines > Chelydridae > Macrochelys > Macrochelys suwanniensis. The sequence goes on along the minus strand of CM065776.1, from coordinate 236,663,139 downwards.
AGGTTTATCGTAGGCTCCAGCCATTTTCAGTAGTGTACTCCCCTTCGGAATAGCAACCACCCCCAGAGTCTTTGCCAAGATATTCTTGGTAGTAGTGGCCCATGTCAGACATCATGGTCTCCTTGTCTTCCCTTACCTCAACGACTGGCTTCTTGTTGGTAAGTCCCTCCAGGAAGTCTGTGTCAACTTCCATGATGCTACACCTCCCCTCCTCACTGGGAGTCAGCATAAACATTGAAAAATCTTTTCACTCCCACACAATCTCTGGACTTCATAGGGGCAACCTTGAGTTCTATCATCACAAGAGTGTACCTGCCCAAGGACAGGTTCCCGACCATAAACAATATCATAGCTCATGTCACAAGTACCGGTCAAGACATGTCTGTCTCTCCTAGGTCATATTGCCTTATGTACCTACGTCATGCCATTCGCAAGACTCTGCCTTCAACCTTGGCTGCAGTCAGTGTGCTCCCCAAGCCATCATTCTGTGAACCTCATGGTGACAGTTTCAGCCAAGGTACTGTCTTCCTTGCTGTGATGGACAAATCCTCATCAGGTATGTATAGGCGTCCCCTTTCTCCCTTCCTCTACGTACAGGACCATTATTATGGACACATCCCTATTATGTTGGGCAGCCCGCATGAACAGCAACACAGCACAAGTTGACTGGACATGTCGAGAGTCCAGGATACACATCAATATGCTGGAGTTGCAAGCAGTCTGGAAGGCATACAAGTCCTTTCTTCCGTACTCACCATGTCCTTATAATGTCAATCAACCTACAACTGTCTTCTACATCAACTAGCGGGGGGAGCAAGATCCACCTCCCTGTGTGCAGAAGCAGTCAGCCTTTGGAACTGGTATATCAGCAATCAAATCACGTTATTGGCAGCCTACCTTCCAGGGAAGCAAAATGTGCTTGCAGATTCCCTCAGCAGACATTTCGCAGTCAACCGTGAGTGGGAGCGCCACAATTCGATACTGTGCAATATTTTCATTCTATCAAGGACCCCACCCAGGGATTTGTTCTCCTCTCAAGCAAATCTACTGACCAATAGATTCTGGAAAGGCCTAATAAGAATCTTCCCACCTACTCAAAAGCCTGATCCCCAGAGGGACCTGAACCTTGTTCTCTCAGTACTCACAAGGCCCCCTTTTCAGCCTTTAAGCTACTTGTCCCAGGTCCCTCCTTTCCAGGAAGGTTGCCTTCCTTGTAGCCATCATCTCAGTGAGAAGAGTTGGCAAATTTGGAGTGATAACAGATCTCCGTACACTATATTCCATAAGGATACACACAAAATTCACCCCTAAGGTAGTTTCAGAATTTCATCTTAACCAATCCATTCACGTATCTGTGTTCTTCCCTAAACCACATGCTTCTTCAGAAGAAGAAAGAGTCCACTCCCTTGATGTTCAGCAGGCCTTGGCTTTTTACCTACAGAAAACAAAACCAGTCCCCAAGACTACTCATCGCTATAGCAGAAAGAGAGTTAGAGGGCACGCCATCTCCACCCAGAGAATATCTAAATGGATCTCTGGCTGCATTCTGCTCTGCTATCAGCTTTCAAACCTCCTTCCCCTCCACCTATGGCTTAAGAGCTCATTCCAGCAGAGCACAAGCAACAGCTATGGCACCTCTTCAAGAGGTACCCCTCCTTACACATTGGTAACACATTATACCCTGGTGCAGGACCCTTCTGCTGATGGCTCCTTTGGGAGGGTTGTACTCCGCTTAGCCCTACCATCTACGCCAGGGGTCGGTAACCTTTCAGAACTGGTGTGCCGAATCTTCATTTATTCACTCTAATTTAAGGTATCCCGTGCCAGTAATACATTTTAACATTTTTAGAAGGTCTCTTTCTAGAAGGCTTTAATATATAACTAAACTATTGTTGTATGTAAAGTAAATAAGATTTTTAAAATGTTTAAGAAGCTTCACTTAAAATTAAATTAAAATGGAAAGCCCCCCTGACCGGTGGCCAGGACCCAGGTAGTGTGAGTACCACTGAAAATCAGCCCACGTGCCGCCTTTGGCACCCATGCCATAGGTTGCCTACCCCGATCCACGTCCTCATAGCCTCCTCCTACTTATATACTGCTTGTCAATCACTCACAGTGGAATACAATAGGTACCATCACTTGAAGAAGAGGAGGAGGTTACTTACCTGTAGCTGGAGGTTCTTTAAGATGTGTGGTTCCTATCTGTATTCCACTACCTGCTCTCCTTCCCCTCTGCTTCGGATCTTATCTGATTCACAGTAGAGAAGGAACCGGAGTGGCATTCGGTCCAGCCCACAACTTTATCCCCTCAGTCAGAGGCATGAGGTTGAGCCAGGACACGTGTGCGAACCCACAGACACTGCTTTCTAATTGTCTGGCTCCGGGGCACATGGAGCACCTGCATAATCCACAATGGAATACAGATCGGACCACATATCTCAAAGAACCTCCAGTTACAGGTAAGTAACCTCCTCTAATGAGCATTTTATATGTAATTTTTATACAGCCATTAATTCGTTTTTTGCTCTGTTCTGGGACTTGGAGAAATATGCACAATAACTACCACCTACTGGTTATTAAAAGTAATTAGAAATCCATACACCCAAAATAGGGCGTATGTATTCATTAGTGATCTAAACACCTTCCAGAAACTTGTCTTGATTAATCTCTGGTTTGCAGTTCAGGAATTTAAATGTTAAGAATGAGAATGGCTCTGAAGATGGGCAGGAAATGATTTTCAGCTTAAATACAGTGTGATGGCTAAGTGCAATTCTGGCTATTCTAACCAGCTGTGCTGCACTTAGAGCTGAGATGAAGACGTTTTACATCCCTTTTGTATTCAGGCTAAAATAATCTTGCAGATTAGGCCAAAATCACAAGACTACTATGCTCAATACCCTTATTGGAAAGTTTAGAATAACACTTAGATGGTAAACAAGTTACCCCCCCACCCCCTTTTATTTTTTAACCAAGATTCTATTCCAGTGGTTCTCAGACTTTTGTATTGGTGACCCCTTTCACACAGCAAGCCTCTAAGTATGATCCCCTCTTATAAATTAAAAACACTTAAAAAAATATATTTAAAACTATTATAAATGCTGGAGGTGAAGAGGGGTTTGGGGTGGAGCCGGACAGCTCGCGACCCCCCTCCCTCCATGTAATAACCTCGTGACCCCCTAGGGGGTCATGACCCCCAGTTTGAGAACGCCTGTTCTATTCTCTGCTCTACTGAAAACCTTTTGGCAAATATTGTTGTTAAAAGCCATGTTTTTAAATGCAGTCAGACAAACAAGAGTCCATTTATATGCATCATTGATCATTTTACAAACAATCCTGCAGGCTGAGCTCAGACCTGACCCTCTGCTTGTTGTTTGGGTTTCTTACACAAATGTCAGAAACAAAAGTACTTTTTCCTGCTTTCATAACCTCTAGCAGGGGCCAAAAACACGACATTGCTGGGAAGAGATTTCATGTAATGGTCTTTGTTTGACCTTCAGACTCTTTTATAAACAAAAGATGGAACTGTGTAACAATCAGATATTTTTTCTTGTTGCTGGTGATGTGTGAAAATTATAGACAGATTTCTCAAACTTAGATGGCTGAAGCTTGACATTAAATTCATACGATAGCTGACCCCAGTGCAGGGTGTCATTTTGGCTATTATGGGGCGCCAGTCCCCTCTAGATCGCTGGCAGTGAGCTTTGTCCCATCAGCAACAGGGTCTCTCTCTGCTGGTTCTCAGCTTTTCTGTCCCAGCTCCCCAAGCAGCCTGGCCTTTCCTCTGCAGCCAGCTCCTGGGCTGTTGCCTCCAGCAGGCTGTCCCTGCTTCCCCACAGCATCTGGTCGCCTCTGACATGAGGGCTTTCTTCCTTTTCCTGTACACTAGTGATTGTGGCACTCTTTGCTGTCTGGATGTTCAGCTGTTATCAAATTGAGGCTGTTTTGACTGGCTATCACCCACATTACTGTTGGGGTAGCAATATGCCATGGCACTCAATGTGCCTTGGACGTCCATGTTTTAGGGCCGAACCCTATACATGTTTGCACATGACAAACATGCATGTGAGTCCCATTGAAGTACTCGCATGTATATAGGGTAAGCATGTGCATAAGTGTTTGCCAGTTCAGGGCGGCTGGGCTGTCCGTCCAGTATCTTTGAAGAGCACTAAATATAAAAAGTTATAAAAGGATAAAGAATTCGATGCACAGGCAATGCACACTAATATTCTGTATGGTATTCTTATTAACACAACAGTTGGATAACAGTGTCTAAATACCAGTGTATTTGAGAAAAGTGAAGCTGCCCCTCTTGTTTTGGGGGAAACACTTGGGGGGTGGGGGAGGGACACGGTTAACATTTTACCACTCATCTATCATAACCTCTCTACGGGGCTTTTGTCAAATGGCTCATTCAAGCAATATTTGCTAAGAGTTTTGCCAGTCAGGAGTAGACAGTCATGGCAATGCTGGGACAGGCTGCAGGTTCATGTGTCACTTTACAGGGGTACTTCAAATTTTGAAAAATTCCCACTGAAACTGGAGCTGAAAGATCTCCCATGAATTTCTTGGACAAAATAGTTATGTCCATAAGAATGTCACTGAGAAGAATATTATTGAAATATACCAATCCTGTTGGGTCAGAGAGGGAAGACAAGGTAGGAGAAGCAGCAAGAGAGGACCGAGTTAATGGAATACTTGCTGACTCCAGTCCTTTCTAATTTTAATACACTTGGGAGACACCTGTGGAGCCCACAGCTAGCTAGATATCCAGATGTGGGAGAAGATACTAACTCCATTGCCTCTACATCTGGCTGGTTCAGTGCCAAAAATGTCTTTACTTGACAGAGCTAAAGAACGTGACACTGAACAAGGTATAAGGGAAAACAATCTCTTGTAAAATGTGATAGAAAGAGGTAAGACCTTCTTCCCGCTTTAAAGCACAGGTAAACTTTCTCTCAGCCTCTCTCCCTTCCCATGCCAACATATTAATGTACATGGAGAAAATAGTTTTAGGAAGAACTACTCAGTGCAAAAGGTAATAAATCCCCTGAAGACATTACCCATAAATTATAGTGCCTCAGTATGTTTCAGTGAGAAAATTGGCTGCATTTCTAGCCAGGGATCAGAGATATCTAAGAGGCAGGGGGAAGGAAAAGAACAGAATACTGTACATAAGGAAATCTTGTTAAGCCTATTGATTTTTGTGCTGCTCCCTAGATTTCCTAACTTGTCCCTTCTATTTTCACATATCAGCCAATGACTCCAGAAGCGATTTAGTTAATCCATGAAAAATACACTTAGCATCATGATTCTACACAGTGACTTATAGATATATAATAAGATAGGTCTCTTCCCAAGAGTTCACAATCTAATTCAATGAAGTATTCATGATAAAAGATCAGGGAGAGGGTTTTTACATTCTGAACCGTTTGTAGAATATTTTCAGAAAACATGCTGATATTGGAAGCTTTTATAGAAAATGCAAAGCAATGTCACTTTTTAAGAAAAAACTATTTTAATAGATTTCATAGAGTTTACAGCCAGAAAGAACCATGAGATCATCTATTCTGACCTCTTATATTAAATTTAACCCTTTTTACCTCTGTATTGAGCTCAATAACTTGTCTGGGTAAAGCATGTCTTCCAGAAAGATATCCAGTCTTGATCAGAAGACATGAAGAGATGTCCACCACTTTCTTTGGTAGTTTGTCATAGTGGTTATTCACCCTCACGGGTTTTATTTTAAGTTTTTTGTTGTTGTTTTTTTATTTCTAATTTGAATTTGTCTGGCTTCAGCTTCCAGCCATTGGTTCTGGCCTTTCTCCTCTAGATTAAAAAGCCTTTTAGTACCTTTTTCCCCCTCTCCTCATGAAGCTACTTATACATTATAATCCAGGCACCTCTCAATTTTCTTTTTGATAAACAAAACAGATTAAGTTTTTCAGGTGTTTCACTGTAGACATTTTCTCCATCCCATGAATAATTTTTGTGGCTTTTTTTCTGCATCCTCTCCAATTTTTCAACATCCCTTAAAAAATGTGGACACCAGAACAGGATGCAGTATTCCAGTATCTATCTCACCAATGCTGCAGACAGAGGGAAAAGCATCTCCTTACTCCTACTCACTATTCCTCTGTTTATACATCCAAGGTTGGTCCTTTTTGCCACAGCATTGCACTGGGAGAGCTCATGTTGAGTTGCTTGTCCACTGTGACCCCTAAGTAATTTTCTAAGTCACTGCTTTCCAGGATACAGTCCTGTTTCAGACATTAAGTATTACCATAGATTTTGGTTTACTCAATTTTATGGTCTCTTAAGCTGTGTGTAGAATGCAACTGTGTTACATGAGGCCATTCAAAAAAACTGCACCTCTTTAGCCTCAGATATCCGCAAAAACTGCTGACATGCCTGAAGTGTGAGATGAAGAGCTGCAGTAGGAAGAGCCTGTATCAGAAGCCATCTGGAATCTGGGAGAGTAAACTCGGGGAGAACATCTGTTTGAAACTTTGTGGAGATAGCTGGCAGTCTAATTTACTGCCCCTGGGGGAAATGGTATACAAAAGCCAGACTCAGCTAGGAATTCTACAGTGTATACACAAACCAGCACAGAGTGATAGTGTTATTGGTTATAAAGATATATGAAACTGAAGTTATCTTGTACAACAGCCTCATTTACAGATTTCTTCATACATACCACACAGACCTCTGTTGTTTTCACCACTGGATTTTTTTTTTTTAAAGCATAATAGTGGGTTATATTTAATACACTGAAGGACATTTCAAAATAATGTGAATATATAACAGATTCCCCCTTACCAGGTCACATTTTATCTTCAGTATGTAGAATACGGTCCTCCCACCTACAGTCAGTGTTTGTAGACCTTTGTTCATGAGGGAAAGTGGCTCCTTCCACTTACTGGCATTTAACATCTATCAGTTATTCCAGCTCATGGTCAATCCAGGGGTTCAGTGATTTCCCTACACCCCCCCTGAATTTCCTCAACACCCCCCCAGTTTTGTGAACTAGTTACATGCCAATTTAGTGAGCCCCCCCCGTAAATTCAAACACACCCACCCCCCAATTTCAATTCCTGGGGAGGCCACTGCAGGGGTTGCTAGCCCGTAGTCTAATCTGATAATCATTAAGATCTCAAACTGTTCTTTATGGAATGTTATTTGGCACTTCATCGTGTTTCTCCTTAGATTTGTGCGTGTGCATTGAACGTCTTCTGTTTTCTGTTCTGTTTAAATTGTCACCCAGCCAGTGAGACTCACCTTCCTCCCACTAGCTTCTACTGGGAAATGCAGGAGGTGGAGCATAGGGAAAATAAAGATGTCTTCCCCAGGTGACTCCAGGTCTTCTCTGTGAATTATCCAGTAGGGGGCTATAGGAAATGTGTAACTATAACCAATAGCAGTTCTGCACCAATGTGTCCTATGGAGGCTCAGAACATAGGAATGGGTTATCAGTAAGAATTGCTGTGTAGGTGTGCTCCACCTACTGGTTGAATTGCATAATTGAAGAGATACATGGAAGAGTTGTTATTAATATAACTCCACAGTTAATACAGGTTGTTCTGCTGTCCACAAGACTAAAAGATAGGTGAGTGTACAGTTGATCTGATCTCTGTTCCTTACTCTGGCTAAGTTTACAAACCTTCTGTAAGCTTAAATTTAATTGCTGAACATGAGGGTTAAAATCTCTAGTGATTAAAGATGAATCAGGGCTTGAGACTCCTCCCACCAAAAGAAAGAGTCCTTTCTTGTCTGCACAATCCAATAAATAATTCTGAGACCACAGAATTTGTTGGTTTCTCTAAAAAAAACATAATTATTTTAAAATGACAAACTGATCCCTTTGTTGATAAATGTTTTATGTCCTCGCTCCTATGCCTGAATAGCTTACATAAATAATGCATTAGCATGCAAAACAGACTTAGCACGTTCAAGCACACATTACCCAGCAGGATAGGAATGCTAAAAGGTTAAGGCTCGATCCTTCAAGGTACTGAGCACCTTGAGCGCTAATAGAAGCCAGTGGAGATTGAGAGCACCTTCAGCGTGTTGCTAATAGCCCTGGTACTGTGATGAGGCATCGAGGATGCAGACATTCGCTGTTAGCAGGCATGTTGTTTCATGTGGACTCTGCAATCATAATGAAAAGCAGGTTCTCAGAATTGTCTAAACTGGACAGTAGCACCACCGGTCAGCACTTGCAGACAGGAGGCTGCCTTGTCAAAGGCCTTACTTTACATACTTAAGAAGATCTCTCAGGAATGGGTTGTTTAATCTGGTTTTGGTTGCTTCCATTATTCTATTAGCCTTGCCCTGTAGGGTGGGGTTCTACTCTGAAAAATGATTTGGGGAAAATAGCCTGTGAGATTTCATTCATGTGTGCATGTTTTCTAAATGTCAGCCCTGTTCACTCAGCATAGGATCTGAAAATCCAGCTGTGGTTTCTTTGCATGCATCATCACCAGTAATAAAGTTCTGTAGGCCAAATGCTGCTGTCCGCTATGCCTGTGCAGCCCTGTTGACTTTAATGGGGTTGCACGGGTGTAACTAAAGGCACCAGTTGAAAACCATGGGGTTGAACGCGCATCCCTGCAAATGGAACTTATATAACTGTTGATGATGTGCGAGCACAAGAGAATCCAGCTCTGTTTCCCAAGGCTGTGTGTGCTGAGGAGAAATAATAGTAAAAACTTAACTTTATTTTTTACTACGATCAGCTGATACGACTGACCACACGCAGGGAGCAGATCTGCTGAGTAAGAGGGTGCTGTTTTTATAACATCACTGTTCAGAGCACAACTGCACTTTAAACTCTCCATGGGATGGTTTGAACCACATTGATGTTAACTGAACTGAGCGCTGGAGTACCCAGCTTCTGTTGAAAAGGGCCTGAGCAATGTATTTATTTTTCATAATTTTCCCAGCTTAAACCATTTTATAGCTTTCTCTCTTTATAGAATAACCCCAGGGGAGCATGAATAGGAGATTAGTTTCTTAACTGAATCTTTCATCCCTCCACAGCTCACATTGATTTGTGCTGAAGGTGACCCTCATAAAGTTCAGAAGATAAACACCCAACATTATGGATGCTTCTCCAAACTAGAGTGGGCTCCAAATCAATAAAGTCTTGAACAATCCACATTGTTTGGAAGCTGACTCAATGGCCAGATTTTGTAAGCAGCCTTTTATAATGAACTGAATCCAAACACTTGCATACTTCGCACCGAATTTCAAAATCAGGACTCCTGGATTCTATCCTTCCCTGCCACTGGTTTACTGTGTGATCCTGGATAAGTCACTGAGATCAACGTCTTCAAATGTGGCTTCTACCTCCGGGTGCTCAATGTCAGACGCCTAGAGCCTTATATTTAGGAGTGCTGGAATTCCTGTACCTCTCATTGAAATCAGTGGGAACTGCGGAAATAAGACCCTAGAGAGATTTTTCTAAAGTGCATAGCGATGGCCTAACTTTGATCCTGTCTCAGGCAGTGGGAGTTGACTTCATTGGGAACAGAGTTAGTCCATTGCAGAGCACTTTTGACAATACCCCATGGGGTAAATTCCTGACCCCATCGAGGTAAATGGAAAAACTCCTATTTGACTATAATGGGGCCTACATTTACCCTAGATGTGTAAAACTAGGCACTCAAAAATTAAGGATAGTAAAGTTAGAGGCCTCTTTTGAAAATGTGGGTCTTAGCCTCTCTGCAAGGTAGCTTCCCTATCTGTAAAATGGGAATTATAATCACCTTTATATAAAGTGCTTTGTGATCCTGAGACGGATATCATTGTATATGATTTATATTTATGATTTGTTTATGAATATCTGTAGTTGTTCTAGTGTTCAAGCTCATGAGGGCTGAGCTGCAGCTCCCTTTTAGTTTTTAAGGGTACAGATAAGTCACTTATATATTTAGTTCAGGGCAAAAATACCATATAAAGAGCTCCATGATTTTTGAACTAATTTTTTTTTATCTAAGAAGGACCACATTTTGGGTCTGTAAACCTTGACAACATCCAGCTCTGCCAATAATTTCTGTACGAAGTCCATTTAAAAAATGCCTCAAACAAATCTAGTCATTCATAAAAAGCACTCTACGAAAGCTTATGCTGAAATAAATTTGTTAGTCTCTAAGGTGCCACAAGTACTCCTGTTCTTTTTGCATAATCAGCATTATATGTGGTCTTTGCTTTCCATTTGTAGAGACTGTGTCTGGAGAAATATAACTTTTAAAAATGCCAGTGAATCACTTATGTGCAGGGCCGGCTCTGGCTTTTTTGCCACCCCAGGCAAAAAAGCCGCTGGCCGCCCCTCTTGGGCCGGGCGCCGGCAGGGAGGGCGGCATGCCCGTGGTCCCACTCCCCTAGCAGGGGCGCCGGCAGGGAGCGCAGCATGCCCGCCGCCCCGGCTGCTGGCCGGGGCGATGCCGCGCTCCTCACTCCCCGGCCGGAGCGCCGGTGGGGAGGGCAGCATTCCCGTGGCCCCGCTCCCCTGGCCCGGGCGCCGGCAGGGAGCGCAGCATGCCTGCGGCCCCGCTCCCCCGGCCGGGGCGATGCCGCGCTCCCCGCTGCCCCGGCTGGGGCTCATGTGGGGAGCGCAGCATGCCCGCCGCCCCACTCCCCCAGCCGGGGCTATGCCGCACTCCACGGCCGGGGCGCCGGCGGGGAGGGTGGCTTCCCCGCTGCCCCGGCGGAGAGGGCGGCTTCCCTGTGGCCGTGGGGCCCGGGCCGGGGCGCCGGCGAGGTGGGGGGGGCGGCTTCCCCGCGGCCCTGGTCCCCCGGCCGGGGCGATGCCGCTCCCTGCTGCCCGGGCTGGGAAGAGTGTTTTTTTGTTTTTGTTTTTAATGAAAAAAAAAAAATCTCAGTGCTGCCCCCCGCCCCCTCCAGGTGCCACCCCAAGCACATGCTTGGTGGGCTGGTGCCGGCCGTGCTTATGTATCCAGCATCCTTCATGGAAAGATTCTGTAGCACTGAGTAGAAAACTATAACCCTGCCAAAGAATGTTCGATCTTTTCTGTATAGAACTCAATAGGATGGTTCAAAACATCAGTAGAAAGGCTTACATCCCTCTATTAAACTCCAAAAGTGTTTAATTTCTATAGCACCCTATTGAGGTTCAGATCTTGCAACCACCTCATGCTTGAAGACCCTGTGCCCCTGTAGGGCTTCAGATGGATCCAATTGCTTGAATTTCTACAGAATCTACTAACTTCATCCCTATTTTAACGTATATGATTTTTCAATGTAACCACTTCTCTTTCTCTAGCCAAAGTATCCAGTTACCCCTAGTTATCAAAGCACTTGAAATGTTAATCCCCAGCAACATAGACCTTGTATGTTTTTGCACCAAATTTTAAGTACAAAGCTATTTTTAAAAAATAACAATAATAAAGAAAGATTGGGGGGTTTCCACTAAATGATCATCAACTTGAATACTAGCAGGGGTTGACATAATAGAGGCCTCACAATAATATCTTTATTTCTCTCTGCTCTAAGTCTTTCAAGTATGTCCTGTAATCTCGAAATTAGAATAGGTGGCAGATGAATTAAAACTTGTTTCTTTGTTCAGAAAATGCAGTATGGATTTTCCTTTGTTTGGGTCTTTAATCTAAACTAATGCTTTAATAACTGAAATTCCAATGGTAGCTTTTAAAGTTAGGGAAGAAATCAATCGGGAGGATTTAACTTGCATCAGAAAGATACTGCAAAGTAGCTGGAGTTTGGGAGCTTTTCGGAGATCATTATTGGGACCTGATAAGGACGATGTGGCATGTGTGTTTGACACTCCATATTTGCTTCACTAATAGCAGGAGGTTAACTCTCTAACAGAGCCAGTTGGAGAACATGTACAATATCAAGTGCCCCATTTTTCAAAGTTAGTTATCAGCTCCACTTTTGCTGCATGTCTGTGGCTCAGGATATCCGCAGTATCAAATGCTGGTGATTGCATCTCATGTTAACTCTGTATTTTATTGGGCAAAGTACTAGGGAACATGGTTTAGTTGTTAGACCAGGACTTGGGAGACTTGGATTTCATTCCGGGCTCTGTATTTGACTTGGTGAACAACTATTCCATGCAGCATTTTCCCCATCTGTGAAATGGAGATGAGGAAAAATCACAGAGGGGTTGAGTCTTTATATATAAAAGTTTGAAAAATGTTTTGTGATCTTCAGAGGATGGGAGATACCATAGCAAAGTATACTTAATTATTATTTGAAAGCATGCTATAAGAAACATTACTGCCCTGATGTGCTGTGACTTGGATAATCTAACAGGTCATTCTCATCTTTAACCGCTAAGAGTCTGTGACCCTGTCAGACTTTGGCCCTCATGCATTTCAGGAGACTAGAGTATTTAAGGATTTGGAAATGGATGTGATCATGTACTTCAGACGGGGAAGAGTTAGGCCAACAACGAGTACGTCTGAAAACCCACCCAAACAATGCGTGTGCATGCATGCAAACATATAATGCATCCGAAAAAAATGCTTGCCCACTGTGCCAGAATGCATAGTACTCACTATGCATCTGTGTACATTTGTGTTTGTTAGTGAGATGAAAAAACTTCTGGCATCTCCGTCCATGGCCTTTTCTGATTCCTCTTCGTTGTGTGTATTGATTACTTCAGTAGTGTTGGTGTGAAACATAAGCGCCTGCAAGATTTTAAAACCCAAGGAATCTTAGACCCGCAATAGAGGTCTCCCTATATATATATCCCAACAGGAAGAGCTAATGACTTTGTTTTAAAAGCGGCTTTTAAGACATTAAATTAATGGGCTGTTCTTAATTGGCCATAATGCTATCTAAAGAGACACCCTGACTAAGTTTGACTCTCACACTGCAGCATTGTTACAGTAGAACCTATCTGGAGTATTAGTCAGTCAACAGCTTTAAACACCAAAAGCTGCTGGCTAAAGAGTAACTGCTGTTCTAGTAAAAGAGTAATAATCTACAGTCACATAACCCTATAACCCAATTGGTTTCTGTTTGGCAGTCCAAAGGATGTGCATCTTGTACACATGTGATATAGATTTATAATACAGACAGTGCTTATATATTTAGTCAAAATGTCCTGTGCTGTGGAAATCATTAAAATGAATTTTATTTAATAGAACATACTGTTACTTTAATGGCTTCTGTATCAAAGTATTTTTATGTATAACGTGGCACTGAATAGAGTGCAACTATGCAGCCATTAAAGGCTGTAAAAATGATTTAAAATTCCTTAGTGTCCATCTTAACTGTAACAGAGCCCTGGTATTGTTATAGTAGATTCCAAATTACTTTTTTTTTTCTTCCAGTTTTTCTTTTATAGTGATCTTTCATTTTATGGGGGAGAAGATGGTAGTTTGTACATGTTTAGGCATAAATATGATAGAAAACGTTTTCACCTTGAAATTAGTTGTTCAAAGATTCTTAAGCTTTGTTTCCCATGTCAGGTGTAGAAGAGAGTTTTGCAGTGTTTGTCAGATCTACCTTGTCTGTGTAGAATTCAACAGCTCTCAGTAGCTATACCTCTGCAGAAAATACAGTATCTTCATGTACACTACTACTGCTACACATATACTGTGGCATATTTTGGAAGCTTGCAGCTAGGGTACTATGGCTGGCTGATTCAATGTTAATGAACCAGACTGAATGAAATACTCCAATGGCTGCCTTTCGGCACTTGGCAAGAAAATCCTTTTTATGTTAGTTTCAAGGTCGTCAGATATCATTATAGCCGTGTATTAAAAATTTCAAAGAAAGGAGGCAGTGTGTTTGATTTATAGAATAATTATCTAGCTTTAGCTCTAACTTGGCTTTGGCAGTGGTTTTGCAGGCACTTGAAAATTAAATCCATTTTTTATGGCACTATAAGGTATTATCTCACAGCAAATGATAATTAAACACCTGTGAAATCAATTAGCCCTTTAAGCAGGAAAAAAAAGTTTTCCATTTATGTTTTTGCACCTCCAAACTTTTTTCTAATTCCAAAACCAGCACTTGTGGAGAGGGAAATAAACTGTCAACCAATAGCATGTTAGCTTTCAATAAAATCATCCCTAAATGTTGCTCAGCCTTAATCCTGGTGCACGCAGTTTGTGGTAAAGGCACTCTTCCAACTCGGATGCATTAGTCTTTAGAGCTCACTATTAGGCAACTCTCTGTCTGACACGCAGCCGAGCTGTCAGGTTTTCTACAAAGGAAGTTATTCACTTTGTGTTTTCAATGCCAAGTTTTACTTGACAGTTTACTTAAAAGCCGAGATACCTTAATGGAAACCAAGCAACAAGGCATTCCATGTGACAGAATGGTTTTTTCTTCAGGATCTCTAGCCAGTAGTTCAGAGCCACCTGCATTAAGAATTCATATGCTGAAAACTGACTGATTGGTTAAGACCTGAAACTTAATACACTGGAAAACTAGGAAACACTTTGCCATTTAGCCCTGTGTATCATGTGTATTTAATAACTCTCTTTGTAACACTTTAACTGATCCAGATGCGCCTTCTGGAAGATGCAGTGTGCTTCTATGGGGTTTACAGATTCAGGAAAGCAGTGGACGTATTTGATTGTATGCCATGGCAATTTTTGGCTTGCGAAAGAAAAGGCAGCGCTAGTCCTATTTGACATCCCCAACGGTATGTGCTCATTACTGCCACGACAGAAAGCTCCCTGCCAACGATGAGCTCCTGCATCCTCCAGAAGATTTATTAAGTGTGGTGCTTTTAAAATGTATACAGCTGGGCAAAGCCCTTTCTTTGTCCTGGGTTCTGCTCCTCCACTTTCAGATAAATTTTTCAGGTAGAATTTAAAGATGGATTTTACAAATGTGTACTAAATAATCTGGGATGAAGACCGGATTGTGTAGTAGGCAGGTCAGAGTACTGGGTGTCAGGACTCCTGAGTTCTGTCTCGAACACTACCAGACCTGTTGTGTGATATAGAGCAGGTCATTGTTCCTCTCAGTTTTTCTATCTGTAAAATGGAGATGACGATGATGTCTCATATGAATGTTCTTAGGCTTACATAATTATTTGTACAGGGCTATGTGATTCATGGCTGAAAGGGGCTATGTAAGTATAAAGTAGTATTATATATGATTAAATCAACTCAGTTCCCTGTCTAGACTGAAAGAGCCCAGCTTTGAGAAAGGGGTGGGAGTGACTGGAAAGAACTAAACTTAAGAGTTAAAAAAAAAAACCCGGTACTAGTAATTAATAGTGAAAATGGTTCCCAGGGTAGTTTATAATCTCTTAAGTGTAGTGACAAGGGGAAATAGTTAAGCTCTAAGAAAGAATGCATGGCATGGCTGATTAGTCACTGCAGAGCCTCTGCAGACCGCTTGTACTGGTTGGGATAATGGTGAACCAGGAATTCCAAGCAGCTGTCTAATCCAAGTGCTGATTGACAAGGTCGGTACATCAAAAAAAAGCAGCGTGTTGGATCAAGAAGTTAAAATTGTCAGACCATTCTGCTGAGCAGCATTTCTCATTCTGATAATTGCCCGCATGGCATTCTAGTGTTTACACCTGCATGATAGATGGGGCCATGCGTGTTTTCTCAGCTATGGGTGGTAGCAGGGAGGGGATATTTCAATTAGAGTGTGAATAAATTAGAATTGATTATAAATAGGGCTATTTGTTTGTACTGCCTAAAAAGGTATTAGCTGTGAACATGGTATACTTAATCATTATGGAAGGGAGCCGGAAAGTTAATAAAACACACTGCAGATTCTTACAGAGGAATGTGAGCCTTGGGTTAAATCTTTAGTTTTTTGTTTTAAAAATTCAACCAACAATTTAAAGGCACATACTCTCTGTGTGTTAAAAAAATTTAATGGAGCAGTCTAAACCATGCACAAAATTGGCAGTAATAAGTTATGTTCATATGAAAGTGAAAAGTGAAGGAGCACACAAATGTGAACAATAAATCATAGACGCCCTCAGATCCAGTTCCTCGGTTATGGAATTCCTTTCCATCAGAAACTGGGTGCACCCTGGAAATAAATATGTGTAGAGCAAAATGGAAAACTCCTCTCTTTATGAACATTTCCTACAGTATCAGTCCCTGAAGATTAACTGACAATACTGTGCTAACAATAAGCACCAGAAATCATGTAACACCTAAATAACAGTAATAACAAAAAAACTGCCCACCCACACGATAGCCGCTTAATGCAAGGGAGAATACAAGGCATTTCTTTAAGCTTGATTTGTGGAATTTTTGTTGGCACTTCAAAGTCACAGTGATGAGTAAAACACAGCTAGCTGGATAAATACAAAGTACCTAGATACACAAATGAATCAGAGGGTGCCCCCAATAAAACAAGAGTTGCGACTTCAGTGTTATAGGAATCATAGTGGTACAAACTAAAACAAACACGTAACCCCAAACTTCCCAGGATCTTCACACAATACTGTCTAATGGGGATTCTTTTACAGTTCTGAAAACAGGTGAACCTGCACACTGCTAGGAAAAAGCCTAGCTCGAGAGATCTCTTCTAAGTAGCTAATATATAGATATACACATACACTCTACCCATACATTACTGCAATTAAAGTGAGAGGCCTCTCACGTAGATAAGCATTCTTGTCCTATGAAAGCATCAAACTACTAGTCAATCCAAATATTACTTAATCAGGTCATCTTGAAGTTAATGCCAAAATCCCACTTAGAGTATATATGTTAACTGTAAGCTTTATATAATGAGCTTAACTCGTCCTTTATAGCAGTAGTTCTCAGCCAGGGGTCTGTGGCCCCCTGGGGAGCCGTGAGCAGGTTTCAGGGGGTCCGCCAAGCAGGGCAGGCATTATACTTGCCGGGGCCCAGGGCAGAAAGCCGAAGCCCCACCACCTGGGGCTGAAGCCTGGCGCTCCAAGCTCCACCAAAGCCTGAGCAACTTAGCATCGCAGGGCCCCCTGTGGCATGGGGCCTCAAGCAACTGCCCTGCTTGCTACCCCCTAACACTGGCCCTAGCTATTATGTGTAGAAAAAACAGTTGTTGTGGCACAGGTGGGCCATAGAGTTTTTATAGCATGCTGGGGGAGAGGGGAGGCTAAAAAGGAAAAGGTTGAGAACCCCTGCTTTCTTGCCTACACAGACAAACTCATACTGGTTCATTTAAATGGGGCCCAGAGTGTACCTAAGTTGGTGCAAGGAATTCATCCCAACTTACCAGAAAATGTAACTTTTCTGCATACCCAGTGAGTGGTCATTTTATGATATTGTCCAGTATCAAAATGTACGTATGAGAAAGGGAAAGCTAAGCTAGCCATGTGAATCTTAAATCTGAGGTTAACATCTCAGAATGTAACATGGCATTGGTTAAACATCAATATAGCAGCACCTATGTTTGTGTATTTTTTCCTTTCGTTAATATTTTCTTGAGTTTGTCCTGAATAAAACAGATGCAAAAATCAGTCCTCATCTCTCCCAGCGTTTCTTTCCTACCTCTTCCAGGACTTTTTTGAGAATTCAGCTGACTGATTGTGTTGAATTCCTCCACCACGCCCCCCCCCCCCCCCACCTCCATTTGTGTGTCTTTCTTCACACAATGAACTCCTTGGCACACATCTGCATTGGGGAAACAATGTTTGATACTTTAGAGCATTATCTTCCTCATGGAAGAAATCTGTTGGACCGTGGCAGTCTTCCAAAGGTAGATAAGAGAGCGGAAGCCCAGTCGCTTGGAGTATTAGCACTTCGACTCTCAGGGGAGTAGTATTGGGAAGGAACGCTATAGACTTCAATAGAACTATGTTAATTTACACCTGCTGAGAATC
Source organism: Macrochelys suwanniensis (assembly GCA_033296515.1). NCBI lineage: Eukaryota > Metazoa > Chordata > Testudines > Chelydridae > Macrochelys > Macrochelys suwanniensis. The sequence goes on along the minus strand of CM065776.1, from coordinate 236,645,357 downwards.
TGCCCTCCTGGTTTGTGGAGACCTGAGTTCAATTCCTGATCTGTCACAGTCATCCTATGTGTCCTCAAGCAAGTTGTGACAGATGGACAATGTCCTGTAATATCATGAACAAATGAAAGTAAAATAAACTTTGTTAATCCTTATTGAATCAGGGTTAATACCTTTAGGGTACATTGTATTAACAATGCAATTGTGTATGTGGTTGTTGTGGCACTGTATGTACCTTCTCTAGTAAGTAGGGGGGTGCTAATGCAGTTCCTCTGTTATCAACCCTTTGATACTAGTTCAAACTGGATTCACAAGGGACCAACAGACAAAGAAAGAGTTTTTTAGACAAATAGTCTGGTTTTCAACTGGCTCCTGACTTTTTTCTGAGCTAGCAAACTGACAGAACCCCTGGTCCACGGAGGGCCCCAGTCTTTAGGATAGGATTGGGAGGACTTGGCCAGCTGAGGCCCTGTAAGACTGAGTGCTTGTTCTGAGCTGAAGCTATGATGAACTTGTAACCACAAGGAATTCCCTTGTTAGAGTTAGGGTGATGTGTGATAAACTTATTAAAGTACGCTTGCTTAGAAAGAGCTGTGTGGTACCTTATAACTGTAGCAATTACACCTGTTAACTGTCTCTGGCGAGAAAGTAAGCAGGTGTCCTTGGGCAACCTGTCTTTGCTTGGGAGAACGTAGTGAATGCAGGGAACTTGTTCAGCCAGGACATACACCCGTCAGACGGGAGTAAGATAGAATCATAGAAAATTAGGGTTGGAAGAGACCTCAGGAGGTCATCTAGTCCAACCCCCTGCTCAAAGCAGGACCAACCCCAACTAAATCATCCCAGCCAAGGTTTTGTCAAGCTGGGCCTTAAAAATCTCTAAGGATGGAGATTCCACCACCTCTCTAGGTAACCCATTCAAGTGCTTCACCACCCTCCGAGTGAAATAGTTTTTCCTAATAGCAAACCTAGACCTCCCCTACTGCAACTTGAGACCATTGCTCCTTGTTCTGTCATCACTGAGAACAGCCGAGCTCTATCATCTTTGGAACCCCCCTTCAGGTAGTTGAAGACTGCTATCAAATCCCCTCTCACTCTTCTCTTCTGCAGACTAAGCAAGCCCAGTTCCCTCAGCCTCTCCTTGTAAGTCATGTGCCCCAGCCCCCTGATCATTTTCGTTGCCCTCTGCTGGACTCTCTCTCCAATTTGTCCACATCCTTTCTATAGTGGGGGGCGGGCCGCAAAACTGGACACAATACTCCAGGTGTGGCCTCACCAGTGCCGAATAGAGGGGATTTATTACTTCCCTCAATCTGCTGGCAATGCTCCTACTAATGCAGCCCAATATGCCATTAGCCTTCTTGGCAACAAGGGCACACTGTTGACTCATATCCAGCTTCTCGTCCACTGTAATCCCCAGGTCCTTTTCTGCAGAACTGCCGCTTAGCCAGTCTGTTCCTAGCCTGTAGCAGTGCATGGGATTCTTCCGTCCTAAGTGCAGGACTCTGCACTTGTCCTTGTTAAACTTCATCAGATTTCTTTTGGCCCAATCCTCAAGTTTGTCTGGGTCACTCTGGACCCTATCCCTACCAGCATATCTACCTCTCCCCCCATTTTAGCATCATCCGTGAACTTGCTGAGAATGCAATCCATCCCATCATCCAGATCATTAATAAAGATGTTGAACAAAACCGGTCCCAGGACCAACCCTTGGGGCACTCCGCTTGATACCGGCTGCCAACTAGACATTGAGCCGTTGATCACTACCCGTTGAGCCCAACGATCTAGCCAGCTTTCTAGCCACCTTATGGTCCATTCATCCAATTCATTCTTTTTTTAACCTACTGGCAAGAAAACTGTAGGAGACCATATCAAAAGCTTTGCTAAAGTCAAGGTATATCATGTCCACCACTTTCCCCAAATCCACAGAGCCAGAACTAACAGAAGTTTCCAGATCACGGGCCCTGGTTCTCATGGGGAACTTCAATCACCCTGACGTCTGCTGGGAGAGCAATACAGCAGTGCACAGACAATCCAGGAAGTTTTTGGAGAGTGTTGGGAACAACTTCCTGGGTCAAATGCTGGAGGAACCAACTAGGGGTCGTGCTTCTCTTGACCTGCTGCTCACAAACGGGGAAGAATTGGTAGGGGAAGTAGAAGTGGGTGGCAACCTGGACAGCAGTGATCATGAGATGGTCGAGTTCAGGATCCTGACAAAAGGAAGAAAGGAGAGGAGCAGAATACGGACCCTGGACTTCAGAAAAGCATACTTTGACTCCATTAGGGAGGACGGGAAGGATCCCCTGGGAGGCTAATATGAGGGGGAAAGGAGTCCAGGGAGCTGGCTGCATTTTAAAGAAGCCTTATAGAGGACGCAGGAACAAACCATCCCAATGTGCAGAAAGAATAGCAAATATGGCAGGCGACCAGCTTGACTTAACAGAGAAATCTTCGGTGAGCTTAAACACAAAAAGGAAACTTACAAGAAATGGAGACACGGACAGATGACTAGGGAGATGACTGGGAGACTTGGACAGATGACTAGGACAGATGTAGGTCTCCACCATCAGAGTTAAGAGCCAGGGGAGCCAGAAGGCTGAGAGTGGGAAAATACAGATGTGGTTGCCCTAAACTGTGATATGAGTCACTAAGGGCTTATCTACATGGTGGGACAATGAGTTCTAAAGTGCACTAATGTGTTGCCTGTTAATTAGTCTATGTAGACCTTGCTAGTGTGCACTAAAGGTTCCCTAGTGTGCTTTAACAAAGTACTGTTTCAAACAGCACTACCTTAAAGTGCAACAGCAGGATCTACATGTTTCAATTAAGGCACATCATGTTAGTGCTTCAGTAATCACAACACTATAGGGTGCATTAGCCCACTGTGTAGACAAGTCTGTCTCTGCCTCAGTTCCCCATCTTTAAAATGGGGATAATAGAGAAGAACTATCTCACAACGGTGTTGTGAGGATGAGTACATTAAAGATTATGAGGCATTCAAATATTATGGTAATAGGACCATAGTAATATCTAGCTAGATCAGTGATACTCAGACCTCAGTGGTTCAGGAGCCAAATTAGCGATCAGCATCACCTAAAAGAGCCACAGTAGTTTGAATTCATTGTTTCATTTACTATACTATATATAATTATTCTCACAGCAAAATGACTGACCAAGTATTCTACAATTTGTTAATAACATAGTAAAAGCATCCTGATGGGTTAATAACTTAGATTGGTTAATAATTAAATCACACAGTATTTTAATATCACATGCTGCAAAGAGCTGCAGGAGACACATTAAACAGCCACTTGCAGCTCCCGAGCCTCAGTCTGAGTATCATTGAGCTAGACAGTCCTTAGTGCACTGGCTATGAGACTGACTGATATTCTAACACCTCTTTTCCATCTCCAATTTCTATCATTCCATCTTTCAGGCAAAGGAGGAATTTGCAGTCCCAGTACTGCAAGCGCTTACGTGTATACTTCACTTTAAGCATATGAGTAATCGCGCTGACTTTAATATGACTGTTCAGAAGCTTAAAATTAAGTGTGTGAGTGCTTTCAATTGTGGCCCCTGAGATTCTCAGGTGATAAAATGCTACTTCATCTCCTCCCCGGCAAGGTGAAAGAATACTTTTCCCTCCCCTGCTAAACAACATTTTAAATCCTGTGCAGGGTTTCCATTTTCTACCATGTCTCGTAGAAAAGAGAGGTCTATAAGGGCTGGTCCACACTGGGGCGGGGGGGGGGGGTGGAAATCGATCTAAGATACGCAACTTCAAGTCGAATATCTTAGATTGATTTCAAAAGTACTTACCGCTGGTCCACACCGCAGCAGGCAGGCTCCCCCGTCGACTCCGCTTACTCCTCGCGCGGAGCTGGAGTTCTGGAGTCGACGGGGAGCGGCTCTGGGATCGATTTATCGCGTCTAGACGAGACACGATAAATCGATCCCAGAACATCGATCGCTACCCGCCGAATCGGGCGGGTAGTGTGGATGTAGCCTAAGTGTCTAAAACAGAAGTCCTTTTGTTTTTCTGTCGCTCCTCAGCTCCACCCTCTCCAGTGGAAATTTTTTGACGCCTGTTTTGTAGTCTGTTCTATGGCTAGGTGTCTGAGTTTTTGCTGTGTAAGAGACAATGACTCAGAGTCCATATCATGCAGAAAGGGACCCGATGAAAGGGTTGTGCTAGCGTAATCCCCTCACACTTTCAAATAGTTTCAAAAGACCAATAAGTATGTGTGTCACAGTTCCTACTAAGCACATTCTCGGTGCCAGGTGTTGGTCACATTCATATATTCTTTCGTGGTTATTGTTACTGCTGGTTTTATTCCCTCTCAGTTTCTGAACCTGCACCTAACATTTCTAGCAATACTTTGCAGTTAACCAGAAGCTTTTTGTTCATCTATGAACTGTAGGTAAATTTACCTTATTATAACTCTTTTATGACTCACGTTTTCTTCAGAAGTACATAACAGCATGAAGAAAAATAATACATGAAATGATCTTTGCTGTAGTCCACAGACAAGCACTACTTTTATATAGGGGACTTCTAAAACATTCATACTGTAACGGTGTCTTAGATTTTCAAATATACTTTGTGTGTGATCTCTACATAGACATTGTGTGTGTATGCTGTATTATGTACAATTTTGATAAGATATTGGGCTGCAGTTTGCATTCAGTGAAATTTGTGTATCTACGTTGTCTTCAACATTTCACAGGAATAAATGATGGCAAAATTTAATTCACCGTGTCAGAGGATTTCAAAGAACTAGATTCTTAATCCCAGAGTGTTATCTGACATGGATTAAATTAGAAATCATTCCTTTCCTTCTGCTATAAAGGACCATATTGAGTCACCTTAGAACACTGAAGTTAAAATCCAAGTGAAATGTAATCATGAAAAGAATCTCTAGTGCAATTCATTAACTGTAGCATGAATCTTATTGATGGGTATGTTACCATACTCTGGTTCTGCCCATTTGTGGAGTACCCCTTGAAGTGAATGGAAATACATACATGACGGTTAGGATAAGGTCTTCTGTGTGTATATGGCCAGGCTGTTCATGAGATGAGCAATTAATTACAGGGGAGATGATAAAAAGCACAAATGGCACCTATTGACTTGGAGATGGGAATCTAACTCCACTTTGTGCCTTTGAAAATCTTCTCCCGTATCAACTAATCAGTTATAAAAAAAGGTGCACAGTGTGAAAATTGCTGGCCTGTTGAGGCCTCTCCTCGCTTTCACTGTTCTCATTTCCTTCTCTCTTTTCTGTTCTGATTTTGCAGCTGACGTTTTGTGTGCTTGTTGCAGTCCAGGGTATTAACAGGATTTTAAAGTTTTAGCTAGCTAATGATGGGGACAAGTGAAGTATTCCAGCCCTATAGGGGATTCTATTTTTGGTATTTATTAAACTTTCCTGTCGTACAATATATACTGACAGTGATGAGTGTTAGACTTCTCACCATGTGAAAAATGAACATTTTAAATATGGCAACTTTTTTATTCCAGCTTCCTAACAGTTTCCTCCATGTGCTGCATCACTGCAGGCTGTTGAGCTGGGACTTAGTTGCCAATCAATATTCTGTGTTGAGAAAAAGAAATTGCTGCCACTCAGTGGGAAAATATATAACCAAACGTGCGACCTATTTAAAAAAAATGTCCACTTTGAAGTCTGTTTTGTAGTTTTAATTAATTCAACAAGAGTTTTTATTTTACTCTCAGTGGAGATAATCTTAATCCATTCACAGCGACCTTTTCTTGTGCAAATTAGCTGTACACGCTTGTTTAAGCAAATGGGCCTTCGGAAGATCTCTTCCTAATGACAGGGTTTATAATTGAGAATTGGCTTACTCCCATCTGCCTGCCCTGTGTGAGAATATAAAAGTAGATCTGTGTGTGTGTGTATATATATATATATATATATATACATACACACATATACATATTTATCTTCTATCTATATACGTACAAAAAAAATTCAGAGCCTGCAGGCCATGATTAAATTAGATTATTAGAGTTAGAACATTTCAGTGCCGCATGTTACTGTCAAAGTAGCTACTGTCAAAGTAGCACCTGCATCCAGAGTGCCGGTAACTCTTGAGAAATGAGGGGTATTTAATCTTGATCCTTTTCTCTCAGACCCAGCAGGCTCCAGGGTCAGCACCATTTACAGTTCCGTAGGTTTTCTTTAATACAGAAGTACAATTAGCTAATAACTGTCTTGAAACTGTTAGGATTTGATGTGTGGTTTTGGTAAATTGTTTTGAAGTGATTGATGGAATTGGAACAAAAACAGTAGTATCTAGCTTAAAGCTTTAATTTTGAGGATCAGAGGTCATTGCAGCTCTATGGTTAATTATCAAAATTTGTTTCTGTGCTTTTTTTCTTTAGCTTATTTCCCCTTCCTCCTCTACTTGCCTCCCCCTTTTCCCTCCCCAATAACAACTGATGACCCTTCTTTATTATTTCCTGATTGATTAGGAAAGATTTGTATTGTATAGCTGAATATTCTGGGCTGTTTTTACAAACCTCTTGCTCAGAGGTGAACAAATTAATGCTTGCTTGTGAATAAATCTGGTTCACTGTGTGCAGAGTCTTGAAACCCTGTTTTCATGTAGAGAGTTGGTTTTAATTGTCTGTATTTTCCTTTCAAACTCAGAGCTCCTCCAAAGATATTTTAGCAGTAAAAAACACCATCTGCATATTCATAATAACAAAATTGATGATTCTAAAGGCAAAATCCTTTTTGCTTATTCTCTGTTAACCACACTGATTGCCTTTCCATTACAAACAAAAAAGAGGTGGGGGAGGGGAAGTGGAGAAGAGGAAGAAAAAGACACAGAGAGAAGAACTGTGTAACCTGATGATGAGCGTACAGACATGGACTTGATTGGAGATGATTTTATCCAGATGTATATCAGCAGATGTTTGCATTTTCATGCACAGTTACTCTAGGACTCGTAGTTAATTTGATTTTCTCTTTCTTATCTCCCTCCTCCCACTCCCTGTTCCTGTTAGGTATGATTATCGTGAAATGCTGCACAATGCCACTTTCTGTCTGGTTCCCCGTGGCCGCAGGCTTGGATCCTTCAGGTTTCTGGAGGCTCTGCAGGTAAGATCTGGGGATTAAAATGTTGACTCTGCTGGTTGGAATTCAGCTGGTGATATCAAGAGGTGGTGTTTGGGGATGTGTTTAATTTCCCTAGTGGGCAATAATCCACACTGCGGAAGCCTCTAGTCATGCTTCTGAAGCAATTGGCAGCTTCTTTGCACGGGGGGCTTGGCACTGAGCTCATCTGAAGACTGAATTGCGTTACCTCCATGAAGAGGGTTTTCCTGCTCATTGTATAGGAAGCGAAGTCGGATTCGTTTAGAACAGTGTTTACCCAACTGAGTCTGGATTCCCAGGGGAGACCTTGACCTGTTCTAGCAAGTCCCGGGGCAATAAAAATAGCTTATTGTTTTCAGCTGAAGCAAACTTGCCTACACATTGTTTGCTGTGCTTCATACCGAATGTGCAGATGATGGTTCTGTTCTGCTACTTCCCATCTGAAAGTAATGCAGCAAGAAGGACATTCAAACCAGCTGCTGTCTACATGTTTAAAAGATTCTTCCGTGTTGTGTCAGAGACAGGACTCCCCAACTCCTCTTCACCTTCTGAAATCTTTCAGTCAGCAAGATGCTCTCTTTTGTTTGGCCATCAATGGAGAGCAAAGACATAAGGTTTGAAAATCCTGTGACAGGCAGTGTGGTTCAGTAGATACAGGAGCAGGAGTCAGATAACGGGGGGGGGTTCTATTCCTACCTCTCCCACTGAACCACTCTGTCTTCTCCTGCCCAAGTCACTTCTCTTCTGTTTCCCTTACCCTAAGCATTGCACTAAGAGCCAGCAACTCCTAACTTCTGGTCTTTACTAAGATACTGACTCCCTGTGTTACTTCACCTAGGGTCACATCACCCTTTTTCTCTGGTATTCCCACTCTGTACCTACTTCCCAGGGAAGTTGTGAGGCTTAATCAATGTCTGTGAAGAATTTTGAAGATGAAAACTCTGCTAATTGTTGTTGTTGGGGGTTTTTAGACAGTGTAATGCGGTTTCCTTACCAACGGACAGAATTTTTACCCATTGCAAATACTGCTGTAGCATAAACTTGACTAGATCAAAGTTACTGCACAGAGTTGGAGAGCAAGAGCGAGAGAAAATATACTGCAATTAGAAAATTTCCCCAGTGTTCCACTTATTACTGGGCATGGGAAAGACCAGCTCATTTATTGTACTGTCAGGGCAATAATTCACATCAGTTAAATTTGGCTTGGTCGAGAAGAAACTGAACCACCACAGCAGTGGTCTGATTCAAATCCCACTGAACTCAGTTCGAGCCTTTCCACTGACTTCAACAGACTTTGAATCAGGTCTCAAGTTCTGGTCCAATTGATGAATAGGTGGCGGTGAATTATTTATTTACTTATACAGTACCAGTAATATGGTGTTTACTAAACATTATACAATTATGGTTGCTGCCCCAAAGAGTTTACATTTTAACAATAGCACATAGTATATCAGACACACTGGCAAAACAAAAGTTGGTGATAAATTAGTGATATATGTATATATTTAAACATAAAGTCAATGGATTAAATTTTCCAAACTCTGACTGTGGCCAGGTTTTGTACGTGTGGTTGTTTGCAAGCACAGAACATATACTACGATGTACAAAGTGGATAATGAAACATCTACCTTTATGGATAAGAGCTATAGAGTTAAATATCAAATACATTTTCAAAGGGTTTTTCTTAAACCATCTTATGTAATTTAATAGAGAATTACCTCCCTAGAGAACTCTGTAGTTGGTTCACAAAACATCTACATCCGAGTGCAAATTCTCCTTTTGTACATGCAAAATCAGGGTTTCCCTGCGTGCAAACAAATGTGACGCCTGTTTGGGGAGTGGAGATCAGCTGGAATCTTGGCAGATGTATTGTTATGTCTGCCTTGTAGGGCCCTTTGCAGGTTTTCTTTTTTAATGTCTTTCGTGAGAGCTTGGGTCCTGACTTCTGCAGAAAATGCCAATAATTCAATTTGTTTGCATTTCAAAGTTTGTGCTAATCAATGACCACACACTCAGTGCCTCTTCTAATGTCTGCAATTCCTCTGTGTGCAGGCTGCCTGTGTCCCAGTTATGCTTAGCAATGGATGGGAGTTGCCATTCTCCGAAGTGATTGATTGGAACCAAGCTGCCGTCATAGGGGATGAGAGATTGTTATTACAGGTAAGAAAATGGCTGTGGCCTTCAGCATATTGCTAGAGTGCTGCTGCCGCCAACTAAACCTGTAGGAAGATGAATCCAAAAGGTCAGTTAGGGTTAGGGTCACTGTAAATATGAACTTATTTTATATGACATCATTCATTTTCTGACCGGAAGGTCACTCAGACATTGTTAAACACAGAAAAGTCGAGTATCAAATTGTTTTTGGATGCCTCTCTAATAGGATGCCCTCCGTTATCTATAAACTACATGCCTGAGGGTGGACACATCATTTGGGAACAATTTCTGCCACACGTACTTGTGCTGAAGAATACCTTACTCTGCAAAGAGACCTGTTGATGTAGATTGCCGTATGTACAGGGAGATGGTGATACTGAAGATGTTACCTGTGGAGTAAGGTGCTACCCAACATTGGTGTGGGAGGCAGAATCCATCCCTTACTTTTCTGTACCTCACTTTCTCATTTTTAAGGGTGATGTTACTTATCTCCGCGAAGTGTTGTGGGACTCAATTAATTGTTTATCTCCATGAGGGCGAATGAAAGAGGGCTATAGAATTGCCAGTTAGTGTTGTGTTATTACAGTCTTTATCTGCTTCTTTCTTAAATGCAGTCAAATACTGTTTTTCCTATTTCTATAATACTATTTATGTGTTTTCTTCAAAATCAGTTAAAAGCCAAATGATGATACAGTGATATCATCAAGGAAACACTATGGAAATCAATTTCTCCAGTGCAGTTCCTATTAAAGGACAAGCAACGCTGTGGCTGTAGTCCATTGGCTGGGGCACTAAACTGAGATGTGGGTTCTAGATTTCTGTCTCTGCCATTGAACTGCTGTGTGATCTTGGACAAATCACTTATCTCTGTGTGCCTCAGTTTTCCCCTGCAGTAAAATTGGCATCATGATTCTTCTGTGATTTCTAAAGCATTTTGAGGCAAATGGGTGAAGTGCCAAATTTTAAAGATATTTAGGTATGAGGCACTAGAAATTACTAGGAGCTAGGTGCTCATCCCTTTTGAAAATCCCACTAGAGACACTCTTCTACATCTTTAGTTGATGAAATTAGGGATGTAAATAATGTGTAAAACAGTAATCGTGTAGCCAATTAAAATTCTATCGGTTACACGGTTAAACGTTTACCTGGGGAGCTAGGGGTGCAGCACCCCCACCTTTTAGAATCATAGAATCGTAGAACTGGAAGGGACCTCGAGAGGTCATCTAGTCCAGTCCCTTGCACTCAGGGCAGGACTAAGTATTATCTAGACCATCCCTGACAGGTGTTTGGCCAACCTGCTCTTAAAAATCCCCAATAATGGAGATTCCGCCACCTCCCTAGGCAATTTATTCCAGTGCTTAACCACTCTGACAGTTAGGAAGTTTTTCCTAATGTCCAACCTAAACCGCCCTTGCTGCAATTTAAGCCCATTGTTTCTTGTCCTATCCTCAGAGGTTAAGAAGAACAATTTTTCTCCCTCCTCTTTGTAACAACCTTTTATGTATTTGAAAACTGTTATCATGTCCCCTCTCAATCTTCTCTTCTCCAGAATAAACAAACCCATTTTTTTCAATTTTCCCTCATAGGTCATGTTTTCTAGACCTTTAATAATTTTTGTTGCTCTTCTCTGGACTTTCTCCAATTTGTCCACATCTTTCCTGAAATGTGGTGCCCAGAACTGGACACAATACTCCAGTTGAGGCCTAATCATCGCGGAGTAGAGCAGAAAAATTACTTCTCGTGTTTTTCTTACAGTACTCTTGCCAGAATGATGTTTGCTTTTTTTGGAACAGCATTACACTGTTGACTCATATTTAGCTTGTGATCCACTATCACCCCCAGATCCCTTTCCGCAGTACTCCTTCCTAGGCAGTCATATCCCATTTTGTATGTGTGCAACTGATTGTTCCTTCCTGTGTGGAGTACTTTGCATTTGATCTTATTGAATTTAATCTAATTTACTTCATACCATTTCTCCAATTTGTACAGATCATTTTGAATTTTAATCCTATCTTCCAAAGTACTTGCAACCCCTCCCAGCTTGGTATCATCCGCAAACTTGATAAATGTACTCTCTCTGCCATTATCTAAATCATTGATGAAGATATTGAACAGAACCAGACCCAGAATCGATCCCTATGGGACCCCACTTGTTATGCCCTTCCAGCATGACTGTGAACCACTGATAAGTACTCTCTGGGAATGATTTTCCAGCCAGTTATGCACCCACCTTATAGTAGTTCCATCTAGGTTGTATTTCCCTAGTTTGTTTATGAGAAGGTCATGCGAGACAGAATCAAAAGCTTTACTAAAGTCAAGATATACCATATCTACCACTTCCCCCCTATCCACAAGGCGTGTTACCCTGTCAAAGAAAGCTATCAGGTTGGTTTGACATGATTTGTTCTTGACAATTCCATGCTGACCGTTATTTATCACCATATTGTCTTCTAGGAGTTTGCAAATCGATTGCTTAATTTTTTGCTCCATTATCTTTCCAGGTATAGAAGTTAAGATGACTGGTCCGTAATTCCCCAGGTTGTCCTTATTTCCCTTGTTATAGATGAACGCTGTATTTGCCCTTTTCCAGTCTTCTGGAATGTCTCCCTTATTCCATGACTTTTCAAAGATGATTGCTAATGGCTCAGATATCTCCTCAGTCAGCTCCTTGAGTATTCTAGGATGCATTTCATCAGGCCCTCGTGATTTGAAGACCTCTAACTTGTCTAAGTAATTTTTGACTTGTTCTTTCCCTATTTTAGACGCAGATCCTACCTCATTTTCACTGGCATTCACTATGTTAGACGTCCAATCGCCACCAACCTTCTTGGTGAAAACCGAAACAAAGAAATCATTAAGCACCTCTGCCATTTCCACATTCTCTGTTATTGTCTTTCCCCCCTCATTGAGTAACAGGCCTACTCTGCCCTTGGTCTTCCTCTTGCTTCTAATGTATTTGTAGAATGTTTTCTTGTTTTCTTTTTTGTCCCTAGCTAGTTTGATCTCGTTTTGTGCCTTGGCTTTTCTAATTTTGGCCCTACATACTTGTGTATTTGTTTATATTCATCCTGTGTAATTTGACCGAGTTTCCACTTTTTGTAGGACTCTTTTTTGAGTTTTAGATCATTGAAGATCTCCTGGTTAAGCCAGGGTGGTCTCTTGCCATACTTCCTATCTTTCCTACACAGTGAGACAGTTTGCTCTTGTGCCCTTAATAATGTCTCTTTGAAAAACTGCCAACTGTCTTCAATTGTTTTTCCCCTTAGACTCGCTTCCCATGGGATTTTACCTACCAACTCCCCGAGTTTGCTAAAGTCTGCCTTCTTGAAATCCATTGTCTTTATTGTGCTGTTCTCCCTCCTACCATTCCTTAGAATCATGAACCCTGCCGTTTCATGATCACTTTCACCCAAGTTGCCTTCCACTTTCGAATTCTCAACCAGTTCCTCCCTATTTGTCAAATCAAATCTAGAACAGCCTCCCCCTAGTAGCTTTCTCCAGCTTCTGAAATAAAAAATGGTCTCCAATACATTCCAAGAACTTGTTGGATAATCTGTGCCCATCTGTGTTATTTTCCCAACAAATGTCTAGGTAGTTGAAGTCCCCCATCACCACCAAGTCCTGTGCTTTGGATGATTTTGTTAGTTGTTTAAAAAAAGACTCATCCACCTCTTCTTCCTGGTTAAGTGGTCTGTAGTAAACCGCTACCATGACATCACCCTTGTTTCTTACCCCTTTTATCCTTGCCCAGAGACTTTCAACAAGTCTGTCTCTTATTTCTATCTCAACCTCAGTCCAAGTGTATACATTTTTAATATATCAGGCAACACCTCCTCCCTTTTGTCCCTTCCTGTCCTTCCTGAGCAAGCTGTACCCTGCTATACCAGTATTCCAGTCATGACTATTATCCCAACAAGTTTCCGTGATGCCAGATAGTTGTGTTTATTTACTAGCGTTTCAAGTTCTTCCTGCTTATTCCCCATACTTCTCGCATTAGTGTACAGACATCTAAGATACTGATTTGATTTCTCTCCCCTCGCCCCACCCCAGTTCTTTCTTGTCTCTCCCTTATTTCCGCTATAACAGGTGAAATATTTTACGTGGGGCTCCGCTGCTCCCCCGGCGCACAGGGATTCCTGCTGCTGCCCCCATGCTTGGGGCTCTGCTGCCGCCTGACATCCTGGCCGCGGGGCTGGCAGCCCGGAGTGACCTGGCATAGGGCGGCAGCCGGGATGCCGGGCATGCAGGGCTGCCAGGATGGTGGACGGCAGCAGAGACCCAGGTGCGGCAGCAGCAGGGACCCTGGAAGCAGTTTAACCGTTAACCATTTAAACACTTACATCCCTAGATGAAATACCTTTAAAAATCTGACCCCAAAAGCCCTACTTAAGAGAGAACTATTATTATGAATTAATTGCAAGTATAAAAATAATGTAATTTTTTGCTTCAAAGGACAACACGTTTTTGTAAGCAAAATTATTTTTAAAAAATATAATTTGCTGATCTTTGTGCCTTCCTGTAACATGCCATTCGTTCTCTTCACAGCTGCTTCCTTATTGAACAGCTACAGCACCGTTATTAACAGTGTTTGTAAAGTGCTGGCACAGAGCCTGAATGTCTGCTCTGGGAAATGTTTTTGTTATATTGCAGTTTTTCATTTCCTGTTTTAGAACAGCTCGGATGTTTTTATTTGCATATTCTTGTTACCATAGAACCAGTTTAGCTCCAGTCTTAATTGAGTCTTCCTGCATTTATTTTTGTAGGGTTATCTTTTCCCCCCTTTTATTACCTAAATGACCTTTTATTAAGACGTCATCTAATTGTAATCCTGCCAGTATTAATATGTCATTTTCCACACCTGTCTTTCTGGACAAATAGATTAATAACCAATAGATAAACACAGTTAAAATGGGAGCTCTGATTTTGCTTCCTAGCTGTTATAACAGGCCAGGCACACAGGCAGGCTAAGGAATTTTCTAACCTTGAAACAACGTTTATGGGCACATACATGAAGCACAGTCTTCTGTACAACGATAACCTCTTCAACTTTCAGGTCAGAATTGCTTCTGCATTACAAAGGAGTGAGCGTGCCGTAGTTGGAGATGGGTGTTAATTTCCAGGCCCTGTGGAATCATGCGTGGTGCCATGAAACATTTATGTCTATTAGAAGTTATGCCCCATGGCCATACTAAAATGCGGTCACAATAATATGATTGCTGTTGATAATGGTGCTGCTAACACGCATCACTATACTCCCATACTTACAGGAACCTAATAGAAAACAATCCACTCTATAATCCATATCAAAGGACTGAATTTTGTAGTACAGTGGTATAAACTCAAATAGTAAGATGCCTCATTTGTATACAGGCAGTCCCTCCGACTTATGACACAATTGGTTCCTTACAGTTGCTTCTTAAATCGGAACGTCGGACTCGGAACCGCAATCTACTCCATTGCGGGACCGAACGTCGTAAACTCGAAACCGTAAGTTGAATCAGGGTGTCAATGTAGAAGTGTCATAAGTGGCATTCGTCGTAACTCAAACATCGTGAAGTCAAGGACTGCCTGTATATATTTTAACTGCTTCCCTGTGCCCCACCCTTCCTGTTTTGCTTCTTTTACAGGAAGGATCAAGCAAAAGACTCAAAAATGCCATGGGCCTCTTATCACCCTGACCACTTTGCTACTATATGGTATCCCACTCCCTTGGTTCCTTGTCCTTTTAAGCCCCAATTCAAGGTCTGAGGGTATGTCTGTACTGCAGTGGAAGTGGGGCTGTGATTGCAGCCCGTGTAGACATACCTGAGCTAGCTTTAATCTACCTAATGTGGGTACCTATGGCAGTGAAGCTGCAACAGCACAAACTTCAGTTCAAGCCAGCCTGGAACCCTGGGTAACTATTGGGGTGGCTTGCTTGTGCTGAAGTTTGTGCTGCCAGGGCTTCACTGCTCTCAGGTTGTGAGTTGCCTAGATTAAAGCTAGCATGGGTGTGTCTGCACATGCCACAATCACACACACACACACGATTGCAGTGTAGACAAACGCTTAGATGGCAAGATCTTTGCGGCAGAAATTGTCTCTTACCATTTGTACAGCAACTAACAATGTGGAGCCATGATCCTGTTTGGGAGTTGTGGGCACTACCTGAATGCAAATGAGACAGAATCATCATTGTATAACATCTACATAACCCTCCTGAATCTCTTTACATGTCAAACCGTAAAACTTTGAATCCTGTTCTCGAGCAGGTTTCTTATGGAACAATTTCCTGCAGTTGTGTATGAAACTGCACAATAATCTTTGCCACCAAACTCTTTCAGAACATTATATGAAGAATAATTGGATTCTGATTTTGGGGATATTTTACATGGGAAAAGTGTGTGAGTGTGTGAGAGAGAGAGAGATAGGGGTGTGGGTGTTTAGGTTAATACAATAACTAGATGGACGATGATAATAATGCCACCTTCTAATAATGCAAACTTTGTGTGTAATTAGCCCTGAAAGTAAATATATGAAAGGCTTGTGAGAAATAAGAGAAGGAGAATGAGGTGACCTGACTTGAAATAATTAGAAGTAGGTACCAAAGCAAAATAACTCCCCATTCCTACAAGAATTAAACACACCCACACTACACTGAAGGGGCCTGATTCTCATTTACACTTAGGCCACTAACACCACTCTGACAGTGTAAAGAGATCTTGAAGTAGGAATAAATTACAGTTACACCCACTCTGATGGCCTCTTAGACAGCCAGAGCAGTGAGTATGGAGACCTTAGGGCTTGACTACGTGGAGAATTAATGGGAAAATTAGTACAAAATAGCCAGGGTGTGAATTCAAAGGGAAATAGCTATTTCCCACTAACTCCCCCACTTTTTTGCCATTTAGGTTAATCTGCTTCCAGAGGGGACTAACCTAAACTGCACAAAGTAACTTTTAATGCAGAATAAGTGTCCACATGGGGTGCTAATGTGGAGTAGCTATTCCCCTCTAGCTGTTCTGCACTAGCTAGTCCAGGCCTTTTCCCTGAGTAGACAAACTCTTAGTGTAAATGAGAATCAGGCTTTTAAGAAGCTAAATACTAGTCTGTATAGATGCTGGACTCTCTCCAAAGTGTGTGGGGAATGTGGGTTTACACACCCCTCCCTCTGATCTGGTTTGCAGGATAACTCTCTGTCAGGAAGAGGGATGGTAGGATTTATTTTTTCATTGATAAGGAAACCTCTACCAGAATTAAAGCTGCACAGTGTGTCCAATGAAAAATATCATTGTTTTTTCCTTGTAAATAGCAGCTGTTGGAGGGACTTGTTTTCCTCTCCCCACATTATTCCACAAAGGGGTGGCTTTGCCGCAGATGCTGTGATGGTTTCTTCAAGGAATTTGTGTTGCCACGTTGTAGTGGCTGCAATCTCAGATCCCTTTAATATACTTTCAGAATGGAGATCATTGTCAGATTCTAAAGACCCGCAGCTACTAGTATTTTAAATTAGTGGTTTGCAAAAAGCTGTGTGCGCAAGGGATTTACTGAAAAGTTCCTCACTGTGACTTTCCACAGCTCCAGAAGGTGGGGGGGAAGTAGCATTTGCTACCATAGAAACAACTTTCTTAAAAAATGGAGAATTGCTAGTAAATCCTAAGGTTGGCCAATAGGCTCAAATACCAAAGGTCACGAAGGGTGCTGCTCATTCGTTTTCCAGTCGCTGTTCTTTAGCTGTTAATTCACATATCTGTGTCGGGTGGGGGTACTGGCTGATACTGAATCTGTGGTGCTGGGTAGAAGCAGAGAATGCTAGTTTGGGATTCTCAAGCATGTATTAATTTGATCAGGTTACATTGTTTTCCACACCATCTGATTGTAGTGCACTTTGTATTACAGATTCCTTCTACAATCAGGTCTATCCATCAGGATAAAATCCTAGCACTTAGACAACAGACACAGTTCTTGTGGGAGGCTTATTTTTCTTCAGTTGAGAAGATTGTATTGACCACACTAGAGGTGAGTAACAATTCTCAGATATTAGTCAGAGCAGAGATGTTCCTTAATATGTCTGCCACACTCCGTGCTGAGCTGTTGTATGACCTTGGCTTTCATAACATGTGATTGGTCACTGGAAAAACCTTCAGCAGCTTGATAACTTTTCTCCCCTAAGGAAATATTTTCTTCGTTATTGGAATCCACATAAGAAAACTGACATGGTGACAAATAGGAGCCATCCGACACATGGAAAAGTTGTCTTGTGCCATCACGGTTTCTCAAGGCTTTATGGCTAATGAATCAGTATTCCTGTCATTCATAGTGAATGTGATCCTTTAAAGGACCTTACTAGAACTCATTTTGGAAAAAATATAATTGAAAAGCCCCTTTTCTCCCATTCCCCCTTAATGTTTTGATGCCCTTTCACAGGTCTCTTGTTCTGGAAGTGGCTGCTTGTAAGTCTTATCAAATGTGTGCATTTCCAAAGGGAGATAGATGGTGACATACAGAAGAAAGCCCAAATGATGCATGGGAGTCCAGCTGTGGACAGCCAGAGCCCATTGTACTCCAGTCATTCTTCCTCCTTACCCCAGCAAGTGTTGTGGAGAAGGAGGTATTCACTGGTTCTGTACTCACTGCGATCTCTCCTGCAATTGGGGTATCCCCAGCTCCCTTTGTTTCATTTACAGAATCTGTCCCCAAGGCCCTCAAGTGCAACTTTAGGACTGAATTGAAACATCTTCAATAACATGGCCATAGTTGTCAGTTGACTGGGGGATGGCTAGTAACGCCTGTAGCTAGGATTTAGGAAGCTACCAGCTAAGAAGCTTGATCTTAGTAGCAAGGAAGACTCTGAGGACAGAACAGGGAAGGAGCTGCAAGGTTTTAATTTAATGAAACCGAGTCAGGCATATCGTACCTTTTTGTTTTTTGAATCTAGGATAAGCCATCTCACAGAACCACTTATATGTAGAGAAGGCAAATTAACAATAATTCTGTTCAGTGGAAAATAACATGCATGCTCAGGTGTTCATTCTAGAGTCCAACAATCACTAGAAAAGCCTGAATTGTTTTCTTTCAGAAAGAGAGAAAATAAAAGGTTTGTTTTTTATTTAGGTGTCGGAAGTTGGTAAGATCAGATGTGCCCTCTGCTTAAAATTTGATGTGGGGGAGTAAATCGTATAGTTGGAGAGGGAATGGATTTATTCTGGTAGTTACTTTCAGTCTCTAACTATAATGCCGTAGTACTGCAATATCTTGATGATCCTACATATCATTTAGTCACCTCCTGTCTGGACTACAGCAATGTGATATACCTGGGCATGAAGCCATCAGCCCTTAGGAAATTTCAAAGGGTATAGAATGCTGCAGCATGTCTCCTCAGCAACAAGGGCCACCATGAGCACATCAGACCTGTCCCCGGCTCTGTACACTGGCTTCCTGTAGAATATTAACTCAAGTTCAAAATCTTGAAGGTCTTATCTTCAGGATGTTCAATGGCCTCCGCCCCGCATATCGTCACCAAAAGCTCCAGGATGAAACCCTTGGTGAATAACTGCATGGCTCTGGAGTGCCATGGACCTTTGTGCCTTGAGAGCAAAGCTTGGCTGTGCAGGTGACCGCTTTCTCTGGGGGCTGGGCTGACACTGTGTGGGGAGGACTATCGCAAAACTCCTCATCTTCTGCTCCAAGTGCAAGGTGCACTTCTTCAACCTCCCTTCTCCAATTGCAACACAGAGCAGCGTTGAAATTTAAGAAACAGAAACCAGCCCTACACAGCTTACACAGTTCTCCCCTGAGAATAGGAGAAGTGAGAGAGAATGAACCACATGTGACAGACATTTAGTGCACTACTGGCAGGGCAGGCACCAGCAAAGGAAGCTTGTGCTTGGGGTGGCACATCTGAAGGGGCGGCATTCCGGCCATTCCTGGGGCGGCACATTTTAAGGCCGGGGTTTTTTTGTTTGTTTTTTTGCTTCGGCATCTCCGGCGGGGCTTCTTTTTGTTGCTTCGGCCCCTTGGGGCAGCAAAAAGGCTAGAGCAGGCCCTGACTACTGGAAGGCACTCAGACACTACAGCAATGAGGCCAATACAAGAACCTGTATAGGACAGAATAATTTGGGGAGGTGGGGGTCGAAATATTGTGTCAGCAACATATTCCATGTAGACAGGACAGATCCAGCCGGAGTGCCTAACCTCCTCATTATAAAACTGCCTGTGTTCCGTAATCACCAGCGAGCCTCTAAAGCTGGTGCCGGTATTTAGAAATCTCTGCAATACATTTAGCAAATTACCATATGCTTTTTGTATTTTAATTGATTAGCTCTTCATGGATTCCTTTCATCCTTTTCTTTTCCTTTCCTTCGAGTTTTCTTTTCTCCACACCATTCTCGTAGACTGCAAGGATTCTTATATTTGCCAGAAGTGCCATAAATTAATTTGCCATCTGTTAAATGTGAGATATTCCACAGGTTGGCTTCCTAGCCTACTGAGTAACAGTATCAGTGAGATTTGTATGCCTGACATGCAATAAAGGTTGCATATGTTGCATGACATCAGAAGTTTGTTTCAAGATGAAACTATTTTTTGCTCTGCGTACATTGAAAGATCATCAAATGTGAGCCATGGGTTTCCCCTGAAGCGTTGTCGGCTACCAGAGCAGTGGAAAATTGTACAGTCTATGAAAACCTACTCATCAGCTAAACCTGCAGACTACTTCTTATCTGTTTATGCATCAGTTCTGAGAAAAGGGGGTGGGGACTGGGGGGGCGGGGAGGGAAGGCCAGAGGAGCTAGTTCCATCTAGTTCTTCATCAGATGGTAGAAGATACGCATTTTCTAGTTTTTCTCTGCATTTTCTAGCTTCGTGCTACATTGAGTGGCATAAATTAAAGGAGGGGAGAAGGCAGTCACTACCCTTCCCCCACAAAACACCCCATGGCTGAAGCATGTAGCTTTACAGAAATATGTAGAGATGCACTTGATAGTATAACATCACGGTCTTGAGTCCACTATTCTCACATGAAAAATGCTGCTAGTTTGACATTAAGATTGTTCCTGTGTGTTTCCCATGTAATCACAAATTTTAGGAAATGACCAGTTGGGACAGCCTTCATTCACATGCTATATCACCCTAATGTCACATTACTCTCATGCCCTTGGAGACTCCTTACCTCTACAACAAACTCAATCAATAGCTCTTCCTATACATGTGGTCTTTGCTTTCACATTTTGTGTGCATACGCCTTGAGTATATAGAATTCATTTTATCATCGCAAACATATAGCACTGTTAATGTTATTCTATGGACTGTGTTACACAGGAAGTGAGACTAGATCATCTAACGGCCCTTACAAAGATACACATCTTTTCCCTGCTCCAAAAAGCTTACACCAGTAGTTGTCCAAATTTCTTTCCATGTTGGATGAAATGGGAACCACGCTATGGCGGACAGGTATCTGTAAAATATGTATGGGATCTGATTTAATTAGTCACTTTGTCACATAATAACTCAATTATAAAATAAAGGGGAAAATATCAACCCAGCCTGTTTGGCTTGGAAGTCTGTCTTTGAGTATTTAAAAGTTTTCATTATCTCAAAATAACACCTATCTTTTGTAATTCCATTCTTGACTAATTATTTTATGCAAGTCATGGATGGTAAACTCTAGAATGAACTAATCAGGCTTGCAACTGACAAGTGATTTTAGATGGAAAAATATTTCACCTTAAATGCAGAATCTAATGAATTGCAAGAGCCCTATGTCCGCAGAGACTAATGAGATAGTTTGAATACTGTTATCCAAAGCCTCAAACTGCCGAGAATGTGCACAAGTGTATAGGTTCGGTGTCGTCTTTAAAAGAGATTAAACAGGAATGCCAAGTAATTTGTGTCTCACTGCTTTTTACAAAATGTGTAGTGATTGCAGTCTGCCAGAGTTGCTGAAGACTTTATTGATGGCCATTACAACCCTATTTACAAATCACTACCTTTCATATTTTCCAGATTATTCAGGACAGAATATTTAAGCACATATCGCGTAACAGTTTAATATGGAACAAACATCCTGGAGGGTTATTCGTATTGCCACAGTATTCCTCATATCTGGGAGATTTTCCTTACTACTATGCTAATCTAGGTGAGTGAATCCTTGCTTCTGGACCGCACACATATTGGGATATTGTTGATTTCTGGATGGTCTTTTGTAAATGGCGCACCAGAAATATCTAGCTAACGGTATTCTTGTTTATCCCGTCCTCCAAAACAGTGGCTTTCAACCTTTCCAGACAACTGTACCCCTTTCAGGAGTCTAATTTGTCTTGCATACCCCAAGTTTCACCTCACTTAAAAACTACTTGCTTAAAAATCAGATATAAAAATACAAAAGTGTCACAGCCCCTATTCCTGAAAAATTGTTTACTTTCTCATTTTGCCATATACTTATAAAATAAATCAATTGGAATATAAATATTGTACTTACCTTTCAGTGTATAGTATATACAGCAATATAAACAAGTCATCGTCTAAAATTTCATAGTTTGTACTGACTTCACTAGTGCTTTTTACATGGCCTGTTGTAAAACTAGGCAAATATCTAGATGAGCTGATTACCTCCTGGAAGACCTCTGCATACTCCCAGATGTACACCTACCCCTGGATAGGAACCACTGCCCCCAAACACTGCCCCCTGCTGGATGGAATGTCATGGACTGATCTGCATAAGTAACAGGATATCATGTCACCCCTCTAATAGCTGCTGCCTACAGAGAATATTGTAACAAATCCATGTCCTCCCTGCACTTTCTGGTTATCATTATTTTGCAGATCAGTAACTGGCAACTTCATGGCAACACTAGTTTGCATTCGTTGCTTAGCTCTGCTTGACAATACTCAGAGACAACAGAAGTTATTCACAAATAATGGTGGGGTTCTCTGAGTTGATTGTCAATATAGATCCACCCTCCCCACCCTCCAGCCTCACTTCTTCAGAGTCTCTGTATGGGTTCTGACTGAGTGGGAGGAACTGAGAAGAGTTTGATCCCTGGCTCCTTTAGGCAGAAACTGACTGTTGAATTCTGCAAGGGAACATGCCTGCAACCTCAACAGTCACTGCTTACCAGGGTTCCAACTCTGGTGCCAGCAGCATAGGTCTGACAAGCTGCTCAAAGGACCACTGTTACACTGTAAAAGGAAAATTTGGATGTTGAGTTGTTGTGGAAGAAGAACTAAGAGGATTCAATGACACTTCCAATTAGGGAGGAGAAAAATGATGGTGCCACCAAGGTTGTGGGCCTGGGTGAGGTGAAAGGAGAATGGTATTTACAGCAGTAGTGAAGGGAGGAAGCAGGTAGGATCTACCATATGCCACCAGTATATGAGCTGGTGGAAGGATGACTGGAATCATATATCATAGAAACTTGCAGACTCACAGATATGGATAGAGGGGGATTGTTCCTCAATGGGCAGGCAGAATAGTTAGTCATCAACTCAGAGATGATAGTTGAAGCTGTGTGTGTGGATGAAGTCGCCCTTGAGAAGGATGTAGAGGAAAAAGGAGAGGACAAAAGACATGACTCTGAGGGATGCTGAAACAGAGGGGAGAAAGAAGCACCATTGGAAATGTTGACGGAGCTTTTGGAGAGGCTGGAAGAGAGCTCCAAAAGCCAGCATCTCTCAGGAAGTCCAAGGAGGAGGGGGTGATTAGTCATATCAGTGGCAACAGAGAAATCAGGAAGCATGAAGATGAGGGAAGAAGACCTTAGACTTGGCCAGGAGAACTTAACTGATGAACTTGGCAATGGTAGTTTCTGTGGAGCAAAACGGGAGAAACCCAGATTCCAGGACATCCAGGAGGGAATCAGAGGAAAGGATGTCAAAGCCGTGGTTGTAATATAGACAGTGCGTTCAGAGAGCTGGGAAGTTTATGAGAAGGAGTGCACCCTCTTCTGGAGCATCTGGTACTGTAGCGACAGGATTCTGGATGAGATGATCTGATCCAACATGGCATTTCCTTTGTTCTTAAATGGTCTTTTTCCATCTCTGACTTCTTTGATTTATACTACCCAAGGCAGCTTGGTCTATATTCAACTTGCATCCATTTTTCATTTCAGGTCTCAAGCCCCCCTCCAAGTTCACTGCCGTTATCCATGCAGTAACTCCCTTGGTTTCCCAATCTCAGCCTGTGCTGAAACTCCTGGTTGCTGTAGCCAAGTCCCAGTACTGTGCACAGGTGAGCCCTGCTGTTTGACTGTCAATCACTTCTGAGCCAAAGCCTTCACAGAAACAAAAACCCCACTGACTTCAGGTCTTGTCACTCTTCCTTCTCGTTTCAAATTCCCTGTTTTAAACTTTGATCCTTATTGTCTCTGAGACCTTAACCAGCATGTGTGGGGAATAAAAACTCTGAACTTTAATAAAAGTGGAAAACAGATGATCACAATTCTGATTTATTTTGGGAAGAGAGGTAAAATAACAGCTGCGCTTTAAGACTAGGGTATATGTATGATGTAAATAACAAAAAGGTTAATAGGCCTATCGGCTTATTGACTGCCTTACCTCCCTCGATCTCAGCAGCCTTTGGACTTCTCACTGCCTGGTGATACTATCTCAAGAAGGCAGTAGGACTGCCCTTTACTTCAAAGAGTCCATGAGTCCTTTAGCCTTTAACAAGTGCCCAAGTAAACCAGTGACCCCCTTCTGAGTGAGACTAGAGACTCTCTGGTTTCCTGTTCAGATGGTGTTTGAGGGGATGTAGAATTTATTGTCAGGGTGGGTGACATATTTTTATGCCAACTGGATATTAATTTGATCGTGTTGCCTTTTTTGAAACCCCTAAACTGAATCCATTTGGTGCTCAGGGTCCTCCGGGCTTGAACTCCACAGACATAAGTGTACCCATGTGTGTCTAACGCCATAGGTCAATCTTCCTTTCAGATCATTGTTTTATGGAATTGTGATAAACCCCTCCCAGCCAAACACCGCTGGCCTGCCACTCCTGTGCCTGTCATAGTCATCGAAGGGGAGAGCAAGGTAGGTGGAGAGAAAAACGGTTAAAGATTGCAAGTATGGTGCAGTAGGACTGGGTAGTTACTTCTTCAGCTGGTGAATGTTTAGTGGTGACCAGGTGGGCGATGCCCCTTCCTTTACCTCTGCCTTTTGTACCAATGTGATTGCAGACTCATCGTTCTAATGAAGGTTCAGTGCATGAAGTATATCCTTTCATCACGTCAGCTGTTGATCAAGGTGGCAGTCAATACTGCAAGTCTGAGAGTGGCATAAGGGACCCAGTTTTCAAATGTGGCCACCTAGAGAGGAGGTGCTAATCTTGCATTCCTGTCAGCAGGCAGGCGCATTAAATTAATAATGCACCCAAATGCTAGTCTGAGCGTTCTGACGCAGGATTTGTGGACCCTTCATCTGTGTTCAGATTTGGAAATTAGGCTCCCAGAGAAATTGGCAAGTGTGTTCTCCACTAGCTTGTGAGAAAGCTATACAAGCCATAAAAGCAGCTCTGTCAGCAAGGACATGAGGGTGCTCACAAGGAGAGGGTGGGGAGATGTGCACTGCTTGGGAACCCAGGGGGATCCAAGCACAGTTGACTGGTCAAGAGAAGACAGCAAAGGGGGAGAGAGAGAAAATTCTGCCATTGGGCCAGGTACTCTGTTGCCCTCCCCTGTGCGTAGTCATTGGCCCAAGTGCAAAGTGGGGGTAAAATGCTACCAAGTGAGAATAGCGGCATTCTGTGCCTGCTTTGCACTCGTGCAATGATACACCCAGAGCATTGGCATGGAGTAGAGCAGGGGTCGGCAACCTTTCAGAAGTGGTGTGCCGAGTCTTCATTTATTCACTCTAATTTAAGGTTTCGCGTGCCGGTGATACATTTTAACGTTTTTAGAAGGTCTCTTTGTACAAGTCTTTAATATATAACTAAACTATTGTTGTATGTAAAGTAAATAAGGTTTTTAAAATGTTTAAGAAGCTTCATTTAAAATTAAATTAAAATGCAGAGCCCCCCGGACTGGTGGCCAGGACTCTGGCAGTGTGAGTGCCACTGAAAATCAGCTCGTGTGCTGCCTTTGGCACCCATGCCATAGGTTGCCTACCCCTGGAGTAGAGAATCAGGCCCATTCTTCTTCATCTCTCTCTAATGCCAGTGCTGGAAGTCAGAGCTGAGGCATCTGAGTTGTGCCAGTCTGTGATTTTTATCATCTTTCTCTCCTCCTGAATTCACAGTGTGACGTTTTAGCTGCTTTGGCTGCAAAATCCTATTGTGAATTTTTACGCCTTGTCTTCACTCTTTTTCCCAGTAGGCTTAACAAGGGGAAAGTCAGGGCACCGCTAAGCTGACAGCTAATAGTTCTGCCTTAGTCACTGGACATGTAAACAGGGTCAAGAGAATTGCTGCATGGCTAAGAAAGGCGGCTGCTGCTGCTGCTTGGGGATTTCTGAGCATTGCGAACATTATGGGCTTTTTCCCCTTTATTTTTATACTTTGTGAATTGCCTGGGGCTGGGAGGTGGGGTATGGGGAGACCACCCGGGCCAGTTCTAAGCATATGAAGAAACTGCCCTGGGAGCTATTTAATTTACAAACCTATCTCCTAAGTTCCCAAATGTGTGTTTATAGTGAACAGTCTCTCCTTTCTAATATCACATCACGTACCAAATGGCTTCTGAAACAGAAAAGTTGTTTGTTTTCACAAGCCTTGCTGAGCTGCTCAGTGCACTCCAAAGATCTAACAAAAGACTTACTTTTCATAGCTGGCATTTCTCTAAGGCCTTCCATCCAAGGATCCCAAAGCACTTTAAGCCTCATAACACTACTGTGAAACAGAGAAGCATTATTGCACCCATTTTACAGCTGGCACAACTTGGATACAGATAAAAATGAGTGGCTAGCCCATGCTCACATAGTAGGTGTGTAAAGGAGTCAGGAACAGAACTCTGATTTCCTGACTTCTGCTTCTGTTTTTTCACTATAAGAACAGTGTAAGTATTTAATTATATGGAATTGTCGTCTTCCCGCCTCCCGTCCCCCCCGACTGAATATTTTTCTTCACATATTAGTGCCAATTAGAAATCCTCTATGGAAGCCAATCTTATCTCTTTTACTTTCTGTACTGGTTTCCCATTGAACACAGAGCCAAGTCTGAACTCAGTTCTTTTATTGATAGCCCTCCACAGGAATAACTATGGCTATCTATCAGACTGTCCCTTCCTCCACAGTCATGACCTCACATGACATCTAAACACTGACAGTTGTGTAGAACACAGAGCTTTCACGGGAACTAGCCCAGGACTGTGGAACTCACTTCCACATGAGCTCACTATGAGCTTTCAGAGCTAACTGCAAAACTCATCTCTTCATCTTAGTTTTCACTCGATGATTTCTTGACACACAGTGCGATTCAATAATGCTTTATTGGCATGACAAGCTGTACAAGTGTTGCCAAAGTATAATAAAGAGAGGCCCCGCAGGTATCTGTTAGAGGTAGGCACATACAATACACACACACACACACCCCATCTCTCTCTCTCTCTCTCTCTCTCTCTCTCTCTCTCTCTCTCTCTAAACTAATCAAGCAATTTTTCCTACAGGCTGGAAAAGGAGGGGTGGGGAGAGAATGCGTGTGTAGTGTTCTTATATCCATTTTTCAGTACTCAAAAGACGCTTAGATCCCATTGGTAATGAAGACCAAAAATTACCTAAATAGATTCCCCTTTTTCGTTGTCATCTTGTTTCCCCGCTCTTGCATTTAGTTCCCATTACACTGAGACATATCCCAGGTTAGCATAAAAAACGTGATCTACACACCTGTTTTATGCCAGTATAATGTCTACTGTGGATGCAGTTATACCTGTATAAAAATGCCTTATTACCTCTATAGCTTATTCTCCTTCCCATACAGGAATAGCTATATCTGTATAAACACTTTTATACCAGTATAATTGCATCCACACATGGAGGATCGTACCACTTCAACTATACCATTACAGTTAAATCAGTACAACTTTTGTGTGTAGACAAGGCCTGGGATGCAAGGTAGGGTCATTAGCTTGCCAACAGAATGGCCCTATCAAAGGTGCACGGTCTCCCTGAGCACTTCATTTTATATTATTCTCACACAATGGAGTGGGGTGGGGGGGAGGGGAAAGAAGGTGAGGTGAGGGACAACTCTAGCTCCCAGACAGGTGTCAGCCATGAAGAACCCTACATCTGTCTAATTCTCAGCAGATGCAGTTACAGTTTGGGTTTTAGAGGAAGGCAGCCTGCTCAAGAGAGACAGATCTGCTCAGAAATTAATTCCTCCGGTACAAGGTATAAGCTGACTGCTGGGCTGATGGAAAATGACAGCCTTTCACCCTTGAGCTGAGAAATCCTTCCTATCAGATAAAGATGTACGATGTGCCCCAGACGAAATAAGAATGAAGAGTAAAATAAAATATGCAGAAGGGTTATTTTCCCATTCCCTTGGAAATGAGTGTCTCAAGTGATTTCCCTCTCCCCTCTCTCTTTGAAACCCACAGGTTATGAGCAGTCGCTTCCTACCTTATGACAACATAGTCACAGATGCTGTGCTAAGCCTTGACGAGGACACCGTGCTTTCAACCACCGAGGTAAGACCCATCTTCTTGAAATCTCTGTGACTTTTCCTGCCTGATGCCCACCCGTCTTCTTAAGACCTGTTTGCCAGAGCATGTGTGTCTTATAATATTTCCCACTCACACCCCAGGTTTAACGTATTGCCTTTGTCTGAAAAATCTTGCCGCCACCTGCCAGCAGGAGAGGATTTTTTCATGGTTAATTGGCATCGTTAGCATGTGGTTCTTCCCTTCTTTATCATTTTAGTAACATAGGCAGGTGTGGACAGCTAACAGCAGTCTGTTTTAGCATTATCTTTCCACTGTGCTGATCATGGGTCCTCCCTTTCCCACACATTAGCTTCAACGGATGGGACATTATTTCTGCTTCAAATAGAGTATTTCTGCCTGGGTACAAGTGTTTTGATTTTCTCTTACACACAAACATGCGCTAACTGTATCACTGTACCGTAGAGCCGGAGATACATGATAGTTGAGACATTCCAGCATTTGTGCCCGAAGCAAGATTGCACTAAAAAAAAAAAAAAGGGAGAGAAAGGAAAGATTCTGTAGAAAACCAATTTTTACAACTGGGATGAGTATTGATTTCTGGAACCTTGTCCTGAAAACCACAGAGGAGACTAATGACTGTTTATATAGAAGCACAATATATCGGAAATACATTATTAATGGTGGCTATTGAAAAGCGTGGAGACTTGATTTTCTTTTCAGTCTTCTGTTCCTTTCCCCCTCCTACATCACATCCAGAACCATTTCTTTCTCCCCACTTCCCCCCACAATGCTGATCTTACTATTGTCAATGTGGGGAGGGATAGCTCAGTGGTTTGAGCATTGGCCTGCTAAGCCTAGGGTTGTGAGTTCAAACCTTGAGGGGGCCATTTAAAAATTGGGAATTGGTCCTGCTTTGAGCAGGGGGTTGGGCTAGATGACCTCCTAAGGTCCCTTCTAACCCTGATATTCTAATAGTCGTAGCCCTTTAGACGATGCCATTATGGCTTACGTTAGGGCAGGGATGCCCAAGTTTTGTCAGACTCCGTGCTGCATTGGCAGCTTGATATAAACCCTAAGACCACACATAATTTACCTCAGAGAATCTCCTTGCCAGTATGGAACTACTAGTCCCAGCATTCAGCCCTTCAGCTTATCCATGGGGATGTCCACTGTAGTCCCCATGTGCTGCACTCTGTATTGTAGAAGAGGGCAGCTTTGGCCCTCAGGCCACACCTGGGCCATTCCTGCCAGACTGGGAAGAAAGAACGCAGTCTCTGTGAGATAACATGGACAAAGTCCAGCGTCCTCCAAGGAAGACTCCTTGCACTGGTCCGCAGCTCAAGATTGTTGCTCAAGACAAGGTGAAATCTTAGCCCTGTTGAACTCAGTGGCAAAACTCTGATATTTTTTGGGGCCAGCATTTTACCCAGAGTCTCCTGCAAGGTACTACAGCAGTCCACTTTGTTATTCCCATCACTTCCTCCCACCACACACACACCCATTTTAGTGGTTGTAATCCTAGTCATTGCATCTTTTTTTGGTTACACAAAGCAAATAATGTGCAACATTTTTTTCACTGAATTTGGCCCCCTTTTATGTTAGAGGCGGCAGAATTTTAATGTTTGCTTGTTTTGTGAAACGATTTGTGAATTTCTTCTCAGCATTTTCACAGCTCTGAGTAATTTGCTTTAAATATTCAAAATTGTGTGTGTGTGTTAGCTCCATACATCAGTTGGGCCCCTGTCTGCAATGGGAAATATGTGGGCAGGCCTCTGAGCCTAGGTAGAGCCTCGTTCACTTCAGTGGGACTGCACGTAGGGGCAGGGGTTTACTGCGTGTTTTTCAGGATGGAGGCCTTGATATTGCTTCTGTTCCCTGATTGGATGGCTTATATAAATAAACCTAAACTGCATTTCAAACGTAATTGAATTATTGAGTTCAGAATTCCCTTTCAGCTAACATTTGCACTTAAAATCCACTTTTCACAAGTGTTCATCCTAGGGAAAGCAAACAAAAAAAATTCACAAGCACGGTCAAGCTAACATTTCAAGTGTGAATGAATATTCACCAGACACGTTTTCCACTCTTTGCTCAGCTCTAGTGTTAATAAAGGTTTTTCGTTCATAATGAAATGAAGTGTAATTTCTATTGTTTTCATTTCCAAGGGTAGCAGCCCAAAAGTGCTGCTTGGAGGGATATTTTTATGGGAAGCAATTAGAAATCAGTATGGGTTGGAAATGATACGGGGATTGAAGTGACTTGTTGCTTTTCCTGCTGATCAGCTGAGTGGTAATGCTGCTTAAAATTATCTAGGACAAGGAGTGTTTTAAGGGGATAAACTGTGGCTCGTCTTCTCCTAGGGAGCTCAGCTTGTTTTAATGCTTTTTTCTATTACAAGGACAAATATTTAAACAATACATGAGTGAGAGCATTAGCTGGGTTATTAGTAGTAGTAGTAGTAGTAGGTATTTGTAGACGCAGATGGTTTATTATTTTTCTTAACCTGAGATTCTCAAACTCATCTAAAGAAAACAGATGTCAAGTATTACAGGAAAGGCCCTTAAGATCAACTTTAGAACTTTGATGTGTTAGTTCAGATCTCATCCAAATCATTATCACAAGAATTAACAACTTTAGCTGCATTGGCTTTCCATTTGGTTCAAGTTCCTTCAAACAACATGAAAGAATAGAATATGCCTCTGACTGCATGTTCCAGTACGTTTGTGTCTCTTCTCTTTCACACGATAATTTGTAAATGAAAACGCTCTGGCAATAATTACAAGGAAATGTAACTGTTCTAACAGAAGTGTTACTGTATTAAAGCTGAACTATGTGTGACTCCTTAACACCACAAACCTGAAACTCTGGTCATGTTTGCTGAAAGGCTCATTGAGAGGGTTTTTGAGCAAAGTTTTGTCTGAGTCTAGGTCAGGAGTGGGCAAACTACAGCCCGCAGGCCGGATCCGGCCCATCAGGGCTTTTGATCCAGCCTTCGGGATTGCCACCCCCATGGCGCCGTGAGGCTAAAGCAGGCTCCCTGCCTGCCCTAGCCCTGCACCGCTCCCGGAAGCGGCCGGCACCATGTCCCCGTGGCCCCGGGGGGACAGAGGGCTCCGCACTCTGCCCTCACCTGCAGGCACCGCCCCCTGCAGCTCCCATTGGCCGGGAACGGGGAACTGCAGCCAATGGGAGCTTCGGGGGAGGTACCCGCAGGCAAGGGCAGCACGTGGAGCCTTCTCCCCCACCCTCAGGTGCCACAGGGACGTGCTGCCGCCTGCTTCCGGGAGCAGGGCGGGGCCAGGGCAGGCAGGGAGCCTGTCTTAACCCCGCTGTGCTCTGCTGCCACCCTGGAGCCGCTCAAGGTAAGTGGCGCTGGGCTGAAGCCCGCACCCCAAACCCCTGCCATGAGCCCCCTGCCGCATCCCTCCTGCACCCCTGCCCTGAGCCCTCTGCTGCACCCCGCACCTCTCTGCCCCAACCCCCTGCCTTGAGCCCCCTCATACACCCTGTACCCCCCTGCCCTGCTCCCCCCGTCACACTCCCCCTGCACCCCAAGCCCCTGTGCTGATCTCCCAACCCGCTGCCCAGAGCCCCCTCCTGCACTCCGCACCCCCTCCCGCACCCCAACCCCTTTCTCTGATCCCCTTCCTGCACACCGCACCCCCTCCCACACCCCGCACTTCCTCCGCCCCAGCCCTACACTCATGGCCCTGCATGCAGTTTCCCCACCCAGATGAGGCCCTCAGGCCAAAAAGTTTGCCCACCCCTGGTCTAGGATGAACTTCAGGCATCAGGGAGGATTAATGGTTTTTGTGTGGAACTGAGGTGTAGCTCTCAGTAGCTTTGCATGGTTTTGGCCGGGGTATTTATAGTTGGCTTTTGCTCCCCTTCTTCTTGATGGGCTTCCTGACCTCCTGCAACCCTTTTTTTATGCTCAGAGGTTGGGATATTAAAGAGAAATTAGCAGTGTTGCCAGCTCTCACAGTTTTATCATGAAGCTGCTGCTAAAGTATTTTTCATAAAGCCCCAGTTCCTGGAGTCATGTTAACAACATGAGAATCTCATCTATTTTTAGTATGTTTCTGCCCCTCATGGCTGCAAAGAAAAACTTAACATGATGCAAGTGTATCCTAAAAGTTGAAAAACCAGAAGGAAAATAGATATAACCCCACGTTTAAAAAAAACAAAACAAAAAAACATGATTTTTGAGCGAATCTCATTGTCTTTGGAGGACCTGATGTATGGTTTTAAAATGCTTCAGGTTGATAACATTGAATTTGTGCACAGAGTATAGTTGAGATGCTTAAAGGTGCAGGATGTGGGGATATGCTATGGCATAGAACAGGGATGGCCAAGCTGTGAGCTGCATGTAGCTCTTTTACAGTTAAAGTGCGTCTCTTGACGCCCTCCGTGTCCATATCATTCTTGGCCTACCAGACTGTTTGGGGGAGCTCAGGGCTTCTGCCCTGCAGCGGCATGGTGCGGCTAGGAGATTCTGCCCTGCAGCGGCGTGGTGGGGCTAGGGGATTCTGCCCTGCAGCGGCGTGGTGCGGCTAGGGGATTCTGCCCTGCAGCGGCGTGGTGGGGCTAGGGGATTCTGCCCTGCAGCGACGTGGTGGGGCTAGGAGCTTCTGCCCTGCAGCGACGTGGTGGGGCTAGGAGATTCTGCCCTGCAGTGACGTGGTGGGGCTAGGAGATTCTGCCCTGCAGTGGCGTGATGGGGCTAGGAGATTCTGCCCTGCAGCGACGTGGTGGGGCTAGGAGCTTCTGCCCTGCAGCGACGTGGTGGGGCTAGGAGCTTCTGCCCTGCAGCGACGTGGTGGGGCTAGGAGCTTCTGCCCTGCAGCGACGTGGTGGGGCTAGGAGCTTCTGCCCTGCAGCGACGTGGTGGGGCTAGGAGCTTCTGCCCTGCAGCGACGTGGTGGGGCTAGGAGCTTCTGCCCTGCAGAGACGTGGTGGGGCTAGGAGATTCTGCCCTGCAGTGACGTGGTGGGGCTAGGAGCTTCTGCCCTGCAGCGACGTGGTGGGGCTAGGAGCTTCTGCCCAGCAGGCAGGGGCGCTGGAATAATTTTTATCGTGGGGGTGCCGAGAGTCATTAAACCAAACTGTAAACCCGGTATATAATTGAAACCACTTCAAGCAGGGGGTGCGGTAGCACTCCCCAAACTCCTAGTTCCAGCACTTATGCCGGCAGGGAGGGGGGTCTTAGGGCTTCAGCAGGAGTGGGGCTGAAGCCCCTGAGCCCCGGCAGATGCGTCCCACGGGTCTGAAGCCCTGAGACCTCCCGACTCCGCAGGGCAGAAGCCCCTAGCCCCACCACCCTGCTGCAGGGCTGAAGCCCCGAGCCCTAGCAGTGGCACCCCAGCTCTCGAACGTCTGAAGATTGTCGTATGCGGCTCAGAGGGTCAGTAAGTTTGACCATCCCTGGCATAGAAGTATAAATGCACACACACATACAATTCTATCTGAAAAGGTTTGAATTGTAAAGGGCATGCCTGCAAAATGTTAATGTAATGCTGCAGTGCTTTAGACTTCCTTTAACAGAAAAAATTAAAATGTGCATAATTATAGGGCAAAATGTCAAGCAGTCGCTTTAATTTACTGATGAATACACCGAATTAATGTTTTGCAACAGTTCCAAGATTTTGAATTATGAATTAGTGGCAAGATAATATTTTGTTTGTTGACAATTACTGAAACAGTTTGATTATTCATTTGGCATGTGTCTATGCCTGCAGGTGGATTTTGCCTTTACAGTATGGCAGAGTTTTCCGGAGAGGATTGTAGGGTACCCTGCTCGCAGTCACTTTTGGGATAATACTAAGGAGAGATGGGGCTATACATCCAAATGGACTAATGACTATTCCATGGTATTGACAGGAGCTGCTATTTACCACAAGTAAGAAACCAAAGCATCATCATCTTTATTTTTATATTTATTTATTTATTTTTTAAAGGTGGTGAATACATTTGTTCCTGACCGAAAGAAGGAATGAAAATCTTATCATTCCCTCCCCCAGAAAAGTAACACTTGTCTCCCCTCCAAAAAAAAAGTGGGGGGGGGGGGGGGGGGGGGGCGCGGAATCCTATTTGAAATGTAGGTAGAGAATAGATAGAGCTTTCCTCTGTTTATAGGGTAATGATTTAAATTCCCAGTTTGGCTCTGGGGATCTGGTAATCATAACTGTGTTCCCTGGATCTCTTTTGAAGTCACTTGTGTTTTGAGGCAGTCTAACTGCTCTTTTTAACATCAGGAATTATGCCCTTCAAAGAAGCCCCAAATGTATTAAGCTCCTGGGCCAAATGGCCTGTAGTGCAGAGGAGTGAAGGTTATTGCCAGACTGACTATGGGTTTGTGGTAGCTGACTGTCATGGCCAGTAGACCTGCTAATTCTTCCAGCCATGCTTAGATCTTTAGTGCAGTGACACCTTGCAGTTCAGGCACAGTATAGTGGAGAGAATTCACATTATTACCACTTCAGTAGAGCAGGGGTAGATAAGAGGCCTCTCTTAGCCTTTAATAAAGTCAAATTATGCTGCTGTATCTGATCCACTCCCCACAAAGGAGGAAGGAGGCACCGGTTAAAGTGGGATCTAGATTTATTTAGGTCCACAACAGAATCATCTGAACTGCAGTTGTGAAGGCCTTATTAGGCCATATTCCATTTTCTCTCCAACCACACCTGCTGATGTTTCTTGCCTCCACGTGCCCTTCCTTACAGTTACCCACCTCGGCTATGACAATGCACGTGGGCTAATCCAAATTCTAGTCTTGCATTATCTTGCTTAAGATTTAAAGTCAACCCTATTTCTCTCCCACTAATTGTGAAAGGCCCAGTGGAGCTTTTAATTCTTGTATCCCTAGTAGCTCAGTTCATGGTGTCATCTTGCTTTTTCCTCCCCACTGTTCTGGTTTGATGGATGAGGCAACAAAGGTCCCATGATGTGCCCATGATGACACAGTGAGTTAGGGCCTCAACTGGGATTGAAATCCCGTGGTGTCCATATGCCCCAGTAAGGCAGAGACTTGCATTAATGCCCCTGTTGTTGGCTTTCTAGATATTATCACTACCTGTACACTCATTACCTGCCTGCCAGCCTGAAGAATATGGTGGACCAACTGGCCAATTGTGAGGACATTCTAATGAATTTTTTGGTGTCTGCTGTGACAAAACTGCCTCCAATCAAAGTAACACAGAAAAAACAGTATAAGGAGACCATGATGGGGCAGGTATGTGTCTAGAGCATGTTTGAGCTGTTGAGTCGTCTTGGTTAAAATCACTTTTCGCTTCCAGACTAGACCTGTTTTGTAGAGACCTCTGGGCTGAATGAAATTCTGCTTAATTTTTCATGATTCCTTGTTTGATAAAATCATAAATGGAGCTGGGAATATTTTTAATGAACTGAAGGAAAATCCAACAATAGAGATAGCAAATATCTGCCTGTGGAATGCAGTGTCCTTGCACTCATTTTCCTATGTTGTTGTTTTATTCATGGCGATGTAAAACTCATGCAACGGATTCCGTGACAGTTGAATTTCAGTTAAGAGAATTTTCTAATTAATAGTTTAGGTGCAAGTCTATTGTGCCTCTCTAAATGGTTTTTTTTTAATGATTATTAATGAATGTAATGTACAGAGCAATCTCTCTGCTATTTAAAAATAATATCGCATTCTCAATGTGACTGGAGCAGTGTTCTTAAACTGGGTCACAACAGATGTAATTTGTTATTTTCAAATGTTTATTTCAAGTTGCTTCATTAAGAAGATAAGGAAGAACCATCCACATGCTGTTATATTTGTCTCACTGCTGACACAATATGATCAATAGCCTCTGTAGTTCCTAGGCGAATTATTTATTTTAGAATTAGTTTGCATAGTGAGCAGATTTGCCTTTTCCTGCCACTAGTTAAGGATCCTTCCCACTGAAAAGAATAACACGGAAACTTTGCGAGCATGGCGTTCTATTGTTCTTGCTTTGCATAAGTGAGTCATGGGAGTAGAGAACACAGACCGCCCCCAGCGTATCTGTGCAGGAGGCAGCCCATGGCCAGTGCTGCTGCTGTGTTGGAGGGAAGAAAGGAGACCAGTATTGCACACCAAAGAGAAAGATGGGAGTTGGATGAGGGCATAATCCTGGCTCCAATTGATAGTACTAACAATTCAGTGCTCTGGGTGCCACAGGTACCACTGGTTGGTGTGCTCACTGAAGCACCTAGAGAGGGCCTTACATAGCCAAAATGCCTCCATCTGCACCATTCAGAAGGTACCTTCCGCTACCCACTTGAGTTCCACTGGTCCACAGAGCTGTACTTTAGCTCTTCAGTTCAGACTACACACAGGCTTGTCTTTGCAGGAGATGGTGATGTAAGTGAAAAATGAACTACAATTGTCTTCCTAAAACAAGCTGTACCTGTAGCTACAGGGAATTGAATGGTCTGTGTTCATAATCCCTTGAAAAGACAAATACAAAATTAACATAATAGAACCTTAAGGTTGTGACACCGATTAATAGTCATATGGAAATTCAATGCTAATGGCTGGACGTCTTCTATAATCCTCCAGCACACTTTTCCTAGCCTGTCCTGTTGTGATTACATATAATCAAGTGTCTGGGATTAGTACACATTATAATCTACTGTTCGAGTTAAACAGGCCAGTTTTCCTGACTCTGTCACTGTTTTAACATTTAATGAACACACTTTGAGTTTACGCTGTTTACTTTTGTTGTACTGCTATTTTTTTTAAAGTGCCATGCAAACATATGAGAGATGGCACAAAATAGATTTTAATGGCACTTTCTGAGCACTTATAGTCTGTTGTTTCAAGAATTGTTTTGGATTGAGTGGGTTCCTACATACAGTGTGGTGCATTATTTTCCAAATAGAGAATAGCAACTCCTTCAAAGCTTTACAGCCTCTGATTTTCAGAGGTGCTGAGTACCCATAGCTGCTATGGACCTTAATGGGAATTGTGGATGATCGGAACCTCTGAAAATAAGGTTGTTAGTATTTTAGGTAAATATGAAATGTGGCTTTCATACTAATTTTGAAAAATGCTGTATTATTAGCATGACCTGATGGAATGTAATCATTTCTGTGATTCCAGTTTATTTTCTCTACTTCTCTATCGAAGTGTATTGTACTGGCTCCATCCACCGTGCTGTCTGAGCACCTGTAGTGCCTGTTTATTTGTAGGCAATATTCTAAAGCCCTGATCGTGCAGACACTTACACACCTGAGTGAGGTTTTGCATTAAGAAGTTCCACTGAACTCACGAACTCAGTGGAATTAATCATGCATAAGGGATGCAGGACTGGGCCCTCAAAATGAATTTTTGACAAACTATAATGGTATTACAGTGTTCATCTCTTAGGGCTCAGTCCTGTGAGATGCTCAACATTCACCACTCAAATTGACTCCAACATCAGCTCCCAGAATTAGGCGTTTTATGGCCTCTTCCAACTCTCATAGACCTCAGTGGGACCTGGATTGGGCCGTTTGTTTCGGGGCCCTTGGGCCATTTTGAAGCTCTTACATGAACACTCTGGCTAGTCAAGCTGCCGTGTGTGCCCACTGATGACATGTGTTAGAATATTACTTGAGGGTTGCACAATTAGCTGTGACATTTGCACTCCCAATGGCTTGGCCTTTTGCGGGGGAATAATGTTTTATTGCCCACTATCAAAAATAATCTGGGAATTGGGTTGAAATAGAGATATTCTAGAGTAATGCCTTGATGTATTTCAGGGGATTTATCCCAAGGTATTTCTGTTCTAAACAAGCCTAATGATCACCATAAACGAAAAGACATTTAACAGTCACAAAGGCGAAGGCACGCACTGCTTATCGTGTTGACCAATATTCTTTCATTATTTCCTTGTACTCTCCCGTCTGTCTGTCTCTTGCCTTACACTTAGACTGTAAGCCCCTTGGGGAAGAGACTGTCTTTCTCTTCTGTTTGTACAGCACCTGGCACAATGGGGTCCTGGTCCATGACTCAGGCTCCTAGGCACCACTGCAATACAAATAAGTAATAAGTCATCCGGCTGTTACTAAGGTCAGAATTTGATCCATGTGGCTTGAAGTATAGCTACTAAGTATCTATTTCTTACCAAATGTCAGCCCTATGTTGAGGTTTTAGAGCCAGGTGATGAGGTGCTGAGATCACCTCACAGCACAGCCTGGTAATACCTTGTCTCCTGCCATTTACACAGCATTGTTGACACGATGACTTAGCATTTCCTTTCTCTCCATTCAGACTTCCAGGGCTTCCCGCTGGGCCGACCCAGATCATTTTGCCCAGCGGCAGAGCTGCATGAACACTTTCGCCAGCTGGTTTGGCTATATGCCGCTGATCCATTCTCAGATGAGGCTTGACCCTGTCCTCTTTAAAGATCAGGTCTCCATCCTGAGGAAGAAATATCGAGATATTGAACGACTTTGAGGAGCCCTGCTGAGGGGACTGAACTGTTCTCCATGCCCAGTGCATATCCATGGACATTTGGAGCCAGACTGTACCGAGGACAAAAACACATGCAAGTGGAAAGCAGAGTTGTGTGGCTCCAGTGTGTCATTGTGCTGGACTGCTTCAAACCACCTCACAGGCTTCTGTCGTTCAAGACTAGGTTGTGTACAGTTTCATTATGGAACATTAAATAATTATTTTTGAAATGATTGCTATGCAGGTTAAAACTTTTTTAATGATCAAAAAAAAACCACAACTATTAAAAACAGAGTTCTTTCTTTAATCAAAATGGTGTTGGGTGTGAATATTTCCAAGTTGCCATTCCTTTCTTACGAGCATTCGAAGCTGCCATTGCTTTCTTACAAGCATTTTAATATCATTGCAGGGAAAACTGAATGAGAATTGCAAAATTAAAAGTTCAGCTCTCACAGGTAGAAAATGCAGCAGTTTCCAAAAAAAAATATAATCAAGCACAAACAGGACAGAAATTAAACATTGTTTCACTTAATGCCTTTTTTGTTTTTGTTTTTTTGGTTTTTTTAAATTTTCTCTTTCACTTCTCGAGTCAATGACAGTAAATGTATCAACCATTCTATTGCACAGAGGGAAAGCTGAAGAATGTCCATTTAGTGAAGCATAGTTAAGATCCTTCCGTTTAGGGAACAAAGACAATTAAACCCTATTTTTTTAAATGGGGAAAAAGATTGATGCCTAGGAAATACTAGTCGATTGTCTGGTTTCCACAAAGAACAAAACAGATAGGATGGAAGTAAAAGGGAGGAATCCAGTGCCTTTTATTGGTGGAGGTTATGTTCAAGTTATGATTGACTCGTAAGAAATCATCCTGACTTCTCTGGGGCAGGAGTTTGGAAGTTCTGTTTTAATTTTACACCTGTTATGAGCGGAGGAATATGTAGCAGCTATTGCTACAGTGATGGATAAGCTACAGTTTGCGTGCATTGCTCTTCTTGTGCACAGGGGAATATGTATCATGGTGGCACTGTTTATGTCACAATAGTTAAGGGTCTATCAACATTCCCATTTTAATCCCCTTGTTTTGAAGGGGGATGGGAGGAAGAGGTAGTAGTTTGATGTTAAAAGGAAAAAAAGAGTGTTTTCTGGACTAGAGCTAGGCTTTTTGCCTGAAACCAGTTGTATTGAAGAAAATCAAATCAGTCTAGGTATTTTTTAGTTGTAAGAGTGAAAGCAAGTGGCCAGATTCCATCCTGGAGTTCTGTTGGTATCTGGAGTATTTCTATCAGTGGCAGTAGTTACTCCAGATTTAACCCATGGTAACTCAAGGTAGAATCTGGCCCAAAGATACATGTGGTATTTCCAGGTGTTTTTCTGTACTCCTTATAACTCACAAATGGTTTTCTCATTTCAAACTGAAACATTTCAGTAATTTATGCCTTAGTGTGAACTAACTACGTATATCTTTAAATTGTGGGAATAAAAAACACTGATTTAAGCTAAAAAGAAGCTGTTACAAACTACTGGATAAATAAGCACTTTTATCAATTGTTTTAACTGTCACATATTTCCACGAGATGTCTCTGGGGTATTTGATAACAATCATCACTCACAAAAAAGTGTGTTAAAATAACAGCAAGAAGGCCCCAGATAAAACCACTGCAGAGCATTCCTTACCTCATTCCTTTGCGTCTAGACCAGTGTTTCTCAAATGCGGCCACCAGGGATTTTTCTTGTGCCCACACTCCTGGGTGGTGATTGGAGGACAGGGGGGAAAGCAGTGGCCCCTCCGCCGGAGCCACCAGGAGGGGCTGGGCCTTGTCCCGCTTTGGGGACACAAATGCTGGAGGAGCAGGCAGCCAGTGAGTTCCCCACCTTTCTGGGGAGGCTGTGGGATCAGGTTTCAGCCTCGGGGTGGTGAGCAGCAGGTTCCAGGCGTGAGGCTGCATGCTTCATCTCCACCCCGTGGTCCATCCCTGGGTGCAGGGCACAAGGCTCTATCCCCCAAGCTGTGCCATGGTGGGCTCCAGCCTCGGCCCTTGGCTGTGCAGCGGTAGGCTCCGGCCCCGGGCTCACCCTCCGTGCCCCTGCTGCCTCTGCCAGCCCCTCAGCCATTCCCCTTATTGCCCCTGGCGCGCTTGCCTCCCTATCCCCCTCCCCCTCCAGGGCTTACTTTGGCCCCTGGCTTGCCGGAGCTGAGTAAGTCTGCTGTGAAAAGTGATACTTGTATGTTTGTTAATATCACTTTTCACAGCAGACTTAGCAGCTAGCTGGGAGGCTGTGCAAAGTGGTATTAATATGCTAACATCACTTTTCACAGCAGCAGACTTACTAGCCAGCAACTCCTAAAAAAGCAACCAAAAAAGAAAAGAAACAAGAACATGCAAAGCACCTTATCAGTGGTTCAATCCTATTTAGACCCAGTAAAGAATAGAGACAACTGTACATTATTTTTATTATTGAGTCTGCCAAAAAAAAACAACCAACCACATAAATAAATTACAATGATTTGGACGTGTATATGAGCATATATATTTGTTTTTTTCATAAAGTTAATTAAATATTTTAGGAAAAATTGTTAGAGAAGCTACCAGCAAGAGTTGGTGGCAGCACTCTGAGGCCAAAAAATTATTGTGAGAAACCCTGGTCTAGACAGTCGATACAGGGGATGGAGAGAGCATGTACTCGAAGCCAGAGAAAAAGTGAAGGTGGTTGGGTCAGAGTTACTGAGTTCTATTCCTAACTCAGCCACTGATTCCTCATGTGGTTTTGGTCAGATCACTTAATCACTGTGTGCCTCAGTTTACCCTGCTGTAAAATTGACGTAGTAATGTTTATCTCCTGGAGAGGTGATGAAGTTTAATTAGTGTTTGTAGCAAAACATATAAGCTCCTCAGCAGAAAGATATAGAACTGTTTGTTAGTACGTGATCTCCTGTCGGGATATTCCAACCAGTGGCTTTCTTTCCATATGAACCGCAATAACCAAGTACAATACAGTGAGTTAGGGGCAGAGTTCTCAAGTTCCTGGCTGTGTTATTTAAGTCTGAGCCAAACCCCATAAAGGACACTGCCAAGGTCTTTTGAACTTTCCTTACTCTAATTTTTCCAGTTGCCAATTAGGGAGCAAGAGACCAAACTCTGTTGGCCTGATTTTCAAAAGCGCTGATCACCCAACTGCTTCCATTGGGTCACCTTTCTTGAGGCCTCTTATTTAGGTGCTAAAATATGGCCTATCTTCAAGACACCCATTTGTGAACATTTTGTCCTGTCATTCAAATAGTGGACAAGCCCAGCACAACTCCTAGTTTGTTTGTCTTGTTTGTGGACAAGCACATGGCTGTTTCAGCAGCTTGCTCTGGGAGCTAGGTAACGGGCCTCTAGCCAGCAGGAGAAGTGCCTAAGGCTTGAGGGGGCTGGTTCATTATACAAAAATAATGCCCAGAGTTCTACTTTTCTTTTATGTAACGTAATTTCTTGGCAGAAGTAGGATGGGTTCTTGAGAAAAGGCAGCGGGTATTATCCATTTTTAAAGGGCAGCAGGTGAAATCTTGAGCTAAAACTCTTTGACAGCATCTCTTCAACATTCTTTTTGTGTGTAGTTTCCATGGGTGGCAAAAAGAGAGTAAGCGGGCTAAATCTAAATATCATTCAAGGCTCTTTCTGTTTACAGATCACTAATTAAAGAAGCAACTATAAAAAGCTGAACTTCAGAATGGTTTCGGATAGGTATGAGGCACTTTTCTGTATAACATGTTACCAAGGCATAGCCATCTCTCTAGCAAAGAATGCATCTCACTGACAACCTTGCTAATGGCCATAGATCTCTCTGCCCATGTGTGGAGATTCAGTTCCTCGCTGAGTGTTGAGAGTTGGATGCAGATCCAGTTTAGAACTTTATGCATTAGCCACAGTGAAAACTTTATCAGCCAGTGCTCCTGAAGGATGCTAAGCATGCTTCACACCCTCACATGTAACTATGCTGTACAGAGCTGTGCAGTTCTGTAGCAAACAAAATCCTCCTTTATAATGTCCTATGAATGTGTCAGTGTTTATTTTTTTCTTAATTCAAATGGTGCTCAAGCAAAAGTCTCTCCTTGTTGCTTTCCTCTCTTGGTTTTTCTGTTCTAGGCTTGTTTGGTGTTTTGTTAACAGCAGGCTATGTTAGCCTTTATGTTACAGGTACTTGAATGCCTGCTGACTTGAAGGAGGGTTAAGCATGTGGCCTTTAGTAAAGGTTACCAACCTTAATTTCATCAGGGGTGACGTGGATGTATATGAGTAGATCCATGCCATTAAAACAGAATAAAACAGGGATCAGGGTTTGGGAGAAGTAATGAATTTTTAATTGAATTTATTTTAAAAAAAAATCCCCGCTTGGTTTTTGTTTGAATGACACCCATTGCTGGAGGAGGGTTTCATAATGAGAAAAACAAGACACAAAAGTAGGGGCAAACTTCCAGGATTAGAGAATTCCTGGCTCCCCCCATGGCACCTTGGGGCTGTGTGAGATCTTATTTGCTATCGTTCCATTTTTGAAAAACTCTTAATTATTACCACAACTTTGTCTAAATGTGAATCTTAAAGCTTTGCAACGATTTCATAATGATATGCAGCTATTGAGCACTTTGATCTACTTTTCCATTTGAATCCACCATGGATTTGATCAAGTTGAGATTTCAATTTCTTTTTAGAGCCAGGTTTGACAAAGAAATTAATCTTTCACCAATGAGCCACTCTTTTAAAATAGCTCTTTTCCAAAAAATATTTTATGTCAAAAATGGAAGTGATAATTTGACATTGAAACAACTGTGCCAGTCTATACCGTATTCAGCTGTACATCGATATTGTCCTTAAAAAACAAAACCCTCTCTTTCCCCCGCCTATAATGCAACATACTTGTGTTTGTCTCCCCTTCCCAAAACAAAGAATAGTATGTGGTTGTCGTTAAAAACCTTTTTTGATCTAAATCTATTTGTTAAATCCACAAATCAAG
Organism: Macrochelys suwanniensis; assembly: GCA_033296515.1. Classification (NCBI taxonomy): domain Eukaryota; kingdom Metazoa; phylum Chordata; order Testudines; family Chelydridae; genus Macrochelys; species Macrochelys suwanniensis. The sequence continues at coordinate 236,602,092 of CM065776.1, read as the reverse complement.
CATTCCCTTACAGCAAAGAAAGGATGGATTTTTTTTTTCCCAGTCTGGCTTTGCTGTAGGAAACTGCAGCTTTAGCAAGGTGCAAAGAAACATTGCCATGAAGGACAGTAGCCCAGTCCTCAGTGGGATCTATTGACTTCAATGGGTACTCCACATAGATGGACCCATGATCCTTTGCAGAGCCCTGTAGAAGTCAGCTGAGCTTTATGCAGGTGCTGGGGGTCTGCCCACTGCAGAATCAGAGCCATTGTCTCTAGGATAATGAAACAGAGTCCTCCAAGCGTCGTACGTCTCACCCTTGCGTAAAGTGATGTCAAGCTGGCCTATATACCAACTTATTTTACATCATTACATGCTTTTTTACAGCTGTAGTTAATTTCTTTGTAACCACCTGATGCATTAGGATTTTTCTCCCTCGTTGACATGAATTATCATTTCACACTGAAATTAGGGGTGATCAAAATGGGCCTTGTGATAGTGTACATAATCTTGTATATTTATTTCGAGAGATAATATGTATAGTATATGATTGAAAAGGATGAAAAATCAAACTGGGAATACTTAGATGGGCAATTGTAAAGCAAACAAAAAAAATCATACCTTATTTTGTATAAAATGTACATTTGGGGGGGGAAATTTCTAATGTTTTACCAATGTTTTCATAGTGCTGCCACATCTTTTTTTTTTAAGCGTCCCCTCTTCCCCTCCCCCCCATTTGATTATAATATGGTGTAATTAAACTTCAAGAAAGTGTGTAACAGAGAGAGAGAGAAAAAAATTACAAAGCCATATAACTTGATTTACTTCATTAACCTGTATAACGTTATAGGATTACCATCAAAGATAGGTTGTTTTTATAGATAGTGTCACCAAAGACTTTTTTTCTTCAGATTTATTAAAAATTTTGTTAATAAATTATGTACTATTCTGTCATAGTGTGTTTATTATTTTTAATGAAGAGCCACAACTTTGCTTGTACTTCTGACAATGCAAATGGGAGGGGTGTGATTGTCATTTATCTCAAAGTTCAGATTACTTACTGTTAACTGCTTTTTCCTGTATCTATTTTCTCTTCAAACTGTACAGAGGAATGTGTGGATGTGTCATATATCTATATCTTATATAGATAATGTATTTACTGTATCATGTGTACCCTGTGGTAGCTATTAAAAATTCAACATTTACGTGCAGTTACCATCTAGCGTTACCTGAGAAATATGCAGTATTTCCCCATACCTGGAATATTAAATATCTCTCTCTCTCTCTCTCTCTCTGTCTCACACACACACACACACACACACACACACACACACACACACACCCCACAGTACTGCTGTGTAATACTACAGTGGTGTCACAGATAATGTGTCATGATAACTGCTGACTAATGCTGACCTTTTAATGGCAATCACTGTATATATGTGTGTGTATCTACTATACACACTGTTGTACTGATATTGATATCCAAGGCCTAAAGATTTAAAAGTGTTTATAAGCCCTTTTGCTGTCTAATATTAAACAGTGATAGATAGGTTTGGGGTTATGTTTCTACAGAGACCCTGAGTCTACCTGGTTATTTGGCAAACACCCAAAAGCATTCATTCAAATAGAAAGTTCATTGATTAAACACAAGAAAGAACAAGAAAGAAATACACACATTCATATTGAAACTGTGGTTGAGGGGTTATGCAAAACAAACTGAATCATAACCTTTAAAGTCCTTCTCCTTTTGGAGACAAAATATCAGTCTTATTTTCAGAACAATCTTTCTTTGATAAGGAAAAGGTTAATTTTACCCTCAGTGGGAAGGGCATTTACTTATCCTGTTCTTAACAGACAGACACAAGGTAGGGAGACAGAATAGGAAAGATGGGTGAAATATGGCTTCTGCTGATGTTTTTGGAACACTGGACTGCTGGTTAGTTATGAGGAAATGCTTTGGCTGGCAAGTCGACCACAACACCTGCTGCTTGGACCCTGGCTCATGCTCTGGTCAGGGATGTCATCTTTTGGATCCTTTGTCCTTAGACAAGGCAGATTTGGATGAATCTAGTATAGTTGATTTTAGGATTCAATGAGAAGCTGAGAGAATGGGAGAAAAGAGGGAGGTGAGAAAGTAACACAATAAGGGAATGGACAACAGTACAGGATCTTACTTACCTCTGCATTGCAGGGAATTAGATATTCCCACTGATAGGCTGAGGACTGGATGGCATGATTGTGTGATGACTTTCAGCTCTCACAGGTGAAAACAAAGTTCCTTAAAGAAGAGCAAGCCAACTGGCCTTCCTCTCTGGAAGAATGTCCTTCACCTGATCAGCTCCTGACTTAGGTCAAGGAAGCTGAGATGAATCAAGGTGAGTTGCAGTGTTGGCTGGTCAGGATATGAGCTGGGGGAAAATAATTCCTTTTTTTCAATGTGTCTTTTTAAGAACCCAAAAAGGAATCAAAGTGGGTGGCATGTTTTATCCTCATTATTTTGTCCACTAACTAAATCTGTTTCTATATGGCCAAACTTGGCATAGGTAACTTTGTTCCTACATTTTTTTGTTTACTAAGTAGGATTTTACCGTAGTCCTTCACTGATGATTAATAGGCCATTTTTGCTTGGACTGATTCAGGTTTTCTGTTTGGTTTCCCTGCACCTGTTCATAGCGTTCATTTATTGAAAAGAACTTGACTTATTTTCCATGGATAATTCTCAAGCAGACAGCAAGTCATAGATTATGGTGACATGCTTTGAACTTTCACATACTTTTCGCAGTTGCTTAGGGTAAATTTTTAAGTCCAATAATCACAACAGCAACATCACAGTGAAAATTGCCCTACCATAAATTGTCATCCCATCTGGTCCTACTGCCAAATAAATCTTGTCTATCTCAGAGAATGGCTGCAGAAAGCCAATGAGTCTGGCTGGCTCATTAGTTATATCACAATATATAAACATTAAGATACTTGGCTTGTTTAGCACAATATAACATCACACGTGTCTGAATTTTCATTTACTGATAACAGAAAGAGGAATTCTATTGTCTGTTTACCTGCAGAATAAAAAAAAAGGGGGACAGATACTCAGCTGCTGTAAATTGGTGTAATTCCACTGAAGTCAAGGGAGCTATGTTGACTTACACGAGCTGAGGATATGAGCCCATATATTGAAGGGGAAATGAACAGAAATAATAACTATCTAAATGACACACTTTTACAGTGGGGCTTTTCTGAAAATTATCTGTTAAATTCATTGTATGGTAACTTGAATTGAGACATAAAGATGGGTCTGCACTGATCTGCATTCTATTGGGAATGCTTCTTAGGGAAAAGAAAATAGCTTCCACTGAAAATCAAATATATTGTTTTCTCCTTCCGTGAAAACTGTTAGCAAAGCGTATTTATAATGTGATCAGGTGGAACCAGATTTTTCTTATCTTAAGATTTCAAACAACTTAAAAACTGCTTTTGGGGTGGCTATTAGGGATGTTGCATGATGTGTCTTATTCCAAACTTTCTTCTTGTTTTATCTTGTATTGGCTTTGCAAGTGTATCGGTATTAACATTCCTTCCAGTCTGTGTGTTCTTTTGAGGTACAGCTTAGCTCATTCTGTGTGTCACTGAGGGGTTTTTTCACATTAATAATGAGTTGCTGTATTGCACTGTATTTTATTTTCTCCTCTTTTCATCTCTTAACACCCCCCACACAGCACACCCCCTTTCTGTAATTAACAGCTGTTCTGTTGACTTTTATAGAATTAGAGAATAGAACATTTTGTTTTAAAAAGGAATTTTAAGAAATCCATATTTGATACTTCACTGTATTGTATTTGAACAAAGCAATGCTAACATCAACTACAGAGGTAAAAAAATAACGATCTCATTACATTTCACTGAAAAGAGAACTTGGGGTAGGGACTATACTAGAAATGTTGGTGCAGATCAGCTGCTGGCATGTTATTATTTATTTGTATTATCATAGACCTAGGAGTCCTAGTCTTGGACCAAGAACTCATTGTGCTGGGTGCTGTACAAACACAGCCCCTGTCCCAAAGAGTTTACAATCTAGGGTCAGATTTTCAAAACTGCTCAGCTCCCATTTAAGCATTTCCACCTATCTTTAACTAATGATTTGGGGATCCTTCATTTTTTGGGTGCCCAATTTGAGACATCTTTACAAGACCTGGTTTTCATGACAAGCGTGAGCACCTTCCTCAGAAGATCATTGGGCCTCCAAAACCAGACCCCTAAAGTCACTAGCACTGTAGAAACGGAGAAGCGGTCAGATGACATGAAGCGGTCAGATTTCCAACAGCGCTCGGTTTCTGGCAGCAGCCATTGTTCTCCAGTCAGCTGCTGGGTGCTGAGCTGTTTTGAAAATCTGGCCCTTAACTATTACGTCACCTCACCCTGCTCAGAGCTGGTTTACATGGCAATCCAGTTGAAACACCAGAGGCCTAGCTACATCATTGCTCCTGCAGTTGATACTACCGTTGGTGATGCAGTGGTTGGAAATTTGAAGGAAATTGCTAATGCAGACATGGTTAGGGGGCCAGAAGCTGGCTTTATAAATCAGGATTTTGCTTCGGTTTAGATCACAGTAGTGGTGGGACAAGAGGATCTGATTCTCTGTTCACTTAGACTGGGGTAACTCAGTAGTGGCTGCATTGAAGATGCTGGATATTTAGTGGTGTAAGAAGGAGGCGAATCAGGCTTTGAGAGCCACGAGCAAAATTATCTTCATGTTCTGTAGTGGTTTGGTCCTGCCAGTTACTGAGCTGCATCTAAGAGGAGCTGAGTACCTTCAGCTCTCACTGAATGACTTCAGCTGGAGTTCAAGGTTCTCAGGACCTAATCCTATACCTACAAGCAGAGTCAGATAGTTAAACCACTCTGTACATGCAGATCAGACTGTGTTCACTTTAATGTGGTCATTGGACAAGGAGCCCATGGCATTTTACTCAGCAGGGTTATTGCTTTTATAGCCAGAGAATAAGAAAAGCAGAAATAAAGCATCTACTTCCCTTAAAAGTTACTAACTGTAATGTGTGCCAGTCCACTGCATTTCCATCTCCGGCCTCCATAGTGAATCAGAGTGTATCACAAAATAATCTAAAAATTGTGACTTGCCCAGGATACCAAGCAATAACTGAGATGGGACCGGGTCATAATGGAATCATCTTAAGTCTACAGACTGACTAAATACAATCCCTGGGAAGTAATGAAATACATTTAGTTCGTTCCAAAAACAGCTAATAACTGATAGACGTACTTGCACTCTCTCTGTCTCTTTGTCTCTGTCCCTGTGGGGCTAGATTCTGGTTTTACCAACAGCAGAGTAAATCCAAGTAATTAGAGGCGTGACGTCAATGGCAAAACTCTCACGTACTTCAGTGGAGTAAGATCAACGCCTAGGTCAGTGGTTCTCAAACTTTCTTTTCTGCGGACCACATGAAACTTGCTGAGGGTCTCAGCAGACTACTTAATGATCTTTCCAAATGTTGTTTGTATTGTTAGCTAACTATTGTAAAGCGCTTTGGATAAAAGTTCTATATTAAAAAAAGCTAAATAACGTGGTTTTGTTCTACAAATAAAAGCACACAACTCATATTTTAATATCAGTAGTCTCTCCCCCACCGTGGCAGCCCCTGAGCTGGGATGGGAAGGGGGGGGGTCTCTCCCTCTCTCCCCCACCGCAGCAGCCACTGAGCTGAGGCTGGGAAGGAGGGGGTTCTCTCCCCGGCAGCCGCAGCCCTGAAGCTGGAGAAAATCGCCTCTATCTCTGGCGCCAAAGCCCCACACGTCCCAAATTCCCCCTACCTCCTCTTCTCACCCCACTGCCCTTCTCACCTACCCCCTATGTCCCCCAAGGCCACCACTTCACCTTACATGTGCATCTTCTCCAGGGTCCAGGCACCTAATTAACGGAGCCATGCCTGTGTGGCTCCACTAATTAGGTGGGCGGCCCTTCATTCTTTCGTGTGCGGCCGCCCAGGTGCGCACCATAGAAGGAACAATCTGCCGACCACCTGAATGGAGCGGGACCACCGTTTGAGAACTTTTGCCCTAGGTCAATCAGCTCAGTGTAGCTGTCAGTTGCCAGGGTATCCAAGGCACTCATAGAAAGTTTCCCTGGAGTTGGGGGGGTTGCAGTGATCATGTACCCACCACCAGTTTTCCGGGTGGGCAAGGTGGGGGAAGTCCAGTTCAAAATGCTCCCCAATCACACTCACAGATACCACTGTCAGAAAGGGGCAGCTTTCTTAAGGAGAAGCCTGAACCCCCATGATAAGGAAATGAATGAATATAATGATTGTACACAAAAAGACTCTGGGCTTTTTCCTTTATCACTTGTGAATCTGCATAAAGAAAGCCTTTAATTGCTTGTAAAAATAATTTCACAAGTGTGGCACTGAACCTCTCAGTTAGAACAGTAAGGATTTTATAGGCATCTTTTTGGGAGTCTCCAGGCCAACAACCTGATCTGTGTGACACATGCCCGTGCTGTTAGGCCTTTGAACTTCTAGCTCTGAGGTGCAGAAGAGAAGCAAGGATGTTATAACGCTGGCCAACCAGGATTGCATTTTTGGGGGCAAGGGCAGGGACTTTTTATTCAGTGTTTATACAGTGCCAAGTACAATGGGTGCCCATAACTAGCGCTCCTAGGTGCTAAGGTCATACAAATACATAATAAAAATAATCCTTGAAAGGTAAGAGAAGAAATATTTAACAGGTAAAGCACCAAGACAGCCGGTCAGATGAGAACAATCTGACTTACTAAGCCACTCATTTATTTTCCTTCCTTAGCACTTTACAATGTGGGTGTTATTTCACCAGTAGTGCCGTTTAGAATAGGGAACTAGAAAAAACATTTGACTACAAAAAGAATAATAAATGAAGGGAGTTTTCTAATCTGTTTTTTGAAAAACCATCTTCCAAATTGGGACTTTGAAGCTGGGGCTTCTGGATGGCAAAAGATCACAGCTCCCATGTGCCAAGAGCAAGGGACTCCTGGGGTCTCTGCCTGATTCTTTTTTCACCAAGAATCAGATGGGTATTAAGCACTGTACCTGTCGCACAAGAAGTAATGTGAGCTTTTAGTGTTTGTGCTAGAGCTTTCTGATCCTCAGAGGAAGGGATAAGCACAAAGTTGTATTTATTATTCACTGCAGGAGAACCTCCCTGATGCATGCTGGTAATTGGAAAACCCATTGTGAAATGACTGATTTTTTTTTTTAAACTAGCGTGTAACTAAGAGAGAGTAAAAAAGCGGAATGGTTTATGCTGCGTCCCAGCAATCGCAATATCTGAAGCTTTTACAAAGATAGATCAGACTCATTCTCCCCACTTAGCAGCGGGGTAAAATGTGGGGCAGAGTTGGAGGGCTCAATGGTGAGCACCTGGTGCAATGGGTTAAGCACTTGGGTCATTAAGGGTGCTCACTGCCTTGCAAACGTATCCACAATCACCCAGCAAGTCAGTGGCAGAACCAGAAGCAGAGCCCAGTTCTCCTTACATCCAGCTTTCTCCACTGAACCATTCGGCCTTTCTTATCCTGCTCATGGTACACTAGTGAATACTTCGTCATGTGTAATGGAGGCTGAGCAACAGGACTCCTTGCCGTAGCCCTCCGCGTTGAACTCACTGGGGTTGGTCTGCTGGGCCCGTGTGTATGGATTAATGCCAGGCAAATGAGTGAAGTCGTACTGTGTTCCGCAACGGGCAAATGTCAATGCTTATTTAGCTTTCCACGGTTCTTCCAACCTTTCTTTGACTGCACTCTAAAAGGAAGCGGTGCTGTTTCAATCAAACCAACCAAAAGAAACCAACGGAATTTATCCAGCATGCTGAAGCCCTAAAGGCATCATTCATAACAAGTCGTCCTCGGTGGAAGAATGAAGTTGGTGCCAAGATGCCTTCTGAAGGGTGCTATCAAATCTGAAGTGTTACATAGTAAGGTGTGGGGGGGGGTGGGGGTGTGTGTGTGTGTGTGCGAGCGCATATGCTGATAGCTCGGGGTGGGATGGCAGTTTGCATCCTGAAAATACTTGCAAATGACCTGTGGTGCTTTGTACATGTAATGCATCAAACTTAATGAGCTACACCATATATTTTGTGATGCAATAAATGCAATGAGTTACTAAAGTGCATTGAATGTCATTTACTGTGTGGAACATGTGGATATATTTAATTCACTCTAAATAAAGAGCTCTAGTAACCCTCTCTTTGTTCCCCATTGTTTTATGTGCTGAGCAAACAATAATACCCGTTTTCTTTTCCTACACAGCAGCCTTGGTCCAGCTGATAACTCCTTGATGAGATGCAATAAATAATTGACCACAAAAGTTCCAGACTGGCAGTTCACAAGGGGTTAATGTTTGGGTTAGGAGAATGATCAAAGGCAACATATTGCTCTGCCAAAGCATGTGCGTGAGGAAATTCAAAGCAATGCTCATTGATTTGTCCGTCTTATTGGTTGTAAGTTACATTTGGTGCAGGAAGCTTTCCATTAATAGATCAAGAGTTCTGCACAGAACATGAGTCAAGTGTGTTAATACATTGTGTTTTCATTTCGAAAATGAATGTCTCCATCAGAGTTGTTTCCTCCGCAGAAATTTGTTTATGTTGTTGCACTGCATCCGTATTTCCTGTCACACAGCTAAGTAAGCACCAGAATGGGTTGAAGGTCGGTGCACAGATTAATTTTCAACATAGAAGGATGCTTATTTTTTTCCTTTTGATGAGTGGTTATGCAACCTCATTCTCTATTGCAGAGGAGTGAGCCTTTTAAAAAAACGTCTTTAACACTGGTGTACTTGGACTCTTCTGCTTATATTAGGAATCCTCTTTTATCATTCTACAGATTTATACCACTGCTAGTTTACTTGTGCAAATTCTGTATGAACAGTGAACTTACCATAAGTTAACTGTTTTGTTAACAACATACACTTAGCAATGTGGTAGAAGGTTTGCCAATGAACATCTAGAAGTAGGACAGGCAGCAGCTTGTCTACAATATAATGTGATTATTTTTAGAGTTGATGTTCAGTTTGGACTGGGCAGCGGGGAAGAGACTGTTGGATAAGAACTTCATGGCATTGCTGCTCCTGGGAGTCTGAATTCTCCTATCTGTGCTTCAAAGCCACAAACTTGGAACAATTTCCTGTAAATGTGTGATACTTTGTCATTTCAGAGTGAAAGTCCATCCTTTGTTTTTAATTTGTTGCATTGTATTTGTGTGTGTGATGTATAATCTCCGCCCCACCAGCTGAAGTGTGCTGGTAAAATGATGGCTGAGTAGGCCCCAAGAAAATTTTAGGGGCCAGTTTTACTCATATGCCCCAGCTGCTTTGTGCCACTTCAGTAACACAAAGCAGCTCTAAACTCAGTTTAACTGTCTGGTTAAACTGGGTCGACGGCTGCTTTGCATCAGCTGGAGCATACTGATGAGTCTGGTCCTAGATGTTTAATAGCTGGTATATCCTCTCTCTAAGGCCTACAACCCACCCTTGCAGGGAAATGGACTCCTTGCAAGGTCTCTTCCATTTATAACTGTTTTAACTAAGCATCCAGAAATACCCTATTATTTACATTGGGATGCTGTATCCTATTACTCTTTTGTTGACAGGATCATACCAGTGTGCAGGAGGGAGAGTGCTGAGTGACTAGGTCTAGATAGAAAACTATCCTGCATTGTCTCTTTGCCCTTTGTTCTCACTCTTTCCCTGCAGCACTACCCTGCTGCCCTCTGTATGCAGCAGCAGTGAAAGCTTAGGCTCCCAAATCTCCAAAGTGCTCTGTGCCCATGCTTCAGAGATTGGAACATTAGTCAGTTTCACTGCCCTTGCTGCTAGGGAGCACAGAGCAGAACAGTGCTGAGGAACTAAGTGACATGGGAGGTTTCAGGGAGGGCTTTGACTCCCCCTCCCAGTCCCGCTGGTATTTAAAATATGTATATGGGAAAGGAGAGAACGTGCAGATCATATCGCAAACACACACCCATTATCTGAGCAGTTCGAGTGAGGGATGGGACCGCACACAAATGGCAAAGATGAAAGGGAGGCTGGATTCTTCCCCTAATTATATGTGCATGGCGGGAGCTGTCCCCACCTGCATAGCAGCACAATGCCCCCTCCACATACAACGGGCTCGGGCTCCCACTAGACCTCTGAACAGATGGAGCTATACAGATATGGGAGTGTACGGGGGAAGTGCCACTCTCTGGCCCTGCTTACCTCCCAGGAGGGAATCAATACAGCTTGGAGCGGGGACATCTCTCTAGGTCCCTTCCATTGTTGCCTCTGAACAGCCATAAGGGTGGGAAAGGACCCAACCCACGGTGGAGACTCAAGCCACGCTGCCAGAGGGAATAGGGCCAGTAGTGCAGCCCCCACCTCTGCAGACACTTTCACATTTGTCCTCTCTCTGCAGACGCATGCAGAGGGAGGGGAACGGGAGGCAGGGAGCTGTGGGAAGGGAGTGGGGTTACCTGGGATGAGAATGGGGTGGTCGTGGGATTTTAGTGGGCATGAAAAATAAGCAGTGACCAAGGTAAATGCCATTTGTAGGTGTGGGTCAGGGACTGACAGTAGCTTCGGAGTGGGGCAGTGGGGAGCGTTTATATTTAGCTAACATAGAAATATTAAGGTGCCGACCTGTCATCAGTGGTGTCACTTCTATACAGGCACTTACGCGGCCCTCATCACCGTGGTGACTGAGCCCCCTTCAGTCGTGCGCTAAGTGACATGACTGATGTGAGTCACGTGAGGTTCGTTCCTTCTATCATCTTCCCCCTTTCCCCCCCAGGTGTGTGCACTGCAGGGTTTTGTTGGGTTTCTTTAAACGTCCTCACTGCCCTGTGTTGATGTTGGAAAAGGCCAGGTTGAAGTCATAGGGTTGCCAACTTTCTAATTGCTGACAACTGCACCCCCCCCCCAACCCGCCTCTTCCCCCTGAGGCCCCGCCCCCGCTCCACCTCTTCCCCCAAGACCGCATCTCCTGCTCTGCCTCTTCCTCCCAGGTCCCACCCCCACTCACTCCTCTTCCCCCCCACCCGCTCACGTCTCTTCCCCCTCCCCCTTCTTCGTAGCTGGATCCTCTCCACCTCCCTCCCGCCCCTCCACTGGGCAGAGCAGCCGGATATGGAGCCTGCCTGCCCATGAGCTGCAGGCAGAAGGCAGCCCTGCCTGCGCAGGGGCTGGCACCCATTGATGACCAGGCACCTGCCACCCATGAAGTTAACTGGACTTTTGGTGTCCGGTCAGTACATCTGAGTGGAGAGTGCCAGGTCCCCTTTCTGACCGGACTTTCCAGTCAAAAACCGCGCACCTGGTAACCCTCATCGAAGAAGAGCACCTTGCACTTGCAGCAGAAAGTGGTGACGTTTTGGAGACACTTTGCTTGGGTTTTGTATCCTTTTCCTTCACCTTTCATTTGCCTTTTTTGACTGTATGCTGATTAAACTGTGTTATCTTATGCACTGGGAAAGCGTCTAGTACATTCTGCATGCCTCTGCGACCATAAATAGTAAATAATTGCAATACTCTCTCTCTAATGGAGTGCTTCCTCGCCATCTCTTCCGTACTTGGTGTCATTGAAATGTGCTTGTGTGTCCAGATTTTCTAAAGAGCTCAGCTCCTATTTAGCCACTTAAATAAGGGCCAGATGTTCGGAAGTGCTCAGCATGTAGCTGCTACCATTGTGCCACTTCTGGCCGGGTTTTCACACCCAGCATGCTGAACTCTTTTGAAAATCTGGCCATTTGTAAGCTCTTTGGGGGCAATGACTGTCATTTACTATATGTTTGTACAGCGCCTAGCACAATGGGACCCAGCCTGGCTGTGGCCTTTCGGTGCAACCTCAATATAAAGGTTAAATCATCCTATTGAAATCTTTTTATTTCTGGTGCCTAATTGGGAGTTGAGGTCGTTGGAAAATCTGGCCCATAGTGTGCTAGCTTTGACCCTCTTCCAGATCTCAGAGTTGCCAATCATTGTCTCCAGGCCTCCGGTTCCCCCTATAAAATTGTCCTTTTAATGTTTACCCAAGATAGCTGTTCAGAGGGTTGATTAATGTTATCAAATCACATTGAAATTCTCCAGTTGAAGGTGCTAAGGAAGCATAACGTGTTATTATTCATGCCCATATTCTTCCAAGCGTGCAAAGAAGCCGTTCACTTGGTTGCAATGATCAGGTAGAAACTAGCACACAGTGTGTCTATTAACAGATAAATCTTCTTTCAACCCTCTGTTGTTTTTGGTTTGGGGTTTTTTTATTCACGCAACAATGGAGTTATTAGGAATCCATCTAGAACGGAGTCATTTCTTTTTTAAAGGTAGGTTAGAAGTTTAGCCTTGCCACTTCTTGACAATGTCCGATCAAAGAACTGCGGGCAACGATGCAAAAGAATTATTCCCACTCTGACCTGGCAGATCGGCCGCTATAGCTCAGCTGGCAGAGAAATCTATAGAAGCTGCCTGCCTCTCTATGTGCTGTATGCTAATGTCTCACTTGGCACATGTTCTGAGATGCTGGAGGGTCACTAGCTGGCCATGTGAGAGGGGAAGACATTGCACTCTGCCTCCCAAGCAACTTGGTATGGGCTGTTGTCATTAAATAGGCTGGGTGCAAATATAACCCGATTAAAAAAAAAGAGAGAAATCTTGTAATCAGCTTCACTGTAGCAATTTCTGAATCACCCAATCTGGAATCCTGAGTTGCCCACTGAGGCCTAACTTCTTGGCTACTCTTTGCTTTAACTCAAGAAGGTTGTCCAGCTGCTGGAAGTGGCTTTGCTTGATGAAAAGTGGTGCTGTGAAAGGAGAGAGAGAGTAGGAAGCAATCTGATAATTGTTCTGCTCTCATCAATGAACTGGCAAGTCTTGGTGTCCTGACAGCTGAACTGTGGTGCTGAATGACTAAGGCACGCACTAAATTTTTCTAGGCAGTTTGGTTCAGTGGAAAGGGCACTGGAGAGACAGAGACAGACCTGTCTGAGGTTACCCCATAGCCATCTAGTTAGGGAACTCACCCAGAAGGTGGGACACATGAGTTCACATCCCTGCTTCAGATCAGGCAGAGTGAGGAGTGGCTCCCAGGTCCACCAGGCTATGCGGTATAAGGGGCAGAGCATACCCCCGTTTTTTGTGAGAAACGGCTGACCCGGCTTAGATGCCTAACTCCAGGAGAGGGTTCATGGTTGTGAATTCCAAGTGGAGGGAGGCGCCTAACTACCTTTGAGGGGTAGGGCTTAGGCCACACCCCTCTCCTCCGCATTTCCTATTGGCTAGCTTAGGCAGCTTCCCACTCAGCTTGGCTTTTGAGAGTTCCATTCTTAGGCACCTAACTCTCCCCATGCCTTGTATAGGGAGCTTGGGCCCCTAACTCAGGGCTGGTCATTGCCTTTGGTGTCAGGGCACCTGAATGTTAGGTGTTGCAGCAGTGAGCCGAAGTCCCCTCGTGGATCTAGCACGAGGTGTCAATGAACTCTTCCGAGTATGGGGCTGCTCCCTTTTAGGATTTTTCTCCCCAGCATGCCTTTTTGGGGTTGGCTCTTTAGATCAGGCAGAGCCAAGTGACTGTAGCCCTAACATGGTCAGTTTACAGCTGGCTGCTGCTTGTCGCTTCTGCCTCTCTTCCAGCTGGTAAAGTACTGTTTTACCTTTCTGATTGCTGACAAGATGGCATTATCTCACACTGGAGAATCACTCTGCCATACAGCAGCTCTGGCTAATGTGTGTGTACAGATGATGTTTATGAAAGTCGGGGTAATTTACATATTTCACTGGGCTCTGTTACAACATGTAAAATCATCATACACAAATACCGTATACTAAACTGCTCCCCCTGTCCTCATAATTAACCAATGGAACAAGTTACTAAGGAGAGCGAGGGTTTCTCTGTCACTCTGAGTCCTTAAATCAGGACTGGATATCTTTCTTAAAGAGGTAGGGTGTGTCTACACTGGAGCTGGAAGGTATGAATTCCAGCTCAAGGAGACATATCTGCACTAGCTCTGATCGAGCTAGTACGCTAAAAATAGAAGTGTCACTATGGCAATGCAAGGGTACGTCTATACTACCCGCCTGATTCGGCGGGTAGCAATCGATCTTCTGGGATCGATTTATCGCGTCTCGTCTAGACGCGATAAATCGATCCCGGAAGTGCTCGCCGTTGACACCGGTACTCCTGCTCCGCGCGAGGAGTAAGCAGAGTTGATGGGGGAGCCTGCCTGCCGCGTCTGGACCCGCGGTAAGTGCTTTTTAGTTCGAACTAAGATACTTTGACTTCAGCTATGTTATTCACGTAGCTGAAGTTGTGTATCTTAGTTCGACAGCTGAACTGACAGTGTGGACCAGCCCCAAGTGACAGTCAGGGCTAGCCACCAGGAGGTAATATCTGTGATCTCAGTTGGGATTGTATTTGGGGTGGCCAGCCCCTCTCACCTCTGGTGCCACTGCAGCTACAATCAGAGCTAGCATGGGTATGTCTCCCCAGGCTGGAATTTACGACTGCCAGCTCTGGTGTAGGCATACCCGTACTCTAGCTTAACCACAAATTGTTGGATTAGATGCAGGAATCACTGGGTGAAATCTCTGGTCTGTTAGGCAGGAGGTCAGACAAGATGACCATAATGGTCCTTTCTTGCCTTAAAACCTATGAACCTATCATTCCACCCCCGCCCCCTCCCAAACCCAAACCAAAAATAAAAATATAAAGTCTCTTCCTCCCACCAGGCATGGCTGCATTGGAGCTGACAGGTGTAATTTCCAACTCAGTTAGACATACCTGTGCTAGCTCTGATGGAGTAATGTGCTAAAAATAAAAGTGTAGCCATGATGGTGTGAGCATGAGATGGGCTCGCTGCCCCATGCCGTACGTACCTAGGAACTTGGGCGGGATCATACGTAGGGTGGCTAGCACCTCCCACCACTCACACTGCCATGGCGACACTTCTATTTTCAGTGCACTAGCTCAGTCAGTGTAGACATACCCTCAAGCTGACTCCTCCCCAAATGCCCATGTGCTGCAGTGCGTCTGGAACAGTAATGCATGCCAGCTGTGGTGGACCAAGTTTAACTTTTCCAGTTAGTTACTTTTCTGATTTATAAAATATGCCTAACATAACTTCTGCGGGCATGTTCAATCCACCTCAACATCACCCACCGGGAAAAACTTGAGTAAAGAGAGCCTTGCAATGAGCCACAGAGGAAGTGGAAATGGGCTCTGTCAAACCAGGAGGGGAAGTATATCTCAAAGTCACAGGCCTCTACTGAGAATGCCCTGCCCCAACCAGACAGATGTAGGGAATGTGAACTCTAGTTTCCCAGCTGATTTCAGCTGTGGGGTTGTAGTGGGAAGAGAGGAAGCGTTGGCTTGACACCAGCATAGTGAGGGCTTTGCAATAGCATCTCAGTTTTGAAACTTCCCCTTCTCTCAGCTGCCTTGCTATTCCAGTCCTGGGGAAAGAGAGTTTACAGTGGGGTTGTGATATGCGCTAAAAGGGGGTTGAAGCCCATGGTGAGATTTCAACCTAAAGGTGAATAGCTAGTGCCTAGGACCAAGACAGAAATGCTTTAATTTTGTCTGACTTTGTATCATACAGCATCGGCTTCATTAGATTCCAAAACCCATGCTGTGGCTTCTGAGACTGAGAGTGGAAATGAAAGGTGCAATTCAGCTATTTGCATATCAAGATGCTATAATTGTTATGATGGATAGTCTGTTTTAGTTTAGCCCGCACTTTAACTGGGACCATTAAATGCTCCGTACTTAGATAAGAGGTAGCTTTATCTATTATTGATCCATGCATAGAGCAGCTCTACAAAGTTTTCATTAGTGCTATGCACAGGGCAAAAGTAAAGTTGTAATTCATGGTTGTGAGCAAAGCACTGTGAATTCTGAGTCCACGTTTAAGCAACACAGATATTTGAAAGAGGAGGAAGAAGACGAAACTACCAGGAGGACTGGAGAGCATAGGTATTAATAGGGTAAGAAAGGTAAGCTAATGATTCAATCACTGGACTAGGAGTCGAGAGTGGTATTCTATTCCTAGTTCTGCTGTGTGAGCTCAGACAAGTCGCTTCACTTCCATGTATCTCTGTTCATGTTGTAAGTGGAGCTGGCTGGAAAAGGGAAATAACTTACCATGAAAAAATTTGCATTTTTGAACAAAAAAATTGTTCCAGCTCAAAAAAATGTTGTGGGGAGATTTTTCAAGAAAAATTCTCTTTTGGGAGAACCAAACTGGAATTTTTTGGCTTCCCAACTGCCCACCATTGACAAGAGCCTTCCAGCTCAATTTCCAGAAAGCAGCATGCTACGGTGCTCAGCCTCCCCCAGCTTCGGGAACCAGAGAGGCGGAGAGCCTTGTAGCTGGGGCGGGGTGGCGTAATAGAGTCAGGGAACTCAGCCTGACAGCCGTCTGGGAAAATGTCTGTCTATTTCATTGGCCACAAGTGAAATTGAGAAGAACTTTGCCGGCAGGCAGTAGGAGCAGCCATTTTGATTTTCCTGATGGAAAATGATTTTTTTTCTGCAAAACTGAAATTTTTTCATGGAGAGAAAGGAGGGAGGGCGAACGCTCTGTTCCATCGTTTCTGATCATCCCATACTCTTCTGACAATTCCAGAGTGATTGGACGTTTCAGCTCAAAACATCAGCAGCAAAATAGTTCATATATTGACTGTGAACACTGAAGACAGCTGATGACCATTTAACCCTCTATTGAGATGAATAGGGAACTGTTCATCCCTCTCAAATCTAGTGTTACCCAGAACTCCTCCTCAGTGGGCTAGACTCGTTCAAACCCCCCTGAAAATTCACTATGTTTGGAGTCCCAAAAATGCTGGCCCATGTCAACAAAACACTGTTACCTACCCAAAGGAGAAAA
The DNA here is from genome assembly GCA_033296515.1 of Macrochelys suwanniensis. Lineage (NCBI taxonomy): Eukaryota > Metazoa > Chordata > Testudines > Chelydridae > Macrochelys > Macrochelys suwanniensis. Next base: position 236,585,213 of record CM065776.1, on the reverse strand, counting down.
GTTCTAACTTCTGTCTAGATACTTATGTGGTCCCTATGGCCATAACAACTGGATGCTTCAGGCACATCAGTGAATTTATCCTAAGACAACTTCTATGAGGTACGGGATGTATTATTGTCCTCATTTTACAGATCAGTAATGAGGAATAGAAACACTTTGACTAGCACAAGGTGAACACAGGAAATCTGTGTCACAAGAAAGATCAGAATTCAGGTCTTCTGCCAAAACCACATCTTACCCAATCAATAAAGTATTGTGGAAGCGACAAAGGGTCCTGTGGCGCCTTATAGACTAACAGAGGTATTGGAGCATAAGCCTTCGTGGGTGAATACCCACTTCATCGGATGCAAGCAGTGGAAATTCCACTTCTACTAAAGTATTGTGGTTATCCCAGTACCTTCTTGTTATCTGTCTATTTAGACCATTAGTTCCCTGGGCTATAGTCATGCCTTCCTTTGTGTTTTATATAAAGCAGTGCACACCATGGACACTTAGTAATAAATAATTATTTGTGTGTTGGAAGCATACTGTTTGTGCAGTTTCCTTCTTTCTTGCTTTCTTTCTTTCTTTCTTTCTCTTTTTCCTATGCACGTTAGGCTGTTTTCAGAATCTTTGAAGTTCTGCAATCAGCAGAGGTGTCCAAGGCCAACACAATATCAATGCCATAGAATCTATTTCAGACAATCTCCTCCTGCATTCTCTCATCCTTACTGCAGAAGCTGCTGTGTTGGGATCTAGCCAATGATACAGCCATGACTTTGACTCATGGGGGAATTGCTTTAGTACTTGAGTCTCGTGGGCCTTTCATCAGTGATCATCTAGTGCGGATGGCACTTCAATAATTTCCACTTTTCAAAATTGATTTCTGGCTACAAGGGCTCTGAATGAGCAGTCATTTCTTTCCTTCTGGATGCTGCTAAAGCTGAATTAGTTATCTTTTCTCCTCCTCTTCAGCTGTTGTTTCAAAAAGACCCAGCACTCTGCTCCTCTTCTGAGAGGTATTGAAACTGAGCTCTAGTGTACAGTTTGAAATCTATGCTAGCTGCCTGCTTTCTTTCGCTTGGACTATAGCGCAAATGTAAAGGTTTAGGGTCTATTCGGAACATTGGGGCTGGTCAAAATTTTTCAACCACATTTTTTTTCCTCTCAAAAAATGTGGCTTAATCAAAATCAACTTTTTCTGCAGGAACATGGAGATTTCAATACATGTTTTTCCAGTAGGAAAATTCAAAATGAAAAAGTTAATTTTGAAAGTTAGTTTAGAGATGAAACAAAACAAAACAGTACACGCATGTCGGGCTGTAATGGTGTTTGCCATACTGAAATTCTCTCATGTGGACAATTCCTTACAGAGAGCTGGTGGGACGCATTAATTTCTTGTAGGCTTCCCAATGCTGCCAGCCCCTGTATTCAGGGCAGGAAATGATACATTTTCCTATTGCCAGGCTGGAAGAATTAACTCTTTCTTTTCCAACCTGTGGACAGGATTTATATACTCCCCTTTGTCTTCAGGATCTTGACTCAGTTGCAATGTCATCCTTTGAAAGATGCTGTAGTCAAAGGATCACTATGCTGCATTTTGACTTGGTTATTTTATGTCGATCATTCAGCCTTTTTTCAGCACTTGCAGAGACTTCTTCTGTATCCTCTGATTTGGAGCCTCACTTTGCTTATTAGCATATCTTCTAAGGCCTTTGAATGGACACTTCTACACTCCTAGACATTAGGGACTCTATGCATACAGCTGTAGTTTCCCATCCCTGATGCTATAAAACAGTAGCCTATGGAGAGAAATGCACAGCTTTCAACAATAATCCTGGGCTCAGAAGAAATGATGTCATGATAACAAATAGTTCTATTAACTCTATACAAGACTGTGCCTTGGAATTAATCATACTAATCTCCACCCTTTTATGAAGCAAATATCCTCTCCAAGGCACTGAACAAACATTTATTCATTTCTCCTCGCAGCACCCCATGAAGTAAGTAATTATCCCTATTTTACAGATGGAAAAAAGGAGACAGAGAGATTAAGCATCTTGGTCAATGACACACAGTGGCTCAGTGGCAGAGATGGGATTACAAATGGGGAGTTTCCATTTCCCACCGCTTTGCTCCAGCCATTATACTATGCTGCCTCTTAGTCAAACACACAGTGTTTTTCTTTTGATGACATTTGGGAGAAGATAACATCTGAAGTGACCTGTCCATAACTTATATTTATCCCGTACCTTTCATTGTGTGATCTCAAAGCACTTTACAACACTGGACTAAATAACATAGTCACAATCTCACCACTGTGAGAACTGTGACACAAATGTTAAGTGACTTACCCAAGGATATACAGCAAGTCAGTGCCATGGAATAGAATCCATGCTTGTTCTGTGCTTTAGCCACTTGACCACACTGCCACATTTGAAATCCTTATTGACACAAAATGCATCCAATTATTTCAGTTCATGCCATAGCGCCCTATGACTTCTGCACATCCAAGTGAAGACAATGAAAAGTTTGAGAACACACCTTCAGGCAGCAAGTCAAATACTTAGTTGTAGAAAACGCTGATGTAAATTAACATTTCCTTTGTTGTGTTGTATAATGAGAATACTGTTCGCAACATGGAAGTGTATTCCCAATAAAGGGAGCTAGTGGTTATCAAAGGCTTCCATTTCACTCCAGCTACCACTCTGCCATGAACAATATTCCTTTAATATTTATAATGTTTCACTGGTGCTAACATTCATATAGCCTCAAAAGTAGAGCTGTCTTTACCAATGTACTATACTAATACTCCCCTACCCAATCCTTCAAAAATATTGACTTTTCAGAATAAAGTGAAGGAGGTCTGGAATTGCATGAATCAATGATCCAGGCATATTTACTGAAATTCTCTTGGGCAAGAGCTGACACATCTAAGAATCTGCTTTTAAAGAGTCTCACTGTACAAGGCACATTATGATCTTAGTGAACAAAAATGAGTCTATTCAGGAAAATGGTGCTATTCCAAAAAGTGCTTTAGGATCCGATGGGATAAAAGATGCTACATAAATGTGAAATAATGATTACTATCAAACTAGATCAGGTCATATAGTGTGAATAATTCACTAATGATATTTTGTTTGCAAGGGAAATAATTTCTCCTTGAGTGATTGAAGCAACTTTTTGTATTGCATAAGATATTAATTATCTTTTCCTCCTTTCAAATTAAGGAAGGTTTAATTTTCTTCTTGTCTAGTTACTCTCTGAAAAATATATATCCGTGCATAGTTTTATGATTGATACATTGTCTAGGCTTAAGAAATTAAAAATAGATAAGAAAAGAAATATGTTTGAAATTAATTTATAAATTATTTAATTTCAAAACTAAGTAACCTATGGAGGATTTTGAATAATGACACTTTTCTTATTAAATTTAACAGCAAGTAAAAATAATTTGTTACCATTAAGACTAATTACTGTTTGGTTAACTGGTAAGTATTCAGAATATTTAGGGTCTATTCTCCAATCCATTATATGTTCATAACTCTTATAATTTGCAATGCAAATAAATGTGCACAAAGTCAGGGAAATAGCATCTACAACATACATACAGTAGACTTCTTCCACAAGCAATACCTGTGCTATGTTGAAATCCCTGTGACTGTAAGTAGCCTATTAGTGTAAAGTAAGTGGCTATAGGCATGCATAGTGCAATGATATAGATGGTATTAAAACCAGTGTCTTGGTGGAGTAGAGTGGTCTAACGGCTGCATCCAGACCCCCAGCTTAGTCCCTGGCTCACAGGCCAACAGGAATTTGATGAGGGTACCAGCATGCTCAGCAACTTGAAGCAATCCAAAAGAAATGTGCTATATTTCTGAAAGTGCTACGTGGACACCTCGTTGTTGGAGAGTGGGCCAGCCTGACATTGGGCCTTTGAGAGGAGAAAAACAGGAAAGATTCTGGAACAACTATTGTGTGGGATGCCTAGACTAATGGAGATTCTTGTTTAGCTCAGCTGTCAGGGGCCTGTGCTTCTGTAGCAGGAGGATCTGAATTATATCCATGCTGTTGATGGGTAATTCCAAGGGCTGGTCCACACTAGGGGGGAGGGTCGAACTAAGATACGCAACTTCAGCTACGTGAATAATGTAGCTGAAGTCGAAATATCTTAGTTCAAACTTAAAAGCACTTACCGCGGGTCCAGATGCAGCAGGCAGGCTCCCCCGTCAACTCCGCTTACTCCTCGCGCGGAGCTGGAGTTCCGGTGTCGACGGGGAGCGCTTCCAGGATCAATTTATCGCGTCTAGACGAGACGCGATAAATTGATCGCAGAAGATCGATTGCTACCCACTGAATCAGGCGGGTAGTATAGACGTACCCCAAGTAACCACTCTCAAAGGTCCAGTGTGTGGCATACTATGTATAGACTGGTAAGTCTAACTTCAGTACTAAGCAAATAGGTTGAAACTATAGTAAAGAACAGAATTATCAGACACATAAATAAATGTAATACGTTGGGGGAAGAGTCAACATGGCTTTTGTAAAGGGAAATCATGCCTCACCAATCTAATTCTTTGAAGTTGTCAACAAGCATGTGGACAAGGGGGATCCAGTGGATATAGTGCATTTAGATTTTTAGAAAGCCTTTGACAAGCTCTCAGGCCAAAGGTTCTTAAGGAACATAAGCTGTCATGGGATAAGAGGGAAGGTCCTCTCATGGATCAGTAACTGGTTAAAAGCTAGGAAACAAAAGGTAGACATAAATGTTCAGTTTTCACAATGGAAAGAGGTAAATAGCAGAGTCCCCCAAGCACCTGTACTGGGGCCTGTGCTGTTCAACATATTCATAAAAGATCTGGAAAGACAGGGTGAACAGTGAGGTGGCAAAGTTTGCAGACAATACAAAATTACTCAAAAATCATTAAGTCCAAAGCCGAGTGTGAAGAGTTATAAAGGAATCTTACAAAACTGGGTGACTGGGCAACAAAATGGCAGATTCAATTCTGTGTTGATAAATACAAAGTAATGCACATTGGAAAATAATAATCTTAGCTATGCATACAGTATGATGGGTTCTAAATTAGCTGTTACCACTCAAAAAAGAGATCTTGGGGTCATTGTGGTTAGTTCTCTGAAAACATCTGCTCAATGTGCAGTGGCAGCCAAAAAAAAAGTGAACAGACCATTAGGAGGGATAGGTAATAAGACAGAAAATATCATAATGCCACTATATAAATCCCTGATACGCCCACAGCTTGAATACTGTACCCTTCTTCCAATTCCAATAAAGATATATTAGAAATGGAAAAGGGCAACAAAAATGGTTGGGGTATGGAAAAGCTTCCATATGAAGAAAGATTAAAAAGACGGGGACTGTTCGTCTTTGATAGGAGACAGCTAAGCACGGGGGGCGGGGGGTGGGAGAATATGATAGTCTATAAAATCATAAATGTTGTGGAGAAGGTGAATAGAGAAGTGTTATTTACACTTCACATAACACAAGATCTAGATGTCACCCAATGAAATTTAATTGGCAGCAGGTTTAGAACAAAAGGAAGTATGTCTTCACACAATGCACAGTCAGCCAGTGTTCGTTGCCAGGGGATGTTGTGAAGGCTAAAAGTATAACTGGATTCCCAAAAGAATTAGATAAGTGAATGAAAGATAAGTCCATCGATGACTATTAGTCAAGATGGTTAGGGATGCAATTCCATGCTCTGGGTGTCCCTGAGCCTGGAACCTCTGACTTCCAGAACCTGGGACTGGATGAGTGTGTATATGTGTGTGGGGTGGATCTCTCGATAATTGCCCTGGGGTTTTTCATTCCCTTTGAAGCATTTGGCATTGGCCACTGTCGGCGGACAGGATACTGGGCTAGATGGACCATTGGTCTGACTCCGTATGACCATTCTTACATTTTTAACTGTGAAGTTGCTAGTTAGCCTAAGGTTTGTAAAACTATAGACTAATATAAGCAAAATAAATAAATCATTTGCCCATTAAAAGCAATGATCTAATTCTCTTCTCACTTACACCAACAAACCTTTATTGACTTCAGTGGAATTATTCCAGGTTTACCCAGGTCTCACTAAGACGAGAATCGGGCTCTGTGTTCTGTTAGTGTGAGAAAACACAAACACTGCGATATTGTATATTCCTGGTTCAAAAACACCACCTAGTATTCACGTTATTGGCAGAAAGGGATCATTTTAGCTCCAAGGTCAGCACAAATTTACACTGAATACATTATACTGCAATTGGTTTAGGGAGGATTTTGAATGCTAACATGTTTGCATATTTTTGCTTCTTTATCTTGTGCAGAGTTGGCCTTATACCTAGAAAGGTGCCAGTTGTTTTAGTGGGAAATTACCATCTCTCTGAAATGAGGGTTGGAAAGAACCGTGAGAGATGAAAAGGTCTGTTGCTCATTATTGCAGTCTCATAAGCTGCTAACAAACAGAGAAGTTTAGATTGCTGCCTTCACAACTGGAATCTTTACACATTGACCATAGAGAGGTATAACTGAAAACCAGCAATTTAACAGCTGCACAGTCCAAACTTCTGCTAGTCACACGGCCCATGTTATTGTGATTCATTGTGTCAGGCTAGACTTTTCATGGAAAACAGTGCGAATGGTGCATGCTGGCATGTTGTGTCACTCAGCCTATCTGGAAAATGAACAATGTGTTAAAGTTCCTTCTCATTTTATTAGTCTGTTTTTAACACAGCTCTTCACTGCCGCTGATCAGTTTCCCACTTCCCTATGTATTTTGTGGGAGTTCATGGAGATTTTTATTCTTTTTCACTCTGTACAGATAAATGTGGCTTTACGCTACTACAATGTATTCCTCTTTAATGTATTATTTATTATGTGTAGCACTCAGGATCCCCAGTCACGGAGCCCATTTTGCTAGGTCCTGTACAAACACAGAACGAAAAGACAGTCCCTGCCCCGAAGAGCTTACAATTTTCTCCCTCCTGTGCCAGGTTCAATATGGTTTACAGACTGGGTCAAATTCTTCCCTGCTGTCACTCCACTTAAGAGTCACCAGGGATGAATTTGGCCTTATATGTTTTCTCAATAGAAATGAGTGTATTTGAGCTAGGGCCGTGTCATCCACTTGTAATGACTCTTCCAGTGGTTACTGATGTAAATTAGCATACAAGGGAGGGAGGCAGGGCTCAACACAGGCAGTGGAAGAAAGACAAGAAATATATTTTTCCATCTCCATTTGGCATGAAGATCAAGCCCATTCTTCTTACATGCAGCCTTTCTAGATTGCAAGCTCTTTTTGGCAGATACTGTGCCTTCCTTGATTACCAGCACATTCTGGATGCTATTGGAAACACATAATAACATTTGATAACAGTGTGTGTTTAGTATGGAGTGTGACAGGGTGCCACTTGTCTGGCACCTCCTCCTGGTCGCTCTGGGGATTAGTTCTCAAGGTCGACACTCCTTCTCGTGGTCACATGCCATCCCATCATCATTCTTTCTGGTCTGCAGCCCCTCTCTCACTCCAAGAACTTCAGTGTCTTTCTCATGACTCACTCAGGTCACTCAGCGTTCCCCGCATCTGGCGTATATCAAAGTCTTTCCTTCAGCAGTCCTAGGCAGTCTTCCATTCATTGCTTCGCGTGCCACTCCTTCTGTGGCTGGTAGGAACCCCAGGCCTGCCCTCTACTCTGGGTTCCAGTCCAGGGACCCTCAATACAGCAGTTCTGGGCTTTAATCTCCCAGCCCTCACTGCTCCTTCCCTGGACTGCTTTTTACTCTTCTAGTTCCCACCCTTTCTCTCCGCTCCAAAATCTCCTCCCTCTTCCCAGGTAGTGAGTGCTGCCCCCATCTGTTGCCAGCTTCCTGGCTTTATAGGCTCCATCTCTCCCTTCACAGCTGAGCCTGCTTGCAATCAATCCGTGCTCCCTGGCTCTTCCTCCAGGTGTAGCCTGTGGAGTTAATAGGCCTATCTGCTCACCTTAACCCCTTCCAGTCCTGTGTGGGGTGGACACCTCATTACATGGAGTTATTGAGGCACAATAAACACAGAAACAAGGGCATTTTCTTAATATTTTTATTGAAGATTTTCAACTGAGCCAAGAGGCTCAATGGGCACAGAAATTACATACCAGAATGTATAAGAAAAATGCCACAGTGACATCTCTACACAATCTCTTTATAGAATATAAGATATTCCATCTTTTGTCAGGATCAATAAGAGCTATTGTATATTAAGTTAACGAAAGTGCTGCTAAACTTGTAACAGCGGAAGTGTGTCAGCAAAGACTGTATCTGGGTGGAAAGAGAGTTGTCTAGGAGATGGATCAAGAAAATCAGAGCTTGGAGGAATGTAGTTTTAATTCAGCCTACGACACTGACTCACTTTGTAACCCCAGGCAATCATTTGGCCTCCTTGGGTCTGATTCAGCTTATCTGCCTAATTGGGAAACAGCAGGACTTTATCAAAAACCAGATTTTTGCATCAGAATTGTGTTTTCCTGGGGAATTAAATTTCCAATCAGCCCTCTAACTTTCCAAAAAGCCTCTCTTGCTTTAGGAGATGAATACTTTGGAATGTTCTCTAAAGCCTGAATGGGAAAAGGATATAGATGGAAGATTCTAATCATACCCTACTATTCAAAGAAAGGGGAAACAGCAGATAAAACAACTGACTGGCTGGCATACTTAAGCAACATACACCTCCTGAAATATTAAAAGAGAGCTTGAGGCATAGATCAGCTATAGGACTATTGAGTAGTAACCAATCCCTCCTGACATGTCCCCTCACCCTGACATTTCCTGAAGCAAAGCACCATCCAGAAGACACTGAAGTGGTTTGGGTGTGTGTGATGGGGTTTGTGTACCCCGCACTAGGCAAGAAAGGGTAAACCCCACACTATGGGCGACGGAAGTCCCGCCCCGCAGACCATGCTAGGTAGGCTTCAACTGCTGCCTCAGTATAAACAGCTCATTCTAGGCTGATCACCGAGGAGAGAGGATGCTTGGTGGTGACTTCAGGCCAGGAGCCACTACAGCCACTGACTGAGGGAACCAGAGAACCCAGAGACCAGACAAGACCTGCTATCTTCAGGCAACCGCTGAGAGCCAGACTTCCAGGGAGCTACCCCCGACAGGGACCCCAGGGACCACGATGATGTATGGACTGCTACCACAGGAAACGCTGTAGGAAGTGTCCCAGGGAGGTGGAGGGAGTGGTACCTCCTACCCGAGCATGGTCAGCAGGATTCCCTGCTGACTGGGTGGTGACAACACCCATTACTGACAGGGCCCGTGGAGAGGGAGGGCCCAGGTCTCCCTACCCTAGCCGCCACCAACCCCTACGTGGTGGCCCCTTCCCCTACTCCGGCCACTAGGCCACACAGCCCTGACCCCAACAGCAGTTGCATAGACTCTGGATACTAGGCCACACAGCCCTGACTCCAAGGGTAGTTCTATTGACTCTGGCTATTGGGCCGAACAGCCCTGAGACCCCAAGGATGGTTGCATTGACTCTGGCTATTAAGCCACACAGCCCTGACCCTAATGGCAGCTGTGTTGACTCTGGCCATTAGGCCATGCAGCCCTGTACCTGAGGGCGGCTATATTCACTCCAGCCCCTAGGCCGGGATGCTTTCAGCCTAAGGACAGTCTAGTAGACTGCAACAATGGTGGTATCACAACCCTGCCCGACCCCAAAGGATGAGGGGGTGTGCATATCACATCCCCCATCCCCAGGTAATTTCGCAAGGGCAGTGGCCCCAAATTTTTCACGTCATGCCCTTACCCCTGTCAGTACCCCGCATCCCAGGAGCCACAGTCAGGAGCCATGGCTGGGAGCAGCACAGACAGGAGTAAGGGGGCTGCGACCAGGCTGGGAGCCAGGGCCCAGGGCCAGAGCCAGGAGCGGAGCTTGGGCTGCAGCTGGGCTGGAGCAGACCTGGGGGCAGAGCAGGGTTGTGTGTCACTCCTTCCCCGCCCTCCGTGGGGGCTGACCTGGACCCCACCATGCCCCCCCCCCAAATGTTCAAACTGTGGGGCATGCCCCCCTAGGGACCACTGAGCTAGGGAGAGGGGCATTTCCTTCTCTCTCCCAAGATTCTGGAGAAGTCCATCCAGCCAGGTGTCTCAATAGGAACTGAAGAATAAGGCCTTTATCTTCAAGTAGGTCTGCAGGAGTCCATGAGACGCTTGGGCTGAAGTACTTCAACTAGAGAGAATCCATGCAAAACAGAATGTAGGGGCAGAGGAGAGAAAACACAGAGAAACAACCCTCCCATGGATAATACCATCTACCAAGAGAATAGTGCTCTCAGACATCACTGTTACATACTTAGCTTCCTACAGAAGGAACCTTCTTGGAATAGCTAGCTTACAACCAGAGGTGGATTAAGGTTTTCTGGGGCCCTGTGCCAGAGCAAGTGGGGGCCCCTCTGCACCCCTTCCACCTGTGGTCCTCCCCCGTTCCGCCGCCTCTGCCTGGGGCCCTGACCATACCCCCACCCCTTTCTGCCCCTTCCCCAGGGCCCCGCCTCTGTCCACTCAGGGTCTTCCCATTCTGCCCCCCACTGCAGCCCCGCAACCCATTTACTACTTTCTGCCCCACCTCCCCTGTGGAGACTGGAGAAGCTCTGTCCTCCTGCCCTGAGGGTGTAGCAGACAGCGAGAGCTCATCCAGTCCTGGGGCAGGAGCAGGAGTCCTGGTGATGGGGCTTCCTCTGCCACTCCCAGTGCTTCTGTGGGGGACAGGGTTAGGAGACGCTGGGGACTTCCCCTGTGGCTTTTGCCAATGTCGGGGGGTGGGGGGGGGAGACGTGGGGGCTTTCTCTGCCGGCCCCTGGCTTCTGCCACCAGGAGTGGGGTCGAGGGCCATGGGGGCTTCCCCCACCCTGCCCACCCTGCACTGCTGCCGGGGAGCGGGGTTGGGGTACAGGGGTTTTCCACCTGGCAGCTGGGGCTCTGGGGTCCCCCAGTTGGCCGGGGCCCCTGGGCACGGGCCCCCGTAAGCCCAGTGGCTAATCTGCCACTGCTTACAATTAACAAAACAGAACTGTTCAACGGCAGCGACACAAGCAAAACAACTCTAGTGACAGAGTAACGTAAGTCAAATCTAGTCCTGATTGGAAGTTGGTTAAAGAGACTGAGAGAATGATTCTTTCAAGCATTCCCGTGTCATACAATCCCTAGATCTGATACTCAACCTGAGCTGCACTAGACTGTGATTCAGAATAATTATATGTGGAAGAAAAGTTGCTTAAATTTATTATAGTCCAATCTAACCCCTGTCCTCCAAGTACCAGACAATGAATAAAGAGTTTATCCCCATGGGGATGTGGGTAGTAGGGATTTTATGACTGGATGATGGGGTCATATTAAATTAGTGCAGTAAATGGCAATCACTTGAGAGCTGCTGAGGAGGGCGGACTGTTGAGATGGAAATTGAGACTGCTGAAAGCAGAATGGAGTTGGTAAACAACACTCTCACTGTAAAAGGAGCTCAATCTCTCACTATTTAGCTCACTCATTAAGTGACAGGAAGTAAGTTACCCTTTGATTATTTTCCTAGTGAAAAATAAAATAAAAAAGCAAGAGTGGGTTTTTTTCACTTTCTCTTTTTACTTCGTGCTGCCCGTCCCCAATATGTTTCCCATTGACAGAAATTTAAAAAATAAGAGAGATCTTTTCCTATATAAATTAAATGAGAGTTGAAATCATTTTAAAGCTTTTCATAAAAAATGAAATTTTTAAATCTTTTAAAAAATGGACAGAAAAAGAGACTTGTTTTGACTGACACCATAACCTGCCCTCATCCCTAATCTAGCAGAAAAAGGTGTAACATAATCCAATGGCTGGAAGATGAAACTAGACAAATTCAAACCTGAAATGAGAGACATCTTTTTTGACAGTAAGGGGAATTAACCATTGGAATAATTTACCAAGGGTCATGGTGGATTCTCCATCACTGACAATTTTTAAATCAAGACTGGAAGCTTTTCTAAAACATCTGCTCTAGGAATTATTTTGGGGAAGTTCTATGGCCTGTGTTGTACAAGAGGTAAGACTACGTGATCACAATGGTACCATCTGGCCTTGGACTCTGAATCTATTAATCCTTCCTCTAATCCAATGTTTCTCAACCTTTTCCAATGGGCAACCCCTTATTTGAAGTAAAAAATTTCAGGAGGACCTTAAAAGGACTATAAAAATAAAAGTAAAAAAAGAAAAATATCCATAATAACAATAAGATGGGTACAATTGGTGTGTGTGTGTTTCAAGAGCTCGACAGTGAATACTTGACTTTGAAGGGTAATGTGGTGTGCAGAAATTAGATTTTTTTTCTTGTAAAGAAACTTTGAATGCCTCACAACTGCCCCCAATTGACTTTTGTAACCCCTGGGGTCACAACCCACTGGTTAAGAAACACTGCTGTAATCCATTTCTTCATCACTGATCACTTCCATGTCTGCTCTTTTTTCTGATTAAGCTTTATTAATTTTCATAAAGAAACAAACACTAAAAAATACGAATGACTTCCAGCTCGTAGATGTTACCGCACATGGCACATTTCACAGGATACCTGCGCTGTCTTGTTCATGGTGAGATCACCAAAAGCCAAGGCAGTTTTCAAGATCCTCCTTTTTTATCTACCTTCGCACACCTGGTGTCTTCTCTCTACCTGTAACCTTCAGTAGCACATAGATGGTCATGTTCAGTTGCACATGCTATCGGGCAGTTTTAGTGACTTCTTCCTGCCAAGAGACAGTCTGGTTCTTTGTGCAGGGCCCTGCAAAACAGGGTTATAGTCCCATGTCTGCTAATGACCCTGAGGATGGTGTTGAACTCGCCTCTCACTTTAGCTCACCTATCTGTACAAGGAGGAGGATGATGCTCATCCAGTTTTGCAAAACACTTTGAGATGGACAGATGAAAGATGGTATCTTTGCCTCTGAATGTCTACTCTGTGAAGACTGTGCTGGCGTAGCCCCGTGGTGCAGGCACAGCCTATACCAACAGAAGGAGTTTTTCTGTCGGTATAGGACCATCATTTCCCTGAACAACGTTAGCTATGTTGACAGCAGCCTGTTCCCCTGCCACAGCTGGGTCTGCACTGGGGGGTTTGTCGGCATAGCTCCCGTCAGTCAGGGGTGTGGTTTGTTCTAGTAGCCAATATAACTTTTCAGAGTAGGCTGACCAAGCCTAGTAAATTTGTGACTTCCCCATAGCCTCCTTCAGCTAAATGTCTCAATGGCTGAAAGAGGCCAGCTCCCTCACAACTATATCTCTTTTGTCTCCTTCCTGAACACAGGCTTTCCCTTTGCTCTGCTGTTTGTCACCTTGGTAGTATCCTTGAATTCTCTTCCTCCTGTCTCTTGTGTCTACAAATCTACTTTATCACCATCTCTGTAAGACTATGGCCTTGACTAATGAGATATTCAACCCCCTTGCTTTGACTACGGGAACTTCCTTCTGCTTATTATTATTGGCAGTGCAGTAGTGCCTTGAGGCACCGGCTGAGTGTGGGGCTCCATTTTGCACAAACATATAGAAAGAGACAGTCTCTGCCCCAAAGTGCTTATAATATAAATAGCCAACACAGCCAAAGGCTGGGAGGGGAAACAGCATACAGAGAGTTAAAATGATTTGCCCTAGGTAATCATCAGTGGCTGTGCTGGGACTAGAACACAGGTCAAGTCCAGATCTGCATCCACTAAACAACATTGATTTCTCAACTCCCAGCCCTAGAGATGCCATCATGTACAGAGTGGCAGCACCTGTCTTCTCACACATGAGTACACAAGTGCAAGTACATTACCCCATCCTTCACTCCACAGATTCTCTCTTCTATTCAGGATCCAGGTCACAATTGACCTCTTGTTTTTAAAACTGTGCATAGACTTGCTCCTGCCTCTCTCATGGATTTTGTCTCTCTCTGCCCCCTCACTGCTCCTTCTGTTCGTCCTCCCAAAATCTCCTAACCACCAGTGCAAGAACCTTCTCCTTTGCAACTCCTGCCAACTAGAACAGCTCTCCTGGAGCTCTCTGCCTCATTCGTTCTCCATTTCATTTTAGTTCTCAGCAGAATCCATCTCTTTTCTCAGTTGCATACACCTCTAAATTTCTTTTTCCACATAATTATTCATTATTTAATTCTATAATCAGATTATTTCTTGCTGCAAGACACTTTGAGATATGATTTTCATGACAGATGCTATCCAAAATGAATTTCTATTGATCTAGCCCTGTGAGGATGTCCCATTGATTCTAATGTTCTCTGTATTATTCTCTGTCTAGTCCCTTCTCTATACACCCTAACATCTGATTCACTTTCTTGATTGCTGTTGTACACTGAGTAGATATTTTCACTGAGCTGTCCACAATGATGACTTTGGTTTTTTCCTTGGAGGTTGCAACTAATTCAGAGCCCGTCAACGTTTACAAGTAGTTTTACATTGTTCCTTACAAACCACATGTTTAGGTTGAATTTCATGTGGGTATCACGCAGCCCAGTTACTTCGTTTGGTTAAGGCTGTCTGGAATTCCTCACAAGCCTCTCTAGTCTCGACTATCATAAAGAATTTTGTTTCATGAGCATATTTTGCCACCTTCCACTTTGCAGGTTAATAAATCTAGACTGTGTATTATGCATCTATCATGAAGTAGCATTGTTTGGCTGTTGTTCCCCTGGAATGCATATGAGATGTGTATCTCAGGAAGCAAAGTCAGTGAGCAAACTTTTAGCTTACAGATATACATTCTCTCAATGACACTGGTCCTATTTACTGATCCCTATGGCACCTAGCTGTTAACTACTTTTTAATTGCCTTTTAAACTGGCAATCCTTACAATCATCAAAATACTTGGTTGTTTTGATCTGTATTTCATCTGAAGATCTTCTAGCACTTTGAGGGGACGAGAAGCCTCACAAGATCCCTGCAATATAGGAATAATACAGTGACTTTCTCAACAGACCCCAGGAGTACTGACTTTTAGTCCTCTTCATTAACCTCTACACACTGCTTCCCACGAGATACTCTGACTGCTACCTCTGAGTGTCAGTCCTATGCATTATGCAGGCAGTGTGGCCAGGAGGTAGATCACGAAACCGTGACTCAGGACACTTGGATTCTATTCCTGGCTCACTGGCCTACAAGGTGTCCTTGGGCAAGTCACTTCACCCCTTGGGACCTCTGTAAAATGGGGATACTGGTACTTTGTAAAGCACTTTGAGATCTCCTGATGAAAAGCACAATTATTTGGGGAAAGTTCTATGGCCTGTGCTATACAGGAGGTCCGACTACATGAGCACAATTGTCCCTTCTGGCCTTGGAATCTATGAATCTACATAGAAAAGCACAAGGCATTATTATTACTTTATTTGTTATTTATTAGCCGCTTCTGTCTATGCCTAAATTACTCTTGGACCTCCTGGTACTGTAGCCCTCAGACATTTTGTACCATTCCCATGAGTGACATGATTTTCCTTTTGTTAATAGTATAGGTCCAGCTTTTCAAAAATGGTCAGACCCTTGCGCATGGTATACTTGACCTGTGTGCTTCCAACACCCACTGTGTACAAGCAAATAAGAGGCACCTAAATATGTGCGTTGTCAAATCCTGAGCTTGCTTTTGTGTGTGCATGGTCGGGCACGTGGAAGGTGTGCACTTTTTAAAATTTGAGGCAGAGCCCTTAACAGGGATATCGGACTTAATCTCCTCTTAGCATTTCACAAATGATAAATATTGACGCTCACAAGATGGGCAGCTGGTAAGTAATAGTACTGCCCAGATGTCACTCCCAGAAAAAACGCAACACAGCGAGGTTACCATGAGACTTCCTCAAGGTACACAGTAAATTCATGACATTCCTGGTGGGATTATAACTGAGCAGTTCTTTGCTCCTTGGCTTGTGTTCAACTATACCACACTGCCCCTCTGTCTGATTCTATCCTTCAATTAGTCCAGCTTTACATGTTCCCCCAGTTTTGATCCCCATGAGCATCTAAACTACTCAGTTAAAGGCATCCCTTTGCTGCATCCTTTCAGGCTGTGGAATGGAGCCCGTGGTGCCCCTGGTGCCTCAGAAATCTCCCCCGACTCTAATTTATTTATCCCCTGTTCTGGGTTGACCTTGAGTTCTTTCAGCATTTCATTCTGCTCTCTGTGGAAAGCACATTTCTCTCTTTGGCAGCAGTGCATCCTCCTCCCTCGTGGACAGTGAAGCAAAAAGTTCATTTAATTTTTCTGTAATGCCTGCCATCCAGTTCCCACGCTCCTATCACTGGGAGACCCTACTGAGCCCTTCAGTGACTTCTCCCTTACACAGCTGAAAGAATGGTCCATTATTTATCTTAACTTCTCCTGTGATCTTCACTTCATTCTTTACTTGCTTGCCTTTTATTTTGTTGTTACTTTCTTCAGCTCATTCTGTAAACTTCCCCCATCCTCCTCAGCACAATACCTGATGTTTTTTATGACTTTTATATTCTTACCTTTGATTACTTTTTGTTAAAGTGGAATTTGCTGCAGTTCATTTAGTAGGAGCACAAGAACATTTGATTGTTTTTTGTGGTGCAGTCAACTTCTCATTTCCTTTCTAAATTATTTTCTAATATAGCTGTGCTCTAAAATGCTGAGTTCGGCTTGGTGGAAGTCTGGTAGCAGTACTAGGAGACCTGTAAATACATGAGATTTCTGTGGTAAGGTGCTTCAGACAGTCACATTGCTGACTCCAGCTGTTGTCTGATGCTGACCCATCCTCTCAACTGGACAGTGTATGAACTACGGAGTAAACCAGGGGTTCTCAAACATTTTCAAAGTGTAGACCACACCTTTAAGAGAGAATGTTGATTTTCAGTAATTCTTGGTGCACTGGGGAAGTTCAAAATGACTGGAAGAAAGCTAATGTGCCAAATTTTTTTAAAGAGTAAACAGGATGATTTAGGGTAATTATAGGCCTGTCAGCTTGCTTGACATCAATCCCGAGCAAGATAATGGAGGATACAGGCCTTGCGTAATAGAGAATTAAATGAGGGAAATGTAATTAATGCAGATCAACTTGAGTTTATGGAAAATAGAGCCTGTCAAACAAACTAGATATATTTCTGATGAGATTTTAAGTTTGATAAAGGTAATAGCGTTCATGTAATATACTTAGACTTCTGTAAGGTGTTTACCTTGGTACTGCACAGCATTTTGATTAAAAAACTAGAGCAATATAAAATTAACATGGCACACATTAAATGGATTGAAAAACTGACAGGTCTCAAAATATAATTATAAATGGTGAAACATCACTGAATGGGTGTATTTCCAGTGGGGTCCTGCAAGTCCTGGAAAAAAGCATAAAATCATCACTGATAAAGGTTGCAGATGACACAAAAATGGGGGCGGGGGAGTGGTAAATAATGAAGATTTGGAGTTATGGTGGATAATCAGCTGAACATGAGCTCCCAGTGCAATGCTGGGACCAAAAGAGATAATGCAATCCTGGGATGAATAAACAGGGAAATCTCGAGTAGGAGGTGAGAGGTTATTTTATCTCTATATTTGGCACTGGTACAACAGTTGCTGAAATGCTGGCTCCAATTCTGTTGCCCACAATTCAAGGATGTTGATACATTGGAGAGGGTTCAGAGAAGAGCCACAAGAATGATTAAAGGATTAGAAAACATACCTTATCGTGATAGCCTCAAAGAGCTCAATCTATTTATCTTAACATATGGAAGTTTAAGGGGTGACTTGATTGCAGTCTATAAATATCTACATGAGGAACAAATTTATAATAATACGCTATCCAGTCTAGCAGAGAAAGGTATAAGATGATCCAGTGGCTGGAGGTTGAAGCTATACAAATTCAGACTGGAAATAAGGTGTGAATTTGTAATGAGGAGAGTAACTAAACATTGAAACAATTTCCCAAGGGTCATGGTGAATTCTCCATCACTGACATTTTGTAAATCAAAATGGGATGTTTTTCTAAAAGATCTGCTCTAGGAATTTTTAGGGGGAAGTTCTATCATATGTGTGGGCTGTGACGGACTAGACAATCACAGTGGGCCTGTCTAGCCTTGGAATCTATGAATCAGTTGACACAACCAGTGCAGTTATTACCCTACCTCAGCAGTATGCCCCAATTTGACCAGTCAAGGAAGTCAAAGGATTCAAGAAACCATTAGGGCCGTCCCAGTATAACCTTCTCAGTGATTTTGCACAAAAATTGGGGAGTTTGGAGCCAGACTATCCACATCAAGAGTTGGTTTCTTGAGCAGTCATCCCACAATGATTTCTTTAAGGATCACTGGTATGCTGTCGTCTCACCTCCCAGAGGAAAACATTAACAATGTTTATCAACAGTGGACTAGTCCTTCATTGTGGGCCTTCACCTGCCAGGAAGGTTGTAGAAGGAAGCTGCCCTAGCTCCTGCATAGCTTCCGGGTGGCAAACTGGCTGGTGCTCAAACAGAGAAGCCACAGAAGCAGCCATCTCAGACTGAATCCAAGCAATTTTGTCATAGAAGGCACCCGGCATGCCTTAGAACTTCTTCAAACTGTACGAACACCACAGTCATATTTCCATGTGGAATCTGATGTCTGCTCATGAGGGGGCCACTAATAGCAGCCAGTGCCTTGCTCCACTGCTCCCACTTTTCCCACTCCAAATGCCCCACTCCCAAATGCAGCTACTTTTGTATGGAGCTCCAGCAGAAGGCTATTTTCAGGCTCCCAGGAAGAGAGGTCTTTCCTTCCACACTGACTACAGGCCATTCACACAAGGGAGCGGAGGGGCACTTACCCACATTGAGGTGAGATTCTGGCCCAAGGTGTGGAATGTTGAAGTGCTTCTTCCCCCTAGCACTTCAAATGCAATTGTGGTTTGCCCTGCCGCGGCGCCTTCTAGTGAAGGCCTTGGGCAACCAGAGTCCCGGTTTGTACTGTAAGTATTTGATATAACAATTATTTCAGCTTGTATTTAATTGCTGTATAAATAATACTTAATTCGCGATATTGCGGATCCTGCAATATTAGGCTTCCACTGCAATTTTTATTTGTATTAGCTCTGTCTGTGAGACCCGCCATGCACGGGGCTTCGGCTGTCAGCCCTGCCGCGCGCAGGGTTCCCGGGGCTTCTGCTGTCATCCCCGGGGCGGTTGGGGCGCTTGCTCTCAATTAATTACAATTAATAAAGGTCCATTATTACTTTTTCACGATTTTTCATGTCTTGTCTGCAACTCAGCCTCAATTATTTGGTAATCATTCTGCGATTCAAGTAGGGCCTTATGTATAAACCTTTATACTACTTTACAGGAGGAGGGATAGCTCAGTGGTTTGAGCAGTGGCCTGCTAAACCCAGGGTTGTGAGTTCAATCCTTGAGGGGACCCTCTGAGGCAAAAATTGGGGATTGGTCCTGCTTTGAGCAGGGGGTTGGACTAAGATGACTTCCTAAGGTCCTTTCCAACCCTGATATTCTATGATACTTAATAAAAGGCCTCTCGATGACTAGCAACTAGATGGATATCATCTTACAAAGTTTCAGAAGCAAGAAGTTGGAACCTGAGCTTGAAGAAAATCCCTTTTTTACTTCGGAAACTAAGAAATCCCAAATGCTGATGAGCTTGAGCCATATTTTCAGTGTGTGGGGAAAAAAAATCACGTTTGTTATTCATGGGTCAAAAATAAAGATGTTATTCACTGATACAATAGAAACCTCTTTTGTGTTAGATGACCTTTCTAGTGAGAGTTAATGAAGACATTTTCAAATGTCTTAAAAGAGTTTATTGAACTTTTTATACAGTGAGCATTGGTGGGTAAACGGCTGGGACAGTTTTGTCATTATATACCTTAAAGTTTATTATACTACTTCTTCCCTATGGTTACATTCCATTTAAGAAGTTGTATGTTTTATATTTTGATTACACATGTGAATGTTTTACTTTAACATGGACACTTCCTGTAGCCAATTATTTCTGCTATAAAATTGGGGATCATTAGCTAGAGAACAGAAGGGCTGGAGAGCATCAGGTGTCGTTTGTTAATGAGAAGCTGGATGGCTAAAGTTATTGATCTCCGTTACAACTTGTGTGTTATAAGATTACTTTTCAAAAATTGTACTCCTGAGAATAAAGCAGCCTTGCTAAATTTTCCTGAAAGTTTGCCAACCCAGCTACACTATCTACTCAAGTACCATTTGCTATGATGATGGATAATAATGGGGGTGCTATGTGTTTGCTGGTCAAATAAAATTACTCACACTAGGTGAATGTAATTTTTCAAGGGAAGGTTGCAGAGTCAATGCAGACTAGTTTTATTTTCTGTGTAATGTTGGGTCAGATCCTTGACTGGTGTAAGTGGCCTAGCTCCTTGGATGTCAATAATTAAGCTGAATTACACCAGCTGTGTGGCTGGCCAACTGTCATTCTTGATTTGAGTATGAGCTTTGCATTCACTATCATTACACCTTCAGCCCCACTGCATCTGCACCATTACACTGATCATCAGATTTCTTTGGTTACTTTTTCAATATAATTCTGTTAAAATTTTGTTCAGAGTCAATTGGGCTCTGCGGGTGAAATCCTGGCTCTATTGAAGGCGATGGCAAAACTCCTGCTGGCCTCAGTGGAGCCTGGATGTCACCCTATCACCCTACAAAGGTCCACCCATGCAGATCTATTGTAGGAATGGAGCCTTAGAGTGCAGTTAACACACATGATGGGAAAAGGGGTGAGGAGGGACGGTCTTGTGGCTGAAATGCAGGGCGAGTCAGAAAGCAGCTGTTGTCTCTTTCTGCATTAGTTATTTGTTCTTCATTGTCAGGGCTCAGGGGCTCACTGTGCTAGGCCCAGTACACACATATAATAAAAAAGAGATGTTTCAAAAGACACAAAGAGCTTACAGTTGAGAGACATAAGGTGAGACAAGAAGTGGAGGAAACCAAGCACATGGTAGCAGGAGCAGAGAGATTTTAAAAAAAAATCAGATGTAGTGTGCTAAGCAGCACTTGTGTGGGGTTCTGTCCACACCTCTGGTGCAGAGACTCCCTGCGTGACCATAGTAAAGTCACTTTGTGATGCTCTCCAGGGTTGTGAGGCACCTCACCATTACCTACCCTTAGCATGAAGCAGCCTTGTCTGTGCCTGTTATAGCCCAGCTACCTAATGCCAACAGCCTCTGGCAACACAAGTACTACCATCCAGGCCTCTGCTGACCTTGCTAGTGATAGGAACATGCCAACCCCTGACTCCTCAGACCATTCTGTGCAGCAGCCAGCCTTTAACCACTAGACACTCACAGAAATGACCAGGGAAGCTTTCCCCAAATGAACAGTGCACACACCAGCTTATTTGATTCAGCTGAGGACCAGCCCCTATACAACATCACAGCACCGAGATACATCTACAGTGAAAATCAAAGGCTAAGATGTAAGAGATAGCGAGTACGGCTTGTGATAAAAACAGAAATGGCTACCTATAAAACAAAGAGTATAACACACCTCCTAGAATCTAAGCCTCCCTTTAACTGATCCCATGAGAGCTTTAATTTTACATAAATTCTCATAGTCACTCCACATTCCATTCACTTGTTCCTTCTTTCATTAACCTGATCAGGCATAGGCACTCGGACACCATGGTGAAGGTGCAACTATAATGATCAGTACAGTGTAAATATCTAGACAGCTGGACAGCCGGACAGCCAACCAGACAAACAGAAACGCCTCAGGTGGGCATTCAGAATTAATCCAGTAATGCCTATCAAGTGCTTTGAGCGCAATGCCTGGAAAGGAAGAAGCAAAAGAAAGGTACTCAGTCATCAATTCCTTCCACAATTAATTCCAAAGCTGAGTACCACTGCAAGTTCTGATGCAGAATTTAAGCCCTCCGTTAGGGACTTGAGTGCTACAGAGACTGTTATTCTGGCTCTGGCAGAGGGCTGCTTTTCACCCTCTGCTTGAAGGCAATTGTTAATATCTAACAGATAACTTTTCAGAGCTCCAGTGTAATGGATTATATGCTCACACAGACTGTAATAGCCTTGAAGATGGGTTTGTTCATAGTGCTGTACATAATGTATGTGCAGGGCTGTGGTTATAAACCCTGTGGTTAAGGGAACTGTGGTTACTCTGTTGAGTGGGATTGTGGCTGTCATTATCCTTGAGCCAACAGAACACTTGCTTTATCACCACGCTGTCATTTCAAAATGCACAACAAACATCTCTCTTTGTGCAATAATCAGGCAAACGTTACAGAAGTGATTGTCTGTGCCTTTAGGTACGTCAGCATCTGAGATCAGTAGGGAAAACAATGAAATGGTAAAATAAAATAAAATTCTAGAGGTCCATGATTATCTTTCTAAAATAATTCTGTTTAAGTTTTGTACCAAAGGGGTTCCAGGACCCGCAGAATATTGTTAGATCCATGGGACACAATATTTCAGAGTTAATATTTAGAAAAAAAATGTTTTCAGTCTGATTCCTAATTAAATTCGTTTTTAATGAGTCGTGGTGATTTCAGATTATTTCTGGCAGGAGACAGACAGAGATGATGAGAACTCAAAGGAGAACAATGTGCATTGATGACTTTCCTCTACACCCTTTAGGGAGATTATTATTGCATTTTACTAGCAGTAGAGAGGAAAGTGTTCCATTGACTAAAAGGTGGTCTACATTTCTTCCACATTTCCATCAGAATACAAAGATATCTTTATTTTAACTCCTTTCTTCCTAAAGTAGATCTATTAGCGAGGCAGGAATGAAACTGTCAGGATAGAGAGGTCCTCTAAAGTTCCCCTTGCTTATGATTTCTTGCCCCTTCATCAAGGGGTTGTAAACAGCTGGTGGTCCCCAACTCCTACCCCACACCCAGTCCCCCATCCCTGAGCCTATTATTGGTCTGGCCTGCACCTCCAGCCCAGCCCATCCCTTCATTCCCTTCTGTGGGTCAGTTTTTTTGAACAATCCCCATACTCCCCCCCTTCCCTGTGGTCTCTCACAGAGCACATCTTAATAATGCCGATAAATTAATGTCTAATATAACCTAATACTTAATATAATAGATTTAATAATTAAAATAAAGGCCTCCTTCCTTTGATGCAAAACTAACTACATACCTTGCCCTGAGCTGCACTGCATTCCTCTTTGAGACCACCTCCTGGATGCAGCCTGACAGCCTCAGCACAGCTGGTACTGAATGATTGGTTGTGACCACAGGCATATAAGAATTGCCATACTGAGTCAGATTCAAGGGTCATCTGGTCCAGTTTCCTGTCTCCCACACTGGCTGCTTCAGAGGACGGTGTAAGAACCCCACAGTAGCAAATGTAGGACAATCTGCCTCCCATGTTAGGTCTGAGCCTAAGCTGCAACAGTCAGAGATGTCTTAAGACCTGAAGCACAAGGTTTAATACCCCTTCCAAAACTGTTATTGATTATGACAGTTCTCAATACTCTTGGTACCCACATAAATGTCCAATCTCTTTCTGCATATTGAACTCAATGAGATATTGTGGCACTGAGTTCCACAGTCTACACATTGTGTGAAAAAGTATTTCATGTTAGTTTTGAATTTGCCTCCTTTCAGCGTCACTGACTGTTCCCTTGTTCTGGTGTTTTGTGACAGTGAGAATGGAAGCTCCTTAGCTAGCGTCTCTATTATTTTATATACTTTTATTATCATCATGATCAAACATGCATAGTTCTGAGGACCATTGTGCCAGCCAGAGTAACCATGACTGACGGCATCACACCAGGCATCACATAGTGAAATTCTGAGACTGGGCTCAATCCTGCAAGTCCACGAATCTCTGGGGCAGCCTGGCAGGCAGTGCTAGGTAGGATCCGAGTATTCACCCCTTTGCACATTGATGGAGAGTTTGAGAGCAAGGTGTGGTGGGGTGTTTGCGTCCATCCAGGTGACATGTTTGATAGATTCTGAATTTTGTCTCAGCGTAAAGA
Organism: Macrochelys suwanniensis; assembly: GCA_033296515.1. Taxonomy (NCBI): domain Eukaryota; kingdom Metazoa; phylum Chordata; order Testudines; family Chelydridae; genus Macrochelys; species Macrochelys suwanniensis. The sequence goes on along the minus strand of CM065776.1, from coordinate 236,561,292 downwards.
TGTTTTTGCATCCATAAGTGAGACATGGACTTCATGGAGGAGTTGGTGAGACCTATTAATTGAAGAATGTCCAGTTTGCTGCAACCTTTTGAATTCTGCTTGCAGCTCAGGTAGATGAACTCATCAGCACTCTTCACGATACTTGATCCCACCTGCACTGGCGAATCTGGTGGCCCAGTTCTTAGGTTCCGTACCTTGGTCTCCTGCCACAAGACGTTCAACTCCATAATGTGGGAGGCATCTTGAAGGGTGGGGCTAAAATTCTCTGACTTCTCAATAAGCAAGACAGCATCATTGGCTTAGTCTTAGTGGATAATAACTTCTTGACCCACCGTGATTCTGATATGTGAAGCAGCAAGTCCTACTATCCAGCCAATCATTTGACAGAATAGTGCTGGGACAAGAATGCATTCCTGCCACATACCTGAAGTTGTGTAGAAAGGCAGTGAAAACTGTGAACCAATGTGCCCTCTCACACCAGTACTGGTGTGCAAATTGTGCACCAGATTTAGCAGAACATCTGGAACGCCGACTCCTTTCAGTGCAAGCCAAAGTGCTGATCTGTGGCCCGAATCAAAAGCACTTTGTTGTCAAAATATGTCACATGAAGTGGGCGGTTAAATTCTTGGTGCAGCTCAACCAGAAGCTGGAGGGTAAGGATAGTGTCCATTGTCGACTGCCCAACAGTGAAATCTGTTTGCTGTGGATGACGATGTCTGTTAAGGAGCAGCTGCATCCTATCAAGCAGAACATGAGCAAACACCTTTCCAGGGACTGATAACAATGATGTTGGCCTGCAGTTGCCACACTCAGTACAAGATCCTTTACCCTTGTAGAGGGAACTATGATGCTGGTAGTTGGCCTGAGGCCCACGCTTTTATGAACAGTTGATGCAGACCGATGCTTACTGGTTCCAAAGCACTTTTGAGCAGCTCTTCTTCTGCCCTATGTGGTCCACACATCCAGAGTCATGGCTCATCCACCTTCACCATCATTGGGGAACTTGGCCCTTGTCCGCTGGGTCCATTGTTGGCCTTCCTTCAGTAATCTGTACTACTGACAGGGGCCAGTCCAACCCAAGACTTGCGTGGGCAGGGACGACCACACCTTCTTAGTGTAGAGCAGCTTACACCTGTACTACCTGCTGCCCATACTTTTATTGTGTCCCCTATTAGTTGTCTCCTTCCTAAGGTAAACTACCCTAATCTTTACAATCTCTCCTCATATGAGAGTGTTTCCAGGCCACTGATCATTCTTGTTGCCCCTCTCTGAACCTCACCTCTAGTTTTGCAACATCCTTTGTGAGCCTGGGTGACCATTACTGCACACGGTATGTGAAAGCCCTTGTGGGATCAGAGAAAGGGAAGATGATACTGCAGAAGGAGGGCTCCCCACTCCATTCACTCTGGATCCACCTGTTGTCAGGGTTCCCTCCCCACTTTAAACTTTAGGGTAAAGACGTGGGGACCCGCATTCAGAGCCCCTAAGCTTATTTTTACCAGCTTAGGTTAAATCCCCCAAGGTACAAAATTCCCTGCACCCTGAGAAATGCTTTTTTTGCTGCCACCATCAAGTATTTAACAGGAATTCAGGAAAGGAATCACTTGAACTTCCCTCCCCCCCAAAATACCCCCTTAAGCCGTACATCCCCTTTCCTGGGGAAGCTTGAGAACAATCTTCCAACCAATTGGTTACACAGTGCTTTAAAAACCCACCCCCTGGGTTTTAACACCATAGAAAACAGTCAGCTTCTTAAAAGAAGGATTTTATTAAAAATAAAGAAGGTAAAATTATCTCTGTAAAATCAGGATGGTAACTATTTTACAGGGCACTATATTTCCAAACATAGAGAGATTTCCCCCTCTGGACAAAACCTTACAGTTACAGAAAACCATGAATAACCCCTCCCCCCCCCTTGCCCCTTTTAACACAGGGAATACACCAAGCCAAAATTAAACAGAAATCTATGCGCTATGCTATTTAAACTTACTTCAGAAAAGGGAGGTTTGATTTTTTGCAGGTTCCTTTTGTTTTTTAAGATCACTTTGACCCAGACAAAGAGACACTCACAAAGCCTTTCCCCCTCCTAAGATTTGAAAGTATCTTGTCCCCTTATTGGTCAGATGCCAGCCAGGTTAGGTGTTAGTTTGGCTACCTGCATTTCTTAACCCTTTACTGGAAAGAGGATTTTATAGCACTGCATCAGACCCTCTCCCCCTTCCCTTCATATTTATGACACCTGTGCATAAGGAGGAGACAATAGGGGTCCATGTAAGGAAACCTCTATGGGGCAAGGTGGAAAATGTACTGTGCGATTTACCCATCAGCTGACTAAGAGCTTGAGTTCCTGACTCTCTGTTTGCTGTCACTGAATCACAGGACAAGGCTAGTAATCAAGTCTCAGTGAATATTTTGTCAATGCAACATTTTTAGAATAATAAAACACACCTATGGTTTATTTAAAAGGTGTTCTCATTTCATAAATATTTCCATAAAAGCTCAGGGAAGCTTAATTATATGGCAATTTTTCCCCCTGTTGTGGAGCATCAGAATTATAACTAGCTTCACTTTCTCTGCTCTACAGCTCTATGATTTCTGATCATGTCTCTATCTAGCTAATTGCTCAGAAGCAGAACCTGCTGTCCTTTAAATGATTGTTAAATGAGTCAGGAATCATATTTATCGGCAGCAATAGTTCTGCTGATCTTCACCAAAACACACAAAGGGGAAAGCGTCCTTCATTTTGGAAATGGCAGTTCTTGAGCCTGCTGTGTTTCTTTCCATCATAAAATGTGTACTGTGTATAATTATGTCATTGGGTCACTTTTAATTTTTCTCCAAAGAAAATCATGCTAATTACTGCTTGATTATATGAGTAGTTAGCGCGAAATACTATTGCCTGAATAGCCTGGGAGAGCTGGTAGAAAAGGGTTTAGTAATTAATTGGAAAAGCTCAAGGGAATATGCAGCTTAAACTTTTCAGAATGAGACTGTGCATCCAATCAATATTTAAGCCTATTCTATGACCCTTTTTTCCCAGTGATCTTCACTTGGAGCTCAGCTAACCCAGAGCCTGTGATATAACCCTTTCTATTTCACAAAGTCTTTTTTTTTTCCCCAAAGATTGATTGGGGAATTCTCCTTATAGCTGAAAATCATTAGAACTATTTCACCTCCCAGTTTCTTTGTTGACCTACAAACAGAATTATAGGTGGATGCTGAACCTTGCCCGTGACTATTTCTTACTGTCAACAGCCCACATTCTGCTGTCAGTTACATCGGTGTAAATCTGGAGTAAACCTGTTGAAGTCAATGCAGCTACTTTGGGTTTCTGCTGGTGCAATTCAGAGCAAGAATGGACCCTATGTTGAGGGATCGAGATTATACACAAATTGCTGTATTCTTTCTGTTTACCAAATATACTTTAACACTCTCATTTTCCATTGAATGAGCTTTTGTTGGTGAAAGTTAGTGATTCAAATACACATTTTATAGCTCAACAAAGAGAATGGAATATCTACAAGAATCTCTCTAATTCCCTTTAATTGCACACTGAGTTACTGCCAGCATGACCCTGACACGAGTACTACTTCCTGAATACATCGCTTTGATGAACAACACATTTTTCTTTCATGACGGGTTTATTCCTTTGTTGAGGAATTGGTTAAGGGCTATGCCATTGTATATAGGGAAGGTGTAATTGGGCTACAGCAGGTTCATTCCTTTAATAGCTTAGGCAATAATTATATACCACCTTTTAGTACATTGGGCTTTTATTCTTTTAAACAAGCTGATTACTTTATCAGATAGTGATTTTAATGGTGTTCATCTAAAACAAAGTCTTGAAGAAGGGAGGCGCATACAGCTTTATTCCTTTGTGAAAGTAACGGGATCCAAGGTAGCTGAAATGGCAGCAGAGTAGGCCATGTTATTGCAAGAAAGCATACCTATGTTCTCAACCTTTGGGGCCTGATTGCACACACATGCAAGCAGTCCTTGTTACAGTTCAGGGTAAATGCACCTGAATTTCCCCCTTTTGGTCCGGCAAAGGGAGCCTATTCTTGGCTTCTCATCCATCATTTCTCTTGGGTAGCGACCTGTGACTTGCTTTCTCCTCAGTGGGGGGTTTGCCACGCTGCACAGTTCCCGGCCCATTCTGTGATATTCTCAGCAAGTCAGAGCCCTGGTCTACACTACGAGGTTAGGTCGAATTTATTAGCGTTATTTCGATTGATCCGTGCACCCGTCCACACGACGAAGCCCTTAACATCGACTTCTAGGGCTCTTAAAATCGATCTCGCCACTCCACCCCCAATGAGGGGATTAGTGCTTAAAGCGATATTGCCGAATCGATGTAGGCTTAGTGAGGACGCAATTCGACGGTATTGGCCTCCTGGATCTATCCCACAGTGCAACATTTGACCGCTCTGGACAGCAGTCTGAGCTCGAATGCTCCGCCCAGGTAGACAGGAAAAGCCCCACGAACTTTTGAATTTCATTTCCTGTTTGGCCAGCGTGGTGAGCTGCAGGTGAGCGCAGATCTCATCAGCAGAGGTGACCATAATGGAGTCCCAGAACTGAAGATGAGCTCCAGCATGGACTGAGCGTGAGGTACGCGATCTGATCACTGTATGGGGAGATGAAACCATGCTAGCAGAGCTACGGTCCAAAAGAAGAAACGCCAATACATATGCCAAAGTCTCCAAGGGCATGCAGGACAGAGGCTACAACAGGGACGCGCAACAGTGCCGTGTGAAAATTAAGGAGCTCAGGCAAGCCTACCAAAAAACCAGAGATGCAAACAGCCGCTCTGGGTCAGAACCCCAGACATGCCGCTTCTATGATGAGCTGCATGCCATTCTAGGAGGTGCAGCCAGCACTGACCCACCCATGTGGTATGACTCCGTATGTGGATCATCAGAAACCACAGAGGAGCATGATGATGATAATGATGCTGAAAATAGTGCCCAGACACAGCAAGGAAGCGGCGAAGCCCTTTTCCCCAACAGCCAGGAACTCTTTGTCACCCTGGAGCCAGTACCCTACGAACCCACCCAAGGCGTGCTCGATGCAAGAGAAGGGACCTCTGGTGAGTGTACCTCTGTTAAATTAATACATGTTTTATAAGCAAGTGTGTTTAATGATTAATTCGCGGCCAGTACAGCTACAGCTACTGGAAAAGTCTGTTAACATGTTCGGGGATGGAGCAGAAATCCTCCGGGGACATCTCCAGAAAGATCTCCTGGATGTACTCCCAAAGCCTGTGCAAAAGGTTTCTGGGGAGGGCAGCCTTATCCTGTGCTCCGTGGTAACACACTCTACCACGCCAGGCCAGTAGCACGTAGTCTGGAATCATTGCTTTGCAAAGCGTGGCGGCGTATGGTCCCGGTGTTTGCTGGCATTCAAGCAACATCCGTTCTTTATCTGTCTGTGTTATCCTCAGAAGAGTGATATCATTCATGGTCACCTGGTTGAAATAGGGGAATTTTATTAAGGGGGTATTCAGAGGGGCTCCGTCCCTGCTGGGCTGTTTGCCTGTGGCTGAACAGAAATCTTCACCGCTGTGACCCACGCGGTGGGGGGAGGGGGAACAGTGAACATCTTGGATGTGTGTCTGTGTGTGGGGGGATGTCGATTAGGTTCGCGCTGCACGTTAACCCGAAAACCGCCGCCCCTCCCTTTTCAATTGCCAACCAGTTTTAAATTGCCAGCCCAAAGGCTGTTTGTTATGGGAAATGAGGGGGTTGCTGTTTGAAAACATTCCCACATGTTATGAAGGTTAAAGAAGCCTATAGACTGTGGCTTACCATGGCTGCCTGCAAGCCGAATTCTGTTGCCCGCCGGACCTGCTTGTGTGATCTCTCACACCAAACCGGCAGACCCTCAATATAACAGGCAAAGTGCAACCTTGGACCAAATGCACATGTGATATGTAATGTTTGGAGCATTGTTCTCTAATATGTGTCTTTTAAACTACTCCTCTCCCGTTTGTTTCCTCCCGCAGCTGCAAATGTTTCAACGCCACCCCTTTCATCACCGTCCCAGAGGCTAGCGAAGATTAGAAGTAAAAAAAAAAGGAATCGAGACGATATGTTCTCAGAACTCATGCAATCCTCCCACACTGAAGCTGCCCAGCAGAATGCGTGGAGGCAGACACTGTCGGAGTCCAGGAAGGCAGAATTTGATTGCACGGACAGGTGGCGTGCTGAAGACAATGACTGGCGGGATGAAGAGAGACAGCGGCGGGATGAAGAGAGTAGGTGGCGTCAGCGTGCAGAGAGAAGGCAGGATGCAATTCTGAGGCTACTGGAGGATCAAACGGAAATCCTCCGGCTTATGGCTGAGGAAAGGCGTAGGGTTCAGGAAAGGCCGCCTGAGCCCAGACCGCCGCTACAGCCCCTGTGTAACCAACAGCCCTCCTTCCTGAGTCCCATAACCTCATCCCCGAGACGCCCAAGAATGCGTTTGGGCGGCCTCCGTGCACCCAACCACTCAAGCCAAGAGAACAGTCCAAGCAAGAAAGGGCTGGCATTCAATAAGTTTTAAAGTGCTGTGTGTCCTTGTCCTTCCCTCATCCCCTCCTCCACCACCCATCCTGGTGCTTCCCTTCCTCCACCAGCTATCCCGGGAGACTGTGGCAGTTACCCCCATAGTTCCCCCTCTTTGTTTTACGAATTAATAAAGAATGCATGATTTTTAAGCAACAATGACTTTATTTCCTCTGCAAGTGGTGACCGAGGGGGGGGAGGGCAGGGCGGTTTGGGTAAAGGGAAGTAGAGTGAATGAAGGGGCGGGGCTTTTCATTACTGGGGAAAAACAGAACTTTCACACAGCATCCTGGCCATTCATGAAACTGGTTTTCAAAGCTTCCCTGATGCGCAACGCACCCTGCTGTACTCTTGTAATAGCCCTGGTGTCTGGCTGCGCATAACCAGTGGCCAGGCGATTTGCCTCAACCTTCCACCCCGCCATAAACGTCTCCCCCTTACTCTCACAGATATTGTGGAGCGCACAGCAAGCAGTAATAATAATGGGAATATTGTTTTTGCTGAGATCTAACCTAGTCAATCAACTTCGCCAGCGAGCTTTTAAACGCCCAAATGCATATTCCACCACCATTCTGCACTTGCTCAGCCTATAGTTGAAAAGGTCCTGACTACTGTCCAGGCTACCTGTGTATGGCTTCATGAGCCATGGCATTAAGGGGTAGGCTGGGTCCCCAAGGATAACTATAGGCATCTCAACATCCCCAACGGTTATTTTCTGGTCTGGGAAGAAAGTCCCTTGCTGCAGCAGCCGAAACAGACCAGAGTTCCTGAAGATGCGAGCGTCATGTACCTTTCCCGGCCACCCCACGTTGATGTTGGCGAAACGTCCCTTATGATCCACCAGTGCTTGCAGCACTATTGAAAAGTAACCCTTTCGGTTTATGTACTCGCTGGCTTGGTGGTCCGGTGCCAAGATAGGGATATGGGTTCCATCTATCGCCCCTCCACAGTTCGGGAACCCCATTGCTGCAAAGCCATCCAGTATGAGCTGCACATTTCCCAGACTCACAACCCTTGGTACCAGCAGCTTGGTGATCGCCCTGGCTACTTGCATCACAACAGCCCCCACTGTAGATTTTCCCACTCTGAATTGATTCACGACTGACCGGTAGCTGTCTGGCATTGCAAGCTTCCACAGGGCTATCGCCAGTCGCTTCTCTACTGTGAGGGCTGCTCTCATCTTGGTGTTCTGGCGCTTCAGGGCAGGGGAAAGCAACTCACAAAGTTTCATGAAAGTGCCCTTATGCATGCGAAAGTTTCGCAGCCACTGGGATTCATCCCAGACCTGCAGCACTATGTGGTCCCACCAGTCTGTGCTTGTTTCCCGGGCCCAGAATCGGCGTTCCACTGTATCAACAAGCCCCATTACCACCATGATGTCCACCTTGCGGGGGGGCCTTTTTTGAGAGAGGTCTGTGTCCATGTCCTCATCACTGTCCTCAGGGCGCTGCTGTTGCCTCCTCACCTGCTGTAGCTGTAGCAGCTCCTGGTTCTCGTTCTCCATATACTCCTGGACAATGCGCATGGTGTTCATAACGGCGAGAACAGCCGCAGTGATCTGATCGTGCTCCATGCTTTCCCTGGTATGCTGTTTGCAGGACAGTAGAGTGGGAGCAGAAGCGGCGGGTGGATAACAATGGTGTCAGCAATATGGCGCCCGCATGAAAAAAGGCACGAAAGGATTTTTGGCTCTCCCCTCAGTTGCTTTCACGGAGGGAGTGGGGAGCAAGGGTGAGGCACCTTCCCTTCTAGCAGCAGATGGTACAATATGCTTGATATCCATCATCATTTTCTGGTCCCCTCAAGGATTGAACTCACAACCCCGGGTTTAGCGGGCCAACGCTCAGAACACTGAGCTATCCCTCTGCCCGTATTATAGCGTGACTGAATCCCCACTAGACCTAATGTCCAGGCGTACGCTGGAGATGTACGGTAATTGTGAGCTGAGCAGGCTTCCGTAGCAAACACGGAAACCCCGGAAAAAAGGCGCGAAAAAGATTGCTTTCATGGAGGGAGGGAGGGAGGGCCGTTTGATGGCTTGACGACATGTACCCAGAACCACCAGCGACAATGTTTCCTGCCCCATCAGGCTTTGGGATCGCAACCCAGAATTCCAATGGGCGGCGGAGACTGCGGGAACTGTGGGATAGCTACCCGCAATGCAATGCTCCGAAAGTCGATGCTAGCCCTGCTACTGTGGACACAGTCAATCGACCTCATGGTCTTAATGCTCTTTAGTGGGGACACACACAATCGATTCCATAAATTCGGGTTTTAAAATATCGACTTCTATAAATTCAACCTAATTCTGTAGTGTAGACGTACCCAGAGTGTCTAAGCAGGCCTGCTTTGCTTTCTCCTCAGCAGCTATAAACAGCATAATTGCCCACCATTAGAGGTTACCACATAGTCCTTTATAAGCAAGTACATTTTACTCTTAAGGTAGTACCATGACAGAGGAAAACAGATTAAAAACAATCAATAAAAGATCCTACACACATGCTAATAAGCTTACTAGAGATCACTCAAACCCCAACCAGGGCTCTAGCAGGTGATCAATCCTTCAAACCCTACCAAGGGGGTTTTCTGTGGCTACAAGTTCGTAACAGGAGTTAACTCAGAACAAGCACCCTCACGAATCTGTGAGCACGTCTTTTATACAGCATGGGCCTTTGATCTTGGGACCCTGAGGCCTTGGCTACACTCACAAGTTACAGCGCAATAAAACTGCCTGCAGCGCTGTACCTCACTAACCATCTACATTTGCAAGGCACTTACAGCGCTGCGTCTCCGCAGGTACAGCGCTGCTGGTACTTCACCTTCCTGAGAGGAATAACAGCTGTTGCGTAGTGGCTGATACGCTGCTGCTGGAATGTAATTGGGCAATACACACTAACTGACCTCCGGAAGCTCCCTTTGTTTTGAAACGGCCCTTCCGGGTTGGAGTTCAGAGCTCCGTTCTGGGGCTGCTTTACAAAAAAACAAACACAGCTACTGTTTGCAGGCAGGGGGGCTCCGTTAGGAGTGCCGGCAGCAAAGTTAGCTTGGAGAGAGGCGGCCGGGGTGGGGTGGGAGAAGGGCGGGAGTGGGAGGGGTTGGGCTCCGTTTCCCCGAGTGGCCTTTTATCTGCTCTTTAAAAACAAACAAAGCCCCTGCTGATTGCTTTCAGTGATTGAAAGAGAGGCAGTGGAGCTGTGAGTGTGTAAACTTGGGAGATAATGAGCTAACACTCTGTGGATACCCCAAAAACCCACTCTCTCTCCCCACACACTCCCTGTCACACTCCACCTCACTCCCCTCCCCCATTTGAAAAGCACATTGCAGCCACTTGAATGCTGGGATAGCTGCCCATAATGCACCGCTCCCAATACAGCTGCAAATGCCTCAAATGTGGTCACGACAGTGCGCTGCCAGCTGCCAGTGTGGACAGACTGCAGCGCTTTCCCTACTCAGCTGTACGAAGACGGGTTTAACTCACAGCGCTGTACAGCTGCAAGTGTAGCCTTAGCCTGAGAATAGGTAATCAGCAGACAATTGCCCTTTCCTCAGGGCTGACTCCCAAGGCCTGGGTTTTTGCAGCATTGGAGGTGCTGGCAGTAGGGGGAGAAGGAATTTCCAGTCACCTCCCCCCCCGAGATATTTCCCAAGAAATCCACTTCATATGTATTGTCCCAAAGGTCATTCTTGTCTCCCACATTGTTCACTATAATTCTTTGATCATCCAGACCCACAATAATACATAACCTTTGCATTTAATCCAATGGACTCCAAAGATACTTAAACTTAACTCATTTAGGGTTTTTAAGGGTATTGCAGGAAATTGCCATATCTGTCATTGTTTATTCACACAAGTCATCCCACTTCAGAGAGGCAGGATCAGGTGGTTTTTATATATATAAACAAACCTGATCCTGCCTCATCTGCCATGGGCTTTGCAAAAGCGCTGAGCTTTCTTTTTAACTCTGCTTTTATTGCAGTAAATAATAAAGCTCCCCTTGACTTCACCAGGAGCAGGCTGACCAATGCTGAGTACGTTTGGAAATCCCAGCCTATAAGCACCACGTCCTGCCTCACTGAAGTGGGACAATACAATTATCCTAAAGTTCTGGAAAATGTATAGGGGGGATTTTCAAATGGGTGTAGCATTGGCCTAACGCTGTGCTAAGCTATTCCAGGGGTGTGCTGGCATAGATTTGGCCCTGTGATTAATCTGTGAGTAGCTCCTTTGTGGCCCACCATTTCAGCTGGGAGTCCTGCGCACTGCTGGCACTCAACAGGCAATAATAAGACTTCAGAAAGTTAAAAGTTGTTTAAAAGCTTTCTGAAGAGGAAAGTAATTAACTGCAGCTGTTTTAAAGGATCTAAGATGCTTAGCTTCCAGATTAGAGTTTTGTAAAAATAAGGTTCTATAAAACATAATGGACTGAATTTTGGGTCCATCTTCCATTGATTTCAATAGGTGTTGCGCTTATGGAACTGAGGGCAGAATTAGGCCCACCATTAATAGAAATGCTCTCCCTGGATAAAACCCATGCATAGAAGGGATGCTAGGCTGAATTCGCTGTTGGCATAGCTCAACTAGATCGCAGAGCCAATGTTCTCAGCTATTGGGCTAAACAGTCTGCTGGTGTAACACGACTGACTTGAATGGAGTTACACAAGCAGAGAATTTGGTCCAGTATTGGCACTGAGCTTCAGTACAAAAAATTATAACTTTTCAATAAAGACCTATTCTAGTCTCCTTATAATATTGGTTAAGAAAATTAGTTTGGTCAGAAAATTGGCAGATTCACACTGAGAACAAATGAAGATGTTTCTGCAAAATTTGTCAGAAGTTTGGCAAGCTGTTTTTGAGTCACAGAACATTAAACACTAGCAATGATTTGAATTTTTGACTTTCATCCTAATGTTTCTTTGCCTCCTAGCTTGAAAAACAGCTTGTTGCTGTGTTGTCACCCATGCAAACTTTCCAGGTAGTTAAATTTTTTTGGAAGCTGATATGATAGCTATAGTTGAAGAAGCTCAGCTGTAATTAAGTGAAATCATTAAATTTTTTTGCTGTGGTTAGTTTTGAGTCTAATATGATGCCCAGCAGTTATGAACTCAGTTTAAAGTTTATAGCACCAACGGATCCTGACCATGATCAAACCTAAAAAGTTCCAAAGGGAGAAGCAGGATAGATTAGCTAGCTATACACCAACCCATGCTGAGCTCTGTATGTGTCTGTTAAAGTCTGTTTAATGTGTACAAAAATTATACTTTACTAATCACCTGAATGGTATGTGCAAAGCTAAGCCTGATCTACACTTCTCCATTGTTCACCAACAGGCTTCCCTGCAAATTTACCACGAAGAATGCTTCATTTGCTGCCAGGCAGGTCATACAGAGGCACTGTCTTTGCCCTGCTTTTCATGCCCCACTCCAGAAAACTGCAATCATTCTCTACAATGGGCAAGCTCAGGAAGGCAGCCTCACATACCGTGCACACACTCTGCCTCATTTAGCACCGTCATACACATAAAACAGCGAATGCAGTTGCCAACCCAAATTTAGATGAGATTAAATTCGATGACAGTGCCAAAAACTAGGGGAGCATGGCAGACAGATCTAAGAATGTTGTGGCAAAAGAGAATGTGGGATAGCCAGCTCCTGGAGCAATGAAGTTACTCAGTGAGTTACCCTGAAATGAAAATATTTTAAAAATGTCAGCTGGAACTATAACATTTTAGACATATGGTGCAGTAACTAAATGCTTAAACATTTGCCTGGAGCTGCCTGAATGTATAACGGCTAGAATGTGTTTAGCGAGCTATACAGATGATCTCGAACTTCGCGCCAGATGTGCATGTTCATTGTAGCCCAGGCCAGTAATAAATGCAATATTGCCCATATCTACTTAATCTAGCTGTGTAATCTATGGTACATTTTTGTGTGCCTCACACTGTGGCATTGAGCCTCTAAATCATGTGATATTGGTTCTCCTGCATGATTGGATAGCTGGAACTTTTAACAATAGGAAAACAACCAGAGGAAAGATGACTTTGTGACTGAGGCTCAGGACTGGCACTCAGGAGATCTGAGTTCAGGCTACAGGCATTGCAGGTGGCTTTAGGCATATCTCTTAATTTCTCTGTGCCTCTGTTCCCTATTTATAAACTGGGAGGGGAGGGCGATACTTCCTTTCTCTGAGCCTTTGTTTGTCTTGTCTCTATTAAGGGTATGGCTTCATGCCAAAAATGTGTGTTTTTAATTTGGGTTAGCTAACCCACTTTAGTTAATTTGGATTAAACAGTCCTGAAGACACACCAGCTTGGCTTTTAACTCAGGTTAGCAGCTGTGCTTTACGCTGAGCTGCTAACCTGAGTTAAAAGCTGTGTTGCCTGGTCTTCATTGCTATGTTATCTTAAATTAGCTAACCTGAGTGCAGGACACACCTTTTTTTTGAGTCAAGCTATACCTTTAGAGTGGGAGCTTTTTGGGACCTTGTCTCTTACAGTGTATTTGGACAATGCATGCTACCATAATAGAAATAACAAATAACACATTTCCTCCCAGAATTCTCAGCTGAATAATCATTCCTGATAAAATCTGTAAAACTCTCAGGATTTATAAACATTTTCATTAATACCTAGTGGCTGTCTGGAGACTCAGATATAATTAATATAACCCAAGGAGTCATAATGAACTGAACTCAGTGCTGTTCTTCATTTATTTTATTTTATTTTTTACATTTTGGCTGACTTTATTAGAGAAATACCCAGAGTATTCTTTTTAAACAATGGTATTCTTAAAGTGCCCAGCTAAACAATTCTCCCAAGTTTGGAAGTAGAAGTCTTGACAATCCTTAGTTGAATTGACTATGAAAGTTCCTTCAAAGCAACTGAGAGCTCTATAAATGGTATGGCTTGAGAGCATGTTTAGGGATGGTTAGAATTCCAACATCTTTATTATCACAAACATCAGCCAGGTGGGGAAGGTACAGGGACTGATAAATAGAAGGCAGCAAAATATGCAATCACTGTGCTATTCAGCACGAAACAAGTGAACTAACTTGAAAGAGGAAAGGAGTTGCTCTGCTAACGTGTGGGTAAATAGCGGCAGCAGTATATCCACCCATCAGTACGTGCTGCAGAAATGGTTGAAGAAGGCCAACAAGCAGATTGTGGCAGTAATTAATGGTCACAGTCACAAATGCATGAAGCCGCATTTCTGAAATCAGGCAACATCAAAACCTTTGCAGCCCAGTGATATTGCATGGCAGAATGGATTAACCCTTTCAGTTGCCCTGTGATGAGACTGGAAATGATAGGCCCCAGCCTAAGGACGGGAAGTAAAAAGCATTTTCTGTATTGATTAAATGGCTTAATATAAGAACGGCCATATTCGGTCAGACAAAAAGATCCATCTAACCCAGTATCCTGTCTTCCGACAGTGGCCCATGCCAGGTGTCCCAAGGGGAATGAACAGAACGGGTAATCATCAAGTGATCCATCCCCTGTTGCCCATTCCCAGCTTCTGGCAAACAAAGGCTAGGGACACCATCCCTGCCCATTCTGACTAATAGCCATTGATGGACCTATCCTCCATGAACTTGTCTAGTTCTTTTTTGAACCCTGCTATAGTCTTGGCCTTCACAACATCCTCTGGCAAGGAGTTCCACAGGTTAATTGTGCATTGTGTGAAAAAATCCTTCAATTTGTTTGTTTTAAACCTGCTACCTATTAATTTTATTTGGGGAACCCTAGTTCTTGCGTTATGAGAAGGAGTAAATAACTTCCTTATTTACTTTCTCCATACCAGTCATGATTTTATAGACCTCTATCATATCCCCCCTTAGTCGTCTCTTTTCCACGATGAAAAGTCCCAGCCTTAGTAATTGTTCTCCATGTGGAAGCTGTTCCATACCCCTAATCATTTTTGTTGCCCTTTTTTTAACCTTATCCAATTCCAATACATCTTTTTTGAGATGGGGCGACCACATCTGCATGCAGTACTCAAGATGTGAGTATACCATGGATTTATATAGAGGCAATATGATATTTTTTGTCTTAGTATCTGTCCCTTTCTTAATGATTCCCAACATTCTGTTCACTTTTTTGACTGCTGCTGCACACTGAGTGGATGTTTTCAGAGAGCTATCCACAATGACCCCAAGATCTCTTTCTTGAATGGTAACAGCTAATTTAGACCCCATCAGTTTATATGTATAGTTGGGATTATGTTTTCCAATGTGCATTACTTTGCATTTATCAATATTCAATTTCATCTGCCATTTTGTTGCCCAGACACTCAGTTTTGTAAGATCCCTTTGTAGTTCTTCGCAGTCTGCTCTGGACTTAACTATCTTGAGTAGTTTTGTGTCATGTGCAAATTTTGCCACCTTACTGTTTACACCTTTTCCCAGATTATTTAAGTGTATGTTGAATAGTACTGGTCCCAGTACAGACCCCTGCGGTACACCACTATTTATTCCTCTCCATTCTGAAAACTGACCATTTATTCCTACCCTTTGTTTTCTATCTTTTAACCAGTTACCGATCCATGAGAGAACCTTCCCTCTTATCCCATGACAGCTTACTTTGCTTAAGAGCCTTTGGTGAGGGACCTTGTTAAAGGCTTTCTGAACATCTAAGTACACTGTATCCACTGGATCCCTCTTGTCCACATGCTTGTTGACCCCTTCAAAGAATTCTAATAGATTAGTGAGACATGATTTCCCTTTACAAAAACCACATTGACTCTTCCCCAACAAATTATATTCATCTATGTGTCTGATAATTCTGTTCTTTACTATAGGTTCAATCAATTTGCCCAGTACTGAAGTTAGGCTTACCGGCCTGTAATTGCCGGGGACTCCTCTGGAACCTTTTAAAAATATTGGCGTCACATTAGCTATCCTCCAGTAATTTGGTACAGATGCTGATTTAAATGATAGGTTACATACTACAGTTAGCAGTTCTGCAATTTCACATTCGAGTTCCTTCAGAACTCTTGGGTGAATACCATCTGGTCCTGGTGACTTCTTATTGTTTAGTTTTCAATTTGTTCCAAAACCTCCTCTAATGACACCTCAATCTGGGACAGTTCCTCAAATTTGTCACCTAAAAAGAATGGCTCAGGTTTGGGAATCTCCCTCACCTCCTCAGCCACGAAGACTGACACAAAGAATTAATTTAGTTTCTCTGCAATGGCCTTATCGTCCTTGCATGCTTGAGTGTTTTGCCATATTACTTTTCCAACAGATGTCTGGGTAATTAAAGTCCCCATTACTACCGTGTCTTGAGTTTTGGATATTTCTGTTATTTTTTCTAGCAATGCTTCATCCACCTCCTTTTTCCTGACTTGGTGGTCTATAGTAGACTCCTACCGTGCCATCACCTCTATTTTTCTCCTTTTTATCTTTACCTGGAGACTTTCAGTTGGTCTCTCTCTCACCTCCTTCTGGAACTCAGAACAAGTGTATATATTCTTGATGCAACATCTCCTCCCTTTTTTTCCTGCCTGTTTTTCCTGAACAAGCTACCCTTCTATACCAATATTCAAGTCATGCAATTTATCCCACCAAGTTTGTGTCATCAGTTAAATAATAATTTAGCATCTGTACTAATGCTTCCAGTTCTTCTTGTTTATTTGTCATACTCTTTGTATTTTTTTCAGAAGCAATTAAGATGTTAAGCAGATTCCCCCCTCCTTCCCTGATTTCCCTCTTGTTGCTCTTTTAGGGTGACCAGATGTCCCATTTTTAAAGGGACTGTCTTGTTTTTTGGGACCTTTTCTTATATAGGCGCCTATTACCCGCCACCCCCTGTCCCGTTTTTTCACAGTTGCTATCTGGTCTCCCTACTTATGACTCTATTGTAATTTTCCATATCCAGCCCACAACATCTAGCTCTTTGTTCAGGTTGCCTTTTTATGCTTACCTTTGGGGTATTGTCACCTGCCCCCTTTGAACCTAATTTAAAGTCCTCCTCACTAGGTTGGTGAGTCAGTCCCACAAAAAAGCACTTCTCCTTCTTGGTCAGATGGATCTCTACCCAGCAGACCTTCTGCCTGGAACACGGTCAAGGAACCTGAAGTCCTCCTGTCAACGTTATCTGCACACCACCTGTGTGTAAAACATTTTCCTTATGATTTATCATGCTAACAAATACATTTCTACAAAGCAAACCAGAGTATGAATACCATTACTGACACAAAAAGCCCATTGAAAATGTACAGCATGAAATACTTGTTAAAAGAATTAACCTCTTTAGAACATTATTTTGGATAGACTCTGGTTACACAAAGTAGAGGATTCTGTTTTATTGGAGACGACTCACAGATCCAATTAATATACTAAACACGTGACATTATTGTTTGCTGAAGTCTTTGGGAACTAGTGTTTTTGAGATGACAGCTTGGTATGAATAAGCTAGTGCTTCTTTGTTAAGCTGATGGCCAGGAATTCCTGCCTCTCTTTTGAACTATATTTTTTCCATTCCCATCTCGATCCTGGTTAGATATGGATTTTCCACAACACATTATTTCCTTCCCACTTCCATCCACATCAGTTTGGAGTTTTCCATTTTTATCCCAGTTCCATTCTCATCCTGATCACTGGCCACTCCCCAGCCAGCATTTGTCTGAAGAGCCAGGAGAAGGGCCAGCCTCTCCTGAAGTGACCTGCTTAAGTCAAGAGGGAATGGCACATATAGGGCCTCCCTTCAAAACGCAGTGTCAGGTAATGGGGAAATGAGTTCAAGCCTGTTGGTGGAAGGAGTTTGTCTGAGGTGGAATCACTGGTCAACCCAAGTCTTCTTTGAGATTTGCTTCTGGCTCAAAACCCCAAACCAGGTGAGTTTTAGTCTGATTTCAGTTTTCAGCCCTACAGTTACCTACATTTCTAAGTATCAGAGGGGTAGATGTGTTAGTCTGGATCTGTAAAAGCGGCAAAGAGTCCTATGGCACCTTATAGACTAACAGACATAGTGGAGCATAAGCTTTCATGGGTGAATACCCACTTCTTCAGACCTTCTTCTTTGCCTACATTTCTAAGACTCTTCCCTCAACTCCTTTTATATAGAGCACTGAAAAGCCTTCAGGTGGTAGTTTTTGGATACCATTGACCTAGGCTGGATTTGAACTGGTGACCTAAAAGGGAGCCGCTCTGAATTCCATTGCCAATTGCCTGTGCTCTGATTTGGAAATGGAAGGGACTGTCTCAATCTTCTCCTCTTTTGTTGTGGCTGATAAAAATCAGATAATGCTAAAATCTACATGAACAGCTAGTGCCAGCACTTGAACTGTTGCTGTCTATTGTTAGGCCTTTTGAAGTTTTCTTTTCTATATTTTTAGACATAATCACAATTTCTCAGGATTGTACACTTCCACTTTTATCGCTTTTTTTTTTTTTGGCGGACGTTCAATGCCTCTGTTCAGTTTCCTTTGAAGGCACTTATTAATGTACATATTTTACCCTCTTATCTGTCAGCAACACTTGGCTCATACATACACTAGTTAAATAATATTAATTTTATTTCTTTAGTTATATTTATTTCTGAGGCACTTGGCTAATAGTGATGTTCTAAGCTCCTCACACAAAAACGCAGTAAGGTTTAGTAAATAGAAAAATCAAATCGATGCTAAAGGACATCTGACATCCGGTGGCTCTTGTGGTGAATGCATCTTGAAACTGATCAACCTCTGCTTTCTGAGGGCTGCATGTTGAAATGCAGACACAGTCACTATTTTGTTCCCAGAGTTGCTGTAGCCTGGTGGAAAAGAGGCACCTATATTGTGCGCTTTCCCAAGGAGACAAGACTTGACATGAAAAGAGGGTATTGCATTCTGTGAACAGAAATAAAGCTCTCAAACTCAATGAAAAAGAGGTCACCTTTGGGACCTTTTGAAGGTTAAGGTCCTGGGACCTTCATCCACAGACATGGGTTCACAACCCTAGGAGAACCTCTCTTGTGCCTGGAAAATGCCCCCCCCTCCCCCTCCAAGGCCTTCTATCCTCTGGCCAATGAAGAAAGATGCTATAGTTATTTAAGTACTGTAAGTGTAAGAAATCTGTTAAACTCAGTCTACCCTGAGTAATTTTAGCTATAATCTTTATTCCTAGGATCCATTTAGACTGGGACTTAAACTGGTTTAAAAATTATTCCTACCAAAGCGGTTTAAACAGTATTTGAATGGTCAATGTTGGCCAAACATAGCCTTTTACTGAGTTTGTTTATGAGCCCTCGCTGAAAATCTCTGGAGATGAGTTTTTTTTTTAACCACATCTTTAAAATAGTTATGCCTACTCTATACTGGTGAGGAAAATGGTTTCAACCATATTGACAGGAACAATTCTTAAAATGGTTTCACAACTGGTATAGATGGGGCTTCAGTCTACCTCCCTGTCTTTTAAATGTTCACTAAAGAGCTCTTTATGTTTGCTTACTCTGATTAGTCAGAAACGCCATGAGGTCATTATTGGGTCTCAGGGAGAGCTCAGGTAGCTGCAGTCTATTCTTTCCCTCTAATAACAATGGCTTGCAATAACTCATCTTGTAGAGCTATGGTAGCAGAAATCGCATATGGTCTTACAAAAAATTCAACTGCATTGTCTCTTTACTGGATTCTGGTTCCTCTCTAGGTAACTCTTGTGACTTGAGTACTTTTTTTACCTTTTCTCCAGCCAACTTTCAATAGGAGTCCATTGGAAACACTCTGTGGAGCTGAGCGTTTTGCCATCTTTGAGAAGCTAGAAACATGCCGACCTTGCAGCTCTAAAACACGCTTTTTTGACCTACATCATACCTACATCAGGTATTTATATGGCCATGAGCACCCTAGTATCTGAGCACCTCACGCTCTTTAATGCATTTTGCTTCACAACACCCCTGTGAGGTAAGGAAATACTCCTATCACCATGTTACAGATGGGGAACTGAGGCCTGGATCCTTACAGGTATTTAGCTGCCAGTGAGTCAGAGACCCTAAGTAATTTCCCTGTGGTCACTGAGGGAGGCTTCAGTCTATCTCCGTGTCTTTTAAATGTTCAGTGCAGAAAATTGTGCACTGTTCTCCAGAGTCCCAGGCTAGTACGCTAACCACTGGACCATCTGTTCTCTCTGATTAACAAACCGGCACTGAAACACTTGCTAGCTAAACGTCAACCTTACACTCAATACTGTGATATGCTGAGCTCCCTCCATTCCCATTAGCTTCAAATGGAGCTGAAGACATCTGAGAACCCAACGGATCAGATTCATAGAGTATAGACGCCTTTCTATAATTAAGGCTGCTTTGCCATTTTTATAATAAATTGTGTTGTTGGTTTTTAGTGGGGTGGGGTCCCTCAGCATTTCCAGTTCTGGCACTCAAGGACCCAACATTATATCCGCCCTCTCTCATCTCTGGTGTTCTGAGCAGCAGCCAGCTTGAAAATGACATGACATATTTTTACTTCAAGGGACTGAGTATGGAGCCCCTAACTCCTCCTGAAGTAGGTCCCCTTGCTACAGTAGTTTTCAAGTATTCTTAAGTTGAAATTCAGCAGTGAAAAAGGAAATAAACTACAAGTCTTTCAAAGGTTGTCTGGAGACCTGATCTGAAAGCTCTGGGCCAGTGAAGGCATCTGAGCATTCACTCATAGATTTTTCCAGGCATCATAATGATGTGCCCTGGTGCATCAGATATTAGACTCGGCATCTTAATTTCCTCCAGGCTGAGTCACAGCATGGGGTTCAGTTTATTCATAGCTACTGGAAGAGTTTATATAATCTTATGTAATGTAAAAGTGCATAATGACCCAAAAGAGGTCCAAAGCGTATGCAAGCAATGAAAAATAATATCAGCTACAGTAAGTACAATAACCTCAGATTGCAGCCATAGTATACTTCTGGGGCCTGTGAGCCATCTTCTCAGATCACACAAGCTAAGCGGGTAAGATAGGATATTGCATAGGAACAGATCCATCATGTCCTCCAGGAAGTTGTGTTGTTGATTCAGTAGGTGTCATTCTTTTCTCTGACTCATTACTGAATTAGTGCCCCCAGCACTAGTGCAAGCGATGAAGAGCGATCATCAGCCATGGTAAATACAATAGCTTGGAGCCACTGTATATTTCTCTGACTCAGTACAGAACTAATGCCCCAATCGTAGTTGTAAGACAACTGTGCAATTTAATGTGCTGTCTTCTGTGTCAGAAGAAAACCCAGGACCTCAGTCACTCAAATCCTTAAAGACCCCCACAACATTTTTGCCAGGAGTAAAGCAGTTAGCCCCAGCTTCCTGGTCTAGTACCAATTTGGGTAGTTAAAGCCTATCTCATAGACTCATAGACTCATAGACTTTAAGGTCAGAAGGGACCATTATGATCATCTAGTCTGACCTCCTGCACAATGCAGGCCACAGAATCTCACCCACCCACTCCTGGAATAATCCTCTCACCTATGTCTCAGCTATTGAAGTCCTCAAATCATGGTTTAAAGACTTCAAGATGCAGAGAATCCTCCGGTAAGTGACCCGTGCCCCATGCTGCAGAGGAAGGCAAAAAACCTCCAGGGCCTCTGCCAATCTACCCTGGAGGAAAATTCCTTCCCGACCCCAAATATGGTGATCAGCTGAACCCCGAGCATGTGGGCAAGACTCACCAGCCAGACACCCAGGAAAAAGTTCTCTGTAGTAACTTCTAACATCCCATCCTTGACCATTGGTCCTATTTACCACTGATGGCAATTAATTGACCCTTGACTAAGATCATGTTATCCCATCAAACCATCCCCTCCATAAACGTATCTAGCTTAATCTTGAAGCCAGTTAGGTCTTTTGCCCCCACTGCTTCCCTTGGAAGGCTGTTCCAGAACTTCACTCCTCTGATGGTTAGAAACCTTCGTCTAATTTCAAGTCTAAACTTCCTGATGGCCAGTTTATATCCATTTGTTCTTGTGTCCACATTGGTACTGAGCTGAAATAATTCCTCTCCCTCCCTGGTATTTATCCCTCTGATATATTTAAAGAGAGCAATCATATCTCCCCTCAGCCTTCTTTTGGTTAGGGTAAACAAACCAAGCTCCTTGAGTCTCCTTTCATACGACAGGTTTTCCATTCCTCGGATCATCCTAGTGGCCCTTCTTTGTACCTGTTCCAGTTTGAATTCATCCTTCTTAAACATGGGAGACCAGAACTGCACACAGTATTCCAGATGAGGTCTTACCAATGCCTTGTATAACGGTACTAACACCTCCTTATCTCTACTAGAAATACCTCGCCTAATGCATCCCAAGACCGCATTAGCTTTTTTCACGGCCACATCACATTGGCGACTCATAGTCATCCTGTGATCAACCAGGACTCCGAGGTCCTTCTCCTCTTCCGTTACTTCCAACTGATGCGTCCCCAGCTTATAACTAAAATTCTTGTTATTAATCCCTAAATGCATAACCTTACACTTCTCACTATTAAATTTCATCCTATTACTATTACTCCAGTTTACAAGGTCATCCAGATCTTCCTGTAGGATATCCCGATCCTTTTCTGAATTGGCAATACCTCCCAACTTTGTGTCATCTGCAAACTTTATTAGCACACTCCCACTTTTGGTGCCGAGGTCAGTAATAAAAAGATTAAATAAAATTGGTCCCAAAACTGAACCTTGAGGAACTCCACTAGTAACCTCCCTCCAACCTGACAGTTCACCTTTCAGTATGACCCGCTGTAGTCTCCCCTTTAACCAGTTCCTTATCCACCTCTCAATTTTCATATTGATCCCCATCTTTTCCAATTTAACCGATAATTCCTCATGTGGTACTGTATCAAATGCCTTACTGAAATCGAGGTAGATTAGATCCACTGCGTTTCCTTTATCTAAAAAATCTGTTACTTTCTCAAAGAAGGAGATCAAGTTGGTTTGGCACGATCTACCTTTTGTAAAACCATGTTGTAATTTGTCCCAATTGCCATTGACCTCAAGGTCCTTAACTACTTTCTCCTTCAAAATTTTTTCCAAGACCTTGCATACTACAGATGTCAAACTAACAGGCCTGTAGTTACCCGGGTCACTTTTTTTCCCTTTCTTAAAAATAGGAACTATATTAGCTATTCTCCAGTCAAACGGTACAACCCCTGAGTTTAGAGATTCATTAAAAATTTTTGCTAATGGGCTTGCAATTTCATGTGCCAGTTCCTTTAATATTCTTGGATGAAGATTATCTGGGCCGCCTGATTTACTCTCATTAAGCTGTTCAAGTTTGGCTTCTACCTCGGATATGGTAATATCTACCCCCACATCCTTATTCCCATTTGTCATGCTGCCACTATTCCTAAGCTCCTCATTAGCCTCATTAAAGACTGAGGCAAAGTATTTGTTTAGATATTGAGCCATGCCTAGATTATCCTTAACCTCCACTCCATCCTCAGTGTTTAGCGGTCCCACTTCTTCTTTCTTTGTTTTCTTCCTATTTATATGGCTATAAAACTTTTTACTATTGGTTTTAATTCCCTTTGCAAGGTCCAATTCTACATGACTTTTAGCCTGTCTCACTTTATCCCTACATGCTCTGACCTCAATAATGTAGGTTTCTTTGCTGATCCCTCCCATCTTCCACTCCTTGTATGCTTTCTGTTTTTTCTGAATCACCTCTCTGAGATGCTTGCTCATCCAGCTTGGTCTAAAACCCCTGCCTATGAATTGTTTCCCCTTTCTTGGGATACAGGCTTCTGATAGCTTCTGCAACTTTAACTTGAAATAATCCCAGGCCTCCTACGCCTTTAGGTCCATAAATTCTTTAGTCCAATCCACTTCCCTAACTAATTTCCTTAATTTATTAAAGTTAGCCCTTTTGAAATCAAAAACCCTAGTCTCAGATTTATTTTTGTTTATCCTTCCATTTAGTTTGAACTGAATTAGCTCATGATCACTCGAGCCAAGGTTGTCCCCTACAACCATTTCTTCAATGAGGTCCTCACTACTCACCAAAACCAAATCTAAAATGGCATCCCCCCTTGTTGGTTCAGCAACTACCTGATGAAGGAATTTATCAGCTATCACATCTAGGAAAATCTGAGCCCTATTATTATTACTAGCACTTGTTCTCCAATCTATATCTGGGAAGTTGAAGTCTCCCATGATCACACAGTTCCCATTAGTATTTACTTCCTTAAAAACATTAAAGAGGTCTCTATCCATATCCAAATTAGATCCCGGTGGTCTATAGCACACCCCAAGCACTATCCCAGGGGAGGCTCTAGTAGTTTTCTTCCCCAATGTGATTTTTGCCCAGACAGACTCTGTCTTATCCATTCCATCACTTTTTATTTCTTTACAGTCTACCTCATCATTGATATACAATGCTACTCCCCCACCTTTACCTTTATTTCTATCTTTCCTAAACAGCACATACCCTTCAATACCTGTACTCCAGTCATGACTGCTATTCCACCATGTTTCGGTTATTCCTATGATATCTGGTTTCACTTCCTGGACCAGTAGCTCTAATTCCTCCATTTTGTTACCTAGGCTCCTCGCATTGGTGTACAAACATCTTAATTTTTGCTGTTTGGCCTCACTCACATTCCTTACCCAATTTGGTATGGACATTGTACTGCCAGTATGACCTATTTGACTAGTATCCACTCTGCCCTTCCTCCTTATGTCCATTCTCCTACCCCCGGCTATATCCTCTCTTACTTGGTTGTCTTCCCTCTCAATGTTAAAATCCAGCGTGGAGATTACCTGGACATCTCCCAACCATCTCCCCCACATGCCTAGTTTAAAGCTCTCTTGATCAGTTGTGCCAGCCTCCATCCTAGAAGTCTATTTCCTTCCCTACTCAGGTGAAGTCCATTCTGAGAGAACAGTCCTCTGTCCATGAATGCCTCCCAGTGGCCATACATCCCAAAGCCCTCCTTGTAGCACCAATCCCTGAGCCATCTGTTGATCATCATAATCCTGTCACACCTTTGTTGCCCTTCTCTAGGAACAGGCAGAATCCCACTGAAGATTACCTGAGCCTCGATTTCCTTAAGCGTCTTCCCCAGCCTGGCATAGTCCCCCTTGATTCGTTCCAGTGAGAATCTAGCCGTGTCATTTGTTCCTACGTGAAGGATGATCAATGGATTCTTTCCCGCTCCCTTTAGGATCCTCTTCAACCTCAGGTCCACATCCCGTATCTTAGCACCCGGTAGACAGCACACCCTTCTGTTCTCTGGATCAGCTCTGGTTACAGGCCTGTCTATTCTTCTCAGTAAGGAATCCCCAATCACGTAGACCTGCCTTTTCCTGGTGACAGTGCGATTCTCCAGTCTATCCCCTGTTCCCTCTGGCTGCAAGTCCTTTCCATTCCTATTTTCCCTTGTAATCCTCTTCAACCCATCCTGTATCCTCCTGGGGCTCATGTTTGGTGTTGTCCCCATCGACTCTTCCCCTTCTTCTATGGGACTAACCGCTCTTCTCTTCTTCCTTGCCCTTCCACCTTCAGTGACCACCTGCTGTACCCCTTCTTCATTCTCCAACTCTGCAAACCTGTTCTTGAGCTCTATTTCTCCTTCACTGGCCCGTCTTTTCCTCTGCCTGGTTCTCTTAGTCACATGCTTCCACTGTCCATTTTCTTCACCCGGCAGTCCCCCCTCAGAGGCCTTTGATCCTGCTTCCATCTGCATCTCTGAGCTTTCCCCGTCAGCCACCTCGTGCCTTTCCTCTATCAACTGCTCGAACCCCCGTCTAAACTCAACCAGAGTTTCCACCTGCATCTCCAATCCTCGGATCTTTTCTTCCATCAGCTCTATCAGGCGGCACTTCATGCAGACAAAACTCTTATCAGGTACCCCCTCCAGAATCATATATACTTATATTCTCCATGGAGACTTATTTGGAAGAATTATTCTTTTTCACTTCTTGTCCTGAAGTTCTCTTGCTGAGCACTGTTAAACAGCTACTGCAGTCTATATCAGAGGTGGCTGCATGTCAGTTTCAGGTGATTGATTTTCAGTCTTTACTCCTGTGAATAATCTTTAGTTATGTAATCAGTTCCACTGAAGTCAATGGAAAGACTACTCACATACGTGTTGCTTGATTGGCTGATAGTGTTTCATACTGTTCTACAAAATTGTCACAACAAAACCAGAATCTGGGTGAAAATTGATTGGTTCCAGGTTTATTTTGATCAAAAACATTCAGGTCAGATTTGCTGAAAGGTTTTCAACAGCAGAATTTATCTTTAGAATTGAAACCATTCACAACTCAGGTTTTACATTACATGGTATTGCTTGAATTCACTTTGATTTCTTGGGTACAATAGACCACAGAATTCAAGAAGAAACTCAGGGTTGTGAGCATAAATGAATTGAAACCAAAAATTAAGGCTCACTGTGAAATGAACTCCATAGCATTTTTGTTAGTTTTGCACAGTTCTATATGTATATCACTTTAGGTCTGTAAAACGCTCTGGGATGAAATATGCTGTAGAAATTCAATACCTTAGTATTGTTGTTTTATTATTAGATTTTAATTCCTCCTGATGAATTTCTATCATTTAAGTACCATTCACAAAGAAGCAAAGTGGTTTGTTTGGTTGGTTCTATTCTTGATGACAAATAGTTCCAGACTCATAAGAAAACTAGACTTGTGGACTAGCAAAGGTTGCAGTGCTCATCTGCTGTGAATGTGTGTAGGTAGAAAGGTCTGGCCGGTTTGGGAATGGCAACTGCTTAGAGGGATCATGGCCATAGCAAGAGATCTCTACACTGAGGTTCATCGGGCTCATTGCAGTAGGGGAAATCTTCTGGGCTGTGTCAAGGATCAGAACAATACAATAATAAAAAGACTTTGCATTTACACAATGTTTATCTGCTGTAGTCCATAAAGTATCATTATCCTGTTTAACAGTTGGGGAAATTGAGGCATGCATGGAGATGTTAAGGGACTTACCTCATCATGCACCAAGTCACAACTCCTCGGATTCTTCTGAGTCCACAGCTGCCCACCCTGAAGCCCCACTACCTTCTTTCTGCAGGAGAAAACTAGAAACAGGAAGCATGCTTGTGTTGCTGAGTAATAGGAGAAAGAGTAAAAAAGAAATAAAACCACCCAGGATAAATAAACAACAGGAGAGAGACCTCACATTTCCTACATCTACTGTAGTTTGTGCCTTGATTTCCTCTTGCTTGATCGACGAAATATACTAGCAGGGAGGGGGACTCCAATGGGAATATTTTTTAAAAAATAATACATATAACTTTAGGTCTATACATGCATTTGTTTTCAGATGCAGTCAATATTTAAACTGATAGGGGGGAGGTTAGGTTTTGATATACAGCTCTGGTGATTACCAACGTAGGATGAGAGGCGCTCTTAAACACTGAGCTGTCAAAGTAATATCTACAAATCATTCAGCATGCCATCACTGGCAGATAGTAAATATTTTATACCTTATTGAAAAATAATATTTCTTCTTCTTAAGAATTGCCCTTGGGCGTCTCTCAAAATAGCCTTTTGGGATTCATAAAAGGAATAGATCCCTTAATGCTTTTAAAGCTTTTGTCACATTAACTCCCCAAAGCGCTTCTAGGGCAGGGATCGTATTTGCTCAGTGTTTAATGTGAATATTATTTTAAGGGGGAAATTTATCAGATCCACCATAGGGTCTGTATTGTATGTTCTGCAAACTGAACTGCTGTTAATATTGATTGGCATTCTGCATATGGGGCTAGGAAGCAGCTAACCAGTACTGGCAAGTGACTTGCAGAGCAGAGGGGAGAGAAGACAAAGTATATAAACTACCAGGCTCTGAGGCCGAAGGGAGAGAGGTGTTTGTCTTCTCAGCCTGGGCTCACTATATTCCAGAGTTTTACAAGAATCAGTTATCTGTTTATCCCTCTTCTTTTTCTTCACACTGTTGTTTTCCTCACTTTCTGATCTCCCCACTGTGCTTTATCATAACACGGTGTTACTGGTAAATCTGAAAATATATTGAAATTATTGGTTCATTATAAATAATCCTATAAATTATGAAATCTCCCATTAGCACGGCCTCGGCTACACTGAAGAGGAGCTGTGCCATTTGGACTGTATACAGTTAGATGCTGGCCATATTTGAATGGCATCCAGAGCGCCTACAATGCACCTCCAGTCTCATCAGTCTCTGAAAGGATTGGACTGTATTTTCTGGTTTAGGGTTGCTGTCTCATGGATAAAGTACCTAGAATACATCATCACAGCCTAATGGATGTAGGCATACGATCTGACTAGTCTTCTGTTTTGTAGGCATCTCAAGTAGAGAAAAGCAATTTTTACTGGCCATAAATAACTTCTTTAAAGGGTCTTTGCAGACATCTGTCACAGAAATATTTTCCCATCAATAAAAGTAGGTTGGGTTTGCCTGGGTCGTCTTCTGTGCTCTGGAATGATGGGGGGAAAGCCTGAGCTATCCATATGCTGTAGCGCTCATAAAACGCTCAATGGCATGAATGCTCTGCATTTTTACCTATTACTGCTGCTGATGGTGGCCTATGTATAATCGAGTTTCGTTTGCCTTCCCTGTTATGCCAAGCAGGGAATAATATGATGCGTCATAAGGTGCCTGGAATCTATAGATTATACGGAGAATAACAATAATAACATGACATCCAGTGCTTTGTTTGTGAAACCATGCTAACACTCTGCCGGGTGACATTACTCAAGCAATATTTCTAATGTGTACTCTTTCCTTTCAAACATTTAATGGAGTCTTGAGCCAGCAGACAACTGGAAAGTTAGATTTTCTCTCTGTGCAATGGCAAGTGTCTTTGAAATACCAATTGATAACCAGCATTGGTCATAGGGGACAAAAATATGAGCCTAGAATGTGCAAACATTTAAACATTCTGGACAACTCTGTGTCTGGATGACAGACAAAGAAGTGATGGGTGTGGTATAAGTGATGGGTGCTCGAGTAGAATAGAAGGGAATGGTATATCTAAAAATAGCCAAAGTTGAGACTTGACTTGCTACTGCTGGCATTTAAATTCTTAGTGCTCAACTCTACCCTTGGTTACACCCACCCCTGCAACCTCATTCCAGTCAGTTGGGTGTCATGGGGGGGAAAGGAGAGCAGAATTTGGCTTATTATTGTGCTTCACTAAATGCTATTGGAACTCATTTATATGGCTCCGCATATATGGTATTTCAGCAGGTGGCTAACTTGCTGCCATAGTATATGGCTCCCATAGGCGTCGACTCCGTGGGTGCTCCAGGGCTGGAGCACCCACAGGGAAAAATTGGGATGGGGGGAAAGTGGAACGGGGCACCTCGGGGGAGGAGGCGTTAGGGTTAGGGTTAGGTTGCCTCCTCGCCCCCCCCCCCCCCCCAGGCTTGCTGCACGTCGAACAGCTGGTGCAGGGCAAGCCTGGGAGGAAGGAAAAGCGGATTGGCGGTGGCGCCTCGGGACTCGGGAGGTGGAGGAGGCTGAGGCGGAGTCGGTGAGTTGGGGCCGGGGCAGGGCGGGGAGCTGCTGGTGGGTGCTCTGCTGCTTCTCCCCCTCCCCCTCCATCCCAGGCTTTCAGCGGGCCCAGGGGAGGAGGCGGGGGTGGGGATTTGGGGAAGGGGAAGAGGTGGGGCCGGGGGTGGAGTTGGGGCAGGGCCGGGGGCACGAGCACCCACCGGCGCTGACTAAAGTCGGCGCCTATGGCCCTGCCGTGGAGGAACTGTCCTGAAATGTACATAGCGGTACTTCTTGTCAGTAGTAGGTGAAGTGATCTCTCTCTCTCTCTGTGAGTGTGGGAGGCAGGCAGTGAAGGAGCGTGTGCTGTGATCCTTTGAGCTAGAAGGCACTGGCTAAATGTAAGATCTCTTTCATCATTATTAGCTATATGGTAGAACACAATAATTTCATTTAGCAGCAGGTTTAAAGAAGATTACAATGTTGCCCGATCTATGGATTGTGTATTAATTATATTGATTACTTAAGAATTCCCAGTTAACACGCTGAGGTTTGATAGGTTCTTGCCCCAAGATCAGGCCCAGTATTATCAAAGTTACTGTTCAGTTGGGACTCCCCAATGTGCACAGTTGTAACTCTCACACTGAGGAAAACCCTTCTGTATATGTAATTGTTTAATTCATACAGTTAGCAAAGTCACAAACACTCTAACCCAGCCTGGGGCATAGAGATAATACAGAAAGTACATCTGAACATTCATATACTCACACCATCCCTTGTTAGTCACTGTTTTCCTCATCACCATCATCTTCCTCATTATCATCGCCAGTGGCTGTCATCCTGGCACCTCCCACGGGCTACATCTCTCCCTCTTAAAGCATACAGGCTGGGATACAACTTTTATAATGTGTTACGCCAATGCCATTATGCCTAATGCCTATTCAGCAGAAGTTTCTCCCCTCTTCTTTATCAGTATTTCTTTACCTTACTAATATTGGGGTGCCCATCTTCCATAGTTTACTAGGCCTTTTACCTCAAGCTTATTAATATATACGTCAATACTCTCGTGGTCAGACATCTGCAGATGTTCCTATCCTAAAGTATCCAAAAGCTGGTATCAGTTTGTATTCCTGTGGTAACCTGGTATCATTTTATACAAAAAATCCCCTAAACATAACATGCCAGTTCCCCAATACTTAGGTTCACAGTTGGGTAATTCACTCATGCTCAGGCTCAAAGGCCTCATAGCCTTATGCTCACTGCTCAAGCTAATGTCTTGCAAGATGCAGACTTGTAAGGTTCTTGCATTACTGGTATATAAAATACCTTTAAGCTAGTGCTATGTGCTACACACATGCTAGGACAATTGTTTTAAAATAACAGTGTTACAGGATACTATAAATTATCCTATAAATATAGTGTCCATCTTTAAAAAAGGGAAGAAGGAGAACCCGGGGAACTACAGACCAGTCAGCCTCACCTCAGTCCCTGGAAAAATCATGGAGCAGGTCCTCAAGGAAACCATTTTGAAGCACTTGGAGGAGAGGAAGGTGATCAGAAACATAGATTCACTAAGGGCAAGTCAACATGGA
Source organism: Macrochelys suwanniensis (assembly GCA_033296515.1). Lineage (NCBI taxonomy): Eukaryota > Metazoa > Chordata > Testudines > Chelydridae > Macrochelys > Macrochelys suwanniensis. The sequence goes on along the minus strand of CM065776.1, from coordinate 236,530,768 downwards.
TTCACTAAGGGCAAGTCATGCCTGACCAACCTGATTGCCTTCTGTGATGAGATAACTGGCTCTGTGGATATGGGGAAAGCAGTGGATGTGATATATCTTGACTTTAGCAAAGCTTTTGATATGGTCTCCCACAGTATTCTTGCCAGTAAATTAAAAAAGTATGGATTGGATGAATGGACTATAAAGTGGATAGAAAGCTGGCTAGATTGTCAGGCTCAACGGGTAGTGATCAACAGCCAGTATCAAGCAGAATGCCCCAGGGGCTGGTCCTGGGACCGGTTTTGTTCAACATCTTTATTAATGATCTGGATGATGGGATGGATTGCATCTCAGCAAGTTCGCAGATGACACTAAGCTGGGGGGAGAGGTAGATACACTGGAGGGTAGGGATAGGGTCCAGGGTCACCTAGACAAATTGGAGGATTGGGCCAAAAGAAATCTGATGAGGTTCAACAAGGACAAGTGCATAGTCCTGCACTTAGGATGGAAGAATCCCATGCACCGCTACAGGCTGGGGACTGACTGGCTAAGTAGCGGTTCTGTAGAAAAAGACCTGGAGATTACAGTGGATGAGAAGCTGGATATGAATCAGCAGTGTGCCCTTGTTGCCAAGAAGGCTACTGGCATATTGGGCTGCATTAGTAGGAGCATTGCCAGCAGATTGAGGGAAGTGATTATTCCCCTCTATTCGGCACTGGTGAGGCCACATCTGGAGTACTACGTCCAGTTTTGGGCCCCTCACTACAGAAAGGATGTGGACAAATTGGAGTGAGTTCAGCGGAGGGCAACGAAAATGATCAGGGGGCTGGGGCACATGACTTATGAGGAGAGGCTGAGGGAACTGGGCTTGTTTAGTCTGCAGAAGAGAAGAGTGAGGGAGGGATTTGATAGCAACCTTCAACTATCTGAAGTGGGATTCCAAAGAGGATAGAGTTTGGCTGTTCTCAGTGTTGGCAGATGACAGAACAAGGAGCAATGGTCTCAAGTTGCAGTGTGGGAGGGCTAGGTTAGATATTAGAAAACACTATTTCACTAGGAGGGTGGTGAAGCACTGGAATGGGTTACCTAAGGAGGTGGTGGAATCTCCATCCTTAGAGGTTTTTAAGGCCCGGCTTGACAAAGCCCTGTCTGGAATGATTTAGTTGGGGTTGGTCCTGCTTTGAGCAGGGGGTTGGACTAGATGACTTCCTGAGGTCTCTTCCAATCCTAATCTTCTATGATTCTATGATTTTGCACTAGGCTGTCATGCAGTGTCACCATAAGTCTTCAGTAGTTAATTAAAAACTACAACAACTTAATATTCATGGCCTGTTAAGAAAACTAATTGGGTTTCCAGAGCAGCTGTTGGAGAAGTTGGGATGTCAGCTTCACAGACTAATCTGACTGGTTTAGTCTATCTCGAGAGTACACATTTTAGAACAGGTGTTCAAATGGTGCCACATACTTGGGACAAAAGCCCCCTTTGTTATAAAATATGCTTAGTGTTATGGTACAAAGTCAGAAAGTGGTGTATATATATATATTTTAAATGACAAGATATATTATTTAATTTGGAGATTACTTTTTTAAGTGAGTAATAGTTACTTTATTGCTTCACAGTAGAAAGGAAATCATAGCTCATCAAAAATCATAGCCTAAATTTGGAAAGATAACTAATTATTTTCATTAATTAGATGTTGGGTGTGTCAATTTTTGGGTGCACAATTTAGTGCACCTTAAAGGGACTTTAATTTCAGAAGTGGTGAGCATGCACTCTTGGAAAATTAGGCTCTTTTAAGAGGGCTCAGGTTGGGTACTCAGAATCACTAGTCACTTGTGAAAATATTAGTCCTGCCATAGGGTTTAATGGGCTTTGGATCAGACCTTTAATGATATGGGGGAGATAAGTTAGAGAACAGTAAAACCAACAGCAAAGAGCTTTTTCCCACTCCCTCCCTTTGGAATAGGGCCAGTCACATTGGCCAGGTTTTATGTTAAATAATGAAAGCACTTATGTTAAATGCGTTGCAATGAATCATAAGCCTATTCAGTGTGATATTTTATAGCACTGCAGTCTCACAGCTATGTATGTTTTTTAAAAAATAGGTTTTAAATTACAAGTGCTTTGTACAGCTCATTTGTAAACTCACAAGTACTTGGTACAGCAAAGGTATCTGTATTTCAATGTTTATCCAAAAACAGAATGTTATTTGCAAATTGCTCAGGAACAGAAAAAAAGGTTAAAAATGATGGAAACTGGCATAATACAGATTTATAAATACTGTGTTAGCAAAGCAAGCAGGCTATGTAATTCTCATATCTTAATAGCATTATAAAATACCCACAATAAAAGAAAAGCTCTTTTCTAGTGAAGCCGTATGATATTTCCCTTCATTGATTTATATTAAAGTATTTGCATATGAACACTTTCCTTGCTTTCCAACAATTAAGATGAAAACATTGTCCTTTGTGACAGCTGCTTTAATTCCGATGATGAGGGCTTTTTTACTCAAAGTTTGTTTCCAAAACAATAGAAAAGAACTGCACCCAAGAGTATTGTTCTCAAATTAAAATATCTTTGGATTAGAAAGTTCCCATTTATGAAACAAGAAGTTTTTATATGGATTCATGTCATGTAGTTTCATTTTGTACATGATCTGGCATAAAGTCAGAATGAAAATAAACTCCCTATGTTGGGTAAATAAGTGGTGGGTGAATTATTCATTGTTAATAAATAAATTATGATTGTGATGCCTCTTTTTTTTGGTTCACAAATTGATCCTGATATTCAGCCATGCTCCTTTTCCTTCCTAACTAGATGCCGTTATGGCCCTATCATCCTAGTATCAGAACACCTCCCAGACATTAATGAAATCATTCTCACAGTACCCTAGTGAGGTTGGGAAGTATTATTGTATCTGTTTTACAGATGGAAAACTGAGGGCCCAACCCAGCCAGGAAGTTAGGCACATGAGTAGCCCCATTAAGATCAGTGGCACTACTCATGGGCTTAAATCTAGGCATGTTTTTAAGTACCATGTTGAATCAGGCCCAGAGAGACAAGAGCCCAGGGAGTTAGAAGCCTAAATACCTTTATGGATCTGGGTCTATATGATTACATATGGTCACATAGGCCGTCTGTGGCACAGCAGACACTTTAACCCAGTTCTTTTGTGTTCCAATCCAGTAACTTGACCACAAGATCATGTTTTCCCTTCCTAGATCCACTTCCGGAAAAGTGAGATGAGGTAGGGGCTGCTTTCCCTACAGTGAGAGTCCTCCAGTGGCTGGGTTTATGGATAAGGCAAAAGCTGCTCTAACACAGCCGAGGATCTGGGCCTAGTTCTTCATTATTTTGGAAATGGATCCTCGAAGAGCTGTTTTAGTGAGCTTAATTGCCTAAGAAGTCAGTTTGCACTCCACTTGCCACAAATCTCCCTTCCTAAGGCTAGAAAGATGCAAAGACCAGTAAAGGAGATTGTCAGTGAAACTGATGGAAGTGCAACTAACACCTTTTGTTTAGTTGAGAGCACTTCATTATTCTAATCTAGATAATGACACAGAGGTGAACTGTTATGCTAACTGCTTAATGTTGTGTTTGCTCTGCTTATTACATTTCACTAGCTTGATAGCCAGTGCTTGTGCTGGGCCTCTTCATGACTGTGTGAAACAACCGTTCCAAGAGGTGAGTAGCGCCCAGAGACATTCACAGCTGTACAATCCTTTGTAACAATCTTACCACCTGGACTGGGAAAAGCGTGATCAGGCTACAGGAGCAGTAAGGCCCCCGGGAGTTTTGAAGGGCATAACAAACTCACTAGCGGAAGAACAAGTTCCTGCTAAATTTTTCTTTGACATCAGGCTGTGTACACCCCACTCTTGCAGAACATAGATAACAATGTCCCACAGTTGTTGATTCTTGTACATCTTCCATATGTAACTTCTTGCTCAATGTAATGAATTCTTTAGTATCGCTGTGTTTGTAGATTCATGCCAAATCTCTAATAGAATTCTGCATCAAGCTTTCACAGTTTCTCTCCTTTCAGTACAGATTTTATGCAAATAGCAGGAAGAACAGTGTTACCATTATTAATTTCACTGTTAATAAGTTCCGTAATGGCCTCCATGCTTTTGAAACCCAAGCCAATAGTTTTCCACAAGAGACACACTGTAGCGTGTGGTCCTTACACTTCCTGGGTTGAAGAAGCTTAGTGGTGGGAAGGTGATGGCATTTCTCCCCTCCCTTATAGTGATGCAAATCAGGGACAACTGCGGTCAACGGAGTTACACTGATGTAAAAGTGATGTATATGAGAGGAGTATCAGACTCTATAGATTCTAGAAGACTCAGATTGCTTGCAAATGTAATATAGTTAGGTTACCTATGTAGAAATATGTAAGAAGTTATGACTTGCTGGGTATTTCGGGTTCACTGGGATCCTTTTCCCCAGGACTCATAGAATCATAGAATCTCAGGGTTGGAAGGGACCTCAGGAGGTCATCTAGTCCAACCCCCTGCTCAAAGCAGGACCAACCCCAACTAAATCATCCCAGCCAGGGCTTTGTCAAGCCTGACCTTAAAAACCTCTAAGGAAGGAGATTCCACCACTTCCCTAGGTAACCCATTCCAGTTCTTCACTACCCTACTAGTGAAAAAGTTTTTCCTAATATCCAACCTAAACCTCTCCCTCTGCAACTTGAGACCATTACTCCTTGTTCTGTCATCTTCTACCACTGAGAACAGTCTAGACCCAGCCTCTTTGGAACCCCCTTTCAGGTAGTTGAAAGCAGCTATCAAATCCCCCCTCACTCTTCTCTTCTGCAGGCTAAACAATCCCAGTTCCCTTAGCCTCTCCTCAGAAGTCATGTGCTCCAGCCCCCTAATCATTTTTGTTGCCCTCCGCTGGACTCTTTCCAATTTATCCACATCCTTCTTGTAGTGTGGGGCCCAAAACTGGACACAGTACTCCAAATGAGGCCTCACCAGTGCCGAATAGAGGGGAATAATCACGTCCCTCGATCTGCTGGAAATGCCCCTACTTATACAGCCCAAAATGCCGTTAGCCTTCTTGGCAACAAGGGCACACTGTTGACTCATATTCAGCTTTTCGTCCACTGTAACCCCTAGGTCCTTTTCTGCAGAACCGCTGCCCAGCCATTCGGTCCCTAGTCTGTAGCAGTGCATGGGATTCTTCCGTCCTAAGTGCAGGACTCTGCACTTGTCCTTGTTGAACCTCATCAGATTTCTTTTGGCCCAATCCTCTAATTTGTCTAGGTCCCTCTGTATCCTATCCCTACCCTCCAGCGTATCAACCACTCCTCCCAGTTTAGTGTCATCTGCAAACTTGCTAAGGGTGCAGTCCACACCATCCTCCAGATCGTTAATGAAGATATTGAACAAAACCGGCCCCAGCACCGACCCTTGGGGCACTCCACTTGATACCGGCTGCCAACTAGACATGGAACCATTGATCACTACCCCTTGAGCCCGACCATCTAGCCAGTTTTCTATCCACCTTACCGTCCATTCATCCAGCCCATACTTCTTTAACTTGCTGGCAAGAATACTGTGGGAGACTGTATCAAAAGCTTTGCTAAAGTCAAGAAATAGCACATCCACTGCTTTCCCCTCATCCACAGAGCCAGTTATCTCATCATAGAAGGCAATTAGATTAGTCAGGCATGACTTGCCCTTGGTGAATCCATGCTGACTGTTCCTGATCACTTTCCTCTCCTTTAAGTGGTTCAGAATTGATTCCTTGAGGACCTGTTCCATGATTTTTCCAGGGACTGAGGTGAGACTGACTGGCCTGTAGTTCCCCGGATCTTCCTTCTTCTCTTTTTTAAAGATGGGCACTACATTAGCTTTTTTCCAGTCATCCAGGACCTCCCCCGATTGCCATGATTTTTCAAAGATCATGGCCAATGGCTCTGCAATCACATCAGCCAACTCCTTTAGCACCCTCGGATGCAGTGCATCCGGCCCCATGGACTTGTGCTCATCCAGCTTTTCTAAATAGTCCCAAACTACTTCTTTCTCCACAGAGGGCTGGTCACCTCCTCCCCATACCGTGCTGCGGTGTGCAGCCGTCTGGGAGCTGACCTTGTCTGTGAAGACAGAGTAAGAAAAAACATTGAGTACACTAGCTTTCTCCACATCCTCTGTCACTAGGTTCCCTCCTTCATTCAGCAAGAGGCCCACACTTTCCTTGACTTTCTTCTTGTTGCTAACATACCTGAAGAAACCCTTCTTGTTACTCCTAACATCTCCGGCTAGCTGCAACTCCAAGTGTGATTTGGCCTTCCTAATTTCACTCCTGCATGCCTGAACAATACTTTTATACTCCTCCCTGGTCATTTGTCCAAGCTTCCACTTCTTGTAAGCTGCTTTTTTGTGTTTAAGAAGAGCAAGGATTTCACTGTTAAGCCAAGCTGGTCGCCTGCCATATTTACTTTTCTTTCTACACATCGGGATGGTTTGTTCCTGCAACCTCAATAAGGATTCTTTAAAATACAGCCAGCTTTCCTCGACTCCTTTCCCCCTCATATTATTCTCCCAGGGGACCTTGCCCATCAGTTCCCTGAGGGAGTCGAAGTCTGCTTTTCTGAAGTCCAGGGTCTCTGTTCTACTGCTCTCCTTTCTTCCTTGTGTCAGGATTGCCTCTCTAGGGATTATGAGATTCCTTTGTTAGAGCTGTTCCACAGTGTATAAATAATAAAATATTCACTAGGCCAAAAAAAGCTTGCAAATGACTTGCTCTGTAGCCCACTGGTTAGGGAACTTATCTCAGACATAGGAGACCCAAGTTCCAGTTCTCTGCTCCAATTAATAGTTAGTTAATTATTTCTATGAAGTGGAACAGTTCCAATAGGAGAGATAGAGAAAGGCTCATTTCAGATTACTCTATAGTCCAGTGGCTAAGGGGACTCAGGTGGGAAGTGGCAATCCGACGGTCGAGTCCCTGTTCTACATCCCCAGGCAGAGTGGGGAATTGAATCTCAATCTCCTAGATCCTGGGTGAGTGCTCTAACCAGTGGGTTATTGGGTAAAAGGCAGGCATCTCTTCCTGTTCTTGTGGGGCCCGACTTGGTAAACATGCTCCAACGGGCCTCTGAGAACACCTGCCAGATTGGGCACCAAAGGCAGGAGGACGCCTAGTCTGTGAATGCTGCCAGTGCTTAGGTGGGTGTTAGGTGCTGAGTTCCTGGGTGGTGTCAGGACCGAGACAGCTGAATAGACATTAGGTGCCTAAATCTCTCTTGTGAATCTAGCCCTGTATGAAAATAAATGATAATCTTGCCAAATTCCTTCTTGCTTACTACTGAGTGAGCAGCAATGTTCCCTCTAATTTTTGACAGGCCGTGTGCACAAAACATTTCTTCTGTGCAAATATGTGTGCGCGCAGGATTTAGGATTTGTGTGCGTGTGCACACGCGCACAGCTTAGAGGAACAGTGGTGAGCAGACAAAGATCCCTGTAACGTCTGACATGTACAAACTGATTAATAATAGACAACATGTGTCACATAGTAATTAATGTATAAAACTGGCACACAGACATTCTGAAGATGTTAGTCAATGAACTGGTCATGTTTTATGAATTATTAGGTCATCAGAGTACTGCAACGGGACCCGGACATTTCTGGGAAACAGGGAGCAATACACTACAAACAGGAGACAGCTAAACGTCGTATACTCTCCAAAGCTTGTCTCGTTCACCAACAGAAGTTGGTCCATGATAGATATAACCTCACCCACCTTGTTGCTGTAAACATTGTGTAATGCATTTTAGCAGATGCTACATAGCACAACAATATTGGCAGTGTAGTGGAAGTTGTTGCTGACTGTAACAGGCTGACAGAACTGCTATGAACCTCACGCCTTATTAGCAGATTTTGGTTCTGCTGAGAAGGGATTAAGTAACTGCTGACTCACTGAGACAGGTGGCTTGTTATCCAGGTGTAGAGTAATGGGAGTGGCTCTCTAGAAGAGAGGCGCTAAGGATACTGAAGAAATAACCCTAGGTACACTGCAGCCAAACCAGGGGAGAAGGCATGAGATTAACTTTGTTACGTTATGAGTAATTTCTTTGTTTACCAAAGGAAGGGGTTGTGAGAGTCTGACTCTGCACAGTGCGTAGTGAACTTTACTTTGGAGCTTTGCTTTGGTTGGGTCAGCACATGCTCGCCCTGGCATACAATGGAAGCTGACTTCTCTAAAAACATTTGGATAGAAAGGTAACCAGGGTAACACGAACATTTTGTTAAGAAGGAAGGCCTGATTCACCACTGCGTTGCTCTAATTCTATGCCAGTGTCATTTCAGTGGAGGTACACTAGAGCAACACAGAGGTGAGTCAGCCAAATAAATAACACAATAGGTGTCATTCAGTGTTGAGGAAAACGTCTATTACAAAGCTTTGTAAAGCCTGGTATGGAATTCTGAAATTCTCTATAAAGACAGTCAATCTTTGCTGATATTAGTTTACGAGGAATTTCTGGAGATACAATATAAAATAGAAAGGCCTTCACAAAGAACTAATATTATATGGCCTGGATTCTCCTTACTTATACATTGATTTGGTTTTATACCAGTGTTGTCTTCATTGAGCAGAGTGGAGTTACTACTTATTTACCTTGTTGTAACTCAGAGCAAAATTGGGCACATAATCTCCCACAAAGTGAATGAGGGCAAGGGTGACCTCTCAGCCAAAAGGAAATAGAATCTGATTTTTCTGGCTAATCTCCATAAAGACTTCTAGCGCTGCACAAACTGGTCTTGTTCCATACCAACATCACACACATTAACAAATAAACATTTCTTCACACTAATGCACCAAATGGTAAGTGGACTCTTGATGTGGCGCATATATATTAAGCCATATATACTTTCCCTACCAGTCTGTGTCAGATCAGTGTGGGTAAGTCTATCCTCTGGATCAGGGGTGGGCAAACTACGGCCCGTGGGCCGGATGCGGCACTCCAGATGTTTTAATCTGGCCCTTGAGTTCCCGCTGGGGAGCAGGGTTTGGGGCTTGCTCCAGCTCCTATGTGAAGGGAGGGCCAGGGGGCTCTTCTTTACACACTGCCCCCGCTGCAAACACCACCCCCGCAGCTCCCATTGCCCGGGAACCACAGTCAATGGGAGCTGCGGGGGTGGTGCCTGTGGATGGGGCAGTGTGCAGAGTCGCCTGGCCGCGCCTCCACGTAGGAGCCGGAGAAGGGACATGCCACTGCTTCTGGGAGCTGCTTGAGGTAAGTGCTGCCCGGAGCCTGCACCCCTGAGCCCCTCCCCGCCCTAGCCTGGAGCCCCCTCCTGCACCCTGAACTCTTCATTTCTGGCCCCACCCGAGGAGCCCGCACCCCCAACCAGAGCCCTCCCTCCCTCCCACACCCCAACCCCAATTTTATGAGCATTCATGGCCCGCCATACAATTTCTATTCCCAGATGTGGCTCTCGGGCCAAAAAGTTTGCCCACCCCTCCTCTGGATCCTCAAAGGAATTTACAGAAGTTGACTGTTCTATTTTCCTTGCTGCTGATTCAGGAGAGGTCTTGCCAGGTGAGGAATGTGTACATAATTAGGGCTCAGGATCAATAGTGGGGGTGGGGAGGACATGAGTGCAGAAGTTGAAAAGGCAGGACTGTGGAATCTGGAAAATCAAGTGGGAAAGAAGCCATCAACTGTGCAGCCCTAATACATGTTGTGGTTCATTATTATTACTTGAGGCAGCAAATGTGGATTTAAATGCTGCAGATTCCCACTAATTAGCAGGCATGCCCCACCCCCCAGTGGCTGCAGCACGTGGTCAATGAGTTCTTGCCTCCCAGAGATGTTCTACACCATAAGGCAAGAGATTTATATAAAGATAAACACAAAGAGGAATTGAAATGTACCAGACACCAATGGCAGATCTCTTCTACACCTACATATTAGGTGTAGAAGAGAAACATTTGAAATATGTGTACCAGAAGGATCCTCACATTCCAGAAGCATTGCAGTCGCCAGGGCAGCAGACATGATATCATGCCCTCAGACTCCCACCACTCTGTTCAGCAGCATTGGGGGGGGGGGGGGGGGCGGAGAATCAAACCCACAAAACATTAAAAGATTCTGCAATGCTGTTGAGTGGCTTAGTGATGCACTGATTATACATGTCCTACAACATTGTCATTACATTACTGCCTCTTGCAGTATCCACATCTGTGCTGCACTCAACTCCACTCATATTTCACTCAGGTTCTTTTCCTCACTGACACATACAGTACATAGGATGGGACATATTAAAGTGCTATAGCAGTAATAACATTTTTTAAAAAGGCTAAAGGATCTGAACACAACGGAGTGAGCTGTAGCCCTGTCTCTCCTGCCGGTGGGAATAGCCTATAGCTAGCAAATTTTGTCTCTCTCAGTGGCACATGCACTATAGAACTACTAATACCCGACAAAACCCAAATACAAGAGCTCAACCACAAGGTATGGACTTGATGAGGGAATTTTCGGGTGAATTTATTTTGCCTATGTCGTACAGGAGGTCAGACTAGATGACCTCAATGGTCTTAAAACCTATGAAGCTATTAAATACTTGCCTTCATTTGCAGCTACTGACCTCTCATGTCCACCCTCCTTTTTCGTCTCCATTGGACAGAACCAGTTTTCAATGGCGTACAATACCCAAAAATGATGTTAGTAAACGGCCATTCTGCCTTCTGGTTACACACTGAGAATAGCCATTTTTGCCTATTTTTTAAGCTTCATATATTTTCGCTCACCTACGCAACTATCTCTACCCTGCAGACATACATATATGCCTCTCTATCTTGCTCCGTAAAGAGAGAGAGAGAGAGAGAGTGTGTGTGTGTGTGTGTGTGCGCGCACGCGCACGTGCGCACACACATAGACAATACTGGACCACTTGCAGATAGCTACACTGTCCTCCTCTACTTCTCTTCCTACTCAGCAGGAGGTGGAGGTGGTGGGCATGCAGAGGGAGCGGTGACATACAGTGCAAAGGAGAGTAACAGCGAGTGTAATTAACCATTGGAACAGTTTCCCAAGGGTTGTGGTAGATTCTCCATCACTGGAAATTTTAAAATCAAGATTGAAGATGTTTCTAAAAGATCTGCTCTAGGATTTATTTGGGGGACGTTTGATGGCCTGTGAGGTCAGACTAGATGATCACAATAGTCCCTTGTGGCCTTGGAATCTATGAAATAATGGTGTTAACAACTTGGATTGTAAGCTCTTGGGGGCAGTGACTGTCTCTTTGGTCTATGTTTGTACAGCGCCTGATCTATGATGAGGGATCCTGAACACTGTCACAATACAGCTCATTATTAATGATACTACAGATGTGCTGTTAACAAAATGTCAGTCCAAGTTGTTTAGTACAATGCTGCACTAACTGCAAGGCTATGGCACGGGGATGTTGCTCCAAAAGTGTTTAGGGTGAAATAACAAGACCTTCTTGGGTGTCTCATATTTCACAATTTACTGCCGTATCTGTGTTCTCTGATAATGCTTATACTGATATGTCTATCTGAACTATACAGTAAATATCTCTTTCCATATATTCTTATTCTTATTCTTTATTTACTTGTACTACTGTAGTGCATGGAGGTTCTTATATTGTGCCTATTATCCTGGTCTCTGAGATCTTATTATATCAAATCCCTACATGAGATTTTCCTCTGAGGAATGCAACTTTGTTCAGGAAAAAGGCAAACCCTCTGTGGTCTCTTAGACTGTGAGCTCTTTGTGGCAGGCACAGTCTTTTAATTATGTGTGTACAGTGTGTAATATGATCCCTAGGTGCTATCACAATATAAATAATAAATAACGATAATAACAAACTATGTGTATGTGTGTTATTGTTTAGTGACTCCAAGTGTTAATATCTCTGTGGGTCTCTGCAAACCGACACAAATTATTTAATACCTAGAAATAGAGTGAATTTATATTTGTCCATCCAATGCTGAACAACCAAAAATTACTCCCATAATTACGGCCAGCCTCATAATCCTCCACTATCTCTTCCTCCTCAACTTCTTCCTTCCTGCCCACTCTGCTTTGCATTTGGCTGCTGTGCCCTAGAACTGCTCGGTGTCAAAAAAAGAGAGAGAGAAAAAGATGTTCATGTGAAATGCGCTAGGTAGAGTTCTGTTTTCCAGTGCAGTTAATTACATTTTATGGATCCAGTGCTTCATTTTCTGTTTCTTTATGTTAACTTTACAACTAATGCAATGCTGTAACACGCAGTATGCAGTTGTGTACCACAGAGCTAATGGGGCAATAAAGCAACAGCAGTTATTCACGTGCTTAAGTCCATCCCTGTTCTGCAAAGCACTTAAGCTCACTGGCCCAGATCCTCAAAGGTACTTAGGTGCCTAACTCATGGGAGTTCAGTGCCTAAATACCTTGGAGGATCTGGGCCATTGACCTCAATGGAACTCAAGCACATACCTGAAGTACGCCTGTGCTTTGCTAAATATGGACTGCTGATTCAGACACCTATAAGCATAACTGCTTAACAGGACAATTTTCACCATATTTGTGCGGCACAAGATAGCTAACACGGTACTGTCAACAATGTAACAGACAAGAACAAACTAACTAGAAAAGTTTTCCAGTTAATTATTGTGGCAGTGAATGGTTCCTAAGACAATACTTTCAATTACTATGAAGTTACAGCAGTGATGTAGCAAACGGTAGGACTCTCTGACTGCACTTGCTTACGTTGTCTGGATATGACCCTTGATACTTACTACAGTTCTAAACACACAGGGCCAGATCCTCAGCTGGTATAAATCAGATGATGATCCCAAGTCACTTTACACTGGTTAAAGATCTGGCCCACAGCTACTTTAGTGGGGTAGGAATGATAACAAACTCTATATGTGCATTTACTTGTCAGTGGTGAACCCAACATAGTCCAGCAATGTGGTGCACATGGATTGTAAGCAATGAAAATATTGTACTACAGACTTATCTCTAAATCTGTGGTTCTGAAAGTACAACTTTCTCAGTCTCTGCCACACATTTTACAAATGTTGGGAGCAGAAGAGCAGTTTTCAGAGCTTCCAGTGAGTGCAAGTTTGCTTCACACACTTTTGTTGATACCTATCTCCTGGTCAGGGCCGGCGTGCCCACTAGGCAACCCTAGGCAGTCGCCTAGGGCGCCAGGATCCGCGGCTGAGCCAGGAGCCCGGGGTGGGGGGGTGTGCCGCGGGCGGGGGGAGGCTGCCGTGGGTGGGGGGCTGAGCTGCCGGCCCGCGGGGATGGGCGCCGCTGCGGGGGGGGGGGGGGGCGGGGGATGACTGGCTGCCATGGGGGGGTCTTAGCTGGGGAGGGGGGGAAGTTTCACCTAGGGCGCGAAACTTCCTTGCACCGGCCCTGCTCCTGGTGCATGTGTAACACCGACAAACCCTGGTCGTCGGCAGGTGGGATTGAAACGTGGGACGTTTGGAGCTTAGTGCATGAGCTTCTACCTCATGAGCTAAAAGCCAACTGGCTCTTAGCTAAGGCTGTAGAGCAGACTCATTAATTGCTCTCTCTCTAAGTGATCTCAGTGCCACTAAATGGGACAGAACACCACACCCAGGAGGAGTGTGGGTTACACATGTAACCATCATCATACATGCTGGCTTGGCAAACTGATCAGTACTGGAAATAGTAGACAGATACGCAGATTGTTCCATGATTTCCAGTAGTTTCCTGGTCTCTCTCCCTCTCCAGAGCATCCAAAAAGCCATTTTATGTGTCTAGTGCTGTAAAAAGGAAACACTAGGATATCTCCCAAATTTCACTGAAGAGGAATATTTTATGAAACTTCAGAAAATGTTATCAGAGATATTACAGAATATATCAGACTGATGTGTGCTGTCACTGTTTGGTCAGACAAGCCACTGTACAACTGTGCTAGCACGAATTTCCACAATACAGTGGTCTTAGCATGGCAAGCCACGTCTCACCATTTCTCACCTCCTTGCCGCTTGGTTAACTAGCTTGGTTAATCTTGGTTAATTTCACTATCCTCCACTATTGTGAGAGTCCCCTGTTGGTGTGGCTCTATGCATGACACCAGTATAGTTCCTGATGATCTCTTGAGCTCCACCGTGCTGAAACAAAGCTCCTACACATCCCCCGAGCCCCATGGGATCAGAACAGTATAGACATGTAGTCGCTTCCCTATTAGTGAAACTTATATACGTACCTCGGCTCAGTGCCTGCACACCCTACACACTTATTGCAGCCCTCTCTAGCGGCTTCATGGTTTGTAAGGTATGCTGTGGCTGGCCCAAGGCCTCCTACATATCTGAGGGCTCAGCTTGTATTCACCCATCCCTCCATAACTCCTTCAGGCCAATTGTACAACAGCTGCAAGGACTGACCCAGGGTCTCCTGTTGACCTTTTACATCAGAGCCCTCCATATACCCCTTTCCAATTACAAACTAAACAGAGCCTCAGCTAATGCCACCTTTCCGAAGACTTTCTAGAACACAGCTAAGTTGGCAGTGGCCCCAATAGCAGCAACACTTTACCTGCGTGTCCAATGTTAAAAATTTACTGCATGAGCAATTCTCAACAGCTCTTAACTCTGGCAAATCAAAACCAACTGTAACCGGAACACTCAAAGACACTTCTACTCAATGAGGGCTGTTTCTACGCCAAATGCCGTCTTTCTACACCTCAGCTGCTTCGGCATTAAAGCTGCTTAAAAATAAATAGGTTACAACAGTTTTTTATAATGAAAAAAAAAATCATTTTCTTCATACTCAGAAATGGCTGAAATGTTTTTTCTCCAGCTTTCAAATAAAAATTCAACTTCAGGCAGAGACCAGGAAAATTTTAGCTTGATAGGTGAATATCAACTGGAAGTTGGGGTTTAGAATAAAAGTGCTTAAGCAACCTTAACTATAGAGGTTGTTACCACTCCTGGTAATCTAATCTATCTACCTATTACAGTGAGATGTATTTACACACACATGCTTTAGCAATGTGTGTGTAAATATCTATCCATTTTGGCTGAAAACGTATTCCGTACAGATAAAATGGCAAAAAGAAAGATACACACTGCATCTCGGGTCTGGTTATAAGATTGCACTTACATCAGGAATAATGCGACTGAAGTCAATGGGTTAATGTCAGTTTAAGCTCAACATCAGCCTTCTAACATGTAAATGACTGTTTTCCCCTCATTTTGCTGTTTAGCAGCAATGTTGCATCTATGGGTTCAATGTGCATATAAACAAGTTGCAAAAACAGCAAGCAACTAAACCAAATGAACCCCTGAGGTCTGATCAGCAGCAGCTCAGGATTTATCATCCTGTTTTAAATTGGAACTGGGAGCACAGCATAGTCATTTTATTGATTGGATTAGAGGAAAATTGAGCTGGCTGATCTGTATGATGACATTATTGAGTTGTAGTTGCAGCTTTGACAGAAACCAAAGAGTTTTTTATTAGATTATTGCGGGGAAAAAAGGTAATGCAGAGGTGAGCAGGCATTGGTCTTGATGCCTTCGTGTTTAGAATCTGCAACTAGGGCCCACTGAATGCACAGGAGCACTCTGCCTTTCTTTTTAAATTCACCCACCTTTCTAAAACCAAACATACACGAGAGTAAATTGCCGAATTCCTCATTAGAAAGTGATCACGTCACTCTTGTTCCTTGTCCAAGGGAGAACATTTATGACCTTTAAAAAAAATCTTTAGAGATCAATATGCTGCCTGACAATTTTACTATAGCAAAGGTGCAGAAATTGTGGTGTGATATGACACCTACTGTCTAGCAGGGAGAATCACACTTCACATTACACTGGGATCTGAGTCGCATCGCTGATTTTTCCATTTGTTAAAACTAACTGTTTAAGAAGGAAAAAACTGACACTTTGTCCTGTGGGAGTGTGTGATAATAAGTTACTAATCTATTCTGGGCCCTCTGTTTTATAGGCATAGTGTGCATGTTTAAGTTCATGGTCTGGTTTTAAAACCGCAATGTTCTTTGATTCCGCTTATTTATGGCTGAGAGAAGAATGCCAGCAGCATACGCTCTAGTCAGCACAAGACAGCGGCCTACAGGTTATGTTTTTGATATGATAATATATTTTATTTATACGATGCCTGTCAGCAGAAGGATCGTCACATGAGATACAGCTGAAATGAAACCACAGCTGAAACGCTAGATCGAAAGGACTAGACCTAGTTCTCCGTTGACTTGCACCATGCAGTCACAGCCACATGGGAAGGAACACTGCATGGGTGTTGGGGTCATACCCATATGGTTCTGGTGTAACACAAGAATAGCAACACTTTATATGTGCTTTGCAGTGGTGGAAATGGCTAGTCATGGTGCAGGGCAATGGAGAATCAGGCTCCCTGTGGGGTTTTATTTTTATATTTTTAACATCCGTTTGAGGATCTCAAATCACTTGGAAAACATTCACTACTGTTCCTTACCCCCCTGTGGAGCAGCTAAGTGAACTAACGGACAGAGAGATTATATGACACGCTGGGTGAAATCCTGGCCCTATTGAAGTTCAATGGCAAAACTCCCGTTGACTTCAGTGGGGCCAGAATTTCATCCACTGGCTCATTGAAGACTAGAACCCAGGAATCTTGACTCCCAGCCCCCTTCTGCAATCGTCAGATCACACTCGCTGTCAAAACACAAAAGGAAAAAGCACCAGATCCTCAACTGGTAAAATCAACGGCGCTATGCTGATTTGCAATGGCTAAGGAGCTGTCCTTTAATTACATGTAATTAAAAGCCAGAGCACTTCTCAGCTCAGAAGGAATGGGACAGTCACCTAACATTAAGGCTCCAGACACAGCACAATTCACTCTATTTTTGTGTGTCCTCACCCCAGGGCTGAACACCAGCTGAGTATATTCTACAGGCCTGATGTTCACATGCAGTACTCATTGACTTTGTTTGGAGATGTGGACCCAGATCCTTACTGGTATTTAGGTGCCAATCTACCTCTACGTACCTAGTGGGAGGGATAGCTCAGTGGTTTGAGCATTCAGCTTTTCAGCTGCCCCAAGGGAACAAAAAAAAAAAAAAGGCCGCAGCTGAAGTGCTGAAGCAAAAAAAACCAAAACCCCAGCCGAAGTGCCGAAGCAAAAAAAAAATATTTAAAAATGGACGCTGCCAAAGTGCAGAAGCAAAAAAAAAACCCCAGCCGAAGTGCCCAAAGTGCCAAAGCAAAAAAAAACAACCCAAAAAACACGGCCGCCCCAGAATCCCTGGGTGCCGCCCCAGAATCCCTGGGCGCCACCCCAGGCACGCACTTTGCCGTCTGGTGCCTGGAGCCGGCCCTGCTGCTAAACTCAGGGTTGTGAGTTCAATCCTTGGGGGGGGGGGGGCATTTAGGGATCTGGGGCAAAAATCTGTCAGGGACAGTACTTGGTCCTGCTAGTGAAGGCAGGGGACTGGACTCAATGACCTTTCAGGGTCCTTCCAGTTCTATGAGATAGGTATATCTCCATATATTATTATTATTTAGATGTCAATGACATGACTATTTAGATACCAAAGCCGCTGCTCAGCTGCAGCCTAATTCCATAGGTGCCTAAGTCCCCAGGGCACCTAAGGACATGTCTACACTGCAGCTGGGAGTGAGCCTCACACGCTACTGGGACACGAGTTAGTGTGCTAAAAATAGCAGTGTGGACGTTGCTGCTCTGAAGCCTAGGGGTTTGGGTGGGCTTGAAAGGCCCCAAAGCAGGAGTCTCGGGCAGGAGAATGCCTATCTTGCTAGCAGGGCCAGAGTCTGCAGGTGTGCTCTGAGCACTCCTACAGAACTGATACCTGTCAGACCCACAGCAGGAGGGCTGGAGGCAAGCCTCCGGCAGGTGGGAGGGCCAGCAGAGTGCCAATAGAAGAGACAGCCAGGAGCACAGGGCAGCACAGGGCAAACGTGAGACATATTGACTGTGAGCAGGAGAAGGAAAGGGTTTTATGTTTTGGCTGCTAGGGCATGTGCTACCTAAGCAGCTGACCTGGCTTCAGCCCCTAACTCCAGGAGAGGGTCCGTGGCTGAGGATCCTGAGTGTAGGGAGGCACCTATATCTGGCCTTTCAACCAGGCGCACCTAGTCAGCTGCTTGGATGTTTAAACCCCTCTCCCTGGCATTTCACTCCTGGCTATTCTAGGTGGTTCCCTGCTCAGCTGGACAGCATCTGAAAATCCTTTCCTTTGCCTGGGCACCTAGCACTGGGCTGAAAATCCCACTGGGCATCAGGCCACCTAGGGATTAGGCTGAGAAAAGCAATGCCTGAGTACCTTTAAGGATCTGGGCCTGGGTGCTTAGCCGCTCTGAAAATCAGGCCCCTATAGTTTAGCTCAAGTCAACCATACACCATGAACAGTCATTATAAACAGACAATGGAATAATTCTCTCTTGCAGGACAGGTCCCTGGTCAGTCTTTACTTACCACTGCTGTGAATATGAGAGCATGTTTCTTTCTTTGGCTTGGGGACAAATTCTAAGAGCCTCCTCCAATGCCTACTTTATAGTCACTGGAAAGACTGGGCCCTTAATGACAATGCTGATGTAATAGGTCCTTGCACAGATAGTGGTGATGAAGCTAATAATGAGTAGTAGGGTGGAAGTAATAAAAGAAAAAATTAGGCTGAATATCAGAAGAAATTGCTTATTGGTGAGATTTCTTAGATCATGGAATAGTCCTATTAAAGTGTCACTGCTTGATTTTTTTTTTAAAATGAGCCTGGGCAAAACACAGAAAGTATACCACAATTCTGCACTGGCCAGGGGACTGAACCCTATTCTGTTCTTGTACTGTTTGGACTGAACTACTGAATAGATCTTTAAATGTTCAAGGTTTGTAAAAAAGGTTTTAGATCCTCAGATGAAAAATACTGCATAAATATATTTTATTGGACCAACTTCTGTTCTGTTTTCACCAACAGAAGATGGTCCAATAAAAGATATCACCTTATCTACTTTCTCTCTCATATCTTGGAACCAACAAGGTTACAACAACACTGCAAGCATTATTTTATCCATCTATCTGCTATGATTTTATATTGTTTCTTCGAAGTTGTTTTTAACATGCATCTTGCACACTCTCCAATACTGTATTAGCAGTGAAAACATTCAGAAAAAATCCCTTTTAGCTTATAGGCAACTCTACTGCTTCAAGTTGTACTGGATATCAATGACAGTAAATCTAAACCTATAGCCTTCCTTTACACTATACTAGTTTAGCTACAGAAGAATCTCAGAGTTAGGAACACCAGAGTTATGAACTGACCTGTCAACCACACACCTCATTTGGAACCGGAAGTACACAATCAGGCAGCAGCAGAGACCAAACCCCCCCTCCCCCCCCCCGCCCCCACACAAATACAGTACAGTACTGTGTTAAATGTAAACTACTAAAAAAAATTAAGGAAAAGTTACAAAAAAAGATTTGACAAGGTAAGGAAACTGTTTCAGTGCTTGTTTCATTTAAATTAAGATGGTTAAAAGCAGCATTTTTCTTCGGCATAGTAAAGTTTCAAAGCTGTATTAAGTAAATGTTTAGTTGTAAACTTTCAAAAGAACAACCATAACATTTTGTTTCGTGTTATGAACATTTCAGTTATGAACAACCTCCATTCCTGAGGTGTTCTTAACTCCATTCCTGAGGTTCTACTGTACTTATATTCAGCTATAGCATGTGCACTTTGAGAAGTGTTTCCTTTTTGCTTCTGAAAAAGTGATAGTAGTGGCATTGTTGTGGGTTGGGAAGGCATTAACTAGCGATACATTAGCGTGTGACAGGCTGGTGAGCTAGATAGCATTTCAGTAATAGTGACAGTGGAGATGCCAAAGGGCTCTTTTTATATTTCAGTAGTTAATTTAACCATGATGTTCTTTTACTGGCTCATTGATTTTTTGTTTTTGGGAAAGATGAGTCATTTGATGCCTGCTCTTGCAAACCCTTACTCTGTTATGAGCAGGGGCTACTTATGTGAGTAATCCCACTGGCTTCAGGATTACTAACAAGAGTATGTTCACAAGATCAGGCACTGGTTAGCTGTAAATAAAAAGATCAGCTAGTTTCCCCTCACCAGTCATTAGATTTTGTGCATGTTAAAACACTTGATCAGATTGCAGTGGTATCAGCTGGAAAAGCCATGAGATCATGATTTTCTAGATGGGATTTAGAGGTAAAAGTTTAAATTGCCTAAGTGACTCCTAACTTAAGGCCTATTTTTAAAGGTAAAAGAACAAGGGGAGTTAGGTGTCTAAGTGCCATGTTAGATGTCTAAGTCCAACATTCAGGTGTTAATGAAATTTTCAAAATCCCTGTTTAGCTGTTGTCCATTTCTGTAGTCATCTAAATCCCTATGGCAACTAAATTTCCACTGGTGGGCGTGTGCAAAACCACATAAATTCTCATACCACTAAGTAGCTTGGCAACCTCGCTCACGCCTAAGCCCTGGCAGGATTTTCCAACTAGGTATTCCCCCACCTATCTCGCCTGCAAAGTCCGATCTGGTAGGCATGCTTAGAACACGCCTAGAGGATCAGAGCTTGCACAAATGATAGCTGAGGGTGGGCCTGCATGTGTGCCACAACACCCAGTAGCTCACTGGTTAGTGTACTCAGAGGAGATGGGGGGAGACCTATTTGTAAATCCCACTCTCCCTGATTTGGTACAGGGACTTGGGTCTCCCATATCCTGGATGGGTAGTCTAACCCACTGAGCTATTTGGTATGGGGAGGGGGTGTGTGTGTCTCTTTCTTTCTGGTTCTCCATGCAAAAAATCTGGGTTTCATCTGCTATGGCATGGGCTGACCTGGTTTAGGCACCAAACTCCAGGAGAAGGTTTATGGCTCAGAATCCAGGGTGGAGGGAGACTCAGGCCCAAATCAGTGGGACTTAGCCCCACCCCTTTCCTTTATGTTTGACTCCTGGCTATCTTAGGCAGGTCCCTGCTGAGATTGCTGGCTTCCAGAGAACCTCTTTCTTAGGTCCTAACTCTCTTCATGCAATGCATAGGGCACCGGGGTGTCTAATTTGGGACTGAGAATTTCAGTAGTCAGCAGGGTGCCTGGGTTAGGTGTTGCAGCACCCAAGTAACTTTGTGAATCCAGCCCTAAGAGCCTAAATTAATTTTGAAAATAGAACTTAGACTTCTAAGTCACTGAGACGCTTTTGAAATTTTACCCCAGGTCTGTATAGCTTTACATTTGTTAAGTGTTTTTCTCATTTTGGGATGCAATATCATCGGATAGTGCATTGAAACAAAATCCTAGGTCTGTACCTTCAGTGGGCTAGGCTGCCAAACATTGCATCCACCATTTGCTAAATGAAGAAAATGACTAAGTATTCATGGGGTGACTTTGTTCTGCTGAAAGATTTTTGGCAGACTGACACAAACTGAAAGTCTGCTGTGAGCAGATTTCCTCCTACTATTTTTGATTTCATGCAAATAAGACTTGCAGGATGCCAGCCGATCTCTACTTGTGACTGATATATTTAGCATTGACAATCCCACATGGCATTTATATTTGAAAACCCTAATTTAATTGTATTCATGGGGCAATCATAAAGAGCAAGATCTTGTTCCAATCCTATTTCTTATCCCTCCCCTCCCAACCCCCCCCAATTCTGTTCCAGAAAGCTGAGCTGTTTTGTTTTGAACATGGATGTTTGGAAAATCCACAG
Source organism: Macrochelys suwanniensis (assembly GCA_033296515.1). Taxonomy (NCBI): domain Eukaryota; kingdom Metazoa; phylum Chordata; order Testudines; family Chelydridae; genus Macrochelys; species Macrochelys suwanniensis. The sequence continues at coordinate 236,509,108 of CM065776.1, read as the reverse complement.
CAGACCGCAAGATATCACAAAAAACACAAGTAGCTAACAAGACACCATCATTTTATCTTTCACTCTCCAGTTCAGACACATGCAACTTCCTGTAAAAGAATTCTGGATAGGTTAGTCAAACAAGCATTTCCTGTCTTCCAAGACGAGGGAAACAGAGACTTCAAAGTACAAGATGCAAATGAAATGACATCAAGTCAACTTTGGGGCATGTGGAGATGCGTTGCATTCATCTTGGCCAATGACCCCCAACATGTACAACGATACAAACAACAGAGGATGAGGAATAAGCAGTTTTTTGGACAGCAAGAGAGCACCATAAGCATCAGGCTCTGGGGGGAGTTTCTTCACCCAACAAATTCCGGTGGGATGGAGGCTCCTGTAAGTACCTTGTAGATGCCCATCCTGGACCTTTCCACCTGTCTCCCTCCAACCCACAAACCATCCTCTGCTAGCTTTACAACCACTCTTCAGCACGCACTACGCTTTCACATTCAGCAGAAGACAAGCAGACCTGATTACAAAGGCTAGATTCACAAAGGGGATTTAGGCACCTAACTGCCACTTTAGGTGCCTAAGCTTAAGATTTAGGTGCCACTGGTATTCACAAAACTACCTCTCCCCTCATTACTTCTTACTATCTCAGACAGCTGCCTGCTCACCATGCTGGCTCCTGTGAATCCCCTTTTTAGGTGCCTAACTCTCCCCAGTCATTGTACAGGGACTCTGGGCACCTAATTTGGGGTTGAATTCCACTAGGCAGCAGGGCCCCTAAAGGTTAGGTGTTGCAGCACTCACAGTTGCAGTGCCCAAGTCCCCATTTGAATGTCAGGTTCTGTCACTCACATTCACATGGAGTAGCCCTGCAGTTTATGGGTAAAGCCTACTGATTTCAATGAGACCCTCATCAAGTATGGATCTATTCAGTAAGGGTGATAGAATCTAGCCCACAGGCAGTGGCATTGGAACAATTTGTATAGTGGGGGGTGCTGAAAGCCATTGAACAGAACAGCAAACCCTGTATATGATGGAAACCACTTCAAGCCAGAGGATGCTGCCGCACCCCCAGCACTTCTAGTTCCAGCATCTCTATTCATAGGTATTAGCTACCTTCTGCATTCCTGCTCAGTATAACTGAAGTTGGCTGGATCTGATAACCGCAGAGCAGTAGTCATGCTCTGTGACTGACTCCCAATGGGACAAGAAGTGGGAAAGGGTGAACAATACCAGTACATCATGCCTAAGCTCTCCCTACACCATCTCCTCTATTCTCGGCTCTGTGCCATGTTCCACAATTCCTAATGCGCTTGTGGACAGAAAGAAGCAGAACTCATTACCATGTGCCATGCCAGATCAAGTTTCTATATAACATGTCACTTCTAGCTGGTTTGAGGAAAAAACAGTATTCAGCTCTTGGCTGTTGAGATGCACTCATCATCCTAATTGATGTTATCAGAGATATTAATGTGCTGTGAAAATATGATAGTAGTCTGAGTACTTCCAAAAAGATAAAAATTCAGAGAGGGCTCTAGATCTCAGATCGTTGCTGAGACCATCCAACACCGTATCACTCCTAGTAGCGTAGCCGGGGGGGAGCAGGGGGAGCAGCCGCTCCCCCTTGAGCAGAAGCGGCAGAAGCGGTGCCTTTTTTTAGCAGCACTAAAAAAAGGCACCGCTTCTTACACTCTTCGGTGGCATTTCGGCGGCGGGTACCACCGAAGACCCGGAGTGAGCCGCCGAAGTGCCGCCGAAGACCCGGAGCGCCGCCGGGTGAGTACAGGGGGAGGTGCCTTTTTATAGCGCTGCTCCGCCTGCGCTCCAGACCTGGCTGCACTACTGATCACTCCTCAGGGGGCTAGTAATTAATTTAGTACCTATTCCCATGTATTGTACATAATTCAGTGTATCAAACATGGATGCACTACCTTTGGTGGGTAATGTAGGCACCGCCAAACAATAGGTACCAGATGCAAATAGGAGAAGACAAGTACCTTCAAATATTAGGGTGTCAATCTACTGCTTTTCCTAGATCTGTGGAAGGTAATGGCCTTAATTTTTATCAATAGGTACTAGCTAAAAGATATGTCTAGAAAATAGAAGACTGGAGAGTAGCAAATCTTTCTGAGACTATTGCAGACTGAACCAACCCTGATCTCAGAATGGGAGAGTCACAGGACAAGGACTCTACCGTCACCTGCTCCACACAAAGGCACTCAGAGCACAGAGCACAGGGCTCCCAAATATTGTCTGATTCATTTGTGCTCAATTTAGTCAGTGCACAAGCAGTGCTGGGTGGTGGCTAAGAGAGGGCACCATGCCCATTAAAGAATCAACAGATGCTGAGGGAGCTGCCTTAATTTTAACTGCTATAGCTTAATGAAGGCTTGCACTGGCAATAAAAGCAGCAACATTGGCTGCTAGATGATCCCTATTATGAATCGGTTTCCTACTTCCTACTACAGAGTATACTGCCTTGGAGTTTATTGCAGAAGCTCTTGATAGTGCTGAGAACCCTCCCTTTCAATGGGTTCCCAAAAGCACAGATTCCAATGAATTCGCAGGAGGCCGGCATCTGCTCACATTGCTGGAGAAGGGATTATTTGGGGACAGAAACCCACAGGTATGGAAATCTCATTGCATGGACCCTGACGATGAGGCAGGTAGGTGCCCCCATAGTGGTGCTTGTATAACACAGTCATTCTGCTATCAAGTTGGCTTCACAGTCAGGTGTCCACCAGAGTTCCATTGCCGTGCTACTGTTGCGTGACTTCATCTGAGGACTGGTTTGTTTCCCAGCTACAAGCTATAGCTGGGTCCCATGGAAGTCATCCGTGCCGTGGCCGCATAATCAGGCCAATGGAAAGCTAGATGCTGAATGCAGGGTTTCAGTGATTGACAACGTTGTTGGTACAAAGAAAAGTGCAAACAATCCATGATCAAACTGTTTATGCCTGGGAGCTGAATAGAATGTTTTAATGGTGGTTTCATAATTTATGGAGTAATTCTCTCTCCTAGATGAGTGGCATCAGCCTAAAGCAGTAACTCAGGGCTATGATATTGGGGCCAAAGGCCTCACTGAGTTTTTTCTTTTCATTCTAGCTTTTATTTTTATTCCTTCCTTAAGCTGCTGACATCAAAGAGGGAAAGGCAAGTGGGTGGCCCATCCCAAGGCTGGTACTAATTACTACAATTAAGGAGCTTCATACAAATACACTCAGCATTCAGTACAGCATCCAGTATTATGCTATGTAGCTTTACTTAACAAATGTAAATGTGGGTTAGTCTAAAAATGTTTGAACTGACTTTTATGAGAAACATTTTATAACCGTTTAGTTCAAAGGCTTCAGGGGTTTAAGAACTCCCAGGAGCTGGGGGAAAAAATCATACTAGACCCATCACTTTCACTCCTTCTAGCATTCCATCTCTTTTGGGCCACCGTTATGCAAGTCTAACTCCTTTTATAGTCAATTGCATTTACAACACTACTGAGAAAATTTCGACATATAAGGCCACCGCTCTTTCACTTTCTGTTTCTTTGATGTAGCGGCTCTACCAATTTTGCCGCCCCAAGCAGTTGGCGCTGAATTGCTGTGGCCGCGGCCAGAGCGACGGAGCTGCCACAGAATTGCCGCGGCGGGACACGGACTGCCACCCCATGCTGGATGCCGCCCCAAGCACCAGCTTGGAAAGCTAGTGCCTGGAGCCGACTCTGGATGTAGATTGTATCTTTCTATGTTGACATTCAATGTATTTACAAGAATCATGCCACTTGCTTTCAACTATGCCCACTAGTTCATAAGCTGCATCCAACAGTATCACTTCTAGTGCCTGCTGCTTATTTTCCATGCTACCTGCATTCCTGTGTAGACACTTCAGTGTATTACTATTATTTTATCTTCTGTTTTGGAACTACTCCAACTTCTGCCTTATTTATAGGATGGAGGTATATGTCTGATTATTTGAATCAGGTGAAAAGTCCTCCTCTTTCCTTCCTATTGAATTTAAAGCTCCTTTAACAAACTCCGCCAATTTTGAACCCAGGAAGCTGGCACCCCTTTCTGTTTTGCCTAGGGTGACCAGATATCCCGTTTTTAAAGGGACAGTCCCGTTTTTTAGGACTTTTTCTAATATAGGCACCTATTACCCCTCCACCCCCTGTCCCGTTTTTTCACAGTTGCTATCTGGTCACCCTAGTTTTGCCCGAATCCATCTATTCCAAACAGACTCTCACCCTAAAAGCCATTACAGTTTTGTTTTCTCTCTCTTAGAAATGCAAATCCCTCCCCCACCATCAACTGACACACTGCCTTTTCTATAGGGATATGCAATAATATGTGCAAGTCCTTTGAGAACTGAAGGTTTGCTGCTGGATATAAAGTCTGTCTATTACAAGTCAATTTGAAATACAGATACAGTTTATTCAGAGGCTCTCCATAAAGATTTATTGAGCTATGTTTCAGACATAATTCAGAGATAACCTTCTGGAGGCCCAAGGAGGGATGAGTTGACCTTTCCAGAGCACAAATACTGCTTTCCATTTCTGTATGGAGAAGATAGGTATGTTTGCCACTTGGACGTCAAGTGCAAGCAGCCCCGCCAGCTGAATATCTTTTTGAGATCAAGACAGTCTTTGATTTCTGTTGCTGTTTCTTCAGAAAGTCTCTGGAATAATAACACTTTTGTATTTTCTTCCACAGATCCCTAAGTGTTGTGCTGCATTGATTAATTAAATCTCACAAGACCCATCCTCACAACCTGAGTCTGCCACTACACCCAAGCTGTTACCAAATTCTGTTACTTCTTCACATACAACCCTCTCTAAAACGTATCCTTTCTCCTGCATGTGGTTAAGGCCCAGATCCTCAAAGTTATTTAGTCACCTAACTTCCATTGAAATGAATGGGATTTAGGTGTCTCAATGCTTTTGGGGGTCTGGGCCTTGGTCACGCTCTGGCCATCTCTCACCTACGCTACTGCAACATCCTCCTCATTTCCACCTAACTCTGTTTCAAATGCCTCTGTGAAAATCATTTTCCTCACCAGCTGCACTGACCACATCACTCATCTCCTTGGATTCCTTCTCCGTTTCCCTCTTGCCTTCTGTATCAAGTTCAAGCTACTTGTCTTTCCCTTCAAGGCTCTTTAGAACTCTGTTCTGACCTACATCACTGACTGCAGTGTTTTCTATTCCCATTTTGCCTGCCAGCCTGTGTAGTTTAAGCACTCTCTTTGTCACCTCTTCCACTCTTGGCTCCATGCTGCCCAAACACCTGGAATGTCTTCCCGATCGCAATGCAGCATGCTGTCCACCCCGACCTTTCAAATCCAAAACCATACTTCCTCAGTGCAGCTCATCAGTCTTAACACGCTTGAGGCAACACTTCTAGTCACTCAAAAGCTAAACATGGCCTGCACTGCTGCTCTGTAATGATTTCATATCCTGGTCAATCAGTAAACTGCGTGTCTGTATCTGTTGTTTATTGTTTTTGAGCCCCTGGAGGTAAAGGCCTTGTGTTCTTCATGTTCTGTGCCACTGAGCACATCTGCAATGATTAACAAATAATATAAGTAAGAGGCCTGCAATAAAATTAAGTATTATCATTATCCTTCTTTTACAGATGAGATTTCATGTCTCACACGAGGCATCCGAGTCCACGCATCGAGAGAATGAAGATTGGTGGCTCCTCAGAATTCTCCACTATCCTGGGATAATTCTGTTCTCTCCTTATTCACCAGCTTTTCTCCTGACCTTCAAACTTCTCCCCATAATTGGCCCCAGCTTCTCCTGCCAAGCTTCAGCAGCCCCATTCCTATGAATAGGAAGGAGAACAAAAGACAATTGGCACCGTATATGCTCTCCAAGGAAGAGCAGATGGTCCTAGAAATTCTGCTGGCCTTTTGTTAAGCAGGGCAGGTGATAAAGCAGGACCCTCAGCATCTCATCGGAGTTTGGGTCATGGCACTGCCAGTGGAGCAGCCAAGAGAGGTGCTTGCTGCCACCAGGAAAGACTTTCATCACAACTGGGGGAGTGGGGCTGAGATGGCTGCAGCAGTTGGGAAGAAACTGCTGAGGATAATAGATTAGGCGGGGAGAGGAAATTCATTGCATCTGGGGAAGGGAAAGGAGACGGAAAAGACAGCTGATGAATCTGGTGAAAGAAGACAAAAGAGATCTGATAAATATGAAACGGAAGACCAGAGAATTGATGAGATTGTGATGATTTAGATGTGGGGTTCTGTGTAGATGTGCAGAGGTGCATGGGTTGGTATGTGTTGGGCAGAGTGAGTGTATGTTCAGGGGTGCTGTATGTGTGTGTGTTAAGGGAGAGAATGGCAGGTTTGTGTCTGCGGGAGTGTGTGACGCTCCAGAGGGCTGTTGATATATGCATGAAGGCCTGGGTATATGGGGGTGGAGTGGGAGTGGGTTTTTTTGGGCAATTTTGCAGGGATGTGGTGAGATATCACAATCATGTTTCAAGGCCAAATCCACAGCTGTTGAAAATCAGCACTACTCCATTCATTTCCATAGAGCTGTACCAATTCCCCAGCTGACAATCTGGCCCTCAATTCCTAATTACGGCCTGGTGCGGCTAACACTCGTGGGCACAGTACTTATGACCACGATGTCAACGGGCTATGCACGGGGGTAAACACGGCACCCAGCAATGTTAGCAAGATCAAGTGCTACGTTTGTGCACATGCTGAAGATTGTTTTGCAAATGTGGAAACATGTACTTCAGGTATTTAATGTGATGTCCCTTTAACCGCAGTATAGATTTACAGGCAACCCTTGTCAATACGGCCTTTACAAGTGAAGAGCTTGATTGCACTTGGGTATATAATTCAAAGGTACAAAAATTCAGTCCCAAATTGCTTCAAGATGCCTCTGTACAAAAGGTGCTCTGTCCATGCTTTACCCTTCGCTGCTGTGCTACGGGAAGTGCTTGTTTGGTTTCTCACTGAATAGTACAATTTTTTTACTCTTATAATCCCCCTGTGCAAGTGTTCAGTGCGCACTTTGAGGCTGCAGATTATGCACCTTCACAGTGTTATGCATGCTTGTGTTTAGCTCACTGTGGCATGGCTTGTAAGTTATGCAAAGAGAAACTTCCAGCTGAGACAAGCATAGCAACACTCCTACTGGCCTGGGCGCCGGCTCCTTTTAGGTACCCCTCATACAATTGCTGGCTTTGAGCTCCAAGTTTGAGCCTTGCCTCTTTGGTAATGTGAATGCGTACTCTCTGCCTAGTCTAGCTACTGAATGAGGGTCTCGTCTAAATTGGTGAAGCTTGCTTTTAGGGGCTAGATTCACAAGTGGGACTTAGTTCACTAACTAGCACTTCAGTTGCCCAAGTCCAACATTTAGGCATTACTGGCATTCATTCACAAAACCCCAACTTAGCTGCCACCTAACCCTGTAGGCAATGAAATTTCCTAGGTGCCTAAGTTTTCGCAGGTAAAGTAGCTTAACTGCCTAAATTTCTATTGCTGGGTACATACACAGCTCCCTCCATCCTGAAACTTCTGAGCAGCTTGGAGTCCAACTCATGCCTAAGCCCCAGCAGGATTCACAGAGTAGGGTCTCTCTGTGGGGCCCAATACAGTAGAGGCCACTTTAGAGAAGGTCTACTGGATCAGGCCTTGCACAAAACATAGCTGGAGTCCCCTTTTAACCAATAGGTGGGGCACTCACCCAGGATGACGGAGACCTGGTTCAAATCCCCACTCTACCTGGTGTAAAGTAAGGACCTGAGACCAACTCGCACACCTCCCAACTGAGTGCCCTAACCGCTTGGCTCCAGGGTACTCTGGAGTGGGTCTCTTTGAGTCTCTCCTGTAGAAGTTGTTACCTTTTGCATGAAATACTTAACAGTTCATTGGCACAGGGACTGAAACCTAGGTTTCCATCTCCAAGCTAAGTGTTCTTCTCCCCAGGCTATAGAGTCAATCACTCTACTTCTCTTTGTCTCCCCTCCCTCTATCCCTCAATGAATAACATCCTTGAGCTCTGTTGGACCCAGAAGGGATGAAAATTCCAGAACCAAGGGCTCTTCATTCAAAATGCCTTGGTAGGGTGACCAGATGTCCTGATTTTATAGGGACAGTCCCGATATTTGGGGATTTTTCTTATATAGGCTCCTATTACCCCCACCCTCATCCTGATTTTTCACACTTGCTGGTCACCCTATGCCCTGGTAGCAAGCCCTGCTTTGTTAACCTAGGGGGCACTAGCTGGAGCACATCTGCTGATCTCAGATGCTGTGGTATCGTGCAAGCAGAGACAGCTTCTAAGGTACACATGATCCAGCCCATAAAGGACATTTTCCATTAGTGTTTTCTCTTTATGGCAAATATCTGTAAATAAATATTAAAACTTATAGAGTGAAATCATGGCACCACTGATGTCCAAGGGAGTTTTGAAATTGATTTCAATGGGGCTAGGATTTCACCCATTTCATACAAGCTAGTCTCTTTTGACCTGCATGATAAAAGCCAGAGAGTAGCTGCAATCTGCCATCTGGTAAGAGATGCTGAATGTATATAAAATCACAAACTTCCAAGACTTACAGTCTTAAACATTGGTCTTATGCAGTAGAAGAGAAGGTGATTTAAAATCTGTATGTGTAGGCTCTAAGTGCGAAGGACTGGCTCTACATAGAAAATGGGTTTGGGACATACTGAGATTGATGGCTTTGTGAGGATGACAGCAAAGTTAATAGCTGGTACGAGGCAGATGACAAACTCCATTTTAAATTTAAAAGTAAACTGTATTGCTGAGAGCATCATACTGACCACTGCTGAAGCTAATTTCTATCTGGAAATGACTATGGGAATCTGAATAGACAAAGATGTACATTGCAGAATGCTTGGGAAATGTACTTAACTGCTTTGTATCTACATTTTTTCCATGCTTTAAAAACAACAGTTTAATGATTAGCAGGGGTGGCTGTCCTTGAACCTTTATCCATGAAGGGTAAAGGTTAGTCACTCCACTGAGAGCACAGATCTGTTTATCGTCTCTGTATTTTCTTTCCGCTTAAGATACAGAAGTTGTATAAGATGTGCAAAGAATAGAAAGTGAAAACAGTGCAACATGGGCCTCACCCAAAACCATGGAGCTGATGAATTTCTACCCTCTGGGGTAGTTCCACTCCAGGGTCAGATCTGAACACTGTAGCCAGCTCCTGAGTCCTGACTACATAAAAAGCTGAATCCAAAGATCCAAATGCTTCTGAGCCTTGGAAATGGTTCAATCAGGATCTGAACAGTTGCACGCATCTCTGCATAAACTGAAAGACTCTTACATATTCAGATAAAAACTGACAAATATAAATATTTAAAACAAAACGATAACAACAAAACCTTTGTTCCAAATGCATGCTTTAGGTCCTTGCATCAGGGTAGATGTATGATGGCCCTCCAGCTTTACTGCTTCTTCTCCACCCCTGTGTCACCATCTCCTCTTGTTCACTCTCCTATGTTCTAAAACTCCTTGGCGCAGATAAATTCCTCATTATCTGTGTTGTACAGCCCCATGTACATAAATGGAAATATTTTTACCAAATAACTGTAAGGGGAACGCAGGATTGACTAATTAATGTACATCCCTTCCTCTGTTGATGTGTTTGTAAAGTACCTCTTATTTTTTTAACCAGAGACTAATTTTAAAACAAATCTGAACTTTTACAGCTGATGGCACAATCAATTCCAGGAACAAATGTTTATGCATTAAATCAGGAAGTTAAATAGCTAAATCAATTCAGGGCTAGATTCTGCTACCTCTACTCCTGTAGAGTGTTATTTGTGTTGTGGTAGCATTAGGGAGGCCCATCAGGGAACACTGTGTGAGGTGCTGTCCAAACACAACAAATAATATGAGCAGTGCCTTACTGCATAATTTGAAACACCGCAGAATTTCCAGAAAGTCACAGGTTTGATTATATGTCACTTTATGACCGATTTTGGATAAACTTACTTTTATGGTGTTATTTTATACCACTGAAGAATTTATTGTCCTTGTATTTGCTTGTTATGGGGTTATGAAAGCTGTCCTAGTCCAAATCTTGAATGTAAAGATCATACTCTCTTTGAGTTAATTTGCTACAGTCCCACTTCTGCACTAGCTCTGTGCTCAGATCTGGTTAACCTTACTTAAATTGTTGTAAGCCTCCGTGGCTTCAATTGGCTGTAAAATAAAGAGATTAACTATCTTTGCCTTAATTGGCTTGAATCTGATTATCATTTTGGTATGGGGCTCTTCATTTTTATAAACCCTAAGCAACTAAATGATAAGAGAACCTACAATTGATGCAATCTTATGTAAACACATGTAAAAAACATCTTCTCTTTTGGGAAAGTGGTCTATTTCCATCCTTATTTCTGGTTTCTGTGACTGCAGGAGGGCATTTAAGATGTGAAACTATTTTATTTTGCTGAAACTATTTTTTGAAACTATTCAAAACCTTTTCAACAAAGTTCCAATTTCCTAGAAAGTAATTAAAACCTCCCACGTTGAACAAAAATATATGTAACATATGAATGCTATGCAAGCAGCATGTTTTATGTGATCGTATTTTAACTCAAATATAAAAGCAGCCCTTTTCATGTTACAGTACATACACACATACACCATCCATTAAAAAAAAATCCCAACTATGTAAAGGAACAAACATATCCTTACTACCTGGGCTGTGTAAAAATCTTACATTGCAAGGTACGTGAGTGTTACAGCTTCCTTTTTATGGGGAAAAAAAAAAAAAAAGCATTTGCTTCTCAAGTTTCAAATGAGTAAATAGCTTCATAGGATCCTCCAGTTAGTCAACTGACACCAGCTGCTACTGTGACTTTGTAGAAAGATCACAGGATGATTCTTCATCACTAGGGAATGAAAAATAAAGACATGCTGCTTCTACATCCTGTATTTCCTCTTCTTCTTCACTTCACTTTAAATCCAAACTCCAGGAAAGCACTTTAAGCTAAGGAATAATTCTGCAACAAATCTTTACACAAAAGAAGCCAGGGAAGCTTGTTTAACACCGGCAGGTGTTGCCTGGTTTAGATGCTCTGAAGAACTAATGGTCTAACAAATAATCATGACACACAAATGTCATTATAGTCAGAGAAATTAAAGACGGGAAAGACAAGTTAGCTCAGTTAACATAATCTTTCTGCTAATGCAAGATACTTGTCTACAACATATTTAGGTAGTCTTTTGTGCCATTTAGTTTTACATGTCCCAAACACCTTGTAGGGCTTCTACCACACACTTTAGGAGATTAATATTGTATATTTCACTAACAGAAAGGTCTTTCTTGGTATTCAGCCTAAATTTCACCTCTTACTTTCTTTCCATTACTCTGCTATAACCCCCAGGAACCACTCTAAATAATAATTCTCCATCATTGGTGTACACCATCAATATTTGAAGATTTGTGTCATGTTCTCTCTTCTCCAAACTATATTATTTAGCTCTTCTAATTCTTCCTCATACATTAATTCCACTAAGAATTTTTGTTCTTCTCCTTTGACCTCCATCTAATTTGGCCCTAACTTGCTGCCACTGGGTGCCCCCCTATGAATGCAGTATTTCAGGTGGAATTACGTCAGGGCCCTGCAGAGTGGGCCTATTGCTCAGGATTCTAACATGTCATCTTTGGATGTGTACCCCAAAATTGCAGCGGACTTTTTTGCACCCATATCACTCCAATCTCAGGTCTAATCTGTTGTTTATTACGACTCCTATGTCTCTCTTGGCATTACTGTTCCCCAAGATGCTTTTTAACTGTCTGTATTTCAGTTTATTTCTCAACTGTTTCTTTGTATTATTTCTCTATCCTCATTACTGTTTGCAAGCTCCACCCACTTTATCTGCAAGTTTCATTAATGGGCTGTTTTTACTCCCCCTCCTATTATTAGTGAAAATGCTAAATAAAACCACATCTAACACTGATCTCTGCATGATACAATTACATATCTTCCCCATTTTGATTTTTTGACATTTGTCATTATTCTTTGTTTACAGTCCTTCAGGCAATTTTCAAGCCACGTCTTCCTGTCCAAGCCAATTTGAATTAATTTTTCAAGTAATGTTTCATGTGATAGTATTCATTTCTTTACAATAAAATCAAAATAAGTTCACATGTACAGTAATTCTATATTGTGACGGGGCAAGGCCAGATGGCTATAGGAAAGTGGTGAGGAACCAGTATGTTCCTATTGGGATCCGGGAAGTGGGGCGGGCGAAGCCCGCCCACTGCTAAAGGATCCCCCCCTTCAGCCTAAGGGGAGGGATCCACAGGACCTGGATGCCAAGTGATTCCGGGGGACAAAAAATGAAAAAACAGGAACGGGAGTGCGGTCAAAGGGTCAAACAAAGCGAACCAGATGGGGACACCGAGCAGAGAACCCCGGACAGCGCCCACTGCTCCTCAAAGGTGTCGAGGGAGCCAGTGGACGCTGCCCAGAGGAACTCTGCCCGGATGCGTGAATGAATAGGGGATCGAAAATAGGCCCCACAGTCACAGGAGCCTCCATCGGCCAACCTCCCCACCCTGGTTTTGTAGATGGCCAGTTTAGCTAGGGCCAGGAGGAGGTTGACCAGGAGGTCCCGTGACTTTGTGGGGCCGCGGATTGGAAGTGCATAAATAAAAAGGTGAGGGGAAAAGTGCAACCAAAACCTCAACAAAATGTCTAAGAGGAGCCGGAACAGGGGCTGCAGCCTGGCGCACTCCAGATAAATGTGCGCCAGGGTCTCCCTCACACCGCAAAAGGGACATGTGTCGGGGATTGGGGTGAACCGCACCAAGTACACGCCCGTGCTCACGGCTCCGTGAAGGAGCCGCCAACTGACATCCCCGGCGGGCCTTGGGACTAAGGAGGAGAAAAGGCTGGCCCACCGGGGCTTCTCACCCTCTAGAGGTGGCAGGAGGTCCCGCCATTTCGTATCGGGGCGGGACGTGAGGGTGAGGAGATGAAGGGTGTGGAGCACGAGCGTGTATAGATGTTTCCTTGGCGCGGTCTGGAAGCGGACCGGCTGCAGTTCGTGCAGCCGGCTCACCGTGAAGGGACAGGGGACCCGGTTGGGTCCACGGGGTAGGGGCCCAATAAAAAGGTCCGGAGGGCTTAGGGTGAAGGGAGGGCGGGGCGTACCCTCTCGCAGGACCCGGTTGAGGTAAACCCGAGCAGCAGGCGGCAAAGCAGCCTTCACCTCCTGAAGTACGCGCCGGGGAGTACGAGGTCTGGAGAGCCCCATGCGCTGAGCAAGCGTCAGGGGATCCAGCCAATCTCCCCGGTCGTAGTCCAGGAGGTCTCCGACCCTAGTGACTTCTGCCAGGACCAACCTCTGGCGCACCGAGGGGGACTCCGCCACCTGCACACGGAGCTGGGGGTTGTGTAGCAGGGGCTCCGCGAGGAGATCTGCCCCCTCGGTGGCCGCCACGGACCTGGTCGCTGAGAATAGCTTCCAGGTCCGGAGGAGGTCCTGGTAGAAGACCGGCAGCCCGTAGAGGTCTCGCGGAAGACCTCTCGGATGGAGATAAAGGAGCTGCCGGTCATATCGGAGCCCTCGGAAACGGCGCAGGAAGGCGTGCGCCAATACGCTCCACGCCGGACTACCTGCACCATAAAGGAGTCTCTGCAGGGCCTGGAGACGGAAGACATAGACCTGAGTGTGTGGACACTTCAGGCCCTGCCCACCCTCCTCCAGAGGAAGATGGAGAACCCCTGCAGAGACCCAGTGCAGTCCTGACCAAAAGAACTCCAGAATCGACGTCCAGAGGTTGGCCAGGAAACCCGGGGCCGGGACCAGGGTGTTGAGCCGGTACCAGAGCATGGACAGGACTAATTGATTGATTACCAGTGCTCTCCCTTGAAAGGAGAGGCACCGGAGTAGTCCTGTCCATCTCCGGATCCGCTCTATCACCCTGCCCTCTAAACCTTGCCAGTTCTCCGGCGGGGATGGATGCGTGGCAGAAAGGTAAATGCCGAGATAGAGCAGCGGACCCGCACTCCACCTGATGGCCTGAAGCGGGGGTGGGAGAGAGCTCGCCTGCCACCCGTCCCCTACCACCAGGCCAGAGCTCTTGACCCAGTTGACCCGGGCAGAGGAGGCCGCCGAGTAGATCGCCTGGCAAGCCTCCACCCGCACCAAGTCGCCCGGGTCCTGGACCACGAGGAGCACATTGTCGGCGTATGCCGACAGGACCAGCCGCAGCTCCGGCTCTCGGAGCACCAACCCCGTCAACCTCCTGCGGAGGAGACAGAGGAAGGGCTCGATCGCCAGAGCGTACAGCTGGCCCGAGAGGGGGCACCCCTGCCGTACTCCTCGCCCGAAGCTGACCGGCTCGGTCAGGGTCCAGTTGAGCCTGACCAGGCACTCCGCGGAGGCGTACAGCACCTGGAGAAAATCCACAAACTGGGGCCCAAAGCCAAACGCTCGCAGAGTGCTTAGGAGGTACCCGTGATCCACCCTGTCGAACGCCTTCTCCTGATCCAGAGACAGGAGGACGAACGACAGACCATCCCTACACCCAAGCTCCAAGAGATCCCGGACCAGATACAGGTTGTCGAGAATGGTGCGGCCCGGGACGGTGTAGGTCTGGTCCGGGTGGACCACGTCCGCCAGCACGGACCCAAGCCGCAGCGAGATGGCCTTTGCTACGACTTTATAGTCCGTGCTGAGGAGCGAGACGGGATGCCAATTCCGTAAATCGCGGAGGTCCCCCTTCTTCGGCAATAAGGCGAGCACGGCTCGCCTGCACGAAAGAGGGAGGACCCCGCCCTGCAAGTACTCGGCCCAGACGGTGACAAGGTCTGGGCCGAGGACGTCCCAGAACACGCGGTAGAACTCCACGGTCAGCCCGTCCAGTCCCGGAGATTTATTAGTTGGCATGCGACGGAGGGCTTCCGAGAACTCGGCCAGAGTGAGAGGCAGCTCTAGCCGGTCTTGGTCACCCGTGCTGACCGTAGGGAGTTCGTCCCAGAGCACTCTGCAAGCGTTAGGATCAGTCGGATCCGGGGAGAAAAGGCTCACGTAGAAGGCCTTGGCCCTCCCGCACATCTCCACCGGATCCGTGAGGGGGGTGCCATCTTCTGCGAGGAGACAGGTGACGTGTTTCTTAGCCCCCCTCTTTTTCTCTCAAGGGCGTAGAAGAAGCGGGAGCCGCGATCCATCTCCCGAAGGAGACGGATGCGGGATCGAACGAAGGCGCCCCGGGCCCGATGATCTTCGAGTTCCCGGAGCTCCTCCCGCTTCTCCCGGCATGCCCCACAGAGGGATGGATCCTCAGGGCTGGCGGCCAGACGCCTCTCCAGCTCTAAGACCTCCCGTTCCAACTGCCCTATCGTCGCATCCCTCCGTCGGCTGGCGCCTCGGGTGTAGTCACGGCAGAAAGCCGGGCGCGTACCTTCCCTAGATCCCACCATCGCCGCGCCGAGGGAAAGGCGTGCCGCTGCCCTCGCCAGGCCAGCAAGAACTCCCGGAAAGACGCCGCGAAACCCACATCCTCCAGCAAACTGTTATTAAAATGCCAATAGGCCGGCCCCGGCCTCTCCGTGCAGAGAGAGGCCGTCACGGTAGCGAGATGATGATCAGAGAACGGGGCCAGCCGGACGCTGGAGGAGTGGGCCCGCGAAAGGTGAAAACGTGATAAATAGATGCGGTCCAACCGGGAGTGGTGCGACCGATGGGCCTCCACACGGACAAAGGTGAAAGTCGAGCTGTCGTCCGGGTGGTGGTCGCGCCAGATGTCCACCAGGGAGTGATGTTCGACAATTTCCCTGAGGACATCCGCGGCGGCCGGGCACTGCTCGATCCCCGAGCGGTCCCGTTTCTCAAGGGTGTTGTTAAAGTCCCCGCCCAGGACCAGGCACTCGCGAGGATCCAAGGTGCCGAGGAAGGTGGACGCCTGCTGATAGAAATGAAGTTGTTCCGGGCCCGGTGTCGGGGCATAGATGTTGACGAGATTGACCACGAGCCCCTCCATACGGACCCGTAGGTGCAGCAGGCGGCCCGGCACAGCCTCGGCAACCCCCAGCACCTCAGGCCGTAGGTCGGGGGAGAACAAGGTCGCCACTCCAGCCTGGCGAACAGAGAGATGGCTGAAGTAGACTCTGTCCCCCCATTCAGCCGCCAGCTGTCTTCAGCGGCTGGATCCGTATGGGTCTCCTGCAGGAATACTACAGAGTACCCCCCCTCCCGAAGGAAGGAGAGCACCTGGCTCCTGCGGAGACCCATCCTACAGCCCCGGGTGTTCAATGTTGCGAAGAGGAGAGATGCCATGAGGAGGGCTGGGGGGGATCCTCGCTGGCAGAGTCACTCACAGCCCCCATCGGGCCGCGTAACAATCCGTGACCCACCCCGTAGGCGAGTAGTGAGTCACGGAAAAGGCGGACCCGTTGGTAGGCCGTGGCGGCCTGCTTCCCATCCCTTTACCCTCCCCCATGAGGGCCCTCGCGGCCCGGAGGATTTGGTGGAAATCCCCCCATCGCTGGAGAGCGAGCTGTACTTTGTTGCGGGAGCCCCGGACGTCCTCCAGGAACTCCCACAGCTCCTCTCGCAGTGTATGGGGGGCTGGGGTTACTGGCTCCCGGCTATCGAAAGAAGGGGCCCCGGACACAGCCCTATGGCCCACCGAAACGGACAGGCAAGGGGCGGACCCTTGACGCAGCTCCTGCTGGGCCGGCACCTTAGGGCCCAACCCGAAATTCGGCTTAGCTGGGGGAGGTGGCGGAGGGAGAAGAGCAGCCTCTGGTGGGTCGGGACGAGGAAATACTGGAGCCGCTCCCTGGGGGTCATCCTCCGAGAAGGGGAGGGAGACAGGCCCAGAGGCGGCAGTGTCATCATGGGAGGTGTGGGAGATTGGGACGGCATCAGGGGCGGGGCAGGGATCAGAGGTAGGGGCAGGGAGGGGGACATGAGCAGGGCCGGGCTGAGGAACGGGTAGAGGATCCTGAGCCGCAGGAGCTGGGCCACTGGGAGGTGGCCTCTCTTGGTGTGGCTGAGGGATCTGGGAATTGGGAAGGGGACCCCCCGCGATGCCGGGCTCTAGTATGATGGTTTCTGTTACAGCCATGGCATCGGGAGGTGGACAGATATTTGCGGGGTCCCCGCCTGGGAAGGAGAACTGTTGTCCCACCCCAATGAGGGGTACCCTCTGGGATTCGGGTCCCGGCCGCAGGGCACCGGCCGTCGCTTCAGGAGGCTTGGCGGCCGTCAGCGAGGTGCCACTAGCGACCGGGCAGGTGGAAGAGCCCAGGGGATCCTCGGAGGTGGGAGCGGAACCGGCGGACAAGGGGAGGGAGCATGGGGAGAGGGGGGAAAGGGGCACCGGGGTGAGGTCATTGAGATCGAGTCCTGCCGGTAAAGGGTCGTCCTCCCCCTGGGTGATTGGGGTCAGACCCAGGGCCTAGATCTCCTCGTAGATGGAGTGCAGGTCACCTTCTGCCACCCCGGGGTTCTCCCCGCCGGCACCTGAAGCGATGCTCGGGTTGGGGCGTGCAGGGTCGACAATAGGGACAGAAGGGGCTCTATCAGGGGCTCCCGAGGGAGGGGCGGTAATACCTTCCGGTGCTGCCACGTCTTTCCCAGCCGGTTCTGGCGGACAAAAGCCGCTCGGGGGCAAAGCGGAAGGCTCGGCATCAGTGCCCCCCTTCCTGGTTTTCCGGGGGGCTTCCGCAGCGGTGGAAAGGAGCGGGGCTCGAGCCTTCCGCTTGCCCCGCTTTCCCTGTACTAAGGCCCAGCCCTCCATGGCATCATCTGGGGGCCGGCTAGTAAGGGTCGGGTCAGGGGGGAGGGGCGATTTCTTAGGGACTCAGGGAGGTAGTGGTGGGGCAGCATAAGGGAGAGAAAAGTCTCTCTGGGGCGGGCCTTCTCCCACGCCCGGCGATATCCCTGCCTCACCCTCCTCCACAGGCCTCAGCAGACTGTTAGCAGTGGGCCTCTCCCGCTCGTCTGGGCTCACTGGGGGAGGTGCTCCCAGGGCCCGAGCGGGAGCAGCGGTGGACTGGGAAGGAGGAGGGGCGGCTCTGGGCACCGGGCATTCAGGGGTGCCGGCGATGACGGGGCCGACGCCCTGCCGGGGCTCGGGGGTCTCGGATGCTCCTCCTTGCCGGGCCAAGGGACAGTCCCTCCGGACGTGTCCCATCGCCTGGCAGAGGTAGCACCGGGCCTCCCCCGTAGAATAGTACACCCGGTAACGGTCCCCTTGATAGGGGACCATAAAGGACCCCTCGAGCGCCTTCCCGTCACGTGCAGCCGGCGGCATTTGGAGCTGCATCTGCCGGCGGAACGAGAGGATGTGATGGAGGGCGGGGTCTTTGCAGCCCAGTGGGAGAGGGCTGACTACAGAGATGGGTCTCCCCAGGGCGGAGAGGGCAGGTAACAGGGCGGCATTGGGGAGGAAGGGAGGGACGGAAGTGAGGACTAGGCGGACGCCCAAGTCCTCCAGCGGCTCCAGAGGGACGAACACGCCCCCCACCGCCAGGCCCTTCTCCACCGCCTCTTGGGCCGCGGCCTCCGATGCGAGGAAGAAGACTACCTTCCCGTACATTTTGGAGGCCGCTACGATGGCCGTGGGCCCCACCACCCTCGCCAACGCCCGCACATAGGTTTCTACGTGGGGCGAGGCAGGTACCAGGAGGCAACGGACGCCGTGCCTTCTGGTCAAGGTGGGAAAGGGGCCCCGGCCGCTATAGATGGTAGCTGAGGCGGTGGGCGGGTTAGGTGACGTTGCGGCAGGTGGGGGGGTTGCCGCCACCTGGGCGTACACTCTGGGGGCCGGGGGTGGGACACCCGCAGAGCTGGTAGAGGGAACAGCAGGGAAGGGTGCCGCGGCCGGTGGCAGGGCCGCAGCAGTAGTGGCTGCCTCTGCCATGGAGGGTCTGGCCTTTGTCGCGGGGCCCTTACCCTTCTTTTTACCCTGGCCCTTCCTGCCGGCTGGGGGGGCTCCCCCAGAATCGGGGAGGGCGAGGGACGTGGCAGCAGCGGAGGTCTCTTCAGTGTCCGCCGCTGCCGGTGCCCCAGCGGGGGAGAGAGCAGGTGGTTCGGCAGCAGCGGTCGAGGTGGAGGCTAGGGAGGGTGATGGGGGAACAGGCGGAGGAGGGGCGGCCGTGCCGTCTGGAGGGGCTCCTCCCTCCATGTCGCCTGCCATGATGAACAGGGGGGGAAGGGAAAACTCCTGAGAGGGGGCGGGGAGAGGAATTGGGGTGACCGCTCCTCCCTGCTAGGCTGCAGGCAGGGGAGGAGGGCAAAAAAAGTGGGGACAGTGTTCAGGGTTAACTCGGACTAGTGCGTGGGTAGGGTTCAGTCACCGACACAAGATGGGAAATCCGGCTCCTCTTGTTGCACTAGGGGAGGGGATGATATAACAGCATGGGGGTGCAGTGAGATAGGGTCAAAATTAAACAGGGGAGGGGCACAAGCATATGGGAGGGGGCGTGGGTGCATGAAAGCGGGGGGCTAATCAGGGCAAACGGAGCTTCAGGGGGAGGGAGACAACCAACTAAGAATGGGGCAGAAAAACAAGGGACTAGTTTCAGGGCTAGGGTAGGGCAAACAAACAAGGCTTCAGAGGGAGTGGGGCGGGGCGGGCAAAACTGAAACTAGCAAGGGGCTGGGACCAAAAAAGGAGAGGGGCCCAAATAGCTGCAAGGGGAAATGGGGCAGGTGGCAAGGGACAAAGCAAGGGACGTGCTGATGGAGGGGGAGGGTCAGTCCAAGGGGTATGGGGAGGGGCACGTGCACCCACGTGCGCTCATGCAAAGTCAATAGTTGGGCTGGCTGCTGCTTCAGGCCCAAAAGGTGGAAACGGGCTCGACTAGCCAGGCAAGCGGCTGAGTCCAGAGGCAGGAACCAGGGCAGACGGTGAGCAGGCAGCAGAGGTGGTAGTGGTGGAGGAGGGGGCAGCGGTGGTGGGGGGGGTTGGGGGGCACAAATGAACCAGGGGGCAGGCTCTATGCCACACCCCCTGTGCCCCTACAAACACAGTCAATACCCCCACCACGAGAGCACAGTTCGAAGCATACTCAGTTCTTGGAGGCCCCCTCCACGGTGGTCTGCAAAGTCTCTTAGCTCTCTCAGCAGCCGATGGTGTTCCTGGTTCTTCCTCCTCTCGGTTCCAGCAGCTTCCTGGCAGGAAATAGGGCAGTTCCAGCAACTCCAGGCGGTGGTCCGGTGGTCAGGCAGGACCCCTCACAGATGGTGGTGGTGGTGGTCACAGCAGCAGCTGGAGCAGGGGCCCCTCACACCCCTCCTCTGGGGAGAGGGCCAGCAGGCCCCCTCCCCCTCAAGGGGCTGCTGCAGCAGCAGGAGTAGCAGCAACCAAGGTGTTGGGGGTGGGGGGGTGTTCAGCTGCCAAGCAGCCAGCAACCAGAGAGTAGAGTAGTGGGAGGGGTGTCTGGCCCAGCCAGGGGAGAAGCTGGAGCAGCAGGACCAGCAAACAGCAGCTGGGAGGGCCCAGGGCCTAGCAGCAGCCCCAGCAGGATGAGCAGGAGGAGCAGCAGCAGCCCTCTACCACCTTCCCGGCCAGACGGCTATAGGAAAGTGGTAAGGAACCAGTAGGATCTTATTGGGATCCGGGAAGTGGGCGGGCGAAGCCCGCCCACTGCTAAAGGATCACCCCCTTCAGCCTAAGGGGAGGGATCCACAGGACCTGGATACCAAGTGAGTTCGGGGGACAAAAAATGAAAAAACAGGAACGGGAGTGCGGTCAAAGGGTCAAACAAAGCGAACCAGATGGGGACACCGAGCAGAGAACCCCGGACAGCGCCCACTGCTCCTCAAACGTGTCAAGGGAGCCAGTGGATGCTGCCCAGAGGAACTCTGACCGGATGCGTGAACGAACAGAGGATCGAAAATAGGCCCCACAGTCACAGGAGCCTCCATCGGCCAACCTCCTCAACCTGGTTTTGTAGATGGCCAGTTTAGCTAGGGCCAGGAGGAGGTTGACCAGGAGGTCCCGTGACTTCGTGGGGCCGCGGATTGGAAGTGCATAAATAAAAAGGTGAGGGGAAAAGTGCAACCAAAACCTCAACAAAATGTCTAAGAGGAGCCGGAACAGGGGCTGAAGCCTGGCGCACTCTAGATAAATGTGCGCCAGGGTCTCCCTCACACCGCAAAAGGGACATGTGTCGGGGATAGGGGTGAACCGCGCCAAGTACACGCCCGTGCTCACGGCTCCATGAAGGAGCCGCCAACTGACGTCCCCGGCGGGCCTTGGGACTAAGGAGGAGTAAAGGCTGGCCCACCGGGGCTTCTCACCCTCTAGAGGTGGCAGGAGGTCTCGCCATTTCGTATCGGGGCGGGACGTGAGGGTGAGGAGATGAAGGGTGTGGAGCACGAGCGTGTATAGATGTTTCCTTGGCGCGGTCTGGAAGCGGACCGGCTGCAGTTCGTGCAGCCGGCTCACCGTGAAGGGACAGGGGACCCGGTTGGGTCCACGGGGCAGGGGCCCAATAAAAAGCTCCGGAGGGCTTGGGGTGAAGGGAGGGCGGGGCGTACCCTCTCGCAGGACCCGGTCGAGGTAAGCCCGAGCAGCGAGCGGCAAAGCAGCCTTCACCTCCTGAAGTACGCGCCGGGGAGTACGAGGTCTGGAGAGCCCCATGCGCTGAGCAAGCGTCAGGGGATCCAGCCAATCTCCCCGGTCGTAGTCCAGGAGGTCTCCGACCCTAGTGACTTCTGCCAGGACCAACCTCTGGCGCACCGAGGGGGACTCCGCCACCTGCACACGGAGCTGGGGGTTGTGTAGCAGGGGCTCCGCGAGGAGATCTGCCCCCTCGGTGGCCGCCACGGACCTGGTCGCTGAGAATAGCTTCCAGGTCCGGAGGAGGTCCTGGTAGAAGACCGGCAGCCCGTAGAGGTCTCGCGGAAGACCTCTCGGATGGAGATAAAGGAGCTGCCGGTCATATCGGAGCCCTCGGAAACGGCGCAGGAAGGCGTCCGCCAATGCGCTCCACGCCGGACTACCTGCACCATAAAGGAGCCTCTGCAGGGCCTGGAGACGGAAGACATGGACCTGAGTGTGTGGACACTTCAGGCCCTGCCCACCCTCCTCCAGAGGAAGATGGAGAACCCCTGCAGAGACCCAGTGCAGTCCTGACCAAAAGAACTCCAGAATCGACGTCCGGAGGTTGGCCAGGAAACCCGGGGCCGGGACCAGGGTGTTGAGCCGGTACCAGAGCATGGACAGGACTAACTGATTGATTACCAGTGCTCTCCCTCGAAAGGAGAGGCACCGGAGCAGTCCTGTCCATTTCCGGATCCGCTCTAGCACCCTGCCCTCTAAACCTTGCCAGTTCTCCGGCGGGGATGGATGCGTGGCAGAAAGGTAAACGCCGAGATAGAGCAGCGGACCCGCACTCCACCTGATGGCCTGAAGCGGGGGTGGGAGAGAGCTCGCCTGCCACCCGTCCCCTACCACCAGGCCAGAGCTCTTGACCCAGTTGACCCGGGCAGAGGAGGCCGCCGAGTAGATCGTCTGGCAAGCCTCCACCCGCACCAAGTCGCCCGGGTCCTGGACCACGAGGAGCACATCGTCGGCGTATGCCAACAGGACCAGCCGCAGCTCCGGCTCTCGGAGCACCAACCCCGTCAACCTCCTGCGGAGGAGACAAAGGAAGGGCTCGATCGCCAGAGCGTACAGCTGGCCCGAGAGGGGGCACCCCTGCCGTACTCCTCGCCCGAAGCTGACTGGCTCGGTCAGGGTCCAGTTGAGCCTGACCAGACACGCTGCGGAGGCGTACAGCACCTGGAGAAAACCCACAAACTGGGGCCCAAAGCCAAACGCTCGCAGAGTGCTCAGGAGGTACCCGTGATCCACCCTGTCGAACGCCTTCTCCTGATCCAGAGACAGGAGGGCGAACGACAGACCATCCCTACACCCAAGCTCCAAGAGATCCCGGACCAGATACAGGTTGTCGAAATGGTGCGGCCCGGGAGAGTATAGGTCTGGTCTGGGTGGACCACGTCCGCCAGCACGGACCCAAGCCGCAGCGAGATGGTCTTTGCTACGACTTTATAGTCCGTGCTGAGGAGCGAGACGGGATGCCAATTCCGTAAATCGCGGAGGTCCCCCTTCTTCGGCAATAAGGCGAGCACGGCTCGCCTGCACGAAAGAGGGAGGACCCCGCCCTGCAAGGACTCGGCCCAGACGGTGACAAGGTCTGGGCCGAGGACGTCCCAGAACACGCGGTAGAACTCCACGGTCAGCCCGTCCAGTCCCGGAGATTTATTAGTTGGCATGCGACGGAGGGCTTCCGAGAACTCGGCCAGAGAGAGAGGCAGCTCTAGTCGGTCTCGGTCACCCGTGCTGACCGTAGGGAGTTCGTCCCAGAGCACTCTGCAAGCGTTAGGATCGGTCGGATCCGGGGAGAAAAGGCTCGCGTAGAAGGCCTTGGCCCTCCCGCACATCTCCACCGGATCCGTGAGGGGGGTGCCATCTTCTGCGAGGAGACAGGTGACGTGTTTCTTAGCCCCCCTCTTTTTCTCCAGGGCGTAGAAGAAGCGGGAGCCGCGATCCATCTCCCGAAGGAGACGGATGCGGGATCGAATGAAGGTGCCCCGGGCCCAATGATCTTCGAGTTCCCGGAGCTCCTCCCGCTTCTCCCGGCACGCCCCACAGAGGGATGGATCCTCAGGGCTGGCGGCCAGACGCCTCTCCAGCTCTAAGACCTCCCGTTCCAACTGCCCTATCGTCGCATCCCTCCGTCGGCTGGCGCCCCAGGTGTAGTCACGCCAGAAGAGCCGGACGCGTACCTTCCCTAGATCCCACCATCGCCGCGCCGAGGGAAAGGCGTGCCGCTGCCCTCGCCAGGCCAGCCAGAACTCCCGGAAGGACGCCACGAAACCCACATCCTCCAGCAAACTGTTATTAAAATGCCAATAGGCCGGCCCCGGCCTCTCCGCGCAGAGAGAGGCCGTCACGGTAGCGAGATGATGATCAGAGAACGGGGCCGGCCGGACGCTGGAGGAGTGAGCCCGCGAAAGGTGAAAACGTGATAAATAGATGCGGTCCAACCGGGAGTGGTGCGACCGATGGGCCTCCACCCGGACAAAGGTGAAGGTTGAGCTGTCGTCCGGGTGGTGGTCGCGCCAGACGTCCACCAGGGAGTGATGTTCGACAATCTCCCTGAGGACGTCCGCTGCGGCCGGGCACTGCTCGATCCCCGAGCGGTCCCGTTTTTCAAGGGTGTTGTTAAAGTCCCCGCCCAGGACCAGGCACTCGCGAGGATCCAAGGTGCCGAGGAAGGTGGACGCCTGCTGATAGAAACGAAGTTGTTCCGGGCCCGGTGTCGGGGCATAGATGTTGACGAGATTGACCACGAGCCCCTCCATACGGACCCGTAGGTGCAGCAGGCAGCCCGGCACAGCCTCGGCAACCCCCAGCACCTCAGGCCATAGGTCGGGGGAGAACAAGGTCGCCACTCCAGCCTGGCGAACAGAGAGATGGCTGAAGTAGACTCTGTCCCCCCATTCCAGCCGCCAGCTGTCTTCAGCGGCTGGATCCGTATGGCTCTCCTGCAGGAATACTACAGAGTACCCCCCCTCCCGAAGGAAGGAGAGCACCTGGCTCCTGCGGAGACCCATCCTACAGCCCCGGGTGTTCAATGTTGCGAAGAGGAGAGATGCCATGAGGAGGGCTGGAGGGGATCCTCGCTGGCAGAGTCACTCATAGCCCCCATCGGGCCGCGTAACAATCCGTGACCCACCCCGTAGGCGAGTAGTGAGTCACGGAAAAGGCGGACCCGTTGGTAGGCCGTGGCGGCCTGCTTCCCAGTCACTTTGCCCTCCCCCATGAGGGCCCTCGCGGCCCGGAGGATTTGGTGGAAATCCCCCCATCGCTGGAGAGCGAGCTGTACTTTGCTGCGGGAGCCCCGGACATCCTCCAGGAACTCCCGCAGCTCCTCTCGCAGCGTATGGGGGGCCGGGGTTACTGGCTCCCGGCTATCGAAAGAAGGGGCCCCGGACACAGCCCTATGGCCCACCGAAACGGACAGGCAAGGGGCGGACCCTTGACGCAGCTCCTGCTGGGCCGGCACCTTAGGGCCCAACCCGAAATTCGGCTTAGTTGGGGGAGGCGGCGGAGGGAGAAGAGCAGCCTCTGGTGGGTCGGGACGAGGAAATACTGGAGCCGCTCCCTGGGGGTCATCCCCCGAGAAGGGGGGGGAGACAGCCCCAGAGGCGGCAGTGTCATCATGGGAGGTGTGGGAGATTGGGATGGCATCAGGGGCGGGGCAGGGATCAGAGGTAGGGGCAGGGAGGGGGACATGAGCAGGGCCGGGCTGAGGAACGGGTAGAGGATCCTGAGCCGCAGGAGCTTCAGGTGCCGGCGGGGAGAACCCCGGGGTGGCAGAAGGTGACCTGCCCTCCATCTACGAGGAGATCGAGGCCCTGGGTCTGACCCCAATCACCCAGGGGGAGGACGACCCTTTACCGGCAGGCCTCGATCTCAATGACCTCACCCCGGTGCCCCTTTCCCCCCTTTCCCCATGCTCCCTCCCCTTGACCGCCAGTTCCACTCCCACCTCCGAGGATCCCCTGGGCTCTTCCACCTGCCCGGTCGCAAGTGACACCTCGCTGACGGCCGCCAAGCCTCCTGAAGCGACGGCCGGTGCCCCGCGGCCGGGACCCGAATCCCAGGGGGTACCCCTCATTGGGGTGGGACAACAGTTCTCCTTCCCAGGCGGGGACCCCGCAAATATCTGTCCACCTCCTGATGCCGTGGCTGTAACACAAACCATCATGCTAGAGCCCGGCATCGTGGGGGGTCCCCTTCCCAATTCCCAGATCCCTCAGCCACACCAAGAGAGGCCACCTCCCAGTGGCCCAGCTCCTGCGGCTCAGGATCCTCTACCCGTTCCTCAGCCCGGCCCTGCTCATGTCCCCCTCCCTGCCCCTACTTCTGATCCCTGCCCCGCCCCTGATGCCATCCCAATCTCCCACACCTCCCATGATGACACTGCCGCCTCTGGGCCTGTCTCCCTCCCCTTCTCGGAGGATGGCCCCCAGGGAGCGGCCCCAGTATTTCCTCGTCCCGACCCACCAGAGGCTGCTCTTCTCCCTCCGCCGCCTCCCCCAATTAAGCCGATTTTCGGATTGGGCCCTAAGGTGCCGGCCCAGCAGGAGCTGCGTCGAGGGTCCGCCCCTTGCCTGTCTGTTTCGGTGGGCCATAGGGCTGTGTCCGGGGCCCCTTCTTTCGATAGCCGGGAGCCAGGAACCCCGGCCCCCAATACGCTGCGAGAGGAGCTGCGGGAGTTCCTGGAGGACGTCCGGGGCTCCCGCAACAAAGTACAGCTCGCTCTCCAGCGATGGGGGAATTTCCACCAAATCCTCCGGGCCGCGAGGGCCCTCATGGGGGAGGGCAAAGGGACTGGGAAGCAGGCCGCCACGGCCTACCAACGGGTCCGCCTTTTCCGTGACTCACTACTCGCCTACGGGGTGGGTCACGGATTGTTACGCGGCCCGATGGGGGCCGTGAGTGACTCTGCCAGCAAGGATCCCCTCCAGCCCTCCTCATGGCATCTCTCCTCTTCGCAACATTGAACACCCGGGGCTGTAGGATGGGTCTCCGCAGGAGCCAGGTGCTCTCCTTCCTTCGGGAGGGGGGGTACTCTGTAGTATTCCTGCAGGAGAGCCATACGGATCCAGCCGCTGAAGACAGCTGGCGGCTGGAATGGGGGGACAGAGTCTACTTCAGCCATCTCTCTGTTCGCCAGGCTGGAGTGGCGACCTTGTTCTCCCCCGACCTACGGCCTGAGGTGCTGGGGGTTGCCGAGGCTGTGCCGGGCCGCCTGCTGCACCTACGGGTCCGTATGGAGGGGCTCGTGGTCAATCTCATCAACATCTATGCCCCGACACCGGGCCCGGAACAACTTCGTTTCTATCAGCAGGCGTCCACCTTCCTCGGCACCTTGGATCCTCGCGAGTGCCTGGTCCTGGGCGGGGACTTTAACAACACCCTTGAGAAACGGGACCGCTCGGGGATCGAGCAGTGCCCGGCCGCAGCGGACGTCCTCAGGGAGATTGTCGAACATCACTCCCTGGTGGACGTCTGGCGCGACCACCACCCGGACGACAGCTCAACCTTCACCTTTGTCCGGGTGGAGGCCCATCGGTCGCACCACTCCCGGTTGGACCGCATCTATTTATCACGTTTTCACCTTTCGCGGGCCCACTCCTCCAGCGTCTGGCCGGCCCCGTTCTCTGATCATCATCTCGCTACCGTGACGGCCTCTCTCTGCGCGGAGAGGCCGGGGCCGGCCTATTGGCATTTTAATAACAGTTTGCTGGAGGATGTGGGTTTCGTGGCGTCCTTCCGGGAGTTCTGGCTGGCCTGGCGAGGGCAACGGCACGCCTTTCCCTCGGCGCGGCGATGGTGGGATCTAGGGAAGGTACGCGCCCGGCTCTTCTGCCGTGACTACACCCGGGGCGCCAGCCGACGGAGGGATGCGACGATAGGGCAGTTGGAACGGGAGGTCTTAGAGCTGGAGAGGCGTCTGGCCGCCAGCCCTGAGGATCCATCCCTCTGTGGGGCGTGCCGGGAGAAGCGGGAGGAGCTCCGGGAACTCGAAGATCATTGGGCCCGGGGCACCTTCATTCGATCCCGCATCCGTCTCCTTCGGGAGATGGATCGCGGCTCCCGCTTCTTCTACGCCCTGGAGAAAAAGAGGGGGGCTAAGAAACACGTCACCTGTCTCCTCGCAGAAGATGGCACCCCCCTCACGGATCCGGTGGAGATGTGCGGGAGGGCCAAGGCCTTCTACGCGAGCCTTTTCTCCCCGGATCCGACCGATCCTAACGCTTGCAGAGTGCTCTTGGACGAACTCCCTACGGTCAGCACGGGCGACCGAGACCGGCTAGAGCTGCCTCTCACTCTGGCCGAGTTCTCGGAAGCCCTCCGTCGCATGCCAACTAATAAATCTCCGGGACTGGACGGGCTGACCGTGGAGTTCTACCGCGTGTTCTGGGACGTCCTCGGCCCAGACCATGTCACCGTCTGGGCCGAGTCCTTGCAGGGCGGGGTCCTCCCTCTTTCGTGCAGGCGAGCCGTGCTCGCCTTATTGCCGAAGAAGGGGGACCTCCGCGATGTACGGAATTGGCGTCCCGTCTCGCTCCTCAGCACGGACTATAAAGTCGTAGCAAAGGCCATCTCGCTGCGGCTCGGGTCCGTGCTGGCGGACGTGGTCCACCCAGACCAGACCTACACCGTCCCGGGCCGCACCATTCTCGACAACCTGTATCTGGTCCGGGATCTCTTGGAGCTTGGGTGTAGGGATGGTCTGTCGTTCGCCCTTCTGTCTCTGGATCAGGAGAAGGCGTTCGACAGGGTGGATCACGGGTACCTCCTGAGCACTCTGCGAGCGTTTGGCTTTGGGCCCCAGTTTGTGGGTTTTCTCCAGGTGCTGTACGCCTCCGCAGAGTGTCTGGTCAGGCTCAACTGGACCCTGACCGAGCCGGTCAGCTTCGGGCGAGGAGTACGGCAGGGGTGCCCCCTCTCGGGCCAGCTGTACGCTCTGGCGATCGAGCCCTTCCTTTGTCTCCTCCGCAGGAGGTTGACGGGGTTGGTGCTCCGAGAGCCGGAGCTGCGGCTGGTCCTGTTGGCATACGCCGACGATGTGCTCCTCGTGGTCCAGGACCCGGGCGACTTGGTGCGGGTGGAGGCTTGCCAGACGATCTACTCGGCGGCCTCCTCTGCCCGGGTCAACTGGGTCAAGAGCTCTGGCCTGGTGGTAGGGGACGGGTGGCAGGCGAGCTCTCTCCCACCCCCGCTTCAGGCCATCAGGTGGAGTGCGGGTCCGCTGCTCTATCTCGGCGTTTACCTTTCTGCCACGCATCCATCCCCGCCGGAGAACTGGCAAGGTTTAGAGGGCAGGGTGCTAGAGCGGATCCGGAAATGGACAGGACTGCTCCGGTGCCTCTCCTTTCGAGGGAGAGCACTGGTAATCAATCAGTTAGTCCTGTCCATGCTCTGGTACCGGCTCAACACCCTGGTCCCGGCCCCGGGTTTCCTGGCCAACCTCCGGACGTCGATTCTGGAGTTCTTTTGGTCAGGACTGCACTGGGTCTCTGCAGGGGTTCTCCATCTTCCTCTGGAGGAGGGTGGGCAGGGCCTGAAGTGTCCACACACTCAGGTCCATGTCTTCCGTCTCCAGGCCCTGCAGAGGCTCCTTTATGGTGCAGGTAGTCCGGCGTGGAGCGCATTGGCGGACGCCTTCCTGCGCCGTTTCCGAGGGCTCCGATATGACCGGCAGCTCCTTTATCTCCATCCGAGAGGTCTTCCGCGAGACCTCTACGGGCTGCCGGTCTTCTACCAGGACCTCCTCCGGACCTGGAAGCTATTCTCAGCGACCAGGTCCGTGGCGGCCACCGAGGGGGCAGATCTCCTCGCGGAGCCCCTGCTACACAACCCCCAGCTCCGTGTGCAGGTGGCGGAGTCCCCCTCGGTGCGCCAGAGGTTGGTCCTGGCAGAAGTCACTAGGGTCGGAGACCTCCTGGACTACGACCGGGGAGATTGGCTGGATCCCCTGACGCTTGCTCAGCGCATGGGGCTCTCCAGACCTCGTACTCCCCGGCGCGTACTTCAGGAGGTGAAGGCTGCTTTGCCGCTCGCTGCTCGGGCTTACCTCGACCGGGTCCTGCGAGAGGGTACGCCCCGCCCTCCCTTCACCCCAAGCCCTCCGGAGCTTTTTATTGGGCCCCTGCCCCGTGGACCCAACCGGGTCCCCTGTCCCTTCACGGTGAGCCGGCTGCACGAACTGCAGCCGGTCCGCTTCCAGACCGCGCCAAGGAAACATCTATACACGCTCGTGCTCCACACCCTTCATCTCCTCACCCTCACGTCCCGCCCCGATACGAAATGGCGAGACCTCCTGCCACCTCTAGAGGGTGAGAAGCCCCGGTGGGCCAGCCTTTACTCCTCCTTAGTCCCAAGGCCCGCCGGGGACGTCAGTTGGCGGCTCCTTCATGGAGCCGTGAGCACGGGCGTGTACTTGGCGCGGTTCACCCCTATCCCCGACACATGTCCCTTTTGCGGTGTGAGGGAGACCCTGGCGCACATTTATCTAGAGTGCGCCAGGCTTCAGCCCCTGTTCCGGCTCCTCTTAGACATTTTGTTGAGGTTTTGGTTGCACTTTTCCCCTCACCTTTTTATTTATGCACTTCCAATCCGCGGCCCCACGAAGTCACGGGACCTCCTGGTCAACCTCCTCCTGGCCCTAGCTAAACTGGCCATCTACAAAACCAGGTTGAGGAGGTTGGCCGATGGAGGCTCCTGTGACTGTGGGGCCTATTTTCGATCCTCTGTTCGTTCACGCATCCGGTCAGAGTTCCTCTGGGCAGCATCCACTGGCTCCCTTGACACGTTTGAGGAGCAGTGGGCGCTGTCCGGGGTTCTCTGCTCGGTGTCCCCATCTGGTTCGCTTTGTTTGACCCTTTGACCGCACTCCCGTTCCTGTTTTTTCATTTTTTATCCCCCGAACTCACTTGGTATCCAGGTCCTGTGGATCCCTCCCCTTAGGCTGAAGGGGGGGATCCTTTAGCAGTGGGCGGGCTTTGCCCGCCCACTTCCCGGATCCCAATAAGAACATACTGGTTCCTTACCACTTTCCTATAGCCATTTGGCCGGCACCTGAAGCGATGCTCGGGTTGGGGCGTGCAGGGTTGACAAACGGGGCAGAAGGGGCTCCATCAGGGGCTCCCGAGGGAGGGGCGGTAATACCTTCCGGTGCTGCCACGTCTTTCCCAGCCGGTTCTGGCGGACTAAAGCCGCTCGGGGGCAAAGCGGAAGGCTCGGCATCAGTGCCCCCCTTCCTGGTTTTCCGGGGGGCTTCCGCATCGGTGGAAAGGAGCGGGGCTCGAGCCTTCCGCTTGCCCCGCTTCCCCTGTACTAAGGCCCAGCCCTCCATGGCATCATCTGGGGGCTGGCTAGTAAGGGTCGGGTCAGGGGGGGGCGCGATTCCTTAGGGACTCGGGGAGGTAGTGGTGGGGCAGCATAAGGGAGAGAAAAGTCTCCCTGGGGCGGGCCCTCTCCCACGCCCGGCGATATCCCTGCCTCACCCTCCTCCACAGGCCTCAGCAGACTGTTCGCAGTGGGCCTCTCCCGCTCGTCTGGGCTCACTGGGGGAGGTACTCCCAGGGCCCGAGCGGGAGCAGCGGTGGACTGGGAAGGAGGAGGGGCGGCTCTGGGCACCGGGCATACAGGGGCGCCGGCGATGACGGGGCCGACGCCCTGCCGGGGCTCGGGGGTCTCGGATGCTCCCCCTTGCCGGGCCAAGGGACAGTCCCTCCGGACGTGTCCCATCGCCTGGCAGAGGTAGCACCGGGCCTCCCCCGTGGAATAGTACACCCAGTAACGGGCCCCGTGATAGGGGACCATAAAGGACCCCTCGAGCGCCTCCCCGTCACGTGCAGCCGGGGGCATTTGGAGCTGCACCTGCCGGCGGAACGAGAGGATGTGACGGAGGGCGGGGTCTTTGCAGCCCAGTGGGAGAGGGCTGACTACAGAGATGGGTCTCCCTAGGGCGGAGAGGGCAGGTAACAGGGCGGCATTGGGGAGGAAGGGAGGGACGGAAGTGAGGACTAGGCGGACGCCCAAGTCCTCCAGTGGCTCTAACGGGACGAACACGCCCCCCACCGCCAGGCCCTTCTCCACCGCCTCTTGGGCCGCGGCCTCCGATGCGAGGAAGAAGACTACCTTCCCATACATTTTGGAGGCCGCTACGATGGCCGTGGGCCCCACCACCCTCGCCAACGCCCGCACATACGTTTCTACGTGGGGCGAGGCGGGTACCAGGAGGCAACGGACGCCATGCCTCCTGGTCAAGGTGGGAAAGGGGCCCCGGCCGCTATAGATGGTAGCTGAGGCGGTGGGCGGGTTAGGTGACGTTGCGGCAGGTGGGGGGGTTGCCGCCACCTGGGCGTACACTCTGGGGGCCGGGGGTGGGACACCCGCAGAGCTGGTAGAGGGAACAGCAGGGAAGGGTGCCGCGGCCGGTGGCAGGGCCGCAGCAGTAGTGGCTGCCTCTGCCATGGAGGGTCTGGCCTTTGTCGCGGGGCCCTTACCCTTCTTTTTACCCTGGCCCTTCCTGCCGGCTGGGGGGGCTCCCCCAGGATCATGGGGGGCGAGGGACGTGGCAGCAGCGGAGGTCTCTTCAGTGTCCGCCGCTGCCGGTGCCCCAGCGGGGAAGAGAGCAGGTGGTTCGGCAGCGGCAGTCGAGGTGGAGGCTAGGGAGGGTGACGGGGGAACAGGCGGAGGAGGGGCAGCCATGCCATCTGGAGGGGCTTCTCCCTCCATATCGCCTGCCATGATGAACAGGGGAGGAAGGGAAAACTCCTGAGGGGGGGGTGGGGAGAGGAATTGGGGTGACCACTCCTCCCTGCTAGGCTGCAGGCAGGGGAGGAGGGCAATAAAAGTGGGGACAGGGTTCAGGGTTAACTCGGACTACTGCGGGGGTAGGGTTCAGTCACCGACACAAGATGGGGAATCCGGCTCCCCTTGTTGCACTAGGGGAGGGGATGATATAACAGCATGGGGGTGCAGTGAGATGGGGTCAAAATTAAACAGGGGAGGGGCACAAGCGCATGGGAGGGGGCGTGGGTTCACGGAAGCGGGGGGCTAATCAGGGCAAACGGAGCTTCAGGGGGAGGGAGACAACCAACTAAGAATGGGGCAGAAAAACAAGGGACTAGTTGCAGGGCTAGGGTAGGGCAAACAAACAAGGCTGTAGAGGGAGAGGGGCTGGGCAGGCAAAACTGAAACTAGTAAGGGGCTGGGACCAAAAAAAGGGGGGGGGGGCAAACAACTGTAAGGGGTAAATGGGCAGGTGGCAAGGGACAAAGCAAGGGACGTGCTGCTGGGGGCAAGAGGGTCAGTCCAAGGGGTATGGGAGGGGGCACGTGCACCCACGTGCGCTTGCACAAAGTCAATGGGTGGGGCTGGTTGCCACTGCAGGCCCAAATGATGTTAAAAGGTTGTGGTGGGCCATGGAAGCAGCTAAGTCCAGAGGCCGTAGCACAAGGCAGATGGTGAGCAGCCAGCAGAGGTGGTGGAGGGGGCAGCGGTGGTGGTGGGGGTTATGGGGGGGCACAGGTGGACCAGGGGGCAGGCTCAGCGCCACACCCCCTGTGCCCCTACAAACACAGTCAATACCCCCACCACGAGAGCACAGTTCGAAAGATTACTCAGTTCTTGGAGACCCCCCCACGGTGGTCTGCAGAGTCTCCGCCGACGGTCTTCCGGGTCTTCCTCCTCTGGGTACCAGCAGCTTCCTGGCAGCAAACAGGGCAGCAGCAGCAGCTCCAGCAACTCCAGGCGGTGGTCCGGTGGTCAGGCAGGACCCCTCACAGATGGTGGTGGTGGTCGTCACAGCAGTGGCTGGAGCAGGGGTCCCTCGCACCCCTCCTCTGGGGAGAGGGCTAGCAGGCCCCCTCGCCCCCAAGGGGTTGCTGCAGCAGCAGGAGTAGCAGCAACCAAGGTGTTGGGGGGGGGAGGGGGTGCAGCTGCCAGGCAGCCAGCAACCAGAGAGTAGAGTAGTGGGAGGGGTGTCTGGCCCAGCCAGGGGAGAAGCTGGAGCAGCAGGACCAGCAAACAGCAGCTGGGAGGGCCCAGGGCCTAGCAGCAGCCCCAGCAAGATGAGCAGGAGCAGCAGCAGCAGTCCTCTACCTCCTTCCCGGCCAAATGGCTATAGGAAAGTGGTAAGGAACCAGTATGTTCACCCTAGGCTAAACAAATCCCTGATACCTTGTTAACCAAACGGCAATTGCTCCAGGTTAATCAAGACACCTGGGGCCAATTAAGAACTTTCCAGAAGGCAGGGAGGTTGATTGAGACACCTGCAGCCAATCAGGGGCTGGCTGAAACTAGTCAAAAGCCTCCCAGTGAGTCAGTGAGGTGTGGATGTCAGGAGCTGTGGAAGGAGGTTGTGTGTGAGGAGCTGGGAGCAAGAGGCACTAGGAGCTGAGAGTGAGAGGGCGTACTGCTGGAAGATCCTGTGGTGAGGATAAAGAAGGGTGTTGGGAGGAGTCCATGGGGAAGTAGCCCAGGGAGTTGTAGCTGTTGTGCAGTTGTTCCAGGAGGTACTCTTAACAGCTGCAGTCCACAGGGCCCTGGGCTGGAACCCGGAGTAGAGGGTGGGCCCGGGTTCCCCCCAAACCTCCCAACTCCTGATCAGACACAGGAGGAGTTAACCTGGACTGTGGATTCTACCAGAGGGGAAGATCTCTGAGGCAAACAAAAATCCGCCAATAAGCGCAGGACCCACCGAGGTAGAGGAGGAACTTTGTCACAATATATAATCTATTTTGTCTGGTAATATCTGCTCTTAGGAACACAAGGTGAAACTCTGCTTCTAATTACCCAGGTGTAAATCCAGAATAAGTGCGCTGACTTTAGTGTAGTTACTCATGACTTACTGTCGTAACAGAGCCCAGAATTAGTCCCTTAGGGATTTATTCTTTTCACAGTCCATTATTTTACTAGGAATAAAAGTTACACTTACTGGGTGGTAATTTTCAAGGTACTTTATTTACTTTTCTCCACACTTTCTGTACATCCTGTTTTCCATGATTTTTCAAAAATAATTGTCAGTGGTACAATAGGTTTGCTAATTCCCTCAATACCCTATCATACCTACATTTATAAAGACATTTTTCTTGTTGAAGATAAATCTTTAAAAAAGTTCACTCTCTCTGCCACTTTAGTCCTCATTAATTTTATCCCCCTCATTTACTAATACAGTACTTACTTTTCCCCAAGTACTACTTTTTAGCCTGCTGTATTATTACCCATGACTCCTTTGGTTAGCATTATATAATTAGTTTTTAATCTATTTCCTGTAAAGTTCAACTAACTCACAGTATTCATGTTTGAGCTTGCCTCTCTCCTTTTTCCATTGCCAGAACAGGGTTTCTTAACTTCAGATCTTTGAACAGCTACTACTCATGAAGCAATATTAGCATTTTTTTTCCAGAGCAATTGTCAGTTGTGCCCTCTTATGGCACAGCCATCTTGCACCTTGCTGGAGTCTTGCTTTCCTGAAGTCCAACATCATTGTACTGCTGCACTGTGTGAACCCACTATTTTACCATAGTGAATTCAAGTAGCACTTGGGCACAGGTTCCAACTTCCCTTTTAATTCCCAGTTGGAAGAAGTACAAGGCTAGCTAGGCTCCTCTAGTTGAGTGAAGGCAATCTGTGTTTAATGGAGAAATTTATGGTCTAGAAAAGTTCAGTAGGGTGTGGCTTTGCTGCCTCTATGGCAAACCAGAAGTAGGCTTTCTGCAGCCTTCTTGAAAGTGGCATAGGTTTGTACTTTGTCTTGTATGTAACTTGGAACCTCTGCAGATACACATTTGACTGTTTGTTACCCAACAGACATTTTTCTAACTCTATTATATTGTCACTTTGAGTTGAATTCAGGCACGTAGTACTGTCTCTGGACGTGCTGGATCAACAAAACATTGAGTGAATGTACTAACCTTTAGAACAGAGAGGATGAAAATGTACAAAGGAGTGTACTTGCCTGTGCAGGGCTCCCATACAAATGCACTGCCAATTCCTTAACATTCCTCAAAGACTACCAACACTGTCCCCACACTACCTACTAGAGACTCAAACCATCCCATCAGGTTTCTCAATCCTCCTGCTAACTATTCCACACAAAAGCATCTCTCACTCTCCCTTCTGCTACCATGTACCATCTTCTGATCTCAAGAAGTGTCCAGATCAGATCTTACTCCTTTGCAGTTATGGAACCATTTCACTACTCCTCTCCCGCCCACTTGTCCAGACATGAACTTCAATTCAGTGTCGTCTATCTTTCTTCAAGTATCAGGTGCTGATCATTTTTCCCAACTGTGGAATGCACCCAGCACTACATATAGTTTTGACTGCCCAGTGCTTATCGTATCCAGTTTCCAGGTGATTGCTGACATGAAATTAGATACTATGACTTTCTAAGACAGAAGAAGAGTATAACATTTGTTTGATCCTTCACCACCCAGTAACATATACTGCCATATACCTATGTTTTGCTCATAGATAAGTTTTTAATACATATACTGTAAGCGATGGGGAAATGACTGTCTGGAACCAAAACTGAATTTAAAACTTATTTCCATAATTTGAATGAGGATTAGGCTGGACCTTTGGACTAGCTTCATTACTTCAGAGACTGAATTGGAGTACACTGGATGCATATGGGATTACACACAGAAATTATTTCATCAGATACCTTAGAAATATCACAGCATCAAAAGTCACTTGTTCTCATAACATGAGATTATCCTACTAGTTCCTCCTGTTCGAATATCAAAACCAAGATAAGTGTATTGCACTGGAATACAAACACCGAAACAATTACACAAGGGGGAGAAGGCCTGAGAAGGGAATGACTACAGTACTTCCTGGACCAGCAGGAGGAACCCTCGTGCCTGAAACCTCCCAACTCTGCGAGGACGCCGGCAAACCCCAGGGGTAAGCTTGACTAGGAGGGACTGACTCGACTACCCAGCTATAAGCACTCCAACAAATCTGCCACCCAGGCACCCCTGAAGTAAGGTGGTGCCTCAGACTTTTTTGTTACCTTCTTATTGACCCTAGGTGGGGCTTGGTTTATGTTGACCTGGACTGTTGCTTCCCCCAACCCCAGAAGTAAAGTAATCAGGCCCAGAAGGGCGAGGCCACTACCAGAGCTAAGAGGCTGTGGCCTATACTAGGTCACCCTGTGGTGTAAACTGGGCATGGCAAGGGGCCCCAGCCCAGCTAGGGAGATGCCTCAGTCAGACTCTTTTTACACAGTGGTATAATGCCTTGGTAAATAGCTATTCTTTTCAAATCTGTCTCCCACTGTTCTTCAACACACCTTACATTTATTCACAGATTTGACAGTCCAGTGAATTATATAAACTACCCTCATTAGCCTTGTCTAAGTCAAAGGACATTCTTCTGATCCAATACCTTGCAAAGTTCCTGTTCTGACAATGTTTATTGTGATCATTTACAATTCTGTCAATTTCTACTCTTTGCAATTTAGCTAGTGTGCTATCTATTCTGGTGGCAGCTTACAGTGTTATTTTGTCTCTCTTTCAGATGAAAAATTGGAACATAATTCTTGGCCCCAGCTGCAGATGTATATAGTGTGTTTAAATATTGTAGTGATTTGACATCTACCTGTAATATTTAAGAATGTAAGCATGACCATACTGGGTCAGACCAATGGTCCCTCTAGCCCAGTATCCTGTCTGCCGATAATGGTGAGTGCCAGATGCTTCAGAGGGAATAAACTGAACAAGGCAATTTATTGATTGATCCATTCCCTGTGGTCCAATCCAATCTTCTGGCAGTCAGAGGTTTAGAGACACCCAGAACAGGGGGTTGCGTCCCTGATCATCTTGGCTAATAGCTATTGATAGATCTATCCACCATGAATTTATCTAATGCTTTATGAACTCAGTTATACTTTTGTTCTTCACAACATCCCCAGGCAAAAAGTTCCAAAGGTTGACTGTGTTGTATGAAGAAGTACTTGTTTCTTTTAAACCTGTGGACTATTAATTTCATTGGATGACCCCTGATTTGTGTGTTATGTGAAGGGGTCATCCAATGAACAATGTGTGTTATGTGAATAACACTTCCTTATTCACTTTCTCCACACCATTCATGATTTTATAGACCTCTATCATATCCCTCCTCAGTCATATCTTGTTTCAGGCTGAACAGTCCCAGCCTTTTTAATCTCTCCTCATATGGAACTTGTTCCATATCCTTAATAATTGTTGTTGTCCTTCTCTGTACTTTTCCCAATTCTAAAATATCTCTTTTGAGATGGGGGGACCAGACTGTAGGCAGTATTCAAAGTGTGGGTGTACCATGGATTTATAGAGTGGCATTATGATATTTTCTGTCTTCTTATCTCTCTCTTTCCTAATGGTTCCTAGCATCCTGTTGCACTTTTATTCCTGTATTAGGCTAGGGTGACTAGATGTCCCGATTTTATAGGGACAGTCCCGATTTTTGGGTCTTTTTCTTATATAGGCTCCTATTACCCCCCACCCCCTGTCCTGATTTTTCACACTTGCTGTCTGGTCACCCTATATTAGGTTGTTTTTACTGTTTACCTACCACAAAAAAAAGAATTCAACTAGCTTCAAGGAAATTTTAATAAAAATACAAGCACAGTCTTATGGGCCTTAGTCTCCACTACTCTGCATCTCCTATAGCAGTAGTGAGCAAACCATGGCCCACAGGCCGGATGTGGCCTGCCAGCCGTTTTAAGCTGGCCCTCGAACTCCCGCTGGGGAGCGGGGTCTGGGGCTTGCCCCACTCCGGCACGGGAGCAGGGTTGGGGGCCACTCCACACGGCTCCCGGAAGCAGTCGCATGGCCCTGCTCCGGCGCTCCAGTTGGGGCGCTGGGTCGGGAGCAGCCACATGGCCCCACTCCACGCTGCTCCCGGAAGCAGCAGCAATGCCCCGCTCCGGAGCCCCAATGGGAGTTGCAGGGGTGATGCCCGCAGATGGGGCAGCATGCAGAACTGCCTGGCCGTGCCTCTGCGTAGGAAAGAGAGAAGGGACATGCGGCTGCTTCCGGGAGCCGCTTGAGGTAAGTGTCACCTGGAGCCTGCACCCCTGAGCCTCTCCCCAACCTCCTGCCCCAGCCCTGATCCCCCTCCCGCCCTCCGAAGCCCTCAATCCCAGCCCGGAGCACCCTCCTGCACCCCAAACCCTCATCCCAGCCCCACCTCAGAGCCCACACCCCCAGACGGAGCCCTCACCCCACTCCCCCGCAGCCCACTCCCTTGCCCCAGCCTGGAGCCCTCTCCCACATCCTGAACTCCTCATTTCTGGCCTCACCCTGGAGCCCGCACCCCCAACCAGAGCCCTCACCCCCTCCTGCACCCCAACTCCAATTTTCTGAGCATTCATGGCCCACCATACAATTTCTATTCCAGGGGTGGGCAAATTACAGCCGGTGGGCCACATCTGTCCCATCAAACCATTTAATCTGGCCCTCGGCTCCAGCCAGGGAGTGGGATGGGGGGCTTGCCTTGCTCTGTGAGGCCCAGGAAGCAGCCGGCATGACCGGCCTCCGGCTCCTAGGTAGTACATGGAGGCGTGGCCAGGTGGTTCTGTGCGCTGCCCCATCTGCAGGCGCTGCCCCTGCAGCTCGCATTGGCCATGGTTCCTGGCCAATGGGAGCTGCAGGGGTGGCACCTGTGGACGGGGCAGTGCGCAGAGCTGCCTGGCTGTGTCTTGGCGCTGGAGGGGGGACATACTTCCGGGAACTGCTTGCGGTAAGTGCCGCCTGGCACCTGCACCCCTGATCCCCCCTGTACTCCAACCCACTGCCCCAGCCCTGATCCCCCTCCTGCCCGCCAAACCCCTAGGTCCCAACCTGGAGCCCCATCCTGCACCCCAAACCCCTCATCCCCAGCTCCACCCCAGAGCCCTCATTCCCCCCACCCCAACCAGGACCCCCCTCCCGCACCCTGAACTCATTTCTGGCAGTGAGCCAGGGTGCAAATCTACAGTGCACCAGCCTGCTGTCCACTTAATGGGTATATAGTCATGCCCACACACTCACCCAAGCACCTGGAAAAGAAGCACTACTGCACCATAAATTAGAAGCAAGGTGTAGACCAGCGCGTGCACTTTTTAGAGAGGCCCAAACATGGTCACCCATTTGCAACTCTCTTTCTATTGCTCTGAAGAGGATCTTCGCCAGCTTTGCCCTTTTTTCACAGTACAGGAACAGCAGAGTGTCCAGAGGCAGACAAACTTGCCATTATATTTGGTATGACAACAGATCATCACCAAGAGCTCACCCATGCTCAGTTGAGCTGAGCAGCAGTATTGGTCTGTTGAGGTATCTGGCATATTATTAGATCATCATTACTTCCAATTAGGCCTCTAATCAAAAATAAATTAATCTGAACCAAAATCCAATCAGTGTGTCCACTAAATCTGCAAGTCCAGACACAAGATAATCTGGGCACCTGCTATCTATAAACTTTCAGACACCAAAGGAGGAGTAAAGGGAGCAACTAATGACTTGTTTAGACTAGGAAACTTGGATGAATTTAGGTTGTGTTTAGTTAACATGAGCTAGCTCAGCTGATCTAAATTTGACCACTTTTCCTAATGTAGATATAGGGCAAAACCACTAGCTTTACTACAGCAGGTCAAATTAGACTATAACTTCCATTAGCTAAGCCTGAACTAAACTCAGCTTTGTTCCCTAGTCAAGACATGCTTAAGGCAG
The DNA here is from genome assembly GCA_033296515.1 of Macrochelys suwanniensis. Classification (NCBI taxonomy): domain Eukaryota; kingdom Metazoa; phylum Chordata; order Testudines; family Chelydridae; genus Macrochelys; species Macrochelys suwanniensis. The sequence goes on along the minus strand of CM065776.1, from coordinate 236,468,862 downwards.
CAAAGGACACTGCCTTCAACACTGAGGTTGGGAAGATACCTACCTCAGATCTCCTCTTTTTAGGTAATAAAAGAGGAGACTGAAGCGAACGGATAGCAAGCCACCAAGATTGAATTGCATATATCCAAAAGTTCTGAAGGAATTTTAAAATGAAGCGACTGAGCTATTGAAAAAACTAAATGAGTTGCTAGTGATGATCCTGGGAATTACACACAAATGGTCTTACCTCCAGAACGAGGTAAATTGGTTGAAACAGGAAATAAAGAGCTTCAGAGGAGGGCATCTTCTACTGAGAGGAAAGGACATAATAATGAATCCTCTGCTGAGATAGTCAGATGCAGACAGACACCTCGCACACGATGTAAGAACAAAACAGTCCAGCTTCTGTAAAGAAAAATTGTGTATTTCTAATCCACTGGAATTCTCTGAGTGCATCACTGAAGTATGTGTAAAGGACAGATAATAGATATATGTGGACTTCAAAAAGGTTTCGACTAAGTCCTTCACAAGAGCCTATTCAAGAAACTAATTAGACATGGGATGAAAAGTAAAGTAATAATATAACCTGGCTATGAGAGAGAGTAGGAATAAATGGTCAGTTTTCAACATGGCTAAATATTAACAGTAGGGTGCGCTAACAATCTGCAGTGGGAATGATATTGTTTAACATATTCATTGGTTGGAAAAGGGGGTAAACAGTTAAGTGACAAAATCTGTGGATGACACAAAATTATTTAAGAATCAGATAATTTTATGACTAGAGAAAAGCTGTGAAGAATGCCCGAGTGACCTAACAAATTTAGGCAAATGGACAGCACAAATACCAATGAAATGTGATGACTAATGCAAGATAATGGACTACTCACATACATTGCTGGTTTCTAAATGAATGGGAATCACTTAAGGAAAAACATGGAGGTCATGCTGAACAATTTAATGAAAACATTGCTCAATGCACAACAGGCAATAGCAGCAACTAAAATACTCAGGTAGAAGTATACTAATTCCATTATACAATAGTATATGGCTCACCTCGAATACCGCATTCAACTTCTGGTTGGTCACCTCATATTAAAAAAATGGGGGCGGGGGGGCGGAGGGGACAGATTCAGAGAAGAGGACAAAAAATGAGGAATGGTGAGACCTCTATAGAAAGAGATTGAAAAGAATAAGACTGTTCAATTTAGAGACAGCATAAATATATAACAAATGAATGATATACAGGGAAAGAAATCAGGCACTTATGGTTATCCCTTCTCATAATATATGAACAAGAGTGCTAGCCAATGAACTGAAAGCCAATACATTTAAAACTGATAAAAAGAAATACTATCTTTAAACCAAATTATGTAATTAATCTGTAAAACTCAATGCCACAGACAACACTGAATTCAAGAGCTTAGAAGGATTCAAGAAAATTAGACATGTATAAAGGATAATAAGAACATCTACAGTTACAGTAGACAAAATAAAAATCAGAGACACAAATGTTTATGTTTCAGCATGTGTAACTCTTTAGTCAAGGACAACGATTAGGAGGAAACTACCGCATTCCCTAAAGGCAGGTTATTCCAGTACTGTTCCGTATGTGGCTTCTTGCACTTTTCTCTGAAACATCTAGTTCTGTCCTCTGTCAAAACTGGAAAAAATGAACTAATCGTCTGATCTGGCATGGCAATTCCTATGTTCCCATTATGTATCATCCTAGGATCCAATTATTACTTACATGAGAACCATAATCCTTTATCTTAAATTGCCTTAGTATCACTTACATCCCCTTCTTTCCCACTTGAGTGCTTTTCACTACAGACCACGGAAAATATTGAAAATACATTGAACATATTTGAATACTGACTATATTTTAAACAAAAGCTTTACTTGTTTAAACATTGAGAAATTTATTTCAAAACACAAGTTTTGAAGTCAGCTTAAAAAAAATAATCAGTGGAATTGGAATGCTCACCAAAATATCACTACAGGTTACAAAGCTTATTGTAGTAAATACAAATGAGTCTCTATTGTAGGTACAAATTACATGATGAATTGTTCACACAAACAGAACCAACACATTTAAATATCACAAAAGAAACCACATAGTAACATTAAAGGAGTTTTGTATACCAATGGGATTAGGAGAGGGGAAAATGAATGGCTTTTTAGAAAAAAGAAATTATGTATTTTCAAACAAATAAAGAAAGTCTATTTTCATAATTACGAAAAATACTTAAATTGTATCATAGTTCAGTTCCTCATTGCCAACATGGCATTTATGTCCCAAATGAGATTCCGTAATTGATCCATAATTTGCTTCAGCTGCTGATTCTTCTGTTTCAGTTTCTGTGAAAAGAAAGAATTTATCAAGTGGTGTTTGATCAAGCCCAGACTATGTAATTGGAATTTCAATTAAAAAAAACCAAACATACTACATAATGTAGCACAGGGGTTTATTCTCACACACCAATGCTCCCATCATCATCAACTGAATGCCATGCTCTCTTTAAAATGTACTCTTAGAGGATTAAAAACCCCCCCAGGAATTAAGGAGTGCTGTAGGAATACTGTTTCTTTTCACAACGGTCTTTTGGTCAGAACCCTTGTCTCTCACACCACAAACAAGCTTTTAAAAACTGAGTGATTGTGGGCATCAGAAGATATTAGCAAAGCCCTTAAAGCAACAAAAGCATGCTTCTTAGGAAGAAAAAAACTGCACAGTCTGAACTAGTTAAAAGGCCTAGGTGGAACAGGTAAATTTATGCGAGCATATTTTGTCTGAATTGAGTGCTTAGAAAAGTGGTGGATTAGTAGTACAGTAGAACCTCAGAGTTAGAAACAGCAGTTAACGAACTGACCAGACAACCATACACCTCATTTGGACCTGGAAGTACGCAATCAGGCAGCAGGAGAGACCCCCCCGCTCCCCAAAAGAAAGAAAATATAGTACACTACTGTGTTAAACATAAACTAAAAAAAAAAATAAAGGGAAAGTTTAAAAAAATTTGACAAAGTAAGGAAACTGTTTCTGTGCTTGTTTCATTTACATTAAGATGGTTAAAAGCAGCATTTTTCTTTGGCATAGTAAAGTTTCAAAGTTGTATTAAGTCAATGTTCAGTTGTAAACTTTTGAAAGAACAGCCATAACGTTTTGTTCAGAGTTACGAACATTTCAGAGTTACGACCAACCGCCATTCCTGAAGGGGTTTGTAACTCTGAGGTAGTCTGAATCAGGCATAGTGTGAGAAAAAGAGCTGTTCAAGTTTTTTCAACAGCTCTCCCAAAGCACCTCAACCTTGATATACAACTGATGTGCAGGCCAGCAAATTGGGCATCCTATTCATTCTAGATTCTGAGGTGCACAAATACTGCAGGGATTAGGGGACTAGCAAAATCAGTGCTTGTCTATATTTACACTGCTGTAGCTGTGCTGCTCTAGTGCATAGTGAAAATGTTATCTATGCCAACAGGAGAGCTTCTCCCATCAGCGTAGGTACTCCACCTCTCTATGGATGAAAGGCTAATGCATTAACTCATTACGCTATCTTGATCAGTCTCTTCATTGTCACTTATAATACATGGAGGTTATGTCTAATTTATTTCTTCTTCTTGTCCAGTTTGATTCAAACTATCAAGAACTAACGTTTTTCTGTGCTGTGAACAAAAACTTATGCCCTTTCATTTCAGTCACATTTGATGAGATTAATGTCTTCTACTTATGGAGATCTAGTTGTTGATTTATTAGGGAAGGCCAGAATTCCAAATGAGATAAAAGAAAAAGCTCAAGGAAGATCTCTGACAATGAAAAGATGACAAATTGTTTAAGATACATTTCAGATATTTTTGACACAGGTTGCTACTTTGCACTATGCAAACTGCGATACATCACAATGATAAGGATACTTCAGGTCAGTTGCTTTTAATCAAAGTGACAGGAATGGACCATTCATACTAAGCAATAAACCTGCATATTCTGCACATTTCTTTCCTGAATGTGGACCATAAAGTGGTGTCTTCTATGGCCATAAAAGGCTCTCTGTGATGAATGTTGGGGGTGATTGGTGGTGAATACGGATCAGTGCCCCAAAATGTGTTTTTTATGCATAGGATTTCTGAGGTGATGTGTTGAAATGTAAGGGGTAGAAAAAAAGATTCAATACCCCGCCCCCCACACACACACAAGGCCCGTGATTGCAAGCCACTAAGTCTGTATGAGTCTAACGGCCAAATAATGGAGCAACCGTCACAGGGGTACCACCTTAGACCACCTGACTGGTCAACTAGGAAAAAACAATCTGAGGTAAAAAAGACTTCATACCTAGGGACTCTAAACCAGTGGTGGGCAAACTGCGGCCCATCAGCGTAATCTGCTGGCGGGCCGTGAGACAGTTTGTTTACACTGACCGTCCCTGCATCAGGATACTCCTCTTGGCGTTACCAGTAAAATCCATAAGAGAGGAAGAACCAATACCTATGGTATCCGATCTGCAGCAGGAGTTGCCAGAAAGATACTAAAATGTCAGTATCTGACCACTTTAGGGGCTCCACTCTGGATTTCCTGTCTCAGGTTACTCTCATAGCCTTACATTCTCCCGAATTCACCCACAAGGCAGTGGAGCTTTTCTGTCAGGGGTTGCTCCCTTAGCCTTACGCCCTCCCGGGCTTCTCACAAGGCAGTGGGTTTGATGAGCCGCAGAGAGTACCGTCTACTCATTACAGTAGCAGGCACAGCCTGACCTGAGAACTTTCTGCACATCTCAGCTCTGCCAGTGGACCCTGCCCTCACTTCCCAGCTCTGCCAGTGCACCCCAACCCCCGGTGCCCCCCAGAGTCTTTGGGGGGGGGGGGCGGGAGAAGTAATTAGGGGTGGAGCAGTGGGGGAACAGGCTAAGGTTATGGGGCTGCAGTGAAGGGAAAGGGATTATGGGGGGGGGGATAAACACGGAAGGGTGGTAGGGGAGGGGAGAGAGGTTGGGGGCTCAGCTGAGGGAAGTTTGGGTGAATGGCAGGGAGACTGGAGAAGACTAGGGACAGTCTTCCTTCCCATGTGTTAATGCCCAATTCTGGGAGGCTCTTGCCCCTGTAAGGGGATCTGAGCCCCATTCCCAACCCTTCTCATCTGAGTTGGGATTTGGGGGGCCTAGACCCTTTGGGGGTGTCTGAGGCCCTCCCACTACCCCCCATCAGTGTCAGGGTCTTCACAGGCCATATCCATCTACAGGGGTTGGCTTCCCTGCCCCCCTTATGTGAGCCAGGTTCTGGGGGGCTTGCCATTTTGAGAGCATCAATGAGGTGAATGGGGCAGTTCACATGTCTCAGAGCCATTGCTTCACTTGGTATTCATCATAATGGGGGGGTTTCCATTCAGTTGAGAACACCATACTGAGATGAATGGGCCACTTCACATCTATCAGAGCTTCTTATCCTGCAGGTGGATGTGTAGTGAAGCCCTTTCCCTCCATCATCCCTCTATCCTTCCTGTTTAAAGGCTGATGGCTCTAAGGCCTGGTCTACACTACAAAGTTAGGTTGATGTAAGTTGCCTTACATCAATATATTTGTGCATGTGTCTACATTCAAATTTGTCTCCAGCTGGTGTAAATGCCTCATTACAGCAATGCAGGAAAATCAGCTCCCCAAATGGCATGGGGAACATAAACATAGAAACATGGACATCTAGAAAAAGATTGTAGAGGGAATGCAGGTAAAAATGAATGCAGAGAATGCAGCAGCACCATGCAAAAGTGAATGAACTTTGCCAGGCATACCACAAGGCCAAGGGAGGCCAAAAATCTATCTGGTGCTGAGCTGCAGACTGTTGCTTTTACTACAAGCAGCATGCCATTCTTGGCAGAGACCGCACCAGCATCCCACAGAACATGGATACCTCAGAAGAGACAGAGACACCTGCCATGAACAGCAAGGAGGAAGAGGAGGGAGAGGTGATGGTGGGGGCTCCAACCAGGACCTGTTTGAGAATCCATCCCAGTCTAGCCAGTCCCACCAGCTGAGCACAGATAAGCCTGGTGCAGGAGAAGGCATGTGCATTCATTTTTCCTTACAATGTTTAAAGATGGCACTTGGTCCATCCCCAAGTTAACAAGACTCAGGTGTAGACTTTCCATTGTTTTATTAATACAAGAAGAGGCAGAAGTACAACAGAGATAAAGTTGGCACCTGCTTTTCATTCCTCTATTGGGTTACGGGGAAGAAGGCATGCAGAGCACTTGTTTATGTATATAAGGATATCTCGTGTATCCTCCTGAGAGATCTTGATGAAACTTTCATGGAGATACCTTCAGGAGAGGATTGCAGAGTATCTATGGATGGCTGCCTTATTTCTTCCTCCATGATAGGACACTTTCCCATACCATTCCACGATGTGTTTGGCTGACACCACTGCAGTAAACAGACTAGAGGCATACAAACCTGAGTGGCTTCAGAATGCCAGTAGCAGCTGTGCCTTTGTTAACCTCAGGAGTGAAATATCTGCTAAAACTGCCACTGCCTATGGAAAATAGTGCCAATATTCAATGCTATTGCCCTATACTTATGTCCATGAAACAGGGACTGAAATTTTATTGTTTTGTGCAATCAAAATTCCTTCCATTCCTCACCTGGTGGGCTACTCTCACTATGGCTGGGGATGGAGAGTGGTGCTGTGCAGAGGTGCTCCAAAGCTGAAGTGTCAATAAGTGTATCTTTTAAAAAGATTTTATAGGAATACATTTCAAAACTCCCTTCCCTTATCTTTCCCTTTCTGTTGTGAATGTAAATCCAATGTCTGTTTTCATCAGCAGCTTCTGCCATTCCAGCCTTGAGGAGTGCCTCCTCCACTCCCCCACAATGCCTGATCCTGATGAGGAGAAAGAAGAGCACAAGGGAGGACGTGTTTTGCAAGGTCCTGCAAGCTAGTGCTGCATCAGACTATGAACAAAGGGCTTAGAAGGCCAAAATGGCAAACTGCCTAGAGAAGGAAAGAGTGGACAGGAGAGAGACCCAGAGATCCCAGCAGGAAAAGGAGAGTGGGATGCACTAGGGCATGATAGGTCTTCTCAGGCAGCAAACCCAAATTCTCCAGACCCAGGCTGACCTACAGGTCCAAATATCTCAGACTTTCCACCCTTTGCAGTTCTTGGAGAATGCCATAGTTGCTGCTCCCTATGCCCTACAACTTACCACATGACATCACGGGCCACATCATTACCCCTATCACTTCATGCTGGGGGACAGCATGGAAAACCACAGCTTCATATACACAAATTATGATTCTCGCAGGTCAGTGTCTGTGTAGCCACAACAAACTACATTTGTGCACTGAAATGGACAGAAATGTTTTCTGCCTTTCCAATTTCTAAGTCCCATTCCGTTAATCTGCATTTATAGTTTGTATTGCACTGCCTGTTGGTTTTTACACATTGTTTTTCTGCACTGTTTTTGCCAGTTAATAAATTTCTATTTTTGGAGAACACAATTATCTTTATTAGTTCACAACACATTGCAAAATACACAGCAGTACTCAAAGCACACAATACATGTAAATGTACAGCAATCATTACACAGTTCCTAGTGGCACCCAGTGTTCCAGGTCCAGAGAACAATCCAGCATAAAACATTACTGTGGATGACCATGAAAATGCATTTTCAAAGCCTCCCTCAACTGCATAGCTCGATGATGAGTTCTTGTAACAGCCCTTGTGTCTGGCTGTTCAAAGTCAACAGAAAGCTGCTCCACCGCTGCCTTTCACTGTGGCAGCAGCTTTTCCTCCTTTGCCTCACAGATATTATGCAGGACACAACAGGCAGCTATAACCATAGGGATATTTTTCCTCACTGAGATCCATTCTAGTAAGTAAACATCGCCAGCACTCCTTCAGTCTACCAGAACCACTAACAATCATTCTGCACCTGCTGAGCTGGTAATTGATTCTTTCCCTGGTGCTGTCAAGGTGGTCAGAATATGGCTTCATGAGTCAAAGGAGCAAAGGGAAGGCTGGATACTCCAGAATCACTATTGCGATTTCAATATCACCAGTGGTAATCTGTCAACTGGGACAGAATGTCCCTGCTTGAAACTTTATGAATGGTTCTGTGTCCTTAAGGATGCAAGAATCACGCACCTTCCCTGACCAGCCCACACTGATACCAGTGAAGTATCCCTGGTGATCCACCAGTGCTTGCACATCCATAGAAAAGTAGCCCTTTCGGTTGATGTACTCTGTGACAAGTTGGAAAGATGCCAAAATAGATGCATGCATGCCGTTTATCACCCACTGCAGTTTGGGAATCCCACCGCTGCAAATCCATCCATGATGTCCTGCACATTGCAGAGAGTCACAATTCTGCTTAGCAAGTGATGATTAATGATCTTACACATTTGCATGACATGAACCTCCACTGTCAATTTTCCAATTCCAAAATTATTTTCCACTGACGGGTAGCAATCGAATGTTGCAAGCTTCCAGGGTATGATCACCACTCACTTCTTTACTGTCAGTGTGGGTTTCATTATGGTGTCCCTGTTCTGCAGGGCTGGTGTGAGCTGGGCAGGCAGATCAAGGAATGTGGCTTTTCGATTCGAAAGTTCTACAGCCACTGCTCATCATTCCAAACCTGCATTACGATGTAATCCCACCAGTCAGTTTTTATTTCTTGGGTCCAGAAGCAGCGCACCGCTATCGCAGCTGCTCCATGAATGCCACCAACCACGTTTGTTTTTTTGCTATGTCCCTCAGAAAACTGTCCTCCAAGAAATCGTCAGGTCCTCCCACCTTGCAGGCTGCAAATACAGAATCATGGTCTTGTATTTGCAATGCTTCTGAGAATAGTGTAGAGCTCTGTGGGTTCTATGCTTCTGTCAAAGATGGAGGACACTGAAAAGTGCTGCACAGGTTTGTGGGATTTAAAAAAAGGCATGGAAATGATGAGATATGGATGGCATTATGGGATGGAGAAAATTGCATGCTGGGAACTTGCGCGTGGCACACAGATACCAACCCGTGGTGCACCGCATTTTACATTAACACAAGCATTCCTGGTGAGCATGCGCAGTGCCGATTCAATCAGTCAAGTATGCATGTGCATGAGTGATGTACAAACTTTGGCAGCTGTACATGGATGTAACTTGCATTGACCAAAGTTCATAGTGTAGATGTGGCCTCAATGCCGAATGTTTGCACAGACATTTTCTTAAAATTTGCTATTGTTTGTGGGAATGCAGAGAAGAATTAGTGACCCTCAACTGGGAGGTCATTTAAGCCAGAAAGAGAGAAACCCTGAAAAAACAGCTGTTTTTCAAAATAGTTGTGCAGAACTAAAGATCAAACTATTGCTGTGATACAGGTTTCTCTCAGTCAATTTTTACCCAAGGCATTGCATGGCACTCACTAACCCTTTGTGGGATCCAAATTGTGACTGGTATTTAAGAACACATTCACTTCCTCACATGCATAGATGTGCAATCTGGAAGGATTAGTATGCATGCATCAATAAAGAAAAAACCATGAGACAGTGTCTATGCAGTCACTGTATGCTTGTCTGGGTAGTTGCAGGGAATGTGCTGATGCCATTGCTCCTGGGGAACACCAGGTCACTGACATTTCTAGTCTGAACCTTTCTATACCTGTGCAATAAAAAATTAATAACTTATGTTGCTTGCTACAAGTTTTCTCTGTCATAATATAACATGTTTTTATTTTATGGGGAGGTTTACTGTGAACACAGAAGAATAGTCAGCAGCAGCCTAACCAAAGTTTTTGTTATATTGGGTGGAAAAAAGTTGGAGGCAGATGACTGTGTGGGTGTGGGTGTGGGTGTGGGTGTGGGTGAGGGGAGGGGAGGGAGGGAGACAGGTTGTGGATGTGGAGGGGTTGGGCAATGAGGATGGGTGACAGGCAACCCTTGAACTAGTTGTTTCAGAAAAGCTGTATTTACTAGCTGCTGGGGGGAGGAGGGGAGTAACTACTTCCTGATAATGAGGCAGATTAATGTGGTGTTTCCAAAGACACATACTGCAGAGATTTAGAATTGACGGCTGCTAGCATTGCCAACGTGGTCAATTCTGGGCAATTCCCGGATCATAAGGTTGCAGAAATTTGCAGGACAGCAAGGAGTATGCCATGGTATGGGGATTGCTGACAACAGGGTGATTTGGTTCGGTATGCAAATTGTGGGACATGTAATGCACAACTGCCTAAAAAACTACTAACTTGTACCAGCAACATATTTTCCTGTTAAAAAAACTAAGAAATTCAATGGCAAAAAAGTACATTAATGGAGACTTAAGGTTGCCTGGTGCTATGTTGTCTCCTTGCAGAACACTGAGTTGAGTGAAACACAAACTTCTGAAAACCAGGAAATGCACACTTATGTTGCCCAGGCAATCTTAACTCTGCCCTCTTTCAGCAATGCCCCAGTACATCCTATTAATACCTCTTGCTGAAATGTACAAACTCTTCACGTTTTATAATTCATTCCCTCACTCATCGGATTCCATCTAACACTATTAAAGGACAAAAAAATAAAAAGTTGCCAACGCTATCTTCCCTTTGGCCCCCTGGAGCTGGCAGTAGCCAATGGAAATTATTTGCATATGCTTTAGATGCAGTCAGTGTGTTATGTGTACCTACACTAAATGGTGGAGGCAGTAGTGGGCCTGCTTGGTAAAAGCATGTTTGGGATAGGAGGACATGTGTGGATTACTTTGCCATGTCTGACAGAGCTGTGATTATGATACGAGATCTATGTTTTATACCCTCTTGTGTGTGAGTAAAGCAAGATCTGTACCTTCAAGATCAAGTATGCATCATTTGCTGAATTGTGTAGGTTGTCATAGCAGGGCATGAAGAATGGCAGACGTGTTGTGATCGGCGCAGTCTTAACGACAGCTGAAGTCCAATCGATCCAGGTGATCCAGGTGTCATAGCAGGGCATAGGGCTTTTATTACAAAGGATCATGTCAGCAATCAGGTGGAATATGAGAGGATTCTAATACTTTGATGGCTAAGTGAAGATGTAAGTTGAGATGATATCCTGTGAGGAAGTTGTAAAAGGCTATGAAGTGGTTCCTAAACTGTACACATGTGGTATTCTTTCTGGGAAGCTGACTAAGTGTGTGAGTATACTCCAGGATCTGGAATTTCCTGAATCTTATAGTGCCAAAGGCCAATGAGAGTATGTGCTAAGTGCATATTGATACATTGCTTGAAGGGTGTATAGGAAAGATGTCATGGGCAATCTTTTTTTCCCTTTTCTTTTTTTTGACCTTTAATAGTGCTAGATGGAATCCTGTGGATGAGATGAATGGGTTGGAAAAAGAGGTGAAGAGCTTGTACATTTCAGCAATTGTGGGGTTACCAGAGTAAAGGGATGTGTGTTAACGGGGCATATTGGCGTATTACTGAAAGAGGGCAGAGTTAAGGGTGCATGGGAAAGCTTAACTGCACATTTCCTGGTTTTCAGAAGTTTGATTTTTGCTCAGCTCAATGTTCTACAAGGGGAAATCATACCTCAAAGCAACTGTAACTCTTTGTTAATGCAGTCTTTTGCCACGGAATATAAATATATGTGGAGATATGCCTATCTCATAGAACTGGAAGGACCCTGAAAGGTTGAGTCCGGTCCCCTGCCTTCACTAGCAGGACCAAGTACTGTCCCCTGACAGATTTTTTGCCCCAGATCCTGGGTTTAGCAGGCCAATGCTCAAACCACTGAGCTATCCCTCCCCCCTTAAAACAAAACCCATTTGTTTTAAGAAAGTTGCTTGTCACTATATAGCACTGGCCGTAAGCTCCTGAAGGGAAGAAATGGAGGTGGTCCAGTAGGACCTGCACAGTAGTAAACAGTTGCACCCTGCTTCCAGTCTAAGAACGGGAAAACTGCAAAATTCTACACCAAGATAGATAGGGGCACAAAGTCTAACACTCAGAGTGACTTGAAAGGGGACAAAGATGCAAATCTTAATTAACTTCTTTTTTCCCCAGAAAGGACAATTATTACCATCTTTGATACTCTCCAACTAAAGGGAAAGGGAACATGAGACACTGGTAAAATGAAAGCCTAACTTAAAAGTAAAGCATTTCAAATGCCTTACTTGTTTTTCCTTTTTTTCTGTATCTTTAATAAAAGGTATCAAAGAATTTTTAATGGCCTGTATGACATGGTGCTAAGCAGGCTAAGGTCCCTCTATACCAAACACCGAACCTTGTTGAAAAGTGTTTAACATTGGACAGTGACTGGGCCAGACTGGGTCAAAGATGTTAAAGATGGTTAACATCTTTGGCCCATATTGTCCATCGAAACTAATATAACATACCCTCATCTGTAAAAGAGGAATAATCTGACTTTCCTATCTCACAGGGGAATTGCAAAGCTTCATTAAAGTCCGTAAGATGCTCTGAAGATGTAGAGTGCTATATTAATTAACCCAAACTTTAGATAAGAAGTTAATGCCACTTATATATGCCACCTTTTCCATTCATGGCTATTAGTCTACATTACTACTCATAAACACAAAACAAATATTTTGAATGCATGAGTTCTATCTTGCTACACTCCTCAAAATATGGCAACAAATATCTACGCATTTATGTCCATGCGTGTACTTAAGCTGGAGTATTTCACACCAGAAGTGCTTCCAGAGTGACTCGCATTCTATGAATCAATTCTTAATTTCTTGTGCAAATGTTAAGAACTTATAAGTAACTTAATCTTTGATATGTACTATGCAAGATATACCTTTCATACCAGATATCTGTGTTTGTATGCAAAAATGAGAAGAAAGCAATTGTAGTTAAAATCAATGGTAGTATCATTCCATATCTGAATACCCTTTCTCTTCTACATTTCATTAACTTGATTTGTTTATTCTATTTTCTCAGAGACAGAAAAATATTTAAAATAAGATGCCATCTTGAGAATATTACAATGACAAAAATGCTACAGAAAAAAATACAACTTCCACTGTGTGGAAAAAGGGTTCCTTCTTGAAATGCATGTGATTATTTTGTCAGTGTTCTTTGACAGACAATAGTCTGCGCCACAAACTACTACATAATTAATCTGTTTTGCACAACTAGAAGTCTTGGCTCATGCAAACTTCTAAACAGAGACCAGTAAGAACAGCAATTTAATTCTAACTTCTGAAAGTGAGAGTCATGTGTCTTCTGAAGGAATTGCCATTGCTGGCAGATTGATTAGAAAACTCAGCAGTCTGCCAACATTGGCAAAATTTTCTTCCTTGCAGATTGAGTTCTCTCCCATTCTTGTCTTTCTTAACTAAAATGGCTTTATTAAACTCTGTGCCACTTGTCAGGGTAACTGTTGCATGGAGCAAGGATGCAATACTGATTCTTCCCCTGTAGGTGGTGGTGCAGCCTCTTCTGAGCTATTTCATCTTGACCAGTTTTGGGATGTTGCAGGAGAATTAACTTACAAATGCATGAAAATTAAACAAAGACAAACGTTACATCTTTTGCACAGATTTGGACTCTGTGGGTCAATGTAAGATCAACTTCAATGGGAGTTACAATTACTAACACCTGGAATTTGGTTCAAATCCTCTAGCAAGTTGGTTTTTTCTTTATACCCCCATCAATTCTTTTTCACTCTGAATCAGTGATGCTTATGTTTACCTACAGTCTTCCACCAGCACAATTTAATTACACACATCTGAGAGCCTAATCAACTTCAACCTCCTTCACTCCCAAACAATATTTAGTTAACATCAATCATTTTTAGCTGTTATCGGGGCCTTAATGTGTTACCATGGTGTGGTCCATCTTGCCAAAGTTTGGTCACTCTTGAAAGAAAGGGTAAAGAGTGTAGGAAGTATGGTAAAATAAGACTGACACCTATAACAGAGATCCAGATGATGCATCTTTGTTTTAAGTGTGTCCTCCTCTGAAGAAAAAATTGAGTTCCTTTCCAAAAGCATAACAAGTTTACATTCTCCTTATTGCTGTGCCTATCGATACTTTCCCACAACCATAACCAGGCCCTGCAGCAGTTCAACCCGGGATTGCGTCTGAGCTTAATAAGTACAGATAATGGTGTTAAATGTCATTATTAACAGCATTTTACCTGCAAACATTTTCAACAGAACTAAAGAAACAAAGTCTGTCTTGCTATATAGCAGTCTATTGTGCAAAGAACTTAATTCCTCTTTCCCTTCAATCCAGGAAGCTTTTGGAAAGTGTAGGGGACAATTTCCTGGTGCAAGTGCTGGAGGAACCAACTAGGGGAAAAGCTCTTCTTGACCTGCTGCTCACAAACAGGGAAGAAATAGTAGAGGAAGCAATAGTGGATGGGAACCTGGGAGGCAGTGACCATGAGATGGTCAAGTTCAGGATCCTGACACAAGGAAGAAAGGAGAGCAGTAGAATACAGACCCTGGATTCAGGGCCGGCACGCCCACTAGGCGACCCTAGGCGGTCGCCTAGGGCGCCAAGATTTGGGGGGCGGCGGGCAGCAGGCGCTGAGCGGGGAGCCGCGGGGCAGCCGTCGCGAGCCGCCCTGCCGCCGCCCCCACTCAGGCGCTGAGTGGGGTGCTGGGGGGCGGCTGCTGCGAGCCGCCCCGCTGCCCCGGGCTCCCCACTCAGCTTCCGCAGCCCGTGGGTCATGGGTGGGGGGGCGGGGAGGCTGAGCTCCCGCGGGTGGGGGAGCTGGCTGGGGGGGGTGGGCGCGGCATTGGGGGGGGGGGGGAGACTGAGCTCCCGTGGGCGGGGGAGCTGGCGGGGGGGGGGGGGGGGGGGGCACGGCGGCGCAGGGCTGGTGCAAGGAAGTTTCGCCTAGGGCACGAAACGTCCTTGCACCGGCCCTGCCTGGACTTCAAAAAAGCAGACTTCGACTCCCTCAGGAAACTGATGGGCAAGGTCCCCTAGGAGAATAACATGAGGGGGAAAGGAGTCGAGAAAAGCCGGCTGTATTTTAAAGAATCCTTATTGAGGTTGCAGGAACAAACCATCCCGATGTGTAGAAAGAAAAGTAAATATGGCAGGCGACCAGCTTGGCTTAACAGTGAAATCCTTGCTCATCTTAAACACAAAAAAGCAGCTTACCAGAAGTGGAAGATTGAACAAATGACCAGGGAGGAGTATAAAAATATTGCTCAGGCATGCAGGAGTGAAATTAGGAAGGCCAAATCACACTTGGAGTTGCAGCTACCCGGAGATGTTAGGAGTAACAAGAAGGGTTTCTTCAGGTATGTTAGCAACAAGAAGAAAATCAAGGAAAGTGTGGGCCCCTTGCTGAATGAGGGAGGGAACCTAGTGACAGAGGATGTGGAGAAAGCTAGTGTACCCAATGTTTTTTTTGCCCCTGTCTTCACAGACAAGGTCAGCTCCCAAACTGCTGCACTCCGCAGCACGGTATGGGGAGGAGGTGACCAGCCCTCTGTGGAGAAATAAGTAGTTCGGGACTATTTAGAAAAGCTGGACGAGCACAAGTCCATGGGGCCGGATACACTGCATCCGAGGGTGCTAAAGGAGTTGGCTGATGTGATTGCAGAGCCATTGGCCATGATCTTTGAAAAATCATGGCAATTGGGGGAGGTCCTGGATGACTGGAAAAAAGCTAATGTAGTGCCCATCTTTAAAAAAGGGAAGAAGGAAGATCCGGGGAACTACAGGCCAGTCAGTCTCACCTCAGTCCCTGGAAAAATCATGGAACAGGTCCTCAAGGAATCAATTCTGAAGCACTTAAAGGAGAGGAAAGTGATCAGGAACAGTGAGCATGGATTCACCAAGGGCAAGACATGCCTGACTAACCTAATTGCCTTCTATGATGAGATAACTGGCTCTGTGGATGAGGGGAAAGCAGTGGATGTGCTATTTCTTGACTTCAGCAAAGCTTTTGATACAGTCTCCCACAGTATTCTTGCTAGCAAGTTAAAGAAGTATGGGCTGGATGAATGGACGGTAAGGTGGATAGAAAACTGGCTAGATGGTCGGGCTCAAGGGGTAGTGATCAATGGCTCCATGTCTAGTTGGCAGCCGGTATCAAGTGGAGTGCCCCAAGAGTCGGTGCTGGGGTCGGTTTTGTTCAATATCTTCATTAACGATCTGGAGGATGGTGTGGACTGCACCCTTAGCAAGTTTGCAGATGACACTAAACTGGGAGGAGTGGTTGATACGCTGGAGGGTAGGGATAGGATACAGAGGGACCTAGACAAATTAGAGGACTGGGCCAAAAGAAATCTGATGAGGTTCAACAAGGACAAGTGCAGAGTCCTGCACTTAGGACGGAAGAATCCCATGCACTGCTATAGACTAGAGACCGAATGGCTGGGCAGCAGTTCTGCAGAAAAGGACCGAGGGGTTACAGTGGACGAAAAGCTGAATATGAGTCAACAGTGTGCCCTTGTTGCCAAGAAGGCTAATGGCATTTTGGGTTGTATAAGTAGGGGCATTTCCAGCAGATCGAGGGACGTGATCATTCCCCTCTATTCGGCACTGGTGAGGCCTCATTTGGAGTACTGTCTCCAGTTTTGGGCCCCACACTACAAGAGGGATGTGGATAAATTGGAAAAAGTCCAGCGGAGGGCAACAAAAATGATTGGGGGCTGGAGCACATGACTTATGAGGAGAAGCTGAGGGAACTGGGATTGTTTAGCCTGCAGAAGAGAAGAATGAGGGGGGATTTGATAGCTGCTTTCAACTACCTGAAAGGGGGTTCCAAAGAGGATGGATCTAGACTGTTGTCAGTGGTAGAAGATGACAGAACAAGGAGTAATGGTCTCAAGTTGCAGAGGGGGAGGTTTAGGTTGGATATTAGGAAAAACTTTTTCACTAGTAGGGTGGTGAAGCACTGGAATGGGTTACCTAGGGAGGTGGTGGAATCTCCTTCCTTAGAGGTTTTCAAGGTCAGGCTTGACAAAGCCCTGGCTGGGATGATTTCATTGGGGTTGGTCCTGCTTTGAGCAGGGGGTTGGACTAGATGACCTCCTGAGGTCTCTTCCAACCCTGAGATTCTATGATTCATGAGCATTAGGGTTATTTCTGATCACTAAATTATGCTACAGTTACGTTTTGAAATAGTGACTGCAAATTCCTGCTAATGTTACAGTGACCTTTATTTCCCCCCTTAAACTAGGAAAACAGATGTTAGAGAAACGTTTATATTTCTGTTTAGGTAAGAACAAGTTCAGGATGCCCAGGCAATTTTACTGTCTTCTTTTAAAAGTTCTTGCAAGTGGACTCCTTGAGGAAATGTGGAAAGCAGGACAGGCCTCCTCCTTTACTTCATCCAGCTTTTGACTGTAGAGATTTACATCATTATGTGTAGAAGGGAGATGGTGGTGTAATAAATATATATTACATAAACAACTATTCAAAGAATGGCAAAGTTGCAAAGTGAAACACTCAAAAATTAAGAAATGTCACAGTTAAGGTTGTCTGTGCCAACTTAATTTGACCCCCCTTGTATTACGCCGTGGGGAATTCTGTGCCAGTGCGTACACGCATAATTCATGTGTCCTGCAGAATTTTTTCTTCCCTGCAGAAAATACATTTCTGCCTAAGAAGTGCTCAGTTCTGCCCTTCGCCTGCCAGAGGCTGCTGTGGCACCAAAACAGTTAGCAGCATGAACGCAGCTGGCTGTTCTGGCACAACAGCGGCCTCTGGTGGGCAAAAGGTGGAACTGCAGCACTTCTGGGGCAGAATGTATTTTCTATGGGGAAAAAAGAAACTTGTGCATGCCCAGTGGCAGAGAATTCCCCCAGGAATAGATATTCATCTCAGCACCCTGCCTGCGGAGCCAGGTTAGGACAGAGTGGGGCACACAGGGCTGCTGGGGGCGGTGTGTGTCAGAGACTGGGGTTCAGAATGGCTAGTGGTGGACAGACTAAGGCATGGGCTCAGGAGCTAGTGGAGTGACAGCGTTGAGCCTGAAGATGAGGGAGGAGGCTGCAGAGACCCATGGGGATGGGGAGTACGGAGACAGGGACAGATGTGCCTGACTGAATGGGGGAGGCTCCCCAATTCCCTAACAATTCCAACCCTCCCCCCACAAAAAAACTGTTCTATATTTCTCCCACCCACACCCAAGAACCCTCCAGGTTCACTCCAGGCTCCTTCCCTCTCCCTCAGCTCCTGCATTACCCCTGACTCCCCCCAAGCCTTTGCACTGCTTCTGAAAGGTGCAGAAAATACAGTTCTGTATTTATTTTAAATGAATTACTTAAAGTTCTGTATTAATATGCCTAGTATGGCATCTATTTGTCAAAAAAAAACAAAAAAAAACCACCCTACCAGAATTGGGTTTTTTTGGTCTGTACTGTTACAGACATACTTGATAGCAAATATTTTGAAATAAATTATCAAAATAATTGAAACTGGCATGATTATATTGTTTTATTTTGACAAATAAACTATGCAGTATTGTGCAGAATTTTAAAATACTGTGTGCAGAATTTTTAATTTTTTGGTGCAGAATTCCCCCAGGAGTATAAATTGCACAAAGACAAAATGGGAAATGACTATTTAGGAAGGAGTACTGAAAAAAAGAATCTGGGTGTTATAGTGGAGCACAAACTAAATATGAGTAAACAATGTAAGTCCATTGCAAAAAAGCAGACATTATTCTGGAATGTATTAACAGGGGTGTTGCAAGCAAGACATTATATGTAATTTTTCCATTCAGTACTGATATGGCCTCAACTGAAGTACTGTGTCCAGTTCTGGGCACCACACTTCAATGTAGATAAACTGGAGAAAGTCCAGAGGAGAGCAACAAAGGTGACTAAATGTCTAGAAAATATGACCTACAAGGAAAGATTGAAAAAAATTGGGTTTGTTTAGTCTGGAGAACAGAAGACTGAGAGGGGACAGGATAACAGTCTTCCAGTACATAAAAGACTGTCATAAAGAAGAGGGTGATACATTTCTCTCATTATCCACTGAGGACAGGACAAGAAGTAATGGGGTTAAATTGCTGCCAGGGAGATTTAGGTTAGACATTAGGAAAAACTTCCTAAGTGTAATGGTAGTTAAGCACTGGAACAAATTACCTAGGGAGGTTGTGGAATCTCTGTCATTAGAGGTTTTTAAGGACAGCTTAAACAAACACCTGTCAGGGAGGTCTAGCTATAGTACTCAGTTCTGCCTCAGTGCAGGGGACTGGACTAGATGACCTATCGAGATCCTTTCCAGACCTACATTTCTATTATTATTAACTTATTTTGTTAAAAGAAAGCTTAAACATTTATGAAATTCCACAAGATCATGCCAAGGAGGTTTAAGAAACAAATTTGCATACAAATAAAACAACAAGGGTAAAAACATGTCATAAAACTATCAAAAACACAATAAACACAACTGTCTGTATTTATTAACAGTTAAAGATTGCAAATAAATATGCATAAATTCACAGTATAACATTATACAGGATTTAATATATACAATCCTGCTACATCAACATATAAGAAGATAAAATACAACAGAAAAGCTTTCAGTTGCTTTTCTCTCAATTCACATTCTGTTCCCATGTTTTTGCCTATACAGTGTGTGAATAAATATAGGGTTTTATGTAATATCTTTCCCTCTCTAATTGGGAATTGAAAAGTTGAAACATCAAAGAAATATTTTCAGTGGATTTTCTGGTATTTCTCTCTACCACTTATTTTAATGACTTGGAAGCTAGATATTTCTTTTGTTCAGTTGTTTTCTGTCTATTTTGTTTTACATATACCTGTACTGCTTTCTACTTAGTATTTACACATATGTCTATTCCATCCCTTCAAATATTTAATTAATCCTATCTTTATGTTTTATAATTTGAAGGACCAACTACTTGTGCTTTAGTGATGCTGTATATTTTAGTAACCTTTGTACACTGTAGTAAATGCTAATTGGACTTTTCTTTTAGATTTGAATAAAATTTTAATTAGTAACTATACCTGCTATTCAGACTGAAAATTTAACAGCATCTTTAGCATACCTGATACATTTTGCTTGAACCTGTTAGTGTTTCATAAATGCTACACTTGATAAAAGAAAAGCTCTTCTTCAATTTCTCAAAATACAAAAAGATGACCCTTTCCCCCTTCCCCCTTCAAACAAGGAATTTATTACTCATGAAAGGTGTTGGAGTGGCAGCCCTAAAGTTCGTTATTAATCCACAACATAGTTCTGATAATATGTTCACATCTTACTGTATATACATTCTACTATCCACCATTTCTGGAGAAGCCTCAAAGCCACAGAGAACCCAACTATGATCTCATCCCAATCTACTCTCCAAACACTAAATAGAACTACTATGTGCAAACCCAAATGTACCTCATTCATGAAAATCTCACAGCACTGGCTAGGAAACACTGTAGAGAGCAACATAATTTTGAATACTGGGGTGCCTTAAATCTGCAACCAGTAGAACAAAATCAAAAATTGCTGAACGATGGAGAACACTGAAATCCTGATATACGAGAAATGTTTACTACTGAACTATTTGTTACTTGAGGCCAAATAGCAAACACACTGCATTTTATGGAGCAATCTAGAATACAAGCTTCACATGGACAAAGCAACATATTTTTTGCATCATGCAAGTCAATCTCAACTTTGTTACCTTGTTTACTTCCATGATTTCCCTTCTTTCCTCACTAGCAAAACGAAGCTGGCTGGCAACACCACGATCATCATGCTTGGATCCATCCTCTTCAACATATGGAATAAGTTGCTATGAAGGTGAACCAAATGTTAAAGTTTAAGTAAAACATTATTTTTGCTATGTATGCTAAAAAAATTGAAGAGAATGATAGTATGCCCCAGAATTATGGAGCCAAAATAAACTTCTCATCTACATTTATGGCAATACAGTCAAAATGAAGCATTTCTGCACCAATGTAATTTCCATTATAAACCTCTGCTCTTAGTAGTTTAAATATATTAAACAGAAATCTTAACAAGTTCCCTGATCTGAAGCTTATGTTTTTAAAGGACTATTTAGTATTATTATTTTAATACTGTCAAGCTTGTAAGCAGTGGCGTAGCCAGGTGCAGAGTACAGGGGGAGCGGAGCTAAAAAAAAGGCGCCACCCCTTGTACTCACCCGGCGGTACTCCAGCTGTTCGGCAGCACTTCGGCAGCGGGTCCTTCACTCACTCTGGGTCTTTGGTGGCACCTGCTGCCGAAGTGCCGCCGAAGACTCAGAGTGAGTGAAGGACCCACCTCCGAAGTGCCGCCGAACAGCTGGAGCGCCACCGGGTGAGTACGCCTTTTTTTAGCTCCGCTTCCCCTTTTAAAAGGCGCCACTTGTGCTCAGTGGGGGAGCGGCCGCTCCCCCCCGACTACGCTACTGCTTGTAAGCAGTATTTTTTTTTACAGAATCAAGGAACATAAGAAGCTGATTTTAAAATATGCTAACCCTACAGCTCTCATTCAGTGGGCAATGGGAGCTCTGCACTGGAATATATGCAAATACAGAGTTCTTAATCTGAACCACTCTTTTGTTTTCCTTTCTTGTGGGCGGGGGGGGGGGGGGGGGGAGAAGAGGGAAAGAGAAACAGTGGCAGACAGAAGATAAGAAGGAAAGTTTCTTTTTACAGGTGTGCTATATTAAGGCCAGACTGTCATTAGCCTTTGGATAGGTGCATGAGAGAGCAAAGACATCACTGCATTCTCTGGGAGTGCAAATTGCTGAAAGGGAGGTGGTGGAGACATGGCTTACTCAACCCCTTCACCCACAAAGGCCCACAGAATGGCTCCAGCACAGGAGGGCTTCCTGTACACCAGGGAGGGGTATTGTGCTTCAAACAGGCACAATGCCTCACAGACATATGCTTGGGCCATTCAGCTTTATGCAGGCCTCAACATGGGCTGTGGTTTACAAACAGGCAAAATCTAGCCTTCAATATTTTAAGTCTATATCATGATGTCTTTGCATTTTTGACCATTATAGGTTGATTGAAATAGAAAGATCTTAACAGGAAAATATGTCAAATATGAATTTTGTCTTAAATATTTTCCATTGTGATTAGATCAAATAACCTAGGTTTCATCATTTCCTACAAATTGCCATTGTAAAGAGAAACAATCTGAACACAAAATCTGATGAAGCAGTCCTAAATGAACTTTAACACCCATATCCTTCCTTTAAAAGAAAATCCAACCAATTTGCATATAAAATTTACAGACAAAAGTATTTTTCTGTGTAGCAAAAAAATACTACTCTGATTCAAGAGCAGTACCCTACAACAACTTAGAATTAGATCTTAGAGTTAATGGAACTTGTATATGAAGGCACACAGTCCATTGTTGGCGTCTTTAAACTCCATTTCTGAAAAAAATTGAGAATTTGGAACTCTATATATGTCAACACAATGTCTGAGTCCTCAAACGTTAGGCACTGAGAAAAGATGAAGCTGCTAGTAGAATAAGATTCTCTTAAATTTAAACAGAGAACAGCCAAAACTAAGACTAGTAATTACTGGAAATGTGCAAGGAGCAAACAAGGGTTAAGGATTAGGGAATAGGTTCTCAATCAAATGCACATTCATCTGTTATTCAGCTACATTGGAAACTGAACCATTTATGCTGAGGGAATGTGAAAGGAAGAGAAATCATGAATACTAAATCATTTATGCAGTCCAAATATATCTGTTAAACCTCAGATAGCATGATAATTTCCATCCTAACCCATTTTCAGACATTCATAACTTACTGAAAGTTACCCCTTGTACCATAATTTTGCAGGACTGGTCTCTGCTTAAGGGAGGTTTTTATTTTTTTAAGTTGAGCAAAGACATTAAATGTATTTTAAAGTACAAGAGTGGAACCTCCCATCTTCCTCAGACATTCCCAATTAAAAAAAAAATCAAATGCAATTTTTTTTTTGACAACTCTAGGAGTAAAATGGATGCGGGTAGGAAGTTTACATTTGGCATGTAGGAGTCCTCATTCTAGAATTACCACCTTTGAATACACTGGTGAAAACTAGTTCTGATTTAACCCATTGAAAATTGAATTTCATGCATGTGAAATACATTTTGCACGGAATTCTCGTTAATCTTGTTAAAGTGGACAGCCAACGAATTCCACACTGCATATGTGCATCTAAGCTGAACAGTGAAAATGTAATGAAAGTGCATGACTTATAATATTTGCATCCTATAAGGCAGAAGCTACTTAGCTACTAAGGTTCTCTGGAGGAGGGCTTCCTTTACTACCCTGCAGGGCAAGGAGAAGGCATTCTGGTAGCATGCAGCCAAATATTCTACACTAGGAAATTTCTTTTATCTCTAAACCTAATGCAATTTCTGATAAAAGTGACTAAGAACAATCAAATTAAACAGTTAAGCACTTAACATTCAGGAAATTCAGGCAAAGAAAGTTTGTAGCTAGGCCAGCTTCATAGTTAATTGCCTCACACACTGATCTGTTGGTTGAAAAGGAGTTGCACAGTACAAGGATACCAACTATATTAACATATATAAATTAAAGAGAGATTTATTTTAAAACATTTAAGTAAATAAAGATTGCCAATGAAAACAGAGTATAACAAAAATGAAAACAAAAAAATTTCTCCCAAGATGCTTCACATGTAATCTAAAGCCAGAATCCTGCAACTGGTTCTGATGGAATCAGTGACAGGATGGGAGCTAAATTAATATAAAAAAGAGTGTAGAATATAATATTATATTAGTACGTAATTAGAGACTATATCAAAAGCAACACACAAGGGGACAGAGTTATGGTTACGCAACCTTTTCTTAATCTAGTTTTTATTGATGGAATGTTAGTTATAGAAATCTGGGAACTGGAAGAGAGTTTGACCTAACACACAAACACTTCCTTTTGAACCTGAGGGCAATTTCTCTGCATTTACCAATGCAATACCATTTTGCTATATTCAGCCCAAATTCCACCTCTTCAAGATACTGTGTGTACCAACAGTACTTTTCCCCTTTCAAAATAGAAGGTAATTAAAGGCCCTAAGAGGGAATATGACAAAGGGACACAAAATAGTGAATGCCCTAGTAGATTCATCGTCTCTTCACCCTGTCTCATAATACACAAGAGGAACAAAATGAAACTCAAAGGTAGCAAACTCAAAACCAATAAAATGAAACTTCTTCCACACAAAGCACAATGAAACTCATTGCACAAGATATCACTGAGGCCATGAGATTAGAAGAAGTCAGAAAGGGATTGGACATTAATATGGATAACAAAATATCCAGATATATAATAGGAAATGCTTAAAAAAAACCCAAATCCCATAAACAAACTCCAAGAAGGGATATAAATCTACATGCTACGGGGCATAAATCAACTCCTTCTATCAGGGGTTGGGAGGAAACTTTCCATGGGGCAGATTATCCCATAACTGCCTGCTGCAGGATTTCATGTACTTTTCTCTAAAGCAGGTGGTAATCTCGTCAGAGACTGGTCTAGATGGACCACTGGTCTGATCCTAAATTTCCTATATTTCTTTGTCCCTGTTTAGTGAACATTTTAAAACATATAACACCATGTTTATATTAAACTGCCCCAAAACACAAGAGTTAAACAGTGTAGAAAATCCAAAAATTTAGTAGTAGTAGTAACAGCAGCAGCAATAGTATCCAGAGGCCCAATGAGGATAGGCGCCCCATTGTGCTACACAGTAAACTCAGAGTAAGTAGGGCATGTCTAAATTTCAAAGAAAAAAAGGTAGATTTGACGAAGATTAAAAAAATTAAGGAGAAACTCTCATTTTCTCTTAGGTTTTCTGTTTACTTTTGGAATGGAAAAAAGATTTTCCATCCAGTGTTCTTCCTCTCACTTTTTCCCCACTAGGAAATAATTGGAAAAAGAAAAAATGTGTGAGAAAGTAGTGGTTAAAAACCTCCACTCTAACTCCCCCCCCCCCTCTAAATGTATTTCTTTCCCCTGGAAAAGTGTAAAAAAAGACACACAGAAAGTTAGTTTTTCCCCAATTTGTCTCTCTCTCTCTCACTCTCTCCCGCTTTTTAAAACAAAACAAAACAAAAAACCCCAAAAAACCTTTTCTCCTTTTTTCTACTAGGCAAAAACTACTCCAAAATCTGAAATGAAATGTAATTTCATTTTAAAAAAATGTTTCAAATTTTTCATCCCCCCCAAAAGTTAAAAAACCCTCATTCAATCTAGATGAATAAAAATTTAGTTCTCTTTTAATATTTTTTAAATTAAAAAACTCCAAAATTTCAACCAGCTCCACAAAGTGATAATCTGTCTCCTGAAGAGTTTACTGCAGTGGTCCCCAAACTGTGGGGTGCGCCCCCCTTGGGGGGAGGGGAGGAACAGAGGATCATTGGGTGGGAGGGGGCCCCAGGACAGCCCCCACAGGGTGGGGAGGGAGTGCCACCCAGCCCAGCCCCGCTCTGCCCCCAGACCCGCTCCGGCTCTGCCCCCAGCCCCAGCCTCAGTTCGGGTCCTGGTCATGGCCTCACTCCGGCTGCAGCCCCAGCTGCAGTCCTGGCCTTGGCTCCCAGTCCCAGCCCCGGCCCCCAGTCCCGCTCTTAGCCCCACAACTGTGCCTCTGCTCCCAGTCCCAGCTCCTGACCGTGGCTCCAGTCCTGCTCCCAACCGTGGTTGCAGGGATGGGGGGTAGGGGTGGATAGGTTCTGTTATGGGTAAGAGAGGCCACGAAAGAAAAAGTTTGGGGACCACTGGTTTAGTCTTGTTTAAAATCAGAGACAACAGCCGAATATAACAAGCAATCTGAAGGAATGGGTGCTACTGTAACATAAATAAACAATAAAAATCAGACCCAACAATCATGCATATCAAAGTAAATACTTACCTCTATGGGAACAGGATCTAGCCCTGCACAGTTTTCATTGCATTTGTCATAGACTAATCTCAGTTTCCTGAAGAGTATTGATAGCTGACGGAGATGTTCTTGCAGCTTTGCTAATCTGTCTTGGTATGTCCCAGTATGATAAGTAACACCATTTGGTAGCTTAAAAAGCCAAACAATTTAAAAAGGAAAACAGTTAACAAAATAAAACAAACAAACAAAAAGTTACTAAAACAAACTTTCTATCCCATGAACTAAAATGAAGTGTTTATAAAAAGTTCTTTTTTACTAGGGCTGTCGATTAATCACAGTTAACTCACACAATTAACTCAAAAAAAATTAACTGCAATTAAAAAATTAATAGTGATTAATCGCCCTGTTAAACAATAGAATAAGAATACCAACTGAAATGTATTAAATATTTGTGGATGTTTTTTCTACATTTTCAAATATATTGATTTCTGTTACAACATAGAATACAAAGTGTACAGAGCTCACTTTACATTATTATTTTTGATTACAAATATTTGCACTGTAAAAAAGGAAATAGTATTTTTCAGTTCACCTCATACAAGTACTATAGTGCAATCTCTTTATCGTGAAAGTGTAACTTACAAATGTAGATTTTTGTTGTTGTTACATAACTGCACTCAAAAACAAAACAATGTAAAACAGTAGAGCAGGGGTCGGTAACCTTTCAGAAGTGGTGTGCCGAGTCTTCATTTATTCACTCTAATTTAAGGTTTCGCGTGCCAGTAAAATATTTTAACGTTTTTAGAAGGTCTCTTTCTAGAAGTCTTTAATATATCGTGTGGCAAATTGCCAGCACTACTATGATGGGTCCTGCACTTTCTCTTCTTGTGGGGGGTTTCAGGGTGCCATTTCTTGCCCCTGAACTGGGGTAACAGCTATCCTACTAGTATCCCAGGGAAGGGGAGTGGAGAGGGAGGAACCCAGGCCCGCCCTCTACTCCGGGTCCCAGCCCAGGGGCCCTATGATAGCAGGTGAACCACTTGTACCAGTGATTCTTTCCCCTGAGCTACTTCCCTCTCCTGACCTTCAGCTTGTGGGGCTTCCTGCCTTCCCTCTGCACAAGCCAGGTGTCCCTTTACCTAGGATCTTTGTTTTCTTAGCCCGCTGCAGCACTTCTCAAAACTCTCCTCCACTTTCCTTCGAACTGCTCTTTGTTCCACCACCAATCCACTCTGTTCCAGCTCCTCCTCACTCTGCTCCAGCTCCTCCTCTGGCTGATTGAAGCAGGGGGATTTTATCAGGTGACTGGTTTCAGGTGCTCTAATTGGTTTCAGGTGCTTTTAATTAATCTACAGGGAATAAGGCTTCTCCTCATCCTAGATCACTCTCCTGCTGCCTTCTGGCCATGCTGTATCACATATCCTCCCCCCCTGCTCAACACCATGGGGTTGGGCAACTTGGGATGAGAGGCAATGCTTTTGTGACAAGCCATCTGTGTTGCCGTGTTGGCTTCCGGCCCTATGCTGTACTCGGAAATGAAAAGGTTGCAGAGATAGGAACCATCTAGTCACTCTTGAATTCTTCTCCTTGTTTCTGTGCATCCACTGGAGCGGGGCATGGTCTGTCACCAGGGTAAATCGCCGCCCCAGTAGGTAGTAACGGAGAGTTTCCATGGCCCATTTTATCGCCAGACATTCCTTTTCAACGACGGCGTACTTTTGTTCCCTGGGGAGGAGCTTCCGGCTGAGGTACAGGATCGGGTGTTCCTCCTCCCCTACCATCTGCGAAAGGACGGCTCCTAGCCCTACCTCCGAGGCATCTGTTTGTACAACGAATTCTTTCTTGAAGTCTGGGGCTATGAGTACAGGATGGCAGCAAAGGGCTGTCCTTAAATCTGCGAATGCCCCTTCTGCTGCATCAGACCACTTTACTATCTCGGGGCCCCGAGCCTTTATCAGGTCAGTCAATGGCCCTGCTCTTGTGGCAAAATGAGGGATGAATCTCCGATAGTACCCTACTAACCCGAGAAATGCTCTGACCTGCTTTTTACGGATTGGCCGAGGCCAATCTTGTATTGCCTCCACTTTGTTCCATTGGGGTTTTACCAAACCTCTCCCTACTACATACCCAAGGTATCTGGCTTCAGCTAGTCCTATCATGCACTTGAGAGGGTTGGCAGTGAGGCCAGCCTTCCTCAGGGTGTCTAGTACCGCTTCTACTTTTACTAGGTGCGTTTCCCAGTCAGGGCTATGGATGACTATATCGTCTAAATAGGCGGCGGCATACCTGGCATGGGGTCGCAACAATTTATCCATAAGTCGTTGGAATGTTGCTGGGGCCCCATGGAGTCCGAAAGGGAGGACAGTGTATTGGAACAGGCCATCAGGTGTAGAGAAAGCAGTCTTCTCCTTGGCGTTCTTGGCCAGGGGAATTTGCCAATATCCTTTAGTCAGGTCCAGAGTGGTTAGGTATCGGGCCTTGCCTAACTGATCAACTAGCTCGTCGACACGTGGTATTGGATAGGCATTGAATTGGGATACTTCATTCAATTTTCGGAAGTCATTACAAAACCTCCAGGTGCCGTCAGGCTTGGGTACTAAGACGATAGGACTGGACCACTGGCTGTGGGATTCTTCAATAACCCCAAGTTCCAACATCTTCTTCACTTCTGTCCTAATTTCCTCTCTTTTAGCTTCTGGTATCCGGTATGGTCTTATCGTCACCCTTATTCCGGGCCTGGTGACGATATGATGTTGGACCAGTGTCGTACGGCCCGGCTGTGTACAGAACACATCTTGGTTCCGTTGGATCATATCAATGACCTCTGTTCGTTGTTCTGGGGCTAACTCAGGGGATATCCTCACCTGCCCGTCGGTCGTCCGTCTGGGATGGAGCTCTCCGAATGACCAGGCACGTCTCTCGGTCACGCCAGGGCTTCAGCAAGTTTACATGGTAGATCTGCTCTGGTCTTCGGCGGTCTGCTTGTCTGACCTTATAGTCCACTTCCCCAATGGCTTCCACTATCTCATACGGCCCATGCCAGCTGGCTAGGAGTTTGCTTTCTGCTGTCGGCACTAGCACCATCACCCGTTCTCCTGGCTGAAATTTCCGTACTTTCGCCTGGCGGTTGTAATATGTCCGCTGGGTCTCTTGTGCTTTTTCCAAATGTTCCCGTATTATAGGGGTTACTCGAGCTATTCGCTCTCTCATCTGTGTCACGTGCTCAATGACATTCTTTCCTGGGTTGGGTTGTTCTTCCCAATCCTCCTTGGCGATGTCTAATATTCCGCGTGGGTGGCGTCCGTATAGTAGCTCAAAGGGAGAGAAACCGGTGGACGCCTGGGGGACTTCCCGTATTGCAAACATTAGGTATGGTAGAAGGGTATCCCAGTCTTTTCCATCCTGTGCTACCACCTTCTGGATCATACCTTTAAGGGTGCGGTTAAACCGCTCGACCAGCCATCTGTTTGAGGATGGTAGACTGAGGTCCTTATGGCATGGATGCGGAGCAGGGTACATAAGTCCTTCATTAATTTTGACATGAAAGGGGTTCCTTGGTCAGTCAGGATCTCCTTAGGGATGCCCACTCTGGCAAAAACCTGGAGTAGTTCTTTTGCTATTGCCTTGGATGGGGGGTTTCTTAAAGGAATGGCTTCTGGATACCGTGTGGCATAGTCAAGGATGACTAGTACGTTTCGGTGACCCCGTGCTGATCTTTCCAGCGGGCCCACAAGGTCCATGGCTATCCTTTCGAACGGGACTTCAATAATAGGCAAAGGTACTAATGGGGCCCGCAAGTGAGGTCGAGGGCTATGCAACTGGCATTTTGGGCAGGAGGCACAATAGCGTTGGACCTCCGCACGTATTCCTGGCCAATAAAACCTTCTTAGGACTCTATCCAGTGTCTTGTCTATTCCTAGATGTCCCCCAAATAAATGACTGTGAGCTAGCTCTAATACTGCCCTTATGTGTTTCCGTGGGACTAAGAGCTGCTCTACTTCTTCCCCTCGGATCTGCACTATTCAGTACAACAGATCACGTTTGATCACATAATACGGTCCCGGGCCTTTGGTCTTTCCTTCCACCGGTACGCCATTTACTTCCACTACCTCCTCCCTCACATTTGCATATAGCGGGTCATTGGCTTGGTCCTGCCTGAAATTCTCACGGGCGGTACCGATCTGACCTAATTCCAGGGAGCCTATTTCCACTCCGCCCCCTGGGTTGCCCCTACTTGGGCTAGGAACTGACTCTGAGTCCTCACTGGCCTGAATTGTCTCCTGGCCTCCTGAACGGGTTCGCTTATCAACAAGGGAGGCTTTCTGGTTCTCTGCTAGAATCCTGGTCCCTAGCCTTTTATCTGCCCTCCTTTCCCGCCTAGACTTTCGGGGTTTCCTGGGGGATGAGAATAGCTCTGGGGCAAATTCAGCAAAAATTGGGGTGAAGCTATCTGTAGGTGCCTCCATTTCAGCCTGGGGGTTGCTACCCTCCCTTGGCTCTACTGGGGGGAGTAAGTTCTCAAACCCAGGGAAGTCCCTACCAATTAAGACCGGGTAGGGGAGCCTAGGGACCACCGCTGCAGTTACCCTGGTAGTGTTCCCCTGGATCTCAATCCGTACTGGGATTGTGGGGTAGAAATTTATGGTGCCATGAACGCACGTTACCCCTGTGGTTTTGACCCGGGTTAGTTGGTCTTGCCCCACCAACTTCCCCGAGACCAGCGTGACAGCACTCCCGGAATCTACTAATGCTGTGGTCACAATACCATTCATTTTTACTGACCTTGTATACCCATGTGGGGTCATTGCGACCCCTACCAGGCCAATTAGGCCACATTGTTCCCCAGGATCCCCCAGATTGCACTGCATAGGCTCTTCCCTGTTGGGGCATTGGGCTGCTATATGCCCCAATTCCCCACACTCGTAACACCGACCCCTTATCCCAGTTGCTGCTCTCTGCCTGGGGCTATTTGATCGCCCCCCCAGCCCTCTCTTCCCAAACCCCCAGGTCCCTTCTTGGACTCCGGCCATTCCTCAATGTCTTTCCTCCCAGTTATAGTTCTCCTGTAGTTCTCGGCGGTCCGGGACCTTGGGTTTGGGGCTGGCTTCCTGGATTGCCATGTTTCACCCCTTGGGGTCTGGAACAGTTCACGGGCTGCTAGCTGTCTTTCCACAAGGGAGACCAACTCATCATAGGTGGAGGGGTCATTCTGGCCAACCCAAGCCCGGAGGCCTGGTGGTAGCCCCCTCATATACCGGTCCAGTACCAGGAGCTCCATCATCTTCTCAGAGCTGAGGGCCTCAGGGCGCAGCCATTTCCGGGTCAGGTGGATCAGGTCAAACAATTGCGATCTGGGTGTCTTGTCCTCTGTATACTGCCACTCATGGAACCTCTGGGCTCGCAATGCCGTAGTTACTCCGGATCTGGCCAGGATCTCTGCCTTCAGCTGAGGGTAATCTGCTGCAGTCTCTGCAGCCATATCGTAGTATACCTTCTGGGCCTCCCCACACAGGAACGGGGCAAGGATACTGGACCACTGGTCTCGGGGCCAGGCCTCCCGCAGGGCTGCTCTCTCAAAAGCCAGGAGGTATGCCTCCACATCATCCTCCCGTGTCATTTTCTGTAGGCAGTGGCTGGCCCGTATAGTCCGGGTCCCATCGCCGTTCTGGCTTCGCTCCATAAGGGCCTTCATCTGGTTCACCAGCTCCTGCAGCAGGGCTCGGTCCTGGGCAGCCTGACTCATCAACAGACGATTAGTCTCTTGCTGTACCCTAGTCGCCTCCTGTTGGGCGGTTGCTTGGACCCGGGTAGCCTCCTGCTGGGCCGCGGTGGCTTGTATTAGGGCCTTGATTACGTCGTCCATCTTAAGGACTGGATTGTTTTGGCTAACCCTGGCTTAAGTCCCTAGTGCGGAGAATCCCACCCCTGACACCACGTGTGGCAAATTGCCGGCACTACTATGATGGGTCCTGCACTTTCTCTTCTTGTGGGGGGTTTCAGGGTGCCATTTCTTGCCCCTGAACTGGGGTAACAGCTATCCTACTAGTATCCCAGGGAAGCGGAGTGGAGAGGGAGGGACCCAGGCCCGCCCTCTACTCCGGGTCCCAGCCCAGGGGCCCTATGATAGCAGGTGAACCACTTGTACCAGTGATTCTTTCCCCTGAGCTACTTCCCTCTCCTGACCTTCAGCTTGTGGGGCTTCCTGCCTTCCCTCTGCACAAGCCAGGTGTCCCTTTACCTAGGATCTTGGTCTTCTTAGCCCGCTGCAGCACTTCTCAAAACTCTCCTCCACTTTCCTTCGAACTGCTCTTTGTTCCACCACCAATCCACTCTGTTCCAGCTCCTCCTCACTCTGCTCCAGCTCCTCCTCTGGCTGATTGAAGCAGGGGGATTTTATCAGGTGACTGGTTTCAGGTGCTCTAATTGGTTTCAGGTGCTCTAATTGGTTTAAGGTGCTTTTAATTAATCTACAGGGAATAAGGCTTCTCCTCATCCTAGATCACTCTCCTGCTGCCTTCTGGCCATGCTGTATCACAATAATTAAACTATTGTTGTATGTAAAGTAAATAAGGTTTTAAAAATGTTTAAGAAGCTTCACTTAAAATTAAATTAAAATGCAGAGCCCCCCAGACCGATGGCCAGGACCCAGGTAGTGTGAGTGCCACTGAAAATCAGCTCACGTGCCGCCTTTGGCACCCGTGCCATAGGTTGCCTACCCCTGCAGTAGAGCCTACAAGTCTACTCAGTCCTACTTCTTGTTCAGCCAATTGCTAAGACAAACAAGTTTGTTTACATTTACGGGAGATACTGCTGCCTGCTTCTTATTTACAATGTCACCTGAAAGTGAGAACAGATATTTGCATGGCACTTTTGTAGCTGGTGTTGCAAGGTATTTATGTGCCAGATATGCTAAATATTTGTATGCCCCTTCATGCTTCAGCCATCATTCCACAGGACATGCCTCCATGCTGATGATACTCATTAAAAAAATAATCCATTAATTAAATTTGTGACTGAACTCCATTGGGGAGAATTGTTTGTCTCCTGCTCCGTTTTACCTGCATTCTGCCATATATTTCATGTTATAGCAGTCTCAGTTGATGACCCAGCATATGTTCGTTTTAAAGAACACTTTCACAGCAGATCTGACAAAACGCAAGGAAGGTACCAATGTGAGATTTCTAAAGATAGCTATAGCACTCGACCCAATGTTTAAGAATCTGAAGTGCCGTCCAAAATCTGAGAGGGAGAAGCTGTGGAGCATGCTTTCAGAAGTCTTAAAAGAGTAACACTCCGATGTGGAAACTACAGAACCCGAACCACCAAAAAAGAAAATCCAATCTTCTGCTGGTGGCATCTGACTCGGATGATGAAAATGAATATGCGTCGGTCTGCTCTGCTTTGGATCGTTATCGAGCAGAACCTGTCATCAGCGTGGACACATGTCCTCTGGAATGGTGGTTGAAGGATGAAGGAACATATGAATCTTTAGTGCATCTGGCATGTAAATATCTTGCGATGCCGGCTATAACAGTGCCATGCGAATGCCTGTTCTCACTTTCAGGTGACATTGTAAACAAGAAGCGGTCAGCATTATCTCCTGCAAATTGTAACCAAACTTGTTTGTCTGAGGGATTGGTTGAAATAGGACTGAATGGACTTGTAGGCTCTGAAGTTTTACATTGTTTTATTTTTGAATGCAGTTATTTTTTGTACATAATTCTACATTTGTAAGTTCAACTTGCATGATAAAGAGATTGCACTACAGTACTTCTATTAGGTGAATTGAAAAATACTATTTATTTTGGTTTTTACAGTGAAAATATGTGTAATAAAAATAATATAAAGTGAGCAGTATACACTTTGTATTCTGTGTTGTAATTGAAATCAATATATTTGAAAATGTAGAAGACGTCCAAAAATATTTAAATAAATGATATTCTATTATTGTTTAACAGCGCGACTAATCGCGATTAACTTTTTTAAAGTGTGATAATCGCGATTAATTTTTTTAAGCGCTTGACAAACCTATTTTTTACATTTTCTCTCTAACAGTCATGGATGTTCCAGCCACTTTCTTTACATTAAAAATGTGCACTTTACCTGCTGATTTTATATGCCAAACCCAAGTCCTATGTAATCACAGACCCTTTATAGAGTCAATAACTCATTATTTAATATCTTCAAAGCGTTTTTCAAATGCTAGCATCTTTCCTATTGTGACTAACCAGAAAACTGTGCTCTCTGGTATCACACATAGATCTGACCACAGTAATCCACACACTTATGCCACAGACATATTCACTATATCAGGGAAAGAGGCTCCATAATGCAGAATGCAGAAGTCTGCTCACTTAGCAAAGGCACTGGATTCTATATTCAATTCATTTTAGTTAGTTATATTAAAAAAAAGTTTCAACAACATTTTTAGGAAAAATATTTCTAAATTTTTCAATTATTGTTTCTGTTTATAACCAATTTATAAAGGATTGAAACTTTTTGAAAATTCAACGTTTTGATTAAATGTTGTGGTTTTTTGGCATTTTTTGACCAGCTTTAATTTTAAAATTCACAGCTCTCTGTGGAGTTAACATTTGTTACCTAAGATCACTTCTCTCTCCACTGACAGCTAAATTCTCCTGCAACTGTGAAACTGTTTACCAAGAGAGGAGGATCATGACAGAGATGAGAGAATGGGAGTCTGGACGTAGACTATGGAACTCACTCTTACAGGACTTCCAAAATTAGAACTTAATACAAAATACACCCCATCAATTTAGCTTTTTCACAATAAGCTCTCTGCACAGACTCAAACACATGCATCACAAAACAAAACGTCTTCTACTTTTCAAGTTTCCCCACCGATGGAAATGAGAGAAAGAATTTGTTTTATTATTTTCATTTGGGAGGTGATCATACTCACAACTATAAATATGAATTCTGTAACTGAAGTTAAATCATGAATAGTCAGAGATTTCTACCGCCAATGCATCTCTAGCTGACCACCTCAGGCCCGAATCAAAGTGATGAACTAAGGGCTTGTCTACACTTGCAGCGCTGTAGCGCTTAATGAAAATGCTACCTGCCAACAGGACACCTTTTCCACTCAGCATAGGTACTCCACCTCCCTGAGAGGAGGTAGCTTTGTCAATGGGAAAAGCCCTCCCATTGACATAGCACTGTCTACACCAGGAGATAGGTTGACATAACTGCAGCACTCAGGGGTGCGAATTTTCCACACCCCTGAGCAATGTAATTATACTGACATAAGTTTGTAGTGTAGACTAGGGCTCAGTGTCACATTTCTGTGGTTAGTAAGAGAAAAGAAGAAGCTAACGTGGATTTCCATAAAACCAAATATTGAAAGGAAATATAGTCATATCTTTCTACAAAAAGGACTCCACTATGAAATCCCAGGAAGTGCTTTTAGTATTATTACATAACACAGAAAATATTTATTTTTAAACAATAATATTATTTCCCCTATATCTAAGTTAATTACTTCATTAAGCTGTACCAAATGCATGAGCATTTCTTTAAGAGTTGAAAAGAGAACTAAGATAGACTGTATATATTTGCTAGTTATAGCTTAAAGGCTTTTAATAGATCAAGGCTATGTGAATTGTATTGAATTTCATAGAAGCCATGGTTTCTTTCACTCTGTTTAAATGTTGTAAATATAATTTACACATTAGATTTTTTTGTATCCTCCCTTTCTGATCTAAGGAACATTTTCAAACAACTAGATTATGTCCTGTTAATAATAGTGTACAACCTGTACACTGGTACTACTTTTTTATTTAGTCCACAAATAAATTGTTCTTGTTTCACCTTTACTTTTACTTTAACTTAAGAATAGCATCATATTAATGTCATTACAATAATAGAGGATTTGCAATACCTAATCAAACTGTACTGGCCATTGCTAAAAGCAATACTCCTTAAGGATACATATTGTTCTGCAGTTATTTTACAAAACTTCTCACTTTACTTTTATTCAAATATAGTGAAGTAGCTCAAATGAGACATCTTCATAGTTAAATTTGGATTTTAAAAAAATAACTTGTTCAATAAAAAATTAGGCAACTCTAGTAAGATGCACAGTTCCTGAAAACTTCTTAGAAATGCAATAATTATCAAGATAACTTTTTAATCTGTTATATATTAATTTACAAAGGCTATTCCATTTTGTTGGCCAAATTCTGTCTTATACTTAAAAATGCTTTTACTCAGCTCCCGTTTACTTCAACAATTGTTGGATTCTTCCCAGAGATACAAGTACCTGGCCTCTAGTATTTCCCTCACCTCCCAAAACAAGTGCTATGATACATCTGGTACAAGTAAAAACAAATAAAAATAAGCATAGGACTTCAACTCAGCATGAGGAGAGCATAAGCGGGGGGGAAAAAAAAAAAAAAAAAAAAAAGGTCCAAGCTTCCAAAGGGTCATTTCAAACAGGGAAAGAGTGATGTTAACAGTTATTACAAATACCTTAACAGCTTCTTTTTACAGTATACAGTGACCACTAGCAGCCATTAGTTTATTTTTAGACCCCACCGCTACAATGTGCTCCTCATAGAAGGACTCCTGCCATCACTTACATCAGTAGGGCTCTGTGCAGGTGTAGGAGTCTGCGTGAGCAAAGTTCCTTCCAAGATCTGGAATTCTTTAATTATGAACACAATGCTATTCTTCTTAACATCAGAATGCTTAAATTGGTTATGCAAGATGTAGAAGATGTGATATTGGATGCCATCTTAAAATGTTATGAGATGTTATCAAGCTCAGTATCAAAATGCTTTAGCAATAATCTTTGACATAAATACCTAGATATAGATTAAAAATTTCAATATAAGAACTTTCAACTAAATAAAAAAATCATAGTCTCAGGAACAAATAAAAGGATTATATTCCAATTCATTTTTATCAGATTCCATTCTTTAAATACAATTACATCTTGGGGTTATTTGTAAATTTACTCAGTAAATAGCCTCACACTGAAGATTACTTGTACCACTTTCTGAGTATAAAAAAAAATGTTAAGAATTTTACCCAGTTTTGGATGGAAAATGTTATTTTATTATAAAATGATCAAAAGATTTCTGGAAAAATAATCCCCAAAGGCCAGCAAGAATGGAGAAATGCAGTTCGCATGCAAACAAATTTTGTTATTTCTTAAAAGAAAATAGAAACATGAAGACAAAAGTCTTACATTTAGAGTGTACCCACAGTACACTAAATGAGGATTTTCTCTAATTCACAATGCTCATGCAATCAGGATGGAACAACAGATTTACAGAAATAATCCAACAGCAATATACAGACAACATATTCTCACCCCTGAAAGCAGTTTGGTCAAGAACTTGCTCTAAGCTAAACTACCCCCTCAAATACTGAAAACACTTTCTACACATGCTATGATGTCCCTCATCACCTCCAACTGTATTACTTTTTTTTTTAAACAACTAGTTGGTAGGAGATGGGAAGGGAACAGAAGAGTATGAAAAGGTAAGGTCCTTCTGCTTCTCACCTGCATATTCCTCAGTAACTGAAAGATTTCCATTGTCCGAAATACAATATCCTGCACAGTCTCCTGGCCAATGCGACAGAGAGAAGCTGTGTTCACCTCCCGGGCTGCTTGAGCCTGTGGTCCTGAGAAAGCACCAGGAGGCATCCCAGCCCCAGCGAGAGGAGGAGTGGACATTTTCTGACTCCAATCAATCTCACAAAATAAGGCTGCACACAGACAGGGAGAAAGAGATGCTGAAGTATAGTTCATGAATTCTCAGTTAAAACTCTGTACGGTTACTATACTGTTCCTTTCCTCATGACATCACCATCCCAAACATGAAAAGCAAACTACATTACTAAACAGGCAAAAGACAGATTGGTGTTTTAAACATCACGTTTGAAGTACCTTCAGCTTCCTTGAACCACAAGTTTGTAACTCAGTAGGACGAATTCAGTTCTACCAACTTATATCTAAGCAGTTCATACTATAAAGGAATTATTTGGATGAGTCCTGTCTCCTATCTGCTCTATGTGGATATGAAAGACCCTAGGGCACTTTTCCTATAAGTAAGAGGTTTGTCCTAGTACCCTTGGGAAAAACTCCTTTCCTTCCACTGTTGTCTTGTATGACTGATGTCAGCCCAATTGCTGTCCTCTCCACCTCAGAGGCGGCTGTTTTTCAGGCGGTATATGTAGTCCGTGAGCAGCTTTGGGATGAAAGGTGTAATAAAAGTTTGAAATAAATTCCATATCTAGATATTGTTTCATTTGGTTATCAAGCTCCTCTCTAGCACTCTAGATGCTTTACACACTGTACAAACATCTAGAAAAAAGCAAGCAGACCCCAAACTTTCTACTCCAAGGAAGATGGTTCTGATGCCTGGGCACTATGTCAAAGCAGTAGGGGTTGCCCACCAGAAGCTTAGTGGGAAAGGATGAGAGAACGCATGGGCTCAACTACTCAGTTACTGTAGGGGCTGCACCACACCCAGCGTGTGCGGGTTATCAATCCCCATCCTTTCCCCCCGGCTGCAACATACTTTGAGGTCACCGGACTCTGAAGAGTGGAACATGGTGGGAGGTCCTTTACACTGAAGTGGGGACTCAGTCTCCTATTCTGCTGGGCTGGGGAGGGGACCAATCCCCTATGCTCCTGCTTCTGGGGGGGAGGGGTCAGTTCCAGGGGAGGTAGGAGGCACAGTCCTTTATTCCTGAGTTAGTGATGGTCAGCCGGCAGCCTGTCAGGGTAATCCACTGGTGGGCCGCAAGACAGTTTGTTTACATCAACTGTCCGCAGGCCCATGCCGCTTCCCACAGCTCACATTGGCCAGGAACGGTGAACGGCAGCCACTGGGAGCTCCGGGTGGGCGTGCCTACGGACGGTTGATGTAAACAAACTGTCTCGCAGCCCGCCAGCAGATTACCCTGACGGGCCGCAGGTTGCCCACCACTGTCCTGAAGGGTGGAGGTGTCAGTCAGAGACCTTAAGGGCAGTGGCTCTCATCCAGGAGAGAGGCATTGGCGGCAGGTGAATCCCTGGCTCAGGGAGGCTAGCCCTTGGCTGGACCACCCCTTCTGCCCGAGGCCCTGCCCCTCCCGCCGAAGCCCAGAGTCCGCCCCCTCCTGGCACGGCAGCCAGCTTCCCCCTCACACCTCCAGCCACCCAAGCGCCGGAGCGGGTGGTGCGGCCCTCCCACCTGAGCCCCGGAACTCCGGGCAGGTGAGCAGGAGGCGCGGGCCCCTCCCCCACCCCCGGAACTCCGAGCGGGTGAGCGAGTGGCACAGCCCCCCCCAGTGGGTGAACTCTGGGAAGGTGAGTGGGCAGAGCCCCGCTCCCCGCCAGCCCCGGGACGCCAGGCGGGTGAATGGATGGCACCCCCACCCCCCAGCCAGCTCCGGAGTGCTGGGCAGGCGGCATGGCCTCTCTCCCTCAACCCCAGATCACAGACCAGCCACCATTAGCCCCCAGCCGCAGCACTACCCGGGAAGCAGGAAGGAGCCTGGGGGCAGAGCGTGGGTGGGGCCACACAAGGCTGTTTGGGGAGGCACAGCCTCCCCCTGCCTTCAATACTCGCTGCCCATGCGCAGAGCTCTTCTGGAAGTACATCAAGTCATCTAAATATTTGCCTAGTTTTACAACAGACTACATAAAAAGCACTAGAAAAGTCAGAACAAACTAACATTTCATACAGACAATGAGTTGTTTATACTGCTGCATATACTATACACTGAAAAGTACGTAAAATATGTATATTCCACTTCATTTATTTTATAATCATATGGCAAATATGAGAACATAATCCATTTTTCAGTAATATCCTACCGTGACACTTGTATTTTTATGTCTGATTTTGTAAGCAAGTAGTTTTTAAGTGAGGCGAAACTCTGGGGTACACAAGACAAATCAGACTCCTTAAAGGGGTTCATTAGTCTGGAAAGGTTGAGAGCCACTGCTCGAGGGGAGTGGAGGGGTGGGACAGTCCTCCACTTCATAGGGAGGGGAGAATTTCCCCACCCGTGGGGAATGCAGGCCTCGGGAGTGGGGACGGGGAGGGGGGAGATTGATCCTGATCTCTTGTGGGGCAGGGACTGTCCCAACACCTGCGGGTGCAGGGGAAAGGAGCAGTCGCTGGAGGTGTGGGGGGGGGTGGGGAATTCCTGACCTGGGGGAGGGGCGGTCCC
The DNA here is from genome assembly GCA_033296515.1 of Macrochelys suwanniensis. Classification (NCBI taxonomy): domain Eukaryota; kingdom Metazoa; phylum Chordata; order Testudines; family Chelydridae; genus Macrochelys; species Macrochelys suwanniensis. The sequence continues at coordinate 236,428,948 of CM065776.1, read as the reverse complement.
ACATCTCTGGGGGTGAAGGGCAGTTCTCTATGGGGGGGGGGGGGTCCTGAGCCCAGAGGGAGCGGGGCGGTCCCCACACCGCGGGGAGTGAAGGGCAGTTCTCTATGGGGGGGGGGGGGTCCTGAGCCCAGAGGGAGCGGGGCGGTCCCCACACCGCGGGGAGTGAAGGGCAGTTCTCTATGGGGGGGGGGGGGTCCTGAGCCCAGAGGGAGCGGGGCGGTCCCCACACCTCTGGGGGCGGGGGCAGTGCTCTACTGCGGGGCAGGGCTCCTCTCCGCCGAGGAGGTCGCTGAGAGCGGGGGCGCTTTCCTAGCCCGCTGCTGAGCTACTTACGCCGGGCGCGGGGCGGGCGGGCGGGCGAGCGAGAGGAGTCTCCGACCGGCGCGGCTAGTTACCCTGGAAACAGCCAGGCGGAAGGAGATGACAGGACTGGAGAGAAGCGGCAGCGAGGCCGCGCGGGAAGTGACGCCGGGGGAAGGGGCGGGACGCGGCGCGTGGCCGGGAAGGCGGGAGCGCAGTGACGGCGGGGAAGGGGAGGAACGCTGCGGGCGGGAGCGCGGGCGCGTTGCGTTGTCCGCGACCAGAGCCGTCCCTGGGGTCCGGCGCGGGCGGGAGGGCGGTTTTTTGGGCTCGACTTGTTTGCTGGCCGAGACGCGCGGACTGTCTGTGGCGGCTCGGGCTTGTCTGCAGTGGCCAGTGTCCTGGGGCGCCGGAGCAGGCGGGAAGCCTGGGGTGGATGCGACCGTGTTCTCCCCAAAGCGGCAGCAGCAGCCGGCGGGGAGCAGTGGCACGTTCGGGTGGGTGGGCTGGACCCAGGGGCTGGGGCTGCGGGAGCGTCTTCGCCTCCTGCCCGGCGCTGGTGTGTTGCCAACCCCAGATCTTTTTTTGTGAAGACATCAGCCTCCCCAGATACCGCGATTGGTTTAAAAATTGGGAGATTTAAAAAAACAACAACCGGGCAGTTCATTTTATTGCCCTTCTGGGTTTTGAGCTTTTGGGGTGCACTTGTTTCACGAGTTCATGCCTCTCTCTGCAACAGAGAGGGCTAGAAATGCACTCCCCCCCCCCCCCCCTTCAAAGGAAAGCTGAATTTCTCATGTGCTCCCATAACTCTTGGAGCTGGGGCTGTAAGAAAGATCCCAATTAATGCAAGAGGTGGCAACACAGGATGCTATTTTTCATCTCTCTGGGTTGAATATTTAGGGTCAAATTCTTCTCACCTGACTCATCCAAATAGCATTATTCTGGTGAACAAGGCAAATAAGGTTTAGCCTTTAAATCTGTCAATTTTCCTGTGAGATTGTATTACTATAGCAGACTCTCAGTTTTTGGCAACTCATTCTGAGGCCTGGTCTACATACAGTTTTTGAATCAGTATAACTAGGTGAGGAGTGATTTTTTTTTTAAAAAACTACTACAATCCCTGCGGTGTACACATTTATACCAGTATAAAAGTGCTTCATACAGGTATAGGGTATTCTTCCTGCATGGGAATAAGCTTAATGGTTTGTTTACACATGAAGTTTTTCCTGCTTAACTGTGTGTGTGAACACTCATCATTGGGGTTAAGAGTGCTGTGTTCCTGCTTAGTTTACACTTCTAGGAACACTTTAATTCATACCCTGCCTTAATCAGTATTAACTTTCAAATGTAGACAAGCCCTCAAACACCTTAACATTGATATAATTGAATGCAGACAAGGCCTGAGATAGGTCTAGCATGTTGAAAATCGAAATAAGCAGGGTGGGGTATGCTCCATTTTTAAGAGGAAGAAAGCAGTAAAGATTATTAGGGACAGACTTGCCACTAGAACTAAGCTGCTGCTCAGGTAGGTATCTGGCCTTCATCCCCTTGAAACAGATTAATGATGCTTTGACCTGGCTGGCTAAATAAATAGTAAGTTTCTTTCTCAAACATTCCCCTAGCTGAAGCACAGCACAACTGCTCCTAACAAAGATACTGGCATTAACCAAGCTGTGCAATGTAATGTTTTCTAAGATGTATAGAGCGATTATACAACTATTTAAGGTAAACTATCAAACTTGATTCCCATAGTCAAGTCAGTAGTTATGTAAAAAAGTTTACTGAGTGCCATCTTATATTAGAATCATAGAATCTCAGGGTTGGTAGGGACCTCAGGAGGTCATCTAGTCCAATCCCCTGCTCAAAGCAGGACCAAACCCAACTAAATCATCCCAGCCAGGGCTTTGTCAAGCCTGACCTTAAAAACCTCTAAGGAAGGAGATTCTACCACCTCCCTAGGTAACCCATTCCAGTGCTTCACCACCCTACTAGTGAAAAAGTTTTTCCTAATATTCAACCTAAACCTCCCCCTCTGCAACTTGAGACCATTACTCCTTGTTCTGTCATCTTCTACCACTGACAACAGTCTAGATCCATCCTCTTTGGAACCCCCTTTCAGGTAGTTGAAAGCAGCTATCAAATCCCCCCTCATTCTTCTCTTCTGCAGGCTAAACAATCCCAGTTCCCTCAGCCTCTCCTCATAAGTCATGTGCTCCAGCCCCCTAATCATTTTTGTTGCCCTCCGCTGGACTCTTTCCAATTTATGCACATCCTTCTTGTAATGTGGGGCCCAAAACTGGACACAGTACTCCAGATGAGGCCTCACCAGTGCCAAATAGAGGGTAATGATCACGTCCCTCGATCTGCTGGAAATGCCCCTACTTATACAACCCAAAATACCGTTAGCCTTCTTGGCAACAAGGGCACACTGTTGACTCATATTCAGCTTTTCGTCCACCGTAACCTCTAGGTCCTTTTCTGCAGAACTGCTGCCCAGCCATTCGGTCCCTAGTCTGTAGCCGTGCATGGGATTCTTCCATCCTAAGTGCAGGACTCTGCACTTGTCCTTGTTGAACCTCATCATATTTCATTTGGCCCAATCCTCTAATTTGTCTAGGTCCCTCTGTATCCAATCCCTACTCTCCAGTGTATCAACCACTCCTCCCGGTTTAGTGTCATCTGCAAACTTGCTAAGGGTGCAGTCCACACCATCCTCCAGATCATTAATGAAGATATTGAACAAAACCGGCCCCAGCACCGACCCTTGGGGCACTCCACTTGATACCGGCTGCCAACTAGACATGGAGCCATTGATCACTACCCGTTGAGCCCGACCATCTAGCCAGTTTTCTATCCACCTTACCGTCCATTCATCCAGCCCATACTTCTTTAACTTGCTGGCAAGAATACTGTGGGAGCTTGTATCAAAAGCTTTGCTAAAGTCAAGAAATAGCACATCCACTGCTTTCCCCTCATCCACAGAGCCAGTTATCTCATCATAGAAGGCAATTAGGTTAGTCAGGCATGACTTGCCCTTGGTGAATCCATCCATATTAATGGCTTAAATATGTAAACCACCCACAACGTGTTTGTGTGTATAGATATAGATCTAGATAAAAACAACTTCTAAATAAAAAGCTGCTTTCGTAAATTGATTGTGTGGAGGCTTTGTGTAAAAATAAGAGGAATATATTTCCAGGCCAGCAGGCTCCCGCTGTTACTAACAATAAATAAAAAATACTGCCCACCATGCCTGGCTGATCAACACTTGGCAGATGTAGCTCCAGCCCCTAGAGAAACATCATGCCCTCTCTGCAAGGGACTTAGTTCAGTCCCACTTTGCTGGGTGGCTTTAGGTTGTGCACATAGGGATGCTTGTAATCACTTTTCTAGCTTTGCAGCTGGCTTGAGCACGAGCGTGGTTTCCTGATCTAAGTGTCCAAAATTGGTGGTTGAAGCTTGCAGGAGAATCTTGCTCAGAGTCCTAACATTTTTCCTGCGTGACGGGTCTGGAATTCTCTGAATCTTGTCAGGATTACAGCTTCTGATCTTTTGTGCCAATGCAAAGGAGCAGGAACTGCCTCATGCCTTTCCCTGCTTGAACCAGAACACCCCCCAACCCCTTGCTTAAACCAGAAAACAAACACACATGATACTGTCTGTTTTGGCCAAATGTGTCCAGCTCAGACAATCCCTCTTTCACATCCATACTGATTTATGCCATTAGTTCAACCAGTGTCTCTGGATATAATGGCCTTTGCCAATTACCACACAGCATCAAATCTCTCTTATTTCTCTACCCAAGGAGGCTCACTGAAAATCTAGCAAAAATCTGTCTCCAAACATGTCTGCCCCTATATCCTTCCCAATCAGGTTTAAGGTGTTGGTGAACGATCTCTTCTGTTCTATGAATAAAGAGGAAACATCCATATTCATACTCTAAGATCCCTCCACAGGATTCTGTACAGTTGATCACTGAATGCTGCTATCCTGCCTGAGAGAAGTGGCAAGGGTACAAGGAAATGTTTTAAACAGAACTATAGGGTTCTAGTCTTCCCCTGTCTGATTCAATGTTTACATGCAGCTACTAGGAAGAATAGTGAGACTTCACTGATTCAGCTGCCAATAGTATCTAGAGAGCATACAAGTCTGTTAAACTATGATAAGGCCATGTCACCCAGTTATCCTGGTGTCTGGCCAACAACAGATGAGGAAAAGATGGCTGAAGTCAAATGCTATGCAAACAGAGATTCTACTGGTAGAACAAAGGAATCATGTTGTAGAGCTTACTACCACAGTCTTGTCTCCACCATTGAAGATGTACAATCACAAAGACAGTCATTTATAGGGGCCCGAGCACATCCACAGTTGGGCTACAGAGGATAAATGATTGTAGAAAGCATATAAGACGGGTGGGCAAATCGGCCCGTGAGCCGTTTTAAGCTGGCCCGCAAGCCGCACTAGTGGCTCGGCCCCGCTCCAGCGATCTGGCCGGGGCGCTGGATCGGGGCCAGACCAGGTAGCTCAGCCCCGCTCTGGCAATCCAGCCAGGGCGCTAGGTCAGGGCCGCACCACGCGGCTCAGCCACACTCCAGCCGGGGCGCTGGGTCGGGGCATAGGTGCCAACTTTAGTTGGCACTGGTGGGTTCTCGCACCCGCCACCGGCCCTGCCCCAACTCCACCCCTTACCCAAGTCCCTGCCCCTGCCTCCTCCCCCGGGCGCTCTGCATTTCCCCTCCCCCCACCAGGCTTGCAAGCCTGGGAGGGAGGGGAGAGAAGCAGAGCACCCACCGGCAGCTCCCCGCCGGCCCCCCCGCCCAGCTCACCTCCGCCTCCTCCCCCGAGGCGCTGCTTCTTCGCTTCTCCCCCCTCCCTCCCAGGCTTGCCACGTGCCAAACAGCTGATTCTGGCAAGCCTGGGACAGGGAGAGAAGCAAAGCAGCGGTGCCTGGAGGGAGGAGGCAGAGCCAAGGTGAGCTGGGGCGGGGGGGTGCAGAGGAACTGCTCCGTGTCCCAGTTCACCTCCACTCCGCCTCCTCCCCCCAGGTGCCGCTGCTTTGCTTCTCCCCCCCTCCCTCCCAGGCTTGCCATGAATCAGCTGTTTGGCGCGTGGCAAGCCTGGGAGGGAGGGGGAAAAGCGAAGCAGCGGCGCCTCGGGGGAGGAGGCGGAGGTGAGCTGGGCAGGGGGGCTGGCCGGGAGCTGCCAGTGGGTGCTCTACCCACCAATTTTTCCCTGTGTGTGCTCCAGCCCCGGAGCACCCATGGAGTCGGCGCCTATGGGTCGGGGGCTGCACCAGTGGCTTGGCCCCGCTCCGGCCGAGGTGCTGAATCGGGGCCGCACAACGTGGAAGCCAGCACGACCCCGCTCCGGCTCCTACACACTCCAATGGTTCTCTCTGGTGCTCCACTACAGGGGCAGTGCCTGCGGATGGGGCAGCATGCAGAGCTGCCTGGCCGCACCTCCACGTAGGAGCCGGAAAAGGGACATGCCACTACTTCCGGGAGCAGCTTGAGGTAAGAGCCGCTTGGAGCCTGCACACCCTGAGCCTCTCCCCACGCCCCAACCCCCTGCCCCAGCCCTGATCTCCCTCCCGCTCCCCAAACCCCTCGATCCCAGCCTGGAGCACCCTCCTGCACTCCAAACCTCTCATCCCCAGCCCTACCCCAGAGCCCGGGTCCCCTCCCACACTCCAACCCCAATTTTGTGAGCATTCATGGCCCGCCATACAATTTCTATTCCCCGATGTGGCCCTCGGGCCAAAAAGTTTGCCCAACCCCGATATAAGACCTTATGCTACAGGACATAAGGCAACTACTAACCACCTGAGGTTAGGAAGAAACATCTGTGAGCAGGATATTTTTTTCATAACTGCCCACTATAGGGTTCTTTTACCTTTCTCTGAGCATTTGGCACTAACTAGCTGCTGTCAGACGCAGGATACTGGACTAGCTGGAGCGTTGATCTGATCCATATGGCAAACTGGCAATTTCTATGTTTGTATGATATACAGGTCTCAGTGGGGCATTTTAGCCGGTTTCTGAATGTTTGCAGTATGGCCAAGCAAAGAATTTGTAAGAACCGTGGGGTTTTCAGAAGTGGCACTCTTTCCTACCCTACATCATAGCTATTAATGGTATCTGTCTTTCCACCATAATTCTCAGAGACTGTGCATACCCACTTCTCCCCCGGTTTATGAAGCCCTAGCCTAACTATACAAACCCTGACAGCTGGTGGTTCTACTACAAACTCAGCAGGTGCAAAATGGTGATGCAATGTGCATTTTGGTGGCCTAAAGCAAAGTGGAGGATCTTGCATGCAATCAGCAATGTAAGTATCACTATCATCTTGTGGTATTCTGCAAAATGTTAGTGAAAGTAAGAGTGAGCTTGTCTTGCTTGGCTGAGAGAGGGGAGGCCAGCCCTGCTCTACACTGTAAGTCCTAGGCCCTGAAGGAACAGTAGCCTGGAGTTTTTCCAGACACCAGTTGTTACCTGGGGACCATTTCCTCACTCTCAGTGTCTGTCATTCTCTTTGTCTCTATCTGGCCTAGAACTCCAGATATGGGTAGCACTGACCCTTGAGACTTCCCACTCTGGCCTTAAAGGGCCAGTATACCCCATTCCAGTTCCCTAGTGCTTTGTCTTTTGAGGAGTTGGGTATCCACTACTGGATTGCCCAGGTAGTTCACATTCTCACTGCCTAGTTAGACTCATCATTGTTCCAGGGCACACACAGTAACAGTGGCATGAAATGCCTTTTCACCTGTAGCCCCATTCTTATAAACAATATTATTTGCTATTTATTCACTGTCAGTCAATTTGGATGTTATGGTCTCTGTTTTATTTTCAGGTTCCACGACCCTTGCTGCAAGTGAATCAGATTTTGTGTGCAAAGCCTGAATAGCATGTAAAACAGTTAATAATGAGCATGTAAAACCAGCCTCTGCCAATGCTACAAATCTGGTCGTGTGAGTTTTCTGCATTCAGTTCAATTGCTCGCCCATATATGCAACCCTTCTCTGTCTCACACTCTTATTTGTGCCTTCAACCACATAATTCATTCATCCCAAGGTGCACTTGTCTCTTTGTTTTTTCCCCCCTTAGTGGTAGCTTTACAACTTGTTAAAAAAGTGAGGGCTTATATTATTATTAGTAAATATTTATATTATGGCAGCACCTAATAGTGCTGGGCACTGTGCAAACACAGCAAAGACAATCACTCTCCGTGTAGTGTACAATCCAGAGATATTTCAAAGCACAAAGGAGGATAGGCTAAGGAGGGCCTAGGGCAGGCCTGCACAATATACGGCAACAACTTTGGCTGGAGAGTTGTTGGTTTTTTTGTGCTCAACAACTTTCCTCGCATCCAGCCCTCGGCTTTTTTCTTTGGAGTAATGTGGCCCTCACCGCTTTACGAGTCGTGCAGGCCTGGCCTAGGGGTAGCTGGATAAGGATGATGGAGTGGCCTAATTTAGAACAAAAGATGTGAGCATTATTGAAGGTAATGCAGCATAAGTAATAAGAATACGGACATTTTAATTTAATAGCTCACATCCAAAAAGCTATCATCTCTCCCATGAAGAAGTAAAAGCTGCTGGTAGCCTTCCAATGCGCTAAGGCTGCATGCAGTAAGACTAGGGAGTAGAATGATAAGAGAAAAAAAATCACTGGAGGCACAGGTTTGAACACAAATCATCCCTCTGCAGGTTGGGTGTCACTTCAGGGATTCTGGATTGACCCGCATTGACACGATCTATGCAAAAGCCTCTAGCTGCATTCCAAATAATAAACAGAATCCAAACACAGTACTTCCTATATTTTTTCAGAGTTATCTACCCTATTTTCAGACAACACAACCCTCCTCTTCTGAAAGTAACCCGCCCTTTTTAAAGGTGTTAAGCCTAAATAGGCAAATAGGCTCAGATGCAGCTAGTCAGTTGTGTTATTACCATGTCCTTTAACCCAGTTCAGAGCAGGGTTAGATGCATTCCAATGTGAGTACCGTGGGTGTCTCAAGATGCCCGCAGTTACCCTGCTGTACTGAGTTGGAGGCCTCGAGTGCCCTGCTCTGGGAACTACACCCACGTGCACCTTCCTCCTAGTAATGTTGTGCATAGTTTTACCAATGGAAAGGTCCATAATAATTTACCCTTGTACTGTGCTCTCAAGACTTGAAAGACCAATATTTTCCAAATGCAAAATTTTCCCATGGTAGGGAGAGGGAGAGAACTGCCAATATAAGAATCATATAAAGGTAGGGCAGGAAGGGACATTGAGAGGTCATCTAGTCCAGCTCATTAGGCTGAGGCAGAATCAAATATCCCTGACAGGTGTTTGTCTAACCTGTTCTTTAAAACCTCCAATGATGCAGATTCCACGACCTCCCTTGGAAATCTATTCCAGGGATTAACTACCCTTATAGTCAGAAAGTTTTTCCTAATTTCTAACCGAGCTCTCTCTTGCTGCAGATTAAGCCCATTACTTCTTGTCCTACCTTCGGTGGACCTGGAGAACAATTGATCATCCTCCTCTTTATAACAGCTCTTAACGTATTTGAAAACCAGTTTCAAGTCTCCCCTCAGTCTTATTTTCTCAAGACTAAACATGCCCTGTTTTTTTAACCTTTCCTCATATGTCAAATTTTCTAAACCTTCTATCATTTTCATTGCTCTTCTGGACTCTCTCCAATTTGTTCACATCTTTCCTAAGGTGTGGTGCCAAAAATTGGACCTCAGCTGAAGCTTCATTTGTGCCGAGTGGGACAAATTCCTTCCATCTGACACTCCTATTAATGCCTCTCAGAATATTAGCCTGTTTTGCTACTGCATCATAGGGACAGCATTCATACCCTGTGGCTGTGAAAAAAGCTAATGCGGTCTTGGGATGCATTAGGCGAGGTATTTCTAGTAGAGATAAGGAGGTGTTAGTACCGTTATACAAGGCATTGGTGAGACCTCATTTGGAATACTGTGTGCAGTTCTGGTCTCCCATGTTTAAGACGGATGAATTCAAACTGGAACAGGTACAGAGAAGGGCCACTAGGATGATCCGAGGAATGGAAAACCTGTCGTATGAAAGGAGACTCAAGGAGCTTGGTTTGTTTACCTTAACCAAAAGAAGGCTGAGGGGAGATATGATTGCTCTCTTTAAATATATCACAGGGATAAATACCAGGGAGGGAGAGGAATTATTTAAGGTCAGTACCAATGTGGACACAAGAACAAATGGATATAAACTGGCCATCAGGAAGTTTAGACTTGAAATTAGACGAAGGTTTCTAACCATCAGAGGAGTGAAGTTCTGGAACAGCCTTCCAAGGGAAGCAGTGGGGGCAAAAGACCTGTCTGGCTTCAAGATTAAGCTAGATACGTTTATGGAGGAGATGGTTTGATGGGATAACATGATCTTAGTCAAAGGTCAATTAATTGCCATCAGTGGTAAATAGGACCAATGGTCAATGATGGGATGTTAGAAGTTACTACAGAGAACTTTTTCCTGGGTGTCTGGCTGGTGAGTCTTGCCCACATGCTCGGGGTTCAGCTGATCGCCATATTTGGGGTCGGGAAGGAATTTTCCTCCAAGGTAGATTGGCAGAGGCCCTGGAGGTTTTTTGCCTTCCTCTGCAGCATGGGGCACGGGTCACTTACTGGAGGATTCTCTGCATCTTGAAGTCTTTAAACCATGATTTGAGGACTTCAATAGCTGAGACAAAGGTGAGAGGATTATTCCAGGAGTGGGTGGGTGAGATTCTGTGGCCTGCATTGTGCAGGAGGTCAGACTAGATGATCATAATGGTCCCTTCTGACCTTAAAGTCTATGAGTCTATACCTTGTGCCACTCACCCCTCCCCTGGCTATAGTAGGGCTGCATCACCCTGACTGTGCTAAATTCCTTTGCACCACACATCCACGGTAGAGACTGCAGTATGGAGGGGACTGAGCGTGCAGGGTATTCCACAACACATCTTCACCCACATCTCAAAGAACAACTTTTACAGTACAGGTAAATAGCTATTTTTCTCCGAGTGGATGCAAACATGTATTTCACTTAGGTGACTCAGAAGCAGTACTCGTAGGAGGCGGGTCTTGGGGTCTGTTTAAATGACTGCAGGACAGCCTTTCCCAAAGTTTGCATCTGATCTCGACACAATAGTAATGACATAATGCTTGGTAAATGCATGTAGAGAGAACCAAGTGGCCGCCCTGCAAATGTCCATTATTGAAACATCACTTAGGAGCGCTATTAACATTGCTTGGACTCTTGTGGAATGATCTTGTAATCTCTGTGGAGATGTAGTCTGAGCTACTTCATATGCTGTCATGATGCAGGAAGTTATCCACCTGGAGACTGTCTGCACAAAGATTGCTTTACCTTTCATTTGACTCTCACAGGAGACCAAAAGGTGAGGTGAAGAACAGAAAGGTCTGGTCCTATCCAGCTAAAACTCCACTTATTGACTGACATCCAGCAAATGAAGTTGCTTTTCATTCAAATTTGAATGTGGTTTAGGGAAGAATACTGGTAAATATATGACTTGGTTCAGATGAACTGAAAAAACATCTTAGACAAAACTTTAGGGTATGGCTGCGGGGCCACTTTGTCGTTGGAAAACTCGATGTATGGTGGCTCTGTGATCAAGACCTACAACTCGCACACTGTCCTTGCAGATGTTATTGCAACAAGGAGGGCTGTCTTTGGACACAGAAGAGACAGAATAAGTTGCCCGAGGCTCAAACGGAGGTCCCAGAAGAGCCGCTAGGACAGTATTAAGGTCCCACAAAGGAACTGTCTCTTTAACTAGCAGGTAGAGACGAGTAACTCCTCTCAGAAATCTCACTATTATGGATTTCAAAAATACTGACTTCTATTGGATGAGCAGATGAAATGCTGAGATCGCTGCCAAGATTACTCTTAATGAACTGAGGGAAAGACCAGAAGACTGAAAGTATAACAGGTCCTCCATAATGTCCTGGATGCAGGCCAGCATTGACTGAATTCTCCAGGCTAGTGACCACACTGAGACTCACCTCCACTTGACCAAACAGGTAGCTCTGGTAAAGGGCTTGCTACTATTAAGCGCTTGTCAGACAGCTTCCGAACATTGTTTCTCCTCCTCATCTAGTCATGCAACGTGTTGAGTGCTGGATGCAAAACCCAGCCATGGTGCTAAGTCAAGAGATCACGATGAAGAGGAAGAGATGTGTTTAGGACACTTGGCCACAGTCATCTAATAATAAAACTTGTCACTTGAATCTATTAATTGAAACAACAACAGAAAGGTATAGAATGCTTTTCATATAAACCTCAAAAGTCAACATCATTTTGTTTTGTATATGGCCACTAGAGATAATTGCAAATGACTGCATCTATTCTCCATGGGCTCATGTTCTCCCATGGCAGGTGTATCAGGATCACTGCTCCATGCAAAGCAGCACATCTGCAATTACAGAGGTGAGCAGGGCTGGGATGCAGACAGATGAGGCTGAGGAAAGTGTATTTAAGACACACAAGGGATAGGAGCAGAGACTACACAAGAGATGAAATGGAAGGGCAGCAGACCTTCAAATTATTCTCCAGTGATATAGCGAGGTGGGGATTTCAAAGAAGCCCAACCAGCTTAAATACCACAGTTTCTCTTAAAAAACATTTGTTAAAGCTCCCACCACAAACAATTTCTCTGAAGCAGATCTCTGTTGCAAGTCAGATTGTATTTGACTGGCCACTGTCAGAAGGTAGGCTATTGGGCTAGATGAACTATTGGTCTGACCCAGTACGGTCATTCTTATGTTCCTCAGTGCTGTTGCCCTTCTTGGGGGTGGGAGCTGCTTCATGGCCATATTGTTGAAGGCTGCTATCATGGACAGGGGTGTGGATGCATATGGGGGCAGAGAGCTACCATAGTGCACATACATGCAATGCCCTGTTGTTCTAGGGCTTAGAGCAGCTGTCACAGGGATTCCTCAAATGCTATCATTTTTTAAACCAGGACAATACTATTGGAATTTAGAAGAACACTCTTAAAACAAATTTGGCCCTAAACTTAAGTTTTGTAAAAATTAGTTTTTATCAAACATAAGCCTGGTAGAGATGTTGCCATTATTGTTTTCAACATTCTATTAGAAACTCTCTTGCAGTGTTTGCAATTAGAAATGGTCAGGAAATGATATTCTCTCCCCCCTTCCCCCCCGGCCCTGGAAAGATTTTGGTGAAAATGTTTTGATGGAAAGATTTTGATTAGCACTATTTGCGACACAAACATTACAGCACCTTAAAGTGAAACTTACTAAAAAGTGACAAAGGAAGATGAAATTGACTAATTGTGTAATCAAGGTTCAAGCAAAGAGGAAGTCAAAAAATAAACAGACTAAATAGTGAGGGTTCATCTAGATGTTTGAAATCTTCTGTTTTAATACTCTAAGGGATCATTTGGAACATGTGACGGGATTGCGACTTTGGGCGAGTGGGATTTTTTGTTTGTTTGTTATGTTTAACTTCATTTTAACCAGACACTGCTCCTTTAACAGAATCCATTTTCAAAAACTTCAATAAATACTATCTCTGTGGATATCAACAAAAGGCACATCAGATATGAAAGAAGGAAGAAATCCTAGTCCTTTCCCACAATACCGGCAACAACAATAATAGTCCATGCATCACTGCAAGAAGGAACAGATAAAATAAGTTTCTAAGGGCCTTATCACAAAGCACTGGATGCTTTCTATGAGGTACTCAGCATATTTAGCTCCTATTGGGTGAGCTGAGGATGCTCAGAACCAGGCTGGATCAACCCTAAATCTCTACCTCTCTGCTTCTCAGGTACAAATGCCAAATTACCATACATAAAAAGGCATATATAAAGAACACATAAAAGAGCTATTTTCTTTAATCAGACAATCTGTGAAATCCTTTTCACAACCTTTACAGAATCAAAGTCTTGGCCTAGAAAGAGTGCATGCAGGTAAAAGTCAGTGTCCTGCTGCTGCTTCTGAAGTTGAGATTAAAAGAATTTTAATTTTATCCGGAAAGATTAAAATTCACCTGTCTGATATGTGTTTCACGTGCTGTAAGAAGACCCTTTGCTTGGAACTGTACTGTCAGAAGTGACAGAGCAAACATACAGTATTATAAGGGTGTGGGAAGAGGCCTTTCAGCAGGTGGTATCTACTAAGCAATAGCGGCATATATGGGGAAGAATGAAATGCTTATCCTAAAGCAAGAAAAGAAAACTACAGTGCAGAGGTCAGGTCAATGTTTCATCATTTGTTGGTTAAGTTGAACAAGATAAAACCATTTCCTCCACCAACTGTATGAAATGAGAAGTTTTGTAAGTGACTTTTCTTATGTCTGTTTGGCAATATTCAGTGATTCAGTTTTTTAGGAATCTGGCTATAGGACTGACTAACAGATACTGCCTCACATTCAGTGTAAACAGAAAGAAGGATGAATATCTTTGGGTAGATCTTCCACTGGAGTAAATTGTCATAGCTTCATTGGCTTCAAATAGAGTTATCTACTGAAGTCAACAAAGCTTTGACAATTTACACCAGTTGAACATCTGCCCCATTTTGTATTACGCTAAAATGTTTCTGAGGGCTAGTCTACACTTACTGGCTGGATCGGAGGTGTCAGATCGATCTTCTGGGTTCGATTTATCGCGTCTTGTCTAGACGCGATAAATCGAACCAGGAAGTGCTCCTCTGTCGACGCTGGTAATCCAGCTCGCCGTGAGGAGTAAGCGCTGTCGACGGGGGAGCCTGCACGCCGCGTGTGGACCACAGGTAAGTTCGAACTAAGAGACTTCGACTTCAGCTACGTTAATGTGCATATCTTAGTTCGACGGGGGGTTAGTGTAGACCAGCCCTGAGACTGGGGCCTGGTCTACACTGCCGCTTAAATTGATGTAAGTTACATCGCTCAGGGATGTGAAAAAATCACACACACCCTGAGCAACATAGCTTACATTGACCTAACGTGGTGTCTACACCATGTTATGTCGGCAAAATATGCTCTCCCGCTTACTTGCTTCCACCTCTTGGGGAGATGGAGTACTGAAGTTAACGGGAGAATGCTCTCCCATTGACTTATCGCGTCTTCACTAGACCCGCTAAATTGATGCAGCAGCACCGATTCAGTGGGCTAGTGTAGACAAGCTCTGAGAGAAAGATAACCATGGATAAACCTCATCTAGGTTTCACTAGAGCTGCAGTCTGATCTGCAAAATTTTAAATTGAGAATTGGAACATTCCAAAGCTTGGGAAATTTTGGATCCAGGGATTTGGTTCAGCCAAATACAGTAAATACAGGGCCACTTCCAAAATCTGGATCCATGTTTAGATAATGAATGGAATTTTCTTTTACAAATGTCAAGTATTATATACTCTGGCTATTCTGTGCGCCTAATTCTCCACTGCTTTGCACCATTTGTGGTCATTGATAGCTATACCAAGAGAGTGCAAAAGGGATATAAAATACTGCTGTGCTGATCTGCACACAAGATGCAAGGGGATGGAGAGAAAGGCCTTTTCAATGTCTCTTTTGGCAGGTCCTCCTCCTTAATTCTGCTTTCTGTGATGATCCCATAGGCTTGGTCTTAGTGCCCTGCATCGTCTCCCTCTATACGGTTTCAGTGCATAATCTCATCTGTTCAGATGGTAACAGCTTCAGTTACCATCTGTATGCCAACAGCTCACCAGCCTACCTTGCCATTCCTGGTCCCTTCAATGAATCCCTTCTCTCAGGTGGTCTCTTTGGTCCTGATCCAGGAAAGTACTTCAGCATGTGCTTAATTGTGAGCAATTAAGATTCAAAGTACAGGCAAATATCTAACTTTAATAATAAGTAATATTATTGTTCAAATTGCTATGCTTTGCACTATAAAGTTGACAGAAAAATCAGATTAATATCAGATTAATATTGACCCTTTCAAACAGAAAGGGTTAGAAAATCATTCATACATAAGTGATTTTTAAACTTGCAGAGGCAGAAGATGTGTATGAATTTAAAATCACCTATGTGTGGCTAAATGCAACTCAGATATAAGGCATCCAGCAATTAAACCTATATTTAGGATATGGGGTAAATTTTTTTATAATTACTGGTCACCTTTAAAAAGTAAATCATGGTATCCAAAAGTTAGACAAGGAAAAGTAATTGTCTGTCTGACCACTCCATTAGTTTGTGTGTGACAAATCCTGAGAAATGGCTGAGCAAAAATGTTTGCCTATCTGTCATAACAGGGCAACAGGGTTATAGGAAAACTATAGCAATTCGTGTCTCGTCTTGGCTGTTAGTTATTTAGTAAATGTCAGGAGAGTAATTGGTTTATGGGAATTCTATCACTGCTGATAACATTCTCCATATTGACATATATGAAGAAAACATGCCAATATACACTGATGTGTTTATAATGGGGAGAGTGTTCTCAGAATAACTGAAGTGTTACTTAGCTGGAGGAGAAAGAAACAGTAGAAAATAACATCAGACAAAATGTTCCTTAGGCACAGATATGATCCATATTTGACCATAAATGGTAAGACCTAAATTTGAACACAGCCTTCATAAGTGGGTAAGAGCCAAGGACAGATTGGATTCCTGGCATAAAGTGAGAGAATTGCTTCAGCAAACTCTGCTCATTATGTTGTTCCCAATGGCTTAAATTTCACTGTAGTGATAATCACTGCTTCTGGGTTCATACACATTCTCGTTGGGGAATGAAGCGTAGAGACTGGCTCAAACCAAAATCACTGATCTGAATGTAGTTGACCCCACTTGTGTTAAGAGGGGGGTTTGAACTGGGGGCCACTAAGTACTAAAAGCATAAGCCTCTACCACTTGAGTTAAAAGACTATTACTTGCAATTATGGGGTCTTTCTCTAAAGTTTTTGTTATTGAACTCCACTAGAGATAGGATTTCGGAGTAATTGGGCCACTGGTGTGACCTGATATGGCAATTGCTGTATCCCTGTGTGAGTTAACAAGGCCTGTGGCTGGTCTAACCCTGACTTGTAGAACTAACATTTCCAAACACATTCTGAATTCCTTAATCATGAACTGGTGCAGATGCTTGTTTGTGCTGATTTCTCCCCCACCTACCTTTGTACTCCAGCTGCTCTAGCCTATCAGCCACAAAACCCATTGCATTATGATTAGAGTGATCCAGAAATTTCCCCAACAGAACAGTTTTCCGTCAAAAAATGCTGATTTGTTGAAAGCAAAACATTTCTCAGAAACATGTCACCTTTGATGAAAATTCCTTTCAAAAGAAAAATTGAAAAAGGAATGGAACAGGCACAGGCTGGCTACCATTTTAGGGCAAGTGGGGCTCCACCTTGCTTGTGATCAGCCAGCTATCCTCCCAGCTGAGTGTAATGGAGACTTAATTATAATGGCCGACCCCAGCGGTGGGGGATCAGAGAGCACAACTTAAATAGAGCTGTGAACTCAGTCTAGAGAGGAGACCTAGGGGAGAGGAGCCAGCGGTTTCTTCCTCTCTGGGAACAGGCCTGGTGGAGTCAGGTTGGAGGTGATCTGGGGAGCAGGACAGGATCCCGTGGGGGTGGCCCTGAGCATAGGTGCTGACTTTAGTCGGCAACAGTGGGTGCTCGCGCCCCCGGCCCTGCCCCAACTCCACCCCCGGCCTGCCCGCATTCCATTCCTTCCCCAAATCCCCACCCCCGCCTCCTCCCCCGGGCATGCTGCATTTCCCCTCCACCCCCCACCCCCTCAGGCTTGCAAGCCTGAGAGGGAGAGGGGAGGGGAAATGCAGCGCGCACACCGGCAGCTCTCAGCCAGCGCCCCCCCCCGCACCCAGCTAACCTCTGCTTCCACGTTCTACCTCCGGAGGTGCCGCCCCGACAAGCTGCTTTTCCTAGCTCACAGGCTTGCCGCCCGTCATCTGTTCGGTGGGCAGCAAGCCTGGGGAGGGGACGGGGAAAGCGCAGTGGCGGCGCCTCAGGGGAGAGGTATGGGGAGGAGGCGGAGCTGTTCCATATTTGGGGAAAAAACAGTTTATATAGTCATATCATATGATAACACTCTTTCCATTCCACTAGATCTCTGGAGGACTTTAAGCATAAGCTACTAAAGTTAGACACTTTAAAATCAGCATATCCAGATAATTTGCATCCAAGAGTTTTATAAGAGCTGGTTGAGGAGATCACTGGACTGTTAATGTTGATTTTCAGTAAGTCTTGGAGCACTGGGGAAGTTCCAGAAGAATGGAAGAAAGCTGCTGGTGTGCCAGTTTTTAAAAAGGATAAACAAAGGAATGACCCAGGTAATTATAGGCCTGTCAGCTTGACATCAATCCCAGGAAAGATAATGAAGTGGCTCATAAGAGACTCAGTTCATAAAGAATTAAAGGAGGGCAGTGTAATGCATGCAAATCAATATGGGTTTATGCAAAATAGATCCTGTCAAACTAACTAGATTTTTTTAATAAGATTAGAAGTTCAGTTGCTAAAACTATTAATGCTGATGTAATATAATTAGACTTCTATAAGGCATTTGACTTGGTATCACATGATATTTTGATTTAAAAAACTAGAAAGATATAAAACTAACATGTCACACATTAAATGGATTAAAAACTGGCTAATTGATAGGTCTAAAACTGAGATTGTAAATGGGGAATCATCAAGCAGGTGTGTTTCCAGTGGGGTCCTGCAGGGATCAGTTCTTGGACCTATGCTGTTTAATATCTTTATCAATGATCTGGAAGAAAACAAAATTATCACTTAATAAAGTTTGCAGATGACACAAAATTGGGGGAGTTGTAAATAATGAAGGCAAGTCACTGATACACAGCGATCTGGCTCACTTGGTATGCTGGGCACAAGCAAACAATAGGAGTTTTAGTATGGCTAAATGTAAAAGTATACATCTAGAAACAATGAATGCAGGCCATGCTTACAGGATGGGGAACTCTATCCTAGGAAGCAGTCACTCTGAAAAAGATTTGGGAGTTGTGGTGAATAATCAGCCAAACATGAGCTCCCAGTGTGACACTGTGGTCCAAAGGACTAATGCAATCCTTGGATGCATAATCAGGGGAATATTGAGTAGGAGTAGAGAGGTTATTTTAATTCTGTATTTGGCACTGGTATGGTCACTGCTGGAATACTGTGTCCAGTTGTGGTGTCCACAATTCAAAAAAGGACACTGATAATTTTGAGAGGGTCCAGGGAAGAGGTATGAGAATGAGGAAAGGATTAAGAAACATGCCTAAGAGTGATAGATCCAAGGAGCTCTAGCTATTTAGCTTAACAAAGAAAAGGTTAAAGTGTGACTTGATTACCATCTATAAGTATCTATGTGAGGAACAAATATTTTATAATTCAATCTAGTAGAGCAATCCAATGGCTGGAAGTTGAAGCTAGACAAATTCAGACTGGATAAGATGTAAATTTATAACAGTGAGAGTAATTAACCATTGGAACAATTTACCAAGGGTCAAGGTGGATTCTCCATCACTGACAATTTTTAAATCAACATTGGATGTTTATTCTAAAAGGTGTGTCCTAAGAATTATTTTGGGCAATTCCTATGGCCTGTGTTACAAGGAGGTCAGACTAGATCATCACAATGGCCCCATAATCTATTAAATGAATCAAACAGCAAGCCAATTTTAATGTAATTTAACAAATTCATCTGGTGAAACAGCTTATCCCATTCTCACAGCCCACTTGGTGTAGCTCTAGCTATGAGTCAGATCAGGGATTCAGTTTCTCTTCACATGCTCCCACCACTGACAAGTTAAAAAAGAAGGAGGCAAAAGGAATAGGAGTTCAGACAACCAGCTTGGAATGACATGACATGCATAGTGCCTAATGTCCAGTATATCACCATCAGTAGCAGTGAATCCAGCATTTTTCAGCACTTCTGAATCATCACCAGCTTTATGAATCCCCCCCCGCCCCGTCCTACATCTCTTTCTTGGACTGTATTATTTGGATTTTTTAGCAGATAATATTTCTTCTGATTTTTCTTTGCTTCCAGATTTATTTTTATGCTACTCAGAAAAGATGTTTTGTCACCTGAAGCTAAGCTGCCAACTGAAACTGGCTGATGTGTGCACATTAGGCCAGGAATCTGCAAGATTCACTGGCGGCTAATAAAGTGGTTGATTGATGTTAAGAAGATTATGCAACATTTAAGATCCTATATATAGAGTCAGCATTATTAGTCTTATTAGTTATTTATATAGTGCCACAGGCGTATGTGGCACTTTACAGAAAAATAGGTCCCTGCCCTGAGTAGCTTACAGTCATATTTAGATAGGTATGAAACACAAAATTAGCCAAGAGTAGAAGCAGACAGCACTGAAGAGGAGCTAAGTGATGGAAAGCTGAGTGAAAGCAGCACTTTTTAAGCACAGATGACTTCAACGAGATCCTTCAAAGAGGAAGGTTAGTCATGTGGTTAAGGCACTGCACTGGAACTCAGGAGATCTGGATTTAATTTCTGTGTCTGCCACAGACTTCTGTGTGACTGTGGTCAAGTTTCCTCAGTCCTTCAAAACGTTGTAAACTCTTGCTCTGATCCAGCAAAGGTCTTAAGCATGTGCTTAGTTTTAAGCATCTTGATTTCAATGGAGCTACACCAATTTACACAAGCTGAACATCTGGCCCTAAAAAGGAAAGAGCCCACACTTTCCCTCTCACCTGAGTGCTGAAAATACATTAACATACAATATAGTAAAGCCATTTAATGTGAGTTTCATGTTTGTCCTGCAGTATAAATTAGAATGAATCATAGAACTGGAAGGGACCTTGAGAGGTCATCTAGTCCAGTCCCCTGCACTCATGGCAGGACTAAGTATTATCTAGACCATTCCTGACAGATGTTTGTCTAACCTGCTCTTAAAAATGTCCAGTGATGGAGATTCCACAACCTCTCTAGGCAAATTATTCCAGTGCTTGACCACCCTGACAGTAATGAAGTTTTTCCTAATGTCCAATCTAAACCTCCCTTGCTGCAATTTAAGCACATTGCTTCTTGTCCTCTTATCCTCAGAGGTTAAAAAAAACAATTTTTCTCCCTCCTCCTTGTAACAACCTTTTACATACTTGAAAACTGTTATCATGTCCCACCTCAATCTTCTCTTTTCCAGACTAAACAAACCCAATTTTTTCAATCTTCCCTCATAGGTTATGTTTTCTAGACCTTTAATAATTTTTGTTGCTCTTCTCTGGACTCTCTCCAATTTATCCACATCTTTCCTGAAATGTGGCACCCAGAACTAGACGCAATTCTCCTGCTGAGGCCTAATCAGTGCAGAGTAGGGTGGAAGTATTACTTCTCGTGTGTTGCTTACAATACTCCTGCAAATACATCCCAGAATGCTGTTTGCTTTTTTTGCAACAGCGTTACACCGTTGACCCATATTTAGCTTATGGTCCACTATGACTCCCAGATCCCTTTCCGGAGTACTCCTTCCTAGGCAGTCATTTCCCATTTTGTATGTGTGCAACTGATTGTTCCTTCCTAAATGGAGTACTTTGCATTTGTCCTTATTGAATTTCCTCCTATTTACTTCAGACAATTTCTCCAGTTTGTCCAGATCATTTTGAATGTTAATGCTATCTTCCAAAGCACTTGCAACCCCTCCCAGCTTGATAGCGTCCACAAACTTTATAAGTGTACTCTCTATGCCATTATCTAAATCATTGATGAAGATATTGAACAGAACCGGACCCAGAACTGATCCCTATGGAAGCCCGCTTGTTATGTCCTTCCAGCATGACCGTGAACCACTGATAACTACTCTCTGGGAACGGTTTTCCAACTAGTTTTGCAGCCACTTTATAGTAGCTCCATCTAGGTTGCATTTCCCTAGTTTGTTTATGAGAAGGTCATGTGAGACAGTATCAAAAGCTTTACTAAAGTCAAGATATACCACACCTACCACTTCCCCCTATCCACAAGGCTTGTTACCCTGTCAAAGAAGGCTATCAGGTTGGTTTGACATGATTTGTTCTTGACAAATCCATGCTGACTTATTTATCACCTTATCATCTTCTAGATGTTTGCAAATTGATTAATTATTTGCTCCATTATCTTTCGGATACAGAAGTTAAGGTGACTGGTCTGTAATTCCCTGGGTGGTCCTTATTTCCCTTTTTATAGATTTGGCACTAAATCCTGTGTTAACCCCAAAAACAGATCTAGGTACCCCCAGAGTAGCTCATCAATATATTGCCCCTTCATGGGTTTACCAGAGGTTCCCTTCAAGGTGGCCTATTAACCTATTAATATGTTTTTGCAGGGTGAAAGGAGGCCCTCCCTAGAAGAATTACCTGGGTTTACTAGAGGTTCCCGTTTAGAAAAACTCCTCAGACCAGTTACCCTTGGAAGGACATGGATACAGCCTTCCGATATAATTGATTGACACAAAGATAGTTTGTTTTGGAAAAGTACTATCTTTTAGTACAGTAGCACACTGATGATCCCTGGCTACTATGTAATCTAAACAAGATAATTCCTTAATATAGATTTTAAAATATCCCAACTGCAATGTCATACGATTAGAATGGTACTAAGTGTTGCACCTGGCATACAGTGATCAGCCGTGTGCAGTTGCTGACAGTGTTAGAGCTTAAACTTTATACATGTAAAACAATGTGACATTCATAACGCACACACATCTGTATTAACCCAGACGTACATTCACATCCTCATTAATACTATTTCTATGCTATATTTACACTATAGTTAGTATAGCAAGCATGCTTATTCTCCATAGGCTTCTCTCCCTCTGCTCTGTCAACGCACCTTCTTCCCTGTCAGTGTAATTACTACTGCTGCTATGGTTGCTGCAATTGCTGTTGCTCTCATGGCTCGTGCTTTTCATTGGTTTCTTGATCCATTGCAAAAACCACAACCACCCAGACCCTTCTAATTCTCATTTACTTTCTTCTTTCCACTCCTATTGTTACCCCCAAAGTTTGCTTATAACAATGAGCTAATTGTCAGTTAGCTCCATCCAAATGGGTAATAAAGGGGTAGCTCACCCTATAAAGAATTGCTGGTCTGTTATCAGGGGGTTTGTCTCTGACCTTCAGACCACTCCCCAGAGCAGACTAATTCTACTAACCTGTGGGAGGACACTGATACAGCCTCCGCTCAAAGGACTGACACTCAAGCAGTAATTCTTCAGGATGAGTGGGGTGAGTTCACTCAGATACAGGCATCCAGCTTTATTTACAGCCACACCCTGTAGGCCTGAGATTTAACTCACCCCATACTAAACCAGCCTTGGGTGAAACTCAGGGATTTCACCACTAAAATTATAGAAAAAAAATGTTCCACTGCTGCTAAGGTGCCCCCACCTCAGGGATGCCCTAACAAGAGTTCTAACACCAACGGTTGTAGAGACACCCAGGCGCTGGGAAGTTTAGGGAGGAAACAAAAAGACCCCCAAAATTGGTAAAATAGATAAGAAAAGCTCTGACCCGTGAATTTATGCTGACCATCTGCACAAACAAAGAAGGTCACAAATAAGTTACAATTTGGGCATGAGAGATAAAATGTAAAAAGAGTTGAGCAGGGAGGAGAAAACATAGGTGCCAGTGTGTGATTGGTTAAATTTTGTTGCCTAGGGGTATTGAATAATGTGATAGGTTTAGTGAAGTTAAAGAAGGTAGCCACTTTTACCTATATAATTTAACAAAAAAGCAATGCTCTTTGGGAACCATCTCCGGACTGGAATTTAACATCAAGCTGCTAGAACTCTGAACCCCTCTGCATGACCGTGACATGTACAGGCATCGCTGGAAACCTCCTCACGAGAGGTTCCTGACTGGCCATCAAGTGAATTTTGTCTGTATATTGGGAGTGGTGAGCATAGGATATTTGCTTGGTATATGTATTCTGTGTGTGTTGCTAATAAATAGATGTTTAGAGCACAGCTGTGTAAGGCTCTCTCACTGGGAAAAGGTTCCACAGACCCGTAAAGCCCTGAGCTCCAAGGGAAAGGGCAGGTACTTAAATTGACCAGGTTTCTTCCTGAGCCCTGTGGGTAAGGATAGGTAAAGGTGCCTTACACCCTGAGCCCTCGGAATGGAAAGGGTGGGGGTGCCTAAATTCATTGGATCATGCCTTGAACCCTTGGGTAGGGTATAGGCGGGGTGCCCTAGATTTTTTGCAGGTAACAACCCAGTCATTCCTTAAAATTAGACAGAAAATCAAACTGACACTCCTTCACACTGCCTCTGACTCATCTTAATGGTCCTTCTGCTCTGTCATAAAAGAAAAGCTGGGTTTGATGTCTCCAAACTGCTGTTGCTGCTGCCTCAGAGGCTGCTGGAGCTTCTTCAGATATTGTTGCTGCTTCTCCAACTGCTGCTGCTGTTCTTTCTTGAATCTTCTGCTTCTTCCTTCTCCTCAGCTCACACTCACCAGCCTGCTGGCTGTCTCCTTATATTCAGTTTCTGGCCTTCTCTGATTGGTTGCTATCTCAAGTTTAGTAATTAGCATGGATCCTCCCTGCATGGGTGGCAACTGTTCAACCAATCAGCTCTGCCTACCATTTGAGCTGATCATCCTCCTACCCTTCAGGTATTTTGGAGTGAGTTGAGTAATACCTATTGAACTGTATTTCGGTCAATTTAGTCTGTGTCCTCCATTTTTGAAGTTTCTAATATAAAATCAGTGCAACCACCATTTTCGATTTTTTCCTATAAAACTATCATTAATTATTATTTATCTAAAGCCTTATTCCTAAAACGTACTGTTTCATGCAAGCTAAAGCATTATGATACTGCCACCACCATTGTTATTCAAATCTGGAGATTTCTCTGTCCAAGGTGCTGCAAGGGTTTTCAGAGAAGCTAAAAGCAAAATTTCCTGTTTCACTATCTCCTCCCTAACATCTTCTCCAACTGTTTGAATAACTCTCTTCCTTATATTTATTTTCGCCAGCTATCAGACCCTTTCTGGTTGGCTTGTTTTTCAATCCTGATATTAGCATACTTTACTTTCCTGTCATATTTGACCAAGCCTTCAGCTGTTAATCATAATAAATATTATGATATCCCATTTATTATGATGTTTAGTGACTATTATGGTTGGACCTGTTTCTTAATATTATGGTGTGTTTTACTGTTATGTTCTGCCAAATATTGTTGTCTGCACTATTACTGAAACTTTTACTCTATAGTCACACTGAGAAAGCTTGCCTGACCTACTTAGGCAACCTTTCCCCTAGATTTCTACTGAGCAGATCAGCCTTTACTCTGCTCTTAGTGCCCAAGCAACCTTTAGCCCAATTTCCTGTTGAGCATGTACCTCTCTCTATTTAGATGCATGGCAACATTCCAAACAGCTTACTCATTCTACTTGGCTGGGTGCCGACATTCCACACCTACCAAAATATAAGCAATTACTTTCCTCCTATAGTATGCACATTTACATTTCAATTGTCACTCTCTTTAACTCAATGTTATGGTTTATTGCTACCACTCGATTTCTTTATCAGTTCAGTTTATTTTTATTAATTTTGTCCCTACCTTCAGCTAATCGTACCAGCATAACACTTTTAGTGCTATGTTCAAGATTTAGTATAGAGCTGCTTAAAATCTCCAGTATCATTCTCCTCCTTAATAGTTGATAGATTTATTTATCTAATCATCACATCTTAATCTTATTAGTGAGTTCAGTGGGTGCTCGATTTTGTCCAACATTAGCTCCAGGCTCTCCTCTGAGACCAAGCAAGCTTTTCTTCTTGTTGGCACAATTCCTTACTTCCCCTGATTCTGCCTCAAAAAGGTTGAACATTCAAGGATTATATATACTTTAGCTGTTTAAACCTTCTTCTGATCCAACACGGTAGGATGATGAGTGTACAAAGCACCAAAACCTAAAATACCAAAATTATAACAGGATGTAAAATACCATTTAAGAATCATGTTGCTGTGGGAGACCATCCCAAAAATACTTCCCACCATTTAATGTTTAGCATCTCTTTTTACTCATTCCATAATTTGTTCAATCTCATTAGCTGAGTGATGCACAGTGACCGTAACTTTTTGTTTGTGCATACTTTTTGTAACTGCATCTGCAACTCAGGATGAGTAAGTAAATGTTTAACTAAACTTAGATTTATACCTAATGGTACTGGCTTAACACTTGAATACATTTGATTCTGACCCTTAATTTTTTCCATATTTAACTTCAGGTAATGTAAAATTAAAATCAGATCCTTTTACAACAGTTATATTACACAGAGATTGGTTATCATGAGGATCATGAGTTACATTGAACAAATGATTAACTTCAGTTTACACTACTTTCTAATACATACACATATGCTTCCCATGTATATAGCCACAGATCCATGAAATGGAAAAGGATCTAATTGGTAATGACATTTCCCTTCTTTCTGAATTCAAACATATATCATATGGCTATATAGCATGATTATTACAAACATATCCAATTTCACATTCTTCTATACAAACTTCAAGTTCTACTATTTTCCATACAGAGGTTTCATTGATGGCCCATAATTTATGTTCCATTACACTATTATTGACATTTAATCCCAGTGCCTTAATAGGGGATATTCATTTTATCTGAGCATTTGACATCATTATTATATGTGTGTTAATGTGGTTTAACTGTAAATCATAGGTAAAGTTTACCATTTTCCACCAGGAATACAGATTTTCTACAGAAATAGTAGCATGTTTCCACATTATACTCCTTATTTCTAATGGCAGAATACCACTCATTCCATATTTTATGATGTATTTTAATCACATCATTGGTCCACGCTTGTGCCTGTATACAAGCTAATACCGTAGTCACATTGCTTTGCAGCACTTCTTCTGTCTGCAATAGTACTTAGTGATCTGCTTCTTGCAGCGTCTCCCAGCCAGGAAGCAAACTGGCTATTAAATGATGGCTAGTACTTATTTCATTTAGGGATGTCATTAAGGGTTTGTTAGCCTATACTTCTACATCTATACTATTTAATACTCCAAGACCTGTTCCTGTCCTCCTAAGGTTGTACTTAACAAATCTCTTCCAACTCTGTTAGTAAGGGTCTTTGGTAAAAATGTGAGTCTCTACCCATCTTTTCCATCCCTTAAGCAAAGGTTCTCTATATATGGTACATTGCAGTGTATGCTTGAGACACTCATAACGCTTTTAGTGCTGTGTTCAAGGCTTAGTAGAGCTGCTTAAAATCTCCAGTACCAGCTGAACAGAATTTCAGGAAAAGCACCCTCTAGAGTAAATCATTTTTAACATACCTAACTCTATTTTTTCAGCTTTAAAGTGCATTTTCTCTTTGTATTGAAGAAGCACAAATAATCTAAATTTCTCTCTCTCTAGTGACTTGTTGACAAAAACAACAAATCAGTTATAACACTGATCTCTAAGGTATGTAGATATTCTTTTCAGCCTGCAAAGGATTCATTTATTACAAACTGTTATTCTAATCCCATTGTCTCACTTTCTATCTTATCTGCCAATGTTTCTTTCTTACACATTAGACATTCATTGCTAGTGGGCTGCGTTATCAAGTATTTTAGGAGATCTTAGCTAAAGGATGCATCCCTCTTGAGTACCATGTCAGAGATCTTCAAAGAATTCTAACAAAGGATGTATCTGAAGGCAAGAGAGGCCTGGCTACTTTAATTATGCCTCCATTTGATCCCTTAAAATAGATTGTAAATGTGACTGCTCTGTATTTGCCTGTTGGGTCCCTTGGTTCTTTAAAAAAAAAATAAAAAGTTTTGCCGGTTACTTTCTAATCTCAAGGGACTTTCTCCTGAACTAAGTACATGTCTGAAAATGTCAGCTGAAACTCTTCCACTTTCCATTCTTACTTGTTTTAATATTTTCAGTTTCACGTAGTCTGAATCTTGGGTCCCTGTGAATTTTCAGAGCCTTTAAACATTCCATAGCCATTTCTAGCATTACTGAATATCTTCTCATTTATCCGTATCATTTTGCTACCTGGTAGAGACAGTAATCCACCTTTTACATTTCTAAACACAGACTATTAATTTATTATTGCTGCTGTTGTCCACTTTCAGTCTACAGCTTCCAGAATCCTTTTACAATGAACAGGGTGGGTTTTTAAATGTCAGTTTACCAAACTTTTGGACATAACGATGTTTGTGCTATTTGTCACTCTCTCTAATTTCCCCCCTGTAATTTTCATTTGCTTTCATTTATAAGTTTATCATTTATAATTCTCTGCCACTTTTTCACTTAAAAGGAATATTTATTTAAAAATCATCAGTTGTTGAAAAAATGTACTGACTCTGTCTCTTTCTTGATTTCTAAGTTTTTTGGTCTAAAAGTCTACTGTTAAATGATTGCAACCAAATGTCAACTATTACAGGACTGGTTTTTCCATTGTACATATGATCTCCCTTTATGGAAACTTTGTCTAAATAGTTCAATGAGACAATGATGAACCGGTGTAGTTTCAAAGAATGCACCCTCAATGCAGAAAACCCATTAACTTCAAAAGTCCTGTGGTGAAAGGGTAAGTTTGTTCACCAACATGTTTTTATCCATTCTTTTCCACTTGGAAGAGAATCACACTTCTAGGAATGGGAGAAAATATTAAGATCAGACTTCTAGGTGTGAAACTTCCATTGATTTGAATGACTTGTAATGACTACCATTGATGTGTAAAGTTCTTGCAACCCTAGTACTATTAATGGGCACTGTGGGATGATGAAAATGGATAGGTTCCCTGTTATCTATTACTCCACTGCAGCCAGCCACTTGCCTGGATTACTGCTCCGTTTCATTTCCTTCTGCATCCGATATCAGAGAGTTTAACAGCAATCCAGATGGGTGCCAAGACTGCGTCTTTCCCTGGGTAATCCATCCAGAAGGGAATTGACAAAGACTGGAGGCATTTTAATGTTAGTTGTATTATTCCATAACAAAAGTAAATGCTGTTCATTTTCTTGTACATTATGTCATTTCAATCAACCGAGAGCTGGGTCCTACATCCAGTCAAACTGCCACAGTAACCAATTTGAACCAGGTGAAGTTAGAAAAAGACACAGGAAGATCACAGTGTTGATGGAAGGAGACAAATAGCAGGAGATTGGGCCTCTCCATTGGAAAAGATTAGCCTAACTGCAATTCCCCACCCACTAATACAGTAACTGATTAAGAGAATTAAAATATTCACAAATTAAAATATTCTCTCTCATTTAATTAGGGTGGTTGAAGACACATTCCTGACATGACTGCAGAGTGATGAGATGTTCAGTGGCATTAATCTCTTGGCAATTCCCTGCTCCATCACCATCTGGTAAAGGTAGTGGACATGTCTTCTCCTAGAATACAGGTTATGATCCAGAGGGTGTGATCCAGAGGGTGTGATCTAAGCACAAGGAGCCAGGAATGATCATTCTAACCTGAAGAAGAGCTTTGTGTAGCTCGAAAGCATGCCTCTTTCCCGACAGAAGTTGATCTAATAAAAGATATTACCTCACCTACCATGCCTTTCTAATCTCAGTATTTCCAGTGACTCATTGTGCAACTTTGAGCAAATCACTGGTAATATGGATATAACTGTATATCTCACAAGGGTGCTGTGCAAATTAGTTAATATGGAGAGCACTTTAAGTGTACAGATTGTTTTTCTCACCCTTAAATTATGCATCTATTTGCTATTTTCTGTTTCATAGTTACATCACTTAATCTAACCACTATATAATAACTCAACCACAACATAGTACCTTAAGCCAGATCTACACTTAAAAATTACATCAACCTAGCTACATTGCTCAGGGCTGTAAAAATCTTCACACTCTGTGGGAGATTATTAGGTCAACCTAATCCATTGTATAGATGCAGCTAGGTCAACAGAAGAATTATTCCACTGACCTATCTATTAGCTCTCAGAGAGATAAATTAACTACTTCAATAGAAAAAAACCCTTCTGACAATGTAGGAAGCATCTACACTATGGTGATACAGTGGCACAGGTGAAGGGCCATAGCTGTGCTGCAGTAGCAGCTGTAGTGTACCCCAAATCACAATGCTGACTGGAAGTATTTATCACCATGTGAATTTCTGCAGGTCTCTGAAGCTAAGATAGCGACTAATAACCAAGTGTTACACATGGCAAAGAATGTCCAACAACAACAAAAAAGCACCTCTGAAGAGCACACGTTTCAGTCTAATTCTATCTTTGCAATACTTGGAAATACTAGAATACTTGGAATTGTCCACAAATCACAATTATTTTCTTTTCTATGAAAGTTAAATTTAACCTATATTGCCCATAGAGCAGGAAACAGTTAAAGAAATATGCAACAAAGTTCCCTTCCAAGCTTGAAAGGCCAGGAGACAAAATACATTTTCAAGTACTAAAGAGGAAAATCAAATTTAGTATCACAAAAATTCCCCCCAGAAGAACAGATTTTCCTTCAGAGAATTCAAAGTAGCTACTTTTTTACCCTCTGATCTCTCCTGTAACCTTAAAACTCAGACTGTCTGCATGAGAATAATTCTCTAACCTTTCTAATTACAACATTTTCTCAAAGTACTAATGCTTAACTGAGTCATAACTGAACTCCCACACATTTAGGGGCTTCCCCAGGCTCTGTGATATTTTTCTCTGCCCCAGCAACTTTCCTTCACCACAGCCTCCAGTACCTACCTCCGGAGCCTTCAAGGATGGTTCATGGCCCTTGCTCCAGTGGCAACATCAAATGGTGATGTCCACTATTGCAAGCTTTACTTTTCCACATGGTGTGGGGCTTTCATTGTTAGTCATAACACTCCAATGTGCCTCTCAAATCCAAAGGCCCATGAGATTGAGCTTCTCAGGCCTGCTGTGCACTGTGGAATACCATTCAGAATGTCACCCCTGTGCAGATAGCAGCAAGAAGGCCTGGAGAAGAGAGACCCCACCCTCACCGCAGGTAGGGAAAGAAAGGAGAGAATTTAAACTCACCAATTCCTGGACCTTAAAATTGTTTGGTGCAAGTAATACTTTTTTTTTTCTGGCTGAAGTGGTTTGTCCATTCCCAGTGGAAATATAGGTTAACCCAGTTTAACTCTACCCCAGTCTTATTCAAAGTGCCAATTGACACAAGACAAGGATTTTTCTGATGCCTTGGATAGTTCTGTGTTAGAACTTGTTTTCCCTGGACATTATCCTTAGTGATGATTGGCAGCAGGTGTGCTGTGATTGCTGTTTATTATATAACCCTTCTGCCAGCCGAAGCCAGCAGCAACCATGGCCGGGTTCAATATCTAAGGGTTCCTTTCAATCGATACAACACAGAACTGGCTCGAGCCCCCACCCAGTAACCGGGGAAAATTATACACCACTCCTGGATGCCTCTGAGAGGTAATACTTCCCCACTTGCAAGCAAAGAGGCTAGGTGTAGAAAAGAAACTTTTAATAAAAGGAGGGAAGTAACTCAGCATTAATTTGGGAAACACCACAAACAGGGTTCATAAACCCACCCCCAACTAAGTTGGGCAGTGTCCTTTTCCCCTAAGGTTCTTAAGTCCAGCAACCCAAAAGTCCTTTTAGCGTGCCCATCCCTTCTCTGCACCCCACTCACAGTTGCTGTCCTTAATCAGTGCAGACCCAGAGTTCAAAGGTGCATCTGCAGAGTTCACCTCCCACCCTGGATGGAGGTAAGGAGGCACCTTACTCGCTGCACCTCTCCGCCAGCCGCCCTGCTGGCTGCGCCTCTCCACCAGCTGCCCTGCTGGCCGCTCGCTCTGCTCATCACCTCACCAGCCACTCGTTCGTCAGCTGACTTAGTCACCTGCCTCTCTCTGTTGTGACCTCTGCACATCAGTCTCTTAGTGATTTTCAGCTCTTTATAGGCTAGGGAGAAACACTGCCCCATCTCAAATGAACTTTTAGCTCTGAGTGAGCATTTAAAATAACAAAGAGGCTCCTAATGAAGCCTATTTAGCTCTATTCTTTGAACAGTGGGAGGAACAGGTCAAGCCAGTCTGGGGACTCCTAGGGAGAGTCCACACATCTCCTGGCTAGAACATTTGTCCCCACCCCTATTACTTTCACAGGGCTCTGGCATTTGAGCCCCTGGCTTAACGAGGACCTTTCAGCTGAAAGTGACCCCCCTCATTTGGGAACAAGGCAGGAGTTATCACAGCTGTGGATGAATGCTTTGAGGAGCTACTGAATTGCTACTGCTGCTGCTGCTGCTTGGCTTAAGAGCCAGACTGCTGATTCTTCCAACCAGCCAGGTGGCGTGGCCAATCAGGCAGCCTTCTGCAGGCCAGCTGTGCTTTTTAGGTTGCCCAGTGACCAGCTTTGCTGCAGGCTCTGATTCCTGACACCTTGTGCTCCTCCATCTATTTGTTGCATCCACCTATTGTATCTTGAACAGTGAGCTCTTTAGCACAGGGCCCATCTTTCCATTACATGTGTATGCAGTGCCTAGCCCAATGTGCCCTGATCTAAGCACTACTGCAGTACAAATATATAGGAAATGTATCCTACCCTACTTTAAATATAAAGCATCTGAAAACAGTTTTTCCTAGAAATGTTTTCATTCTTTCCATGCCAGTCCCTCTACACAACTTTCCCACCCACTTTCATTTTTAAATGAAGCCACATAATTTGGCTTTTCATCTCTTTTTATTTTATGAGGTTTTTAATTTGTTTTGTACTTTCACCATTGTGCAATATCCCAAGTTCTTTAGTGGAAGAAGAAGAGTCTTTTAAATTTCCTACTCCTCACAAATGTGTATTAAAAATTGTCCGCGGTAGAGTTCTTGCACCTTCATCTGAGAGACAGAGTACTAGAGACAGAGTACTGGAAAACATGGAAAATTGATCTGATGGAATACAGCAGGGCCTAACTTCCTAAAGCAGTTATGAGAACCTTTTTGGAATGTTAATATAACGTGCAGTCAGGAAAGAACTATATTTGTTCAGAGATTTCCACAGAATCCTGTTGACCCTGGAAATGAGATCTTTTATACTTCTGTGAAGGTACTCTTGGTAACTGTAAGATGTTAGTGCCACCTGGTGCTCAGAATGCTAACTGGTAAAGGAAAAAGGGCCACGGAAGCTGGAGAAGGATTTCAAAATTCTAACCTAACCCAAAATGACTACTAACAAATGAAACAGTTACTAAGGCTGCATGAAAAAAATTATCATTGTTGCCAAGAAGAAAGGTTTAGTAAAATGCTTCCAAATATTTTGGTTCATGTTTAAGCTTTCAGTCATAGCAGCAACTTTTTCTCCTTTGTGACCAAAACTGGAAAAGGTTTTTCATAGCAATCAATACCTAACTGTTATTTAGTCAATATGAGACATAGGCTTGTAAGCCCTAGAAACAAAGAAAATCCCTGGATGTAACCCCTTCCTCGCACCCCTTGTCCTTCCTGAACAAGCTAAGCTTCTCTATACTCCAATATTCCAGTCATGAGACTTATCCTTTATCTGTGATGCCAATGAAGTTTTAATTTAGTTTATGTATTAATAATTCCAGTTCCTCCTGTTTATTCCCCATACTCCTTGCATTTGTATATAGACATCTAAGATGTTGAGCAGATTCTCCCCCACTGATTTCCCTTGTTGTTGCTCCTTTGACCCTGTTGTAGTTTTCTGTGTTCCCCCCAACATCTAGCCCTCTGTTAAGGTTTCCTTTTTTATGCTTACCTGTTGGCTTTTGTCACCTGTCCCCCTTGAACCTAATTTAAAGCTCTCCTCACTAGGTTAGCAACTCGGTGCATTAAGATGCCCTTCCCCTTCTTGGTCAGGTGGACTTCATCTATTCCCAGCACACCTTTTCAGAACAGCATCTTATGGTCGAAGAAGCCAAAGCCCTCCCATTGATATCATCTGCACAGCCATGCATTCATCTCCAGGATGCGTGTCCCCCTGGCTGGAACCTTACCCTCATCCAGGAGGATGGCCTTGAACACAAACTGAGTCCCCAACCCCTTTGCTCTTGCTTCCAGAGCCCTATAATCACCACTGATCTGCTCGGGGTCACACCTGGCAGTATCATTAGTGCCGACGTTGATGAGCAACATGGAGTAGTGGTCAGAGGAATGGATTAGCCTTGGTACTCTTTCCGTAATGTCTCAGACACAGGATCTAGGGAGGCAAAACACCTCCTAGGACATCATGTCAGGCTGGCAGACGGATGCCTCTGTGCCCCTCAGAAGGGAGTCCCCGACCACCAGTACCCTACATCTCCTTTTGTATGCCATTGGGGTCTGCTCCTCTCCTGCTGCCAGTACAACATACTGGTTTTCACCTTGATGGATGAGGGATATAATTATATAGTATATCATATAATAGTTAAAACAATATAGTTAAAACAAAGTGTTTTGATCTTACCAGAAAAAAAGTCTATAAAGTGATTTAGATATTTTTAAAACAAAAATTTTCCAAAATTTTGTTTGATGGAAAATTTCAAAATTTTTACTTCTTGTTCTGATTCGGAGCAAAAAGAAATTTCAAAATGTTGGAATTTTCATGGAACAAAATTCAAAATTTCGACTCTGCTTATAACCCAGCCATTTATAACACATACTGCCTGTGTCTGCAACATCCTCATAACATCTATTAAGGACCTGTTTGTTATGACCCACAAACTCCAACCAGGAATCTTGGCAGATTGGTCATGCAGTGCTGTTCAAATCATAGCTGTACTGGAGCTTCCCTGAAGTAGAGGAAAGCAATTCATTTTGGGATGGTTTTTCTATTTGTAGAAGCCCCAGATTGTGAGTGAGATTTTAAAGCAACTCTCTGGAGAAGCATGGGAAAGGTTGGAATTGAAATCACTGGAATCAGGTTGGGGGAATCAGAAAAATAACTAAAGGTGCTAGAAGGACAGGAAGGAAGTGGTGGGGGGGGGGAGAAAGTATGGGATTGGGGATGAAATGATTGGATTAGGAGAAAGGAGGGTGAGAGAAGACGATAACTCAAAAAGGTCCATATAGATATAAATAACCTTATCATGTGGTACCTCAGAACCTTTTGGAGGTTCACACACCCTTATATCCATAATACAATGTGGCAATTTGGTGTGTTTTACCCGTACACATTTTTATGCCCAATCCTGCACAGTTGATGTCAATTACAGTTTTGCCATTGACCTCTGTGGGGGCAGGATAGGGCCCAATATCCTTCATATTAGACAACAGTATCATGTGCTAGTGTTACCCTAAGATTTTGAGACACCAATTATGTTACTTACAAATTTGTCTAACAAAGGATAAACAAGGTTGTGGCGGCCCAAAAGGAATTGCCAAGGTCTTCCAGGGGGCTTATCTCTGACCTGTAGAGGGCTCCCCAGAGCAAGCTAGTCTTGTTGACCCCTGAAAGGACACAGATATTGCCTTCTGCTCAAGGACTGACATGCACAAGCAGTATTTCTTTGAAAACAGAAATAATCATTTATTAAAGGAATTAAGTGGTTATAGAAAAGCAAGAAGAAAACAAGTCAAATATAAGATAATGGAGTTAGAGTTTAAAATAAAATGGTGCATCACATAACAGACACAGGCTATATATCGTATAACAATGTAATCATTCACATAACACTAACAGTAATATTTAACATGTAACACTAAGAATTATCATTTAACATTTAACATCCAGTAGGCACTGGCCAAGCGGCTATTGAATGCATAGGGGAAGATCTCACTCAGACCACGGACATCCAGCTTTACTTACAGGTGGAAAACCCACACATTCCTTAATACTAGATGGTAAATTACACTTACTTCTACTGTTCTTAATTACCTCTTGAACTCCCAAGGTCCTTCTGCTCTGTCTCAGTTGAAGCCATGGTCATCATCTCAGGTGATGTGCGGTGCCAAAGCTGGTTCTGGCGGGCAGAGGCTGCTGGCTTGGTTGTTATAGCAACTGTTGTCAGGGCAACCTCAGGGTTCTCTTGCTACTACTGCGTCTACTGCTTCTTGAGACTTCTTGCAGGCTGTGGCTCCCCAGAATCCCAAGGCAACCCCTTCCCAAAGCCTCACAATACTCCACCCAAAGCTTGCCTAAAAACTTCCTTCTTCACAGGCAGGTGTCTTCCTAAAAAAGAGTCTTGCAGTTTCTGTTCTTCCTTAGGATCTCGAACTCACTACAAGTTCAGCACGCCGGCTGTGGCCCTTATATACAATTTCCAGCCTACCCAGCTCAGTTCTGATGGGTCATCTTTCAGTGGCATGACATTCACTCATCCTTTGATTGGTTACTCTTTCAATGGGGTGATATTCTCTTAGCCAATCAGCTTCCAGCTTTCTATGGCCATGTTTATCTACATTTGACTGGTTTACCTATATGTGACTTCACCCCCAAGACACCATCTTGGATTCCAGGAGTTTCTAGAAGGTTCTAGAAAGTTCTAGAAGATCCTTCCCTATTACTGTGTTATCTCTATATCTGCCATTTGATCCACCATATTGGATTTTCTACATTTAAACAGTTATTAATTTCTACTTAATTAAAGCCCTAATTTTAAAACTAATTACTGTTTTATGCAAACTAAAATGTCCTGATACCGTCACCACTTTTTTTATGTCCAATTGAGAAAAATATAATTTTACAAATGTTAAACCCCCTTCTGAGGTTTTTCTGCAATTCAGAATATTCAAAGCAAAAATCTCTCACTACACTAGCACCTGTATATACCCAAAATACGATGCTCAGCATACACTTCCTCAGCATTATCTGACCATTTACAGCATGCAGTGTCATTGTAGCCATGTCAGTCCCAGGATATTAGAGAGACAAGGTGGGTTAGGTCATATCTTTTATTGGACTGACTTCGGTTGGTGAGAGAGAGAAGCTTTCGAGCTTATACAGAGCTCTTCTTCAGACTTGAAACATCAGTTGAAACTTGATGTGCCAGATCATCAGAGCTGCTGTACTTGCCATTCATTTCAACAACTACCAGGAATAGCAGTTGGACCTGACCTTGTAGGGAAGTTAGTGTAATTATTCCTACTCTCTGCCTTTTATAGGGAATTCTTGAATGGATATCATAGAAGGAAACCATGTGTGAAGTGTGCTGGGATACTTTTGTGTGAAGGATGTTTTATAAAGATAAATGATGCTGGTAGATATTTTATTAGTACTAAGAGATTCTGTCATATGTCAAAACAATTTGGATCTACAGGACACAACAGAAGGAATGCTGTCAGGAGACAAAGCTCTGAAGTAATTTACAGACTTTAAAATGTGACATGTTTGACAGAGAGGTATATTGATTTGGGGACGCTTGAGTCATATTATGACAGATACAGCAACCACATGCAATACCTTTAGGGACCATATTGTATTAAGCTTATGAATGGTTCCTGTATCACTATGGGCCAGAGACTGTATACAGCTCCCGGGGAAAGAGAACGAGGAGTACTTGTGGCACCTTAGAGACTATCAAATTAATTTGAGCATAAGCTTTCATGGGCTAAAACCCACTTCATCAGATGCATAGAGTGGAACATACAGTAGGAAGATATATCTATACAGAGAACATGAAAAGATGGGGGTTGCCATACCAACTCTAGGAGACTAATCAATTAAGGTGGGCTATTATCAGCAGGAGAAAAAAAACAACGTTTGTAGTGATAATCAGGATGGCCCATTTCAAACAGTTGACAAGAAGGTGTGAGTAACAGTAGGGGAAAACTTAACATGGGGAAATAGTTTTCAGTTTGTGTAATGACCCAGCCACTCCCAGTCTTCATTCAAGCCTAATTTAATGGTATCAAGTTTGCAAATTAATTCCAGTTCAGCAGTTTCTCATTGGAGTCTGTTTTTGAAGTTTTGTTGTTGAAGAATTGCCACTTTTAGGTCTGTTATTGAGTGACCAGAGAGATTGAAGTGTTCTCCTACTGGTTTTTGAATGTTATGATTCTTGATGTCAGATTTGTGTCCATTTATTCTTTTGCATAGAGACTGTCCGGTTT
Source organism: Macrochelys suwanniensis (assembly GCA_033296515.1). Lineage (NCBI taxonomy): Eukaryota > Metazoa > Chordata > Testudines > Chelydridae > Macrochelys > Macrochelys suwanniensis. The sequence goes on along the minus strand of CM065776.1, from coordinate 236,391,737 downwards.
GGCCAATGTACATGGCAAAGGGGCATTGCTGGCACATGGTGGCATATATTACATTGGTAGATATGCAGGTGAATGAGCCCCTGATGGCGTGGCTGATGTGATTAGGTCCTATGTTGGTGTCACTTGAATAGACAGAGTTGGCAACGGGCTTTGTTGCAAGGATAGGTTCCTGGGTTAGTGTTTTTGTTGTGTGGCGTGTGGTTGCTGGTGAGTATTTGCTTCAGGTTGCGGGGGCTGTCTGTAAGCGAGGACTGGCCTAGCTCCCAAGATCTGTGAAAGTGAGGGATCGTCCTTCAGGATACGTTGTAGATTTTTGATGATGCACTGGAGAGGTTTTAGTTGGAGGCTGAAGGTGACGGCTAGTGGCGTTCTGTTACTTTCTTTGTTGAGCCTGTCCTGTAGTAGGTGACTTCTGGGTACTCTTCTGGCTCTCTCAATCTGTTTCTTCACTTCAGCAGGTGGGTATTGTAGTTTTAAGAATGCTTGATAGAGATCTTGTAGGTGTTTGTCTCTGTCTGACGGATTGGAGCAAATGCGGTTGTATCTTAGAGCTTGGCTGTAGACAATGGATCACGTGATGTGTCCTGGATGGAAGCTGGAGGCATGTAAGTAAGTATAGCGGTCAGTAGGTTTCCAGTATAAGGTGGTGTTTATGTGACCATTGCTTATTAGCACTGTAGTGTCCAGGAAGTGGATCGCTTGTGTGGATTGGTCCAAGCTGAGGTTGATGGTGGGATGGAAAGTGTTGAAATCCTGGTGGAATTCCTCAAGGGCTTCTTTTCCATGGGTCCAGATGATGAAGATGTCATCAATGTAGTGCAAGTAGAGTAGGGGCATTAGGGGACGAGAGCTAAGGAAGCGTTGTTCTAAGTCAGCCATAAAAAAGTTGGCATACTGTGGGGCCATGCGGGCACCCATAGCAGTGCCACTGACTTGAAGTATATATTGTGTCCAAAGGTTACTAAAGGTCCTCCAGGAGCCAAAAACAGTGGGGGGGTTATTAAGGTGAATCACTTAGGAATCCGTGGAGGTAGCACTGCTCTGCTTCTTATCAGCTCCTTTGGGCCATGGGAAGCAGTGAATAGTTGTACTGCAGTGTACTCCAGCCACACCTTCTCCTGCCACCTGGCCTGCCTCTGCCTTCTCAGTTCCTGCTCCTGATGTGTACCCAATGCTAAAGGCCAGGGAAACGCTGGCACAAGGGGTGTATTCTCAGAGGGCAGTTTCTGCTCTCTGTACACTGTCAGACTGCTAGCACAATCAGGAATAAGGCCCAATGTATCTTTGGCATCATGTACTGTCCACTTTGTAAGAATACCGGAAACGATCTACTTATCTGAAAATGTTTCTTATGTTTTCCAGCTCTTTCCTTTATGTTTCTCTGCCAGCAACTGTCACTTGAGCTTTGTTAGATTCCCTCTCTTCCTGATGTGGTTCAGGCTGCATTACTAACAGCAATTTCAGTAAAATATGCTTTCTCTGAATAAGAATGTAAAACTAACATGATCATATTTTTAATAAATAACTTCAAAATGAGCAGATTTTGCCCCACCGCCTTCTCAATTGCCTCTTGCATCTCACTTGAAATTCCACCTTACACACATGGCAACCAACAATCCCAAGGTCCCAACAGCAGTGAGTAAGAGTCCTGCAAGGAGGGAAGGAAAATGTAATGTGTTTTTTAATTGATCCTCGAAGCAAAGTACAGGAATTCAGGGAGGACATTGTAGAGTTTATGAGGCTTAAATATTTAACATCAAGGGTGTTTTTTAGTAATGGTAAAAAGAAAACATTGCAAAATGAGGTTCTGCACTGAAGAGTGTCTGGTCTCTTGTGGAGTTCCACCATCTATTGTTTCAAAATGATTTGCCTTGCCGAGTTTGCTCTGTTCACTAGTAGAGATGGGTGTTAGTTTTTTGTTATTTTTTCTAAACTGTAGACCTGAAAGAAGTTAACCTGGGATCTAAAAGTCAAGCTGCTGTCTTTCTGGCTCATGCATCATCATGAGTAATAAAGATCACAGAGGTCAAAATATGCCTTAAATTAGACCTGTAAAGCCCTATTGGCTCCAGAAAGTTAGTACAGGGGTAACTGAGGGCATAATGTAAAGACAGCAGGTTTGCACAGGAGATCCTGCAAATGGAACATAGTTAACAATTTTATTCAAAAGACTCATGATGTCCAGGCTCCAGCTGTGTTGTGGCTTTGCACCAGAAGTGCCGGTCTACGTAGGGAACCCCACCCACTAGCCTCACCTTGCCTCAGCCTATAGGCTACTGCCAGTCATCATCAAGCCCCCATTCATTGGGGCAGACTGCAGTCTGTATTAGCCAGTCATCACAGGCAAGGGTTTTTTTTGGACCTGCTGCCTCTGCCTACCCATGGGCTGCCCTGCAACTCCAGTACCCATTTTGGCCTTACTCTAGGCCCTGCAGGCTGAGGGTTTCCCAGGCCGGAGCTCCTCTGGCCTTCCCCTAGCCCTGCTCCAATCTCTGTACCTTCTACAGCCAGGTCCTTCCCTCTTCTCCAGGCCCACTGCCCGCTGTGGCTACTTTGCCAATCAGCCCAGCCACAGCCCTCTCCCAGGGCTGTTTTAAGCCCCTCAGGGCAGGAGTGGGGTAGCCATCCTGCTACACCGCCACTGGGAGTAAAGGCTGTGTTCTCCATGATTGGAAAACATCTACCACAATGTGAATGCAATTGCAAGTTAAATACAAATAACAGTCTTGGTCTGATCATTTGTAAAGTACTTTCAGTACCTAATTCACAGGGGTCTGGGGCTTAATTAATATTGTTGAATCATTTTGAGAGCCTTGCCAGAAAGGCACTGGAGGTGCAGTCGATTTCTATTTCCAAATGATTTTGTTTTGTCATGCATTCAGAGCATAGCTATTCCACACATATGATTCCCCTTTACATTTTTCTAATATAAAATGTATTTCTGAAGCCCACTTGGGCCAAATTTTATATTAAATGTAGACTTATAAATAGCTTTTAAATGGTTAATGAATGATTATTTATTAAAACAGCTATTAATACATCGTTATAGAGTTCAACAGGTTGTTTATAATTGGATCTGGTTGATACTCAGAATTTTCATTTCACAGAGAGTTCCAACATTTTAAAGTGTAGTTTCAATCCAAATCAGACCAGAAACAAAATATTTCTTTTGAAATGAAATTTAAAAAAAATATATTTCAGGTTGAGCAAAATGCTCAATTGTGATAAAACATTTCATTTCAATGTTGATTTTATAACATTTTTATATGATATTAATTTATAACAAAATAAATTTAGAAATGAAGTCATTTGGAAGTGAAAAATTGAAACATTCCATTCTGGAAAGTCAAAATATTCTGCTTTTTTCAATTTTCTTTCCAAACAAAATTTTGTTGAAATTGACATGTTCTTGTGTAAAGTTTTGATTTCAATGAAACAACATTTTCCAATAGAAAAACATTCCTTCGGAAAATTTTTGACCAGCTTCACTTCTCACCACAGCTTATAACCATCTTTTACCCATTCTGCTCATATCTGTGACATACATATCAAAGCTATTAATCATTTAATAACCCCTTATAATGGTATTCTTAATATAAGAAGTTTGCCCTATATATGTTTGAAATTTTGGTGTGTGGTATTTAAGGTTTCTTTGTTTTTAAGAACTTCTTCCCCAAAGCTCCCCATATTCCCGATTCTGTGCTGTGTCCTTTTCAGTTTGTTTGTCAATATTTTATGTCCAAACTGGAGACGATCCCTCATATCATGCCCTCCCACCCTACTGTCTTGGCTCACACAGCTTGCTTATCCTTTACCCAACAAAAATGACATTAGAAAGCTATGGCTAGCTGTATAAAGCAAGAACACTAGAAGAGTTAAACTCCGCTACAGCAGCACAGAAATTGTAATTCCACTTAAGGTAATCACTGGGGAGCAATTGAAGGAGAAATAAAACTGTGATGTTCTCATTTCCATAAGCAAATGAAAATAATGTGGATGACTTGTATCTAGATGAAGGAGAACTGCTACATAAAAACTAATTACCTTCAGTACTAATTATGATGAGGAGGATGAAGGATGAACCTTTTGAAAAATATCCAAAGATACTAAATGGATTTTATTATTAAATGAAATAAGCTGAAAATGAGAGTTATGATGTATTATATTTGGACCTAGATTCAATAAAAACTCTGCCTGGCTTCCACTTCACAGAAGCACCATAAAATCAATTTATTATATGAAGCCAGATGGATCTTTTATTAAACCTGGCCCCTACTTATTACATAAAATTAATTATCATCAGACCTCAGAGGAAACAATACCACTGGTCGATGAATCAGTCACTATTCCCATAACTTTAAGTACTAGTGAGAGCGGAAATATAGTTTTAAATGAAGAGACATACATATCATCAGATGAAAGGGCAGGGCCTGTTCATTTTTTGTGTGTAATTTGCTCATGAACTCGACATTTGTTTAAAACAATATGTCCCCTTTCTCTTTTACACTGAGATCATCAATGGCACTGGCCACACTAGGCTCTGGCTCTTTATTTTGATGGATCCGTGATCCAGTGCATTAGGCTCTGAAGTGGGAATCGGGAGACTGAGTTCTATTCCCAACACTACCACTGACAAGCAATGTGATAGTAAACAAATCACGGCACCTCTGTATAACATCATTTCCCTATCTGTAGAAGGAGGAGAAGGATACTTCTCAGCTTTGCCACCGGTCTTCCAGTGCTTTGACCTAAAGACCAACCACCCTCTCGGGCTGATACATTTCAGTGCAATCTTTAAACCAGACTTTAATTTCTGCACACACAAATATTGTACTGGACAGGAAAAGGCATAAATAAATGTGGCTGAGGCAAAACTGTAGGTACAGCTCACTGCAGGTGCAAAATTGTGCCTATATTAATGGAGGGCCTGGTGTTAACAGGCTCTGTGGAAATCTCCACTGCTAGAAAGGGCAAGCAGCTGATACTTCATAATCCTAGGGTTCCACTTGCTGATATTGCCCAAAATTCACCTTAGGGCGGAGGGCCCACACAAGGCTCTGCTGCGTGTAAGCCATTAACACATGGCTTAAGTTGTGCCTACGGCCTTGCACGGGCCCTGGTTATTACACGTAGCACAGTGGCAGAGTCTTTGGCATGAATGTGGGGAAAATCCAAGTTTGGTCCCACTTTACATTAAGGCTACATGTATAAATAGTGTATAAAGGGTTCATAAATGTCACATAAATGTTCTAAGATTGTAACAGATGTGAGTGGGATGTGTTAGAGATGGTTATAAGCACTTCACTGGGAGGCATTATAGACAGTTATAACCCATGGTTATAAGCACCTATTGACCTGTTGGGCTCTACAGCTATTGACTAGTCATTTATTAAAACCATCTATTAACCATTTGTTAACCCTTTACGATTGGAGCCTTAATACAAAGTGTGACCCAAACTTCAAAGCCAGCCTTGCATTTTTTTTACTTCGTTTTTTTAATTATTACTCACTCCCTTCACATGGCATCAGTGTGTTCTACACATGTGAAATATGGAGGCACAGGGACTGGCTAGTGAATTTAATTCTGGTGAAAAGTGCCCATTAAACCCATCCCAATGCCTTTTCTTTTTCCACAAAGCTTGGACAGAGGCAATTCAAGCTTCCACACACTCCACCCTGTGTTCCTCAATGCTGACCTAAAAAGGTGCCACCTGCAGGACACTGGGTAGCTCATTTTGCATGCCATTTTTCTGCATGAGGGCTCAGTCTCGTAAGCACGCGCTGTATGCAACTCCCATTGCAAGTTCCATATCAGAGTGCTGTCAGGACTGGTTCCCAGTTGAGTGCTGATCTCCTGTGAAAAGATTACAGTAGATCTCATTACTTTGCTGTGTTGGGATGGTGCACTAGTGGCTATGCCTTTGGGTGCAGCATAAAACATGTCAGGAGACTCATTAAAAGCCTCCCTTTTCATTTGCCTTCAAGGTCCACTTACACAGCTTTGCTTCTTAACACTGATTTGGCTTTTTAAAAATCATTGCATATTTTGCAGAGCAGAGTAAAATAGGGATTGTATGTTAGTGAAATCACTGATATAAAAACTGTGAGAGGAGTCAGATATAAACCAAAGACGTTCATATGAAGGAACAAGGGGCCAGCTTTAAACCCTTGAGCATCCCACACAACAACCAAGTGCATTGCCAGCCTGTTACAAAGAATTCTTCAGTGAGCAGATGAAATATAGTCTGATTATAAGGAGGTTAAAAGATGGGTCTTTGTTCCTAAAGCATTAATCTAGAAGAAGTATGTGCCGCAATAGCAGAAGTAGTAGGTTTTTAATTTTACTACTCCAGACTGTTTGTAAATATCCTTTCAGAATTCATCCATGCAGTCATTTTTTCGATTGGCATATATTGGCATGCTTTGAGCACTTCACATGGTGCTTATTTAAGAGTGTGACGTTTCCCTCTGGCGTTACCAAGACCAGTGATCTGCTAGGTCACTCCAATCCTTGACTCTGGGAGTCAGCCTTACCCTGCTCTGCTGTGAGAACCCCCACTCCTGGGCTGTTCATGCACAGCCTCTGGCATGTAAGCTGCTCCTTGGATTGTGCAACTGAATTACACTAGCCAATATCTCCGGTCCCATCTTGCAGTGTCCAGTAATGCCCGCTGGACGCTGCAAGCTTATATGAGTTTGTCAATTTAATAAAGAAATTAATATGTACTAGGCTTGTTATCCCAAGGGGAGCCTGACACACTGCAAACTAAACACACTGCTTCAGGTAGAATAAACAAACAAATTTTTAACTATAAAGATATATTTTAAGTGATTATAAATCAAAGCATAACAAGTCATATTTGGTCAAATGAAATAAAAGCAAAATGCATTCTACGCTGATTTTAACACTTTCAATGCCCTTACAAACTTAGATGCTTCTCACCACAGGCTGGCTGGTTGCTTTTTAGCCAGGCTCTCCCCTTTGATCAGCGCTTCAGTCGCTTGTGTGGTGGTGTCTGTAGATGTAGGTGGAAGAGAGAGGAAGAGCATGTCCTTTCCTCCCGCTTGGCTTTGCCCCCACCTCCCCACACCTTCAGAGTCAGGTGAGCCTTAGTGGGTCTCTCCAAGCAAGGCTGAACAATTCCCCTGACGTGGCCTCATGCAGGTGAGTCATTGCATTGTAGCTCCCTTGCTGGACAATGGCTATTGATGGGTTGTTTGATATCCCACCCGGGCGTTGGTTACTTTCCTTGCTGTTGCCTCTGGGGAGCTAGTATCTGACTGATTCCCCCAACTTACAGCATGTTTTAGTGACAACCATACTACACAATTCTCATAACTTCATATGCATTAATGATATACATATATGGATAGAGAAATGACTTTCAGCAGATCATAACCTTTCCCCTGATACCTTACAATGCATGCTTTATACGTAAGATCACGATTCTATGAAAATGAGGAATATGGGGGTTACAGCACGCTCCCCCAAGGTATAGAATGTCACAAAGGGTGACAACTTTTCTCCTATAGTGAAGAACATCAGTTCAATCTTTAGATGCTCAGTATTTATCCATAGTGCCTTATGGGTGCTGCTTTTAGAGACTTACACAGAGCATTTATCCAGTCCTCAGGCGATTACCAATAGAAACAGCCTTATGTTTCCTTGACCACATATTTGTGTGTGTGTGCCAGCATCAGGGAGAATATCACTTCAGTACAGTTCTGGGAATGACATTTGTTACACAACTAGCGAGTGGAAAGCAATCTAGTCACTAGGGTCTAGAGGCTACCAGCAAAACTAGAGCAGTTTCCTCTCACTTACACTAGTGCAGAGTAGTGTAATCACAGCTACCCCAGACAAAAAATGGTGTAAATGGGAGGAGACTCAGTTCCTGCTACTCCTCCACAAAAAGAAAAAAAAACCCTGAAAAATGTTTATGTAAATGCAGTTTTTTAAGTCAACATTTAGCATTTGTAAAGGCATTTCAAAGAGTCAAGTAGCTATATGGCATATTTCCCCATCACAGTTCATTTTCAGTATCTTTTTAAGGGCCCAATCCCGTAAACATTACTCATGGAATGGGATTTCAAACCAGACTACTCATGTAGGGGCTTGCAGGGTGTGCCTTAAGATAGATCACATTTTAAGCCTAGAATATCCATGTACAGGGATACAAAAAGGAGATGGGCGTGATCCTGTTCCTATGGAAGTTAATCAGAGATTTTCCCAGGAACTCCCAGGATCAGGCCCTCTCATGAAAAGAGTGTTGAGGAGTTGGGTCCAGATCCTCCCAATGGGAGCTAGGTGCCTAACTACCTTTGAGGAGCTGAGCCTTGGTGTAAGAAGGGCTACCAGGCATGTTAAGAATTTTTGCAGATGCCATATATAGAGCAAAAAGGTCATTGTTTAAGTTCATCTGCATAGGGAAAAATCATCAATGGAATGCGATCATTGTTTATGATCTGACATGGACAGCATGCTCAGCGTTGCAAAAGTCACAAAACACAGGCAGTCGCTGCTATGAAGATCTGATCAATTGCTTCCCTTCCTCCCGCACACCAGATGTTAATCAAGTACCTGTACAATTTTGTATACAATGCCTTTTTCATCTTGGAGCTGGACTATGCGCACCCCATCACCAGGTACAATGGGAAAAACGAGCCTTCCACCCTCCCCCAAGACCTCCAGGGCGGCTGCATAGGGACAGGCAGAATCTTAGCATGTTTTCCCATAAGTACAAGGGCAGCTGCATGCTAGCACCATTGCTGGCACTAGCCACCCATTGTCCTGCTCACCTCACCTCTGCACCACCCAGCAGAGTTGGCTGCATGCAGTGGCGTGGCAGCCACACTTCCACTCTGCTCCTGGAAGCATTACACCTACTTCAAACGGAGTTCACCCAGCAGCAGCATTCCATTGCAAGGCCCTGGGCTGTGGCTTGAACTAGTAGATGCTGGTGCTACTCTGTGCTTCCAGCCTTTCAAAAGTACATGCACCATTTTTAGCCAAAACATATGACTGGCCATTAAGAAAACTCACTATCAGATGTTTTCCTCCGTCTAAACATTTTATTTCATCTGAATGTGGGTATAGGTTTAAGGACACCGTGGTGGTGAAGTTGATCAGAGTTACGATGTCAAGAATGAATTTCTGTGAGTTGGTCTATATTCAGGTTAGATTTACTTCAAGCTGTCCCTCTGTGATGTATCCCAAATGGCTCATTCATAACATGCAAAAAACATTAACCTTTCTAAATTCAATCACCACACAACACCAGAGTGAAGTTTCTCTTAGTTTAAAGGTTTATAGTGATTGGTTGTCATGGTTACAAGGTGAGCTGTGCTAGACCCCTTTTTCTCCCTCTTGAATGCACCCCTCAGGTGACAGGCCCGCTCTCAGAGTGGATCTCTGGGCTGCAGCTCCGTTTCCCAAATGTAAGCTCTTTCATACCATAGATCTGTGACCAGTAGCGTATTAAAATGATGCAAAAGCAGCATCGTCAAAACCAAAACATTATTTATTGATTCCCCAAAAGGTACAAGACTCACAGAACAAAAGTTAAAAACAAGGCCTACACACATGGGTCTGTACTGCACCTTGATCTTTCCTCAACAGCTTTGGTAAGATCCCCCTATTTGTCACCCAACTCAGGGAGAAGCAGACTCTCCTGATTGCAGCATGCTCCCTCTGTTTCTCTTTCCCTTTGGGTTCAATCTGCTGATAACCCACTCACCCTCCTCCTTCCCAAAGCCAGCATCTTTGAGGTTTAGAATCCTTTTTTGATTCTAGGCTGCCAGTTGTGGGAAGAGTAAATCATTCCAGGCTGGATGCAGCCAGTTAGGTAGATACTTTCCAGTCAGTGGCCCAGCCATTGTTATCTTAATTCCTTTGAAGCTGTTTACTCCAAGTGTCTTATCTTTGCCAGTTGTTTTGTTTCCTGTTAGTTTTTCCCTTTACAGCCCCCTTTGATTTATTTCCTGGCAGTCAGGCAGGTTAATATCAACAGATAACAAGAGGGGCATATATTTATAAACAATACTATATATAGCTCTGCTCCCTCATTCACTACATTGTTTATGGCTTTCGGATACGGGATACCAGTGTCCAGTGTTCCTTCTCCGTATGGATGTGGTTGCATTTCAATGACAGAAGTGGGTTGAGAACTTCAAATCTGTAGCGGGAATTCAGATTTTAATATGAGTAAAAGATGTTTGTCTAAATCTCCTAGACTGCCTTGAACAAAATCTCAGCTGCATGCAATGTAATATGGTATATGAACATAAAACACTTCGGGATCTTTTATGCTGAAAGATGCTAGGTTATGGAGCTAGCTCCATAGCTGAGGTTGTGACACAAGGAGCTACTCTATATCTGATTTGCAACCACCTTTTCATAGGAACAAATTATTTATATAGAGGAAGACAAGAATTTGACCTGGAATTTCAGTAGTATAAGACAAAGTTTTCAGTTACACGGAAACAAAATTAAACCCTTTAAAAATATTTCACTCCTCTGAAATGAAGAGGTTTTAGAAATTTAGCAATAAATTCACACATGTATTTACAAGTCCATTAGCACTCATGCACAAGGAAGTTCTGAATGTAGCCCCTCTACCGAGGTGTGTCTCAAGCCTCCTCCCTGGTGCTTGCTATTTGGAGTAGGTTACAGAAAGCAAGACCAACTGCAACTTATATATTATGTGTGGCAAACTGTAGCAAGCCCAATGAAGATACCAGTGTCTGTAATACAAGACAGGTGTCTGTATAGTCCAAACTGGACTATGGACTGCAGATGCTGCATGTTTTGTCAAGAAGTGCACCCTAAACACACTCTCATCTCCGTAACTGCATTAAGATGAATGAACAGATAATGGGCAGAAAATGAGCATTTGTTTAGCTGGAGTAAATGACCTCATAACTGATTGTTGAGGGGTATGCACACCCGTCTCCTTGGGGCAGGTTGGGGTTGTGATACTACCACAGTTACAGTCTACTCAACTATCCCTAGGCTGAGAGCAACATGACCCAACAGCTAGAGTCAGTATGGTTTCTCTGGGGATCAGGGCGGTGTGGCCTAATGGCCGAAGTCAATAGGCTATCCTTGGGGGTCAGGGCTGTGTGGCTTAATAGCAAGTCAATATAACTGCCCTCGGGGTATTAGAGTTGTCCAGCCCATGGGGCTGAGTCAGTATAACTGTTCTTAGGGTCAGGGGTGTGTGGCCCAGTGGCCAGAGTCAATATGGCTGCCCTGGGGATCAGGGCTGTGTGGCCTAATGGCCAAAGTCAATAGGCTACCCTTGGGATCAGTGCTGAACAGCCTAATGGCTAGAATAAATACGGCTGCCCTCAGGTTCAGGGCAGCATGGCCTAATAACTAGAGTCAAGGTCTTCCCTGAGGATCAGGGCTGTATGGACTAATGGCCAGAGTCAGGGACTGCCTTCCAGGTGGTGACGGCCAGCTAGGGGACCCAGGCCCTCCTGGCTCTACCGGGTCCCGGCTATGGGTCCTGTCAGCAGCAAGGGTGGTCACAACCCAATCAGTGTGGATCCTACCATGACACGCTGACCTTCCTCGGGTGGGAGATACCACTCACTTTGCCTCCCTGGGCCACTTCCTACCGTGTCTCCTGAAGTCAGGGTCCATACATCACTGGGGTCTTTGAACTCCTCGGTGGGGGTAGCTCCCTGGGATTCTGATTCCAGTTGGCCAGCCCTAGGCAACAGGTCTCTGGTCTGGATCTTGGGATCTCTGGTTCCTGCAGTCAGGTGCTGAAGCGGCTCCTGGGCTGGAGCCTCCACCAAGCGTCCTCCTTCCTCAATGGTCAGTCTAGAATGAGCTGGGCTGCTCCTGAAGCAGCAGTTGGAGCATGCCCAGCGAGGTTTGAGGAGCGGGACTTCTCCCACCCATAGTGTGGGGTTAAATCTTTCTTGCCTAGTGCGAGGTATGCACACCCCATCACATTGCTGAAGGCAAATACCACCTGATTTGTTACATCCTGCTTATGAGGTCTGAGATGAAAAAGAGTGAGGGCACCAAAATTATTGGCACAGCAATGCACCAAGACTCTCTCAACCCTCAGCAGATGGGCCTTGTCTTACAACCTGAGCCTTCCACTACCAGCTTGTTCTCTGAAAGCGCCCCATCCTACCCCTACCTCCAGTTCTTAAATTTCTCCATCTTCTTTCATTGACTTCATTATCATTGGCAAAGCATGAATGCCTTCCTCTTCCTTTTGGCAGAAATCCTCCTTTCTCCCCCTCTTACATAATCACCAACACAATTTCTTCCTCAATTTCATCTTCTTTAATGTTTTTTCAGGTTGCAGTCAGATTTTAGCTATTAATACCTTATGTTGTTCTGCCAGATATTCACTCAGTATTACCTTTACATCTTTCACCATTTTCATATGTTCTCTTCTTAACAAAATATAGTCCACCTGGACTTTTGTTTTTCCACTATCATATGTCACCAGGTAGATTTCTCTTTCCAAACCATGTATTCACCACTGCAAACCCATTAAAAAAACACCACTAAACCCATTTCTCTCCTTCTTCATTTCTTTTACCAAAGCCAAATTTACCCACCCCTCCATCTACTGTACTAGGTTCTCTTCACCAACACTGCAGTTTAAATCATCACTGACCACTACCAAGGCGTTTCTCTCAGCCAGAGCCACCAACTCTGCCAGTTAATTTCTAAAGCTCTCCTCTTGCACAGGTCTACCTAGTTACAGAGCATATGCTGACATACATATAACCTTACTCTCTATCATCAATCACATTGCTATCAATTGGTCACCCCTTCTTTCTACCCTCACGACACCTTCAGCAATCTCTGGTCTCACAGTCATAGCTCACATTCCATTCATATTCTTTTTTCCTCCAGACAAAAATTGTTTAAAATCCATGATTCAAGACCTGACTTTTGCATCCAACCACCTAGTTTCCTATAGCCATGGTATACAGATTTTCCTTCTAGCCATTGCCTCAGTCACATCACCTAACAATACTGAACCCCTTGAAGTTAAATGCTTTAGAAGCAAACTGGCTTTGGACTGATCAAGTGTAGCACTTTAGCCCTTAGAGTGATACCTTAATAAAATTTTAAGTGCTGAAGTATTCAAATAATTACTTCTCCAGACAGGTAAAGAGCTCAGAAGGGTCAAGAGCTGCTAGGGTCCAAGGTCTCTGGGCTTCCCTGCCCCTATGTAGATCTCAATACTAATTTGGACCCTGAGCTTCATAGCTGAGAAATCTGTAATTCTTCACTGGAAGGGCAAGAAAAAACTCTGGCTTTTAAATGCTAAAGGCGGAGTGTGGCAGGGGTGCTTAAAACATAAAAGGCAGCATGCAGCTCAGCTAGCATGGTGAGTGGTTTCTCCAACTTCTTTCTGGCAAAGTTGTCGAGATTCATATACAGAGGCGTATATGTTGACAGAGGTTTTAAGTATATCTGAGGGGGTCACAGTTCAGGTTGCTTGTGGAATGTACAAGCTGGATTTTTATGTGTGATTAAACCGAATGGAAGGAACTGTAAGGTTAATGGAATCTTTATGTAAATTTCCTTTCTATTTAATACTTACGGATTTTTAATTGCAATGTTCTGGTTATGCATTTTGTATAAGGGTTATATTTATCACAGGATCAACCTTCATTACAAGTCAATTTATTTTGCAGGTGACAAATATAAAGATCAGTTTCTTCCAGTCTCAGAGGACTTTTAAAAAAATCAGTATTTTATATCCATTTTAAAAAAATGTTTTATCTTTCACCTTGATGCACATCTCCAATATCATCTTCCGTCTTCCTAAATATATTTTGTTCCATGGAGAATACTACCAAAAAATAATAATTGTGAGGCAGAGTTTTCTGCCCATCAAAGCAATGATCAAGGATACTCCCCGTCTGTTCATTTCCACTATCACCCCACTCTTTATTTTTAGTTTAATTTGATGTGGAATCAATCTTAACATTGTTATCCTTTAATCAACGATTGGGTTTCTGGTTCAGTTCATTTCTTATGTTTGTGAAGTAGATGAAAAAAGTCAACAGATAGGTTTTCAGAATGGCAAGAAAACCGCTAGATGGCAGAAGCGCACCACTTAAAAGTCCGAAGCTTAATTAAGCAACACGCTTTAGAAGCATTCTGTGTGCCCGCTGTAGGGGAAAAGGTGCACTGATTATTGACTGGTCCAGTGACCTCTTCCTCCTCCTCTGACTCTAATTGCTGTGCAGATGATCTGTTCCTTACAGCCACTTAAAGGCTACGCCAAAGCTGGTTTAAAAAGTTAGCCCATGCTGTAGTTTTGTTAGCTCACCATTCTGGAAAACAATACTGCAGCTTTTGCTAAAGGTGAACTGAAAGGCTTTTTAGATTAGACAGACTCCTGCATTCAGGGTTCCGCACTTGTCCTGTAACAGTCGATGCCATTCTAGTCTTGCAAAATTAAATTTCTTATGCTGTTTTTCGGTACAAGCCCAAAGGGCACTGAGCACCTCTGCTCCCTTAAAAAAAAATCCCACCATTTATTTACTTGTGTAAATATGGATTTAAAGGTCTTACTTTAGTCAACCAAGCTTGACACTTTTGGCCTCAGCACCTTGCAGGAAGTGCTCAGTACCTCACAGGGTCCCAATCCTGAAAGGTTCTGAGTACCCTCATCTCTGCACATCTCAGGCTATTAGCTGCTAATGAGGTCATGAGCCACACAAGGGGGAAACCCAGAATCTAAACTCAGGTCTTGGCAAGTAAGCAAAATATGTGTAAATCTTGAGTTTAAACAACATTTCGGGGCTGATCCTGTGCAATCTTTACTCCTGTGAGTAGTGCAACAACCTGGCCCAGTACCGCTCTGGGCAGTCACTGGTTGGCTGTGAGTGGACTCAATAGCTGCATCCCTCATGCTTCCAAGCCAGCTGGGTCTGGGTAGAATCCAGTCACCGTTTCTAGCTCTTGGACCCTAGGGCCCACTCCCAGGCTCAGATATTTTGTCTAACGCCCTTCCTTGGGATATGGGCTGATGATGCACAACCTCCTGTGGAAGGGGGCTTGGGGCTGGGGCAGGGGGTTGGGGTGCAGGAGGGGATGTGGGGTGAGGGCTCTGGGAGGGGGCTCAGGGCTGGGGCAGGGGGTTGGGGTGCAGGAGGGGGCGATGGGTGCTATTTCCGGGCGGTGCTTACCTCAGGCAGCTCCCAGAAGTGGCCAGTATGTCCCTGCGGCTCCTAGGTGCAGGGGTGGCCAGGAAGCTCTGCACGCTGCCCCCATCTGCAGGTGCCGCCCCCACAGCTTCCATTGGCTGCGTTTCCTGGCCAATGGGAGCTATGGAGCCGGCACTTGGGGTGGGGACAGCGTGGGGAGCCCCTCTGCTCCCCTGCTCCTAGGAGCTGGACATGCCAGCCCCTTCCGGGAGCCACAGGGAGCCTGCCTTAGCTCCGCTGCACCGCCGACTGGACTTTTAGCGGCTGCTGACTGGATTCGCCAGGGTCCCCTTTCCACTAAGCATTCCGGTCAAAAATGAGACACCTGGCAACCCTACCTGCATGTCCTACTTCCATGTGACAATGGTTGCCCCACCTTGCACAGAACAAACTCATGCTCTTACGTAGGATGTCTTCCCTGCTCCGTGGGCTCCATCTGGCATACTTCAATCCTCATCTGGTAATGCTCACTCCTCCCTCCCATGCCATTTCCTGCCCACTGTCCCCTGTATAGAAAACATATTTTGTTCTATGGGGTGGACCAGCAGTTGAGAGACCCTCAAATCATTGTGCCTAGATTGTGGTCTTGATAGTGGAGCACATTTTCTGGGCAGGGCAGCTGTCTGTCTGCTCTCAAACAAGTTTAGACTTTTGCCTAGCACATAATACAAAATGGAGTTCAGAATTTGATATAGATATATCCCACTCTGTCATAAGTAGTTCTCACTCACACAAGTTATCCCCCTGAAGTCAGCAGGACTATTCGTGTGAATAAGGATTCGCAGGGTCTGCCCATATTTTGTCATGGATGTTGGATAGTTTTAGGTCTAACTTTTTTTCTTTAAGGCTGCCATAGCCCTCAAACATCAGATTTCACAAACTGAATAGCGCATACCTGTTCAGAACTTGGATTGGAGACCTCTAAGCATATCCATGTTCCATCAGGAAATGGCATTGTTTATCTGGTAGCATACACATTTCCATCTAGGGTAAGTACTGAGCCAATATTCCAGCATGATGTTAGGAGGCTATTTGCTAATAGAGGTACTCCTGTACAGGTAAGAAACAAAGCCAAGATCCTCACCATCTGTTGTCAGTAAAGAACCCAAAGCATCTTTTACAAAAGCAGGAGTTTTAACCCCACTGCCTTGACTAAATTCCAATTTAGGTAATTACCTTCTATCTACCCAGTTTCAGTTCGGACATTCTTCCCTGTGGTGTAATGTTTCTGTGCTCTGTGAGGCAGTTGTTGCATTTCATCTGGGAGAGGACTGCATTTCACTGGAGGGTGAAGTAATTCATACATACTATAGGCAGGACAAAATCTTTACTTCCTTCAGTGGTTTTTACTCATTCCTGCCAATGTCAATAGTTCAGCCAGAGCTGATATCATGGCATTGATAGTTTAACTGTAGAAGACTTTGCCATAGAGCGGATTTGGCCAGTGACTATGTCTCGTGATCTATGCAGATGATTGGTGGTGCAAAAATATAAGATAATAATTTTGTCTCACCTTTAAAGGATACCTGCAGAGTTCTCACTGAGTACCTGCATTAATCTGTCCAAATTCTGTTACTTTTTTAGGGAACATGTACTGTTAGAACAATTGGTACGATTGCTATAGCATCGCCCTTTGGAGAATCTCAGAGCACTTTGCCAGCTTTAACAAATGAAACCTCACAACACCTTTGTGTGGGTGGGGGAAATATTATTATCCCCATTTTATAGATGGGGAAACGAAGCCTCAGAGGGATATCACGACTTGCCCGAGATATCACAGGAAGTCTGTAGGAAAGTCAGGAATAAAACCCAGTTCTCCCCGCTCCCCTTTCCTGGCTCTTAATAGCAAAACCAGCCTTCCTCCTAAACAAGTGCCTCCAAATATATTGGTGTACATGGACAGGGGAGGCTGCGGGGTGGAGTTAGCTATTACTAATAGCTGATGGGAATGTGCAGTTCAGATTCCACATTTTCAAATGGGTGTCTCCAGTTAGAGACTAGTTTGTGTAGGTGCCACATTAAATGGTAGATTTGCTATTCTAACTACTTTTAAAGGAGATCCACTTGAAAAAAGTTGCAGTCTCAGTAAAACTGTAGTTTATTTTCAGAGAAATCACAGAGGGTTATTTCATCATCCTGCCAAAGAATGGGGGGGGGGGGGGGGGAGGGAGGAGTGGAAGAGGAATGAATAGATAGGAAAGGGAGGGAAGGAGGGAGAGGGAAAAAAAGAACAAATATGGTGGGAAAGGATGAGGAAGGACTTGAGGGAGAAGGGGAAAAGTCAGTATTCTTCATAATTTCAAGGGCATGTTCTGAGCCTGGGCCAAATCCTGCTTGCTTTAGTCACATGGGTTGTCCCATTGACAAAATGAGCTTTGGTTTAAGCAGGTGCCGCTCCAGGGAACTTCAATGGGTTGAATTTATGTCTGGTTTGAATTTGATTGCATGAATCTTCTGAGGTGAACAGAGGAGCAGGATTTGAGGCTGTAATTGCTGGATTTCATAATATACCACAAAAATGGATTTAAAAGAAATCAAGTAACCTTTTCTTTCTCTCCTTTTTAATACCCATCCCCCATCCTGACACCCACACACCTATCTTGCAGTGGCAGCATTCAACAGCTACTGCACCACTGACATCTGCATCTTTCCCTTGTGCATTGTCGAGCAGGGATTTCTGTGCGAAGAAAGCAGTTTGTTCCTTCCGTAACAGCAGAGAACAACATGTTCCTAATGCTCTCGAGCAACAGTGCCAAATCAGATCCTAACGGAGTATCTTGCAGAGAACAAGTGTTGCCACTCTTCTCAAGTGTAAATATCAACTTCAATTAAAAAAAATAATAAAAGACCAAACACAGCTTGTTTGATGTACACATAAAAAGGTTACCTTCAGTCCCAGTTACAGGACAAGACCAAGTATTTATGCTAGGAGAGAGAAAAAATTTATATCTTTAGTAAATTTTCTTGTTGAGTAAAATCACATCCTATTCCTGTTTCTAGCTAACAATTCTAACAATTTTTTTGTTTGTTTGCTCACCTTCAGTTTTGATTAGGATATGGAAATAAGTTTAATTTAATGTCCAAGTGGTTCTAAGTGACAGTCCTATCTGGAGGGGATGCAGCGACATCATATTCCCCGTAGAAGGAGCCCCCCTAAGGACTTCTGGCTGACTTGACCAAAGTTGTTCCAGTACAGCACCCAGTGCAGCAGCAACAGCAACTCTGCCATCTTCTCAATGGAGGAAGCATGTGTTTCTCTCCATGCCAAGCCAGTTCAGCTGGCTGGTGTGGAGAGGGTGTGACCGCACCATTCCTTTTCCTGAGAGCTGGTCAGAAAATGAAATGTCCATTCAGTAGGAAATTCTCAGATTTTGAATTTTTTGTTCCGAATCAGAACAAAAAGTCAAAATTTACCACAAAACAGAATTTTTGAAATGTTTTGTTTTGGAAACGTCGAAATGACTTTATCAGAATGTTTTGTTTCAATAAGGTCCAAATGTTCAATTCAGATTGGAATGTTTAATTTCAACATTATCATTTCAATTTTTATATGTTATGATATTAGAACTTATAATATCATAATATAAACATCAAAACGATGATCCCTTGATGGTGGCCAGCTGCCCACAGTAATGCCCAGATTTTTTCCCTAAATGGTTAGGACAATCAATGTGTCTGAGTAGTTTATCTTATTCCTTCCAAAATGCATTACACTTGGAGCAGGCCAGAATCAAGCTCAGTCTCCGGGGGTGGATGCAAATGGTCTGAAATGGATCAAGTCCTTCCTCTGTGAAGAAACTCAGAAGGTCATTATGGGCATGTGTCTCCTTCATCTCCAAAGCCTTCACCTGCAGCATCCCAGAGGACTCAGTCTTCTTCCGCATATTATTCAACATCTATATACAGGTATTGGGTGAGCGGGCAAGACAATACGACAAGAAGTATCCAAATGACACCCAAGTCTCTGTCTTGTTTTTGTCAAAGATAAACAACGTTATCTCCCTGCTTTCTCAACGTCTATCCAAAATCGGCACTTGGATGAAGAGCAGCAGGCTAAAGCTGAACCCAGGCAAGTAGGAAGTGTCAAACATTTCAAAGAGTGTGCTACTTTTATAATATTCCTCACTGTAAAACATATCTTCTCTCAGATTGTTAGCCCACAGCCTTAGGGTCCTTTTGGATTCCTCAGTTCTACTGAAAGGCCCAATAGCCATGACACCAAAACCCACCGACTTCCAATTGCAACTGGCAACTAGTAGACTGCCATCCAGCCTATCAGACCCAGACCTGGGCATTGACTTCTAGGATTGACAGTAGCGGTGCCAGCTTTTTTGCTGCCCTAGGCAGCGGTGCCGGGACAGGCTGCCGCCGAAGTCCTGCCGAGGACCCCGGTGGCCGAAAAAGCTGCCGCCGAAGTGCCGCCGAGGATCCCGGCGGCCAAAGAAGCAGCCACCGAGGACCCGGCGGCCGCCGAGGGACCTAAAATGCCGCTCCCCAAATCCTGGCGCCCTAGGTGACTGCCTAGGGTCGCCTAATGATAGCGCCGGCCCTGAGGATTGATTATTGTAACTCATATCTAGGAATGAAGTCACAGTCTTGAAAAGCTCCCACTGGTACAAAACACAAACAGCTCATCATCTTAACACTCTACTCTTTGCACTGGCTCCCCTTTGAATACAGAGTCCAATCTGAGGTCTTGGTTCTTGTACTGAAATGGATTGGCCGTAGCTACCAGAGAGATATTCACTCCCTCTGTGATCATGACCTCCCACGATTGCTGCATTCCACCAGAATAATGGAACTATTGTCCAGTTAGGGGAGGTTCATGAGTCCTGGAGATGGAACTTTCACAGGAACTGGGCCTTGACTGTGGAACTCACGCCTACAGGAAATAAGAATGACTGCAGAACTAGCCCCTTTCAGGCCTAAGGGCAGAATTCATTTCTTTGACTTAGGTTTCCCTCAATAAGTTCTACACCCAGAGAAAAAGACACACACAATGTACCAAACACTCAAATGTAGAGATACATACAAATAACCAAACAAAAAACTGTAAACTAATCTAACTATTTTTCTTACATATTGCAAGGGAATATATTTTCTATTGAGATTTCCACTATTAAATACCTGAGATTCACTTAGATTGTATAGGGGCATATGTACACTCAGATATCTCTACACTGATTCATTATTACACACAAAAATCTATATTAAAAGAACATTATTAAGGTTGCAAAGTAAAGCACTCAAAAGTTAGGAGACATCAGAATTCAGGTTACTCATGCAACTTTAATTTAGCCCCCTTTTATATTTGCATTATGATACAGTCTTTAATTACATGATTACACAGTATTTTTTCAAAGGACCCATGCCTCATTCAATGGAGGATGCTCACTTAATAAGCAGCTATTCAACATGTTTTCTCCTATTGTTCAATGAGTGTCCTTAGGCCTTATTTACTACACACCATCCAAACCTTGTACTGAATAAAAATGTATTCATTTCCTCATGGGTTTTTCTACAGTGCTTATCAGTACAGTAAAAAAGTGCTTCACGTACATAAATTAATTTATCTTCCCATCAGCCCTGTGAGGTGGCAGAGTGATATTATCCCCATTTTACAGATGGTGAACTGACACACAGAAAAATTAAGTTCAAAAGTATCCACTTAGTTCAGGGTGCCCAATTTGAGACACCTATGACCTGATTTTTCAGCGTACATAGCATTATATAGACCTTTAATATTAGAGCTGGCTGAAGGACAATATTCTGTTTCATGGCAACTTTTGAGGTTTCAGAATTTGCTTTTCTTCCACACTGGAATAAAACCAAAAGCTTTCAAACATTTTTGTGAAAATTGAATTATGCTGAAATGGCTGGTTTCAGACTGATATATACACAGGTGGCTGTGTAGCCAGGTGGCTAGGGAACTGGGCTCGGCTATGGGAGGTTTGTGTCCTGGCTCTGCCTGATTCAGAGCAGTTTTTCCATCTGAGATTATTCTGAATCAGGAAGAGCAAGGCCTTGAATGTGGGTCTCTCACATCACAGGCTAGGGCCCTAGCCACCATGCTATAACTAAAACTTTGTCAAAAACCAACAAGTTTCCACCGAATGTTTTAGTTTTGCCAAAGTGTTATTTCACTGAAAATGTCCCACCCAGCTGTATGTAATATGTTCAAAGCACTGCTCCCATTGATTTCAAGTGCTGCTGTGAGTGATCAGCACTTTTGCAAATCAGACGCCAGGGTTTCAAATCAGGGAATCAGAAAATGGGGCAAAACACAATTGGGGTATGTCTACACTGCATACTATGCTGAGGTCTGTGGGACCCCGGCTTGTGGACTCGGTGTTTCCAAACATGTGCTTGAGCATCTACACTGCATTTTAAACCTGGGTTTACAGTTGCTGGACCTGGGTCTCACAGCTAGGCTAAAGCATCCATATTACACTATGCAGACCTTCTGACTCAGGTCTGCAGCTTGACTTGCGCCCACACTGCAGAATGACAGACTTGGACCTGAGTCTCAGCAGGACCCAGGCTGTGCCTCACCCTTCTTGCAGGGTGCTAGGACCCAGGCCCCGAGTGCTTGCTGATCTAAGTCAGACTGATATGTGTGTGGACGGAAGGGGGACTTGGATTCAACCCTGCAGCAGAACCTGGATTTAGGGCATGTCTACACTGCAAAACAAAAAACAAAAACAGAAACCCAAAACCACATCAGCAAATCTCAGAGCCCAGGTCTATAGGATCAGGCTTGCATTACGGCATTAAAAATAGCCATGTAGACATTCCTTCTCGGGCTCCCTTCTCCAGGCTTCAGTGCCCAAATTCCATCCCAAGTAGGAATGTCTACACAGCTATTTTTAGCACCATACCATGAGCCCCACATGACCAAGTCTGTAGGCCCAGGCTCTGAGACTCACTGTCGCAGGTATTATTTTGCAGTGTTGACATACCTATGTCATCAATTGGGAAAAATCTGGTTCGACTGACTTCGCACAGGAAGTGGTTCACATAGGAACTCTGGCACAGGCAGGGATTAAATCAGATTCTCCAGGGCAGCATTTGACTACCTTAGCCACGAGACTGTCTGTTCTCTTCCTGAAAGCCCTTGCCTCATTTACTGCACGCCTTCCAACCCCTGCAACAAATGAAGCACCTGTAAGGAACTCACGCAGCCTGTGCAGGGTTTGTAATTGAATTGGTATAGCTTACCTCCATTGGCCATTGCTCACCAGAGGCCACCCACTCAAGTACCAGTCAGAGTCTGCTCAACGCAACAGCTGCCTGGCTCCTCTCCTGCTAGGTGGTGTGTTCTTGGAATAAAGCCTGATGCTGCTTCAGCTGAACTTGAGTCTATTGTGAGTGTTATCTTGTCCCAGGAAAGTCCTACAAACAACAGTTTCCTTTACTACATGATCTTGTAAAAGTGGCAAAGAGTCCTGTGGCACCTTATAGACTAACAGACGTATTGGAGCATAAGCTTTTGTGGGTGAATACATGCATCTGAAGAAGTGAGTATTCACCCACGAAAGCTTATGCTCCAATACGTCTGTTAGTCTATAAGGTGGACTCTTTGCCATTTTTACAGATCCAGACTAACTAGGCTACCCCTCTGATACTTGACTACATGATCCTGATTCATCCCCAGAGCAGATCTAGAGTGTGCACTCAATGAGACAGAGGTCCAGACACAAAAACCAGGATGTGATTGCACTGTCAATCCCAGGTTCACCTCATGAAATTCAAGTCTGTGTCATAATGCATAAGCACAAGGAAGGTGGGGGGCAATTCAGGTTGCATGGACAACTTTCATTCTAGCATTTCCTAACTTTTGATTGCTTGACTTTGTAATCTTGTAATGTTTTTCAAAGTAGTTGCGTGTGTAATTTCCTTAGTTTTATAAAACAAACTGAACAAACAAATTCCATCATGTAGCATCATATTGAAACCCACATGATTTCTAAGTGGGTCTGGAACCCTTAGATCCACCATAAAGACCTCTGGCACTTGCGCTAATGGAGTAACTGATAGAAGTGGTAGGTTGTCATCATCTTTGTGGAGGGGGATATGAGCTACCTGTAAAACCCACTGTTAAAGTATATCTGCTGACAGAGGAATGGTCAAGATTTGTAGCCTGATTTCATAAAGGAAGTAGACAGTACCACCTCTGACTGGCCAATGATGGGTGCTGAGCAGTGTATAAGCGACCTGGCAAACCTCAGGAAGAGTCAACACCTATGGATAGTTGAACACCCCAGGAGGGTAGTGGGACCCTCAATGGAGGAAATGCCATCAAAAGGCAGAAGAGTTAAATCACGTTTTAGCCAATAGCAGCTACAAAACAGAGGGAACGCAATGGGAAACCATCCTCTTTACTTTCTCCTGTAAGAACTATTATGGCAGAACAAAGGCAAAGTGATCCAAGCATGGCACTGAATGGGCAGACCCCCAGGCCAGACGGTACAACAAAGGGCGGAGGTTCTAGCCATTAAGAGTACAGGTTGTGGTTATGATGGTGCTGTGGTTATGATAGTGTCTGATGCTTGCCCCAAAGAAAAAGGATGACCTGAACCTTCGCAAACAAATCATCAGAGTAAGAACATGGCATGTGAGGAGTATATACAAAGGGAAGATCACCACTGTAACCAAAGAACTGGCAAGATGTAAGATAGATATATGTGGAATCTTAGAGCTGTGTTGGAAGGATGAGGGTCATTTCATGATGATGGGTGGATACACAGTATACTGTTTAGGATCTGAGAAAAGGAGACAAAATGGGATTGCATTTATCCTAGCCAAGGAGACATCAACGTGTGTGCTTGGATATAATCCAGTCAGCAATTGAATCATTACAATTCACCTTCAAGCAAAGCCAGTCAGTATGTCAATCATACAGGTTTATGCCTCTACAACAGCAGTTGACAACATGATTGATGTGCTCTAAGAATGACTTGATGAGATGCTCACTAAAACACCAAGTAAAGATATCACTCTTATAATTGGGAACTTAAATGTGCAAGTTGGAGCTGTAAGGTCTCATAAAGAGGGAACCAGTGGTCTGGGCTCACAAATTGAGAGAGGAAGGTGTTTAGTTGAATTCTGCTGCTCGAATCACCTGGTCATTACAAACACCATCTTCACCCAACAACCTAGACATTTATATCGGTGGAGGTCATCTGATGGTATGACAAAGAACCAAATCGGTTATGTAATGATACAGTAATGCTGGAGATTGAATGTCGAATGCAGTGCAGACTATGGGTCATACCATCAGCTTTTAGCCTCAAACATAAAATTAAAACTTAAAAAGATATAATATCCAACAAGTTCACTACATTTGGACCTGCCTAGAATCAAGAAAAATTATATAACTTCTGTCCAGAATCAGTCTGAGGCATTGGCATAGATGAAAGAGGAGAAAAACTCCAATTAATTTTTGAATAAAGCGTGTATTATTCTTGAAACTGCCAAAGCACACATTCTGAAAAAATCTGCGCTGGACCCCACCATGGTTCACCGAGAAGGTGTTTGAACTGGCAGAAAGGCAATGCAGAGTGAAAGAGAAGGTATGGAGTTGGAAGAATGTCGGCGAGAATACAAGGTAGTGAGGAGATTCAAAGGCAGACTAGATGAGAGAAGAGCAAATATTTGAAGGCAAAATGCCTGGAACTTGAGAATTCTAAGGAGAGTAATAATACAAAAGGTATGTTCACAATGGTCAGACTTCTTACCAAAAGGCTTTCCTCATGATCAAACTTAATAAAAGATCATGATGGCAGAGGCTTCATTGAGGCTGATGATATTAAATGCAGGTAGAGAGATTACTATGCCAATCTGTATACAGTAACTCCTCACTTAACATTGTAGTTATGTTCCTGAAAAATGCGACTTTAAGCGAAATGATGTTAAACGAATCCAATTTCCCCATAAGAATTAATGTAAACGAGGGGGTTAGGTTCCAGGGAAATTTTTTTCACCAGACAAAAGACTATATTATACACACACACACACTATAAGTTTTAAACAAACAATTGAATACTGGTACATAGCGATGATGATAGTGAAGTTTGTTTGAGGTGGAGGAGTCAGAGGGTGGGATATTTCCCAGGGAATACCTTACTGCTAAATGAACTAGCAGTTGGAGCTAAATGAACTAAGCAGTTGGCTGAGCCCTCAAGGGTTAACTCTCACACTCTACAAGCCAGCAGGAAAGGAGGGAGGACAGATGTGTTTCGGAGCTAGAGATGCACATTTCTCCTTTAAGTATCAAGAGTGGGGTCAGAAGTACACTGCCTTGTTAATTAGATCAGTCTAAGCAGCAGCTCCCTCCCTCGTGTGTTCCCCCTGCTCTATGGAAGATGGGGTAAGCAAGGTGCAGGAGCAGGGGGACATTAGCCCCCCTCTTCTTCCCCTCTCCCCCCCCCACAGCAAGCAGGCACCCTGACATTAGCCCCCCTCTTCTTTTCCTCACCCCCACACAGCAAGCAGGCAGGAGACTCGGGGAGCAGCACATGGCAGTGGGGGAAGGGACAGCTGAACTGCCATTGATAGCCTGCAAAAGACATTAGAAGGGAGCATTTCACAACTTTAAACAAGCATGTTCCCTAACTGATCAGCAACTTAACAATGAAATAATGTTAACCAGGGTGACTTTAAGTGAGGAGTTACTGTACCTCGCCAGAGCCACTCATAATACAGGATGACAGAAAAGTGAGTATGGAACTGGAGCCATAGTACTGAGACAGGAAGTAGTACATGCTGTTATAAAAATGAAGCCTGGGAAAGCACCAGAGGTAGATAACTTGCCTGCTGAATTGTTAAAAGCAGTTGGTGGATGTGGTAATGATCTTACGTGGACAATTTGTAATGATGTATGAATGACTAGCGTTAGAGAACCGTGTAATGAATTGTTAGTCACATATATATGCTAAATGTTAGAGAAATGAATATTATATATAGAATATATAGTATAAGAAAATATAAAGGAGTTTTTGCTTTTTATATGTGTTTCCACTGATACCAGTGCTCCAGACTTTTCTGAGACAGTTTCAAGGTTGTGTAAACTAGAAAACTGGTTTGCGTGTCTTAGCCCTATAATTTTCTGTCTGTGCAGATAGTAGGGTGAAACAGAGAATCAAGAGGGAGTTGCCATATCTGCAGTGAATAATGGCCAGGTGAAATCCCCCCTCAATGACCATCATGATAAAGAAATGATATATTAATCAGACAAGATCTAGAAAACAAGTAGAAACCCAAGGCTACAAAAACAAACCAGTCAAAAGGATAAAGAGAAGGTACAGCTGGATGAAATACAGAGGGGGAACTAGACAGATAAGAGTAAAATTGTATTAATTTAGGTTAGTTATTGTGATTTATGCATGAGAATGCTTTAATTAGTGGTTTCGAATGGCAGGCATATAGATAAGTACACAGATGAGGTAGTTTGGTAAAGTGAGTCTGCACAAAGTTATGGAACAGGGGATAAAAGATAGATGATTGAAAAAAGAGCGGGGAGGAGAAACGGGAAGAACAAGCCAAACATAGCAGAGACCAGAGATTTGGAAAGAGTCATCCAGTTCTCAGGATGAGTAATTTGCCATTTACTTTCTTGCCTTGTCTATTTTTGCATGTTTATGAAATTCATAATTGATAATAGCATTGTCATAAAACATAGATAATAGAGACTAAAAGAAGCTGTTTAACCCTAACTGGAGTGGATCTCATTTCTCACCCAATAGTAGGAAGTGGCTGGAGAACTGAACAAAGGGAATATTTCTACCCTTACCAAAGAAAAGAGACATACCAGAGTGTAGTAACTATGGTACCATCTCCCCGATATTGCACACAAGCAAAGTTCTGCTCCACATAATCCAGGATTTGGAAGCAGAACTACCACCACAACAAGCTGGTTTCACAGAGGATTGAGGCATATGTGACCAAATCACGAATATTCTTCACATCATTGAAAAATGCAGAGTACAATCACCCACTGATCGTGTGCTTCATTGACTACACAACAACGTTTGATACCACCTGACATTACCATCTTTGCAGGATACCGGCGGACATGGGGATTTCAAAGCATTTCATTGAACTCATCACAAGTCTTTGCCACAAACAGCAGACCATGATGCGAACAGCAGTAGGCAAACAGCAGTGGTTTTTCACTGGGCAAGGTGTGAGATAAGGGTGTATTTTGTCCCCAGGCTTCTTTAACAAATACACAGAATTTATTATGGGACAAGCCTTGGAAGGTTTTTACAAAGTAGAAGAAGGTGGGATTTCTATTGGTGGACACCTCTTAACTAACTTCAGCTATGCTGATGATGCAATGCTCTTCACACCTACCATCATAAGAACATAAGAACAGCCATACTGGGCCATACCAATGGTCCATCTAGCCAAGCATCCTGTCTTCTGACAAGGGTTAATGCCAGGTACTTCAGAGGGAATGAACAGAATGGGCAATCATCAAGTGATCCATCCCATGTCAGCTACTCCCAGCTTCTGGCAGTCAGAGGTTAGGGACACCCAGAGCATGGGGTTACATCCCTGATCATCTTGGCTAATAGCCATTGATGGACCAACCCTCCATGAACTTATCCACTTCTTTTTTGAACCCCATTATAGTCTTGGCCTTCACAACATTCCCTGGCAAAGAGTTACACAGATTGACTTTTGCTTTGCTTTGTGAAGAAGTATTTCCTTTATTTTTTTCAAATCTGCTGCTTATTAATTTCACTGGTTGACCCCTGGTTCTTGTGTTATGTGAAGGAGTAAATAACACTTCCTTATTCACTTTCTTCACAACATTTATGATTTTATAGACCTCTATCATATCCCCCATTAGCTGTCTCTTTTCCAACCTGAAAAGTACCAATCTTATTAATCTCTCCTCATATGGAAGCTGTTCCATACTCGTAATAATTTTAGTTGCCCTTTTCTGAACCTTTTACAATTCCAATATATCTTTTTTGAGATGGGGCCACCACATCTGCACTCAGTATTCAAGATGTGGGCGTACCATGGATTTATATAGAGGCAATATTTTCTGTCTTATTATCTATCCCTTTCTTAATGATTCCCAACATTCTGTTTGCCTTTTTGACTGCTGCTGCACATTGAGTGGATGTTTTCAGAGAACTATCCACAATGACTCCAATATCTCTTTCCTGAGTGGTAACAGCTAATTTAGACCCCATTATTTTATATGTATAATTGGGATTATGTTTTCCAATGTACATTACTTTGCATTTATCAACATTGAATTTCATGTTGCCCAATCACCCTGCTTTGTGAGATCCCTTTGTAACTCTTCGCAGTCTGCTTTGGACTTAACTATCTTGACAATGTAACAAATGTTGGAGTTCATAAAAACAGTTAGTGAGGAATATGGGCTATTCCTGAATGCAATAAAAAATGCATGTACATTGACACAAATATAAAAACTGCATTCAAATCAACATCGTAATTAACAGACAAGCTGTCTAGACAGTAGATTAATGTAATTATATGGGCTCATATATATCCAAAAAGGATGCTGTGCCAACAAAATCAGAAGATGATTAGGGAAGCTTGTTCAGCTATGGCCTCCCTTAAGAAAGTGTGAAGAAAAGTGACATCTTGAAATGTACAAAGGTGCGACTGAAAAGTCTAATTTTTTCCACAGTGACTTATGGATGTGAGTCATGGGAATTTAATACTGCTGACAAGAAGAAAACTGAAGCTTTTGAAATGTGATACTAATGAAGACTCTTGTGTATTTCCTGAACAGACGGCAAATGCTTATGTTGGAAATATTACTGGTGAGAAGCAGACCTTGATGTTGGAAATCAACAGACTCAAACGTATGTACTTTGGTCACATTAGGCGTACGCATGGAAATAACCTTGAGAAAGTTATTTTGGAAGGAATGGTGGAGGGTCATCACAGTAGGGGACGACCAGCGAGGAGATGGATGGAAGGTGTGTGGCACCTCACTGGAAGATCAGCTGCTGGGTGCTGGAAGTTAGCAATGGATCATGAAGGCTTCCAAAAATTCTGCTATGATGTCCCAATATTCAGATGTGAATAAATGGATTTACTTAAGAGGAATGGTGAGACTGAGGAATCTTGAATTCCATTCTAGGCTGTGGAGGGGAGTGTACTCTCATGGGAACAGATCTTTCTGCCTGTTCCTACCAAGCCATGTCCCCTCCAACTTGTTCAGTCATATCCTGTAAATGATGATTGCATCAGGTACAATATGTGAGGGCGGAGATGTTAAATTACTCTTTTGCATCAATCTTTATGGTAGAGGATAATGAGAAAATTCCTATTCAAAGGGCACTTCATCTGAAATCAAGCTGTGGCCTTTAATAGACTGAAGATCCTAAGAAGAAAGCTATATGTGGTGCAGTTAGAGAAACCCAGGTGCTGTAAATCTTAAGGACTGGCTGATATTCATCCAAGGACTCTAATGCAAACAAAGCATTAAATAGTGGAGATAATAACGAGGATACATTATTTCCTTTACAGTGATTATGCCTGAAGCCTGAAAACTCACTAGCATGATGCTTATCTTTAAAAATGAAGCTAAGAATTACTGACCCCTGAACCTTGTTGTGATAGCAGGGAACCTGATTGATGGCTCAGTTAAGGATGGAATAGAACGACAACTGGATAACTATAATTTCATGGCATCAAAACCACAGAGTTTCTGTAAGGAAAATCTGTGCTCTCAACTTTTTTAGAGCCCTTTACAGTGCTAATGTAGGGGACCTAGTGGAGACGGCATGCTTAGACTTTTGATCAGAGCCCTCATAAGATATTATTAAAAGGATAATTTATTATTGCAAAGTGTCAGGTAAAGTACAATAGTAAAAACAGGCTAAACTGCTAATAGGTTGATGAGATCTGATTTTTCAGGGTCTCTCTGAGGAGAAAGACATAAAAGTCACCATGCAGAGCTCAGAGAAGTGATGTGTAGCAGCAATTTGAAAAGTAAAGAGGAAACTATGCGCTCATTGTCAGGGATGATCTAGGTTTACTTGGTCCTGCCTCAGCACAGGGAGCTGGACTAGCTGACCTCTCAAGGTTCCTTCCTGCCCTACATTTCTATGATTCTGTTACGGAACAGAAATTAATATGTGGATATTGGGCCAAACCCTACAGTCCTCGGTCAGGCAAATCTCCCATTGATTTCAGTAAGGGCTGAGTGCGTGAAGCCCCTCTCCATTAGTGGAAACAGAGGCAGGCCAGATGTGTGCCAGGAATGGGAAAAGGGCAGCTGCTTTCCCAAATCCTCCCATTTTAGCTTTGTGGGGATGAAGATTTAAGGTCAAGAGGGGCACGTCTAGGAAGCAGAAGGAAGAGCTAAGGAGCAGCTTCCCATAGGCATGTTCCCATCTTGGTCTCACAGCTGGACGTGTGGGATTTAGCACAGCTCTAAGTAACATTGACTCCCATGAGACCTCACTGTGGCTTGTACCTCAGCTAGTGGCTGCATGACTTCTGAGAGTCTGTAGAAGGAAACGCATTGGCACCAAGATGTAACAGCAGAACTGTGCAGAGTAGCTTTCATCACATCCATGTCCGTGACTGTTGGTTATGTCCATGACTGCTGTCAGTTGCACATTTTCAGAAGCTTTGAGGTCATGGACTGTTTTTTTAACAAGTATTTTGTAGAGTTTTGAACAGCAAAGCATTCAGTGCTGTTTAACATTCTCATTTCCATAAGTGTATTAAA
Organism: Macrochelys suwanniensis; assembly: GCA_033296515.1. Taxonomy (NCBI): domain Eukaryota; kingdom Metazoa; phylum Chordata; order Testudines; family Chelydridae; genus Macrochelys; species Macrochelys suwanniensis. Next base: position 236,360,803 of record CM065776.1, on the reverse strand, counting down.
ACATCCCATAAAGGCAGGGCTGAAATAATTTCACCCTTGTATTTACTGTAGATTGATATGATCTAGTCACATTTTAAAAACTTTAATTATACCTTACTGTTTATACCCAGTATTACTAAATGATTTTATAAACAGTATCTGATATAATAAGCCAGTAGGAAGCCCAAACAGTAGGAAGCCCAATTTAAGTTGGATAAATGTCCATTCTCTACAACAGCGGTGGCCAATCTGTGGCTCCGGAGCCACATGTGGCTCTTCAGAAGTTAATATGTGGCTCCTTGTATAGGCACCAACTCCGGGGCTGGAGCTCCAGGCGCCAACTTTCCAGTGTGCTCACCGCTCAACCTCTGGCTTTGCCACAGGCCCTGCTCCCACTCCACCCCTTCCCGCCCCCTCTCCTGAGCCTTGAAATCAGTCCAGACACAGATTCTGGCTGATGGCCCATTAGGCCATTCCTTTCTGCTATTTAAAAAGGGTGGCTGGCAGAATATAATCAATATAGTACATGCTATACTATATACATACTATATTATTATTCTTTGTTTTATTTTAAATTATATACACTACAAACATAAAATCCTACTACTACACCATACCCTCACTTCCCCCTCCCCCCCCAGAACCTCCTGCATGCCACGAAACAGCTGATCGGGAGGCACTGGGAGCGGGGAGGTGGAGCTGATGGGGGGCTGCTGACATATTACTGTGGCTCTTTGGCAATGTACATTGGTAAATTCTGGCTCCTTCTCAGGCTCAGGTTAGCCACCCCTGCTCTACAACAATAATAATGAATACACCCAGCTTTTATATGGAGCTTTTCTCTGGTAGATCCCAAAGTGCTCTAGAAAAGGAAGTCAGCATCATTACACCATTTTACAACAGGGGAAACTGAGGTGTAGAAAATTAAAAAGACTCAGCTTCATGTGGCAGGCCTCTGGCAGAGCCAGGAGTAAGACCCATATTTCCTAAGTTTTAACTCAGTGCTCTACCCAGTAGGCCACATAGCTCAAAGGAGAGGGATTTTCTCAATACATTTTTAAATTCATGCTTAACATTTTGTTACATTTACCTGGCTCAATGATGTGATTCTTACTTAAGCAAAACTCCCATTGACATCAATGGGGATTTTGCCTGAGTACAGATTGTTGGGTAATGGCTTCAGGATTTGGCCTATAGAGAAGGAGGAGAATCCCAAATTGGTTCAATTCAGTACTAAATGCAACATTACATTTATTTTTTATGGCCCACAGGACTTCCTCTGGGTGCAGGGGCTCATGCTGATAGATGTTATTGCAGGATGGGGACCACAGTACTCCCTTGTTTATTGTGAAGTTATCCTTTTAAATAATTTCTCCATAAGGTTTGACTACATTATGCTGATCAGTAGTTCTACCACACAATGGAATCACTGCACCGATTTTTTTATTATATCTATTGCTGCAGAATAAAAAAATAATTTCACACTTACATACAGGTCTGAGCATAAATCAAGATGCTATGAAGCCTGGCACTATCTTTTGAGCATGGGATTAAGATCTTAGGATGTTGATTCTACAGGTTATGTGGGGGGAAACTGGCATAAATAAATTATTTAAAACATCTAAGGTGGTCACACAAACTAGTAAATCTTAAAACTCTTTATATATGCTTCCTCACCCAGTGATTATTATACAAATGAGAAAAAGTATCTCTGATAGCTGGCATTGTGCAAACCATCTTTAGTCTTTCTTCTGCATATTATTAGGCCTGAAAAGAACATCGAACATGAGTTCGTCCAAGTTTCCACTTGGTATAAAATATGTGAAATGTTTTGTTTAAGAAAAAAGAATTCATACTAAGAGGACACTGCTTCCTAGGAACATACTTTTATTTCCAACTACTCATTCTGACTCCAAACATAAAATTGACTCACACTTTAGTAGGAAATTGTCTGGCAAGGTTTAATGTAAACAAACTTAATTAATGCAAACTGAAGTGGCATATTCCATTAACATTTGATTGCTAGAAAAAGAGAGGACTTGAGAAACCTCTTAGAAATGGAATGGATTTCTGACTTCTGCATGCCAATATGAAAATAGCACGATACTTGCTGATAGGGGTGCAGAGAGAGGTTTGGAATCTTGGATCTTATCCTTATGGGAGTTAACATATGTGCCATCTCATGCCAAGGATCATACTTTGGAGCATTGGGGTAACTCAGTACTTAATTGTACTATTTGTGCAACATGCAAAACTGGTTGTCGCGTAATTGACAAAGGCTCAAAACTTTTACAAAGGTTCAATTATTCACATTTTTATTATTTCTTTGTGAACTTTGGCTAACCGTCACCTTACTGTATATGCAGACACAATGAAAGAGTTAAAATCAAGGGGCGCAAATTTGTGCAGAAATAGGCAGTGTAAAATGGAAGGGGTAAATCAGTGGCTTTACTGAAGTTAAAGGATGGAATTTTCAAAACATTACCCAAAGGAGCACATGACCCTTTGAAAGCCATTTAGAAACTTTTAAAATGCTGTCCCAAGTTCCACAGAAGTCACTCTGCAAGCGTACTGTAGGGTTGAGATTTCATAGGTCAGAAGGTGCAAAAGACAGAACAGTTCCCGTGTAGTGCACAGTCCCTTGCAAAACTAGTGAATTTCTGAGCAAAATCTCTCTGGAAATTGGTGCTGCTTGAAACATTCACTCCTCCTCTACGCCCTCTACCTTAAGAGGACGTAGGGTTAGAAGGCATGGATGAGAGCTAATGGCAGCATAGCCATAATGTTTGGAGGGAAGAAGAGTCAAGGAAGCATCTCTACAGGGCTGACTCTCCATGGTACAACCCAGGACCAGCTTAGTTGCAGCCTACTTTCCCTATGATGCTTAGGACTGGAGAGTTTCCAGGCTACACAGGCTTCTCCTGTGTGAGATTAGAAACCCCCCTCTCCTGGACAAAAGGAGGGAGAAACAGTTAGCTTATTTCCAGCAGGTTTCTTTCCCCTTCCTATGAGATGATTGGGCTCCAGATCTGATGTTATCCTTCTATCCAAACCCAGCTGTTGTTTTTGACTGCAGGCAGCTTTCTGACACACAGTGTTTTATTTCATTGTTGACACAAGCTCAGGGCTCCCAATGGGGGCACACACTACAAAGTCATTCTTCCAAAAACAGTTTCTCATTTATTTAAAGCAGAGCTCAGGGCAAATTACTGTGATATTTTAGGAGAAAGTGATGAAACAAGCCAAATGATTCTTGTCTATCTAGGAATTTATATGGTCCTCAACACTGTACTATCCGAGTGTCTCACAATCATTGATAAAGCTTACCCTCACGTTCTTCATAGTAAAGAAGTACTCTTATCCCCATTTTACAGACTGGTAACTGAAGCAGAGGTATTTAGGTGCCTAACTCCCGTTGATTTAAAATTAAAATTTAATTTTTTTGAGGATCTGGGCCCAAGTGACTTGCTCAAGGTCACACAGAAAGTCTGTGTCAGATCCAGGAACTGACATACGTCTCTTGAGCCCCATGACCATGTCATGTCCACTGGACCATCCTCCATCCCTATTGGACCATCTTGCCTTCTAGTAACTTATGTTAATTACACCATATTTCATCGTTTATGTTTGGGAAAACAGGAGAAGAGGCAGAGAATGTAGGGAAGCAGGAGATGACAGACTAAATAATGTTTCAATTATGCTATTTAATAGTAATGATATTTGTTACAGTGTGTATTTATTGAATGTACAGTATTGGAAAGGAAAGTGATTCAAGATGGATATGAAAAAAGATAGCTATAGTCTGGGCCAGGACTACTTACTCAGGCAAAATGCACATTTTTGTCAATCAGCGAGTTTTGACTGATATTAAAAGGACTGAAGGAGCAGGCGACAAATGAGTAAAAATTGGACTGTAGAATTGAAATTCTTTGCTAGGTTATCCTGTATTAGCCTAATCACATGTGCTCTTCAAGAACTCTTTTATGTGTAGTCTTTTGATGTGTTCAGTAGACTTCAGTGAGAGCAAAGGAAATCACAAATGGGGAAAATCAAGTAGATTGTCAAGAAAACAGATGATTTGTTTTAAGAATCCAATGAAGCACCAGCATTTTGCTTGCTGCTGCATCAATACTGTACTGTTTAAAACACACTAACTTGTTAATCACATTCAGCCTGTGATGGATCCAGAAAGGAATTTGGGCCTGATTCATATTCCAAGGAAGTCAGTGGTAAGACTTCCATTAATTCAGTGGTAGTTGGCTCAAGTCCTGCTGAGTATGGCCAAGTATTACTTGCCAATCAGCCAAAGAATGTAGGTTTTTTTATCCTGTGTACAGCTGTAAATGTTGGACTATACTATGAATATCTGGACATGGTTTTTATTTTTTCTAACTTTTATACAAGAAAGTTCATTGCTAATAACTGGGTTTGTCCAGGGCCTATTCTCGTAAGCACTGAGTTTGATCCTGCTCCCTTTGAAATAAATTGGAATTGTGTCATGTTTTGATTTCAGTGGGAACAGGACCAAACCGATTGTCAACATGACACAAGACAAAATAATTGGATGATTAGACATGTGAAAGCTTTCCAAGTGAAGGACTCTGACAGAAATACAAGTGTGCAATGTCTGAAAGGGAACTGAGTGTGGAAAAGTCATCATATCGAACCTGTGTCCCCAACTTGGAGAGCTCTGGGAGGTAGGGGACACCATGGTTGCTCACAATTTTATTTGACATAGTCACTACTTTCTGGTAGGTTGTAGCAATGAATTTGTTGCAGAAGCAGAACACTACAGAAGATGTTGTCCAGTAAGAATACGGGGGTGGGATTTTTCAAAAGCAGCTAGGAGATCTAAAAGCACAAGTTAATGGGACTTGTGTCTTAAGGCATTTAAGTGCTTTGGAAAATCCCATCCTGAGTTAACAGAGAAGTCTTGGGACTAAACATATGAACATACATAGACTCACGAAAATTTAGGGCTGGAAGGGACCTTGAGGGATCCTCTAGTTCAGCCCTATCATTATGCTGACCATGACCAGCATGACCCCCTGTTGACCAAGATGTTAATGCAGCAACCACCAGCCAGTGCTGACTCTGCCTCATAGCAGCAGGGAGAATAGACCAGCTGAGATGCAGAGGGGCAAGGTGTCTGCCAGAGGAGCAAGCAGGCTGGGGAAGGAAAGTCCTACTAGCTAGCTGGTGAGAAGCCATCCAGGGACTACACCCCAGAGAAGCGATGACCAGAGACAAAGGCTGGTGAAGCCTTCAGAGCTAAGAGAGGTAACTAAGAGAGGAACGGCGAACCATGGCCAGTGGGAGCTGCGATCGGCCGAACCTGCGGACTCTTCGGGTAAACAAACTGCCCTGACCTGCCAGTGGATTTCCCTGACGGGCTGCATGCCAAAGGTTGCCGATCCCTGGTTTATCCCCTGAAGCAGAAAGGTTTAAATCCCTCATAATGAGTATTTATCCTGTTGAAGGTAGCTATGCTAGTTCACCCAGTGGCATATTCCGGGGATGACTGGGAGGCAGGCCTCTGTCCCTGTCCAGAAGACATACCCCCCACCCCCCAGTAATTCCTGTGCTGATTCTTACATTAAAATGAAAAAGGTGCTCTGGACCTGACACCCTAGCATGGAGCTCTGATTTGATCAAGAAGACACCACCAGTGTAGCTTGGTCAAAAGCAAAGCTACCAGACTGCTCCTGAAGATCTCAGAGAAGGGAAATAAGTGTGCATACCCCTTGACTGCTCAAAAGCTCTAGCCTCTCAGGAAAGGAAGCTGAGCACTAGAGGAGAATCGGGAACACGTAGGGAGTTCCTTAACTAAACACTCTCAAGTCTTCAGAAAGGCTCAGTTTTAGGGGCGAATGTCGGTCTGAGAGAGAGGGAGAGTGAGACTGAGCTCGCACGTTATTGTAATCAAACACACTCACTTGCCCCCTCAGAAATAGTATTCGTTCTTTAAAAAATAAAATCACAAAAGACAATTTATCTACTGGCTTATTATCAGTAGTGTCATAATTATGGGGCTTGAGTATAGTTGTGCAGTTGTCCTATTTACAAACCAAAGAGAAGCTGGTGATTGCAGGAAATGAAATATGTGAAACTAAGGAGCATTAAAATTGGGGAATTTTGTCTCATTCACGCAGGGGATGCATGCACTAGAAAAATGAGTTGCTAAGCTATTATTTGAAGGAAATATCACAAAACAAACTAAAAACTGGCAGAGATGCTCACTCCTTCCCTCCACTAACAAAACATGCTGGTAGATTTTTAATTTATCCAAGGACTTGGCTTAGTTTGCAGTTAGAGAATAGTCCATTTTGCTAACAGCCCTTAGGCTCTGTGAATTCTATTTACTGTGTTATGAACCATACCATGTTTCCCTTTTTAAATGCTCTGTTCCAGGTTCCACCTTCCTAACTCTGTGCTCACATTCTGAATGTGAAGTAGGTTACATGCAAAGTTATACATTTATAATGAGTGATCTCTCTGAGAATAAAAGCAGCATATGTGGTGTTCTTTCAGTCACGTCTCTAATCTTTTTGGAGAGGGAGAGAGAGATATGATTAAACTTACTCTAAATCATAAGGCTATTGAAAGACAACATTCTCCTCTTTAACGTCTGTCTTGTCCTAGAACAAGCCAGCAATTTAATCTGAAGCTGTCTCATGGTGTAGTCAACACATATAAATCCAACTTGATGCTTCCTAACATCTAATAACAAAGTGATTGTTACTACAAGGTTGTTTATTCCCTGCCAGTCAGTTACTGACATGCCTCCACTAAGAATGACTACAAGATAGATTTATTTGTATTGCTCAGATAGTTATATAACGCTATGTTATTCAAGTGAATCCTAGCATTGTCAAGTAGATATCTAAGTTTTTGCCTAGGTCATTGTGTTGACCTGTAGCTTTGCTTGGGCCACGCTGACATCTTTGGGTTTAATTTCTTCTGGGTAAGCATGTTATTCATAACTGACTTACTGGATGCTTGCAAACAAATGGCCCATGCTGTAAGTGACTGAGTGCCCCTAGGGGAAGTCATTTTGATAAATTTAGAAATCTAAATGATGTAATTAAAAACATTGTTCTTAGTGCAGTTCTCTAAAAATGGAATCACAGGTTCCACAACTGCTCTGAAAGGTATCCAGTAGGAGATTAAATTTTCTCCCTTTATAAGTTATAAAATGCTTTTCACTCCTGCTCATCAGCCTTGCAAATTCTCCCTAGAATCTTAAAGTCAATCTGTATGCTTTCTGGATTGTGCAACATCACCAAAAACCCTGATTCAACCAGCTTGTATTGTAGATATAGCTAAAGTACAGTTAAGCTGTGCACCTCATGTGGGCCAGGTTGATGATGGGTGAGTATTTAATAATGCAGCTTAATTTTCAGAGACTAAAGTGAGTTTATGGGGCTGAAAACTAGAAAAAAGGATCTTAACTTGTAACCTGCGCAAATCTGATCTGTATTCATAAAGACACAATAAATGTGGATCCCACAATGACATATTTACAAAGTTGGGAGACAAGATGAGTGAGGTAATATCTTTTATTGGACTATGATGACGTTGTCTCAACACTCCAGTGCCTCCTCGTGGCCAATATGGGAATTAGCTCTGGTAGCCAATGTGCCTCGCTCTGGTGGTGCACCACCCGTCACCTCTTCTGCTCCCGGACCAATGTCCCTCCAAGGACTGTGATGTCCTCTTCAGTGACATAGCCCTCTGGTTGTGCCACACTTGGTGCTCCCCCCTTCAGGGGAATGTCTCTGCAGTCCCTGTCCAGCCACTTCTCTCAGAGGTGACCGCAGTCTACTGTTTAGCCACTTCCTGAGTGTGGGGTAGGGGGTGATCAGGGTCCACCCACTACCCTGAGTCCCAGCCCAAGGACCCTGTAGAAGGCTGCTGCTTGCGGCTTCCCCTCCGACTCTTCAGTAGGTTTCCCTGGGCCACTTCCCAGTGGCCCCAGCAATCTCTTTGCCCTTGCCTCAGGGCCTCAGCCTGCAGATCCCTGCAGCCTGCCAGGAGCTGCCTTTAGCTCCCCAGATCTCTGCCTGCAGCATTGCTCTATCCAGGCAGCTATCTGCTTTCAGCCTGCAAGGCAGGCAGTCCTCCTCCCTCCTCAAGCTCCAGGGAGTAACTGAAGCTGCTCTGCAGCTCTTCTTGTATGGGCCTGCCTGGCCCTGATTGGCTGCCTCCCATGAAGCTGCCCTAAGGCTCTATTATCCCCTTAGAGCCCAGTGTGGGGCAGGTGCCCCATCACATGGACCAACTTCTGTTGGTGAAGGAGACAAACTTTCAAACTACACAGAGCTCTTCTTCTTCAGACCTGAAGAGCTCTGTGTAGCTCAAAAGCTTGTCTCTTTCACCAACAGAAGTTGGTCCAATAAAAGATATGACCTCACCCACCTTTTTTCTGAAAGCTACAACAACCCTGAAACATATTTGCAAAGTCATTTTCCATAGCAGATCACCTCCAATAACTGAAATGCTGAACAATCCAATGGAAAACAAGATGGTATCCATAAACGGTGTTAGGTTGCAATGTACAAGACTGGTATTTCTACATACTCTGATAGAAGTGACATGTTCTCAAGTATGATCTACCAACAAGAGTTGTGTAATGATGTCATGCTTGTATCCTGATATCCTGCTAAAAAGCTTGTGTGAGTGGTTACTGTAGAACCAGACAGGAATTCTCTATAGCTTGCATATGTAGTTTCAGATTAAGATCAGTTTAATTCTCTTATTCGTATCTTAGGGCTATGGCTACACTAGAGGGCTTACAGAGGTGCAGCTGCACCAATGCAGCTGTAAGCTCTTCAGTATAGCCTCTCTAAGCCAATGGGAGAGAGCTCTGCTAGTGACTTAATTAATCCACCCCCAACGAACGGCAATAGCTATGTCATCAGGAGAAGCTCTCTCGCTGACATAGCGCTGTCCATACCGGCACATAGGTCAGTGTAACTTAAGTCACTCATGGAAGTGGCTTAGTCACACCCCGAGCGACTTAAATTATACCGACATAAGTGATAGTGTAGAATAGTCTAAGTAAGCTATGGTTTTTTTAGTTCGCTCTACAGACTCCAATATTGACAAATACAATAGTGATCATTCAACACACTTCTAACAATACCTAAGAAGAAGACGACCTTTGATAGGATTTTCAGGATATGTTTCTGTCAGTTTAGCCACCAGCACTTTAGAAGAGAAAAGCTTTAAGGGGAAGCCTGATTTATTTCTTTATATCAAGCCTTCCAAATACTTATTTCAGAGTCTGATGGAACAACTCTAGCAATCTGTTTAATTCTCAAAGTGACTGACTGCATAATTCCACTATCTTACTTATACAGTTGTGTAAGTGAATATTTTATGCTGGCAGTTATTATCTGAGCTCTCAAAGAAATGTACAACACTTTTCATATTAGTTGAGAGGTGTGGGTCTTTTAGGTGTTCATTCCTCTTCGGAGGGAACTAGTCATTTGTAGTTAGTGTGCACCCATATTTTAAAACCATTTAGTACTGAAGTTAAATCATGCTGTAGCACTGTGGACATTTATAGGGGAGTAGCCACATGATTTTGTGTTTCATACAGTATTTATATATTCAAATCTAGTTATAAAGAGTCTGAAAGCTGGGTCTCCCTCCCTTCCCCTCCTTCCTTCCCTCTGCCAACCTTCATCTAGTTTCTGATTCCTACATTTTATTGAACCGAGCCTTTTCCACATCTCTGGGGAAAATACATGTGTCTGAATCAGTTTTTAAAAGAACTGCAAAGTTTTCTCCGGCTAGAGACACTAAATTATTTTTAATTGGAGCAGTGATGTACATGAGAGGGGAAAAGCAGCACATTCTCTCCAGTATCAGCCTTGGAAACTGAATAACTTGAATCTTGAATAACTCTGACTTCAGTTACAGTGTAGTAGCCGTGTTAGTCTGTGTCAGCAAAAAGAAAATAAGAAAGAAAGAAATACTTGTGGCACCTTAGAGACTAACAAATTTATTTCAGCATAAGCTTTCGTGGGTTAGAACCCACTTCATCAGATGCATGGAATGAAACATACAGTAGACAGATATTTATACAGTCAGAGAAACATGATAAGGTGGAAGTGCGTATACCAACCCTAAGAGGCTAATTAATTGAGAGGAACCATAACAGCAGGGGAAGAAAAACCTTTGAAGTGATAAACAAGATGGCCATAATGGACAGTTGACACACAGGTGTGAATGAGGATCGTTAACTTAAGGGAAATAGATTCAATTAACGTAATGGCCAAGCCATTCCAAGTCTCTATTTAATCCTGAGTTGATGGTATCTAGTTTTCATATCAATTCAAGTTCAACAGCTTCTCGTTGTAGTCTGTTTTTGGAGTTTATTTGTTGCAAAATTACGACCCTCAAGTCTGTCACTGAGTGGTTAGGGAGGTTGAAATGTTCTCCTACTGGTTTTTGAATGTTATGATTCCTGATGTCAGATTTATGTCCGATATGTCTGACTTCAGTGGAGTTACTTAGGATTTATACCACAGTAATAGAAAACAGAGGGCCTGATTGACCCACGGCCTGTGTGCAGAAGGGACATATCACAATCCTCATGTGTCAGCTGTCTGTGCATCAGAGAGCCCCACCCTTGCGCCAGACCCTACAGACTGAGTCCAGCAATCTTCAAATTAGTCTGGGAGCATGTGTAATTCTGAGAGCAAGTTAAATGATAGAAAGATAAGGGAGGTGTCATTTGATTCATAAAAATCTACCAAATTATCATTTCAATGGTGTCACCCTCTGTGGCGTGGTAGGTGGGCTCCCAGCTCCAGGTCCTCTGGGTGGTGGAAATATGGATAATGCAGTGTCAGGGTCAAGTTGAGTATCATTGAAAAGGCCTATGTTCCATGACCACAATCGTTCTGAGCATGACAAACCTAGAACAATTGTGTAAATATATATTCGAGAAAATGTTTAAAAATCAGTGATTTGTAATTATACTTTAAGACCAGCCTGTCAAACATAAAACCCTCATCAAGTTAAATTGCGGCCCTCGACTGACAGTATTGTGTTATCATTTAATGCTCAGAACATGATACCTCATTTTTTTTACTGGTAGAGATTACTATAAATGGAAGGGGAGCTTTAAGCTGATTTGCCTTCATCGGCAAAAAAGAAGCAGTTCAGTGGTTTTGATTATCAGCTTAGTTTATTATGCCAATACAGTTGTAATGAGGCACTGGTTAAGAAGACTTTCCTCATACTAGGTCCCATGGTAAGCATTTCAAGAACACCTGCTTCTTCTGTGGTAAGCTGGAAGCCCGAAGTCATCCAGTAAGCACCATTTTGGCACGAGACAGGTGAGAAACTGTATGAAGCGGTCACTCTACCAAGAACATGACTCGGAAAGTAAAGTTAAGAGGTACATTGACCCAAAAGATGCCCACACCGATAACACTGAGCTTTGCATCAAGTGCTACACCAAGAATATATGTAATGTGTTGTGTCAAAAGGTAAAAACAACAGAAACAAATACTGATTTTACTACTGCAAATGGTGTGACTCAGCTGGAGTTCATAAATTGTCTCTTAGAGGCTCTACTGGATAGGAAAGTGATGTCAATGGCCGATGCAGAGGCTAAATACCAAGAAATATGTGCTTTGAACAGGACTGAAGAGGAACAAATACTTAGCAGAAAGGCTCTTAAAGCACTTACTGAAGATGAACTGTGATATGGATGTAGTTTTTAGTAAATCTATCCACAGAAATGAATCACAGCACATATACTTAAAAGCTGGCTGCAAAAGATGTGGTGCTATCAAAAGTGGAAGAAAGTGCTGATGTCAACAGTAATATGAAGACTGTTTGCAGCTGCTACATTTTTATGGAAAAGCATTTTGTTTTGTAATACATGGGAGTTTCAGGATCTATAGCTGATGCCAAACCTGAAAAAAATAATACCACGTGACCTACACTTCTTTAGGTATTCATTGGTGGTTGCAGTGCCTTCGGCACCAGCAAGTACGACAGTAAGCAACTTGGGCACAAGGCTGCCATTTTATTGAAAAGCCTCATGTATGAGTGCTTGAGTAAAAGGTCGGTTTCTAACACATACATGACAACTGTGCAGCACACATGCAATCTACCACTACAGGTGGATGTTGGGTTAACAATTTATTCCAAAACCCATAGCGAATTCCTCATGCAGCGTATGCACAGCATTGGCTCCTCACTGAGTACAACAAAGCACTCTGCCTGGAGACTGCAGTTGCAGATGAGATTCTTCACCTCCTGGAACCGAATTATAGAGCCCTGCGCAGATACAAATTTATACCCATGGATGCGGATATCCGCGAATATAAATCAGTATCTGCGGAACTGCAGGGCTCTCCCGGGAACCACAGCGGCGAAAGGAGCAGAACATGGGGCTGCTGCTCCCAGGAGCCAGTGCCCCGCACCAGCAGCTCCTCTGGCATGGCTGTACTGCCCACAGCCCCACCCGCAGCCTTGCCCCTATCTCTTCCACGCAGCTGTCTGCATCTCCTGTCTGGGAGTGTGTGCGCCGTTTGCACACACTAGTGCGACCAGGGAGAGCTGCCAGTGAGCTTGGTGCCCACTCCAGTGGGCGGGGCTGGCGATGGTACAGCCATGCTGGAGGAGCTGCTAGCACAGGCCGCTGGCACCTGGGAGTGGCAGCCCCACGTTCTGCTCCTTTCGCCGCTGCGATTCCCAGGAGAGCCCTGCGGTTCCGTGGATACCGATTTGTATCTGCAGATAACTGCATCCGCGGGTATAAATTTGTATCTGTGCAGGGCTCTATGAATGAAGGATTGCACGTTCCCACAGACCTCATCAAGGGTAGGTTTATATTTTGTGCTGCCAATAACAGACTTCCTTGAAGACACAGCAGATGGCAAAGGTATCCTTCATGCTACAGTTATGGTCTGCTATCATGAATGTATTAATGGGGACCGGTCCCAGCCTAAAGTGCTGTCTGGACCAGCAAAAAACAGTTCCTTGAAGGAACCTCCAGACTCCATGATTCACTTACTTCGCTACCAAGTCCAAAAATTCTGAAGCCAAGAATTCCAGTTTTCAATGAAGCAGCAGTTAAGAATCAACTAGAGAAGAGCTTTCTGCGTTCACTAACCTTGACTTCACTTGGATCGTGCATGAGCCATTTAAAACCCAATTTCTTTCTAAGGCTTGGTTTTATTAACACAGTAATGAACAATAAGATAAAGTTCAGCTCAAAGCTCCCTAGGCTTGGCTGCTCTTAGGGTTCCTCACTCAGGACTCTTCAGCCCACACCCTAGCTCTTTTCTCTGTAGTGAACCACTTCCACCTCCCTTATACCCAGAAGGGCAGTGAGTCACCTATCTTGGCAAGTTAGCAGAACCGACTGAACCCTTTCTCTGAGAAGGTGTCTCAGGCAAACAGTGTCAACCTATAACAATTTTAGAGTTCATGTTAGAAAATGCTGGATTTAAGGCTGAGATACTGTTTGTATCCTAACCCCTTCTCTCAGTGCACCAAAACCTTTTTTTTGAGCAGTTGGGATTAGCCCAAAGGTAATTATTTCGGGGGGGGGGGCGGGAAGAGGGAGGAGGCAGGATGAGATGCAGAGAGTTGAATCAGTTGCTCAGCCACAATGCAGAGAATATGAGTGTCAAACAAAGGCACTCTCCCCTGGTGCTCCATTTGGAAGGCTTGTGCTCACAGAAAGCGACTGAAGGTCATGGACCCAAATTTGCTTCCAGTTACAGCAGTGTGAATCCTAACTAGCAGATAGCAGAATTTGATCCACTTGGGGGTAACTACAGATTTACACCAATATCCATTTCAAACTCGGCCAGTCATTCTTGAGGAGGGACAGCGACACGTGTGTTGAGAGTGTATTTTATATTTAGAATGTTAAACATACGCATTTTGTACACATGCATGAGAAACTTTTCTTTCTTTTTTTCCTAGCACTGAACATTCTTGAGCAGTGGGCTTACACAGACAAGGGTGCTTTCTGGAAGGATACCTCTGCTTTATCGTGGGCTTGATCATTTCCCCAGATCCAGGCATGGAAGGGACCTTCTGCACTTTGATCTCTATTGGCCCAAATGGTATTAAGAATCACTTTCTCCCCCTTCCCAGCACAGTCAATTAATGATCATTTGAGGGCAGGCATGAATTAGGTGGTATGTTAGCCATTTATAGTTATTAAAAGGATACGGAAATGCATATAGTACTATAGTATGTCTCTCTGCACACCCTCTGTATATTATGTATTTAAGATTGTAAATTCTTTGGGAAGGGAGTAAGCCCTTATGTAGGTTTCTACAGTGCATAAATTTGTTTAGAACCTTTGGGTACTACTGGATTACATTTTGATTACTCTTAGTCTGATACCTCTTCTTTAATACAGACAGAATAAGTGTCACAAAACCATCAACAAATCAAACTTCTGGGAAAGAGAAGCATTATTCTAAGCCCTCGATTTGCTTTCAAAGGTGCTGCAGACATTTTCATTTGAATAAGAAATATCGTCTCGGAGGTCTACGAATCAAGATAGTGATAAAACCCATTCCTGTGTCTGCTCCTTTTTACTTTGCTGTGCCTTTCATACCAAGCTTTCCCCCCATTGGCCCACCACAACTGACCCCAAGACTCAATCCTGCACCCGTTGACATGGACAGTAGAACTCCACAAAACTTCACTTGGGAACAGGATCACGTCCCAGCCTCTCACTCAGGCATCCGGCAGCCTGAACATCCATCCTGCCCTCAGAGGTAATGGACCTTTCCCACCTACTTTCCCACGCCAGGCAGAAGGGCTCCCTCAAGTTGTTACATTTAGATCTTTTCCATTTCGTCTCTCTTGTCTCTTCTGCTGTTGAGTTCCTTTCCCAGAATACTGTCCAACCAACAATAAAACACAGTAGCTTTCACAATGCTAATTAGATCTTTTCACTGGAGTAAAGGACCTTTGTAACATTATGTGACAGAGTTCAGTGCGTTTCTGTTCAGGTTTCATATAGAGTACATCCACATTGCCTCTTTACTAGAATGATTCACCTTTATGTCAATCCTATGAATTTAAAATCTTCTTCCAGAAAATGGGTTTGCAGTGCCAGGTCATTGCTTGACCTCAGAGACCTGATATTTCATACTGAAAGGGAAATGTCAAGCAAATCAAGGGTTTAAAACTGTGACTTCTCTTGACAAAAATTTTGATCCATTGGTGGTTTGAGTGTGTGTGTGTGTGTGTGTGTGTGTCTGTGTGTGTCTGCGTCCTATCTGTGCATTTGTAATGAAAGTCATGAAAAATGTTCTCAATTAATCACTGGAATATCACATCTAATGTTCATAGGGGAGCTTTTGATTATCTATTAACTCAGAGGTTCTCAGTTTTTTTTGGTTGATGGCTCCATTTTCAAATGCAATGTTAATCGCAGACCCCCCCAACTGAGAAACTGATTGGCAAAAGTATGTGTACTTCATATCAACATGTACCGTTAGCAATGCTTTAAGAAAAAGAGTATAGGTACTTACAGATATCAATGAGATGGCGTGTGCCTGTGTCTGCTTCTTACTACAGAGTCCATCTATCCTGGGTGTCATCAGAGGCAATGCATGGGGGGGGGAGGCATGTGGGGTCAGGTGTCCACTCCAGATTTCTGCCTTCCATTTGACTCTGCTCCCTGAAGTGCTGATGTAGCAGGGCAGAGCAGTGGTGTGTCTCCTTGACTAGCTGCTACCTACTTGTGGAGTCAATGGGCAGAAGGAGAGCTCTTTTCTGCAGTGATACTGCAATTTTTGATTGTGGTCCCCCAACCCTAGTTTGAAAACCTCTGGTGCACCCTCCCCGAGCCCTTAGGGGGGCATGGAGGAATGTTGGGGGGGGGGTTGGAGGAGCCTGGCTCAGGCTCAGGTTGTCCCATTGTGGAAGCGCTTAGGTAGAGAGCGCCACCACCACCCCTTCACTCACCTCAGTGGGCCATCCAGCAGATGTTTGGACCCTCTGTGCAGTCTCTAAGGACCCCCTGGGGTCCGCGGACCCCAGTTTGAGAATTACTGTATTAACTAATTGCTTCCACAGTTTTGTCAGGCGGGTAAAATCTCCCTGGATCTGTGGCCACAAAGGTCTTCCTTTTGGGTTAAATCAAATATTGCACTGTAATCACTGAGTCAAGATTGCGTGGACTAATTCATTATCTGAATTTCTCAATCTAAGCACATTTATGGCAGAACTAGGAACAGCTCAAATTTAGTACTAGGGGTCTCGTTCTGAACCAAAAAGCAATCAGAACAAGCATTTCATATTTAGCCTGAGGTACCAGTGACCACCAAGGGCTAGGAATAGTCGGAAGGTTCTTTGTGTCCCCGTGAAAGAAGACAGCCAGAATTGGAGGAGTGTGGATTGCTGGCTCTGCTCCAGGTAAGTGCTGAGGGTGATGTTAGCCCTTTAAGGGGGATGGAATGGAGTGAAGGTGAGATCATGACACTCTTCCACACAGGCCAGCACAGATCAGCCAGCATGGGTTCAGTTAATGGAGTGCACAACGCTCCCATTCAAAGCATAGTGAAGACTGTGTGTACATGCCTGCATGTATGTATAGGTAAGTGTGTGCAAGCATAGTCACAATTTGACCCACACTGTCATTATATATATCCACAACCAAAAAGTAGCAAGTATGCTAGAAGAAGATTGCTGTCCCCCAGGACTGTCCCAGCAACAGGATGCATCTTATGAGCCTAACAAGCAGAATTTAAAATGAATTGTAACCCTTCTGCCAGGTGGAACCAGCAGCAACCAGTGCTGGGTTCCATATCTAGGTGTTCCTTTTCAACAATACAACACACAACCATCTCGTGCCCCCATCCAGTAACCTGGGAAAATTACACACCACCCATGGGCGCCTCTGAGAGGCAATACTTCCCCACTCGCAAGCACAGAGTCTGAGTGTAGAAAAGAAACTTTTAATGAAAGGAGGGAAGTCACCCGACATTAATTAGAGAAAATGCAGCAAGCAAGATTCATAAATATAAAACTGTGAGCAGGACACCCACCCCAGAGTGTGTGGGGCAGAGTCTTCTGCCTCATGTTCTTGAGTTCTACAACCAAAAGTTAATTTACTGTGCCCCCCCTCTGCTCTCTCACCATACCCCACTCACAGAGGTTGTCCTTGGTCAGTGAGGACCCAGGGTTCAGAGGTGCATCTGTGTGAATTCACCTCCCACCCGGGGAAGAAGGCATCTGGCTTGTTCTGCCATCTGAGCACTTGCTCTAGCTGGCCACCCTGCCAGTCGCTGTTCCTGGCCGCTGCTTCTGCCAGCCGACTGCTTGCCACTTTTGCCGTTAGATCCCGCCTGCCGACGACCAGGTATGTCGGTGTTACAAGTGGGGGCTCGTCTGGGATATCAACTGAGAAGTCTCTGAAGCTCGGGACTCACTTCCTCAGGGGGAAGTATGTAACCCACACACCTTCTGGGTGTGGTGCTCTGTCCCCTCTAGTGGCACCAAGACCACTTAGCCCTGGGCTACACTGGGGGGGTGTCGATCTACGATACGCAACTTCAGCTACGTGAATAACGTAGCTGAAGTCGGCGTATTGTAATCGACTTACCTGGCCGTGAGAACGGCGGTGAGTCGATCGCTGCCGCTCCCCCGTCGACTCCGCTTCCACCTTTCACCGAGGTGGATTTCCGGAGTCGACGAGGAGCGCGTTCGGGGATCGATTAAGCGCATCTAAACGAGATGCGATAAATCGATCCCCGATAGATCGATTGCTCTCCGCCGATCCGGCGGGTAGTGAAGACAAGCCCTTAGAGATTAATGAGTCTGCCACAGCCTTAACTAAGAGCTATATAGTTTTTAGCTCATGTAGCAGAGGCTCATACATTAAGCTTCAGAGGTCCCAGGTTTGATCCTGCCTGCCCATTCCTGGGTCTGTCAGCATTACAAAATAAATATACATTCAGTTTTAAACAGTTACATTAAGGTCATATGATTAAGCACTCAAACTCCAGGAAATGCCAGTGTCATGTATATGCACCTGAACCTCAACCCTCATGGCTGGTAGGATACAGGGCCCAAAGCTGCTGTTACAACACTGTGAGTCTGGTAATAGAACAGAAAATTGCCCACAGTCTTTACTTACATGATCACACTCTTATTCCTCAAATACAAGTCATCAGGTGTTTTCTACAAGATTAATTATAGGAAAGATTTTCACATATAGGAGCCAAAAGTTAGCAGTTAGTCCAAACCATGGCACAAGTACCACTTGCGGGCTGCAAGCTTGATGTTTAATCCATTCGCTTCATGAGATTTTTTTGAGAAGATGGTATGTGAACCAATAACATTTCAGAGACATTGTGTTAGACTCTTAAATCCATATTTAAGCATTTAAATCAGTGACTGGATTTTCCAAAGAGCTGCCATTGAGATGGCTGCCACAGATCAGCTATCTCTCCATTGCCCTTCCCTGAGGCCACTAGGGTATCCTCGTCAGCAGAACTGGAGTCAGAGCGCCAATATCCCCTGGAGGGACTGTTACTGAGAGGCTGAAAGTGGGAGTCAGGCTAGAAGCAATCAGCCACATGGGCAGAGCAGCCCACAGGGTTTAACAAAGTTTCACTTGTTCGGCTTAAATGTCATTCAGCTTCAGCCTTTATGACTGAAACAGCTAGAACTGTCAGCCATGCTAGCCACCTCAAATCCTTTGCGCTGCCCAGGCCTGCAGCTAGGCCTGCCACCTCAGAGACAAAGCAAACCTGGCCACTGACCACCCCACCCCCCCCCAGCTTGTCTTCCTCTTCCCCTCTCAGGCGCCCCGTCACACCAGCAGCCTTACCCCTCTCATCTCATCCCCTCCTGCAGGCAGCGGTGAAGGTGATGGGACGGGGGACATTCAAGGCCTCTTTGTCTCTTAGCTTCCCATTGACCCTTACACCCACCCCCTCCCAGGAGCCTCAGCCCTTTCATAAACTGCCTACCATGTCCTCCCAGGAGCCCTGCTTCCCCCACCCTTGTCTCCACTCCTTACTCCTCCATGATGCAGGGCTGGCTCCAGGCACCAGACGAGAAAGCACGTGCCTGGGGCGGCGCCTTGTAAGGGGCAGCAGTCCGGCGATTCTTGGGGCGGTGGTGATTTTTTTTTTTTTTTTTTTTTGCTTCGGCAGTTCGGCAGCCTTTTTTTTTTTGCTTGGGGCAGCCAAAAAGCTAGAGCTGGCCCTGCCGTGATGGCTAGCCTTGGGCATCCCACTTCCCAGTCCCTGGTGCCAAGAGCAGGTTGAGGGCCTAGCATGCAAAGCCTGACCTGGCTGCCGCGCTGTCCAGGCTCCCTTCCCATCCCTGTGATGTGCATGTGTCAGGAGTTACAATATCTCTGTGGCCACACGTGCACACAGCTTACAGAGGGAATGTTGGTGCTGTGAGGGAACACAAACAAACAAACAAAAACCACAGCACATTTTTACCAGCAACCTGGAAGGTGCTACAAAAACCATACAGGTGGCAACTCTACTAGACAAATCATGATATCACCCTGCAATAGGAAGTGAAGGGGTAACCTACGCCTTCTCCATCCCATCACACCAAGGGGACCCATGCTTGAGTAGCCATAATTTGGCTTTATATGTACCCTTATTTCCTGGGACCAGTGTGTAATCTTCATGTAGAAATGTGATTATAGCTGTTTGCAGTTAGAATCTAGAACAGAGAGAAGCAACCCCCCAACTGATTATTCAGAATAAACTAAAATCAGACACCAAAGTGAATGCTGTGATTTGCAATACCATTGCTTGTGTAATCATTTTGGGAACTAAATCACTATTTTACTCATAGTGCAGTGGCTCAATATTATTCTCCCTAGAATCCTCTGTGTTACTTCATTGTATTAACTGAGAAAGGGAGAATCACCCCAGGGAGTGTGTGGATCAGGCAGACACAAGACAGGTCAGTGAGCAATGCAACACATGGGGGAAAGCCTCAGATGGATACATTTCATGGTGAAAGCTAAATAGTTAGTTAGCAGCAGTAAATAAGCTAATCAAGTAAACAAGGATACAGTTAACAAGCCAAGCTCAAGTAAAAGTTGCCAGCAATGGTAAACTTAAGTACAGAAAAGATGTCAGAGAAACCAACAAAATGGACCAGAAAATTGTGTCCTACTACATTAAGTGATGCAGACAGCATGAAACAGATGCTCTTTCAATGTCATCAGCAACTTGACAAGCTGGATAAATAATTGTTGCCAAGAAAAATAAAAGCGTGTGCTGTCGTGGGTAGTTGCCATGATTGCAGTGGCCTCCGGTTCAAACCCACTTACAGAGATGATGAAAAATAAATAAATATGAAAGTGGTTGGGGGAAAACAATTAGCTTCCCACAGATGGCCTTCAGCATACCGTAAATTGTAACTTCCTTTTATCACCATTGACTTTGGAGGGTAAATAAGGCAACAGCAGAAATAATTGTCAGAGAATGAAAATATGGAGAACTGAGTCCAGTTCCTACGTCCTTCCCATGAGCAACAAGAGACCCTTTTTAGTACAGAAAATAACCCTTTTTACTGGGCATGATACCTGGTTATTTATTTCAAGATTCAAATCAAATCAAAGTTTCTTCGTGCCGGCCCTTGGGCTGTTTATTCAAAGAAGATGCACAGTGCAAAATAAGAAAAACAAAACATACATTTGTCACAGGACCTCCAGAAGTGGAGAGTTGTTTTCTCCTAGCAGCAATCTTCCTAGGAGACTGTCTTCTTCATCTGTGCTTTTGGAAAATAGAGTGTAGCTGTCCTGCTTTCTTCCCTTCACTCCCTCTAGGAATAATTCTGGGTCCTAGTTTCCCACTTTTCCTGGTTCATATTCCGCCCCCGCCCCCTTTCATTTGGATCCCATGGGGCTGGGGCCATGACCATCAGGGATCCCTTTTAGACTGGGAAAGGTTTGTACTATCCATTACATTCCTCCCTCATTGGATTGGCATTACAGTTTCAAACAGGAAGCCGTTCACTTTTTATAGGCCTTTTCCCTAAGACCAAGTGTAGCGCGATTTAATGGCTGATGTATGCTGCCTGCAGATATGAGCCCAATCCTGCACTCATTGACATCACTGGACACTTTTCCATTGACTTATTCAGTGAGAGCAGGGCTGGGGCTCTACAACATTCATGGACAGGAGATGGACTTGATGATCTACTGCTGTAATGGCAGTAGACAGCACCACCTGCACACCGAGTGGAATTCAGGTAACTTGGCAAACCTTAGGAAGTTGCTTTGGTTGGATGGGCACTTGGGGAGGGTAATGGAACCCGTGCTGGAGGAAATGCCATCGAAAGGTGGAAGAGTTAAATCATGAATCATGAACAGCAGCCACAAACCAGAGGGAAGGCAACAGGAAACCAGTCTCTGTACTTTTCCCCATGAGAACTGTCATGGCAGAACAAAGGCAAAGTGTAGATCTGTATATGGCACTAGGCAGTGAGATCCCCAAGACAGAATGTGTGACAAACTATACCGGGAAGGAGGCTCCAGCCATTAATGGCACAGGCTGTGGTTATGATGATGCTGTACTAAATCCTTGGAAAGTACGGTGCCTGATGTTTGCACTAAGGAAGAGAATGACCTGAACCTTTACAAACAAATCATCAGAGTAGGAACATGCAATGTGAGGAGTATGTATGAAGGGAAGTTCATCATTGTGACCAAATGTAAGCCTGGCTTGACATAAGTAACTTGCTTCATTTCTTAGTGGGCATAATTAGGAAAGTGAATGGAAGATTAGGCTGTAAATAGGAGCTGGAGTCAGGATGTCTGTGCTAGCTAAGTAGTAACACCCTAATGCTAGGGACTATGGACAAGATAAATCTGGAATGTAAAGATCAGGTTCCATATGAACAGCACACGGACAGAGCATGCTGTACAAGTATTGGTTCCTGCAAAATAACCAATCCAA
The DNA here is from genome assembly GCA_033296515.1 of Macrochelys suwanniensis. Classification (NCBI taxonomy): domain Eukaryota; kingdom Metazoa; phylum Chordata; order Testudines; family Chelydridae; genus Macrochelys; species Macrochelys suwanniensis. Next base: position 236,338,880 of record CM065776.1, on the reverse strand, counting down.
TCCAAAAATGTGTGGTGTAATGTACAGCAAATGCAACGTAATGTGTAAATGTATGCAAAGGAAGAGGTTGTCTGTGTAACTTTGGTTATGTGGTATGCCCTATACCCACCTCCTACGTGTGAATCTGATCAACTCAGCATAGCTTTGCTCTATGCCTAATAAAGGGACTCGGGCAATGAAATCCAGAGCCAAACTGAGTGTTTTGGATCCCAGAGAACTGGATAAAGTGTTCTTCCAGAACTGAACATAGTGTTCTGGATAAGCTGAGTGGAAAAGGTCTCAGATGGAATCTCAATACCAAATAATTGGAAAGATGTTAGATATATATGGAATCTGAGACCTGCAATGAAATGATACGGGTTGTTTCATGATGATGAATGAATACACAGTGTACTACTCAAGAGCTGAGAAAATGAGAGAACATAGGGTCTCATTTGTCTAACCCAAGACGACAAATTTATGTTCTTTGATATAATCCAATCAGTGATAGAGTCATCACAGTTTGTCTTTGAGTGAAGACGGTCGATATGTCGATCATACAGGTTTATGCTCCTATGGCAGCAGCTGATGATGGCATGATTGATGAGCTCTGTGAATGGCCTGAAGAGAGACACATTAAAATACTAGTTGAAGATAGATATCACCCTTGTAACTGAAAAGCTGAATGCAAAAGATGGCAGTGTAAGCTCTGATAAAGTAGTAATGGGAAATAATGGTTTGGGTTTACAAAATGAGAGAGGGATGCTTTTAGTTGAATTTTGCTGCTCAAATCACCTTGTCACTGCAAACACTTTTTTCACCTAACATCCTACACACGGAGGTCACCTGACAGCACTATAAAGAACTTAGCTGACTATGTAATGATACAACAACCGCGATTGAGCATCCAATGGACAAAGACTTTCTGGAGTGCAGACTCCAGGTTGGCCATCAACTGTCGGCCATCAACTATGGGTTGGCCACCAAACCTAAAATTAAAACTTAAAAATATATGATATTTGACATTTTGGACTTGTCCAGAATCAACAAAAACTATATAAGGTCTGTCTACAATAGATTTGAGATGCTGTCAAAGGTGGAAGAACAACCTGACCAAACTTTGGAATAAAATGAAAACTATCATGCTTGAAGCTGTCAAAACACTCATTGAAAAAAAATTGCAACAGACTGCAGCATGGTTTAACTGAGAATGTGTTTGAACTGGTGAAAAAAAGATACAGAGTGAAAGAGAATAGCACGGAGATTGAAGAACGTAGGAGAGAGTACAAGGAACAAATAAATCCAACACTAGATGAGACAAGAGTGAATCCATAAGGACAAAATTCAGGGAATTTGATCATTATAAAGAGAGAAATAATATAGAAGATATGTTCATAATGGTCAGATTTCTTACCAAAAAGTTTTCCCCGTGATCAAACTTAATAAAAGATTGTGATGGCAGAGTTCTTACTGAAGGTGATGATATCAAATGCTGGTGGAGAGATTGCTGTATCAATACGTATACCTCATCAGAGCCATTTTCAATACAGGATGACAGAAGAGAGAGTATGGAGCCAGAGTCATCAATCCTGTGAGACAAAGTGGTGTGTGGTGTTATGAAAATGAAACCTGGGAAAGCAACAGGGGTAGATAATATATGAGCGGAATTGTTAAAAGTGATTAGTGACTGGTGCTGTTCTCGTGTAAAATTTGCAGTTATGGATGGATGACTAGAAATTGTCCAGATGACTGGATGAAGGGAATTTTTCTGCCCTTACCAAAGAAAGGAGACATAACAGAGTGCAGTAACAATTGTATTATCTCCCTGATATTGTACATGAGCAAAGTTCTGCTCTACATAATCCAAGATTGTATGAAGCAAAAAGATGGAAGCAGAACTACTGCTGTAACAAGCTGATTTCATACAGGGATGAGACACACATGATCAAATCCCAAACATCCATCACATCACTGAAAACTGCAGGGAGCATAATCACCCATTGATCATGTGTTTCATTGCCTACTGAAAAGCAGTTGACACCATCCAACATAACCATTTTTGGATGATACTGGAGACATGGGGACTCCACAGCATCTCATCGAACTCATCGCTAGTCTCTACATCAACAATATATCATGATGCAAATAGCAGCAGAAGACAGCGAGTTGTTTTCCACTGTACAGGGTGTGAGACAAGGGTGTATTCTGCCCCCAAGCCTTTTCAACATGGACACAGAATTTACTGCAAGACAAAGTGGATGTAGTTGGGAGATTATGCTTTTTGTTACAACCACTGATGCAATGTGCAAAATGGTGGAGTTTGTGAAAGCAGGTAGTGAGGAATAGGGACTATTCCTGAATGGGCTGAAAATGCAATGCATACCTGTTGACTTGGTTAACAAAAACAAGATGCAAGCAGACAGCACAATTAATAGTCAAGTTGGAGAGGCAGTAAATAAATACAGTTACCTGAGAACTCACATATCCAAGGAAGTTTTTCCAAAGAAATCAAAAGAAGACTAGGAATGGCTCATTCATCCATGGCCTCCCTTATGAAATCTTGGAAAAACTGTGGCATCTCAAAAGGTATGGTTTGATTGGCAAAAAGCTTTGAGACATGGTGCTAGTAAAGACATATCTCCTGGATGGAAAAGAAAACAAATGCCTATGTTGAAGATATTATTGGAGAGAAGCATATCCTGCTTTTGGAAATTAACAGGTGCAAACAGATGTACTTCCATCGCATCAAGCATAGGGAGGGAAATAACCTCAAAAAGTTATCATAGAAGGAATGGTGGTGGGTCATTGTATAAGGGGATGACCAGCGAGGAGATGGATGGATGGTGTACAGGAAATCACTAGGAGGTTGTTAGGGTTTTGTCCCCACTTTGAACTTTGGGGTACAGATGTGGGGACCCACATGAAAGACCCCCTAAGCTTATATTTTACCAGCTCAGGTTAAAAACTCTCCCAAGGCACACATTTTCCTCTTGTTTTTGGACGGTATTGCTGCCACCACCATGTGATTTAGACAAAGATTTAGGAAAAGGACCACTTGGAGTTTTTATTTTTTCAAAATCTGCCCCCAAACCCCTTCACCCCCTTTCCTGGGGAGGCTTGAGAATAATATACCAACCAATTGCCTTTAATAAAAGTACAGACCAGACCCTTTATGTTTAGGACACTAAAATCAATCAGGTTCTTAAAAGAAGAACTTTATTATAAAGAAAAAAGTAAAAGAAGCACCTCTGTAAAATTAGGATGAAAGGTAATTTTACAGGGTAATAAAAAGATTTAAAAAACAGAGGATTTTTTTTAGGCTTAACTTTATAGTTACAAAAACAGGAATAAACCTCCCTCTTAGCATAGGGAAAGTTCACAAGCTAAAACAAAAGATAATCTAACGCATTTCCTTGCTATTACTTACAATTTCAGATGTATTATTTTAGTAGGAGCTGGGTTATCTGCTTGGTCTCTCTCTTTGTCCCGAGAGGGAACAACACAAAGAGCACAAACAAAACCTCCCTTCCTCCCCACCCCCCCGCCCCCCAGATTTGAAAGTATCTTTTTTCCCCATTGGTTCTTCTGGTCAGGTGCCAACTAGGTTAACTGAACTGATTATACCATTACAAGTAAGATATTTTGTACCTCTGGCCAGGAGGGATTTTATGTGACTGCATACATAAAGGTTGTTACCCTTCCCTTTATATTTATGACAGAGATAATCTGCAGAGTGTTCGAAACTAGGGATGGATTGAGAAGACTTCAGAAAATTCTGCTATATCACCAATATTCAGACATGAATACATGGATTTTACTTAACCCTAATTTTTTTATCTTCCTTTTTGTTATTTACCAACTTGTTAACTGTACATGTTTATTATGAAGTTTTAGCCAAATTATAATTAGTTCTTTTAATATTTCTTCACAAGGATACTTGCTAGAAAGAGTCATTAATTAAACTGAGATGCTGCACTATCCATGTCCAGGAGAAGTCCTTTCATCACAAAAAGGGGAAATCTACTAGGACTGAATAAAGAATGAATCAGAGTTAACCAGGATGGTCTTGGTCATAAGCACAGTTTATTTGTGGTCCAGGTGATTTGCATGCTTTCCTGGAAGAGGTCCTGTGAAGTGACAAACATGAGATGCCAGTATTAGCATATGACAAATTGAATAACTCATTCAATCTAATGCCTCTCCAAAAATACGACAAAATTTGAACAAGCCATTCAGTAGTTGGAAGTAACAGCATACACTAGACTTATGTCTCTGACTTGTTATGTCTTTGTGAAATAGAGAATGTGGCATAACTTTTTGTGTCTGGGCCTTTTCTTTAACTTAATTGTGTTGTCATTTTTCTTGTAATAATTCACCCTAAGAGTATTTTTAGCCTACATTCTAGGGACTTAATTATTCATTTGAGTTTATCTGTCTGAACTACAGAAGGTCAGAGGATTGTTATGCCAGCTTTCGGCTACTTTCAGGTATTCCAAGTAGCACAAAGCAGCCAGAGTGGAGCTGAAGATTTGGTGCAGTATCTTTATAAAGAAGAGAATCCAAATCTCTGCTCGGAACATCTTTGAAGCTCAGGTTCCAAAATGTAGGTCTGAAGCTTAACTTTCCCTGCTGGTTTGGATCTGATATTCAGACATGGTCCATTGTAGAGGTAGATGTAATGTCACAGTTCAGAGCTGAGTCTGGCCACAGATCCCAAGTTTTGGTTTGGGCTGATCTCTAGTTTTGACCCCCAGCTGAGGCATAATTCATCTGTTTGTTTTAAAATTTTGCACTAATATCTGCAAAATCAAAACATGGCTCTAGTAATAACAAGGGTCGCTGTGTTTTGTCCATTGCTGTAGAATAATGTAGCCGCTTTTCTTAAGGAGATGAGATAGACAGATCTAGTGACCTGGGGGAAGCCAGGAGTCCAAATTAGGGTTTGAGCAAGAGGACTGTCCCTTATCTACCTCCTCAGAAACCACTCTGTTTTACACATGGCTCACACCTATAGGCAACATGCACTTTCGGCTCTTGAATACTTCCTAGTCTCATTGTGTGAGCCTACACTGTATCTCATCAAGTCGGATACATAAATCTGCCTAGGGCAATAAGGCCACAATACCTTTGCTCCTTTGAAACTGAAGTAATTATGTTACCAAGACAGAGCTTCTGCCCTTTTCAGGTACAGATGGCAGTTGCACACATATTGGCATGTTTATTTTTACCTCAGGGCAGCTGAGGGAGCAACAATTCCTTACTATGAGGAGGACCGTCCTTTCTGCTATGTGATGGCCTTTGAAACAGAATGTGGAAAGGAATGGGGAGGGGAAGTGATCTTGCTGGGGGTAAAAAGGTCTCCTAACTATTTTCAGTTCTCAGAGAGGAAAGCTTCACTACGTTTTTTAGAAATAACTTACAGTCTTGCCTTTCCAATAATGTACCACTCAATTCTTTCAAGCGCTGCTTTCTGAACTATACCCAGTCTCTTTCCAGCTTCTCTGCGGCTCTCCTCAGCCGGAGGACAGATCTGCTTAACACATTACTTTGGTGCATGCAACTCTATCCTCACATCGTTTAATCAAAATGGTTGGGGGGGGGGCATTTATCAGGAGAAATAACTATTTTTTTCATGCAAACATGGTAAGATTTGAATGAGACCACAGACCATTTCTAACCCTGATGCTAAGTCATATTGTAATTTCATGCAGAGGTTTGAATGTAATCAAAATTTAAACCACTGCTGCTTTTTAGACAGAGTGAATATATTGCTGAGGAGAAATCTAGGTCAGTTTTTTTCTCCCTCAGAAATGGAAATTCCCTGTAATAGCCTCAGTCCAATGTCTGTTCTAACAAGCATTTGTACCATTGCTCTGTTGGAGGGAGTTGGGCCACAATGTGTACAATATATACACATTATTCTTCAGTAAAGCCAATTTTAAATGGATTTATCTACTGCAGGGCTTTTTTTTTTTTTGCTGGCATGGTACATATAAAACTGTTGGCATTTCAATGGCAGACAATATAGCAGGGGCATGTGATTTCTTCCAGGATTTTCTTTACATCATGGGGACTGCGGGATGTTTGCACTTTCATTTTGATTTTGGTCTGGAGATTTTTACATCTAGTTCAGCATTCCGGGCAGTTCCTCAGAAGGCAAGCTTAACTAGCAATGTCAAACAAGTTGAGTTACTTGAGGGCTAGGTTTGGCCTATTGTATTTAATGTAGCAGCAGAGACAAATAGAAGACAGACCACAGTTTGGCTCACTGAGTCTGTCAAGAAGGAGCCTAGTCAGAGCTCTGCAAAATTCATTTAACTACATTGTTTTTTCTACTGCTGTTACATGAACTGTGTAGACAAGCTGTCTGTCGTGTCCCCAAACCAGAAGGCCATCCCTTCAGTCCTCACCACTGTTAACACGAGGAACACAAAGTTCACACTAACATCAAACTGCTCCCTTGTAGTTCCAAGCCGCAGCAGAAATACTGCTACTGCAGCAAGCTAAGTTTGCTGATTAACAGACAAGATGTCATGGACCAAACAGAGCCAGGAATTGTTAGATTAGTGCTATGCCTTAGTAGAGTTCACATCCATGTTGTACCATTGTAGAAGAGTTGACTCACCACAGGAGTGACCCCCTAGTGGCTTGGTATGGCAAAACAGGCTCTCCTCATCTAGCAGCTCCCTGCCAACAGCTACTCCGGCCCTACAGTGGTCTGCTTCTTCTTGTGACTTAGTCCTCCAGCTGGGTCACTTTAAAATTTCACTCTTTCCAGGGTATCAGAGAGACTACCACAAACAAGAGTCCAATGGTCTCACGTCAAGTCTTTGATCCAAGTCCTAGACCTTCCACTCTTGTTTCTGGGGTCTTCACAGCAGTGGGCCTGTAGGAGAGCCCAGGCTTTCCCTCTCCCCTGGGTTCCAGCCCAGGGACCCTGTATAAATAGGCGATTTCTGTGTATTCAGACCCATCCCCTACTTTCTCCCTGGGCTTCTTCCTACCTCAGACTGCCATCAGACATTTCCCACAGCCCCTTCCTGGGCCCACTGTGTAATTTTATTCCTCTCAAACTCCATAGTTCTCATGGTGGGCAACCTGCAGCTCTCATTGGGGAACAGCGAACCACGGCCACTGGGAGCTGCGGGCTGTTGTGCCTGCGGATGGTCAATGTAAACACTGTCTCGCGGCCCGCCAGCAGATTACCCTGATGGGCTGTGTGCGGCCCGCAGGCCACAGGTTGTCCACCACTGCCATAGTTTCTCTAGATTCACCTTTCTTTCACCATAGGGCCTTGCGGGGTTCCCTCCTGAAGTCCACCAACAAACCTCAACTAAAAATATATACTTAAAGAACTTCTGCCCTCCTCAGGCTTGATCTTTCATCCCTCTTAAGTTTCCCCTGAGCTCTGTTCCTCAGTTGAGGACCTCCTGGAGGCCTAGATGCTGCTCTTGTAACCAGGCTTTACTCTGGAGCTTTCTCCGCCACAGTGGCTTCTCCCTATCTCTCCTGGACACTTGCCAGAGTTCTGTACTCAAGGAGGATCCCAAGGGCAATTCTTTATCTGGGTTTCCTCTTCTGCTTTCCTCTCCAACTCTGATGTCCTTCCCTTGTCCTGCAGACTTCTCTATTGCCCAGACAGGGACAACACAGTTCTTTCCCACTCTTCGTGCAGCCCCCTTCTTTCCTGTCTTTTTCTCTCTTTTATGGTGAAGCAGACTTGTCTGAATAGTCTATAGCCACCACCAACTATAATTCCCCAGTACTTAGCAGTTTATATCCTCTCGCTCTTCTCTGTGTTTTTCAGGTAATGTAACAGTGCCTTTTTAATAATACTCCGTTTCCTCGGTGTTTTTACTAAATAACATAATGTAATTTTTTTTATCTTAAGACATTTGAATTCCTCAGAAAACTTTCCTCTTTCTTTCTCAAAGTTCTTGCATACCCATAAAAGATGATCCATTGTTTCTTTCACCTTACAGAGTTCACATAGTTCATCTTTGTGTCTATTTATTCAAAAGAGATTTTTGTTTAAGCCACAGTGGCCAGTTACTACTCTAAACAAAGCACTTCATTAGTCCTATCCAGGCCCTAAAGTATGTTGTAATCCTCACCTCTAAGGCACAATTCAATACAGCTTCCTTTTTCTCATTAATCCAATTTTTTTTGCCATTCCTCCTTTAAATTTTTCTGTACTAGGCTTTTGAATTCCTGTTTACTCAAGGATATTTCTGTGTCAATCCTTCCATTTCTTAAAGCATTTTTAGCTGCTTTGTCTGTCATTTCATTCCCTGTTGTCCCAATATGTGCTGGCATCCAAGCTAATGCTACATGTATCCCCATCTGTACTAACTCTGTTATTAGAAATATAATTTCATTGATTAAACCATTTCTACATACCAAGACATTCTTTTTTACTGCCATAAGGCCTGAGATTGAATCTGAAAAAATGACTGCTGCTACTAGGCGTACATCCCAGATCCAACTTATTGCTAGCATTATCGCCACTAGTTCAGCTATCATGACAGGTACGTAATCAGATATTCTTTTAGATGTACTAATTCCCAATTTTGGTATACAATATGTCATCCCTACTCTTCCTGTTTTTATTTCTTTGGACCCATCCGTATATATTTGACAAAACTGACTCTACTTTTTCATCTATATACTGATACATTTCATTTTTAATACCTACTTTCTCTTTTGTACCCTAAAGCTTATCAAATAAATCTAAATCCATGTTTGGACATGCGACTTTCCATCCATAACTAATTTTCCTTGACTAAAAGTTTTGGCTTCATTCAGCTTTCACTTGTCTTTCAACTCCTGCATCCACATTTTAACTCGAACATCACAGGGAGTTCTAACATTGGGTGCTCTAGTTAGCCTGTTGATTTCCCAACAATCCTCATATATTTGTTTGGTACTTTCATCATTGTGGTTCCCATTAACTTTAGCCCAGAAAGTTAGATCTAGTAATTTCATTCATAGTGTAACTGGCATTTCACTAGAAGCTATCTGTAGCACTCAGATATGTGTGGTAATAAATCCGCTGCACACAATTCATAGTGCCTGGGCTTGCATTATATCTAATTTTTTAAGTTCTGTTTTTGATGCTGACCCAAAAGCTTAGCAGCCATAGTCAATAACTGGGCTAATTAAGACTCTGTATACCATCAGCAGTGTTTTCTGATCTCCTCACCCCAATTAGTCCCAGCAAGACTTTTAAGCAGGTTAATCCTTCCTGTGCATTTATCTTTAACATCGTTTATACGATCTTTCCAAAGTAGCTTCCTATCGAATATTACCACTAAGAATTTGAACCTTTGACCTACATCTATTTGTTCTCCATACTGGTACTGTTTACATGCCTTTGTAACTCTCCCTTTTGTAAAGATCAGTCCTTTGGTTTTAGCAATGGGGAACTTGAAACCCCACGCATTTCCCCAGTCAGCAGTCTCAGAGCCACTTCAGTATTCCTACGCCTAACCCACAGAGTACAATCATCTGTGAATAGAGTGACACGTACCCAACACTTATTTGTTTTGGGAGATCATTTATCATAATATTAAAAAAGGTTGCAGCCCCCTTCTCTTCTAGGGTTTCTGTCTTTATACTTTATACGAACCACCCAACTCCTCTCCCATGTAGGACTCATCTTTGACTGGGCCTGGTCCATTCTCCAGATGTAGCCAGATGCCCCAATTGAGCTAACCAGCTCCAGTTAATGCTTTCAGAGCCATTTTGGGGTATACACCACATCATACACATACAATTTTGTGCCCAAAATTAGGATCCAGGATTCAATAAATGGTAACAGATTTCATGGCAATTCCTTATTCACAGAATCACAGAAATAAGAGATGAAAGAGACCTGTTAAATCCCATCTCTAATCTGTCACTCTTGGTCCAGTGCAGGGTCTTTATCATATATTACCTAAAGTTTTCCTGTCTAATTTTAAATATGGTTTGATTGACAGTGAGAGCAGTACCACCTGTCACATTTCTAGCTGTTGCTAGGGGAACTAGGATTAATAAACAGGCCCTGCAGTTTTAGGAAACTGGCAGAATTGCTCCTATTTTGGGTTCCAGTGGAGTTTCTCCAACAAGCAGAGTAAAGCAGTGTGTATAATGGCACAGTAGCTGCAAAACCAAAAGAAGTTGTTAAAAGACATCTGTTCCTACAAGTTTTTTCTATCCAGGAGTTGGCAGTTTGCTTTCAGAGACAGGCTCCACAAAACTGTCCTTAAATTATGTGACTACAATATAGGATCTGGACCATCTCTAGAATGTCAGAGCCGGTCCTTATTTCTCCCTTCAATACATGTATTTCACTGATTCTTGTATTCATTTTTTGTCTCTAAGTATCTATTGACAAAGGGCATGATTCTGCATGATGCTGAGCCCCCTGTCTCCAAGAGAGCGCTTAAGCACATGCTTAACTTTAAGCACACAAGTAGTTCCATTATGGGACTACTCATGTGCTTAAAGTTAAACGCATACTTAAGTGCTCTGCAGGATTGGAGACAGAGGGCACAGCATTCTGCTGCATCGAACACTTAAGCCCCAATTTAGACAGATACTTAAGCACATGCCTAACTTTATACACATGAGTAAGGTCTATTGACTTCAATTGGCCTACTCATATGCTTAAATTTAGGTGTGTGCTCAAGTACTTTGCTAATCAGGGCCACAGTGCTCATTCAGATCTCCTGCATTTGAAATATCATAAATGTAACTTAGACAGTCAAGAAAAAAAAAGATGAAATTCTGGACATAAAATATACTGACTGTAGACTGTAATACAAGTGAGGCATAAATGAATAATGGCTAGAGCAAGATGTGAATGAATAAGTCTTCTAAAAGATTTTTTGTAGTCTTTGTCAATAGAATGGGCTCTCTCTCTATGTATCACCTTTTGTTCCTGTTACTTTAATTTGGTCACAAGAATGAGGATATTTGATTTTAAAAATTACTTTTAAAAGTATTCATTCCTTATTATACATAAAACATATGCATTTCTTCCTTCCTTCCTTCCTAATTACTGGTAGAAGAACATAACAGTGGTGCAGTGTGTATTAATGCCTAAATTAGGAAACTGAAAGAGTAAAAATCCATCATTTTCCAAATTGTAATCTTGTACCTTGTTAGTATTTTACTACACATTAGATTACCCTGTAATGGTGCAATGATAAATGGTTGGAGTGAAATAGCTGTAGAATATATAAAGAGCTAAAGCTAGAAGGGTTATATAAATTTGTGTGAGCTTTGCCATAGTACTGATTGCTGTACTTTATATGACATTTGTATTGTTATGAGCTGGGTGAAAGTTCATTAGGGGTTTAGTTAAACCCCCATTGAGAGTGACAGGTATGAACTCACCCTTCAGTTACCATAACTGTAAGCATATGCCTTCACCTAAGACACAATGTGTGTGTGAACCCACCCAGGAGCCTTTGGCTGAATATTGTTTTGAGAGGGGGGAGAGGGGGAGAGAGAGATCGAGAGATCTATATCTATATCTATATTGAACAGACAAGAACAAAGAGAGATGAGCAGACAAGAAAGCTAAGCAGGAGCCTGGAAACCCTGGAAAAAGCTAAAGAGAGAGCTTTTGGGTGTGTTGGGTAAAGATGATGGGGGGCTGTGAGCTAAGAAACTGCTTTCTGTTCTTGGTTCCTCCTGTGTTCAGATACACAGGACTTTGTACATTACTTATAACCAGTAGCGTAGCCGGGGGGGAGCAGGGGGAGCGGCTGCTCCCCCTGTGAGGAGAATCGGTGCTAAGGCGCTGCCCGAGCCCCGCTGCGGGAGCCTGGCTCGGGTGGGGATTTAAAAGCCGCAGGCCCTTTAAAGCGCCGCCGGGGTGAGTACAGGGGGAGCTGGGAGGTGCCCTTTTATAGCACCGCTCCCCCTGTGCTCTAAACCTGGCTACACCACTGCTTATAACTAAACAAGATTGCCTCAAAGAAAATACCAGACTCCATCTATTTCTCAACATCCCCAGTTCCCCAAACACTGGTATTAGAGAAGTGGGATCCAGTTTCCTAGGAGACAGATTGTGAGCTGGTATTCCTACTGAACCAAAGTGGAACAAATAATGGCAGTACTTGCAGAGCTCAAAATTAGCCAGTGGGATTTAAAACAGAAGCTGGAGGCTTCAGAAAAGAATTTAAAATAAGACCTGGAGGTTTCACAAAAAGAACTTAAGCAGCTTCTGGAGGATTCTCAGAAAAGACTGAGGGTTGACTCGCAGGAGGAGATCCAATCTCTGCTGAAGCAGCAACTACAAAAGTATCCAGATAGGTTAGGAAGCCCAGCTATAAAGCCCCCAGGTTGGAATGGCAAGACAGATCAAAAAGGTGGCCAGCAACCTGACTGCTATAGATCAGAAGTTTCCCCATGAAATAGTGGAGACAAGACAAGCTTTAGCCAACCTTCAACTTGCTAAAAGAGATGAGCTGCAGCAAGGACTCAAGGATCTGAAAATTCAGCTTCAAAGAAAATCAAAGGGTCACAAATCACAGTGGAAGGCAGCTGCCTGGATGAGGACTTGGACAGCAGACTGGACAGTTAGAACAGTTTTCTACCCCATTTGTAAGCCACAGAGGCCCAGAGGGGAGAGGTCAGGCTGTCCCAGGTCTAGTGAGACAAAAAAAAAAACACGATTGTGGAGGGAAAAAACTCCCTAGGAGGCTTATTTGGCTCAGTTCAACATTATAGTTCAGATTAGCAGCTGGGAAGATGGACAGAAAGATGGGTTATTAGTACCCAACTTGGGTGTCCCATCTATGATGATGTAGCAGAACTCATGCCCAGAAAAGAGATGGAGTTATCCAGACCTGGTACAAGCCCTTGACATACAATCTGGAGCAAGCCATCAAACTGATCTGGCCAGGGCACAGCAAAGAGCTAGCAGGAGATGGAAAGAACCACCTCCACCTGAACTCATGTTCCTGACATATCCAAATACTACAGAGGCCTTCCAGGATAGACTGACAATGAACCAATGTCTAGATGCTCAACTGGAGTTGGACTTGCAGCTCAAGATCAGCGAAAGGAGGCCAAAGATGCTCCAAGAGGTTGGGGGAATTTGCCACAGAATTTGGATCTTTCCTTGCAGCAGTACACCAGAAGAGGAAGCAGCCACTCGTGAGGAAGATGGAAGCCGATTGCCATGAGCCCTGTAAATCCAGCTCTGTGTCTAATATGTATGATGGAAGAGGGATTCTAACCTGGTTCATGACCTCAATGAATTATTAGAAAACCGATAAATTTGGTTTATAAAACAAGGGAAATTGGCAACGATGTTAAAATTGAAGGAAACAGATCAGTTAAATGCTGGTACTGTGACAAAACTGGCCACAAAAAGGACTGTTATAGCTTTAAGACAAGTCAAGGCAAACTGTCAGAAGTATTTAGAGAAACCCTCTCTCTCATTTTCAGAAACAGAGGCGTACCACGCCGAAGGGGCAAATGTTGGTGGAGGTACAAGGATTAGCCCCACAAGTAGCATGACCAGATGTCCCGATTTTATAGGGACAGTCCCGATATTTGAGGCTTTTTCTTATATAGAAGCCTATTACCCCCCATCCCCTGTCCCAATTTTTCACACTTGCTGTCTGGTCACCCTACCCACAAGCGTTTGTTTAGATCTGGGCAGGTAACCAACAATATCGGGAATATGGCTAATAACTGTGTCATCAATGCCAGGAAAGGTGTCTAACCAATTCAATTTGTGGAGATTCCCTTTAAAAATATGGCCCAAGTCAAACAAATAGTTTGTAGGCAACTGGTTTGCAGTGAATGAGTTGTCCTGCTCCCAGGGACGGAAATGATTTTAACAGTTACGTGCTGTGGTAGCATTCCAGCAGGGGAGAGATGGAGAGTGGAGAATCTTAGCTCTGCTAAAGATCTTGTGGCTCTGAATCAAAAGGGAATGGATCCCTTGTCCTTTTGCTGACTGTTTCTGACAGGCAGCAAATAGTGAAAAAGGGAAACCATTTTAGGGGTTAGCAGGGTGTGACTAACCTTTTCAAAGTTGAAATAGGCTATTGGGATTGCACATGACTTGGCCTACTCATGTTTCAAAACCGCTTTCCTATTGGACACAGATGATAGTGCTTACAGTTTGGGGAACAAGATTCCAGCATGGCTGCCCCCTGAATTTGAGGATGTAGCTGTGGAAGATGAGGCTGGAAGAGTTGTTATAGAGGTGACTTCCCCATTTGAACAGAATGGACAGGGTCTGCCAGCCAGCAGATTCCACAAACACAATAGGTATTCCTCAGGGGCTATGTAAAAGCCCCCATTTCCCCCCCCCCAGCCCCACCCCCCGTGGTTGAAAGGAAACCTGGGGAAAGAAAAGTCCCAAAGAGATTTGGGCAGGAATAAAATTCCTGTGGATTGTTGATATGAAAGATTCTTGACAGAAAGACACTGTATATACGTAAATCGCTAACCATGAATTATTTTTAATTTGTTTTCTTTCTGTTTGGAGTGGGTTGTTGGGTGTCACCATTTTAGGCCTCATCTGAAGGATGAGTGATGCTGAGGTGGGTGATGTTATTATGAGTTGGGTGTAACTCTGTTATGGGTTGAGTTAAAATCCCATTGAGACTGATAGATGTGAACTCATCCTTCAGTTAACATTACTTCAGTGCTGAATTTGTGCCAGGGCTAGCTAGGGTTGAGCCCTGGCACCTCTAGGCTTGGAAGTTCATAGCCCAGGCACCTCTGGTCTTGGCAGTTCATAGCCCCAGCACCTCTGGGCTTGCTGCATCCGTTTGAATATAAAAAAATTGCTTTAGCCCTGGCACCTAATTGCTTGAGCTCTGGCACCTCAAGCACTGCATAACTGTAAGCATAAGCCCCAACCTAAGACCAAAGGTGCATATGATCATGCTCAGGAACTTTTGGCTGATTATTGTTATGGGTATGTGTATGTGCAGGCGGGGGCGGGGGCGGGGGGGGGGGGGGTGGAAGAGAGCTCACAGGAACTGAGAAAAGAAGCACACAGAGAGAGAGAGGAGGAGACAAGAAAGCCAAGCAGGAGCCTGTAAGCCCAGTATGACTCTGGAAAAAGCTAGAGAGAGCTTTTGTGTCTGGTGTAAGCTAAAGAGGCTTGGGGGGCTGTGAGCTAAGAAACTGTTCCTTTTGTTCTTAGTTCCTTCTGTGTTCAGAGACACAGGACTTCGTACATTCCTTGTCAACAAAGAAGATTGCGTCAAAGAAAATACAAGACTCCGTTAATTTCTATTTCCAAATAGGACAGGGCCCCAAACTCTGACTAGCTGCTCTGGTTGAAAAGGGGCAACAGTATGTAAGACTGTGGTAGAGAAAAGCATTTTTGCCATAAATCTGTTTTAGCCTAGCTGTTCAGTGAGTAATGGATGAGTGATCTGTATGATACAGTCAGAATGCCCTATGATAAAAATGAGGTATTGATTCAGGAAGATTTTAATTTAGATTAGCTCACTTAAATTGAGTAATAAATTGAAAGGGACTCTACAGGGCTCACATTCAAAATGAGTTATCATGGTACCAAAATGAAACCTTAGGCAAGCAATAATTTTAGCTGTGGTCCTTACCCAAGTCACCTATTTGAAATGATTGGATCTGTACAAATAATTTGGACAAGTGTATGAGTGATGTTATTTCTCTGAATGACTGATTGGTGCATGAGCTCCAGAAGAAAGAAAAGAAAGGGCAAAAATAAAATGTCTACCTAGAATAAATTAGAAAGAAAATCATCAATAATATTGGTACCATAATATATTAAAACTCCATATGTGCCTAATATTTTGTTAAATATTGGATTGAATCTTGTATATTGATATACAGATTTCTTTCAAAGGTTTTTTCCTTCCCAGGGAGGTTTTAAATTAGTTATTCTTATGGATAAGAACGATCTGGAGGATGGTGTGGACTGCACATCATCAACGATCTGGAGGATGGTGTGGACTGCACCCTTAGCAAGTTTGCAGATGACACTAAACTGGGAGGAGTGGTTGATACGCTGGAGGGTAGGGACAGGATACAGAGGGACCTAGACAAATTAGAGGATTGGGCCAAAAGAAATCTGATGAGGTTCAACAAGGACAAGTGCAGAGTCCTGCACTTAGGACGCAAGAATCCCATGCACTGCTACAGACTAGGGACCGAATGGCTGGGCAGCAGTTCTGCAGAAAAGGACCTAGGGGTTACGGTGGACGAAAAGCTGAATATGAGTCAACAGTGTGCCCTTGTTGCCAAGAAGGCTAACGGCATTTTGGGCTGTATAAGTAGGGGCATTTCCAGCAGATCGAGGGACGTGATTATTCCCCTCTATTCGGCACTGGTGAGGCCTCATTTGGAGTACTGTGTCCAGTTTTGGGCCCCACGCTACAAGAAGGATGTGGATAAATTGGAAAGAGTCCAACGGAGGGCAACAAAAATGATTAGGGGGCTCGAGCACATGACTTATGAGGAGAGGCTGAGGGAACTGGGATTGTTTAGCCTGCAGAAGAGAAGAATGAGGGGGGATTTGATAGCTGCTTTCAACTACCTGAAAGGGGGTTCCAAAGAGGATGGATCTAGACTGTTCTCAGTGGTAGAAGATGACAGAACAAGGAGTAATGGTCTCAAGTTGCAGAGGGGGAGGTTTAGGTTGGATATTAGGAAAAACTTTTTCACTAGTAGGGTGGTGAAGCACTGGAATGGGTTACCTAGGGAGGTGGTGGAATCTCCTTCCTTAGATGTTTTTAAGGTCAGGCTTGACAAAGCCCTGGCTGGGATGATCTAATTGGGTTTGGTCCTGCTTTGAGCAGGGGGTTGGACTAGATGACCTCCTGAGGTCCCTTCCAACCCTAAGATTCTATGATTCTATGATTCTATGATAATATTTTTTACATTGTAGATATTTTCATTGTTTGCTAAGATGTTCTGCCCTGTTTTATTCTTACTTTGCAGTACATATTTTTCATTTATACACCATATGCATTGTATATATACATACACACACACGTATAGAGGCGCTGACTTTTGTTTTTGCTGGTTGGTGCTTTTGAAGAAGTGTGTGTTTTGGGGAGGGGTACTCTGCCAATTTTGTGGGGAAGCTATTTTCAGCATATGTATATGCTTCTTTCATATTCTAGTTATTGAATGTGTGTCTATCATTGGTATCATTACTATTTTAATAATTATTCAATTGTTATGAACGACATAATTACATTCTCCTGAATTACAATATATTAAACCATTGCAATCACCTAGAAGCTGTGTTCACTAACATCCCATTTTAAAGACATTATGTCTCACTGTAGCTTTCTGAATGAAACTGTCAGCAATCTTATTTACATCTAGGTTCCCTGATATTGCTTTGATGCACGTTAAGGACAGCTACATTAGGGTTATCATATGTCCGGATTATCTCGGACATGTCTGGCTTTTTGGGTTTTAAATAGCTGTCCGGGAGGAATTTGTAAAACTCTCAAAAGGTCCGGATTTTCCTTCCCAATGCAGAGCGTGGCGCGGCAGACAGAGCGGCCAGGCTGGATTGAGCCGCTCGCATCGGGGCCTTCAACAGCCAGAACCCCTCCCCCCACCTCCCGTTCCCCACAGTCTCAGCGCGCCACGCCGGCAGCACTCTGGGGGGACAGGGCTGCGCGCGCCACAGGGGAGCGTGGCAGCGTGTCTGCGGCAGCGTGTCTGGCACCGGCTCCACACGGAGCCAGACACACTGCTCTAAGCGGCACAGTAAGGGGGCCGGGTTGTTGGAGAAGGGGCATGGATGGGATCCTGGGGGGCAGTCAGGGGACAGGGAGCGGGGGGGGGCAGGTTGGATGGGTCAGGGGTTCTGGGCGGGGGCTGTCAGGGGGCGGAGGTGTGGAAAGGGGTCGGGGCAGTCAGGGACAGGAAGCAGGGGGGGTAGATGGGTTGGGGATTCTAGGGGGGGGCCTGTCAGGGGCAGGGGGGGTTAGATGGGTCGGGGGTTCTGGGGTGGGAAGTCAGGGGACAGGGAGCAGTTGGATAGGCGTGGGATTCCCAGGGATCAGGCAGGGGGCAGGGGTGTGGATAGGGGTCGGGGAACTCAGGGGACAGGTAGGGGGTAGGATCCTAGTGAGGCAGTTAGGGTGGGGGGATCTCAGGAGGGGGCAGTTGGGGACAAGGAGAAGGGAGGCTTAGATGGGGGTGGGGTCCCAGGAAGGGGCGATCAGGGGACAAGGAGCGGGGGGGGGTTGGATGGATTGGGGGTTCTGTGGGGGGCAGTCAGGGGGCAGGAAGTGGGAGGGAGTGGCTAGGGGGCGGGGCTCCCTCCTCCCCCCGTGGAGTGTCTTCTATTTTGAAAATTCAAATATGGTAACCCTAAGATACATTATTCAGTTGCATCTGTCCCATTGATGACTGGAGATAATTTTTAAGTCTTCCAAAGTTGGAGAATGAGTTTGGGATGATACAGGCAGGGCCAGCGCTTCCATAGGTGACCCGAGGCAGTCATCTAGGGCGGCAGGATTTGAGGGGGCGGCGTTTCAGCAGCGACTCATTTCCCAGCGGCGATTCAGCAGCAAGAAAAGCGGCCGCCGAAATGCCTCCGAGAACGCAGCTTCAGAGGAGCTGCCGCCGAAGCACCGCCGATTATGACGGAGGAGCGCTGCCTCCTATGGCGGCAAAAATCCTGGCGCTGCTACTGGATACAGGCACCTTGAGAAGGATTCTTATGAATTTGCAGTATTCTGGAAACACAGTACTTCCAAAGTACTGAAAATGACTTCAGGATCTTGTTCTTGATGGGTAACAGCTAATTTAGGCACCATCATTTTGTATGTATAGTTGGGATTATATTTTGCCATGTGCATTACTTTGCATTTAACAGTGAATTTCATCTGCCATTTTGTTGCCAGGTCACCCAGTTTTGTGAGATCCCTTTGTAACTCTTCGCAGTCTGTTTTGGACTTAACTATCTTGAGTAATTTTGTATCATCTGCAAACTTTGCCACCTCACTGTTTACCCCCCTTTCCAGATCATTTATGAATATGCTGAACAGCACTGGTCCCAGACCAGTACAAGCCCCTGGGGGGACAACACTATTTACTTCTCTCCATTCTGAAAATGGACCACTATTCCTACTCTTTGTTTCTTATCTTTTACCTGGAGTGCCTGGGAATGCTTTCAGGATCATCTAATTATCCTTAATTTAATTTAAATGACAAGCCTTTTGTTATCTTAATCACCCTGCCTCTGTTTATAAACAAACTCCCTGTCCCAAGGGCAGAAGTTGTTAGCAGCACAGAACTCATCAGATACCACACTCAAGCTCTGACTCCTGGGTGCTGAGCACCCACTGTTTTTTTCCTGTGGGTGCTTGAGCCCCGGAGCACCCATGGAATTGGCGCCTATGTATGATTCCCTGTCATTCCATTTTTAAAGACTCTAGTTCCTTGCTCTGACAACCGTTATGAAATGCTTCTTAAGATTTATTCTCTACATTTCTCTGATCCATTTCTCTATTATTGAATTTATTTTCTACATGTATTACATTGGGGATACAAGTTTCTAAAGTAGATAGCAGAGCTGGGTAAAGAATGATTCAGTTTCTCTTCTACTTTTTCCATGATAATCACTTGCTATTTAATCTCTCCCTTATTTCTTTTCCTCTCTCTCTTGTTTTTTTAATAAGTTGTCATCTTAGAACCAAGGCTCTTTGTTAAAGGCTTAACTTGCTAGACATTCTGCAGATGCTTCGGGGTATTTAAGCTCAGTGAGTTAACAATATTCTCCAAGTGAATATGCGGTGCATGCCGAAGATAACTTGCTTAAATTAAACAGGTCCAGCTTTATCACAAAAGAAGGTATGCACTGAATGGAAGCATTCAGACTGAACCTTTCAGTGTAAAGCATGTCAACGTTTAGTCTCTACATCAGTGGTGGGCAACCTGCGGCCCATGGGCCCCACGCTGCCCGTCAGGGTAATCCCCTAGCGGGCTGCGAGACAGTTAGTTTACATCGACCATCCATAGGCACGGCTGCCCGCAGCTCTCAGTGGCCGCAGTTTGCTGTTCCCAGCCAATGGTGCTCACCTGCGGACGGTCGATGTAAACAAACTGTCTCACAGCCTGCCAGCGGATTACCCTGATGGGCTGCATGCAGCCCGCAGGCCGCAGGTGTCCACCACTGCTCTACATGCTGCAAAATACATCGCATGCCTTCAGTATTCTTTGGTGATCATATAAACAAGCTATCAGTAACATCAGAGCGTGGTTTCAATATATAGAAATGCTTTGTCATTGGGTAAATCCACATCATGTCCAAGTATTTTTCTGTATTGCTTTCGTATATAGTACTATATGAGAAATATTTTATCCCAATATATTTTATTCGACTCACATCCCAGCTCTCCAAACTCCATCATGAGCAGAGAACTTCTATCTTTTATTTCATATATACAAAGCAGTATGAGCATATCAGCCCTAAACATCTCCATTGTAACATCTGCTCAAAGCTACATGAGAAGAGAAACAGGACACTGAGGCTGGAGGTTGCTTTTGGAAATGCACTGGACCTTTTGGGGCCCCGTCTCTTTAAACATTTGCCCCGTACTTAGCATGATTTACAGCTAGGAGGTCTCTGGACAGCAGCTCTTGAGCTCATCATTCACTTGGTATTCATTTGGAGGAAGTAACTGGTAACAGAAGTTCTCTGCTCAGAACAACCCGATGAAATAAGTTGGGAGAAACTAAATCTATTCCTCACTCTGGAAACTAGGATCTGTTAAAGTTGAAAGTGGAGCTGAACAATGACCAAGGCTGGAGAAATTCAGCTACTTACTCTGACAACTGTGCCCACAACCATGGAGACCATTTAAAACACAGGATACAAGTAGAAAAACTCCCAACAAAAACAGCTTCATGCCATTGTGAAGCAAGTTCCAGGAGAAGAGTTCTGTCCCTGTGTAAAGAAACACTGAGTTATTTGCATTGATTAGAAGATGAAGTGGGACTGTGTGGCAGAAGATTGCAAGAAATGAAAGTAGAGTGGGATGTGGAATAGAAGACTACTCTGGATTTATTAGTGTCCAAGCATGCCCTGCAAGGAAAAATGCTTGGAAAAGCAAAATAATGTAACACTGTAGCAAGAATGTCACGTAGTAGAACATATCTATTCATTTGGAATTAAATTCACATCTGGCATAGAGGGGCCTTGCACTGGCCATCTGAACCATTCAACCCCTTACGGAAGGTGGGAAGGCTACTGGGTAGTGACACACTTGCTACATATTTTTAAAAAGACTTAGCCAGTGTTCCTGCCCTGAGCAGTTCAGCTGGTGCTCTCTGTTGTGCATGGGGATGGGCTTTGAGTGTGTTTGCACTGAGGATGATACTAGCTGGCCTTCTCCAACTCACTTGCACATTGCACTCCAAGGGCATGAGCACCCAAGGGATATTTTTTTCTAAAAGATATGTCTAGCAGCTCAATCCAGACTTTATGGGCTTGATGCAGGAATCACTTGGTAAAATTCTATGGCCTATGCTGTCCAGGAGATCAGACTAAATGATCACAACGGTCCCTTCTGGCCCTTAAAATATGTATGACTGCCACCTGAAAAGGGATGCTAAGGGGAAGAGACTCCCTGGCCACCTTCCACACCCATGAACAGCCACAAGACCTTATTCAGTGACTTTAAAAAATAGAAGTCTCATGAAACATGCTTTTCTCACATCTGTTTTGTGAATGCAGCAGCCAAGGTCCATCTGAAGTTAACATCTGAGATACCTGTGTGTCTGCTATGCTGGGAACTTGAGACAATGATCCAGACCTCTCATATGTCAGACAACATTTCCTGTGGTGGCTGCTTCTAAAAATACATCCTGAGGAAACCAACTGATCCTAACACCAGATGCTAATCCCAGAGGCTGGCAATCTCACCTCAACACTTTGGTTTAAGAACAGATGTGTCACAGAAGCATATGGATGATAGGAAGATTAACACATTCTTCCAGATGTAAATTATAAAAATTAAACCCTGGAAGAACCATTTGTTGTCTATTTAATATCAGCAGAAGAGGTCAGATTAAGCAACAAGACAATAATTGTATCTATTGACAAATAAAGGGCTGTAGAAGTTCTAGTAATAAATGCCTGACCCAAAGCCCACAGAAGCTGATGTGGGTCTTTTCGCGGGTTTTGGATTATGTCCTTGTCAGGGTTTCCTCCCCACTCTGAACTCTAGGGTACAGACATGGGGACCCGCATGAAAGACCCCCTAAACTTATTTCTACCATCTTAGGTTAAAAACTCCAAGGCACAAATTCTCCCTTGTACCTTGGATTAAGTAATGCTGCCACCACCAAGTGATTTAACAAAGAACCAGGGAAAAGGACAACTTGGAGTTTCTCTTCCCCCACAATATTCCCCCAAGCCCTTACACCCCCTTTCCTGGGGAGGCTTGAGAATAATATCTTAACCAATTGGTTACAAAATTATCAAAGATCCAAATCCCTGGATCTTAGAACAATGGAAAAAAATCAGTCAGGTTCTTAAAAGAAGGATTTTATTAAAAAAAGAAGAAAGGTAAAAATCGTCTCTGTAAAATCAGGATGGAAAATACTTTACAGGGTACTCAGATTCAAAACACAGAGGATTCCCCTCTGGGCAAAACCTTAAAGTTACAGAAAACAGGAATAAACCTTCCTCTTAGCACAGGGAAAATTCAGAAACAAAACAAAAGAACCTAATCTGCCTTGCCTGGTTTACCTATACTTGTTGCAATATTGGAGACTTGGATTAGGATGGGTTGGAGAAGATGGATTTCTGTCTGGCCCCTCTCAGTCCCAAGAGAGAACACACATGCAAACAAAGAGCACAAACAAAACCTCTCCCCACCCCAAGATTTGAAAGTATCTTCTTTCCCCATTCGTCCTGTTGGTCAGGTGCCAACCAGGCTATTTGAGCTTCTTAACCCCTTACAGGTAAGGAGGAATTCTAGGCTACCCTTAGCTGTATGTTTATGACAGTCCTCTACCAGGAGGCAATGAGGATTTTCAGGTGGAAAAGAAACCACACAAACTCCCTGCCAGCAATTTATGTTCTGGAAACCGCAAATATCTAGGTAGAATGGTAAATTTGAAAAGAATTTCACTTGGAAAAAAGGGAATTAAATTGCAGGGTAGATTTTTATTGAAATCTGCTATACACCAATCCTTTTTATGTCACCCCATATTTCTGTGACCATGCTCAGATTGAGTGAGGAGATTAAGAAAATGCTAATTGCTGTTGTTTAGTGGAAAGTATTCCAGAAGATAAAGTCTGAGGTCACATATTCTTTCCAGAAAGAGGCATATTTCACTGAGTATTTCCTGGGGACTAAGATCTTTGAAACAACAAAACATACGCAAGAATGTGTAGGCAGAGATGTGGAGGGGCCTATGGATGAGCACTGACTGTAATCAGAAGAGGTGCAGAATAGCAAACTAATCCCCAAAGCACCCCACAGCTGAAAGATAGGGATATCCAGGCTCTGAGCACAGGTATGAGAATCAGAATTGTTGTGTTCATTCCTGTTTCTGATACAGATTCCTTCAGCAGTCACAAACAAATCACTCAAATCAACATTTTCAAACTTTGGTGCCTAAGGTTAGGCACCTAAATCCATACTTGGGTGCCTAAATAAAAGTGGGCTGATTTTTCAGAGTCACTGAACACCTGTAACTCCCAGTGGTTTCACTGAAAGCTGCAAGAGCTCAGCACCTCTGAAAACTCGGCCCACTTTTATTTACGTGCCTCAATAAAGTGTTGCCCCTTTTTGATCTGAGTGGATAGTCAAAGTTTGGGACCCTGGGGACATTCCTGTTGGAAGTAAAAATTGATGGAGTCTGGTATTATCTTCGATGCAGTCTTGTTTATTTATAAGGAATGTACCAAATCTAGCTTTTCTAACACCAGAAGAACCAAGAGCAAAAGGAGCAGTTTTGTAGCTTACAGCCCCAAGCCTCTTTAGTCAACGTCAAACCCAAAAGCTCTCTCTAAGCCCTGGTCTACACTACTGAATTACTTCAATATAACTACATCGCTCAGGGGTGTGAATAATCCACACCCTGATCCACTTAGTTATACTGATCTAAGCGCCAGCGTAGACAGAACTATGTCAGCGGGACTGCTTCTCGCCAGCATAGCTACTGCCTCTCACGGAGGTGGATTAACTAAATTGACAGAAGAAGGACTGTCCTATCATAGAATAATAGAATATCAGCATTGGAAGGGATCCCATCTAGTCCAACCCTCTGCTCAAAGCAGGACCAATCCCCAACTAAATCATCCCAGCCAGGGCTTTGTCAAACCTAACCTTAAAAACCTCTAAGGAAGGAGATTCCACCACCTCCCTAGGTAACCCATTCCAGTGCTTCACCACCCTGCTAGTGAAAAAGTTTTTCCTAATATCCAACCTAAACCTCCCCCACTGCAACTTGAGACCATTACTCCTTGTTCTGTCATCGGCTACCACTGAGAACAGCCTAGCTCCATCCTCTTTGGAGCCCCCTTTAATGTAGTTGAAGGCTGCTATCAAATCCCCCGTCATTCTTCTCTTCTGCAGACTAAATAATCCCAGTTCCCTCAGCCTCTCCTCATAAATCATGTGTTCCAGCCCCCTAATCATTTTTGTTGCCCTCCTCTGGACTCTTTCCAATTTTTCCACATCCTTCTTCTAGTGTGGGGCCCAAAACTGGACACAGTACTCCAGATGAGGCCTCACCGATGCCAAATAGAGGGGAATGATCACGTCCCTCAATCTGCTGGCAATGCTCCTACTAATAGATCCCAAAATTCTGTTAGCCTTCTTGGCAACAAGGGCACACTGTTGACTCATATCCAGCTTCTCGTCCACCAAAACCCCAAGGTCCTTTTTTGAAGAACTGCTGCCTAGCCACTCAGTCCCTAATCTGTAGCAATGCATGGGATTCTTCTGTCCTAAGTGCAGGACTCTGCACTTGTCCTTGTTGAACCTCATCATATTTCTTTTGGCCCAATCCTCTAATTTGTCTAGGTCCCTCTGTATCTTATCTCTACCCTCCAGTGTATCTATCACTCCTCCCAGTTTAGTGTCATCTGCAAACTTGCTGAGGGTGCAATCCACGCCATCCTCCAGATCATTAATGAAGATATTGAACAAAACTGGCCCCAGGACTGACCCTTGGGGCACTCCACTTGATACCGGCTGCCAACTAGACATGGAGCCATTGATCACTACCCGTTGAGCCCGATGATCTAGCCAGCTTTCTATCCACCTTATAGTCCATTCATCCAGCCCATATTTCTTTAACTTGCTGGCAAGAATACTGTGGGAGACCGTATCAGTTTAGAGCAGCTGCGTTGATGCAGTGTTTTAAGTGTAGCCCTGCCCTAGTTTTCCAATTCTTTCTGACTGCCTCTCTCTCAAAAAAGAACTATATAAGAAAGTTCAAAAAAGCCCTAGATAAGTTCATGGGGGATAGGCTCATCAATGGCTATTAGCCAGGATGGACAGGGATGGTGTCCCTAGCCTCTGTTTGCCAGAAGCTGGGAATGTGCGACAAGGGATGGATCACTTGATGATTACCTGTTCTGTTCATTCCCTCTGGGGCACCTGGCATTGGCCACTGTCAGAAGACAGGATACTGGGCTAGATGGACCTTTGGTCTGACCCCGTATGGCCATTCTTATGTTCTCTGTTTTCTCAGTTTCTGTGTGATCTGCCTCTCCTTCCCCACAACAAACCTGGTCACAATGCCCCTGCCCACATGGTGTTGGCTTCTAGGCAGACTCTATTAAGCCTTATTTTTGTTATGTCCCTTTAAGTAGCTCTCACAACTATCTTAAGTGAAGGGTGTTTACACATCAATTTGAATGAGGTTTTAACTCCACCCATAACAAGGTTTCACCCAGCTCATAACAATAGATTTAAGTGCCTATGATAGCAGTCAGCTCTGTGTTCTTGGGGAACCAGGTGCAGTATCCAGCCTGACTCATGAAGGACACCCCTCCCCCCAGCGTCTGCTTGAACCAAAACTGATCAAAAGAAAGACTTAGAAAAAGCAATGAAAATGCGGTGGGAGATACACCTAAACCCCTCCTGACAAGGGTGACAGAATTAAGGCAACTCCCCTAGCCGCATCTGCATCGAAGATAGGACAGGAAGGCATCTCTATTTGCATACGGAATGGAGAACAGAGATTCCAAGGCAAGAACCGCACTGAACTCTGGGGCCAGAAAAGCAGGGAAGCACTGCATGATGGGGGATCTCTGCTCCAGATGTTAATGAACCTACTCCTGCACACACCCAGCTCAGCAGTTATCAGACCAATTCTAGTAATGAATCCTTGATTAATATCCAAAATACTGAAGCTGCTTAATTGCATTGTGAGCCCCCCTTGAAGGAACACTGCCCATAGCCAAGAATAATCAGTTCCTATTGTCTAGCCTAAAGAAAACCATTGAGTCATCAGTTTACCCATAAACAAGTCTAGTGTTCTCCCTTGAACCATTGTTGTTTTCCTACAAAAACCCCTACCCATGCTTAAGTAAGTGTTCTGATGCCTGGATCTAAACTCTGCATCAGGTCCACTGGGACTTCATCTTCTCCTGACTGACCATGCTGGGGGCTCTCCCTGTCTCCAGCACTCAGGACCCTGAGCTACCACCATCCCCTGGGAACCCCGACCAGTTCAAGCTTCATGGAGTGGTGAGACCCCAAGCTCTCTCTCTCTCTCTCTCTTTTCTTTTCTACCTCAGGTATAACTTTTTAACCCTGACTTGT
Source organism: Macrochelys suwanniensis (assembly GCA_033296515.1). NCBI lineage: Eukaryota > Metazoa > Chordata > Testudines > Chelydridae > Macrochelys > Macrochelys suwanniensis. Next base: position 236,312,133 of record CM065776.1, on the reverse strand, counting down.
TTGATCAGGTATAGTTTTCTATATCTGACTATAGTAATCTTTAAGAATGTAACTGTTATGTCTGTTTAGGCTCTCCTTGTGTGGTTATCACTATTATTCAATAAATAACTTTTATGATTAAGATGGTTGCTTCCCGCCCTCTCTTTCTGAACTTTACACTTTTGTGTTTTTGGCTTCCCCATTTACTCTGCAGCAACGCTCCTCTTACCTAAGCTAAAGATCCCTGTAATGCCCAAAAATACTGTGGGGTTTGCTCATCAAGTGGGTTACTACCAGAACAATTGTAACGTGAAAGTGGGAATAGGGACGTGCTGAACCTATGACATACGAGGGTGGCAGCTTGGAAGTGCTGCTCGACCCAATCCGCTGAGTCCAGGGGCATATAAGGGTGGCAGCCTAGAAGTGCTGTTTGACCCAGCCTGCTCAGGCTTACTCAGTTCCGGTGCGGTACCTGTGGCATATAAGGGTGGCAGCTTGGAAATCCTGCTTGACCCAGCCCACTGAGTCCAGGGACGTATAAGGGGTCAGCTTGAGAGTGCTGATTGACCCAGTCCACTCAGACTTGCTCTATTTGTGTGTGTGTGTGCGTGCTCTCATCTGATTCTGGGGCTGGAGGAACCCAGCCCTGGGGAACCTAGGTCCTGCAGGATAGCTCCATTGGGAGGGGACTTGCAGAAGGGAGAAGTAAAGCTCCATATGAAAAACACAAGTGACACAAGCAGTCCATTGATAGAATTACAGAACCCCCCCACCCCAGAAGAGTAACCCTAATAAAGGAGTGTACCCCAAAGTAATGGGCAAATCTGGTAACACCTAGTTTTAGGGCTTGTCTATACTACAGGTTATATCGGCATAACTTATGTGCTCAGGGGTGTGAATAAACCATCCCGTTGAGTGACATAAATTACACCAACCTATGTGCCAATGCGAACAGCGCTATGTCAGCAGGAGAGCTTCTCCTGCGGACATAGCTACCGCCTCTTGCGGAGATTGTTTTATTATGCCAACGGGAGAGCTCTCCCCCATCAATATAGAACCTCTGCACCAGATGTGCTGCAGTGGCACAGCTGCACTGGGGGCAGGGCAGCTGTGCCTCTGTAGCACGTCTAGTGTAGACTAGCCCTTAGTCTGAAATGTTTGACCTTAATCACGTTGGTTGTACCTCCATCACATTGTCTCAAGAATGGGGATAATAATACTTACCTCTTTCCCTCACAGGAGGTTTATAAGGATTAATTAGATAATGTTTGTACAGCTCATTTGAGATGTAATATTTAGTACGTACCTAGTGCTTTATTGAACTAAGTAATTAGTGGTGGTGTGGACTGTAAAAGCCTTCATAAAGTTGAACACACTGTTGTCACCTAAGTAATGAGGGTGATGATGGAATGACATTTTACCATTATTATTAACTGGAGGATTTGACGTTTATGCACATTCTGAAACACTACACTTTTCCTGTGTTGTTTTCTTAAACAATCAAAAATAACTAAGGGAAAGAAGATGCCGTCTTTAGCCACTAACAGAATTCATAGGCAGAGGCTGTTTAATCTCTGTTTTACAGCCTTCCATGTCTGACTGAGGAGCAAGTGTATCCAAGATACAGATTTGACAAAAAGAATAACTTCTCTCTGTGATGGCTTGAAAGGGGATTTGGAGAGTGATTCTGACAAAAAGTCATGCTTTACTTGTGACTGTGACAGTAACATCTGCTTTAGGGTTGTTGTTTATTTTTAAGCAACTGGGTCTTTCAAACCACAAATGGGGAATAGTGTTGGCATTAATCAACCCACTGCTTCGCAATGCCCAGATAAATTTATGGATGTGCTTCCCAGGGGAACTAATCCATGTATTATGGTACTTTTCCTCCAAGATCCACAGCATCAGCAGCAAGTAATGCATGATGTCCTTGAAATTGCTAGGTTTCCATCAGTGATAGGAGCAATAGACTGCACACATATAGCAATTAGAGCACCACTAGAAAATGAGATTAGTTATAGAAGAGAAAATCTGCTCATCCTCTTGAAATGCAGGCAGCGTATACTGCCAAATATAAAATAACTGATGTTGTTGCCAAGTTACCAGGATCATGTCATGATTCATACAACAGACAGGAAAATTAGTAAATGCTCTTGAAACTGAAAATATTTTAAAGGACTATTTTATCTATATTTTAATAATAAAACAAATATGATGCATTTGTTATTTTCCCCAAAATGATTTTAAGAGTGTAGTTCCAGAGCATCAGAATCATGCAACATTACATTATAATGAAGCACATATAGTAAATTCACCAGAGCTGTAAATAAATGAAATTCCAAAATGAGACTCAGATGTCTGGATAAATCTCGTAGAATTTTTTATCTTAATGTAGCCTCCCCTAAAGATTTATAAGATATTTGCATGCACCTCATATACACAGCATCACAGGTAGAAGTGAACTTTGTCTCATGAAGGCGGGGGAGGAGGGTGAAATTACTTTATCAAATGGGAATATTTTAATTATCTAAATCAGATGACTTGAAAAGCCCATAATCCAGCTATATTATTATTAATTATTGTTATTACAAGTACAAAATCACAGAAATGGTTTATTGCAGTAAAACATTTGATCCACCTTCAAATGCTTTTTTTTTTTCATATTTATTGCAAGACAAAGTTTAGTAAACACCTTATGCCGAATTTTCAAAAGACACAGTTGGTGGTTACGCTTCTAACTCACACTGACATTTGATAGACAAGGTCTTCAAGTTTGAGGCCCCAGACCTGAAGAAGAGCTCTGTGTAAGCTCAAAAGTGTCTCTCTCTCATCCATAGAAGTTGGTCCAATAAAAGATATTACCTCACCCACCTTGCCTCTAATAACCTGGGACCAACATGGCTACAACAACACTGCATATTGATGTTTGATGGTAATTAGGTGTCCAACGACCATTTCTACCTTTGAAAATTTCGCCCTTATCAGTAATATATGTAATATATACAGGGTCCATATTTTTAAAAGTTTAGTTATTTTGAGTGCACAACTTGAGACACTTAAAAAGGACCTAATTTTCAGAGGGCAGGTGCTCAGTACTTTTTGAAAATCAGGGATCTTTAAGAAAGTGGTTATCAACCAGGGGTACGCACACTCCTGGGTGTACCACAGATCTTCCAGGGGGTATATCTACTCATCTAGATATTTGCCTAGTTTTACAACAGGCAACATAAAAAGCACTAGCGAAGTCAGTACAAACTAAAATTTAATACAGACTACAACTCGTTTATACTGCTCTATATACTATTCACTGAAATATAAGTACAATATTTATATTCCAAATGATTAATATTATAATTATATGATAAAAATATGAAAGTAATAAATTTTTCAGTAATAATGTTCTGTGACACTTTTGTATTTTTATGTTTGATTTTGTAAGCAAGTAGTTTTTAAGTGAGGTGAAACTGGGGGTACACAAGACAAATCAGACTCCTGAAAGGGGTACAGTAGTCTGAAAAGGTTGAGAGCTCCCCAAATCTCTAGTCACTTTTAAAAATTTAGAATATATATATTTACTGTTACATATTCTAATATTCTATGTATGTAAATACAGAAATAGAACCACAGGTTAAACAAGATTCAAAGATATTATAAATAAATTAACCCCTTTCCTCCCAAAACATTAGAACTAGGGATGTCAAGCAATTAAAAAAATTAATCGCGATTAATCGTGCTGTTAAACAATAATAGAATACCATTTATTTAAATATTTGTTTATGTTTTCTATTTTCAAATATATTGATTTCAATTACACCACAGAATACAAAGTGTACACTGCTCACTTTCTACTTATTTTTCATTACAATATTTGCACTGTAAAAAAACAAAAGAAATAGTATTTTTCAATTCACCTGATAGAAGTATTGTAGTGCAATCTCTTTATCATGAAAGTTGAACTTACCAATGTAGAATTATGTACAAAAAATAACTGCATTCAAAAATAAAACAATATAAAACTTTATAGCCTAGAAGTCCACTCAGTCCTACATCAGCCAATCGCTCAAACAAATTTGGTTACAATTTGCAGGAGATAATGCTGACTGCTTCTTGTTTACAATGTCACCTGAAAGTGAGAACAGGCATTCACATGGCTCTGTTGTAGCCAGTCTCGCAAGTTATTTATGTGCCAGATGCGCTAAAGATTCATATGTCCCTTCATGATTCAACCACCATTCCAGAGGACATGCATCCATGCCGATGACGGGTTCTGCTCAATAATGATTCAAAGCAGAGTGGACCAACACATGTTCATTTTCATCATCTGAGTCAGATGCCACCAGCATAAGGTTGATTTTCTTTTTTGGTGGTTCGGATTCTGTAGTTTCCGCATCTGAGTGTTGCTCTTTTAAGACTTCTGAAAGCATGCTCCACACCTCGTCCCTCTCAGATTTTGGATGGCACTTTGGATTCTTAAACCTTGGGTCAAGTGCTGTAGCTATTTTTAGAAATCGCACATTGGTACCTTTGTGTTTTGTCAAATATGCTGTGAAAAATTGTTCTTAAAACAAACATGTGCTGGGTCATCATCCAAGACGCTATAAAATGAAATAAATGGCAGAATGCAGGTAAAACAGAACAGGAGACATACAATTCTCCCCCAAGGAGTTCAGTTATAAATTTAATTAACACATTTTTTTAACAAGTATCATCAGCATGCAAGCATGTCCTCTGGAATGGTGGCCGACCATGAAGGGGCATACAAATGTTTAGCATATCTGGCACGTAAATACCTTGCAACGCCGGCTACAAAAGTGCCATGTGAATGCCTGTTCTCACTTTCAGGTGACATTGTAAATAAGAAGTAGGCAGCAGTATCTCCCGTAAATGTAACCAAACTTGTTTGTTTTAGCGATTGGCTGAACAAGAGGTAGGACTGAGTGGACTTGTAGGCTCTAAAGTTTTACATTGTTTTGCTGTTGAGTGCAGTTCTGTAACAAAAAAAAAATCTACATTTGTAAGTTACACTTTCACAATAAAGAGATTGCACTACAGTACTTGTATGAGGTGAATTGAAAAATACTATTTATTTGGTTTATCATTTTTACAGTGCAAATATTTGTAATAAAAATAATAAGATAAATTGAGCATTGTACACTTTGTATTCTGTGTTGTAATAGAAATAAATATATTTGAGAATGTAGAAAAATATCCAGAAATATTAATAAATTTCAGTTGGTATTCTATTGTTTAACAGCGCAATTAATTTTTTTGAGTTAATCGCATGAGTTAACTGTGATTAATCGACAGCCCTAATTAGAACATAAAATATTTAATTCTAAGGAATATCTTTGGATACTAATGTTCGTCAGCACACAGAGATTAAATACATTCAGTGACTCTTGAGAAGTCTTCAGCAGGGTTCAAAAGATTTTTGAGTGGAATTTTCAAAGGGGTCTAAAGTAGTTAGCTTCTCAACTCCTACTGATTGTCAGTAGGAAGCACATGACTAACGCCCTGTATTCTATACTGAATTCCAGTCACTGCATGTTTGGTGGAATAATGTAGCTCAAAGATATTAAAGAGACATTTTGAAAGGGTTCTCAACCTAGCTGCATTTTGGGCACACCATCACTTGTATGCTCTCACTTGTGTAGGCGAATGTTAGAGATTTCATGCACATGTCTCTGATTTACCCTGGATTTAAAAATACCTATTCTGTCATTTGACTGCAGACATGCCGGGGCAGAGACAGGTGCATCGTGCAGGTGAATGCCTGGCTGAAAAGATGGTGTCTCCAGGAGGGCTTTGGCTTCCTTGACCACGGGATGCTAATCCAGGAAGAACTGCTAGGCAGAGATGGCGTTCACCTTTCGAGGAGGGGAAAGACCCTATTTGGATACAGACTGGCTAACCTAGTGAGGAGGGCTTTAAACTAGGTTCGACGGGGACAGGTGAGCAAAGCCCACAGGTAAGTGGAGAACATGGGGACCTGGGAGATGGGTCGGAAATAGGAGGGGGCGTGGGCTCTAATGACAAAGAGATAGGAGGGTCAGGGCAAAACTGGGAGGCAAGATCAAATCAGTATCTTAGATGCCTGTATACAAATGCGAGAAGTATGGGTAATAAGCAGGAAGAACTGGAAGTGCTAATAAATAAATTCAACTATGACATTGTTGGCATCACCAAAACTTGGTGGGATAATACACATGATTGGAATGTTGGTATGGATGGGTACAGCTTGCTCAGGAAGGACAGACAGGGGAAAAAGGGAGGAGGTGTTGCCTTATATATTAAGAATGTACACACTTGGACTGAGGTGGAGATGGACATAGGGGACGGAAGTGTTGAGAGTCTCTGGGTTAGGCTAAAAGGGGTAAAAAACAAGGGTGATGTCATGCTAGGAGTCTACTACAGGCCACCTAACCAGGTGGAAGAGGTGGATGAGGGTTTTTTTAAACAACTAACAAAATCATCCAAAGCCCAAGATTTGGTGGTGATGGGGGACTTCAACTATCCAGATATATGTTGGGAAAATAACACGGCGGGGCACAGACTATCCACTAAGTTCTTGGACTGCATTGCAGACAACTTTTTATTTCAGAAGGTTGAGAAAGCTACTAGGGGGGAAGCTGTTCTAGATTTGATTTTAACAAATAGGGAGGAACTCGTTGAGAACTTGAAAGTAGGAGGCAGCTTGGGCGAAAGTGATCATGAAATCCTAGAGTTCACAATTCTAAGGAAGGGTAGAAGGGAGTACAGCAAAATAGAGACAATGGATTTCAGGAAAGCGGATTTTGGTAAGCTCAGAGAGCTGATAGGTAAGGTCCCATGGGAATCAAGACTGAGGGGAAAAACAACTGAGGAGAGCTGGCAGTAGTTCAAAGGGACACTATTAAGGGCCCAAAAGCAAACTATTCCGCTGGGTAGGAAAGATAGAAAATGTGGCAAAAGACCACCTTGGCTTAACCACGAGATCTTGCAAGATCTAAAAAATAAAAAGGAGTCATATAAAAAATGGAAACTAGGACAAATTACAAAGGATGAATATAGGCAAACAACACGGGAATGCAGGGGCAAGATTAGAAAGGCAAAGGCACAAAATGAGCTCAAACTAGCTGCAGGAATAAAGGGAAACAAGAAAACTTTTTATCAATACATTAGAAGCAAGAGGAAGACCAAGGACAGGGTAGGCCCACTACTCAGTGAGGAGGGAGAAACAGTAACAGGAAACTTGGAAATGGCAGAGATGCTTAATGACTTCTTTGTTTCGGTCTTCACCGAGAAGTCTGAGGGAATGCCTAACATAGTGAATGCAAATGGGAAGGGGGAAGGTTTAGAAGATAAAATCAAAAAAGAACAAGTTAAAAATCACTTAGATAAGTTAGATGCTTGCAAGTCACCAGGACCTGATGAAATGCATCCTAGAATACTCAAGGAGCTAATAGAGGAGGTATCTGAGCCTCTAGCTATTATCTTTGGCAAATCATGGGAGACAGGAGAGATTCCAGAAGACCGGAAAAGGGCAAATATAGTGCCCATCTATAAAAAGGGAAATAAAAACAACCCAGGAAACTACAGACCAGTTAGTTTAACTTCTGTGCCAGGGAAAATAATGGAGCAAGTAATTAAGGAAATCTGCAAACACTTGGAAGGTGGTAAGGTGATAGGGAATAACCAGCATGGATTTGTAAAGAACAAATCATGTCAAACCAATCTGATAGCTTTCTTTGATAGGATAACGAGTCTTGTGGATAAGGGAGAAGCGGTGGATGTGGTATACCTAGACTTTAGTAAGGCATTTGATACGGTCTCGCATGCTATTCTTATCAATAAACTAGGGAAATACAACTTAGATGGGGCTACTATAAGGTGGGTGCGCAACTGGCTGGATAACCGTACTCAGAGAGTAGTTATAAATGGTTCCCAATCCTGCTGGAAAGGTATAACGAGTGGGGTTCCGCAAGGGTCTGTTTTGGGACCGGCTCTGTTCAATATCTGCATCAACGACTTGGATATTGGCATAGAAAGTACGCTTAAGTTTGCAGATGATACCAAACTGGGAGGGATTGCAACTGCTTTGGAGGATAGGGTCATAATTCAAAATGATCTGGACAAATTGGAGAAATGGTCAGAGGTAAACAGGATGAAGTTTAATAAGGACAAATGCAAAGTGCTCCACTTAGGTAGGAACAATCCGTTTCACACATACAGAATGGGAGGAGACTGTCTAGGAAGGAGTACGGCAGAAAGGGATCTAGAGGTTATAGTGGACCACAAGCTAAATATGAGTCAACAGTGTGATGCTGTTGCAAAAAAAGCAAACATGATTCTGGGCTGCATTAACAGGTGTGTGGTGAGCAAGACACGAGAAGTCATTCTTCCACTCTACTCTGCGCTGGTTAGGCCTCAACTGGAGTATTGTGTCCAGTTCTGGGCACCGCATTTCAAGAAAGATGTGGAGAAATTGGAGAGGGTCCAGAGAAGAGCAACAAGAATGATTAAGGGTCTAGAGAACATGACCTATGAAGGAAGGCTGAAGGAATTGGGTTTGTTTAGTTTGGAAAAGAGAAGACTGAGAGGGGACATGATAGCAGTCTTCAGGTATCTAAAAGGGTGTCATAAGGAGGAGGGAGAAAACTTGTTCATCTTAGCACCTGAGGATAGAACAAGATGCAATGGGCTTAAACTGCAGCAAGGGAGGTTTAGGTTGGACATTAGGAAAAAGTTCCTAACTGTCAGGGTGGTTAAACACTGGAATAAACTGCCCAGGGCGGTTGTGGAATCTCCATCTCTGGAGATATTTAAGAGTAGGTTAGATAAATGTCTATCAGGGATGGTCTAGACAGTAATTGGTCCTGCCATGAGGGCAGGGGGCTGGACTCGATGACCTCTCGAGGTCCCTTCCAGCCCTAGAATCTATGAATCTATGAATGAATCTATGAATCTATGTTAGTGTGTACAAACGCGCATGATCAGAGTGTCCATGTTTTGAAAATTTGGCTCTTCAGCATTCGTAATAAAATGGGATAGTCTGAAAATTACTCTTATTCCATTAAAAAACAAAACAGAAACAACCCCTCCTCCCTACATTCTGGGAACATTTAATATGTATAACTCTAAAATGGATAGTACCTTTCTCTGTGAGTCATAAGTGCTGAAACTAGGAGTGCTGTTGGAATGGCTTGAAATAGTTTCCATCATACACAGGGTTTACAGTTTGGTTCAATGGCTCTCACCGCCCCCATTATACAAATTGTTCCAGAACCCCTGCTGTGAGTAGCTCCATGTAAGGGCTTAGCTATACAAGTCCTTTAGTTCGTGGCAAACTGGGGTGTAAATCTACCCCCATACCAGCCTGCCATGCATAAGTGTCTGTGTGGATCCTGCTGCCATGCACTAAAAATTCCCTAGTGCACTTTGATCTATTCTGCTTTGAAACAGGAGTAGATTAAAATGCATTAGGGAACTTTTAGTGCATAGAAGTAGGGTCCAGACCAGGGGTCGGCAACTTTCGGTATGCGGCTCATCAGGGTAATTTGCTGGCAGGCTGTGAGACATTTTTTTAAATGATGACCATCCGCAGGTATGGCTGCCCGCAGCTCCCTGTGCCTGCAGTTCACCGTTCCCAACCAATGGGAGCCGCGAGAAGCGGCGGGCTGGTGCTGGCCGCCACTTCCTGCAGCTCCTATTGGCCAGGAATGGCGAACCGTGGTCCCTGGGAACTGCGGGGGGGGGCGTGCTGTGGACGATCAAAGAAAACAAATGTCTCACGGCCTGCCAGCGGATTACCCTGATGGGCCGTGTGCCGAAGGTTGCCGACCGCTGGTCCAGATAGACGCTTAATGTGTGGCAGACTAGTGCAGGATAGATTTAGACCCCAGCTTCCTGCAAACTGAGTTTCATGTAGATCAGGGGTAGGCAACCTATGGCACAGGTGCCAAAGGTGGCACGCAAGCTGATTTTCAGTGGCACTCACAATACCTGGGTCTGAGGGGCTTTCTATTTAATTTAATTTTAAGTGAAGCTTCTTAAACATTTTAAAAACCTTATTTACTTTACATACAACAATAGTTTAGTTATATATTAAAGACTTCTAAAAAGAGACCTTCTAAAAACATTAAAATGTATCACTGGCACACGAAACCTTAAATTAGAGTGAATAAATGAAGACTCGGCACACCACTTCTGAAAGGTTGCTGACCCCTGATATAGATAATCCCAAAGTCAATAGGAACCAGCCATAGGGGAAGATGCTAGTCAAGATGTGTAAGGGTACCTAAATCTGTCCCTCAGAGCATCTTGCAGTGCTGTGCATGGCAAAAACGGAGAGAATAATGTCACTTAATTGAAAAGCACAGATTAAATTCCATTTTGTAAACTCTAGAATAAGTTCAACATAGAAAAATAGTGAGAATGCTCTGGCACTTATTGACCATTTATCTTTTCAGATAAATTAGCTTTGCATTCACTACCACATCCCCTTAATTGCACCTAAACTGTAGTATAGTCTTCCTAAATTAGCTGAGTTAGCAGCTACCCCAATCCTCTCAAAGCACCTCTACTGCTGGTGGAAAAGAAATTGCATAGAAACTGCCTGGCATGTAACTGCTGACTAAAGCGCAGAATCTCAAACGTGAGTTAGGTGCCTAAATACCCTTTGAGAATCTGGGCCTAGATTAAAATGCATCCCTTGGATAGAAGAAAACATAAAAAGTCTGATTCTCAAAGAAATCTGTGATGTCAATGGGACACCACACACCTGGAAGAGACTATCTACTCAGATCCCATTTCAGGATCAGGGCCCTAGTAAATACAGTTATTCTGAATTGTTATGACAATTAAGATAGCACAACTATATATAAATATATTTTTCACTGCACAGCCAGGTAAGCTACAAACCTATGTACAGCATAGCCTTCCTTTCATGTGTAGTTTGCAGGTTTAAATCCAGATTGAAATCCCATTGAATTCACTAGGAGTCTTTCCACGGACTTCAGAGGGCTCTGGATCAAGCTCTTGGTGAGAAAGCTTCAAGCAAAATTTACTATAGATTGCAGAGTGTGATTTTTCATAATATGATCAAATCAAAAGTGATTTTCACTGACACAATTGAAGGCACTTCCACTAAATGGAGCTATTTCCTTTCCAAATATTAACTTTCTACTCCCAACTGTTTTAGAACTAGAGCTGTTCAAAAGAGTCAGAGGATTTTTTTTCTTTTATTTTAATGGGGAAAAATGTATTTCTCTTTCCACACTACTAATTCTCAAGAACAGTTGAATTGATTTTCCTCCATCTTCCTCAGTGTGAAATTTTTTTTTTGGAAGAGACCAAGCTCTAAAGATTTTATCCTGAGAGAAGTGAAAAACTTTTCAAAAGTTAGAAGCAACTGAAAACAGGACAAAAGATGAAAATGCTTGTATGACCCATATGCAGTGGTGGCTCTATGAATTTTACTGCCCCAAGCACCGTACTCAGGCGGCTTTCGGCGGCACGCCTGCGGGCGGTCCCAGCTCCCGCGGATTCGGCGACGTTTCTGCAGGAGGTCTGCCAGTCGCGCGCTGTCAGCAGCCCCACTCTGCTCTAACCAAATCTGGCAACGTCTGAGAAAGCAGATCAATAACCTTAGGCATTATTGTATTTGGGAATGTAAGATGGATATCCTTGTTGAATTTATGTTTATTTCAGTATTGTGCCATTTTGTAAAAGCTTTCAGTAGAATGGAATTGATCCCCAACTATTCACAATAATTGAATATTTTCATAGTCTGTCTATTTTTTTCAAGATCTGTATTTCCTGGTAATGAAAAGGCAGTTTGGCCAACCAAAACAGCAGCAACATTTTCATGCTGCCTAAGTACTTGTGCAATGTATTTGAGTCAGAAACAAATAGAATTTGGAATTTATTTGGATTCACCTTTTTCCTTCAGAGGGAGTTCTGAGGGCACAACAATTACAAAACCAAGCCTGGGTGTTTATAGCAAATGACGTTATGATACCTTGAGTATCAAACACTCCTATTATGGTGTTCTGTGAGCTGATAGAGAGGGAATAATCTGAAATACTGAAAAGAAAAAGAAATATGGGCACGGATACAAATTTAGTTTGATCTTATTGGAACATTCTTCACTTCTTATCCTGAACTGCAGCATGCTATTAGATAGCTATTGCATTCTACCCCAGAACTTGATGTATTTCAGAGGTGGAGGAAAGTTAACACTGGTAGAAAATTTTGTCAAAACTTTTTTTTTTTAAATGGAAAATTGGGTATTTAATAAAATGGAAACTTTCATGGAAATTGTGTACTTTCCTTGGAAATTTTTCATTTATCAAAAAATTTAAAATCCCCAAATTGAAACAATTTCAGTGAAAAAAAACAACCAAAAAAGGGATTTTACATTTTTTTTTGGTGAAAAGTCAAAAATTTTCACTGTCACTTTCCCCTGTCCCAAAATCAGCTATAAAGTGATTGTTGAATATATACTGTATGGACATGATGCTCCCCTTAATCTGAAAAGCCATTGGCTGGGCTTTAGTGAAATTGCTTCTGATTGACACTGGCATATATATATATATACACACACATACAATATAAGTGATAGATATTGTTCAATAGAAGTGCCAACCTCATTCCAGTCTAGTGACAGCATGCCAGAAGTAGGCACTCTTACTTCAGCAGCACCTGTCATTATAAAACTATTGCTGCTTCCTGCCGTATCTTATTATTTTCTTGATGTCATTTGTAGTCAAAAGTCCATCCATCACTGTTTCTTTTGATGATTGCTAGAGTTCCTGCTCCAAGACCACACTGTCAGCTTGTCATCCTGAATGTGGAATAATATGTCACCGTTCACTGCGGTTGGGATTTCTAGAAGCTCAAGAGCTGTAGAGTCAATGCTGAAGTTGATAAGCATGCAGAGGAAACCAGCCCTTATCTCTCCCAGTTTCTATATATTTGATTGTCTATTTGGTCATTGTGTCTTCTATCCCCATTCCCCTGTTGCCAGCTTGATAGAATCTCTTATCGAGGGATCCGTTTTGCAAGAATTGAACATGATTATATTTACCGCTATTGTCTACAGTTAGCAGGAAAGCATCAACCTATTTGTATCCATTTTATTTTCTAAGTAAATACCAGCAAAATGGTGGTGTGAATACCCAACACAACTGAGTTTTCTTTAACTTGCATTTTAAACAATGTTTGCCTGAGTCCTTTTCTATTTTTTATCAGCATGTTTTGAAGGAGAGTTTTGTGTACACTTAAGTGGAAGCCAATATCAAACAAAAATATCCTTGTCAAATATATTAATCATTGTCAAATGCACTATTCACACAACGTCGTGATTGATGTATTACATTACAGCTACTTGGATCAGATATAGCACCTACCAGTGCAACAGGGAGTCAGATACATATCTGCCTGTGAACCTAGATGAGGCATAATGGATTCAGGGACTAGAGCTGATTTTAATTTGCAGTTATCAAATACATTTAGAAACAACATGCCACAATATCCCCTAGATAATCAGCATCCTCTCTCAGGTGCATTACTTAGGCCTTGGCTACACTCACGAGTTACAGCGCAATAAAACTGCCTGCAGCGCTGTAACTCAGTAACTGTCTACACTCGCAAGGCACGTGCAGCGCTGCATCTCCTCAGGTACAGCGCTGCATGTACTCCACCTCCCCGAGAGGAATAACATTTGTTGCGCTGCTGCTGGTGCGCTGCGGCTAAAGTGTGGCCAGCCAATGCGCTGTTATTGGCCTCCAGAAGTATTCGGAAGTATCCCACAATGCCTGTTCTAGCCACTCTGGTCATCAATTAGAACTCTACTGCCCTGGCCTCAGGTGACCAACCGCCACTCCGACCCTTTAAATTCCCTTGGAATTTTAAATATCCCCTTCCTGTTTGCTCAGCCAGGCGTGGAGTGCTCTCAGCGCATCTTTCCAGGTAACCATGCCTCCACGTGCCAGACGAGCCCCAGTATGGAGCAGTGGCGAGTTGCTGGACCTCATCGCTGTTTGGGGGGAGGAAGCTGTCCAGTCCCAGCTGCGATCCAGCTGGAGGAATTTCGATACTTTCGGCCAGATATCAAGGGCCATGATTGAAAGGGGCCATGACCGGGACGCAATGCAGTGCAGAATAAAAGTAAAGGAGCTGCGGAGTGCGTACCGCAAAGCCCGCGAGGCAAACAGCCGCTCGGGTGCTCCCCCCAAAATCTGCCGATTCTACAAAGAGCTGGATGCAATACTTGGGGGTGACCCCACTACTGTTCCGAGCACCACCGTGGACACGGGAGAGCGGGATGAGGAGGAGGAGGAGGAGGAGGAGGAGGAGGAGGAGGAGGAGGAGGGGGTTGAAGAAAACAGAAGGGAGGGTGCTGTGGCTGGGGGAGACACCCTTGACTCCCTGGGGGCATGCAGCCAGGAGCTCTTCTCGAGCCAGGAGGAAGGGAGCCAGTCGCAACGGCCGGTACGCGCTGGGAGAGAAAGAGAAGAACAGGTTCGCGGTAAGCAGCTTTTATTTTCGGGAAGGAGTTTTTTCAGTGTGGGGTCCTTGGGCGAGGAGGGTTTGGGCTGCATACATGCCTAGATGCGGAAGAGCGCATTGATGTGGTCTATCACATCGGAGAAATCGGCCACTGTAATCTCTTCAAAAGTCTCAGCCAGAACGTGGGCAATGCGCTTGCGCAGGTTTATTGGGAGAGCCGCCGTGGTCCTTGTCCCATTCAGGGTAACGTGTCCGTGCCACTGTGCCGCGAGGGGTGGAGGGACCATTGCTGCACACAGGCAAGCTGCATATGGGCCAGGGCGGAAGCCGCATTGCAGTAGAAGACCCTCCCTTGCTTCCTCGGACACCCTCAGCAGCGAGATATCTTCCAGGACGAACTCCCGTGGAAAATGTGGGGATAGTGTTCAGTGTAGGTTCCCCCTGCAGCTGTTGGCTCTCCCCAAGGCACAGAAACCCACCGGACAGTACATCCGTGAAACAATCAGTCCCCCTTTACCCTGTGCTTACTCACCATTTTGGGGCTCCCGTGGGTTCTGTGCGCTCTGTTTGGGACGGGAAAATTGTGCTGTTTTGGAGACTGTGTGCACCCTCCTTAAGTGTGGGGGAATCATTGCTCTGTCTGGCATAAAACAATGATGCCTCTGTTAAATGTTGCATTTTGCCTTCAAGATGCAACCTTGAGATCTCCGCCATCCTTCTTATCACCGGCTGAGAGACTCCAAAGGCTCAGGAAGAGGCCCAGAAGAATGAAAGAAGACATGCTGCAGGAAGTTATGAAACAGTCTCTTAAAGAGAATCAAAAGGCTCGGGAGTGGAGGAAGAGTGAAAGCAGGCTCCGCCAGGAAAACACAGCGCACCGGCAGCAAAGCATGCAGTTCCGGCACGAAAGC
The DNA here is from genome assembly GCA_033296515.1 of Macrochelys suwanniensis. Taxonomy (NCBI): domain Eukaryota; kingdom Metazoa; phylum Chordata; order Testudines; family Chelydridae; genus Macrochelys; species Macrochelys suwanniensis. The sequence goes on along the minus strand of CM065776.1, from coordinate 236,296,753 downwards.
ACAAAGGAACTGATTAGCATCTTGGCGCGCCAAGCAGACTATCCAGGCACTCGTCGCCATGCAGGCGGAGCAGTACCGCACCCGCACCCCCCGCAGCCAGTGTCCCAAAACACTTGTGCCCCCATGTCACCATCTGCCCACTTCACCCAACATCCAGGTTCTTATCGCCCACACCAGATGCCCCCAACACCTGTAGCTTCACCAGACAGCCCTGGAAACTATGACCCTTACCCACTGCACTCAACTCCCATCCCGAATTATAGACATTCTGAAGTGCAGCACTCACTGCACAGCACTCCAGACAGGAAGCCCGAGTATGAAAGCAGGACATACCATACCCTGTGCTTGAACCCTTCCCCACACCACACACCACCCCCTTGCCCTTTCTGTCTCACAAGCAGTTGTGTTTCTTTTTAATACATGTATTTTCTCTTTAATAAACGGATTCTTTGGATGTGAAAACAGTCTTTATTATTGCATAAGGAAAAAAGATACCTTAGCCCAGGAAAGAAACAGGCAACGCAAGTGAGCTGAGCAAACACAAATCAGCTTAGCAAAGACAGATAACTGATAACATTGGAACCACTTCACTTCAGGGTTGTGCAGGGCAGCACACATTACTGGTGGTTTTCAGCCTCAAATTTCTCCCTCAAGGCATCCCTGATCCTTGCAGCCCCACGCTGGGCCCCTGTAATAGCCCTGCTCTCTGGCTGTGCAAATTCAGCCTCCAGGTGTTGAACCTCTGAGGTCCACACCTGAGTGAACATTTCACCCTTCCCTTCACAAATATTATGGAGGATACAGCATGCGGATATAACCGCGGGGATGCTGTGTTCGGCCAAGTCCAGCTTCCCATATAGAGATCGCCAGCGGCTCTTCAAACGGCCAAAAGCACACTCCACAGTCATTCTGCACCAGCTCAGCCTGTAGTTGAACCTTTCCTTGCTGGTGTCAAAGCTCCCTGTGTAGGGTTTCATGAGCCACGGCATTAAAGGGTACGCGGGGTCTCCAAGGATCACAGTGGGCATTTCAATTTCCCCTACCGTGATCTTCCGGTCTGGGAAAAAAGTCCCGGACTGCATCTTCCGGAACAGGGCAGTGTTCCGAAAGATGCGTGCGTCATGCACCTTTCCGGGCCAGCCTGCGTTGATGTCAATGAAACGCCCACGGTGATCCACAAGCGCCTGGAGAACCACGGAGAAATACCTCTTCCGATTAATGTACTCGGATGCTAGGTGGGGTGGTGCCAGACTAGGAATATGCGTCCCATCTATCGCCCCTCCACAGTTAGGGAAACCCATTTGTTCAAAGCCAGCCACAATGTCCTGCACATTACCCGGAGTCACGGTTCTTCTGAGCAGGACGCGATTAATGGCCTTGCAAACTTGCATCAGCACGACTCCAACGGTCGACTTTCCCACTCCAAACTGGTTCGTTACCGATCGATAGCAGTCCGGAGTTGCGAGCTTCCAGATTGCAATAGCCACCCGCTTCTCCACCGTCAGGGCAGCTCTCAATCTCGTGTCCTTGCGCCGCAGGGCGGGGGTGAGCTCCTCACACAGTCCCATGAAAGTAGCTTTTCTCATCCGAAAGTTCTGCACCCACTGCTCGTCATCCCAGACTTGCATGACAATGTGATCCCACCACTCTGTGCTGGTTTCCCGAGCCCCAAAGCGGTGTTCCATGGTGCATAGCATGTCCGTAAATGCCACAAACAAGTTCGTGTCGTACGCGTTTTGCGTGACAATTTCATCGTCATTGTCGGACTCCTCGCTGTCACTGTGGATCTTAAGGAAGAGCTCGACTGCCAAACGTGACGTGCTGGCGAGACTCGTCAGTATTTTGCTCACCAGGTCGGGATCCATTTTCCCGCTGACCGAAACGGAGCACAGATCGCGCTACAAAGAAACCGTTGAAAGATGGCGCAAATTGTGGCCGGAAACACAAGGATTGCTGGGATGCGAAGCGATGCATCACGGGGCGTTGGGACAGGACCCAGAATGCAGCATACCCCACACCCCTTTGCCACAACCCACGGCGCCAGAATTGGAAGAGGTGTTCTGTGGGATACCTGCCCATAATGCACCTCTCCCAAAACCGCTGCAAGTGCCGCAAATGTAGCCACGTTAGTGCTCGTTACTGCGCTGGCGGCTGCCAGTGTGGACAGGCTGCAGCGCTTTCCCTACTCAGGTGTACGAAGACGGGTTTAACTCACAGCACTGTACATCTGCAAGTGTAGCCAAGGCCTTAGGGATAGACTCTATTTGGGCCTGAGTAGATGCATAAGGAATTTTCCTCCACTGTTTTGGCAGACTTGTTCAGTAGTCAGCTAAAATTCCAGGTATATGGCTCCCAGGGAAGGCAATAATGGTACACTTTGAGCACTGCCACTATAGCTAGTCTCCTCAAGAGGGGCAGGGTAAGAGCAGAGAGTCAGAGCTTCACCCATCCCTTCCACTCATACCAGTGGAGCTGAGCTGGTATGGGGGCTATAAGCTATATTGTGCAACATAGCAGTTCAATGCTTGCTAGGGTGACAGATAGCAAGTGTAAAAAAATTGGGACACTTTTTTTTGGGCGGGGGGAGGGGGGAATAATTGCCTATATAATACAAAGCCTCTAATATTGGGACCTTTGGTCACCCTAAGCCCAGGGCTCCCTAACACAGCTCGGCTGACTCAAGTCCCACTAACCCTGCGCTTAAACTGCAGTGCAGACTCACCCAAAGTGGCCACTGACTCTCCCACCACCTGGCTTTATAACCACCCCCACCCCCACTGTGGGACTCAGGAGATAGTTGGGGGGCACATGGAAAACTGCCCCACATCGAGGAACCACCCACCCCTGTTCTCTGCCGCAGACCCCTCGGTGCCCTCCCCGCCTCCACTGCAGGCTGCAATCCCTGGCCAAACACGCTTGTTGGGTCACGGCTGCTGGCGGGCAGCGGCTCGGGCGGGGCGGCCGCATGAGGGCAGGGGCCGGGGAGCTATTTACCCCACTGGCACACCCGGCGCCCAACACTGAACGAACGGAGCCCGCACGCCGCAGGGAGCTGTCCGTGCGGCGAGCAGGAAGCAGAGCTACGCGGTTGGCAGGGCGGGGCGGTGCGGTGCCGGGGCCGCCTCCAGCCGCCCAGAGCCAGCCGGTGGTGGCTCCCCCAGTGGCGCTGTGCCGCCGCTTCGGGGCGGGCTTCTCCCCCAGCTCATAGCTGCGCCGGCTCGCTGTGCTTCCTGAGATGGCAGGAGCCCAGGATGGTGCTCTCCGGCGCTCTGCGCCGCGCACGGGTCCATGACCCTAAAAGCCAGAGGGACCTGCCGGGGGGCGAGGTGGGGAGTCCCGGCGGTGCTTACTTGGGGCGGCTCAAGAAAGCATCTGGCAGGTCTCTCTGGCTCCTAGGGTCAGGTCAGGTCGGATGTGGGGGCAGAGAGCTCTCTGGCCGCTGCCGGCGCCTGCAAGCCCCGCCCCCGCAGTTCTGATTGGGCAGGAGGGAGCCCCATTCGCTTCTGTGCCTAGAGGCTGCCAGCAGTTCAGGCAGCTCCTGCCGGCGGGCGGGCACGCCACCAGGAGCTGCCCCAGGAAGCTCCACCATGCTAGCCCCAGGACTTTGGCAGTGATGGTGAACGGTCCCCAATATCGGGACAAAGGGCATCCCTACCGATGTGCGGTCGGGACGCAGGACAAATGTGTTAAAATCGGGACTGTCCTGATGAAATCGGGATGTCTGGTCACCCTAACGCTTGCATCAAGGTGCATTTCCTCAGAGTTGTGCAGAATTCCTCCAGGAAGTCCTGCTGAAGTGCAGCTTCTCCACCTCACACCCTAATCAGGCTGTGGCCAATATGTTTGTAATATGTACCTTTAGCACTCAGCCACCTGGCTCCTCAAGAGGAAGGATATGAAATAGTGCAGATACATTTTTATTTAATAGTATCTAAAATATTCACACATGGAGAGCTTCAGGCTATGACTTCACAGAGGTGATGTTGGGGAGGAGTTCCACATAGGTGAGGTCATGTTGCAGGAGTAACGGAACTGAGACATGTTCTGCTCCCAGTAGAACCAACACCATTTATTTCAATTTGGCCTTACGCCCAATCAGAGATGTTTGCATAAGTAGTAAAAGCGAGAAACTACAAGAAGCGAGGAGCAAGACGAAGTATACAGAAGGCAGTGAATGGGAATCTCCCATACCATCACTAACTTTCCTAATTCCCTGGAACACAATTGTTGCATTTAACACTGACCTGGGTTAGATCAGAGGTGGGCACACTACACCCCAGGGGCCACATCTGGCCCTTCAGACATTTTAATCCGGCCCTCAAGCTCCTGCCAGGGAGTGGGGTCTGGGGCTCGCCCAGCTCCAGCGCTCCAGATGGGGCTTGTCCCACTCCGTGTGGCTCCCGGAAGCAGCAGCATGTCCCCGCTCCGGCTCCTATGCATAGGGGCAGGCAGGTGGCTCCACACAGGAACCACAGCCAATGGGAGCTGCCTGCCACGTAGGAGTCAGAGTGGGGACATGCTGCTGCTTCTGGGAGCTGCTTGAGGTAAGCACCACCTGGAGACTGCACCCCGGAGCCTCTCCCTGTGCCCCAACCCTCTGCCCCAGCCCTGATCCTCCTCCTGCCCTCTGAACCCCTTGGTCCCAGCCTGGAGACCCCTCCTGTACCCGCAACCCCTCACCCCCATCCCAAAGCCTGCTCCCCCAGCCAGAGCCCTCACCCCCCCTACACCCCACCCCCTAATTTTGTGAGCATTCATGGCCCCCCATATAATTTCCATACCCAGATGTGGCCCCTCGGGCCAAAATGTTTGCCCACCCCTGGGTTAGATCTACACCGTAGTGCATCCTTAATCAGCACTATGATCAGAATGAATATCACTATTAACGGAATGAAGAGGGCAGATGGAACAGAAAACCATATAGAATTTCACCTATAATATTACCATTCCTAAGCATATAAAAAGCATGAGCCAGGCTCCGGAAAATCATGAAATTGGCTTAAAAATCACAAGGTTAAACAACAATGAATTTGGGTTCTTTTTATTTACCTTGTGGCATTTGAGTCTTTAGGATGCACTTGGGTCACATTTTCAGGCTTTCCCCTGAAATCATGACGGCTAGAAACTTGCTTTTTAAAAAAATGAAAGCTGAGATTCTCACTGAATCACTTGTCTCCAGGAGCTGGGAAAAACCTAAGATATTGCAAGACTAGATAAAATCACAAGAGCTGGCAATATTTTACCTACTAAGGCTAACAAGAAGCTAATCTTGGTCTCACTGAAGTAAATGGTGAAACGATGAGTAACTTCAATGGAAGCAGGTTTGGGATCAAATATTGTTGCTGTCAGATCCACATTCCCAATTCCTAAGCTTTTCTTCCCCCCTCCTATGGTTATTAAATATCCAGTAATGTCACTAGAATGTTTATTGATTAGATAAGTGCTAAGGGAATGTAAGTCCCAATATACTCCTTTTCCGTAGTTTTAGTTTTATTATTATATTCTCTATTTTGTTGAGTAGCTTCAGCAACTCTCTAAGTTTCTCAAGAGGCAAACTACAGTGGCTACAAACATTGTCAGTTTTAGTGCCTGGTTTTCTCCAGAGAATGTGACTTTCTCCAGAAGCATTCTTTGACTGATATACTGCCATAGAAGTTCAAGTTTCAGATAGAAGTTCATCATTATTCCACAGCCTCTGGGGCAGGAAACGGCACGGTTAAAAAAATACCCTTCTCCATTCTCATTATGTTTCTGTTCACTGAGCCACATTCTGCTTTCAGTTATAGCTGTGGAAATTCTGAAGAATTCCACTGAAGTCCCTGGACTCATGAAAACTAGAACAGAATTTGACTCACTATCTTTCATTCACCTGTAATTTTCAACTCCTGTTTTTTTCATTTTTTTTCTTTTGTCTTGTTTTATGCTGTACTCTGTTGTTTCCTCCCCCGCCCCCCACTCACCCCCATCAACAGCCCTTCCATGCTTCCACCTCTTCACTGTAGCACCAGTTTCATCTGACTTACTTTTGAGATTTGAGCTATTGGTTGTGCTGTTTATTAATGACCAGATGGTAGACAGCCAATCTGACGACAGGCATAGAGCAAATATTTGCAGAATCTGTCTACTGATGAAGCAGTCAATCGAAGGGCGGGGCTTAGCAAAAAGGTTTAATAAAATTGAAGTGACCTAACTGCCCTGAGAATATCTTTTATTTGTTCTGACATCTTCACCATCAGCAAGAATGTCAAAGTGTTCATTATTGAATTCTTTTCTGTGCTTGTTACGGGAAAAGTAAAAATAAGGACTTAGCTGAGGACAGAGTATAAACAAGCAGTAAGGTTACATCATGGTGTCCTGTTCAGTGCTAACAGACAAGAGGAGGCCTGAGCTGCAGAGAAAAGACAGTTACCTTTTCCGTAACTGGTGTTCTTTGAGATGTGTTGCTCATGTCTATTCCACAATAGGTGTGCGTGTTTGCCACGTGCACTGGTGTTGGAAGTTTTTCCCCTAGCAGTACCTGTAGGGGAGCCCCCCTAGCGACCCCTGGAGTGGCGCCTCCATGGCACGGTATAAGGGGCACTGCGCACTCCCCCCACCCTCAGTTCCTTCTTGCCAGACAACTCTGACAGAGGGGAAGGAGGGTGGGATGTAGAATAGACATGAGCAACACATCTCGAAGAACACGTTACGGAAAAGGTAACTGTCTTTTCTTCTTCGAGTGATTGCTGGTGCGTATGCCACAATAGGTGATTCCAAGCTATAGCTGTTGGAGGTTCACAAACCTCCTCCTGTGGGTAGGAGTTCACAAACTCTCGGAACGGAGCACAGCCCTGCTGAACCCGACGTCCTCCCTGGTCTGGGAGACAATCGCATAATGCGAGGTGAATGTGTGAACTGAAGACCATGTGGCAGCCCTACAAGAGTGGGTGGCCTTGGCAGGAGCCTGCTGTGTGGCTTAAACTTAGGTTGAGCTGGAACAGAGGTCCAGAGTCTGTAGCGTCGTGCGGGAGTCTTTCAAGCCATGCAGTTTTATATCCATCTGTTCCGCAAACAGAGCTTTGACATCAAATGGGAGGTCCTGCAAGGAGGTTTGCGCCTCACCGGACAGCCCAGAGAGCAGGATCCACGATGCCCTTCTCATGGACACCGCGGAAGCCATGGACCACGTGGCCGTGTCTGCCACATCCGACGCTGCCTGCAGGGTTGCCCTGGCAGCCGCTGTACCCTTCTCCACCAGCGCTTTGAACTCCTTCCTGTCATGCTCCTGGAGGGAGTGCTCGAACTTGGGCAAAGAGCCCCACAGACTGAACTCATACCAGCCCAGGAGAGCCTGATGGTTCGCTACCCGTAACTAGAAGCTCGAGGACGAATACATTTTTCTTCCAAATGAATCCAGCCTCCTTGAATCTTTATTTTTCGGAGTAGAGGCTGGTTAGCCCTGCCACTCCCTGTAGTTGACCGACTCGACCACCAGGGAGTTAGGGGCATGGTGGGTGTATAGGTATTCATGCCCTTTGGCAGGCACAAAATATTTGCATTCCGCTCTCTTAGAGATGGGGGCCAATGAGGCCGGGGATTGCTACAGGGCATTTGAAATTCTTGCCACCCCTTCGCGGAGAGACAAGGCCACCCTTCCCGGTACCGAGGCAGACAGGACATTAAAAAGGGAGTCCAAGGGCTCCTCCACCTCCTCTGCCTGAAGGTTGAGATTTGATGCCACCCTTTTCATTAGCTCTTGGTGGGCTTTAGAGTCCTCCTGCGGGACAGAGGGAGGAGAGGCCGTAATCGCCTCATCAGGGGACGGCGAGGAGGCAGGCGCAGTACTTTTCATATCCATCAGCACCAGAGGATCCACCACCTGGTCGCTCTCCGGGCATGGCGCTGAGGATGTATGTCCCACCGACCCCTTCCTCAGAGGCTGGGAGAGGGAGGCCAACAGCCGTTCCGAGGCTCCAGCCACCAAGTGAGCCCACATCGGGGACTGTGTCAGGGGCCCTGGTGCCCACTGATACCATTGCACCGGCCATGGGGCCCAATGCCACTGAACCTGCTGTGGCACTGGCGGAGAAGGCTGCTCAGCCTGGCTGGCCTGACCTGGCATTGATGGATGGCTACAAAGGGAGGCCGGGCTGGCATACGACCTGCCACTATCCCTGGACCGGGAGGAGCGGCGACACTGGGAGCGATGCTGACCCCAAGACTGTGACCCCGATGTGGAAGAACAGTACCATCGGTAGCAGCTGCTCTGCGATTGGCTCCGGCAGGCGGATCTGCGACAGTGAATTGCTGGCGATCAATGCCCGGGGCTGCGGGAGTGGTGCCGTGGCGGGGTCCTGGAGCGAAACGACGAACGGGTACAGCGTCAATGTTTGTGTCACGGCCGGCTACGAAAGCCCCTCCAAGATGAGGACCTTCGGCGGCGGCGGCCTCGGTCCCGTCGATGTCTGCTCCTCAACACGGAGTGGTGCCCAGAGACTCTGTCAGACGGAACCCAGCCAGACAACCTGGTGGGAGTCGACGGCAGCTCACATGGACTACTCACGGAATGGTCTCTGAGTGGCAAACAGCATCGGGAACATTCCCTCGACCAAGACTGGTACCATGTCAGGGGCGACTGCAGAGATCCCAGCGGCAGCTTGCCTCTGGACCGCGGGGCCAACATTGGCGGTGCTCCTGATACCGGCATGGACATAACGTCCCAGGCTGCCTGCAGGGCCTCCAGTGTGGAGGACATCCGGATATCTCTGTTCTGAAAGGGCCAGGCTACTCTGCTCGACTTGAGGCCAATGGGGATTGAGGACTGCCCAACATGGGTCTAGCCTCTGCCCCAGCTTTACTGCGGTGCCGCGGTGAAGAAGGCCTCTTCTTAGCCTTTTTGGCATGCCCCATGGGCAGGGAGTGGTGCTGACTAGTAGATGGCATGGGGGGTCAGGGTCAACGCCAACTCCATCAGGATAGCCAAGAGCCTAATAGCTCTCTCTCTTGGTCCGAGGCTTAAACGACTTGCAAATCTTGCAGCGATCACTAAGATGGGTTTCACCCAAACAGCGTAAACAGTCCATGTGCGGATCACTCAGTGGCATCGGTCACATACAAGTGTCGCACGACTTAAAACCCGGGGCGCGGGGCATGCCCAGGCCCGGGCACACTAGCTAAACTAAACTAAAACTAAACAAACTAGTAACTAAAGGTACCATTGTAGGGATATTAAAGAAGGTACTGAAAGTGATTCTCCAAGTGAAAATAACCCCTCGTAACTTGTCTAAAATCCAACAGCTTCGCCAAGTAAAAAGGTCTCTTGAATCTCCTGTTAAAACTTGTAAGTTACTGTATGTATAAACATTGATTGCATCTGTCTTTTGAAAAATACTTTTACTATGTAAAACTTACAAACAAGTTAGTTGCCTCTGCGCTTCAGGCAGTTTACTCTGTAATTGATACAATGTAAACAAACGCTATAAGGTGTTAAGTAACTTTCACTTCTTTGTAACAAGCAACGGCTCCTGGAAACAGACCCCCACCCTCTGTGATTAAAGGGCCGGGAGTTTCAAATGAATTAGCACACACCCCGAAAGTGGTGGAGACAGTAAATTAAGATATAGAATGTATGTTGATGAATGCATGATATACATGAATGGCTAGGGAGGTGGCAGCCTAGAAAGGGAGTATCCATCGGCCGAAGAAAGGTTTTGGGTGGATCGATACAACCCCCAGAGGGTAAAAATGGGATCCACCCCACCAACTGGAAGGATGAGAAAAACAAACTTTGGACAGCGTGGAGCCACCAGGAATGCCACCAGGAATGTGCCATCTGCTGATTGATTCAGCAACAGCATGATGAAGCAATTCCCATAGACTGACATAGGAATAAATCCCTATAAGAATGGCCTCTAAAAACTGAGGACTTTGAGTCTCTGGTTCTGCTGCCAACCTCCAGGAGCATCAGATGAATCTGACAAGGACTCGGCTCCACCCTCATGCCCAGGTTACCTGGCCAGTAACTTGACATGAGCAACTTCTAGGCTGGTAACTATAACATCTATATAGAACTTGAATGAATGATTGCATGAATGAATATAATTAATATATTTATATATATTATATATATATGTGTCTGTGTGTGTGTGTGTGTGTGTGTGTATAAGGAATAAATAGTGATAGGAATAAGTAGTCAAACAACATTATTTACTTTTATCTTTGCTTTATTATTATGTTCACAATAAATGTGACCTTTTTGCCTTATCCCTCTTTAAAAAGATCCTGCTGGTTTTTATTTTATTGGTATAACACCATACACTGAATGAACAAGAGTTCTGGGGACAAGCTACAGCAAAGCTGGAGCAGAGCAGTTCTGAAGCACCTTCACTGGCAGCAAGAAGGAACTGAGGGTGGGGGGAGCGCGCAGTGCCCCTTATACCGTGCCATGGAAGCACCACTCCAGGGGTCGCTAGGGGCGCTCCCATATGGGTACTGCTAGGGGAAAAACGTCTGACACCGGTGCATGTGATGAGCACGCACACCTATTGTGGAATACACATAAGCAATCACTCGAAGAAGTTCTTTTACAATTTATCATGTGTCACAAGAACACACTGCCCCCTCCACACACTTTCATACCTCCCCAAAACCCAGTTCATAATAGGAGTTTTGAAGCTTGCACTGAAAGTCACAAAATATAGGGTATTTTGGAACAAGCAGAGGAAATGAATTCCCAATTCTAGGAGCCCTCACAGAGGACACCCTCCCAGTCGCTCAGCTGATTACCAATGTGGCAGTATCACACACACACACGGAAGTGGTCTCTCAAGTAGGTGGGTCTCAGCCCATTTGGGGGCTTGTAGGTCAAAACCAACAGCTTAAAAACCATCCAGAAGTCAAGAGGCAGCCTGAGTAAATCATGAAATAATTCTATCACACATTAAGATACTTCACTTAAAAAGCCAGCTGCCACATATTGCTCAAATTTCAGCTCCTCTGTGGATTTAAAATATAGTCCCTTGTAGAGCGCAAGTTAGTGGATTACAGCGGTGAAGTCTGAAGAAAAGTTCACAACCACCTGTCCATATGCAGATAGAAAAAAAGAAGTCTTAGTTATCTAAAAGCATCTGGGAATCTAACGATGGCCTTCAAGACACATAACTGAGTAACAAAGGAGAGACACATGCCGTCAGCCAAGTGAGGGGCAACATCCTCTTTGCCATATCCTCTAAGTATTTCCCCAATCTACCATAATCATCTCAGTCTTATCTGGATCTAGCCTTAGCCAGCTCTGTCATATTATGACCCATCCCTCACCAAGAAATTGAGACCGACATTCAACACTATGTAACCCTTCTGCCAGTCAGAGTTGGCAGCAACAAGGGCCGGGTTCAGTATCTAGGGGTTCCATTCCAATAACACAACGCAAAACCAGCTCGAGCCCCCACCCAGTGATCTGGGACAACCACATATCACCCCTCTGGGCGCCTCTAAGAGGCAATACTTCCCCTCTTGCAAGCACAGAGTCTGAGTGTAGCAAAAGCCTTTTAATAACAGAGAGAAACAATGCGGCATTATGTTGGGGAAACACCACAAACAGGATTCATAAAACAAACCATGAAGCAGAAGACACCCCGCCCCCGCAAGCAGATTGGGCTGTGTCCTCTCCCTTTGGTTCTTGAGTCCAGCGACCCCAAGTGTCACCCAAAGTCCCAAAAGTCCAACAACCCAAAAGTCTCTGTCCCTGGTCAGTGCAGCCCCAGAATTCAAAAGTTCACCTGCAGAGTCCCCCCCCCGCCCAGCCTGTGTGGAAATTGGGGGGGAAAGGTAAAGGGGCACCTTACATGCTCCGGTGGCTGACTGCCCCGCCTCTGCATGGAGTTCTGCTGCAGCTGCACCTCTCCGCCAGCTGCTCCTCTCCAGTAGCTGTCCCACAAGCCACGCCTCTCCTCCAGCTGCTCCTCTCAGGTATCCACTCACCAATATATCTTCAGGCTCCCCTACTTAACACAGTACTCAGTGATTTCTGCTTTTTAGTGATTTCAGCTCCTAGTAGGGGAGCCTCAGTGCTCGTGCACCAATGGCCCAAAATGAATTCAGCTCTGCAATCTGAAACCAGACTCCTAACAGAATAAAAATTAACTCTGCTATTACACAGCAGAGAGAGGAGGAGGAGGAGAAGACTGTACAATTAGCATTTAAGGCCATCAGCAGGGGCTCATGCCATAAGACATGAATGCCTATCCTCAGTCTCTCTCAATTCACTGAGTTTTGGAACCCATGTCCCTTGCCTAGCGAGTGCTACCTAGTTGATGGCAAGTCCCTCCATCATAACAAAAGGCCAAGTACAGTTCCACTGTCCTTGATTCACATAATCAGGATAATAACACTTTATTCTTCCTGCCCCAATAACAGATAAACTGGGGATCCCACAGCAGCCAAAGTGACCATCTAGGCAGGGTGGGTGCACCTATGCAAATTAGATCATCCCCTGAAGTTCTTTTCCACAACCCGCCACAACTCACCACCAGACGTCGGAGTAGAGCTCATCCTGACTCTGCTTACAACTATATGAGATGGAAATATGATGCTGGGTGTGATCTGGATACTGAAAGCACTTCAGCGCATTTCTCCCATACCCATCTTAATTATCTCATATGTGTATCAAAGTAGAACCCTGCATCATCTCACATGAGAGGGCCTGTATGGGGAAATTGCCCCATATTGTTCCCTAGGTTCTCTTCCTATGAGGGTCTGTAAATAAATTGACACCATATCAAGATCACCAGCACTAGTGATAACTGATAGCTCTATGAACATCAACATGGATATCTAGGGCCTGATCCATTGGGTTTCTGCCTCTTGCAAGGGATAGCATCATCCCATACTCTGAGTCATTCTAAGGTGTGCCTCAAAAGGCTACAGCTGGGCACCCAAATACAGACCTCCAGGGCAGAGATTTGGTAAGGTAAGGCAGTGGTTATGATTGCATACCACATCTTTTTTGCCTCTAACTTGTCAGTGTTAAGTGTCGAGGTGAAATCCTGGCCCCATTGAAGTCAATATACATTGTGCCATTGACTACAGTGGGGTCGGGATTTCATCCACCGAGTCTGAGGTTTCTCCTTTTTTCTCTCTCGTAAAATGTGCAGAAAGGTCAGTAATAGCCTTCCTGGGGGAGAAACAGTAGGGACGCCCTCCATAAAGACAGAGCCTCATGTTGTGCAGTTGTGTTTAGCCTACTTCTCATTGTAAACAGGGACGAGTGTGTGCCCAAGATCGCTCTAATATTGTTTTATAAGAATAGAAGTGTTAGAACTTTTGCTGGAAATAAGTGAATTTAGATGAGGACTTTGCTGGCAAGAATAGAAAGCACATTTGTCTTTTGGGATGTACTATAATCAGACCAGGGAAACACGGAGATGATTTTTAAGCTTTAATACTAGATTTTCTGTAGTGTAAGATTGAAAGATTGTGATAAAATGTCCTTTGTTATGCTTCTGCTCTTTCAAATGGCTAATGTTTTATAGACACAGTTTCCGTGCAGCAAATGACCTTTTCGCTCTTTGATCAAAAGACACCGGTCATATCTGCCTAGAATTTACTGAAACCAATAGTTGCTTAATGTTTTAACCTTTCTGCCTAACTGTATGTGACAGAAAAAGAAAAAGAGCCGGACAAAGAAACGGAGGAGTGCTTGGGATGTGCAGTTATATTTTAGAGGCATTTTTATATGCCATGCAGGAGTTTGTGGCACTTCTGTCCAGATTAGTCCTTCTAGAGGTCCATCTGAGGGAGGAAGGATGGTCTCGTGTTTAAGACACTAGGCTGGGACTCAGTGCAGCTGGTTTCAATTCCTGGCTCTGCCGCAGTTTTCCTATGTGACCTTGAGCAAGTCACTCAATCTTTCTGTGCCTCTGTTCCCCCTACATACCTGGGGATAATCCCACCTTTCTACCTCCTGGGATATGGGGATGATAAATTTGTTAATGTCTGTGTGCTGCTCAGCCACTCTGAAGATAAGATATATATGTATTTAGAGGCTGCTGTTCAGAGTCTGTTCAGCAAAGTTTACCTGTTGACTTGCTAGGGATTTGCTACTTTTTTCTTTTAAAAAAGTTAAGATTCAATCCACTTGCAGAGCTGACCAGCGTATCAGGGCCCTAATGCTGCCACATACCAAGTAGCACTGTACCCCATCGACGCCAATGGGACTGATCAGCGAGTAAGGGACTACTCTGTCTGAGGAAGACGGTGCCATCAGACCCTGAATAAGTGATTCCATATTTTGCATCTGTTTAATAAATTATAGGTTAATAATTACTTACATTATTCAACCTACTCTAGACCATTTAACAAGATATTAGCGGCTCTGCTGTCTGTTCCAAAGGGCATTGCAGGCATTCTGGGAGAGTGTTAGCAAGATCTCTATGGGGTGGGGTGCGGTGCCTCTGCATACCCTCCATGTGTTAGCTCCAGCTGCACAAGTCGGAACAAAGCCCCTAGGCTGGTGGTGTGTACATTTAGTATCAGGGAGTGGTGATTCAGGAGGTTTAAAAACATGATAAAGCAAATAGCGTTATTGTAATTGCTTTACATTTAAAATTCCAGCACGCATGCAAGACAGTGATACATGCACTTCTTTCATCTTATGAACAAATTAATTGACATCTCAGCCCCATCACAAATGCCAAAGCCACTCTGATTACGTGCTGGGCCAATACTTGCTGTCATGCTGCATGATGGTGGCAGCAATTAAAAATCATTGTCCTCTTAACTGAAGTGTGTCGTCCTTTGCCTAATGCCAGAAAAGTAAGGAGAGAAAAAGTCATGCCGAATCCTCCAGTCAGCCTTTGAACATTAGTACACAGACAGTTCCCGAGAGGCATGGGACCAGAGCTCAGAACAGCAAAGAATACTGAATACAGTTGGTAAACTATAAGAACATAAGAACATAAGAAAGGCCGTACTGGGTCAGACCAAAGGTCTATCCAGCCCAGTATCCTGTCCACCGACAGTGGCCAAGGCCAGGTGACCCGGAGTGAGTGGACCTAACAGGTAATGATCAAGTGATCTCTCTCCTGCCATCCATCACCCCCCTCTGACAAACAGAGGCTAAGGACACCATTTCTTACCCATTCCGGCTAATAGCCATTAATGGACTTAACCTCCATGAATTTATCCAGTTCTCTTTTAAACCCTGTTATAGTCCTAGCCTTCACAGCCTCCTCAGGCAAGGAGTTCCACAGGTTGACTGTGCGCTGTGTGAAGAAGAACTTCCTTTTATTTGTTTTAAACCTGCTGCCCGCTAATTTCATTGGGTGGCCCCTAGTTCTTTTATTATGAGAACAAGTAAACTATAAAAAAGGAGGATAGGGACCAGATCTGTCTTTGTTATCTCAGACCATCTTTTCTGTTGGAGACAGTGACTCGCTTAAAGTAGAAACAAAAGATATATTGCAGGAGAAAGACACTGTTCTTTTAAGTACTGCCAGGTATCCTTCACGCTGAATAGGAACCATGATGTGCAATTAATTATTATTTTTTTACTAGCAGCTTGACTTTGTAAATTAGAGTAAAAAATCTGATATTGTTGGAGTCATAAAAGTAAATGCAGTGCCTAAAGCTGTCCAGAGACACTTCTCTGGTCTACAGCACCTCACGGGAAATCCTTAAGAATACATTTAAAAATAAAGAGAAAAACGTTCCTAGGAAAGTGTCTTGCACAGCAGAGGCAGAGGGCAAATTGAAACAGCTCAAATTCAGCATGCAAAGTAAAACAAAAAGTTAATTAAAGCTAATTATTGAACAACAGATGTACCATACTGAGTGTGAACAGAAGTTATCATCAGCTGTAGTTAGTGTCATGCTTCTCAGTAAAACAGTCCCAACACCCATCAGGTTTTCTGAAGATGCAACACACAGAGCAGTGACTTTGATGCTTACATAGAAGTTATATGCTGATGAAGCTATAGAGAGCAATAACAAGTAAGGTAAACATATTATACCCTGAGCAGATGTCCTTCATAAAGGTCTTTATCTCTACAAGAGGTCTAGGTTTTCATCTATGAATAGATGATCTTGATTAAAAGTAGGAAGGATAGAGATAATGTAGCCCACTAGTTCAGCGTGTGCTATGTCCCTTCTAGTGGATTGTCCACATAAGAGGATAAGAGTTTACCACTGCTACCAACTAATGCAGTTACTACTTTAGCTCAGATGGCAGATCCTCATGATTTCAATGCTGAAAGTCCTGACTTCAGACATCAATGAGAACTCATGATGGGGGTTCTGTTGTTCCAAAGCCTGTTCTCTTAGTTGTCCAAAAATTTAAATCAGCCCATTTATATAAAATTGGTTGTAAAATAATAGGGAGTTGGAGACAAAGATTAGTACAAATCAGATTGTTTAACAGAAAAGAATTGTGATAAGGGGTTTGTGATAGGGTACTCACAGGGCGAGGTAGCCTACCAGTTAGCACACCTGACCTCCAGCCCCTTGCCTCTCTGCCAGGGTAGTAGAGATGCCTGGTTCCTGACCCTAAGCCAGGAATCTTCTGGCCTCCATCTGGGCCTCGGGCCTTAAGGGGCTTGGGTAGGAGGACTGAGGCCCACCCTCTCCACCAAGTCTCAGCCCAGGGTCCTTTAAGAAGCAATGTCTTCTCTGCAGAGACTCCAAGTCCACTACCCTGGGTTACTTCCTACCTATATGTCCCTTCAGTTTGGGGTGTGGCCCCTATAATTCAAACAGTCAATCACTTACCAAAAGAGTCCAGAAGAGCAAAGCCCTGCAGCAACTGCTGTTTTTCAAAGAGGATGGTGATTGGAGAAGGCACTGCCTGTGGGTCTTACGCACTCTGTGGTCCCCTTTCAGCCTCAACCTTCTATCTGGCTTCCCAGAGAAGGATTCTTCTCTCCTGCAGCCCATTCACCAGTTTTTGACTGGGTGTCTAAGCTCCTTTTAACCCACTTCTCCAGTCAGAGCATGCTTAGCAAGCCCAAAGGGGTGGGGCTACTTGGGCCCAGTATTGCCTTTTAATCCTTTGGGTCCAGTGTGGGGTTTGTATACCCCATCACAGGGTCCTTAAGGCTCCTATCAAAGTCACCAGTTAGTATGACAATGATCTGAAAGATCATTCTAGAAATGGGAGGAAGTGTTTGGGTTCAAATCACCAAAATGGGTTTTGACTGGTTACTTTGAATGGAATGAGGTTGCCACCCCTTTTCGGATATTGTTTATCTAAGGGATGATTGAATAGGAACAGGCGAGAAAGGTGCACTGCAAGGAGCAGGCTTTACTCCCATGACTGTCACCGCCAACACCTTGTGGGATCCATCGTGACACCATCTGGCCTTCACTGTCCTGATCCTGAAAGACCATGCCAGGGAGAGGGAACGGAATACAACATCACCACCTCCACTAGCTTTGGCTAAATCCTGATCTGCTGGGATGTGAGTCTTAGATTCCTGATGTCAGCCCCTCCCTACTGTGTCATTATCCTTCCCTGCCTTATTTCTCCTCTCTCCTACAGCCTCCTAAAAGGCGTCTGGCTGAGCGGGCCACAGCAACTCCACCTTTTATAACACTGCTGTGAACCTGTGACCAGAAGAGACAGCTAAAAGCAATGTCTTAAACAGCCCAATACTAGTACAAGTTTGCCAGGTCTCTCAGGTGCTGATCAGACTGGATGCTGGGACTGTGTGGGGAAGTGAAAGTCGGCACCAGAGATGGAAGCAGCAGTCATTAGTATTCACTCCCCTTTTGTGTGTGCTTGTCTTGCTTTGTCTTAAAGGAAACAGGATTGAACTTCAAAAATAACTACTCCAGGCCATCGAAACTAACTTCCTCTTTCCCCCACCAAAATAAATGCCAGTTAATACCATCTTTAATACAATCTGAAAAGACTCTTTTGGGGGAGGGGGCTTCCCATCTAAAAGATTTATAACTAGAGGGAATAAGGGAAATTGTTCAATTGAAAGCCTTACTCAGTGCTTTAATTTTACATGCCTTCATATTTTTCTTTTTTTCCGTGTGATAACTGGACACTCATCCAATCTCAAACAATTGCCTCTTCCCCTGCATTCGCCCGGTGCACTCACTTGTGACACCTTGTCCAAAATTAGAGTGTGAGCTCTTTGGAACAGGTGCCATGTCTAGCTGTGTGTTGGACCAGCAGCTAGCACAAGGAGCCTGGAACCTGACTGGAGCATTTGGGTAACATTCATAACTGTACGGTGATGATTCTGGGTGCAATCCTGCTAATGTTGAAATCCATGGGAACGTTAAGCATTAAAGTGAATGGGAGCAGGACCAGGCTCTAGAATGTTACCGATACCGAGGTTTCCCTTTAAGAACCAAGCACTTCTCTTTTCCATATTGTTGTCAGCGAAGCCAGATGTCTGATCTGATTGCCTGCCAACATGCATCTTTTAGTCTAAGGCAGAGGTTTTCGAACTGTGGGGCATGCCCCTTAGGGAGGAATGGAGGAACATTCAGGGACGTGAGCGGCAACGCCAGGCAGCTCGTGCCAACCCTGCACAGCAGGGCCCAGGCCTGCCTCCACAGGGAGCAGGTCTGGAGCGCCACCTCTATCCCCTGACTCACCTCAGTGGGCCAGCCAGCAGGTGGTCATTCTCAACATCCACCACTGGCTCCGCCCCCAGAGCCCATGGCACACACCTTCCCCTACCCTGAAAACCCCAGGGGGAGGGGCAGAGGGGCTAGCGGTGGTTAGCCTGGCTGCAAGGTAGAAGCAGCCCGCTGCAGAGGACGCCTTGGCTGTGCCATTGGTCAGTATCTGTGTATCTCAAACTTCTAGGTGCAGGTAATTTAATTAAAGTTGTGTGAAGATCTCTGTTAGGTTTATGAGTAGGATATCAAGCATACGTTTGCATGTGTCTATTTTTGTCTGGGTTGGGAAGGGGCGCAACCAAAAATTGTAACTCAAAGGGGGGGGTGGGGAGCTCAGCTCAGCTCAACAAGTTTGAAAATTGCTGATCTAAGGAAATATTTCAGTGGAATAATTCACAGTCCTCTGTTCTCTACAATCTGAATATTCTTCCTGTTTTATTCTTTCGCCCCACATCACATATTCAAATTCACTGCTACAAACTGCATTTATTATATAAGCTGCCAATTACCAACATAATGTTGTGTGAGGGCTTTAGCAGATGAGACAAATTCTCTCTGTGTGAACAAGATTAGAACAGTGCTTATATGCAGTGGATTGGTGGACACATATTTTAGTTTGATTAGGAACAGAATATCTGGAGTGCCCTTTTAGTTAAACATGAATATTCAAAGTATTCAACTGGCATGTAGTCCTGAGGCCTGAAAATACTGTCAACTTCCAAGAGTTTCCACAAAATTGTATTGGTTTCAGCAACCTCTGATTAAAAGCGTCATGCCCCTGGTCTCTTTTTCTTCCCTCATTGGGAATTACTAAAATAGTTAATGATTTTCTTTTTCCTAATTAGCTTTCGTAGCCCTGCTTAATTCATGAAGAGCCAAATCTGCTGGCTGTACTCATGTGAATAGTTCCATTGGTATCATCTAAACCAGAGGTTCTCAAGCTGGGGAGTGCGAAATGTATTCTGGGGTGTGTGAAAAGCTTTAGAAAAAAAATGTACTGCACACATTTTACCTACAGCAATGAATAACTAGCAAAGCTGATTCCTCCAGACATATCAGGACCTCAGATGGCACTGTGCATTTTGACAGATTTCTGTTAAGCTTGCATAGCATTATACAAAGTCATTGCCATCCGTACATTAATCCGTTTGCTACGACGCGGTTTGCACATTTAATTGTAAGCATCGACCACATTTGAGTTTTGCTTTTGCTCTTCTTACAATGGATCATTGGCTCTGTTTGAATCAATGCCTTACTGTTTTTAATATTTAGTGAGAGTTGCATGTTGATTTTTATTATTGGTAGATGTACTCGTATGGGGCCCGGTGTGGTGGCGCGTGCCTGTAATCCCAGCTGCTTGGGAGGCTGCAGTTGGCAGATCGCTCAGGAGTTCTAGGCTGCTGTGCGCTATGTCAATCGGATGTCCGGTGCTACTGACAGCCTGGCCAGCGGGTAGTTAGAGGACTGGCTAGAACAACACGTCTGACGTGTTGTGATCGGCGCTCTCTCTGTGAAGGCTGATAGACCGATCGGTAACAGTGAGTGACTCGTATGGCAGGAGGGGCGTGTAAACTATTACAGACATAAAGAAAGGGGGGTGCAATCAAATAAGTTGAGAACCACTGATCTAGACAATTTGTCTGATTGACAATTGTCTGAGAGCGCAGAGTCAGACCCTCAGTGACACCATTGCCACTTCCATGGCAATTGAAATGTCACAAGTTGTATCGTGAATAGCCGTCAGATCTGAACTGTGTGAAATGAGCAGGCTGCTACCATTGGAACTCCCAATAACAGCGAGGTAGCTTAGTAATAAGCAATGTTTGGACAGGAAATGATTAAACTATCTTTTGTAAGAGAGTGAAGCTGATCTGAGCTCTGTAGAAGCTTTCAAAACTGACTCTGGTGGTTAAATGAAAATACTTCCATTACTTTTGGGGGAATTCTGCACCACTGCACATGTGCAGAATTTATATCCCCCGCAGATTTCTTTGCTTCCTCACAGAAAAATGACTTTTTGGCGGGGAAGCAAAGGGAAGCCACAAGAGCAGTCATACGACCCTTCACAGCAGTATGTATCGGGGGTCCAGGGCAGCCGGCAGAGAGGCAAATCACTATGGGGTGGGGGATGGGACTGGGGAAGACTTGGCTAGTGGCTCCTACCCTGCACCAGGCTCAGCTGCTAGTCCCAGCTGGGCTGGGGAGAACGGGACTTCCTCTTCCCCTGCACAGCATCCAGGGCTGGGTCAGACCCACCCCCAGATTTCTCCTCCAGCTGGAGGAAGCTCTGCAAACTCCCCCTGTCCCTGCTTCCTGAACCCATCACTCCTCAGCTGCAGGGGGAGGGATCCCTGTACAGGGAGCTGATCCTCCATGCATCCAGACCCCCTCATATCCAGAAACCCCTGCCGAGCTCTATCCCCTCCACACCCAGACCCACCCACACTTAGCCCCAACCACCTTCACTTGGACCCCCTGCAGAGTTCCATTACCGTTGCACCCAGAACCCCCCAACAAGCCCCAGTGCATCCAGATCCCCACCACACCCGAATTCCCCACTGAGCTGCCCGCACCCAGATTGCCCCACACAGAACCCTCTCAACCCACACCTGAATCCCCACACACACACTAAGCCCCTGCACACTTGGATCCTGCCTTGCTGAGCCTGGCTGCCCACACCTGGTGCACCTGGCACAGAGGGGAAGGGCCCTGGGGTGTTTCTAGGGTAGGCCCAGTCCTTGCACTGTGTCAGGGTTGTATGCAGCCTCAACGCTGAGTTCGTCTCCTGGGGCGGGGAGCTGCACATTGATCTCCCACCTCTGGGTAGCCAGTGGCCTGTGCTCCCAAATGCCGTGCTGGAGCCTCCACATTTATTTGACAAATAAAATTTGCAGAATTTTTCAGAATTTCAAAATATTGTGTGCAGAATTTTGAGGTACAGAATACCCTCAGGAGTATTCTATAGAGATTTTTAAAAGCCCGGTCAGATAGCACATTTCTGCAAACATAGTCAACAAGCATAAGGGACTGTGATATACTTCATTAAGCTCAAATGTTAATGTCTCTTATTATTTCTGATTATAGACTTTGCGATAGTGCTTATCAATATAGTATCTGAGCACCTGATACATTACCAGGTATAGTCTCAACTCCCCTCTGAGGTAGGTGCTAGTACCTCCATTTTACAGACAGGGAAACTAAGTTACAGAGAAATTAACTGACTTGACTGAGGTCACACAGGAAGTCTGTGAGAAAGATGGCATGAGAACCCTAATTTCCTGATTCTATGGCCACTGTCTTACTCACAAGCCCGTCCTTCCTTTCTCATTTCCAATACTTAGGAGAGACAATCTAGACTAGTGCAACCAGGAGGTTGTCATCGCAGCTGTGAGATTTGTTATCTATGCAACCTCCTGTGCTGTAAACACCTGCTCTTAAGCATCCCATCTGCCATGAGAAATTCCCTTGAAGTCAATAAGTAATGGGAGCAGAGGTGAAAGTAAGCCAGTCCAGTACGGTACGGTGTACCAGCAAGAGCCAGTACACCATGCTGGACCGTACCGGCTTCCCCGGCAGTGATTTAAAGGGCCCGGGGCTCCAGATGCTGAGGGGCGCCCCGGGCCCTTTAAATCCCCACCAGAGCCCAGCTGCCAGAGCCCCAGGGCTCTGGCAGCCGGGCTCCAGCAGGGATTTAAAATGCCCGGAGCTCTGCGGCGGCCGGAGCCCCGAGCCCTTTAATTCGCCCTGGGGCTCCCAGCCGCCTCTGCAGCTGGTAGCTCTGGGGTGATTTAAAGGCCCCGGGGCAACCAGCTAGAGCCCCGTGGCCTTTAAATCGCCTCTTCTGGTTGAGGCCACACCTCTTCCGGTTGAGGCCACGCCCCCACCGAGGACTCCGGCGTACCGGTAAATCCTGTAAGTTACTTTCACCCCTGAATGGGAGGTATATGCTAGGTGAAGCTGACAGCATGATCAAAATTTCATTTCTATTAAGAAAAAAAATTAATGTTGCCAAGGGGGTCTGCTTGTGGTAATAATCACTACAATTTGTAGTATGTGTCGTAAGGATCAGGACTCAAAATTGGAACCAGCTCAGCTTGGTCTTGTAACCATAATCTGTGCAATGGCCTATTGAATATACCTACTCAAGTCAATAGAAACTCTTCCTTGATTTCAACAGGAGCAGAACTGGACACGTATTAGATCAGGGATCTCAAACTCAAATCACCACGAATCCCACATGAGAACTAGTAAATTGGCCTGAGGGCCGCATCACTGAAACCTTTTCATACAATGATACAAAAGTATAGTCAAAAATGAAAAAAATGAAGAGTAATATAGTATTCTATTAAAAGTCACTGTATTAACTTTTTAAAAACTGTAATGCAAAGAGGGGCTTTAATAAAATATAAACACTCAGTAATGTTTGGAGCTTGGCTGCCAGTGGAGTTGGCTCCTATGGCAGGCTGCAAGAAATAACTCCGCGGGCCGCATGTGGCCCGCGGGCCGCGTGTTTAAGACCCCTGTATTAGATCATTTTAAAGAGATGTATCAATGCTCTGCTGTTTACTGATATGAGTAAATTTCTGCTGGCTGTTTTTCCCTATGATAGATTTCTCTCTTAATAGACAACAAAACACTCACTGTAGCATGACTTTCACCACACATAAAATGTGTTTTTCTAATTCCACTGAAACAAGAGTAATAATAATCCCTGCTTATGGCTTGACTGTGGTCATTTTTATCATCTCTCCTGCATGTGCGTCTCTTAATGATCAGTATGATGGAAAAAATGTAGCCAGCAAAGCAAACATAGCAAAGCAAACTGGTGCCCTTTCCCGTGGGCTTCAGTGGGAGTTCTGCACACAGAAGCTGAAGTGGGTCCTCCTGTTGGAACAGAGACCTGTGTCATGCTAGATTATGTGTCTAGCTCACTAAACAGCTGGTCTGTAGAGAAGGATGAAACCTATTACAATGCATTCAGTTCCCCTAGCCTGCAGTGTAAGGAGTTGCTTATAGGCTGGAATAGAACATTAGCATTACAGAAGTCTCTCCTGTAGCATGTTAACTAGTGATCTGATTACATACTCAGTGACAAAAAAAATCTCATCATAACTGTTTTGTCTCACTATCTGCATTCAAGGAACCAATGAGTGCATCCTCCCCAGTCCTCTAGGAGAGCCCAGTGTTCCAGGAGAGAGGCAAGGGAGAAGACCAGAATATAAACCTGTTCCAGTGTGTGCTGAGCAGTGGGCTCACTGATGTTGTAAGGTAGAAGGCTCAAGGAGTCAAAATGCCTGAGCAGAATACCTCCCAGTGCTCCTACAGTGTCCCTTACTGTGTGTTCTGCCTAAATGAACAGGTGAACACTCTGACACATTAGTTACCATGGCACAGAATTTGTGCCTGACTACCACAGTCACTGTAGCAAGCGGTATAAGTGCTAAGTACCAAGGGCAGCAAAATCCAAGCTGTGCAGCAGAGGAATGTGTCACATAACATCAGTGAATGCAAGCAATTTCAGCTCCCTGAAATTCTATTATATACCTGAGTGACTCTAAGAGCAACCGAAAGCTATGCCTGACTTTACAGGTCTGGGTAATCACAAGAGAGGCAAAGCAGATTTTCCAGATTCTTTGTGACTGAAAATTGAAAGGTAGCTTGTCACTTACTTGAAGCTGCAGCACCAGCAAAAACAGAGGCAGCAGAAGCATCACTCTGACCAGGCCAAAATTAGAACAACAAGCTTTCTTATCATCTGAGGGTTCGGTTACCATTGGAGTCTCCTCTGAAGGATATTCATAGCACTTCTGATTTTTCAGCTCTAGCAGTAACAACTAGAGCTGGGAAAAGTTCATAAAATGTTGAAATTTCAATGAAAATTTAAAATGTCAATATTTAAATAAAAATCAGAAAAAAATCACTAATGTAATGAATTTTTCATTTTTTAAATTTAGCAAGAATATGAGACTTACATGAATTTTATAATAAAACAGAATGATTTCCTAATACCCCTATAGGACATTATTCTTAACATCCAGGTATGTGGCAGAATGCAAAGATGTATTTGTTTTGTGTAGAAATACCAGGAATATCAAGTCTTGTCTTCTGATTTAGGTCTCTTGGAAGCCCCAGGAAGGAGCAGAGTTATTGTATCTTTTCATTAGAAGATTTTTCGCCCAACTGTTTACTAGGTGTTTGAGTTCAATAAATGGTAATAAACAAAAACAGTTTTGAAGAGCCTGAATAAAAATAATTTCCCCACTCAGTTGATCTATTGTCTTTTCACTAGTATCTGTGATGTCATAATCCAACTCATCCT
The DNA here is from genome assembly GCA_033296515.1 of Macrochelys suwanniensis. Taxonomy (NCBI): domain Eukaryota; kingdom Metazoa; phylum Chordata; order Testudines; family Chelydridae; genus Macrochelys; species Macrochelys suwanniensis. The sequence continues at coordinate 236,271,825 of CM065776.1, read as the reverse complement.
CCGGTGGCCCATAGATTTCTGCATCATCAATTTTTATTTTCAATAAGTCTTGAAAATAAAGACTGTAAGAAAGCTAATGTTTTGCCAATATTTAACAAGAGTACCTGGGATGACCTGGGTGATAATAGGTCTGTCAGCTTCACATCAATCCTGGGCAAGATAATGGAGCTGCTGATATGGGACTCAGTTAATAAAGAATTAAAGGAGGGTAACATATTTAATGACAGTTTACATGGGTTTATGGAAAACAGATCCTGCCCTAACCTGATATTTTTTAATGAGATCATAGAGTTGGTTGATAAAGGTAAGAGTGTTGATGTACCATAGTTAGATTTCTGTAAGGCATTTGACTTGGTACTGTATGACATTCTGATTAAAAAATTAGAATGATATAAAATGAACATGGCACACATTAAATGGATTAAAAGCTGGCTAACTATTAGGTCTCAAAATTGTAATTGTAAATAGGAAATCACCATTGAATGGGTGTGTTTCTAGTGGGGTCCCACAAGGAATGATTCTTGGCCCTATGTTAGTACAGATTTTTATTAATGACCTGGATAAAGTTTGCAGATGACAGAAAAATTGGGGAGTGGTAAAGAATGAAGAGGACGGGTCACTGATACAGACTGATCTTAATATCTTGGTCAGCTGCGCACAAGCAAATATGAATTTTAATCAGTGTTCCCTCTAATTTTTCACACCCATGTGTGGGAGTGTGGGAGGGGACTCAGGGCTGGGGAAGAGGGTTGGGGTAAGGGCAGTGAGAGCTCCAGCTGTGGGTGCGGGCTCTGGGGTGGGGCCAGGGATGAGGGGCTCAGGGCTGGGGCAGGTGGCTCGGGTGTGGGGGGATGAGGGCTCTGGCTGGGGTGCGGGCTCTGGGGTGGGGCTGGGGATGAGGAGTTTAGGGTACAGGCTGCCCCGGGGCTGTGTCAGGGAGAGAGAACTCCCCCCAGCTCTCTCTGCCCACAGCAGCATCTGGGCTGAGAGGGAGGGGTGCCTCTCCCCGCTGCAGCAGGTCCAGGCTGGGGCTGGGTTGGGGCCATGGGAGAGGTGCCTCTCCCATGGCTGCAGCAGGTCCGTGCCAGGCCTGGGTTGGGGCCACGGAAGCGGTGTCTCTCCTGCAGCCGCAGCAGGTCCGGGCCAGACTGGGTTGAGGACGAGGGAGGGGCGTATCTCCCCAGATTACAGCAGGTCTGTGGCTGGACTGGGTTGGGTCTTGGGCTAGGGGAGAGGAATCTCTACCCACTGCAGCTCTGAGTGCCTGTGTGGCGCTTAATAGGCTGCTGCGTGGCCATGCAGCCACCCAGCTTAGAGGGAACTTAGATTTTAATAGAGCTAAATGTAAATGTGTACACCTAGGAACAAAGAATGCAGGCCATACTGACACAATAGAAGACTCTATCCTGTATGCTGCAGATTTGGTGGTTGTGGTGGATAGTCAGCTCACCCTGAGTTTCCCAATGTGGCTCTGTAACTAAGAGGACTATTGCAATCCTCGGATGCATAAAAAGGGGATTCTTGAGTAGCAGCAGAGAGGTTATTTTACCTCTGTATTTGTCACAGGTGTGACCACTGCTGGAATATTGTGTCCAGTTCAGGTGCCCACAATTCGAGAGGAATGTTGATAAATTGGAGAGGGTTCAGAGAAGAGCCACAAGAATGATTAAAGGATTAGAAAACATGCCTTATAGTGATAGACTCAAGGAGCTCAATATTTAGCTTAAAAGAGAAGGTTAAGGGGTGACTTGATCACAATCTATAAATACCTTCCTGAGGAATAAATATTAAAGAATGGTCTCTTCAGCCTGGCAAAGAAAGGTATAACACAATCTATTGGCTGGATGTGGAAGCTAGATCAATTCAGACTGGAAATAAGATATACAGAGAGAGTAATTAACCACTGGAACAATTTACCAAGGGTGGTGGTAGATTCTCCATCACTGGCAAATTTTAAATCAAGACTGGATATTTTTTTCAAAAGTTATTCTCTAGGAATTATTTTGGGGAATTTCTACGGCCCGTGTTATAAAGGAGGTCAGACTAGTCCAGGGATTGGCAACCTTTGGCACATGGCCCATCAGGGAAATCTGCTGGTGGGCCTGGACAGTTTGTTTACCTGCAGCATCCACAGGTTCAGCTGATCGCAGCTCCCACTGACCGCGGGTCACCATTCCAGGCCAATGGGGGCTGCGGGAAGTGGCGTGGGCTGAAGAATGTGCCGGCTGCCACTTTCCGCAGCCCCCTTTGGCCTGGAACGGTGAACTGCGGCCAGTGGGAGCTGCAATCAGCGGAACCTGCAGACGCGGTAGGTAAACAAACCGTCCTGGCCCGCCAGTGGATTTCCCTGACGGGCTGCATGCCAAAGGTTGCCAATCCCTGGACTATATGATTACAATGATCCCTACTGGCCCTGGAAACTATGAATCTATGAATTCTCCTGGGAAAAAAAATAGAGGTAGACAAGACCTAAATTTCTAATATTCAAATAAAAAGCAGAAAGCCCCCCAGCAACATTTCACCCACCTTTATACATCATTAAGAAAAAGGGAACAAGAAGAATTTCTTCCCTTTTTGCAAGTCACCTTTAAAATAATTGTGATGGAGTCAAACTATTCAGTACCATAGCCAAGACCAAACATATGCCCAGTCATCTCTCCTAACTGCACATATGCAGCCTGAAATGGAGGAGGTGATGCAGTAAAATTATTGTAGGTGCTTGTACTCACCATTTCCTTGGCCTCTACTCCTTCATGGATTCCTAACAGATCTTCCTAATCTTTAACCTTTCATTGACTTTTCCCACTTCAAATTTAAGACTGCATTGGCTTTTCCGGCAGTCTTAATCTGTTTCTAGCAATAAACTGTTGCACAGCTAAATATAATACTACTCCACATTGATTATATTCTTTCAGTAATGTTTTTTTTACATAAACTGAGAAAAACCAAAGAAACTTCCTTGTGTTTTGCTGCCCTGTAGTTAATAACTCAGCTGACTTTTTTTAAAAAAAATGTTCGGTGTTGTATTGCTCATTTAAACAGCTGGTGCTTTGGCAAGGGAGTGTGGTAAATTAGCTTCTATGTTATTCAGTGGCAGATTCAGGATATGCTTGACTGCTGGGGTTGACACAAGCCAGCAAATTCATGGAGTGAAAAATCCTTATGAACCATGAAGATGGTCTTCTCTGGAACAGAAATCTCATTCCACAGCTAATGTTGAAGTAGTTTCCTATCTCATCTTTCAGGGTGAAGTGTGATACCATAGGAGAAAATGAGAGCAACCAGCATCATTGCTTCTTGAAACGTTCAAATTTTACAGTTCTCCCTAGACCCCAGCCTCATGTCAGTGAATGGTGACATTCCTGAGTGGGTCATTAGCAACAGGGATCGAACACAGGACATTTGGATCTCAAAGCAGGAACCTCTCTTGCCTAAGTTAAAAGAGCCATCTCTTAACTCAAAGCCAGTAGCAGATTCAAACATCTAGCTGGTGCAGGCACTAGAAGGAAACAGAGCCACACTGTATGTGTGGGCTACACAAGCAATGGTTGGGAAGAGAGCCTGTAATATGCCCTTGATCCAGTGTGGAAGTCGGGCTTGCACTTTGCTCTGTTGTCCCTTGAGACCAGTTGTGCAGTTTCACTCTGAGGTGCCTGCCAGCAGCTGTCCCCAAGTAAAATAAGCCAGGATCCAATTCAGAAGTTCAATTAAAGGAGATTTTTACTGGCTAATTTACAGAAGTAGAGGGCAAACCATGAAATAAAACAATATGCTATAGACAAACACCACTATGTTCGAACTTAAGATACACAGGAGGATTTAGGAGATACCTGAAAAATCCCACATGGCAGGACAGAATCTTTTTTCCAGCCTAAGGGATCTCTCTGTTCCCTGTGAGTATGGTTTCCTGTCCCATGCTGTAGATTGGCGTATTTCCTTATTTGCAATCAGATTGTGAATGAACACCATCCATTCAGAACTTTCTCTCCATTCCGTGCATGGAGCATTTACAGGGTCAGGTCTGTCATTAGCAGATGAGAGAAAGGACTTGGTTGTAAGTCTATAAATAGGATTCTTTATGTAGGCCGCACACCGACCCTGTATTCCCTTCTGGTTACCTGTATATCCCAGACTAACTGTGCTGCCTAGTTTCATGACACAGGCTCTCCCTAAATCCTTGCATGAACTAAGCTATCATGGAAGAAACTATTGACCATGATACAGGACTCATAGCAAACATCTTTTTCCCTCCCACCAGACCTCCTTCAGATCCAGCAAGACACACATCCCATCACCTTCCAAAACCCATCCTCAGAAGTGTATGCTCTGCCCATAGAGGAAGGGTGACTTCCTTTATTTCTCCTTATCTAATTTAAAAGCTTTGTGTCTGACTTTCACAGGTGCTGAGTACTTGCTACTCCAATGCAAATCAATGGGAGCTGTGGGTGCTCAGAAATTCTAGAAATAAGGCCCTTAAGAAATGCCAAACAACACCTTTGAGACAGACCTTTTTTGGTCAGGTATCAGACAGTTCCTCCGAGATCAGCCATGAACAATTAACAGAGATTTCTCTCTCTCTCTCTTCCAGTAGTAAAACAGCCTTTGAATACAAACTACACAGGTAAGAGATCTCAGGAATATTGAGGCAGGATAGGCTGGTGTGAAGGATGCTGGCCTAGGAGTTAAGGGATCTAGTTTCTATTCCCGGCTCTGTCACTAACCTGGTGTAGGACCTTAGGAAAGTCAAGTCACCTCTCTGTACCGTGTTTCCTGTCCAATGCATTGTTGGCCTGGTCTATGGAGATTGTAAGTCTGTGAGACAAAGACTGTCTCTCAGAGTGTGCTTGTACAGTATCTAGCACAAACCTCAAGCTGCCACATAATACAAATAATATTTAAAGATCATATTGGCTCACAAGTTTAGCCTAACATCAGAACCCATCCAGTAAGAGTTATCTGTCATAGCCAGTGTTGACCTTCTGTCAGACTCGACTAAAGGGTGACCAGCTGATTTCTGCTAAAATAATATCTTCAATAAATGTGTGTGATGGATCAATTCTAAAAGCTCTTATAGTAAGGAAAAGATAAAGCCCAAACCTTTTTCTTTTTAATGGAACAAATTTTATGATTTCCAACACTGTATTTAATTGGTAAATGTAGTTTAATAGGACAAGAGGAGTTGTTAACTTTCTTTTCACTTTCAGCATGACACTCCAGTGTAATTCCCATTGGATGATCCATATGTATATTTGGAGGTGAATAGACCCCTTGGGGTTAGATTATACTTGTTCAATTCATTTCTAGGCATTTCCCTGATGCTGATCACCACAGTATCTGAGCCCCCTAAAGTTATGTCTACTCTGCAAAGAAAATCCTATGGCACCGAGTCTCAGAGCCTCCTAGGTCAATTTACTTGGTTTCATGGGGCTCAGGCTGCAGGGATAAAAATAGCAGTGACAATGTTCCCACTGGGGCTGGAGCCCAGGCTCTGAAACCCAGCAAGTGTGCAGTAGGAGATGAAGTCCAGCTGGGGAGACCTGCCTGTAGAGAAGAATGCAAGCAGGAGGCAACCAATTAACAATTCCCATGAGACGCTGCAGTAATATTTCAGACTCAAAATATTTCTGGTTTAGGGCATTCCATTTTTTGACAAAAATATCATAATTTTCCATAGAAAGCAGACACTTTTAATGGACAATTCTGTTTAGTCAAATACCTAGTTTTCCAACAAAAAATAGTTCTGACCAAAATTTTTTGACCAGTCCTACTTTTAAAAGCCCAGTTGGGGGGAAATGGGAATTGCACCAAGTTTGAAAGATTCCATATGTGAGCTGCCGTAAACCTTAGCACTACCATAGAAAACTAGTGGGTGTCAAAATACTACCATATCAGAATTCTTCCTTCACATTGGTGACATTTACATCCACTTTGAACTCTCTCTGCACAGGTGTAAGGGACCATGCAAGATGCAAGACAATGTGGGATCAGAACCTGGGGTGTTGGAAAGATTTTGTGGGGATGCAGAAAGGGAGAAATGGGAGAAACTGAGATGTAAGACTGCCATGGAGAGCCAGATTCTAATCTTCATCCACAGTAATGGTACTGAAATCCAAGGCTTTACTTTGGATTTACACCAGTAAATCCAAACTAAATGAGAGTCTGGCTGTCCCCTCTCGCGCATGCACTTTTTACTCAAAATCACTTTGCTTTTTATTTTTTTGTCTCAAATTACATCTATTGTTCTGATTGTGCCAATCAGATTATGGATATTGGAGCAGATTTCGTTAGGGCAGGATTCATAGCTGTGTTATAAAAACATAGTTCACATCGGCGTCTATGTAAAACCTGTGTTAGGTTTCCGTTCCAGAAGAATACTGCTTTCCTAGCACACTTCCTAGGATATTCAGCTGATCTCCAAACACCTCTGCCTGTGATACATTCTTGCTAGATGCTGCCCTTCTGACACAAAGTGGATAATAAACTTTCAAACAAAAATCAGGATTTTGCTAGAATCCACATATTTACTGAGTTAACTGCCTTTTAATATCTCTCTCCTTTCTTTTAGCATTAAATACTGACACACAGGATCCTCCGGGTAATGAGAAGTAATGTAGTGTTGAATAACCTTTTACTCTTCAAGAATGGTGATGAGGCAGTTAGGCAACTGAGTGCCTCCAGTTCCTTTTTGCTTACTGAGGTGGGAAAAGGGTGTTATTTTTCTTAGCTGAAAGAAAACATCAGTAGGCATTAGCGCACTGAACAGCTGCTTTTGTTGAAACTGAACAATTCTTGCCTGCTAGAACACATCAGTAGGCAATTCTGAGCATTCTCTTAGCCTCCTAAGGTTTTAAATAATTTACATACAAATTAAATATATAGTCTTTGCTTGAAGTGGGCCAATAAGTGATGGCTGGAAGGGCATATCACCCATCCTAAAATCACATTATTGTTGCGTCCGTTAGTCTCGAGAGACGATGGATATGCGCCCATGGGGAATGTTTAGTTGATGGTTGTGCAGCGTCTGTTGTGGCTATACAGCCCCACACGAGAGTGGCAGTCTCGATTGCATTTGCTGCATTTGAAGGTGGTATCAGCTCTGGGTTGGAGCCGCTGCTTCCTTTTTCGTTGAACCCGCTTTTCCTCAGCAAGCTGCCGCAGCTTGTCTTCGCCAGTTTTCAATCCAGTGGTCAGAGCGTGTCTCCATCTGCATCTGTCCTGGGCAAGCTCTTCCCAGCTGTTGATGTCGATTTGAACAGTCTTCAGGTCCCTCTTACAAACATCCTTGAAGTGAAGGTGGGGCCGTCCTGTAGCTCTGTTTCCGGAGGCAAGTTCGGCATACAACAGGTCTTTGGGGATCCGTCCATCTTCCATGCGACTTAGATGGCCAAGCCATCTGAGGCAGCATTGACGGAGGAGAGTGAACATGCTGGAGATCTTGGCACGTTCCAGCACCTCGTTGTTCGTCATTCGATCACTCCAAGTGATCCCGAGTATGCGACGGAGGCAGCGCATGTGGAAGGTGTTCAGTCTCTTTTCTTGCGAAGCGTAGAGGGTCCAAGTTTCGCTGGCGTAGAGAAGAGTATTTAACACACATGCACGGTACACAGCGACCTTTGTGTTGATGGTCAGCATGTTGTTGTTCCATACTCTCTGTGACAATCTGGCCAAAATTGTGAAGGCCTTGCTGATTCTACGGTTGATCTCAGGGTCCAGTGAGAGGTTGTCCGTGATGGTAGATCCAAGGTAGGTGAACTGACTGACCACCTCTAGCACATAGTCATTGATGGCAATGCTTGGATGTTCTGCATCCTGGGCCATAACTTTGGTCTTCTGAAGACTGATTGTCAACCCGAACTCTTCGCAAGCTCTGGAAAAGCAGTTATCAGATGCTGGAGATCGGTTTCTGTGTGGGTGGCCAGGGCAGCGTCGTCTGCAAACAGCATGTCTCTGATTGTTGCCTCCCGTACCTTGCTTTTGGCCTTTAGTCGAGCCAGATTGAAAAGTCTCCCATCAGACCGGGTGTGGAGATAGACTCCCTCTGTGGAATTTCCAAAGGCACGTTTCAGCAATGCTGCAAAGAAGATGCCGAAGAGTGTGGGAGCGAGAACGCAGCCTTGTTTTACTCCACTGTGGATGTCGAAGGCATCGGAAGACGAGCCATCATACAGTACTGTGCCTTTTATGTTGTCGTGAAAAGACTGGATCACGCTCAGCAGCTTCGGTGGGCAGCCAACCTTTACCAGGATCTTGAACAGCCCATCTCTGTTCACAAGGTCGAAAGCTTTGGTCAGGTCTATGAAGGCAAGGAATAGCGGCTTGTGCTGTTCTCTGCATTTCTCTTGCAGCTGCCTTAAGGAGAAAACCATGTCGGTTGTGGATCTCCCTGCTCGGAACCCGCACTGTGACTCTGGGTAAACTCTGTCAGCAAGCTTCTGCAGTCTATTCAGGATCATGCGTGCGAAGACTTTACCCACAACACTCAGGAGCGATATGCCTCTGTAGTTGTTGCAGTCGCTTCTATCACCCTTGTTCTTGTAGAGGGTCACGATGTTGGCGTCTCTCATATCCTGAGGTACTGCACCTTCGTCCCAGCACTGACAGAGGAGGTCGTGGAGGTGTTCTAGGAGGACGTTGATGCCACACTTGATAACTTCTGGTGGGATGCCATCCTTTCCTGGAGCCTTTCCTGTGGACAAGCTCTCAATGACTTTCTTCAGTTCTTCCATGGTGGGCTTCTCGTCCAGCTCAGTTTCAACGGGAAAACCATCCACAGTATTGAGGGCAGCTTCGGTGATGGTGTTTTGCCTGGAGTACACTTCAGAGTAGTGCTCCACCAATCTATCCATCTGCTTGCCCTTGTCCTGGATGTTTTCGCCTGTTGCAGACTTTAGTGACACTCTCCACTTCTTTGTGGGTCCCATGGCCTTCTTGATGCCATCATACATTCCCCTGATGTTTCCAGTGTCAGAAGATAGTTGAATGCTCCGGCAGAGCTGGAGCCAGTAATCATTTGCACACTGTCGAGCTAGTCTCTGTACTTTGCTCCTGGCAAATTGATACTCTTGTAGAGTCCTATGACTGGGGGAACACTTGTACTCCAGGTGAACAGCGCGGCGTTCTTCAATGGCTGGAGTGAGTGTGGCAGAGTTGGCCTCAAATCAGTCATTATTCATGTTTCGTTTCTTTCCAAAAACTTTCATGGCTGTGCTGTATACTGCGTCTCTGATGTGGTCCCATCTCTCTTTGGCGCAGCCACCGGGAGGCATACAGTTCAGCACCTCGGAGAGCTCATGGGTGAATTTCTCTGCCTTGTCTGGGTGTGCGGTCTTGCTCACATCGATGTGGGGTTTGCCCTCTGGCCTAGAGTGGTGGATCTTATTTGGCTGTAGCCTCATCGTGCTGCACACCAGCGAGTGATCACTGTCGCAGTCAGCACTGTGGAAGGTGCTAGTAAGCAGGATGTACTTCAAGGCAGACTGCCTGATGATGATCAGGTCGAGTTGGTGCCAGTGCATGGAGCGAGGGTGTCTCCAGGACACTTTGTGTTGAGGCTTTGTCTGGAAGAATGAGTTGGTGATGCTGAGGTCATGGTACGAGCACAGTTCCAGCAGTCGTTGTCCATTCTCATTCATTTCTCCAACGCCAAACTTTCCAAGACAGGTTGGCCAAAAGTCGTGGTCAGTGCCCACTCTGGCGTTGAAGTCACCCAGTAGTATCAAGTGCTCTTCTTTAGGGATACTCCTGATGATCGTGTCTAACTTATCATAGAACTCATCCTTGGTATCCCTGTTGGCGCCGAGTGTTGGTGCATACATGCTGATCAGGTTGACGGATCCAGTGGATGTGTGGAGTTGGAGTGATAACAGTCTTTCAGTTCCTTGTTGACCAGGTTCCACCATCCCCAGTAAAGAATTTCTCACAGCAAATCCAACACCACACTCTCTGATTTCTTCGGCACTCTTCCCTTGCCAGAAGAACGTATAGTTCTTTTCCCTGAGAGTCCCAGCGTCTGGCAGCCGTGTCTCCTGCAAAGTGACTATGTCGATTTGGAGTCATGCTAGCTCATCGTTGATGACTGCAGTCTTCCGAACATCGCTGATTGCCTGAAGGTCTTGTGATAGGCCAGTTGTCATGGTCCGTACGTTCCAGCATCCTAACTTGAGGGCTGGTTTCTTAAATGTTGGTTTTCTTTTGTTGTTGCCTGGTGCATGGTTCGCAGTCCACTTGTCGGGTACTCACGTACACTAAGCCCCACACACCCAGTGAAGCAGGTGAACTGTGGTGGGACAACACCTTATTGGCTGGGGGCTGCCCAGCTTGAGGCGGGCGATAGTTGTCCAGTGAGACATGGTGATCCGTCCCACCGTCGGAAGCAACCCCTGGCGCCAGCTCTACGCCAATCGAGCAGGGGGCTTATAACCGGTAAACTGTTGCTTCCCGTGTTGTGTCGATGCTGTGAAGCAAAGCTGGAGTGTCCTCTCCAGGGCGCAAGCCAGGGCAGGGTGATATGGAGGAACAGCTGTTGCCCATGCAGCAGAACCCCCCTCTCCACGCAACTGATGGATCCAAGGGAAAGACAATGTCGATACAACTTGGCACCAGTGGCGTCGCAGGAGTTGCCGGAATGACGTTGAGGACAATGTCAGACCGCCATCGGAACTCCGACACCAGGTTTGGTTTCAGGGTTGACTCCCTTAGCCTTTCCCATGAGTGGGTATTGCCACAAGGCAGCAGAGGTTTTAAATCAGAGTTTTCCTTCTCCTAGGTGGGCTGCCTTCCAAGGCTGACGAGCCCCACCAATCACATTATTAGTAGTATGATATTGCCTCAGGGCCAGCAGAGCTCCCTATTGTGCTGAGCACTATACAGACAGAGGGGGAGTCAGTTTCTTCCCTAAAGATCTTACAATCTGAGGGTATGTCTACATTACCCACCGGATTGATAAATCAATCCGCAAGCACTCTCCCATCGACTCCAGAACTCCAGTGCCGTGAGAGGCGCAAGCGGAGTCAATGGGGGAGTAGCAGCAGTCGACCCCGGGCCATGAAGACGCCGAGGTAAGTCGACTTAAGGTACGTCAACTTCAGCTACACCAGTGGTCCCCAGCGCGGTGCCCGTGGGTGCCATGGCGCCCACCGAGGCATTTATGTGTGCCTGCCGTCAGGGCTGGCGCCAAGGAATGAAGAGGAGAGTAGCGCATCCGCTGGAGAACCCACGACCGAAATGCCGCCGAGGAGCGCTTTCCGGCAGAGAAACTACCGCTGAAATGTCGCTGTGGAGTGCGGCCACCGAAGAAGCATCGCCACCGAAATGGTGCCAAGAAGTGTCGCTGCCCGCCACACTCTTCTGAAGGCGTGAATGTGCTCTTGGCCACAGAAAGGTTGGGGACCACTGAGCTACGCTATTCCCGTAGCTGAAGTTGCGTATCTTAGGTCGATTTCCCCCCCTCCCCGCAGTGTAGACCAGGGCTCAATAGGCCCGGAAGTCAGGGGGGAGGGATATAGCTGAAAGGCAGGAGTGATGGCTGGCAAATGTCAGTAGTGCGTATGGTGAAAAAAACGGGTGGGGGTTTGTTGAGAGGAAATTAGCTAGATGGAAAGACAAAGGAAAGGAAAGGGGGAAAGGGCCAACAGTACAGAGGAGAGGAGGGGAAAGGAAGGGGGGAGCATGGCGGAGTGAGACTGAGGTGAAGAGAATGTGAGGAAGAGAGTGGGTGGGGCTTGAGGCAAACAGCCAATTAGCACAGGGGAGAGAGAATATACAGTCAAAACTACAGAACATAGCCTGATGACATCAGTGAAAAAGGAGTCCCAGACATAAACATTGCTTAATATTTAGTCTGTCACTTGCTTTCATTGGGGAAAAGGCCTATGATTTGGCCTGTTCTCAGAGATTAGGAATATAGAAACTGCCACACTGGATCAGACTAATGTTCCATCTAGTCCAGTCTCATGTCTAACGCTATGTCTACACAGCACACCTTACAGCACTGGAGCTGCAGCGCTGCAAGATGCGCTGTGTAGTCGCTCTTTATCTCTGAGAGAGAGCTCTCCCGGTGACAAACCAAAACCACCCCAAATGGTGTGTTTGTTACACCCCTGAGCGACTAAAGTTTTAGCGCTGAAAGTGCCAGTGTAGACATAACTGTCCAGCACCAGATGCTTCAGAGGAAGCTCAAGAAACCCCCTTCCCTCTCCATAATGGACAAATATGGACTAATCTGCACATAGGTTAAGTTTCTTCCTGGCCTCAGTCATTAATGTAGCTTTATGCCTTGAAACTTGACAGTTTATATCCCTTACAAATATTTTTTACATTGTTTAAATGTAATTCCATCTAAATACCAGTACCTGGTTCTTTTTGTCACTGGGGCATGAGGAAGAGTCTAGCTTTGGCTGTGCTTATATTTATGGTCATAATGCAAACTCCTTTGACCCCCCCCCCTTGCCTTCTTAACCTCAAGCCCTGCAGAGAGGGTTAAGTTTCAAACCCAAAGTTACTATAATAAGTGAAAGAGAGACACCCAAACCAGTCTCTGTATAATATATGAGCTGTAAAATGAGAAAGATGAGTGTAATGATGTATATAAACTTCAGTGTTACAAACTGAACTCCACAGAAAGTTAGCTAGGTTAAGAACTGGGCCACTGTGATGCTAGAAACCCTTCTGTTTCACAATATACCCAGGAATGGATTCAGAAACATTGAATATGGGCTGCCTGAAGCCACTGTCCAAAATTAAAGTGGTGAAAGAACATTCTGGAGGTGATCAGAGGAATGCAAAGTTAATATAAGCAGAGAGCTAGAAATTGGTCCTGCAATTCCCTCCACCGGTCTCTTTTTAGTGGAGCAGTGTTTCTGCAGAGGCTCTCACCCCAAATGAATCAGAAAACATTCTGGAGACAACTCTGTAACAAGTCGGTATCCTGGAAATATCCGAATGAAAAAGGGCATGGATAAATCACACCTTACTGTTTCACACTGGTGCATGACCAATGTGAAACTGTCAGCTGTGTCGCCACTTACAATATTCATAGCAACAGATCACTTTACATCTGAGCGAAAATGGGATCTCATCCTTCAAACCTTAATCAAAACTCCCACTGGTTTTTATCTACTTCTGCAAGTGAATGTCGGGGAAATTCCACAAAACTGAGTTGCTATCAACTTCCTGTTTTAGCTTTTGCTGCAAACGTGTGGTCAGTTCTTCTGGCTGGAAATAAGTGCTGTACTGTAGATAGAAATTAATCCAATCTGGCCTCAGCTCTTCCACATCACACCTGTCCTGCCTACTCCTATCCAGAAGTGCATATCTAACTGAATGTCTCTCTAGGAGGCTATTCTGGATAGTCTATTGCAGAGGTTTTCAGCCTGTGCTCCGTGGACCAGTGGGGTCTGCAGACTATGGAAAGATTTCCAAAGGGGTCCGCACTTCCATTCGACATTTTTTAGGGGTCTGCAAATGAAATTTTTTTGAAAACCACTGGTGCATTGCCAGCTCAAAATGAATATGGCTGACACCCGGCTTCTTATGTTCCCTCTCATATCTTCTTTGCCACCACTTCTCTCCACTTCTCTTTTCACTGCTATTATCCTTTCTATCACCAATGTTCATAATCTTGGGTCAGCTTGAACTCTTTCCTCCTCCTCTTCCCATATATCCTGACAGTCACCAAATCTTACTGCTTCGTCCTCCAAAACATAGTGACAATCTCTTCCATCTTTGGGGTCCTGCTTGCCAACACACTTACCCACACATTCGTCACGCCATTGGTCAGTTGATGTAACCTCCTCTTCTTTAGCCTCTCTAATTCTCACATTCCTTCCTTACAGAATATTGTTACCAAAAGAATCTTCCTTTGCGGACCACACCGCTTGCCTGTTCGAGCCCCACCACTAACTCCCCTTTGGCCTTAAGTTTCTTGTCCTCACTTCTATAGGCCTACTAATCTCCACCTTGGCCTAGATCTCCGAACTTGTTCTTGTTACCTCCTAACTTCCCATCCTGTTTGTTTCTTTTTCCCACTCCAATTGCCAAGACCTTTTCTGTAGTGCCCCTGGTCTCAGTTCCTAATGGTCAGGCCCACATCCTCACCTCATTCAAATCACTTTTAAAGACACTTCTTCCACCATGCCCACCAACACTAACCCACGCCAATTAATTGCCCTCTCCATCCAACATATGAAAACAAAGGTCCAGATACTCAGCAGGTTGAATCACATAGCTCCATTGGCTTCAATGGAGCTATGCTGATTTACACTAGCAGAGGAACTCACAAAATGCAAATTAACATTTTCCTACCGGTCTCTTACTGTGTCTTGTTTTATCCATCTCTTATCTTCTGGAGGCTTTGTTGTCTTGAACAGCACAATGCACTCTGCCAGTGCTTACAAACTAATAAATAATAATGAGACACTCATGAATTTTCTAGTAAGATCAGTGGAAATTGTGTCTGAATATCTGAGGGCAGAACTGATTTCAGTGGGAGATTTGCCTGACTAAGGTCTTCGGGCAAAGCAGAATACTATATCCCTCTCACCCAGGCAAGAAATGGCAGAGTAATTTATCAATACATACTCCTTATATATTATCCACAACAGAAAGAGTCTTACGATGGCAAGAACATTACATTCTGCTCTCCTTAGGCTGATTTAATTGAAAATTGACTTGAACCTATTGCAAATCTAGTCCATGTTCCATAAAAACAAACATACAGGGCCAAATTCTGTCCTCATCAAATTTTAATAGTGCAATGCTCTTTCCAGTTGTCAGCTTCGAAACATGGCACCACTGAACATCAGAAAGCTTTTCCTCCAATAACAAGCCTGTTCATAAAAAGAGGCTTGCCGCTGAGATGATAGGAGCTGTGGAACGTGCAAATGTTAGGCCCGCTTATGCACTAAGATACATAAGGGCAACACTGGGACTGTTTTTATGTAGCGGTATGTCGGCATTTATTTTCAACCACACCCACCATTTTTGGTAAGGGGTTGACAGTCTGACTCAGTAGGTGTAATTGGACATGGGGATTGCCATATGGGATAAGTTCAGTGGTCCATCTAGGCTGATATCCCATTTCTAACAATGCCCATTACCAGATGTGCGAGAGGAAGGTGCTTTCACCTTAAATATCTTTGCTTTCACTATAAATATATATATTTAATATATAATATATATATTATTTGCTTTCACTATAAGTATCCCAGTGCTGTGATAGTAAACAAGACACTGAATCATACAAGCTGGTGTGTGCTATTCCTTTGGGAACAACGGATTTGGTGTGTAGCCAGTGACACAGGCTGGATATCACAGGGAAATGCTTCAAAGGGACTCTGGAACTGGATGCAGCTATTACCTTGCAAGGCAAAGTAAAGGATGGCATTGCCCAGAGGAGAGTACTTGAGTGGCTAACAGGCTAGTAAGGAGCTGACACCCAACCAAGCACAAGCAAGATTCTCTCTTGCTGGTGGCGGGGCGAATCACAGTGCTGGGTATCCTGTGAACAGTCACAGCTGGGGACAACTGAAGACAGACCTCAGAAGAAAGGAGGTGTGCCTGGTGGGAGACTGGGTGAAAGACTGTAAAGCAGCCAGACCTCAGCGAGGAAGAAGCTGTGCCCCTCCAGTGAGAGACTGAGAAGAAAGAGACATTTTAAATTAGTGTGTTCTCATAAAGTAGCCCCCAAAAGGGGTGCTATTAAATGACTCAAGCATTGGTCATGTACTGCGGAGTCAGCGGAGAATGTAAACTGAGGACAGGTGCTGCAGAACTACCTGAGACCAGTAGGGCGTGCTGCACATCCACAGTTGGGTTAAACACTGAAGCTATATTTTATGTGCTGGAACATAACTTTAAATTGAGATTCAACGTCTTTCTAAAATTCACGATGACGCTCAAGTCAGGAGTCACAGGTTTGCTGTAGAAATCACTGCATGAAATAATACGGCATGTGTTATGCAGGAGGTCAGACTAGGTGATTCTAACAGTCCTTTCTGGCCTTACTCTGTGAAACAATGGATGTTCTTCTTATCCGTATAAACATCCAATCTATCTTTTTCATGACCTCAATGATACCTTGTGGCAATGAGTTCTACAGGTCAGTTATGCATGGTGGCTCAAACCCTGCCCCTTGATGGATTACTCACTATTTCTATACAACAACTATGGAGGATACTCTCCTAATCCCACAGAAAAATACTTTAGGTGCTGTTGGCCAACTGACATAGAAAAATTCACCAAATATGTACAGAATGAGTCATCTTGTGGTTCCTATTACAGAATATGCTACATCTGTTACTTTTCTTAGAATGCAACATGCAGGATATCCATTATGCACTGATCTCCTTTTTTATCAGTATTCTTCATGCTTACTTGCTGTCTCTCCTTTATCCTGAGCAGCGGTGTTGAGTTTTGCTATGACATTAGTCAGATTTCAACCAGTCATTTAGGGGTAATTAGTCTGTGGATAATTTGAAGGCTGATTAATTTTTTTGCTACCTGTGATTACAAACAGATACTCTTAAATATTATTTTAACTCCAGCCAGTTGTCTTTTGTCGAGAAAAATGTAGATACATGTTCTTGTTATTGAATGTAACCATTGACTCACATATAATCCGGTTGACAAATGGCCCTAATGCTCCGTCTCTTCATGGTAAATGGCACCAATGAACAATGGTGAAAGTGCACAATGCACTCAGTGACAAACCTTGTCAGTTCAGTTAATTATGGTTTGTTGCCTAGCTGAGTATGTGCAACCAGAACACAGTGCCCTTTGACCTGTTAAATGTGTAATAATATGTTGACAAGATGCACTGGCTGCTTCAATCCTTTGGATCTTGACAGAAGACACAGTCGGGCTTTTGATTTGCTTGTGGTTCAATCTGAATGGTGACTGAGTGGAAGGTGTAAGTGTCAAAGAGAACTTGAGTAACTTCTTTCAGGATCTGGTGATTGTCCACCGTGTCTTCTGTAGATGGTGAACAAAAATTATCATGCTGCAGAAATGTAATGCTTTTAAGAAACCTAATGACTACTGAAACTATTTGCAAACATTTGGGGGTGATTTACTTCTGTTTCCAAGTTACATTTTAATAACTATATTACAACTATCTGTTCAGTCTTGCTCAGCAAGCTTGTACCCTATGTTGTTGTAGCTGATCAAAAATTTTCAATTTTTTTAACAACAATGTTCTACAAAAATATTGGGGGGGAGTTGTTGTTGCTTTTATTTGTTTTTAACAAAAATTACTATATTTATGGTGACCAGACAGCAAATGTGAAAAATTGAGATGGGGTGAGGGGTAATAGGAGCCTATATAAGAAAAAGACCCCAAAATCAGGACTGTCCCTTTAAAATCAAGACATTGGGTCACCCTAACTACATTTGTTTTAACAAGCACCATATACAGAAAAGCAGTTGTATCTCAATCAGGAGAAATTGACTTTACTAGGCTTCAGCTGAATTATTATTTTTCTGTTTACAGAAATTTACTGACCTGTGACAATGTGAGCAGATAGAATAACTTGATTCATTGTTAGAGACCAGATATGCAGGTTGTGGACAGACTCCACTTTGTTGACTGCTAGAATTCTCTCTCTCACTGCATCATAATTAAATCCCTTGGGTGTTCCTGTAGAGGAGGAAATATGCCTTTTGATTAAATAAGAACTATAATTAATTAAAGGACACACAGAGAGACACCTGAATCTTTACTGAATTAGGTTTGAGTTTTCTTATAAAAACAACATGGGCCATAGAGTACAGCTCTATTTTTCTGTTTACTGTGAAGTTAAATTCTGTCCTCAGTTACACAGTAATTCATTAGGGTGTTACTCAATGGAGCAATGAAATTCAAATAAATTTTAGAGTTAGGCTTATGTAAGTATTCTTTTATTTATGGGAGTAGGCTGTTTATTAATATTCCATTAATCTGCTTTGACATCTTCAAGGGTATTTATACCATAGTATCTGAGCACCTCACACGCATTGATGGCTTTTTATCTTCAATAACTGTGAGGTAGGGAAGTATTATCCCCATTTTACAGATAAGAAGCTACAGAACAGATTAAGTGACATGCCCAAGGTCATGGAGGAAGTCTGAGATTAGACTTGAACCCAAATTTCCTAAATCCCACTCAAGTACTCTCTTCACTAGACCACTTTTCTTGTCTAACATGAAGTTCAAAGCTTGCCTTTGGATCAGAGTGCAGGAGTGAGGAAAATTCTATCGGAATTGGAGGTGGGTCTGAACCTCAGAGTCCAAACCAGAATCCAAACTTCCCCAGAGCCAAGTGTTTTTGGTTCCAGGGCTCTGAATTCGGGTTTATATGATTCTCCATTTGATCCTCTGTCTCTGTTGTGTCTAACCTGTTCTGTAAACTGCAAAGAATTATTTTAGGTACTATGTCATAAGAACATAATACTGAGTCAGACCAATGGTTCATATAGCCCAGTATCCTGTCGTCTGACAGTGGCCAGTGCCAGATGCTTCAGAGGGAATGAACAGAACAGCTCAATTATCGAGTGATCCATCCCCTGTCCTCCAGTCCTAGTTTCTGGCGGTCAGAGGTTTAGGGACACTCAGAACATGGGGTTGTGTCTCTGACCATCTTGGCTAATAGCCATTGATGGACCTTATCTAACTGAATTTATCTAATAAATTTATGTAATTGTTTTTGGAGCCCAGTTATCCTTTTGGGCTTCACAACATCCTCCAGCAATGAGTTCCACAGGTTGATTGTATGTTGTATGAACAAATACTTCCTTATATTTGTTTTAAACCTGCTGTCTATTAATTTCATTGAGTGACCCCGGTTCATATGTTATGTGAAGGGTAAATAACACTTCCTATTTACTTTCTCCACACCATTCATGATTTTATAGACCTCTATCATATCTCCTCCCTTAGTTGTTTCTTTTATAAATGGAACAGTCACAATCTTTTTAATATCTCTTCATATGGAAGCTGCTCTATCCCCCTAATATTTTTTGTTGCTCTTCTATGTATCCTGTATAATTCTAATTTATCTTTTTTGAGCTGGAGTGACTAGAACTACATGCAGTATTCAAGGTGTGGGCGTACCATGGATTTATCTAGTGGCATTATGATATTTTCTGTCTTATTATCTATCCCTTTACTAATGGTTCCTAATATTGCTAAAACTGCCACTACACACTGAACAGATGTTTTCAGAGAACTATCTACAATGACTCCAAGACCTTTCTTGAGTGGTAACAGCTAATTTAGAATTGTTGTATTAATTTAGATGGAATATATGGGCTTCAGGTGTTAGCATAAGGCAGTCACTGTCCAACATTAAACAGTGTTAAACAAAGTCCGGGGCTTGGTTTACAGAGGCCTCCGCCTGCTTAGCACCATGGCAAACACACCATTAAAAATCCATTTTATTAAATATTCAGAAAAGAAGAAAAAAAAGAGTTAATACTTCACATTTCAGATGCTTTAAATAAGACTTTTATTTTAAGAACTTCCCTTGTTCCCTTTCCCTTTAGCTGGAGAGAATTTTTAAAAAGAAAAACTCCTGTTGTTTGACTGTCTCTTGGATGGTATCAAAGACAGTAATAACTGTCCTTTTGGGGAAAAAGAGAAAAAGTTAATTGAGATGGGCTGGAGATGTCACTGCTACTGTTTGTTGTTAAAATCAAGTCCTAGAAGGAAAAGCCCTTTTGACAGTCTCTTAGATCAGTGTTTCTCAAATGTTAGCAACCCAAGGACCTCCATTTTGATTTTAAAAAAATTTGTGGACCCCCAAGCTGCCCTGCTCAGCCCCAGGCCATGCCCCCACTCCACCCCTTCCCCCAAGGCCCCACCCCCATCCCACCTCTTCCCGCCCCCGCTCCAGCCCTGCCTGTCTTCTTCCTCTTCTCTTTCCACCCCCTTCCCCAAGCACGCCCTGTCCCCACTCTGCCCCTTCCCTCCCAGAGCCTCCTGCATGCCGGAGAACAACTGCTCCCTGGCGTGCAGGAGGCGCTGGGAGGGAGAGTTGATCAGTGGGGCCTGTGGACCCCCTGGAATACCCTCACGGACCCCCAGGGGTCTGCAGACCCCAGTTTGAGAAATGCTGTCTTAGATGGTATCACAGATGATAAAAACTGTCATCTCAGGTGGTGTTTGGGATTCAGCTGGAGCCAGTAGGGGTGGCAATGTCATCTGTCTCTTTTCCATTCTGATCAGGACACCTCACTGGATGAAGGCCCAGTATCCTGGGAAACAGTAAGGGTGGCAGCCATGATGGTGAAGCTCACTCCAGTAGTCAGTCTATTCTTTCTGAGTGTTTGATTGTTGTTGTTGTTGTTCTTTTCAACTTTCCACACAGAAATCTTTCCTATAAGGGCTCAAAAAGGGGAGTGATACGTGGACTAGGCCATTCCCTCATTATTTTGTCCACCAATTAGGCCTAATATCTGATATACCAAATTTTGGCTCTAACTTCCAGCTCCACCTCTCTTGTTTTTAACAAGCACAAGGTCAACACAGTCCTTGAATCACAACAACTTGGATAACATAACAACGGTTACTGGTCCATAACAGGACCTTCACTCTTTTCCCAGGACCGCCTGCATTGCTTAAGAGCCTTTGGTGAGGGACATTATCAAAGGCTTTCTGAAAGTCCAAGTACACTATATCAACTAGATCACCCTTGTCCACATGCTTGTTGACACCCCCAAAGAATTCCCTTTATAAAAGCCCTGTCATCATGTAGTATAATAATATGGCCAATTCAGCTCAGTTGTGCCTTTCTTACAATAGCTCTAATGCCAGTTATTTGTGCTTACACAAGAACCTCAGTGTCTTGTGTTTTGTTCTGTCAGTTTATCACAAGAATACTATGCTGCAGGGAGCACAGACTCAACACAGAATGGTGCTGAAAGGAAAGGTCTTCATGAGAGCTGATCACAAACTCTCTGAAGGAATCGTTTCCTGTGGGGAGAATGCAGATTCCTTGGAATAGTAACAGTTCACAGAGACTGTTGAATTTCAGTGAAGGTCAAATAGAATGCAGGCAGTGGTCTGATGGAACCCTATCTGCCAGCTGGCCAACCCAGTTCCTCGGCAGCCCTCCTGGAAGGCTGATGGGGAGCCAAGAGCCCAGAAGCCCTGGGAGCACCTGCTCAGGTGACAATCCCAGGGCTTCCAGGCTCCTGACTCCCCTTCAGCCCACTGACTTGAGTGGAATTAACCTCCAAAGAATTTAGCCCAAAGTTCTTAGCAGAAATACATGGGATGGGATGGGTTAAACGGGGGTTAAGACTTGCCTGATGTCACATACTGAGCGGGCAGCAGAGCTAGAAATGAAACCCAAAGTTCTAACTTGGGCCTTTGGGATAACCAACAGACCAGGCATCCCCCACTTTAATTACCTAATGTAAGAGAGATGGCCTGCCAGGTGCAGTATTCTGGCTAGACACATTTGACACTTTAAGCACCTAAATCCCCAAATCTGGCCCCATTCAGTTGCTGCTGAAACCTGTAGGCACCCAAACTCAGTTGGCACCTATGTTTTCGCAGTATCATTTCCTTAGGCGCCTATGTTTCTGCCTGTGTGCATGTGCACTGCAGCCTCACTCTAGGTGTTTGGATGCCTAAGCCTTAGAGCATTGCAGGAACCGGAGAAAGATAGGTGTTGTTCTACCTAACTCACCTGTGGGACCCAATCTGGTATGTGTGCTCAGAGCTCGCCGGCCAGATCAGGCCTCTCTAGGTGAGCTTTACAGAAAACGGAGGAGGAGCTCCCCCTTCATAATATAACTTTTAGTACAGTGGTTGGGGTACTCACCTGAGATGTGGGAGACCCTTGATTCAAGTCCCTCCCTTTGCCTGAGAGGGAGACAGGATTTGAACAGGGCTTTGCCACCTCTCAGGTGAGTGCACTAACTACTGAGCTGTGGGATATTCTGATGTGGGACTCCCTCACCCTCTCCTGTAGAAGCTGTTTCACTGTGGGTTGATAATTTTAAAAAGCCATTGGGGCAGGGGACTGAATACTGGGTCTCCCGTGCAAGTGTCCTAACCACCAGGCTACAGAGTCAGTTTCTTGTCCACACTCACTCTCTCTGGCCCATTTATTCTTTCATTATGTATTCATAGAATCATAGAATCATAGAATCTCAGGGTTGGAAGGGACCTCAGGAGGTCATCTAGTCCAACCCCCTGCTCAAAGCAGGACCAAACCCAATTAGATCATCCCAGCCAGGGCTTTGTCAAGCCTGACCTTAAAAACATCTAAGGAAGGAGATTCCACCACCTCCCTAGGTAACCCATTCCAGTGCTTCACCACCCTACTAGTGAAAAAGTTTTTCCTAATATCCAACCTAAACCTCCCCCTCTGCAACTTGAGACCATTACTCCTTGTTCAGGTGTGAGGGAGGTCCTCCTCTTTCCCCACCCCCATCATCTCTTGCAAAAAATGGCATGGGTGCCTAACCCCAAGAGAGGGTTTGCAGCCAAGTATCCCAAACAGCGGGCAGCACTTCCTCCAGCCTAGATTTAGGCACCAAATTCACTGGGAGGGTGGGGATTAAGACATACCATTGCTTTGGCATCGCCCATTGGCTAGTTTAAGCAGGGAGCTGCCTAGCGTGGTGGCTTCTCTGAATTCCATTCTTAGGCACCTATCTTCTTCCATTCATTGTATAGGGAGCCTAGGCACTGAACTCAGGCTTTGTGAAACCCACTGATTTTCTAGGAGCCTAAAATTTAGGCTTTGCAATTGCCATGCCTACATTTTTGTGACTCTCACTCTGGATTTCTACCCCATGACAGGTGAACACAGAGGCAACCTCTGGGAAAGCTTTATAGTATGACTATACGGATACATTTCTTTACTGAAACAAAAACGTATACAAAAAGGAAGAGACAATAAAGACATATGAAGCAATAAGCTATGCAGAGAGTCAGGTTGGTTAAACCATAGCAATCCAAAAATCTACATAACGGTTCCTCATACCTTTAAGGCCTATGTCTTCTGTAGTTGAGGCAATAGCTGCATCATATCGCTTAGCCCCAAGAAAGCAAAAACTTGTATCTGTGACTGCTACTGTGACTTTCAGCCTTGGCAAATCAAACATCAGGCCCACAGCTGACACATCTAGGCAGTCTCACTACCTTAATGAAAAGGTGCTTAGAACTGTCCATTTTACCTTGAACTCTAACCTGACTTTGAAAACTGCTTAGATTTGCTCTTTCAGATCAATGTAACCAAAACTTAGCAGTGTTTTATACCTCCGCTACTTGATAAAATGTTTAACCTGCAGCACAATTTTTATTTTTATTTATTTTTGGCACAAGCTTGCTTGTGCTCATGATTCATAATGGAAATACACAATGCACAAAACAAATAATTCACAAATGCCATAGGGGTTATGAGAAGCAATGGTATGTATGTGAAAAACAGAGTTGTAGGAATTCATCATGGTTTCACTAACAAAACAGCAACACACAGATTCTTGGAGAAGATTCAATGGAAAACTGGAATATACATAACTCTGTCATTATGTCATCTAAAAGAGTTCTAATTAGAATTATGATTAGGGTATGCATAGAATTATGAAAATATTGAAAATGACATCAGTGCACTGATATGTTTGGACAAGCTATTGTTTGTTATTTAGCTTGCTGTGGGTATTATGCTGCTGTGTTAATAAAGGGCAAGGTCCAGCTATAATGGTATGCATTAAGGAGGCAAAGCGCAAGGGGTTTTGGATCTCAAAAGAACTAGAAGCACGCTAGGAGGTTTATGCAAGATTAGGTGAAGTGTTAAAGCATTTCTGTGTTTCTGACTGCAGCTGCTGATGGTAGCCCACATCTGATTATGTATGTTACCCTAAGAGAATTATACTAGCATCAAAATATTCTAGTCCTGAAATCTAGAGGCCAAATTATGTTCTCCAATATGTTCACATAACTCCCACTGCAGGATGGTATGTAAATATCTGAGAAATTGAAATTGAAAAGGGTCACATGAAGAGCAGAATTTGGCAAATTATTTCCTAGGTATTTTCACAGACATGCTTTTTCCTTTGCTGGAGTATAATAAACCATCTAGTATCCATTTGTAGTGCTCTAAGTGTTTATTTTAAAATACCTTGAGTTCAATTCAGATTTTTTTGTACAACGTCTAATACACTAAGGGTCTGATTTCTTTCAAAAAGTCGGATGTCCAGTTGCACTTCTAATCTGTGTGCACAGTTGCCATGAATACCTAATTTCTGCACACACCTGTAGTAACTTCCTGCAAGATTGTAATTTAGGGATTGATTTTCAAAAAGTCAGGCATACAATTTCAACAATTAACATTTTTAAGATTTCTACACAATGTACATGTAGAAAGAATGTATTTCTTCCATGAAGAGTGGTGAAGATTTTCTTAAATAATAAGTGCCTAAAGTTAGTCTCCTAAATGCATATTTAGGCACCTGGGTTGAAATCAATGGGAGACATTCTCTGTCCAACACTTCTGAAGATTAAGGCAGGTATTTAGAAGACTAAACATGGATTTAAGAGCCTAACTTGAGGCATGCATTTTTAAACCTCTGGCCAGTGTTTGTAAGTATTATAGAGAGTGACAGAGAGAACAGAATAATATTGATTCCAGAAATAATTACTGTACATACAGAAGTTCTTACCTTCCATTAACACAAGCAAAATGTCCCTTAAAATGGTGATGGTTGTTGCCAGAACAAAGATAGAGAACACAAATGTGCAGACTGGGTCAGCTATTTTGTATTCTGGCTAAAAAAATATAAGCACATCACTTGATTAAATCCATCACTTCCAGTTTCTGGCTGACATTTTTAATGAGCTAATCAAAAACCAATATAATCCATTTATCTAACACAGTAACCATTGCTGATATTCTCGACCAGTACAGTCCCAGTACAGCCGGGTTAACAGACCATTTTCTGATTGCATTATTCTTTAAGATCTCAAGCCACTAAAGATCAAGGAGAGAAAGACACATAATAGATTCGTTCTGGCTTAAACCCCAAGGAAAAAATTGTGGTGCTCTTAACAGCCATTTTATTCCCAGAAATGAACATAACTGTCCTTGACTAAATTACAATATATATCATTAAGACAGAAAAAATATGTACATAGCATCCAACGATGGTGTTATGAAAATAACTGCATTATTAATTGCTATGAAGGTGAGTAAACCCAATAAAACTGACCTTAAAGAATATTATAAGTGCACTAATTAACACACTAATGCTCTGAAATAGATCTCCAATGGCATGTACAAAAGCTGCCCTCACACTGGCATTGGCCAAAGCTGGCTTCTGTTGAAGAGCTGATATATGTTCATTGGCTTGTGCGCTGTGACTATGTCCAGGCCCAGTCTGGTGCAGAGTCAGACTTAATCTGAAAGAGATACAATGCTGCAAACATCAGTGAGATCATACTGTCTGAAAGAACAACAACAAACACTTCAGTATTGCACTCCTTAAAGCAAAAGGTAAGCAATAGCAAGTGTATGTTGTCCACTCCAGGAAATCTCAAAATGATTAAGTATTTAATAAACAAAAAAGACAACTTACATGACGTTGGCGATCACTGCACAACCAGAAGTAATGAGCATCACTGTAGCTTCAATCTCAAAATCTTGGTGCAGCAGTCTCATGCTCGCCAAATATGTCAACACGCCAGTCACCACCCAAATGATTAGCATCGACACCAAAGCACCCAGAATTTCTAGGGGTTAAAACAATTGAATTTTAGGGGCATTTTAAATAAAATGCAAGGAATTGGCTAATGGATTAGCACTAACACTTTCCCCATTAGAAAGCAGTTCTTATGCGTTTGCAGGTCCTAATATTCAAATCATGTTAGAGTCAAATAAATCTGGTTTCCCCAGGGTTGACTCTTGTTGCAGACTTATGGGCATGGTTTGGGAATGAGGGATTCATACATGTTCCCATGGGCTTGCAGAGTGTCTGCTGGTTCACAAAACAGGAAGGTGGCATGCACCTTGGGATTTATGCCCAATTGCCCCAGAAAACACTATGTGAAAGTGAAATGCACTGTAGAATTGAAGCTTCAAGACATTTGCAGATATCCAAATAGGGCACACAATTGCACAAATCTTTAGTAAACTGTTCACGAATGCAAGTCCTGTTTCTGTACAATGGTGAGTGCCCGTGTGGGGGCAGGGCGAGGCAGTGGGGAAGGAAGAGGGATGGGATAGGGCAGTGGGAAGAGAAGGGGAGGGGGGAAAGGGGCAGGAGGGAGGGGGCAGGGGACATTGTGGAGGGGAGAGGAGAAGTAGGGGGAGGGGAGGGGGGATGGGGCGGGGACATTTGAGAGAGGAAAGGGGATAAGGCAGGGGAAGAGATGGGGATGACTATGAGTGCCACCTCCTCACTTCTGGGCGTCCATGCCAGAGGTGTCTGGAGAAATGGGGGGAGGGGGGCATGTGTCCCACCACTAGCCACAGGTACGTGTCGCCTCTGGGGAGGATGAGCATGCTCCAGGCTGCAGCTTGGCCTGGTCTGCCTATTCATTGGCTTGTGCTCTGTGACTATGTCCAGACCCCTGCTGGCTATGTCCAGTCCCGGAGCTCTCAGCGAAAGCAGGAGGCTGCCCTGTAAGGCCCATCTCTGGGGCGGGAGAACTGGTGTGGGGTAGAAATTTGTCCTATGGGTGGCTTCCCAGCTATGGTCCCCCATGGCTCGATGGCTGGGATCACCCCTGCCCCTGAATATCTGGGAGCAGGTGTCAATGGACATGTCTCTGACTGGGCACCACAGCAGGCAGGGTGGTAAATATATGGCATGGATGCAGCCCATATAACACATAGAGAGCTGCATACGCCTAGGGTGACCAGATGTCCTGATTTTATAGGGACTGTCCCGATTTTGGGGTCTTTTTCTTATATAGGCTTCTATTACCCTCCACCCCTGTCCTGATTTTTCATATTTGCTGTCTGGTCACCCTATATACGGCACCCACAATGGTAAATAGGTTGAGAACCACTGGTCTAATAACTTTGGCTGTAACATTCTCCAGTATTATATTCTTTTCTTCTTTGAGGTTCCATGACTTGCTGTTTTCCAGTTTCTGATGTATCCTGGGAGCTTTGAGAACATTAATAGATTATCCTCATGAACCCGCAGACCTGTGCCTGATCTCAGAATACTTTCCAGTGTACTTGCTACGATGAATTGCCTTTTCTATTTCACATGGTCATACGACAGTACATGTGGTACCTGCTCTGTGCCATCCAAAAGTTAACCTTTTAGTGGAAGGTTTAGATGATAACCACAGTGAGAAGAGGCTAATCAGGAAACTTGTCAGGTCAACCAAGATGTGTGCTGCATCAGTTATCACAGCAAGACTTCCTGAAATTTGTCCACCTGTGTAAAACAAATACATGCAAATAATACGACATGTATCCAAGACTTTATTTGTTGTAAAACTAAGGAAAACTTCATTTACAATGATAATGTATGGCATAACTTTAAACTCTTCACAGACTAGAAGAAGTTTTTATCCCATTCATGCATTCAAATATTCCTAGTCCTGAAAAAAGTTGCATCTTAGTTTTACTAAAGCCTCCAGTAGCTGGTAAATCTTAAACATGTTGTAACTCATTAGAATTGTGGTTTAATTGCTATTATAAAGTGGGAGAATAATTGCAGTCTCAAACATCCTGAATTTCAATCCCATTATCCCCCTAATATCTCCTCACAAATCACTGACATTTTTGTCAACACAATATGACCCCAATCAAACTTAGCAAAACTCATGACATAAAAATGGATAAAGATGGCTTTGTTTGGTTTCCTGACCCCGGGAGGGGTGGTTCTCTGGCATAATTTAGAGCAGGGGTGGGCAAACCTTTTGCCCCGAGGGCCACATCTGGGTGGGGAAATTATATACAGGGCCATGAATGTAGGGCTGGGGCAGAGGGTTGAGGTGTGGGAGGGAGTGCAGGGTGTGGGAGGGGGTGCGGTGTGCAGGAAGGGGCTCAAGGCAAGGGGTTGGGGCAGACGAAGGCTGCGAGGTGTATGAGGGGGCTCAGGGCAGGGAGTTGGGGTGCAGGAGGGGGGTCAGGGCAGGGTTGGGGTTGGGATGTGGGGTGCAGGAGGGGTTTGGGGTGTGGGCTCCTGCCCAGCGTCGCTTACCCAGAGCGGCTCCAGGGTGGTAGCAGAGCTCAGGCAGGCTGCCTGCCTGCCCTGGCCAAGCGCCGTCCCGGAAGTGGCTGGCACCACATCTCTGCGGCCCCTGGGGTGGGGGGGCAGAGGGGTCCGTGCGCTGCTCTTGCCTGCGGGTACCTCCCCCGAAGCTCCCATTGGCCGTGATTCCCCGTTCTCAGGTGGCAATCCTGCGGGCCGGATCCAAAGCCCTGACAGGCCATAGTTTGCCCACCCTCGATTTAGAGCAACCTAAATGGTCCCGCTATTGTGGGGAACTTTCCTGGCTTATGCACTACCCCGGTGAAATGGGTTAGTGAAAGGATCTGAATCCTCGCTCCCACTTCCTTTACCTAGAGCCCTGCCTGACCACAAGGGCTCCCCTTCCACTCTCCTGTGTGGCAGAGTCCTCATAACCCAAACAAGGCTGGGCCCAGGATTGAGGTGTGAGTAACAGTACGGGAAAACTAGCATGGGGAAATAGATTTCAGTTTGTGTAATGACCCAGCCACTCCCAGTCTTTATTCAAGCCTAATTTAATGGTATTCAGTTTGCAAATTAATTCCAGTTCAGCGAATGGCTGGGTCATTACACAAACTGAAATCTATTTCCCCATGCTAGTTTTCCATGCCCATGGAAGCTTCACCAGCTGATGACCCCAAAAGACCGGTGGACAATTGCACAGGAAAACAGGGTAGGAAGTAGCCCAGGGGAATTAGACATTTTCCGGTTGCAGAACCGGGGCAAAGTCAGCGTGTTTCATATGGATCCCCGCTGACCTAGTGGTGAATACAGTCACTGCTGACAGGGCCCTGGGCTGGGATCCGGTGGAGTAGGGACCCGGGCCCTTCTCCTACCCTGGCTGCAGCCCACTTCCCCCCGGCCACTGGGCCGTGCAGCCCTGCAAAAGGGGGTTGCCATATTGACTCCAGCCACTGGGCCACATAGCCCTGGATAGGAGGGACGCCTTATTGACTCTGGACATTAGACCATACTGCCCTAAGGCTAAGGGCAATTTCTTGGATTCAGCCATGGGCTGTAACACCCCTTCCCCACCCCCACCACCCCACAACACCCGTGTAGGTACCTATAGACTGTAATCAAGTCACCCCTTAACCATATCTTTCTTAGATTCAAGGGGCTCAATCTATTTATCTTACCACTATAATGCATGTTTTCTAATCCTTTAATCATTCTTCTGGCTCTTCTCTGAACCCTCTCCAATTTATCAACACCCTTCTTGAATTGTGGGCACCAGAACTGGACAGTATTTTAGCAGCGGTCACTCCAGTGCCAAATTCAGAGGTAAAATGACCTCTCTACTACTATTCAAGATTCTCCTGTTTATGCATCCCAGATTCACATTAGATCTTTTGGTGACAGCATCACATTGGGAGCTCCTGTTCAGCTGATTGTCCACTGTGACCCCCCAAATCTTTTTCAGAGCCATGACTTCCCAGACTAGACAACCCAGTTCCAGTTTTTCTGTTGCCTTCCCTGCAGAACCCAGCCAGAGGGCCAAATGCCCACACCCCTCAGCCCAGACACCCACGCCCTCTACCCCCCAAAGCCCAGCCGCAGGGAGCACCTCTCCCCCCCGCCCCAGCCCAAACACTCACATGCACCTCCTACCCTCTCAGTGCCCAGGGATCCAGAGGGGACAACAGCCTGATACTGGGTCTTGGGCTTGTGTGGAGTTTCCTGCACACCACCTCCTTCCTTCAGGGCATGCCAAGAACTGCACTGCTGAAAACTCTCCTTCCACTCTTCTGGCAGTGTCTTCTATTTGTGAGCTGGACTCTGCTGGGTCCAGCAGCCCCTAATTGCGGCCAGCAGCTTTACAGCCCATTACTGTGGGGGGGAAAGAAAATTCTGCGCAGAACATTGATTTCTGTGCAAACTCTGCATTGTGCAGTGGTGCAGAATTCCCCCAGGAGTAATCCTCATTTCAGCTGCTTATCTCAGTTTGGCCTACAGGAGTATTTTGCCCTTTAAGAGGAGTGGGAGGATAAAATGTTCTTTACTTTCAAGAGTAAGGCTTGTATTATAGCTATAAGGTTTATTTCTTTGTAGCAATACTCCCAACAAATGGCTTTGTGACTGATTATTACTCACAGCGGTTGTTTATTGCTTTGTATACTACAAAGTAATAGAAATTGTCAGTCACTCAGTGGTCAATCATCTAGCACATGCTGTCTACCCTAATGATTAAAAAAATTAAATATATGGTTCATAATTGCAATAATCCCCATAGACTGCTGTCTGTAACTGCAGTTAATAACTGGTTTGTCAGAATTTAATGGTCTGAAACAAAATGGTTTCCAAGACTGTTACTTAGCTGTCACTGCAAAAATCTGAATGATTCATTAAGCAAAAAGAAACATTTTGTTAACATATCATCTGTCCTTCCAATTATCCTCTAGCAATGCTATATTCACCAAATGTAAGTCTGCTGATTACATAGCTTTGTTAATAAAGCATTACTTCTGTCACTGAAAATTACTGCATGGAGATAAATAGCATGCATCAAATTTCACCCAGTGAAATTCACCTGACCTACAAGCAACTTATGCAGGCAACAGGTTTCATAGTAGCAGCCGTGTTAGTCTGTGTCAGCAAAAAGAACAGGAGTACTTGTGGCACCTTAGAGACTAACACATTTATTTGAGCATAAGCTTTCACGGGCTACAGTCCACTTCATCGGATGCATAGAATGGAACTTATAGTAAGAAGATATTTATACATACAGAGAAACATGAAAAGGTGGAATTCTCCCTCTAATGGACAATAAAGGTAGAAGACAGCCGTGCAGTCTCTCAGTGACCACAGCTCCAGCCAGTAGTGTATTCAGAGGAAAACAGAGTTAACCAAGTTCTCATTTGGGAAATATGGAGTGTGGTTTAGGTTAGTTTACATACTACTTTTTTTACCACTAAACCATTGGCTTCAGTCTATAGGCAAGAGGGCTAGAGAAGCAGATAAGCCCTGTACTTGCATGGGGTTTAAGGAGTACTAGTACATATCCATGGATCCTATAGTCCTTCCCTGGCTGTCCTCTACAATACTTTGTGGGGCTGGTGTGGAAAAGTCCCTTTCAGGTGCACAGGTCTCCCTCCATGCTTCCTGACACTACCACAAAACAAGGCTGATGTGGCATGTATGGCCTTGTGCTGACCCCACACACTGAATCTTTAATTCACAACACCACATCTCCAAAATCTCTCACTGACATAGGAGATGAAGCTTTCCCAGGATTTAGAAAAATAATTGCCTCCACAGCTGTGAGATATGGTATGGTATGGCGAAAGATATGGGATTTGTTTTACAGGGGAAAATTAAAAGCAGCATCATAAAACTATTTAAGGGCTGGAAGGACTGATTTCTGAGGAAAGATTTAAGGAAATAAATATATGTAACTTGGCTAAACAAACAGCTAAATAGAAGGAGGTGAAGGAGAGATGAAAACATAACTGCTCACAAGTATCAGTGGAGTATAAATATCAAGGAGGGAGAGGCATTGTTTAGAGTGAATCCAGAGACTATAATTGCTATGGGAGAGAGCAAAGGAAAAGTTAGGCTGACTAACAGGAGAAAGGTCCTAGGAACAAGGCTTCCTAGACTGTGGAATAATTTACTGCCAGCTGGATCCATTTTAGAGCTGGTTGGAACATTTTTGACAAAATGAAACTTTGCCGAAAAATGCCGTTTAATCAAAACTGAAATGTTGGGTGGAGACATACCAGTTTAGGCAATGTTTTCACCTAAGAGGGAGAGAGATCAACTCTCCCACTCTATAGCCCGGTGGTTAGGGCTAGTGGGAGGTGGGAGACCCAGGCTTTCAGCTCTCAGCTTTGCCTGATTCAGTGTAATCTGGCTCTCCCACATGCCAGGCCCGTGCTCTAGCAACCAGGCAACACGCATGTCCCTTCCCAAACTGAACAGCTTAGGTTTTGATCTGAATATGAACATTTCAACCTAACTCCATTTTCCTGAAAACCTTCAAACAGGTTTGTTTCATTTCCAATGCGGAACAAAAACAACATTTAAAAACCTTCAAAAGTTGCTGCAAAACAGAATTGTTGTCCTTCGGCCACTTTCAATCCACTCATCCAAAGACAAACCAGCAATCAAATCTTAAACTTTTAAATCCACCATGATGCAACTCCATTGACTTCAGTGGAGAGACACAGATGATGAATATGACCCTGGAATTTATTCAGAATGCTTTAAGACTGTTGTATTACACTCATTCTATATCAAATCCTACGGATGGGTGACCCTCAAATGTTTGCAGATCTGCCAGGCTTGGATAAACATATGAAATCTCTGAATCGTATCCAAAGTTGATAAGGTTTGGAAATAGTACAGGAGGCTCTCATATAAGAATTCCAGAGCTTCCTGGTTTGAGCCAGGCTTAAACTGTCAGACCAGTCTATTATATGGATTGTTCCCTCCATTTTGGATCCAGCCTTAATCCTTAAATGACAGTCACACAAGAGTTTTGAGAAATTCACTAAAAATGTACAGATTTTTTTTTAAATTGGAAAAGATTTGGTGTCCTGGATTAGTTATTTTATCCCAGCTGGTTCGCCCCTCTATAATGAAGATCACAATAGGTGCAGAGAGAGTGGCAGCAAAAGGATTCAAACATCACTGACCTTGAGAACAATACGAAATTTCCTTGATGGCAAAACACAGAGCTCTACTCACCTATAATTTCAGCAATCATGAAGACGAGACTAATTATTGATGCTGCATAGAGCTTCCGCTTGGCTTGACATTGTTCTATTTTTCTGCTCTCATAGGCCATTGAGTGGCTATGGCAGTGGTACAGTGGATTATCTTCAGCATCCTCTGATTCCTCCTGGCATACTTCTTTGTTTAAATTATTCTGCTGCAGTCCCATCCTAGGAAATTGAAAGAACCAGAAGATTTCAAAGCTATTACTGTTCAGGGGTACACTCCTGCCATTCCACACCTATGTGCCTAATCACTGAAGTCAAAAGCCCCATTGAACCTCAGTTGGACTACTCACATGAGAGGTTTACTCATATGGGTAAGGGGTGTGCAGGGTGAGGTTCGAAGAAATCATGGCTCTTCAGTTTGTTCTGCGTGGGATTTCCATTTTTATGCCCTGCTTCAGTGCTCTTTTCATTACACACCTAAGTTAGCCATGCCCAGTGCAGCCTTCCTAAAATGTGCACATTATAAGCTGAGAAAAAAACAAAACAAAATGCTCCATGCAAATGTACAGCATGACTTGCAGAAAGTCAGAACTCAGGAAAATCCAAATCAGATGCAATGGAACATTTAAAGGCACTTCTCCGCAACAAGGGCTAGTTCCATAGAAAATTTCCATTTTCTACTCCCAGCAATTTTGATAGGACTATTATTTTAAAAAGGGGCCCCAATTCCTTTTTTTATCATTGAAAAACTTCAATTATCCCACTCTTCTCAGACTCAAAAATGGCTGAACTGTTTCTCAAACCTTCCATGTGTGCACAGCCAAAAAAATCCAGCTTTAGGCAGAGACTAAGCATGGAAATTGTCAGCCCAAAAGACGAAAAAAGATGAGTGACTATAAGCAGGGGCCGCAGGGTAGTCTGGTCCTAGTACATTTAGAGCTGCCAGAACACCTCAATCCTTCCCCCTCTCAAAGCCTCCAACGTACGGGATAGCAGGGGACGGAAGGAAAGGGGTATGGCTGGGGTTCACTGTACTGCAGCTGTCCTCAGCTGCTGAATGGCCCCTGTGGCCCTTGTGCCGAGCATATTCCAGAGCAGTCTTGAGACTGCTCTAATTTATAGTAGGGGCCAGGTGGCTCCAAGATGGTTTTGTAAGTACCTTTGTTCTCTACTCCTTTATTCCTGCACTGAGCAAAGCTTGGATGGAATAGACATGGGCCCAGAGGGGTTAGAATAGAAACCACTATGTAACTTCAACTACAGTATTTACTGCGGCAGCAGCTGCTTCTGGTGTAATAAATCCAACAATAAAACTCCCCTGCCATACTTCCTGAATTGCTACTTGTAGGAGTGCAGTATGATAACCAACTATTTCTTCCCAATGCTAGATATATAAAGTTTATAAAATCATATGCTCTACTCATCTACAGTCTATGAATGTTGATGTGCCACATTACCATCCTGGAATGTAATGAGTGTAATGAAAGTCTTGAAATGTAATGAACTGCCCTATTGTTTTGAGTCTGAAATTAGCTCAGAGACGTGATGCAGACCTGGGTTTAACTGCACTCTGGTAATAAGAGACTGTTTTCACATTCCCTGCACTGAAGGATTTGTCGCTGGGATTAATAAGTGTCTTGTAGATTGAGTTAAAGGGCCCCTAACTTCAGGAGGTACATAGATCTTACTGGACTTTATACAGCATTTCCTATGCTGTTTGTGAAACAGTAAGCCTGCTGTTCAGGACAAAAACCCTGAAACTAATTGTACTCATCCCATGGATTATTTGATCAAATAACTTTTCTAGTCACAAGTGAACAAGGTAGTGGGACAGATTCTTTGTCCTGGTTCTGCCCTCTTTGTGTTGGCTGAGTGGTGCAGAGGGGCTGGAAAGAGACAGAGAGAGAGAGAGAGAGAGAACTTCTCAGTGGGAGGAAATCAACCTTTGTAAAGCCAGTGCCTGCCCCCGCCCTAGCACAGGGGGCAAGTCGGAGTGTGAAGTGAAACAGGGAGGCAGGGCATAGTACAGCACAGCTCTGTCAATTCACAGCTGGCATCTGGTCCCCTAGGGAACCAACTAGCTGTAAGAGAGCAGCCTAAGGGATGCAGTAAATCTTACATCAGGGCTGGGATACCTTGAAAGTTAAGGAGCTGTAATGCTGACAACGTCCCCCTACCCTGCCTTCACCAAGTGGATTTAGGCAAAGAAGGGGAGACTCTACGCCAGAGTCTCCCCATCTGTCAGCCCATTTACCAGGAAAGTGGCAGGAATTTTCCTTGCCCTCTAAGTCCTTGCCCTCTAAGTGGGGGGAGGGATAGCTCAGTGGTATGAGCACTGGCCTGCTAAACCCAGGGTTGTGAGTTCAATCCTTGAGGGGGCCATTTAGGGATCTCGGGCAAAAATCTGTCAGGGGACAGTACTTAGTCCTGCTAGTGAAAGCAGGGGACTGGACTCGATGACCTTTCAAGGTCCTTCCAGTTCTAGGAGATAGGTATATCTCCATTTATTTTAATTTAAAAGTCCAGCAATTATCAGCATGAGTTTGATTTTCTAAATATTCTATGCTCCCCAAAGTCAGTTTCTTTTCCTAGCAGGGCTTTCTGAGGTGGGCACACACCTGGTCCATCAGTCTCTTTGCTTGCCTAGCCAAGGCAACCTATTCCCTGTACATGTTTCCACGGAGATTATTTGGCAGAGCAAAGGGTCAGATTTATTGCCCACTGGGTGCAGATGCTTTTTCTTTGTTTTCCTCCCCTCTTCTCTATTTTCCCGGAACAGCAAATAAACTGTGGGTGAGCCATCTGGGAACAGGCCTCACATCTGGCGACGTGTTGCCCTGCCAGCCAGCACCCTGAGGGCCAGCCCTCTACAAGAATCTGCCATTATTTTGTGTTTATATTCATCTGCTTTCTCATGTTCAACTGGGTCACTCAAAACACAGTGTTTTGCTGATGAATTAGACCCAGAAGGTACCACAAATTGATTAATTCCAGATGGCTGAGTTAAACAGTTTACTCACTTTCCCCTAGAGTTCACAGTATGGAAGTTTCTCTCTCTCTAGAGTTAAATCCCAGCACTCTTCTGTATTTTGTGTGGAGAGAAATTAATTTTCCCTTCACCTGATTTTCATTAGCTGGCACTGAAAGTTAAAAATATCTTGAGGACTTGAGTCGCAATTTGCTTGGCAGTCTGCTAAAACGGGAGTGCCAAAATTACCTCTGCACAGTTCTCAGCCACCAAACCCTTCTTATGCTGTCAGGAACTGGGTCACTCTTTGTGCTTTTTTTCTTTTAAATCTTTAAAACACCTTACAAACATCAGCTAACACAACCTCAGACAATCACTGTGAGGATGGCAAGCACTGTGTTGTAGACCGCGTTGAACAGATCGGTAAACTGAGGCACAGAGAGTAAAGCCAAACATTGTCACATTTGTGTGTCTTAAATTAGACCCCTAAATTAATGGCCTGGTTTTGAGAGGCACCGAGCATCCTCCACTCCCACTGAAGTCAGCCAGAGTAAGAGAGAACTTAATCTGGCCAAATGTATTAGGAAGACCCCTGCCAACTGTAGTGAATAACAGATTCTTCAGTAGCAGCTCCCTGATAATTAAAATAATCTAACAGACACATTTTTAGATGTAGAGAACAAGAGCTAACAGTGCACAGATCAGTGCAGGCAAACCATAAACCTCCTATATGTGCTAGAGTGAGACACAACCTTTGAGCTTTAGCTCCCTGCACTGACACATTGCAAACAGAGTCCTAAATTAAAACAATCTTTTTTCCATTTCAAATTCTTTTTTCTTTGTAGGAAAGGCAATAAGGGTACATGTCATGGAGGGGCACCTACTGAGTTACGCCAGGAAAGAGTAAATAAGAATACATTAATACATAGCACAGAACCACTACAAGCCATTAACAAGTGTGATTACGGCTTCCTTCTCTTTGTTTTCATGTGATGTGTGTAGTGGCTTGCTCTACACGTTGATGGGTACAGCTGCCTTCCTCACAGGTCTGTATTAGAACTCCAGTGAGGGGAATGAAACCAGAACGAGCAAACTTCCCAGAGAAGGAACACCTCCCCCACAAAGGAAAATCACTCTTTATCTGTGTCTGAAATAATAATGAAACTACCTTTAGAAATAATACATCAAAACTACATTCATCTCCTTTATGTAGGTACCATGCTGATCTTAACTGATGTCATTCTAAACTTGGATGGTTTTAAAGAGACAAGGTGGGTGAGGAATATCTTGGCTCTCTAATATCCTGGGACCAACATGGCTACAACTACAGTGCATACAACCTTGGATGTTTTTAAGTCATTTGGGGTCATATTTTCAGCCTGCCTATCCACAGGTCTTTTCCTGCTTCCTCAATAGTGTAGGTGCAAAACAAAGCAGGTAAATATTTGCAAGCTAGATATAAACCAGCTGGCTAACACCTGTACTAGACATCTAATTGACAGTCATTATGCCTGCAATTATTTTGTTTAGTTAGATTTTGTGGGCTGGCCACATATGAAACTTAACTCCTCAGCTCATAAAATCCACCTAGTCATGGACCAGGATCCTATTGTGCTAGGCGCTGTACAAAGACAGAACAAAAAGACTGTTCCTGCCCCCACAGACAGATGAACTTGTGTTCACCCTTTCTGGCTGCTGTAGCCAGCTGTTGTCTCTTGTGTGTACTTGGATAGTAAATTCTTTGGAACAGAGGCTGTCTTTTCATTATATGTCTGCACAGTGCCTATGCACAATGGGGCCACGATCCCTAATTGGGGCCTCTAGGTGGTACCGCAATACAAATAATAATAATAATAATAATAATGAATGATAATAAATTAACTGCCAAGATTATAATCATAGACTTTACTCCCACTAATAAAAAAGATAAACTCCTCAAACTTTCGCCTCCCCAAAGCCAAGGAAAAGAGATGGGCTCTGAACTAGTCCCTGATATCTGATTTTGGCCCAAAGAGGGAATGAGTTCCACGTTCAAGCAAGGGCTCCTGTAGAAGATGCGCAATCACCAACAGTGCTGCCTACTGGTTAGGCGGGTCTTTGGCAGGGTGTCTCCCTATTGAAAAGCACAGCCCAGTCCTTCACTGCCTCCATCCCAAAGATTCCCAGTGCTCCCCTTTAGTGCAGAGGTTTTACTGGGGGCTGAGCCCTCGAACAGTCAAGGCCTTTTCCAGCTGGTCTGCCACCTAGGTGAACACTCTAGGTGTTGTAACGTCCTCTCCTCTCCGAGTGGGTATGGGAACCCTGGCCCACTATCTCCACTGGGCTCTAGTCCAAGGCCCAGTGGTAGGAAGCTACGCCGGACACCTTGTGGTGATGAGACTGGCCCACTTCCTACCACAGCTCCCTTTAGCTTCCCAGAGTAAATCACTCCAATCCAGCCTCTGACCTGCACGCTCAGGGCTGGTCCACACTAGGGCGGGGGGGGGGCGGGGGGATCGAACTAAGATACGCAACTTCAGCTACGTGAATAACGTAGCTGAAGTCGAAGTATCTTAGTTTGAACTTCAAAGCACTTACCACGGGTCCACACGCAGCAGGCAGGCTCCCCTGTCGACAGCGCTTCCTCCTCTCTGCGAGCAGGAGTTCCGCAGTCGACGGCGAGCGCTTCCGGGATCGATTTATCGCGTCTAGACAAGATGCAATAAATCGATCCCAGAAGATCTATTACTACCCGCCGAATCAGGCGGGTAGTATAGACGTACCCTCAGTCACCTGCTTCTCCTTTGTGGGTTTGCACCGGTGTTGTCAGGTCTCAAGCAATGAGCTTCAGGGCAACCCTCTGCTCCCTTCCTCTGCCCCGTTCTGAACCACTCTGCTTCTATTTCTATATCTGCAGGCTTTGCAGATGTGGCTGGGCTGCATGGGCCTAGAACTGTTCTGTAACTCCTTGCCCTCCAGTGTGGGGTTTGTATATCTCAGCACAATCCCTCACGGAGAGTGCCCTACCGGCAGTCCTCTTCTTTTAAATGAGGAGATTTGCTATGATTGCAACTGCCGCAGACACAGAATCACCTTCTTGGAGAGGAAGTCTGTAGGCATAAAAAGGGAAGTTACATTATGAACATCTCTTTCTTGATCTGTGTGGGTCTTATTGTAAAAGTGTCAGGTGCTACAGATACTAAGCATGACCTAGATAAAGGGTTTGTTGCAAGGAAAGTGGAGTGTTGCCAGCTCTTGCCATTTTACCAAGAGTCTCATGATATTTTAGTGTTCTTCTTAAAGCCCCAGCTCCTGGTGTCAGGGGATTACATGAGAATCACAGCTTCCATGTAACAAAAAGACATTTCTAGTCCTCACGGTTAGAAAAGAAAGCTTGAAAATGTGCACCCTTCAGGCTCCAAAACCAAGGGACAAATCTATAGGAACCCAACATTCATTACTTTTGAAATTTCAGGCATTTTAAGGCTCTCTCATGATTCTTGGGGCCTGACATGATTTTTGCATGATTGGGGTTGGCATGCAGGTGCTGTCTTCATGATCACCCAAACCATCCGCAAACTTGGGGGCTCAGTAGAGATGGTCTTTACTAGGAGTTGGATACAGTAGTTTTGAAAGTCTCAGGGATAATTTCAAGAGGTAATTTAAGATTAAATTAGCCCACCAAATGAGCGCTAAAGCACGGTCGATGTCCCCATTCCCTCCCCTTCCCACTCCCCACATCGGAACAGCTGCATGGGCTGGGGATGCCTGTGATGCCAGAATACAGGGGAATTCCTGCCCCCTTACACATAGAAGGAACATACATAGGACACTACAGAAGCAGGCGGGGAGCAAGATCAGAGAGATGGCAATCAAACACATCCACTGGACACAAGACCCCCTTAAAGGGTGTGCGGAGGCTGTGGCCACTGATCAACAGAAAGGGTCTGGCTCAAACCCCTCATTTGAAGAGAGGCCCTTGATTTCGTGAGAGCTTTCATTCACTTCCGCAGCAGAAAGCTAGGATAGGAGGAACTAAACATCCCCCACATCTTCGTTATGTAAAATGAGTCCATGTCTTAAAGAGTCGTCTCACTAATTCTCCTCAGAATCCTTAGGCCAGACCTTTGCACAGTGGTATGAGCAGGGTGGGCAGGAATCAGTTAAAAGCCTAAGGCCTTGTCTACATATGGGGTTATTCAGGAATAGCTATAGCGCTTTAAATTCACACTCCATTTTAATCCAAAACAACTTTCAAGTGTCAAGAAGCCCTAAGCTTTCTTCTCAGATCACCTGTTCTTAGGGTTGTCCCTCTTGTCACTACTTCCAGTAGCCAGCAATGCCCCTCTGCCATGTACATTGGCCAAACCGGACAGTCTCTAAGCAAAAGAATAAACGGACACAAATCTGACATCAGGAATCATAACATTCAAAAACCAGTAGGAGAACACTTCAACCTCTCTAATCACTCAGTGACAGACTTAAAGGTGGCAATTTTGCAACAGAAAAGCTTCAAAAACAGACTCCAACGAGAAGCTGTTGAACTGGAATTAATATGCAAACTAGATACCATTAATGTAGGTTTGAACAGAGACTGGGAGTGGCTCGGTCATTACATTAATTGAATCTATTTCCCCTAGTTAACTATCCTCACTCACACCTTTGTGTCAACTGTCCAAAATGGGCCATCTTGATTATCACTTCAAAAGTTTTTCCCCCCGCTGATATAGTTCCTCTTAATTAATTAGCCTCTTAAAATTGGTATAGGTACTTCCACCTTTTCATGTTTCTCTTAATGTATAAATATCTGCTTACTGTGTGTTTCATTTCATGCGTTTGATGAAGTGAGCTGTAGCCCATGAAAGCTTATGCTGAAATAAATTTGTTAGTCTCTAAGGTGCCACAAGTACTCCTGTTCTTTTTGCTGACTAACACGGCTGCTACTCTGAAACCTGTCATTAAACCCTTTTATATTCCTTGGGTTGGCATTGATAGGATTTAGTTGTCTTGACAGCAAGATGAGTCAGCAAAAGCAACTCTGCAGCTCTATGCAAAGTTCTAGCACCTGATATCAGGGCAACTTAGCAGAAGACTTCTGCATTTCCACAGAGGATCTTAAAATTTACCTTCCATCGCACACATTGTGTATTTGTCTACCTCTTAGGGGTGGATTTGCTCTTGCAACTCTAAATTTCAGACTTTCTTAGGGCAATCAAAACTTAGTTTAATGTTGTCTCTTTATTTACTTGTTCTTTGTATTTTAACAATAGTAAGAAAGTAGATTGATGAAGTCTTGAGTCAAACTGCTAGAACGCTATCTGAAATCCCATTGTAATCAATAGGATTTTGCACAGTGCAATAACTCTAATGAGCATATAAAATACATAACAGGAAACACATTCATCAGCACTGGATTGGGTCAACAAGTCATTGATATAACGAGAGTGTAACTGTTACACTCTTGCACAAACGACAGTATTACCAAGTAGGATATCAAATTGCTCATGCCAATATTGCTTTGATCTGATGTACGTATGTGACCAAGATTGTCAAGTGACTAGCAATTGTGAGTGCTCAACTTGAGATACTTTAAAGGAACCTGATTTTCAGAGGGTGGATGCTCAGCACTTTGTGAAAAATAGCTCCCTTTAGAGTGTCTCAAGTTGGGCAAACAAAACTCAAAGCACCTGGGATCACTAGTCAGTAGCGTAGCCGGGGGGGACCAGGGGGAGCGGCCGCTACCCCTGTAAGCAGAAGCGGCGGAAGCAGCGCCTTCGCTAAAAAAAGGCGCTGCTTCTTGCACTCACCCGGAGGTGCTTTGGCGGCGGGTACCATCGAAGACCCGGAGGGAGTGAGGACCCGCCGCTGAAGTGCCGCCAAAGACCCGGTGCTCCACTGGGTAAGTACAGGGGGAGGCACCTTTTTATAGCTCCGCTCCCCCTGTGCTCCGGACCTGGCTGCACTACTGTCACTAGTGTCTGTTGAAAACCTGGGCCGACAGTAGCGGTTCTCAACCCGTGGCCCAGCTGTGTGCTAAAGGCTGCTAGGCTGCGTGGCGGGGTCCAGGTTCCCAGATGCCTGGCCCCGCATAGCAGGGGTCTGGGCTGCCAGCCGGTCCTGTGGGGTTGGGGTCCAGGCTGCCCTGCCACCTGGTCCCAGGCGGCTGGGTCCAGGATGAGGACTGCCATCCGGCCCCACATGGTGGGGTCCAGGGTCCCTGCCGCCCGCCCCCACTACCCAGGGTTCTGTTCCTGGCCCCACTCTGTGGAAGGGTCTCTAGGAGGGAGGCACTGGGCATAGGGGTCTGTGGGAGGAGTCGGGGGGGGGATGTGCTGTGGTTCTCAACCTGCGGTCAAGGTCATACATTTTGGGCTGCATATGCGGCCCCCTATGATAAATAGGTTGAGAACCACTGGCCTATAGCAATACATTCTCTCCAAAACTCTGTGGAGAGAGAGGTTCAGGTAGACAGACTTCCTATTAACACGAGTACGATAACCAGGATTTTCTCATCAGAATAATATAATAATGGTGCTTACTAACAAAAAATAAGTGTTGTAAAGAAGTAGCCAATTTGTCTGTAAAATAAATGTTTTGAAAGCAGTACAGCTGGGTTGTTTCTGCTAAACATACACACAAAGAATTGAAAAATACAGTAATTTATCCCCGGGACTAAACTGAAATTACTACTACTGATCAGTTTATTACACCTAGAAACAGTGCACACAGCCAGTCTTTGTAAATATATGCTCATAATATTGTTACCCCATCCTTCCTACACCTGTTTCTTTCCTCCACCCTTTGTATGTTGTCACAGATCCCAATAGTAGACAGAGCTCAGTGTAGGCAGACCCCCTGTGCCACTGCTGAGCCCCACTGATTTCAGTACTTTGCAGGATTAGGGTCAAAGATCGTAAACTCTTCAGGGTATGGATCCCCCCCGCACCATAATAACAACAACTAGTTTGTATATAGAGCTATTCAGCAGTTGAGCTCAATGGAGATTGGAATCATTATCCCCATTTTATACATGGGGAAACTGAGGCACAGAGCAATGAAGTGACTCGTCCAAGGTCACCCAGCAGGTTAGTGACAAAGCTAGAAATAGAACCTCCGTCTTCGGAGTTACAGTACACTGCTATAGCCAGTAGGCTACACTGCCTTTCATAGCAGAGCTTGGAGTCATTGTGGATAGTTCTCTGAAAACATCTGCTCAATGTGCAGCAGCAGTCAAAAAAGCTAAAAAAATGTTAAGAACCTTTAGGAAAGTGATAGATACTAAGACAGAAAATATCATAATGCCACTGTATAAATCCAAGGTACTCCCACACCTTGAATACTGTGTGCAGTTCTGGTTGCCCCATCACAAAAAAATATATAATTGGAAAAGGTACCTAGAAGGACAATGACGATTATTAGGGGCATTCAGGGCGGTCGCCTAGGGCACCAAGATTTGGGGGGCAGCGGCCGGCTGCCTCCCAGCTCCCCACGCAGCCGCTGAGCGGGGAGCCGGGAAGCAAGGGGTGGCTCGCCACAGCTGCCCCCTATCTCCGCGCTCAGCGGCTGAGCTGCTGAGCGGGGAGACAAGGGGCGGCTCGCCGCGGCTGCTCGCTGCCTCCCCAATCAGCGGCTGAGCGGGGACACAAGGGGCGGCTCGCCACGGCTGAGCGGGGAGGCAGGAGTCAGCCGCGGTGAGCCGTGGTGAGCCGCCTCTTGCCTCCCCGCCCCTTGCCTCCCTGCCGCGGCTGCCTCCTGGCTCCATGCTCAGCGGCTGACCATGGAGCCGGGAGGCTGCCAGTGAGCCGCCCCCCTGCCCCACGCTCAGCCGCAGGCGGGGGGGTGGGGGCTGAGCTCCTGGTGGCGGGGGATCTGGCTGGGGGGGCGGCGTTGTGGCAGGGGGCGGCGCAGGACTGGTGCAAGGAAGTTTCGCCTAGGGCGTGAAACTTCCTTGCACCGGCCCTGGGGGCATTGAACAGCTTCCATACAAGGAGAGATTAGAAAGATGAAGACTGTTCAGTTTAGAAAAGGGATGATTAAGGGGGGATATGATAGTGGTCTAGCAAATCATGAATGGTATGGCAAAAGTGAATAGGGAAGTATTATTTACCCCTTCACATCACACAAAAGCTAGGGATCACCCAACTAAATT
This sequence comes from Macrochelys suwanniensis, assembly GCA_033296515.1. Classification (NCBI taxonomy): domain Eukaryota; kingdom Metazoa; phylum Chordata; order Testudines; family Chelydridae; genus Macrochelys; species Macrochelys suwanniensis. The sequence goes on along the minus strand of CM065776.1, from coordinate 236,227,889 downwards.
AATAGGCAGCAGGTTTAAAACAAAGATAAGGAAGAACTCCACAATATTCACAGTCAACCTGTGGAACTTGTTGCCTTGTGATGTTGGGAAGGCCAAAAGTATAACTGGGTTCAAAAAGGAATTAGGTAAATTCAGGGAGAATAGGTCCACCAATGGCTATTAGCCAAGGTGGTCAGGGATACCCAGAGGATGGGTATCTCTAAACCTCCAACTGCCAGAAGCTGGGACTAGATGACATGGGATGGATCACTCAAAATTGCCGTGCTCGGTTCATTCCCCCTGAAGCATCTGATACCGGCTACCCTCAGAGTAAGGATGCTGGGCTAGATGGACCGTTGGTCTGACTCGGTATGGCAGTTCTTATGGGTTGATACAGTGTCTAGCACAATGGGGTCCCAAACTGGTGGAGGTTTCTAGTTATTATTGTAATATAAGTAATAAGCACTTGTCCATGAAGAATTTCACAGATTAAAGAACAGCACAGAACTTGCAGCCCAGGGAGGGGAGGAGCTAAAATTGCTTTAACCACCTCTGCATTGTCCTAATTCTGGGCTGTTCTGCAACCCTGGCACAGTTTAAACAGCGCTGAGGATCTACGTCAATCTCCCAAGACCGTGTGCTTTGGCCCCATCCCCAAAATGCCCCATCCATCCCCCAGCCCTGTCCTGGCACCCTCCCCCCCCCACCCCCCCACCCCCCCACACACACACCAGGGCTTGTCTTCAGCAGTTCCTTTCCCAGAAAAATATTCCCCAATCAGATCCAGGGCTTTTAGAGCCTCGATGCGAAGCAGCCCAAGGGAGGGTGAAGATCTCCCCTAAGCTGTTTTAGCTCAATTGTAAACCACCACTGAGATTCCTCGGTAACTGATAATGAGTCACATAACATATGGGGAGTGGGATTTAATAGAAATATTATTGCTAACGCATATGTTCTTTTGAACAGCGTCATATACATTCATGCAGCCATGTAAATAATATTAAAGCAATAATCAAATATTTAAAGCACTAAGATACTGTGGTGGTGGGCACAGTGGAAAAACACAGAGCTGGATTTTCATTAGAGTGGACAGGTTTCCTACCAAGTTTCTGCCCCACACATTTTAAGAGAGCCAAGCAACAAATAACCTGAAAAGCAGTGAGATAATGAAAATGTCAAGAGGTGCTAAGCTGTAGCAGTGCTGCTATTTTAACTAAAATATTTGCTGCTCCGAAGCATAAGGAAGAATAAAAATCAGTTTCAAGATAAAGGTATTTCCTAGTAGACATTTGTACTCATTTTTTTAAAATTCCAAACTGAAAAAAGATTACCATTTAATTCACACAATTAAATACATTTAAGAATAAATTATCCTTCAATTCTCAACTAATGTATAGCCCAGTCCTAAATCCATTTATAAGGATTACAAAGTAAAGGCTTGCTCACATAAACCCTTACTCCCATGAGTAATCCCCAATCACAGGAGTACATGCATTGACTTCAAGTCCAGTTGGCTAGTCATGTGAGTAAGGTTTTGCAGGATCAAGCCCTTAATGCCATCACATTTCTTTAACACTAATAGATTATTTAGACATTCAGGCATGAAGGAGCCTGGACTCAAACACAATGTCAATAGCTCTATTATTATGATTCAGCCTAAAAGCAGATTATAATCAGTAGGATTTTGCATACTACCATAAATCTACTAAGCATATAAAATACATTGTAGGAGACATTGCCTTCAACAGTAGATTGGGTCAAACCATCACAGATGCAGATGCATTAGCCTAATCTCGAGTATCTTAAACCAACATTTAATAAGGAAGTTTGGAAGGGGAAAAAACCCTACCAAACCCCAAACAATACCATAGTGCAATGTGCATCCCTGCATAGAGTCCGAGACTCAGAGAAGTGCTTCAAATTCAGTAGTAATGTCTGCAGATTAACTGGCTCATTGTACTTTCAAGGGCAAAGCAATATAAAGTGAAATAGACACGGACAGCTGTGTTACCTGTCTAGAGCTAAGGAGTACTTCTTGGCGTCTCTGTCAGCCACAAGACAAGTTCTTTCAAGACCCTTTGTGGTGGCCATGATGAAAACTTTTTTCCTCAAATGCTCCTTCCCTTTTTGGAAGCAGGCAGGGGTAAAAATGCTCTCACAATTAAGGAGAAATCTCCGCCAAAGGTTTAAAAACAACACGTTTGAATAATCTTGTCGATAAATCCACTACAAGGGGAGCTGCTGTCTTACGGCTGGTGGCGTCACTAATTCACCCAACAGTGACTTGCTGGGTTTCTGATATTGGAGGTTTTGTGGCACTTTTCCCCCCCCTGAAGATATGATGCAATCCTTGTTGCACACAGGATGAGAAGCCTACCACTTTGCCCTTGATTGCTGACTCAGCCTGGAGCACACAAGCACACACGCACAGAAGAAAAGTGATTAAAACAGCCTGATTTGCCTGAAACAGTCAAACCACTGTTTACCACCGTGCCTGCTCAGCCTGGAAAGACAAAAAAAACCCCTCCTTTTGCCCAGGTTGGAGCAAGCTTCTTTAATCTAAGTGATTGCTGTAAAGATCTCTTTCTCCCCTCCTTCTCCCCCACTGGAATTTCGCTACAAATGTTTAAAAAAAATTAGGGGACAAGAAGAACTATTAATTATTGCAGTTAACAACCTGAAACAGGTTACAGAGATCTATATGTGAACAGTACACAGCTGCATTCCCTTTCTCCTTAGGATTTATTATTTCTATTACAGTAGTGCCAGCAGGCCTCAACCAGGGACTGGGGGCCCATTTTGCTAGACACTATACACATAAGATATCTAAAAGACAGTCCCCTGTCCCTAAGACGTTGCCTCTTTCCTTGGCTACTTCCATAGCTATAATGCAGCTATCAATGCTGTATTTAGGTATCATCAAGAGTCAGCATATCCAGTCACAGAAAATTTTCCTTTAGAAATAGACAAGATTTTTATAATCTAGATAGATAGATATATGGTCCCACAGCCTGTCACGAGACGAACTCAGCAATAATAAATCCCCCCTTCTGTGCCTGCAAAACAGTGCCTGGAGCAGGAGAAAATGTTCTGGAAAGCAATAAACCTTTATGGAGGTATTTTTCCCCATTCCATTAGCATCATTCCTGTCTATTGACAGGAGACGAACATCATCATTATTTATTATTTGCATTACTGTAGCTCCTAGGAGACTTAAATCAAGGACAGGACCCCCTTGTGCCAGATGCTGTACAAACACAAAACAAAAAGACAGTCCCTACCCCCAAAGAACTGAGATTCTAAATAACAAGTATTTCAGCTTCACTATCACTCTCCCATCATTCGTCGCTGTTAACAAATGTGTTTTCCCCCCCAGTACAATGAAATGGGTGGAGACGTCATGATAATAAATATTAAATCAATCCAAAAAGTACATGAAGGATGCAAAGTGAAGCACTCAGAAGCGAGAAAGGGGCAACCTTCACTCTGCCTCTCATGCGTTTGTATTGCGACCTACTCTTTATTTATCTCTGGTTATTATCCCCACAGGATTGGTGCATTATTCAGCATGCGGGCTGCATCAATTGATGTCAGCCCTGACCTGAAGGGGGATCACTTATATCCTCAACCTAAAAGTGATACCTAGGACCCTACCAAATTCACGGTCCATGTTGGTCAATTTCACGGTCATAGGATTTTAAAAATCGTAAATTTTATGATTTCAGCTATTTAAATCTGAAATTTCACGGTGGTGTAATTGTCGGGGTCCTGACCCAAAAAGGAGTTGGGGGGTGGGTCGCAAAGGTTATTATAGTGGGGGTTGTGGTATTGCTACCCTTGCTTCTGCGCTGCTGCTGGCGATGACGCTGCCTTGAGAGCTGGACATCTGGAGAGCAGCAGCTGCTGGCCGGGAGCCCAGCTCTGAAGGCAGAGCTGCCGCCAGCAGCAGTGCAGAAGTATGGCATGGTATGGTATTGCCACCCTTACTTCTGTGCTGCTGCCTGCGGAGCTGGGCCCCCTGTCAGCAGCCGCTGCTCTCCAGCCACTCAGCCCTGAAGGCAGCATCGCAGAAGTAAGGGTGGAAATGCTGCAGCCACCCTAAAATAACCTTGCAACCCCCCCCTGCAACTCCCTTTTGGGTCAGAACCCCCAATTTGAGAAATGCTGGTCTCCCCCATTACATCTGTATAGTATAGGGTAAAAACACGCAAAAGACCAGATTTCACGGTAAGAGACCAGATCTCACGGTCCGTGATGCATTTTTCATGATCGTGAATTTGGTAGGGCCCTAGTGATACCCACAGGTCAGGGCTGACACACATTGGTGGGGGAGAGTGGGAAAGTTTGCACCACTGTTCTGCAGAGACATGAAGAAACTTTGCCTCTGGGGTTGGCAGTCTACATTTTTACACATGCACTAAAATCCCACACGACATTTAGAGAGATAAAACCAGCGCCTGCCAGATGCTCTCTTTCAGATAAAGAGCAGCACAACTCATCATTTCCAGCCTAACTGCCATGCCTCACACTGGGAGTTTCCCCAGAACCCAGCACACGCTCTGTGGGATGGTGGTGTCGCGCATGCTGTACAAGTCTCAATTGATTGTTACAGAGCCAGAGATCCACAAATTACCTACAAACATAGTGTACTGTCAGCTGTCCCAGTGTGTCCCCAATAAATAAGGCAGCACTTGAGCCTGAGAACAAGGAGATCTGGGTAATGATGGCGTGGCCATGTTTCTTTACACCTGCTGGCAAATAGAGTGAATAAGTGAACATTGCACCATGCCAGCCCCCTCCTGCAAATGTACTCTTCCTCCAAGTCCCTTTCCCCTGACAAACTCTCCCCTGCGTGGTCCACGCGAACACTACACACACACACACACAGACTCTTGATGCTGATTGATCCTGTGACAATTAGGGTGGGATAGCTCAGTGGTTCGAGCATTGGCCTGCTAAACCCACGGTTGTGAGTTCAATCCTTGAGGGGGCCATTTAGGGATCTGGGACAAAAAATCTGTCAGGGGACAGTACTTGGTCCTGCTAGTGAAGGCAGGGGACTGGACTCAACGACCTTTCAAGGTCCTTCCAGTTCTATGAGATAGGCATATCTCCATATATTATTACTGCTGTGGCCTTCTCAAGCAGCCATCCCCAGATGTTAATGATATGGTCTTAATCAACCCCATATATATTACAAACCAGATGCAGTGACCAATCAGTGTTTTCCCCTCTTTATTTGGTCCTTCAGATGATAAATCTTCTAAACTAAGAATACATTTTCTTATCTATGGGGAATCGATCCTCTTGGAGCCCTGCACCTTTCAGTGCCCCTATTTAGCTCTTCCCTGGATCAGACCAAGCACAAAATCTAAGTGCTTGTGTAATTCACTGGTCAGTGTGTAATCACGTCAAGAGAAACACACGAGTCTTTCATGCTGAACTTGGTGTGCTTCCGCCACGCTAGGCCTAGCCCCTGATAACACCAACAGCGGAGAGTTGCATTTAATTTAAATATATTAGAAGATTATTTATTATTAGTATTAGAAGATGCTATTAGAATAATGTCCTGCGATAACTGGATCAATGCAGCTGGCTGTGTGTGACATTTTATTTCATGACCACCATGTGCAACGAGTGTTCACGTGCCGTTACAGATGGTGGGCTAGAGGCTGCGAATCAGGCGTCTCTGCAGGAGTCCTTCAAAATGAAAATACCAAGTTTCTCAACACCCCCCAGGAATGACAGTGAAATGAGTTTTATCCTCATAGCTGAGCTAGGAAGGGTCTAAAGCAGGCCTCCACAACATGCGGCCCGGGGGCCGCATGCGGCCCACGTGGGCTCACTGTGCGGCCCGCGGGGGGCTGAGTAGATAAACCAGCGGGGTGGGGCAAGCCGATGGGTGGGCGGGCTGGTGAAGGGGCCCGCTATAACATATTACCAAGGTTCAATACAAAGTCATATAAAAGTTATACAAAAATGCATAATGCAGAGATGTATCTACAACTGCATTGATTGACTGTTGTGTGCTGTAATATAGTGACCCCTGCGTGCGTGAAGAGGGGTGTGATGGTGGGGCCGAGCGGGGAGGGGGCGGGTCCTATTTTACTGCTGTGATCTGGTCACCCTATGTGTGCTGTTTCTTTCCCCCTCTACAGGCTTCCACATCCCAGCGCTGGGGAAGGAGGGGTTGTTTTTGCGGGGTGGGCGGCGCTGGGTGGGGGTGTTTCCACGGGGCCAGGGGATTTCAGCCCTCAGCTGTTTTCTTTGGAGTAATATGGCCCTAGCCACTTTACGAGTTGTGCAGGCCTGGTCTAAAGCATACAAGAGGAAGAGTTTATTATCTACTGGAGGGAAGGGTGACATCTGAAGGTGTCCAGCTGTTGCTATGCTATTGTCTGCTTCTCATAAGTATGTTTTCCTTTAAGTAGAAAGGGCCACAGAGCAAAATACCCTCAAAGTCTGGATCTGGACCCCACAACCATCCCTTATATCTGTAAAGGGCTGAATCAAAAGGTCAGATCCAAGACCCTACACTTAAAGCAAACTTAAAATCCATTTTGCAATGCTACAGCTCAGGCCCATTTCTGTTTAAAAGCACTGGACACCTGTAATTTTTGTTTCCATCATTTTGCAAAGGGGGCTCAGGCCTCAGATGGATGCCAGGAAAACAGCCATAGATTATTCACTCTGTTTAATCTAGACTTTTGTTTTATGCCTACTATTGTTTGTGCTGATTGGCATACCTCTTAGGAAGTGAGTTGAGAAGCATGTTATAAAGAAATCTTTTCAGATTTTTTTCACAAAGGCAGGGGTATTCCTCTTTATACAGAATCCAAAGCTCATCAAGAGACAGACAGCAGCTGCCTGTGGAATTTCTGCTTCAGAGACGTTATTCAGACCATCTCGGGAAATTCATCTCCCTCTCTCAGTAATAATGCATTTTGTTTTCCTGAGTCTATATTAAAAGTGTCACAAATCCAATCATAGCAATTCTAATGACCCCAGTCAAGGACATTTCTCCAAATTTGCATCCAACGGAGATAAGTGCGACATCACATTGGCTTTTGCAAACGAAAGTCCCTTATTATTAGCATCCAAAATCTCAGGCAGTAAAAGCAGCATATTCTTGATCCCATTTCAACTCCAATCAAGCATGCTTTAAAATACAAAACTTTCATCCTGCCATGATGGGGAAGAGATATTGACAGCTTAAATGTACAGTGGGATATTCAGTGCAGCTATTAACAGAAAATGCCAGGAAAATCCATCAATTTTACTAGACATGAGACATCTTACAGATCTTCTGCAAGTCTTTCTTTGCCATTCTATGTCAGCAATTCATGTGGCTCTATTCAGGATTGCCTTTAATGTGGTGATCCAGGCATTTTCTAGCTTGATTACTGAGATTCTCTTCACCTACTGTATGTATGGAACTACCTGTTCACCTATGTGGAGCTCTAGCAACTTCAGCTGTCTCTCCATGTAGCTGTCATTATAGGACTGGGGTCTTAGAACAGATTGATAGAAATAGGGGTGACATTTTTGTGTGGCATTGGCAATATAGGGGCTCAAAGTATGAGACTATCAGAGAGAATGTCTTCATCCTTATTTAATGCCAATTTAAAAGTCATTAACAGGATGCTAATGTTTAATATTTTAAAGTACTGAATTTTTAAACATTAACATTTTTCTTCCGATTTTTCTTTAGTCAGTGCTCAGAGGATGAAAACTTTTGACAGACTCTTCCACCGAGTTCCCACATTGCCCGGGCCACCGATGACCCCTCACTTCCACAAAGGTGACTGCCATCAGCAGCAAGCGATGAAGTACCTATTTTAATTAAAATTAGAGATTAGCTTGAATTGTAAAGTTGAGAAACATATCGGAACTTCGTCAAAGCCATGGCTGGATTTCAGGTTCTATAGATTAGTTATAGCAAGCAGCACTCTTACCTTTCAGATTGTGGGCTGAGAACATGGCATTCTTCTGTGTAACCACAATCTGGCACCAGGATAGTATGTTACCACAACAAACTATGGCCACATATAAATACCATGGTAGTCAGTCACCTGTCACCTTAAAAGCAGCAAGAGCACATGCTCCTAAAGAAGCAACTTTGCTGGCAGTTTTTAAGTAGCAGGCTCTTATGCCTGATGAGGCCAGTGACTATCAGGACATACAATCCCATACACGGATGCTGGAGACTTGCATTTGGGAGTGACCTCAGAAACCTGCTTCCAGCACTAGTGGACATCAGTTGTGTTGTTCAGGATTGCTGAAGGGAACTGGTTTAGCACAGTGGTTCTCAAACTTTTTTTTTGTGTGTGGACCACTTGAAAATTGCTTAGGGTCTCAGCAGACCACTTAATGATCTTTCCAAATGTTTGTGCTCAACACCCAGCTGTTCTCACTGTGATGCTGACACTCAGGGCTGGTCCACACTAACCCCCCGTGTCGAACTAAGATACGCAACTTCAGCTACGTGAATAATGTAGCTGAAGTCGAAGTATCTTAGTTCGATCTTCAAAGCACTTACCGCGGGTCCACACGCGGCAGGCAGGCTCCCCCGTCGACTCCGACTACTCTGTTCGTGGAGTAGGATTACCAGCGTCGACGGCGCGCACTTCCGGGTTCAATTTATCACGTCTACACAAGACGCGATAAATCGATCCCAGAAGATCGATTGCTTGCCGCCGAAGCAGTGGGTAAGTATAGACGTACCCTTAGATTCATAGAATCATAGAATCTCAGGGTTGGAAGGGACCTCAGGAGGTCATCTAGTCCAACCCCCTGCTCAAAGCAGGACCAACCCCAACTAAATCATCCCAGCCAGGGCTTTGTCAAGCCTGACCTTAACAACCTCTAAGGAAGGAGATTCCACCACCTCCCTAGGTAACCCATTCCAGTGCTTCACCACCCTACTAGTGAAAAAGTTTTTCCTAATATCCAACCTAAACCTCCCCCTCTGCAACTTGAGACCATTACTCCTTGTTCTGTCATCTTCTACCACTGAGAACAGTCTAGATCCATCCCCTTTGGAACCCCCTTTCAGGTAGTTGAAAGCAGCTATCAAATCCCCCCTCATTCTTCTCTTCTGCAGACTAAACAATCCCAGTTCCCTTAGCCTCTCCTCATAAGTCATGTGCTCCAGCCCCCTAATCTTTTTTGTTGCCCTCCGCTGGACTCTTTCCAAATTTATCCACATCCTTCTTGTAGTGTGGGGCCCAAAACTGGACACAGTACTCCAAATGAGGCCTCACCAGTGCCGAATAGAGGGGAATAATCACGTCCCTTGATCTGTTGGAAATGCCCCTTCTTATACAACCCAAAATGCCGTTAGCCTTCTTGGCAACAAGGGCACACTGTTGACTCATATTCAGCTTTTTGTCCACTGTAACCCCTAGGTCCTTTTCTGCAGAACTGCTGCCCAGCCATTCGGTCCCCAGCCTGTAGCAGTGCATGGGATTCTTCCGTCCTAAGTGCAGGACTCTGCACTTGTCCTTGTTGAACCTCATCATATTTCTTTTGGCCCAATCCTCTAATTTGTCTAGGTTCCTCTGTATCCTATCCCTACCCTCCAGCGTATCAATCACTCCTCCCAGTTTAGTGTCATCTGCAAACTTGCTACGGGTGCAGTCCACACCATCCTCCAGATCGTTGAAGATATTGAACAAAACCGGCCCCAGCACCGACCCTTGGGGCACTCCACTTGATACCAGCTGCCAACTAGACATGGAGCCATTGATCGCTACCCGTTGAGCGCGACCATCCAGCCAGTTTTCTATCCACCTTACCGTCCATTCATCCAGCCCAACATTGAGATTAGCCTCAATGTGTTCAGCTCTTTTGACAATCTGGCCAGTTCTTTTAGCACCTAAATGGAAGCTGAGCAGTTTTGAAGATCTGGTCATTACACAGGGGTGTCGTCACCCCCAACCAGGTATTTCAGGCTGTTGGCTAGAAGAAAGACAGAGGTGTGGCTGAAAAGTAATGATAATGGTTCTTTCAAATGCTATTCCCATATTGTGTGTCAGCATTTCTTATTTAAAATATTGTTTTTCTAAACACTTAGTCTCTCTCTCCCCTTCACTCTCTTTCCCTCTCCCCCTTCATTTTGCATTGTTATTGCAATGGGGTTTTTTGCTTGTTCTTGATTTTATTGTGTCTGGAGTTGGTTGGGGAATTAAACCTGTAATTGCGTTGCTAACAAGTATTTCTTAGATACATTTATTTTCCCTTGGGGAAGGGACTGCTAGGACAAAAGTACACATGTTTTGGCAGCAAAAGACATAATTATGACATTTGGTAGATAAGTTATTACCTGGATCTTGTTTTAATTGTTTTCTTCATCTAATAAAATACAGAAACTTTATTGCATTATTTCTTTTATTACCACTTGCAGAATACATTTTGTTCTCATGCTACTTAAATTTGTAAGTACATTTGGGTAGTGAAGATCTATTTTACACTAGATGTTGAGAGCCAGCTTGTTAAAGACACAGGGAGCGGTGCATTATTTCTCACTGGTGCAAAACTAATTGGCTTTTCCCAGCCATTGCACAAATATTTATTTTCCATTTTATCATCCTGAGAGTTGCAATTTGAATTAGGAAAGGACATGGCAACCCGGCAAAAGCCCACACAGGTAGCATTGTACTTTAAGGCTTCCCAGCAACCAGGGTTCCTCATGCCAGTCAAGCTGCTGTTGATGTTTAAACTGTGTCCATTGCACACTTGTCCATACCATTCACACTGTCCATTTTCCAAAGCATGTTTCCATTCACATTAAACTTCTTGTAAACTTTCCTTTTCAGTAACACCTAATGCCTAGGGCCCAAGACTGCTCTCAGTTAAAACCAGTGTAAGTTGAAGAGTATCTCCACCAAAACCAGTGACATTTGCTATAGCATAGCAGAGCAGAATTCGGCTCCTAATGCAGATACTTGAATGGCCCAAGATCCACTGGAGAAGTTAGAGCCAGATTATGACTGGCCATGAGCCAGTACTAAAGGAGCCAGCCTAAATTGCCATGGGCTCAGAGAGAGAGAGAGAGAGACTACTCCACGCTAGCTTTAGGCACTGGCTCCATCCTCCTCAGGGTGGCTACCTTCACTTGCCTCTTCCTCTAATGATATCACCACCAAATGCTATAAAATTCCAACAAACCAGCTACAATACAAAATGAGTGAGCCAGTGGTCCCATAGCAATAACAGCTTAGGTTTACACAACGAAAGACTATATTGCATTGTATATGTACAAGGGGGCAGAGTCATACCTAAAGAGGTAACTTTAACCTCTGCCTTTCCTGATTTCTGAGCACTTCACTTTCCAAAATGAACATGCTTTTACCGCAGTTTTTTAAAATGGAATCTTAGGTTTTTCAAAAAGGAAACATAATAGACAAAAATATGTCATTCTGGGGAACTATTTGTTAGACCGCGCTAGAACGCTCTGCCCTACATGAAATGCACATACTGGTCCTGATCCAATGCTCACTGACCTCCATGTGTTCCAGATTGACCCCAATCTGGGATAGCTCAGTGATTTGAGCATTGGCCTACTAAACCCAGGGTTATGAGTTCAATCCTTGAAGAGGCCATTTAGGGATCTGGGGCAAAAAAAATCTGTCAGGGGACAGTAATTGGTCTTGCTAGTGAAGGCAGGGGACTGGACTCGATGACCTTTTAAGGTCCTTCCAGTTCTAGGAGATTGGCATATCTCCATTTTTATTATGGGGGACGGGAGGAGGGATAGCTCAGTGGTGTGAGCATTGGCCTGCTAAACCCAGGGTTGAATCCTTGAGGGGGCCATTTAGGGATCCGGGGCAAAAATCTGTCAGGGGACAGTACTTGGTCCTGCTAGAGGGGACTGGACTTGATGACCTTTTAAGGTCCTTCCAGTTCTAGGAGATTGGCATATCTCCATTTTTATTATGGGGGACGGGGGGAGGGATAGCTCAGTGGTGTGAGCATTGGCCTGCTAAACCCAGGGTTGAATCCTTGAGGGGGCCATTTAGGGATCCGGGGCAAAAATCTGTCAGGGGACAGTACTTGGTCCTGCTAGAGGGGACTGGACTTGATGACCTTTCAAGGTCATTCCAGTTCTAGGAGATTGACATATCTCCATTTATTTAGTTATTTAGTTTATTTAATGAGCTTTGGATCAGGCTGTTATAGAGGCGGAGCCTTGCTTCACCGAGTGCACACTTTGTGCACTGAATGAGACAGGTGCCCTCTCAATACATTCCCTTAAAGATTGCCTGTGCACGTGTTCACATATGCACCTTACTGATCTTTTGTTCCTCGTTATGTTCCAGCCCTATCCTGACAGCAGGCAGAGTAAGACACTGATGTCATTCTCATCAGTGTTATGGGAAGACAAGCTGCAGCAGATGTGGGTGTTGGATTGTGCCCTGAATATGATCAGATTTTCTGATGATCCTCTTGATCTTGGGGGAGATCCTTAGCCATAGGCCAGCAGCCAAACAGGCTGGGTTTCCGGCTTACTATTCTAACCTATGATCTGGGAATGCCATTACACCTGAAAGATGATCGCTTCATCGGGAAGTCTTGCTTGCAGTGGGAGAGGTGGTCTCAGGTAGGGTGGAGAGCACTGAAAAGCAAGAGCAGAATTTTAAACTTGTTCCCAGATTCAATAGGTAACCAGTGCAATGATGGCAGAACTGAAATAACATGCTTGTTCTGTACCAGATGGAATGTTGAGGACTATGGATTCACCTCCACGTGTAGTGTGTTTTAACAATCAAAGCTTGGAAGTCATGGATACAATATTGCCAACCCCAAGCATTCAATAATCATGAGGTTTGTTTAAAATCTGGACTTTTATACAATACATTTTTGGTTTCTTTTTATTTGTTTTCTGGTTTCTAAACCTTCCACGGTGCACTCAGGTCACATTCACAAGCTTTTCTCTGCAACCACGAGAGCTAGAAACAGAGGAGGGGTGTTTAAATGAAAGCTGAGGTTCTCACATGTTCAGACGACTTCAGGAGCTGGGACTTTACCTAAACCACCAAATATAATGAGAATTGGCAACACCTGAATGCACTGATGTAGCTAGGTCTGCATTCCACAGGATGGGATGCAATCTCCTAGCCGGACAAAGGAACAATGGTGAGTTTTGCTGCTGCTATTGGGTGTCTAGCATCAAGAAGCAGTCCAGGAAGACAACTCCATGATATGTTTCACACTACAAGCACTAGGACTAGATCACCCTGCCTTTCCTGCTGTTGGTGTGGCTGGTTCTGAAGGCCCATGGTAGATAGTGATATTCCTTGGTACCCTGCAGCATGAAAGAAATGGTGCACTGTAAACTGGAGCTATCAGGTAGTGACAATAGTTAATGAATTCTAGTTTGGAGAAGCCACCACACACACTACAAGTTCTAATTTTAACGGCGTTTTCCACCTGCATAAAAGTCATAGCTGCCTACCATATGCCTGTTTCCTGCTTGCATTCTCTGGGCACCCTTTACATTGTGTATATACACAACATCTGGAAATTAAATGAAGAGTTAAATAATGGGTCTCTCATGGCTGGGGCACAGTAAAAATTATACAGTGAGTTTTTATAACTTTTTAATACAATAAAGTTAAAAGACTGAATGCTGGTCTTACAATACGATCTTTTCAGATTGTTCCCAAGTCAGCAACAAGCAATTCATAATCCTTTGTTATAGCATTGTCATGATGATTGTAATCAAGTCCCTCAGCTATCTGACGATACCGTGGATAGTATGAAACTGGTAAATACCGATATGTTTCTATTTAATATGACATTTGAAGAGTACCAAAAGCCTGTGATAAATTTGGCACCAGCTTCCTGTTTTCAATGTATTAAGGTTCTGCAGTTATCGTTATAGCATTATCATTTGAGCTGATTTAGTAAAATAAGAGTTAGTATATCTCTGTAGCAAGGGTGTGTGGCTTCCCTCCAATATTGACAGGAGGAATCACCACCCACCCCCTGGTGGGTGAAACTAGGAAGGCCATGCCTGCCACATGAGAAGCAGAGGGGTGGGACAGGAATTACAAAAGGCAGGCCCTGCAGCTCAGTTGGCCTGGAGCTGCCAAGGGACACAGATGCCCTGGAGCTGCCAAGGGACACAGATGCCCCCACCCGCTGCTGGACTGGGAACCCAAAGAGGACCTCTACTGCACTGAGGACTCACCACACCTACAAGAACTGCCAGACACCAAGGAGCTGCTGGGATTGTCACGGGGGGTGTATACCCCAGGGAGATATACCCCAGGATCCAGGTAAACCATGAGGGGAGGAGGGGAAGTAACCCCGAGACAACTGACTTTAAAAGCTATAGAAAGACTATAAATGCAAACTTAGAATTTACTTAAAACTAAACTAACAATGACAAACAATAAACAAGCTGAACCTGCCCAACATGGTGGGTTGCCCTATTATAGGGTCTGAGCTCTAAGTGCCCTTCTTCCATGTCCAAACTTAACTTCCTCACCCACAAAATGTTAGGGTACACTTTATAAGCTGCCATGTTCATGCACATTAATGACATATTTGTAACTATTAGAAACCAGTAGCTCATCCTCACTTCTGTTATTTCTGTCCTAACCGGTTATTTCCATGTTCTTTGTGGCGTACCTGTTAAGTCTGAAAAAGGCCATGAACTTGGGTGCTCCTACCTACCAACTTGCTTTAACCTGCCCACTTATCTATGTGAAAGGTTACAAACATATATACTGTATGTTTTAGCTCATCGCCACCTATCTAAGTGTAAGCGGGGGAATAGTCCCGCTATTGTGGGGAACTTTCCTCGTCTCTGCACTACCCCGGTGAAATGGGCTAGCGGAAGGATCTGAGTCCTCGCTCCCACCTCCTTTACCCAGAGGCCTCCCTGCCCTCGAGGACTCCCCTTGCACTCTCCTGTCTGGCAGAGTCCTCGTAACCCCAACAAGGCTGGGCCCAGGATTCCTGGGGGGCTCAACCCCCAACCTTGCTGTGGTCACCTAGGTCAGGGGCTAGGGTGTCCCCACTCCGGGGTGTACTCTCTAAACAGGATGCTTCCCTGACCCACTGATCACTGCATACAATTCAAAGCAAAGGCAAATTATTTAATTAACAATTAATTTGTAACAGGAATAAGGAAAAATGGGAAAGGCTAATGAAAACACATCGCCCCGCTCTGTGGCAGGGAACATCCCAACAGTGTCTCTGCAATGTCAGGGCAGTTCAGTCTGTTCCTTTGCAAGTCCCAGGCTCCTTCTCAGGCCTTGGCTGTGCTGCAGGGACGCTGTGGCTTGGACACTTGCTCTGGCGGTGGCCACACGCTCGCAGGCTCTGGGCGGCAGGACCCTTCTTCCCAGCGTCGCCCCCGCCCCGTCGGCGTTACGATCCCCCTGCAAGTCTGGCCTGCAGGGCCCCTTGGCTGAGGCGTCTCCCTGCGCTGGGCCCACTGCCCAGGGTTCCCCTCGCTCTCCCCAGCTGCTCACCGCACCCGGCTCCGGACTGCTCCAGCCCCAGCTCCACCCTCTGCCTCAGCTCCAGCTCCTCTGCCTCAGCACGGCTGCTGCTGCTGCTCTGCCTCCAGCTGCCTGGGCTGCTGCCCTGGCCCCTCTGGCTGCTGCAGCTTCTCCCCCCAGGGCAGGTCTGTCTCTGGGCTGCAGCTCTGCTCCCAGGGCAGGTCTGTGTCTCTGGGCTGCTTTTCTGGCCCCTCCAGATCTGGCCCAGCTCACCTCTGGCCTCTCCTTAGCTCAGCCCCACTCACTCTGACTCAGGCCACTTCAGCTCACACGGAGGATGGGATTTACCCTGACCACCTGACTCCCCTGATTCGCCTGCCCGCCCTGTCAATCAGAGCTGACCTGGAGCATTGGCCTCTCCCCATTGCCCCTGGGGACTGTCAGTCCCATTGACCCTTCCCCTTTTGGTACTGGGAGCTCTGAATGTTAGTAAGGGGATAACAGTCCCCTTACATAAGGTTAAGGTCTCGAACAGATTCATGTTAACTTGCCTTAGTTTAACATACAGGATGTTGCTTGTAGGTTCTTTGCATTATAGCTAAAATACTCTAATACAAATTGATAAACCTATTATAACAAACCTATAATGTAACAAATGATTAATCTCATAAGAAAAGATATATATGCAAGCAAGCAAGCTAGCTCTATAGACTATACCACCTAAGGCCAGGAGGCCTGTGTTTGTCTACAGTCTGCCAGAGCTAGTACATTAGACTCTAGACTCTACTTCTCGGCCCTGCCTGAGGGCCAGAGCCCCCTAGACTGTTTGGCACCCCACCCTACCTGAGAGCCTGTGACCCTAGACTGATTACCGCTCTGCCCTGCTTGAGGGCCGGAGCCCTAGTCAGTCTGGCAGTTCACCCTGCCTGAGGGCTTGAGCCCAAGAGCCTGATTACTTCCCAGCCCTGCTCAGAGGGCCTGGATGCCAGAGACAGCTAATTTCCCCCTCTTCAGATTACCTTTCTAGGAACAGGACAGCAAGGGGGCATGGCCTCCATCCAAGATTGATAGGGAAGGATGGCCACACACTCCTACAGTCCCCATGATAAAAATAACTCCCCCACACCCACCCAGGAGTTTTCAAACCTAGATTTAAAAAAAGTCATTGCAGGCTGACATGGGGCGGGGGGGGTCTCAAGGTAGCAACGTGTGTTATTACAATAGTCAGATGCACCCTGCAGCCCAGAGCTTGTGCACCACATAAATCCAAGAAGTAGGGCTTTAAATGCTGCATGGCCTTTAGGCTGGCCTTCCACCTCGGGAGGAATGCTACCCAGTTGAAGTAGGGGCCAAAATACAGATTTAAGTGCCTAGCTGGTGAAAAAACTTTGGAAATTCCCTCTACCAGTTAACCCCTAGCTCCTATCACGGGCTAAAGGCAGTTGCAGGTAGGGTCCTATGAGGCTACTTTTCCTCAGGGAGCCATATTCTGATTGGTATAAGGGAAGGCATGCAGGAAGTAGCCCTCAGCTTTTTCCTCCACACCTATGTGTGAAAACATTGGAGAATTTTCAGAATGCCTCCATCCAATTGCCTTCTGAAACTCTACCCTTTGCGCATTTCAGGTGGGAGGTGCATTCCATATATGCCATCACTGAGTTCCCAATCCCCTCTGGGGTTTTCCTGAAGAGGGATTTATTTGATGCCAAAGGACATATCTGTAAAAGGTCAAAAGATTCCAATTATTTTTCATGGGAAATCATGTCCTGTAATTCTTTAATTTTTTGACATTCACGAAACCCAAACGCAGGAATTGTTTGTTTTCCCAAAAAGCTTTCATTTTCCAGTGTTGGTCAAAAAAATGGAAGATTATAACTACAATGAAAATTTTCTGTGAAAAGTTTTGTTATGGTCAAGAAGCCATTTTTCATTGGCAAAACAATGTTTTGATGAAAAAATTGCACCCCGCTCTGATTACATCATCCACCAATGAAATGTAATCACTTCTGGTGTGACAGCTTTTACACAGTCACAGAAACATTTAGTTTAAGATGGGAACTGAAGCAGTATCAAACTCAGACAGTAGTAATTTTTGGAAGGCAAAATGTTCTTATGTCAAATACGATAGACCATGACAGTGCTTTTAACTTCCACTTTGAATTTCCTAGTCTGCATTGTTCTGCGTCAAAGAATTTATCTTTATTTTTTGTTGTAATAATGTCAGTATGGCTAAGCAGTGCACCATTTCATCCTGTGACATTGCAAATAATAATGGTTCAAGACTGCTATATTGAAGGGCAGCATATAGTGCAGTCTAAGGATAAATCTGCAATTGGAATAGTTGTTGTCCTTTAATATGGCAGTTATATAAGGAACAGCCATAAAATATCGATTTTCTTAACACCAAATTTGCAGTAGTTTTATGTTGTTATAAGCTTTTAAGTGCAGTGAGAAATAATTTATGATACAGTTAGAAAATTCGATGATAAAAATGAGCTATTGATCTCAGGAGATTCTAATTTAGGTTAGCTCACTTAAAAGCGTAATGAACTAAAACACTCTGCAGAGCTCATATTTTGAATGACTTATCAGGGAGTTAACAAAAAAAACAACAACCCAGCTACCTTTGCCAGCAACAACTAACTGCAGTAGTAGCCAAAGTCCCATACTTTTGCTGAGCAGGGCTTTCACAAATAATTCAGGCAACTATTTAACAACTATTTCAAATTATTATTTGTATTATGGTAGCACCCAGAGATACCAAATAGGATTGGACCCCATTGTAGTGTTCCTAACACAGACACATAACAGAAGAGAGTCTGAAGGGCTCAGACTCTAACTGTAATGGTAGCTTTGAACGATCATTGTTTGGAATGTAGCATCAAAGATGCACAGTAAAGTTAAAAAACAGAACATTTGTTTCTGTCAGTAGCATGCAGTGATAGACATTTACAAACTGAAGAATCCTAAATCTTCCTACCGGTACAAGATGGGAGGCTGGGATCTGAGAGGGAACCAGAGAAGGACCGTGCAACCTCAGAGTATCATGGAGCTGTGTTCCGTAGGGACTGCATTTGCACCAGAAGAGCAGGGATTTTGTGAGGGGAGTAGAGGAGAGGAAGTGGTGTGGTCAGTGGATCTGTGACTTCATAGATCCAACCAACTAAATCCTTCTATGTAAAGGGGATGCAGATGGCAGCCTACTGTAGCCCTAAGGTTTAGAGCAGTTCCACTGATACTTTGCAGCCTGGCATGGAGAATTTACTCCTCCAACTGCCATGGTCCACCCTCTCTCAAAACCCAGGGATAAGGGAGAGAAGCTGGGTAGTTTCTAAGGGGACAGGAGTCAGCTGGGGAAGGGAGTATCTTTGCCACTAGAGAAGCCAGAGGTGACTCAGAAAGGAGGTAGGCAGACAAACAAGCAGAGGGATCTAGAGTGCAAGCACACCCAGAGAGTCTCCATCCCAGCCTAGGTAACTATACTGGCCAATAGAGGGGAGCAGCCACCACTCCACGCAGCATGTTAAATGGCCTATGGCAATATTGTAGGGTTGCCAGCCCTTCAGTATTGTCCTGGAGTCTCCAGGAATTAAAGATTAATCTTTAATTAAAGATTATGTCATGTGTTGAAACCTCCAGGAATATGTCCAACCAAAATTGGCAACCTTCCAATAGTGTCAGTGCTAAGTCATTTAATCAAAGACACTGTTCCTAAAGTGTCATTTTCGGGTGGTAGATACTTTGGAATTAACAGGTTAAAATTACACCGTTCATATGAAAACAGATTTTAGAAACTTACAATGACCATAACATTAATTGCATTCTTATACAGCACTCTGCATTCCCACATCTCAAAGCATTTCACCAAAGGAGGTCAGTTTCATTACCTCTGTTCTGTAGAAGGAGAAGCAGAGATGTGAAGTCCTTTGCCCACTGTCACATAGCCCGCCCGTGGCAGAGCCAGGAATAGAACGGAGCTCTTCTGCACCCCAGTCCATTGCCTTACCCACCAGATCATTCCTTCCCTCTTTTCCCTCTGGAAAATCCAGAAAAAGGATGGCAGAATTCAGAGGGCCTGGATGGCTCAGAATATGCAGAATGAGTTGTAAGTTAAGGTGTATTTTAGGTCAGGTAGACATCTCAATACTTGACTGTGCACACAGATCAGGTAGAGAAACCTTTAAAGATCTCAATGGTGTCCACAAATAACTGTGAATGCAAAATTGCACGTGGAAAAAGGGAGGCACAGTTAAGAGCAGGCTGAAAATTTTCTACCAGTATAACTAGTTCAGTTAAAGGTGTGATTATTTTTTTTAATCTGAAATAGTTTTACTTTACAACCTGTAGTGAGGCTGCAGCTATGCCAGGATAAAGGTGACTTATACTGGTATAGCTCATTCCCCTTGTATTATAAATCAGAGCCAAGACTTTCCCAAGTCATTAGTGAGTATCTCACCTGAGACAACTTAAAGGGGCCTGAATTTCAGTGAGTGGGTTCTTGACATTTGACCAGGCCCTTTTACAATGACTCAGAAGTTGGGCACCCAAAATCACTAGTCACTTCTGAAAATCTTGGGGCCAGGTATTTATAACAGTCATAAAAATGCAGTTTTGTTTAGTCCTAAGTAAACACGAAAACCTTGGTAGAGCTTACTGCAATACAGACATGCCTGCTTGACAGACAGGCAATGCCATTACAAGTACATCATGTCCAAAATATGGTGTTTTAGAAAATATAATTCAACAAACTCATAAGGGATGCTTGATAATAGATTTGGAAATAAAAACACTGATCTCATTTCAGAATTGTGATAAAACGACTGTCCACAGAGCAAAATAAGTGCTATTAATTAGCATAGACATCTCATTAGCATAACTACTTTATTGTGCACAGTTAATTTATGCTAAAACTTCCTGTTATTTTTATTACCTTGTCTTGCCTCACTGCCCCACTCTTTCGCTAATCTATCCATCTTATCTACCTATTAACTATTACCTTACAGTCTAGATATTTGGGGCAAGGACTATCATTTGATCTATCTATCTATCCCTGTACAGTGCCTACCACAACAGGGTCCTGGCCTGGCGGGGGACATTACTGCAACATGACTGTTAAACCCCTCTTCATCATCATCCGTATGCCATGTCACATTCCCATGTTATGTGACTATCATGAAAACCCCATGCGAAAGTATTGCATC
The DNA here is from genome assembly GCA_033296515.1 of Macrochelys suwanniensis. Taxonomy (NCBI): domain Eukaryota; kingdom Metazoa; phylum Chordata; order Testudines; family Chelydridae; genus Macrochelys; species Macrochelys suwanniensis. The sequence continues at coordinate 236,207,254 of CM065776.1, read as the reverse complement.
CCATAAAAGGGGGAGGAGTACAGTTGCCATAGGTACTTTGGGCCTGATTCTCTTCTCACTCACCAGTTTGGCATTATGGGCCACATCGTCAGCTGGTATAAATCAGCTGTACCAGCTGAGGAAAACAGTCTTCAGTAGAGTTACTCCAGATTTACGCCAGAACAAGAAAGAATAGAATAGGAGCCTGAACTCCAGATCTTCTCTCTTTTGTATGTTTCATTTACCACGTGAACAATGAATTAACATGGGAGGATTTGCACTGAATTTACCATGGGTTTCTTTAGACTCCACAGCCTGGTATATTAACATCATCTTTGCTATACTGGCTTAACACTGAGCCAGATATAATCAAAGAAAGAGTTGTTGCTGAATCGCCAGAGGGTAAATGATTGGAAGAGCTGAAACGCTAGGTTTTGTGAAAGATGTGGGGCGATTTAGTGGGAAAAAAAATAATCTTGAGTAATTATTTTTATTGTTAAAAATCTGAACAGCAAAGTAGCTATGGCAGTCAATTTCCCCTGCCCACAGATCAGTTCTAATCGCCTACCTGCCTATTGCACAGTTCTTCATTTTAAATTGAACATATTTGTTATGTTCTTGCTGGAAAGGTCCTTTACAGCTTCTTTTGCCCTCTTCAGAGGTAGCAGCAAAAAGCTACACTGTAGCTGACCAAATGCTGTAGGAAAAGGACAATGAGGTTACAGGAGCTATAAGAGACCTGCATGCCACAGACCAGCCTTTGGGAATCCAGTGAAGTCACCTCAAGTCTGGAACTTTCTTCCCTCCCTACCTCCAATTATTATTAAAAACAGTAAAAGTAAATGATCAGTCTAACGTGTACGTGAAACGTAAGAGCTCATGTCCATAAAATCATAGAGATTATTACATTATATCAACAAAGGGCACAAGCTTCCATGTCACAAAGATAAATGGAGCGAGACTTCGAGGGTAAAATGTTCATAAACATTTATGAGCCTAAATCATTTTAAAGACTTACAAGCAAGTGCCTAAGGACTGACCGGCATAGCTATAGCAGAATAATTATACCACTAAAGCTAAACCGATACAATGTACTATGTCAACACTGTTCTAGAATAAATGTGACTTCATCCCAGTATAATTAATTTGCTTTAGGGTAATTGTTGAACTATGGAAGTGGACTAATCATACTGGAATAAAATATATAATATAAGGAATGGCCACAGTAAAGGAGATCAGAACTTCTGGTCTCCCTGAACACAAGAACAAGGGGCATTCAATGAAATTAAAAGGGGGGAAAGTCAAAACTGATAAAGAAACTCCTTTACACAGTGCATGGACTGTGGAAATCACCGACATAGGAAGTCATTGAGGCCAAGAACTTTGCAAGATTCAAAAAAGGTTTGGACATTTCTGTGGATACCAAGAATATCCAGAATTATCATAATGAATGATAAGAAACATTTTGGAAGAGTTATTAAATCTCATGCTTCTGGGCTTAAGCCAATTCGAAACCAGAATGAAATCTAACGTTAGGTGCAGGGAAGGCAGATTTTCCCACATCTGCCTATTATGGGGTTCTTACACCTTCCCTCTGCAGCATCTGGTACTGTCAGAGACAGGATACTGGACTAGATGGATATAATGGCTGATCCAGCATGGCAGTTCCAATGTTCAAACAACTCAGGGGTTGTTGGACGAGCAGAGGCAGAGAATTCCAAATTCAAGAGATCCCCATTGAGAACTTTTGGCCACCAGGCCCACAATGATGAAAATCAAGGGAACACTAGTCCCAGGTAAACTCAGCTGCCATTCTGCTCACCGGGAGATGCTACTCACACAGCTAGGGTCCAAACCAATTATAACATACTTCTACGTCAACACTTGAATTGCACCTGGAAGCAAATAGAAAACCGGAGCAGCTGTCACAGAATAGGCCCCATATGTCCCTTACTGTGAACAGTGCTATGCAGTCAGGCAGCCACATTCAGCACCAGCTGTAACTTCCATCTCATTTTCAAGTGTGTCCCTATGTGGAGCATATTACATTGATCCAGTGCAGAAGCTACAAAAGCATGGATAATAGTAGCATAATGTCCAAGAGGAAAGGCTATAGATATCTCAGCAGAGAGAGATAAACTTAAAGGAATTTACCACCACCACCGCTATGTATAATTTCAGGAGGAACTGAGAATCCAAAACCACCCTGAATTAAAAATTCTTGGAGGATTCAAGAAAGGAATCACTCAAAGAAGGAGAAGTGGTCAATTGCCACTAAAGAGTTTAGCAATGATAAAACAAAGATATAAAGATAAATCCATTTCTGATATTAATTACCGCAATGTTACTCTGGAATAATTCCATTAACTTCATTGGAATTACTCAAGGGTAACAGAGCAGAATTTCACCCATCCATGTTATTAGTATGGAAATGGACAGTCCCCAGTTTGAAGTGAATGTGCAGATTGCCCACACAAAGGTGTAAAGTTAAACTGCACTCTCAGACAACAATATAGCTGGAGACACTCAGTTTCCATTGTGTCATTCTAGCCACATATGTCGTATTCAGTGGAAAGGTGACATTCTGCAAAAGAACTGTCAGTGCAATTGCATACTGGCACTCCTGGTACTACCCTGTACAGGGCTTTCCAGTCAGCCTGGCCTTTGAGCTTATGGGACCAAACTCTGCTTTCATTTACCCCTGTGAGATCCCACTGACACACTGGGTGTGAGAGGAGAATTCTCTCCTCTTGGGATTGTGTGGGTGTGCACGACAACAGAACTTGACTCACTGTGTTTAGCTTTCTCTCCACTGCTTTTTCTATTGCATGGTACTGGGAGTTTTGTCTGAGTAAGGACTGTATGTAGTACCTGTCTTGGATTCTGAGGGTTAGATGATAGATTATCCTATATGAATATACAAGGTGGGAAAGGCTACAAAGATCATTCACCTCTTTGTATCCCATACCAAGGCCAATCACAGTCCTAGTCTTGATGCTCGGAACATCCAAGAACAGGGAGAGGCTAGCATGCTGCTGGCACTACTAGAAACCCCAAAAGAATTGCAAAGGGGAATGTAGCAAAGCGACAACTTACTGGTGCAGCACCTCCTGCTGGTCATCTGAGAATTATCTCAATTCCCGCTAGGAGCGTCCTCTGCTGGCCGGTGGCTCACGTGCCACTGGCCCACATGTCCCTCCCGGACCCCAGTGCCCTTTGCCCTGGGGTTCTGCCCACCATAGTATCCCCAACCCTCTAACCCACCTTGTTTCAGTGGCTACTGCCAGTCGTCATCTAGCCTCCTCTCACTGGGGCAAACTGCAGTCTGTAATGTCCACTCATCATCGGCAAGGGGGTAGGACCTGCTGCCTTTGCCTATCCATGGGCTGCCCCTCTGCAGCCCCCAGTACCTTTCTTGGGCCTGTAACAAGGCCTGCAGCCTGGGGAGTTGCCAGGCTGGAGCCTCTTGCCTTTCCCCAGCCCTGCTCCGCTTCAGGTACCTTTTCTCCCAGGCAGCTAGGTCCTTCTCCCGCCAAAGCTGGAGAGAGACTCACTCAGCTCCTGGCTCACAGCCCTTTTGTAGGGTCAGCTGTAGCCTGACTGGGGCATGGCCCCAGCTGTGGCTGCTTCCCCAATCAGCCTAGCCTTTTCTCTCAGGAGCGGGGTAACTGCCCTGCTACAGGGAACATTGATGATGAGCCCATGGCTTTGTTCCTCTTCTGCATTAACCAGAGGAGCAGATCCTGGGCAGGTGGAGCCATACATTTTACCTTGTTGGAGGGTTTATCAGTGGCTGCATGCATATTCTCTTAGTGCTCCCAGCTGCATTGTACCTGATTCTGGGGTGATCCAAACCACACACCCAGACACACAAAATGGAGCCTCAAAAGACCTGTCCAGGCTCTGTAATGGAGCTGTTCCCTTATTAGTTTCCGTGATGGTGCTTCTACTATTAAATTTCTTCCTCCAAAGAATTCCTTTGTGCTTTCAGTAGTTGTCATCATGGAACTGAGGCTCTTTGTTAAGGGCTTAGCTTGCTAGACAAAACTAAGAAGCATATAAGCCTGATGAGATAGCAATTTTTCCACTTAATTACGGCATGCCTGCACCAGACAGTAATAGAGATGTTATAGTTTAAAATGAGTATTTCAGGGCTGGGAGTTAAAGGACTCCTCATCTCACGCAAGGATGTAGACTCAACTTTCTAACTTAAATAGAGTGCTGGTCATCGCAAATATAAAGACCTGTCTGTATTTTACTAATAATTCTTTTATATGCAACTCTCAGACTTCTAGAACAGATTGTATATCTCCCCCACCACCGCCACCTCTGAGGATGCTATTCATGCAGCTGCTGATCTCTCAAGACTTTCTCCAAGACCTACTAACATATTTAATGTTATATTTAATGGAAAAACGTGGTGTTCACAATGTTTTGGATCCCACCTTATATCCCCTTCTACCAGCCTTTAGAAGACCTTCAATTTTACCTTTTATCTTTATCTATGTACATAGGTGAAGCTAATGTCTATGCCATGGGGTCTTAACATGGCGGGGGATGTAAAAAGTTTCAGGACATCCTGTCCATCCTTTCCTTCCACATTTCTAAATGGAAGGAGGATCCTGGCGAGATGCAAGGGGAGGTCTAGGTATGAAAAAGGGGGTTATGCTGCCCTTTGAAAGCGGAATAAACTGGTGCCAGTCTTCTCATTCACCTTTCCTAACCAGAGTCCAAACTAAAAACCATTGTAACTTTACTGGAGTGCGTTCTGATTTCACTTACATTGATACAACTCCCATTGGCCTTAGTGTGAACCAACTCAATGAATACATGTACTCTCTGTTTACCTGACAACTCATATCCTATGGCTATCAGCAGCTGCTCATCTGGAATGACAAAATTCCTCAAGTAGTCTCTGTCTGAGGGATTGGAGACAAACACCTACAAGATCTCTATCAAGCGTTCTTAAAACATCATCAAAGATCTACAACTAGGGTGACTAGATGTCCTGATTTTATAGGGACAGTCCTGATTTTTGGGTCTTTTTCTTATATTGGCTCCTATTACCCCCCACCCCGTCCCAATTTTTCACACTTGCTGTCTGGTCACCCTATCTACAGCCTATCCTGAAGGATGATCCCTCACTCTCACAGATCTTGGGAAACAGACCAGTCCTCACTTACAGTCAGCCCCCCAACCTGAAGCAAATACTCACCAGCAACCACACAACAAAAACACTAACCCAGGAACCTATCCTTGCAACAAAGCCCGGTGCCAACTCTGTCCACATATCTATTCAAGTAACACCATCATAGGACCTAATCACATCAGCCATGCCATCAGGGGTTCATTCATCTGCACATCTGCCAATGTGATATATGCCATCATGTGCCAGCAATGCCCATCTGCCATGTACATTGGCCAAACCGGACAGTCTCTATGCAAAAGAATAAATGGACACAAATCTGACATCAGGAATCATAACATTTAAAAACCAGTGCGAGAACACTTCAATCTCTCTGGTCATTCAGTAACAGACCTAAAAGTGAAGTAATTCTTCCACAAAAAAAACTTCAAAAACAGACTTCAACGAGAAACTGCTGAACTGGAATTAATTTGCAAACTGGATACCATTAAATTAGGCCTGAATAAAGACTAGGAGTGGCTGGGTCATTACACAAACTGAAATCTATTTCCCCATGCTAGTTACTCAAATCGTCTTGTCAACTGTTTGTAATGGGCCATCCTGATTATCACTACAAAAGTTTTTTCTCTCCTGCTGATAATAGTTCACCTTAATTGATTAGTCTCTTAGAGTTGGTATGACAACCTCTATCTTTTCATGTTCTCTGTATATATATCCATTTTCCTACTGTATGTTCCACTCTATGCATTTGATGAAGTGGGCTTTAACCCATGAAAGCTTATGCCCAAATAAATTTGTTAGTCTCTAAAATGCCACAAGTACTCCTCGTTCTTTTTGCAGATACAGACTTAACACGGCTACCACTCTGAAACCTGTCACATTAATTTGGGTTGAACTTGAAAATTTAATATTTTGGGTGACTCAAGAATTGAAAAAGTCTATTCTGGGTCTGTTCCGGGGTGGGGTGGGGTTGAATTGGGATCTCTCACGTTCCTGGGAGTGGGCTAAACTTTACCAGGGAAGGTTGGGAGTGGGGAGACATCAGCATCTGCTACTTCCCTGCCTCCTCCACCACCACCACCTCCTCCTTCTTCTCTCTCCCCCCACCCATTTTTTAAAAAATAGCCAAACCTATTAGCGTCACATTCACAAATAGTTTCAGGTCGACTAAAACTGCATTTTTAATTTAAAAAAAACCAACAAGCTATTTGTCCAAAAAATTTTGCCCAGTTTTACTCAGCACCTTTTAAAAATATAGTAGAGACATAAAATGCACAAAGAAACAGCAGAAACTGTTTTGGGCCCTTACTCCACAATATTGCCATCGTACTACAGTAATATTGTAAATACTACTATAGTACTATTATAATACTACAGTGATACTGCATGGCCTCTGGGACTTAGTAAGTGCATAAAGTTCCAATAAGACTAACAGTAGTTACCAAAACTCATTGCTATCTGTTGCCCGCAGCCTGTATGAAATAGGTTGATGGCCATAGAGAAGTGCCTAGTCGACAGGCAGGCATCCAGATTCCAAAGCCATCATTATAACTGGCAATCTCAGCAGAGTGAGGGAGGATTGAATGGGCATGGAGACTGAAACACACAAGGCGGTCCCTGCTGATTCATATGGATAAACATTCTATTGTCTCTTTTGTGGCTCAGAGTATTTTAGACTCCAGCATGGTGAATCCAGGATTTTTTGTGCACACACACAAAAAGAGGTTATAATTTTGTAAGGATAAGGGTAAAAACACTAGTGTTAATATTTACCTGACCGAAAATGTCACTGATGCTTGCAGTGTTGCTTTAGCCATGTTGGTCTCAGGATATTAGAGAGACAAAGTGGATGAGGTAATATCTTTTATTGGATCAACTTCTGTTGGTGAAAGAGACCAGCTTTCGAGCTAACATCCTGGTTTCCAGATTTGAGGAGGATTATAACTACTTCACCTATGAAAAACATGTTCTTTTCCATAGTACAACCAATTTACCAGTAATATCAGGTTGAATTTCTGAGTCATCTTGCTCCATTTCCAATGGGTCCTATTGGGAGGTGATTCAAACTCCTTATAAGGCTTATTTCAATATAACAGCCTGCCCTGCTCCCCTGCAGCTTTCACCTGCTTGTCTTTATGAAACTTTTACTGCAGAAATACTGTTACTTGCTGTATAATGTTGACTGGAGCTCTCCCTATGCACTGCTTCCACATTATGGACCATATACTCTCGCTTACAAAAGTTCAACTTGACTGAAATCAGTGGGGTTGCACAGGTGTGAGAGGAGAATTTGGCTCTATCTCCACTCACGCTATGCTGGAGTCATTGAAGACCGTAAAGTAACTTGGGAAAGAATAGTTATTATCAGTGATTAACTTACAGACTAGACAGCTTTATTTGCTTTCAGAGGAATTATGTACTGCTCAAAGAGAGCTTTTCCACATTTTACTGATTTTTATTACCTGTACTCAAGCTGACCACATCAGTGTACTGCTCTATGAATTTCCAATGTCTCTTTTACACTACCTTAGTTTTTACAATTATATTTATCTTTTGCCTTGCTATTTATTGAGACAAAGTGGATGAGGTAATATCTTTGTTTTACATTATACAAAATGTTTTATATTTGTTATTTATCGTTATCTTAAATCTCAAGGTGTCCATTTTATTTTGTCCCAATTACTGCTAATGTCTTTTTTATATCAATAGGGTCCCCCCCCCCCCCCCCCGATTTAGAAGGTGTTTACATATAAGTCTCACATATACAGCTGTTCGTGAAATATATTCTTACTTAGGAACAGATGCTGATTTTATTTTATAATAGTTTTACATCAATACAACTCTATTGACTGACCTGCAACTGACCCTGAATCAAGTACTGCCAGTCAGATTTTTGTAGGTGCATAAAAGGTGCAGGCAGACAGCGAGTGAGATTTTTAAACATGCCTACGTGCTTAACTCTCATTGAAATCAATGGGATTGACTTGTGAAGTATATAGCAAATTCAAATATAACATGCCAGAGTACAAACAAGAGAGATAATTTTCCAAAAAGCTTTCACTTCCATAATATACATATACCGTTTACTGCATGAGATAAACCAGTATAACTCCATTGAAGTTCATGCTAGGCGTTCATAGAATCATAGAATCTCAACATTGGAAGAGACCTCAGGAGGTCATCTAGTCCAACCCCCTGCTCAAAGCAGGACCAACCCCAACTAAATCATGTATGGACATAATAAAAAGACAGCCCTTCCCCAAATATCTTTCAAAGCAGCCTTTCTAAAATGACTGATTTGACATTAAGGGTAACAACAAAAAGAAAGATTAGAAGAAAAGTCTCCGTGAAAGGGTACAGGGTGTGTGTCTCCTCTGCCATAAGTCTGAGAACAAGTGGCTGCTGTATTTGCACACATCCAGAGTAGAACTGTGCGAACAGATTTTTCAGTTCACTGGCAAAGTCCCCAAAAAAATAATTTCAGGTCAACCCAAACTTCCAAGATTTTAAAGAATTTTTGGCAAATCAAAAAGTCAGTTTAGGACAAATGAAAAATTGTTTTGATTCTGCTTGTTTTTAATAAAATTGAAGGAAATTCTGAACTGAAGTTATTTTCACCCCCCCCCCCATAAAAATGTTTCATTTAAAGAATGTCAAAATTAAATGTTTTGACTTTTTCAGAACTTGTTTCTTCGTTTTTCAAGACAAATCTGTGAACCAACATAGATTCACAAAATATTTTGGTGTCACTGAATCTGCATTTTTCACCAAAAGAGTTTCAGATGAAATACTTTATACACTGGCTGTTTTGATGTCAACAAAAGTTTAGAAGCGATGGCATTGGCTTTCACCTGCAGCCTCATGAGTGGAGTTTGCAGCTCCCCAGGTGTCTCAGCAGGTTCCAGGTGCATCTGCTTGAGTGTGTGAAGTTTAGAGCTTCTACGCATTCAAGCCACCATTTCCGCTTTGCTGCATCCATAGCCTCCACAAGGACTTTTCCAATTTCTGGGTCTCTACATTTGTCATATTTGTGGAGGAGCTCTTGGCTCTCTGCATTACAGCACAGAGTGTACAATGACCTCTGTCCCGGGGGATGTTATTCTTTGCAGCAGAGATTAGGCGTGCAGTAAATCAATCAAAAGTCTTCAGCATTGGGGGAATGCAAGAGATTGAATTCTCCATGGTCATAGTGAAATTGGACCAGTCTGCTTTTTTTGAAGTTCCAGCATGGTTCCGGGTGTGAGCAGGGAACTGGGATTAAAATGTAATTTGGGTCAGAACTGGTCTGTGCTAGTTGTTCAGGAAGTCATCGAGGACAAGCGGCGATGTGGGTATCAGTGTGCCTGTATCAACTTTAGAGATGAACGTCAGATCAGGGCAATACCTTCTGCCCCATCTTGCAGAGTGGAAAGTGATGCACTGTTTCGCATAAATAGTTTATAAAAAGTTAATGACATCAGTAGATGTGTTATAAGGGGTTAACCAACTGTTTAGATTGTTGTCGAGTGCAGCAGGTCAACAGGTAAATCTTAGTCATAAGCAACAGCCATCTATAACACCTTCTGTTGATTTACTGATCATCATCACTAGCAAATGCCACTCATGTCTGTAACATGCTTAGAACATCTATTAATTATTTATTAATCCTTTATAAAAAGGCACCTTACCACAAACTGTGACCCAGTGTCATAACCGCTTACACCTCAAATTACATCTGTGCAGTTTCCCTGCTTGTCTGGGTGTTGCATGGGTGTTGCATGGGTGTAAGTGAGGGCAGATGTGAGTCAGCCATATCTAAAGATGTTCCTCCTGAGGTTACTGACTTAGGGCTGATCTACACTATAAAGTTAGGTCAGCTTAACTACATTGCTCAGGGCTGTGAAAATGTTCACCCCCTGTGCAATGTAATTAAACCAGCCTAAGCGCCAGTGTAGATGCTGCTAGAGCGATGTAACAATTCTTCCATTGACCTAGCTACCAACTCTTGGAGAGGTGGATTTCCTACAGTGACAAAAGAACACCTTCCATTCAGGTAGTACGTAGGACCAAACTCATGGAGGACTTTAAATATCAGTCAATAAGACAATACTGATGCGAAAAAAAGCAAGCATCATTCCGGGATGTATTAGCAGGAGTGTTGTAAGCTAGACATGAGAAGTAATTCTTCTTCTCTACTCAGCACCAATAAGGCCTCAACTGGTATATTGTGTCCAGTTCTGGGCACCACACTTTTGGAAAGATGTGGAGAAATTGGAGGAAGTCCAGAGGAGAGCAACAAAAATTATTAATGGTCTAGAAAACATGACCTAGAGGAAAGGTTGTTTAGTCTAGAGAAGAGACGACCAAGGAGGGACATGATTACGGGGTTCAAGTACATAAAAGGTTTTTATAACGAGAAGGGTGATCAATTTTCTCCTTAACCAGTGAAGACAGGACAAGAAGTCATGGGCTTAAACTGCAGCAAGGGAGATTTAGGTTAGGACATTTTTCCTAATGTCTAACTGTAAGGGTAGTTAAACACTGGAACAAATTACCTAGGGAGGTTGTGGAATCTCCAGCATTGGAGGTTTTTTAAGAACAGGTTATACACACACCTGTCAGAGATGGTCTAGAATAGATAATACTTAATTCTGCCACAGCGCAGGGGACTGGACTAGATGACCTACTGAGGTCCCTTCCAGTCCTCCATTTTTATAATTCTATGTTTCTATAGCAACTTTGTTTTGGATTCCGTATTATATGAGGAATCAGTGCAGAGAGTGGAACACCAAGACGATGTGTTCACAGCCATCCATTTACTGCGCATACAGGCTACTGAATTGTGTACAAATTGGAAATTTTTATAGAGTGCATAACAGACATGATAATTCAGCCTGGCAGGCCACAAATACATGGATTACTGTGGCCATATCTATGTCTGCAGGATGGATGCAATCTTCTAGCAAGTGACAAATGGGAGTTGGGTGCTTTGTGCTATCCTAGCTGTGGTTTGGGCACACAGACTTAAAACTGCATTATTTGATGTTTTTAATATTGTCTCTTGAGATTGTCTTGGTCAGTTTCTGGAATTCAGCACACCATGCACAACGCACCTTCATTTGATGCAGAAATTTCTTGTAAATTAGAAAAAAAAAAACTTAACAACAAAAGCCAGCTTCCCTTGTACTTTCCTGCTGCCTAGTTTTTGTACTTTATTTGATTAAATATGGAGTCAAATGACAGCTGGTTTTCCATGTTGTGTTTAATGTTTTAAGGCTCATTTTAACAAGGACAATTGCAGGGCTCGGCAGGGAGATGCTGTTAATAAAAAGCAGTTTATTTTATGTATATCAGAAATTATAAAGAAAGTCTATTATTATAATGGTGAAACATGGTTGCAAGGAATTCTCATGTTATCCTGCTTGTACTGTTTCCATTACCTTGAGGTTTATCATAATAGAAGTAACCATCATGAGACATTTCAAGGTTGCTTTATTCTAAACACCCCCTGCAAAATGAGTTGCAAGGGGAACAGAGTTTTCAGTAGCATAAGACATAAGAGGAGATGTTTTCAAAGGTTTATTTCAAAAATATTCAGCAATATTGTTCTTTTCTATGAAACTTATGGGAGTCATGCCTGACTGGGAGGAACAGAAGGGCACAGTCAAGATCATGTCATTTCTAATGCAGTGACTGCTGCTTTAGCCAATTGCTCTGTTAAGACAATGAAGGGCAGTTCAGAAAAATTAAATGACTTCTGATGTATGGGTGCATACTGCTATGAATGTGGATATTTCAGTAATGGAAGTGTTATTTAATTTCAAATAATAAGCGGCAAGGAAAAGATTATCTGACAAAGTTTGCTCTTAACAGCAGGGTCCTTTCTCTAACAAACCTGCTTTATATATTTGCAACTGAACTTATGAGAAGTTTTAAAACTTTTTTTGAAAAAAATCAGTTGCAACCAATTTCTTATGAAGTTGCAGCAGTTTTATGTTGTTGGAAGCATCAGGCAAGCTTAGTTTTTTTACAGTGTTTTCCATTCTCTAATGTGGCATTTCATTCAGTCCCACAAAACAGTATATTCATTTATTACAGTAAATTTATACCTGGCTCATACAGATGCAAGTCCACTGAAATCAAATGAGTTTCATGCATTTACACCAGTGCATTTGTCCCTCTGTGTTTACATGTGTATTACCATACCCACACTTTATAATGTGCATTTGGCTGCATATATATTTACATGTGCCATCTTCCTATACAGTCAAGCAACTGCCTTTCTGTGCTCCCACAGGACAAGGCATAACAACCTGTCTTTCTCATACTATAGCTAAAGTAAATTTTGTACTCCAGCATGTAAATTTTGCAGAATGCCCACGCTCACACCCCATTTGGTCAAAATTTCACATCGTCTGATAATCTCACATGGATGCAATTCCTTTTCAAACCAGACCTCACACCGTATATACCAATTTAGGCCTTGATCCTGCATTTTATTTCATGTGGGTGGACCCTGATCCTGCAGTGCACTGGGATTGCAGTAGGGAATGGATCTACATGTTATCAAGCTGTCCTGCAGTGACTCAAGAGTGTGAGTAGCAACCTCAGGGCAGACTGTTAGGAAACAGGGCACAAACCCCAAACTGGCTGTGAGTTCCATACTTCGATTTCACCAACCAGTCATCAAGTGCAAACTCCTCAGCCTTAACATGGAGTCACGGACAGTCGCCCTGGGTACTCTGATCTGTCTTACCACCGAGGTAAGCTCATCTTTATGATAGATGGTCCTTTACACCAAAGGTCACAGAACTATTCAGGTTACTCCCAGTCCAAAAGGACCAGTCAGTCACTTACCCCAGGTCAATTGCACTTTAGATCTCACACCAAAGACAATGCTTGTAGCCAATCCTATAATAAACTAACTAAAGACTTATTATAGAGGAAAAGGAAAGAAGAATTATTTACAAGGTAAAAGCGGGTAAATATACACATAGACATACACATACACACACTAATGAGTTCCAATCGTATGTTTCTAAAATCAACAGAAGCTTCTATGATAAGATATAGATGTCCTTTAGGGCTAACCCAGGCTAAGCACTGGGGATCTTTTGCTTATGCTTAGTAATCCTTGCCCCACAGAGTCCAAGCAGCACAAAGATAGTTTCTCCTTGCCACAATTTTTATTCCCTTCCCCGCTGCTCTGAGTTGCCAGCCCAGCTGATGGGAGGAATTCACTTGCATGTCTCCTCTTCAAGGGGGCGTGGGAAAACAATCAACAAAGCCCTTTGTCCTCTTTCATGTTCCACAATAATCTGTCTAGTGTTAATGGGTCCTCTCTGTCAGGCAGAACTTAACACTGTCTGTTGGAGACTAGAATTTCACACTAGTTAATGCTTCACTCCTATCTGGTGATTTACAGTTAGAGAGGCTTACAATGCAAACAAACACTTAAATATTACCTTATAACATGGTATACTGATGTTGTAAAAGTGAGATTAATGCATGCTACAGTTTACAACATTCAGTAAAGTCTATACACTAAACACATTTTTATAATCCTAATACCTATTTTAACAATACTAATACTCAGTGAACAAACTAATTTCAGCTATGTATTTATTAGCATTCAGTTGAGACATGAAAAATGAGAAGTACTTGTGGCATCTTAGAGACTAACAAATTTATTTGGGCATAAGCTTTTGTGAGCTAAAGCCCACTTCATCAGATGCATAGAGTGGAACATACAGTAGGAAAATATATATTGTGGCAAATTGCCGGCACTACTATGATGGGTCCCGCACTTTCTCTTCTTGTGGGGGGGGTTTCAGGGTGCCATTTCTTGCCCTGAACTGGGGTAACAGCTATCCTACTAGTATCCCAGGGAAGGGGAGTGGAGAGGGAGGGACCCAGGCCCGCCCACTACTCCGGGTCCCAGCCCAGGGGCCCTATGATAGCAGGTGAACCACTTGTACCAGTGATTCTTTCCCCTGGGCTACTTCCCTCTCCTGACCTTCAGCTTGTGGGGCTTCCTGCCTTCCCTCTGCACAAGCCAGGTGTCCCTTTACCTAGGATCTTGGTCTTCTTAGCCCGCTGCAGCACTTCTCAAAACTCTCCTCCACTTTCCTTCGAACTGCTCTTTGTTCCACCACCAATCCACTCTGCTTCACTCCTCCAAACTGCTCTCTGCTCCACCACCAAACCACTCAGCTCCAGCTCCTCCTCTGGCTGATTGAAGCAGGGGGATTTTATCAGGTGACTGGCTTCAGGTGCTCTAATTGGTTTCAGGTGCTTTTAATTAATCTACAGGGAATAAGGCTTCTCCTCATCCTAGATCACTCTCCTGCTGCCTTCTGGCCATGCTGTATCACAATATTATATATAATATATATATATATAATATATATATATATATATATTATATATATACACACACACACACACACACACACAGAACATGAAAAGATGGGGGTTGCCATACCAACTCTAAGAGACCAATCAATTAAGGTGAGATATTATCAGCAGGAGGAAAAAAAAAACTTTTGTATTGATAATCAGGATGGCCAATTACAAACAGCTGACAAGAAGGTGTGAGTAACAGTAGGGGAAAACTAGCATGGGGAATGAACTGGCACCTCGTTTGCCAGTGTCACACATGGGTTCAAGGTCTTCCACTGTAGAGGAAGTTGCAGTTGAATTCTTGTGATTGGATGGATCCCGTTACAGAATTGGGACTGTAATGTTTGTGCAAAGGGAGGATTTTGATTGTATCAGTCACACTCAGAATTTGGTCCAATAGCAGTAACCTGGCTACTTTAAACAAGGTTTATGAACTACCTGCCTAGTTTCCATCAAAACTTTGTGGAATTGATGGGTTCCTGCAGAAGATTTTGATTCCATCGAATAAACATTTTTCACATAAAACTTTATTGTAACTAGCTGTACAAAACAGCAACTTCAGAGTCACACTTCTGTCTGAAACAGTTTCACCCAATGCTAATACTTAGCTCTCACATAGCACTTTTCATTGGTAGGTCTCAACATGCTTTATAAACAAGAGATCATTATCCCTGAGGCACACAGATGTGAAGGGACTTTCCCAAGATCACCCAGCAGGCCAAGGCCAGAGCCAGGAATAGAATCCAGGTCTCTAGAGTCACACTCTAGACTTTTTAACTTCTGAATTAATTGATTGCCAATTAACTTGAGGTAGTTAACACATTTGTGAAGGCTAGTGGGGGGCACTCTTCAACCATTTTTTCCAGGCTATCAATATTTGAACTGGAGCAAAGAACACACAAACACTATAAGGGTCTGTCCACATGAGGAATAATGCTATATTTTAACATGGTTTGAGACAAGTTGGATTTTAACATGTGCTAGCTGGTTTTGTTGTAGCAGAGACTCCCCACTAGGATTCACCTTGGCTGATGAACAATGATTTACAATACAATCCGCCCTGTAGGGTAGGATTTTAAAACACGTCAGAAATACATTAAAACATCTTGCTTTAAAAACACACCATTATTCCTAAGCCTTGGCTCCACTAGGATAAAAAGAACGTGGGTGTTTTTTTTATTGTGCTAGCTAGCTTATGTTTAAACTCTAGTGAAGGCAGAACACGTTGTAGTTTTAACACGTATTGGCTGGTAGGAGCCTAGGGTTCCCTTTGATCAGCTAATGTGTTAAATCTACAATTTACGTTCTACTCGAGGATTTTAACACATTAGCTAATGTAAAAAATGCATCTTTATTCATAGTGAATAAAGGCCTATTAGAGTGAGACTAGTGAAGGTGTCAAGTGACTGATCAAAACCTAAACACTTTATGTACACGTTTATCCACAGGAAATCAGAAGTGCTCAGCACCTTTGAAAATTAAGCCATTTCTTTAGGTGTAAAAAAATGTAGATTTTGGTGCCTCATGTTAGGCACTCTAGTTTGGATAGGTTGATTATATACAGTAGCTTCCATTGTACACTTAATAGCAACGAAACACTTTAGTTCATGCTTACCTACAGTTTTAGCATGCATTAAAATGGCAAAACAAACTACTACTCTGATTTAATATCCAGCAGGTAGGAAAATGCATGTACTTGTGCAATTCGGTACCCAATTGTACTTGATCAAGGCTATGATGGTGATGTAGAAGTACTTTACTGTGTGTGATCCCAAAGTGACTAAACGGTTCTTTTAACAGCATCTGCCTCTAGGCTTTAGGCATGTGATTTAATTCCTATGATTTCACTGACACCCGAGTAAATCCAAAATAACTCCACTGTTCTCAATGGCATTATCAGAGATCTATCCCTGTGAAACTAAGAGTAGAATTCACGCCATAGTGTTCTCCCTTCTTCTACATTGGTGGGAAACCGTCTAGTTAACCAGGTGCACTGCTGCCCCCTAGCAGCTCACCATTGACACTGATTGCTGAGTTTGTCCTGTCTGGAGCCAGAGGCAGAGAGAGAACACACCAATGGTTTTAGCCTCCATGGTCAGTGGAGAATAAAAGAAAATAGAAAATCAGTTTTCTGGGAGTTTTAGCTTTTTTACACTGGCTGTTTCCTCATTAATGGGAATGGGTTCAGTGAAAGAGGAAATGTATTTAGCTTGTGCTTGTTTCTTATATTCCCTTCCTGCTTCTGTTCAAATACCCAGGTACCAACTAAATAAAAGAGAAACCAGGGTCAGTCTGAAGCCCAAGCAATGCAAGTAACAATTCCTGGAGTGGACTGATCTCTCTACCAGCAACAGCAGCAGGATCCAAGTGAGGGAATTGACTCCCCACCACCACCACCACCCAAGAAAGCACAGCAGGTGCTTGGGGATAGTCACTGAACTCTCACTGGCTCCAGCTCTCGGGAGGGAATAGCCTTTGTCCCAAGATTTTTCCCCACATAAACCTAATGATGAGTCAGTGGGTGTGTTGGATATAGCACATGATGTGAACATGCAGCTAAAGAATTATCCAAGTGACAGCCTAAATTCCATATACTCCCCTGACTATTGCTGGGTATGGAGAGGAACAAACCCCAGAGGAAGGCATGCTAGGCTCATGAAGAGGGGAGGTGGAATGCTCCCTGTCCTTTTTAAAGTCACCTTTTTTCCCCATCATGTGGGCTAGAGG
Organism: Macrochelys suwanniensis; assembly: GCA_033296515.1. Lineage (NCBI taxonomy): Eukaryota > Metazoa > Chordata > Testudines > Chelydridae > Macrochelys > Macrochelys suwanniensis. Next base: position 236,190,021 of record CM065776.1, on the reverse strand, counting down.
GAAGGGAGGAGCTGGGGTAGAGCCGGGATAGAGCCAGACTAAGGGTACATCTGTACTGCAAGCAGAGGTGAGATTGCAGCACAGACAGAATACCCAAGCTAGCTTTCACCTGGCAATCTCAGGTACCAACAGCCGTTAAGCCAAGGCAGCATGGGCTGCAGCACAGGCCAGCCACGAGACTATGTACTCAGACTCCCTGGCAGGCTAGTGTTTGGGCTGCCATGGCTTCACTGCTACTGCTAGATTATAGCTAGGTCAGGTATGTCTACATGTGCTGCAATCACATCTTAGCTTGCAGCGTGGACAAACTCTTAGTGGCAAGTTTCCCCTGCAGAGTGTGGCAGGTCTGAGGTAACATTCACATAGAGTTAATGCTGTTATCTCCCATTACACGCTCTGTCAGAAGCAGAACGCAAGCTGGGGCCAGCAGCCAATGGCAACTTGGCTATTAGTCTTTCTGTGCTGCCAGGGAGACAGCAGCTGTATGGATGGTAATCCCTCCACACAGCTCCCTGAGGGCCAGGTGCCAGGATTCCCATAGATTCTGGACTCCCACTCCCTTTTTCTCAAACCCCATCCCTGCCTAATCTGCTGTCCTGCCCTGCAGATTCGGGCCCAGAATGTGCAGTCTCTATTGGTGCAGTAGAACTTTCGCATTCATTTCTCCCCCCCCCGCCCCCGCCCCATTTTTGCACAGAGGAGCATATGAAATAAAGTTATTGAAAGGGAATTTTGCCTTTGCAAGTTTAGACCTGATGGCCCTAAAACATGGCTGCAGCATAAGAGCACACAGTTCATTTCAGGAAAGGGTGCTAGGATGGCCTAGTGGTTAGGGTGCTAGCTGCAGACCTGGATTCAATTCCCTGCTCCACCACAGACTTCCTGTGTGACCTTGGGCAAGTCACTTAAGGAACTGAGGCACAGATAGGCATGTAAAATGGGGATAATCGCACTGCCATACCTCCCTGGGATGGTGTGCAGGTAAACACATTAAAGATTGCAAGATGCTCCAATGCGATGATAATGGGAGCCATACAAGTACCTAGGATACATAGGATGGCTTTAGTGACATTCGCACTCACGCGGACCTGGCTGACAATGCACCAGGCTGTTAACCCAGCACAAGTTAGAGCAGCTTCAGGCTCCTTTAACATGTGACAGCTACCAGTAACCTTAAGGGGCCAGTATAGCAACTGGGGAACACCACAGCATAGGATAAGCCAGGGATCGGCAACATTTAGCACACGGCTCATCAGGGAAATCCACTGGTGGGCTGGGACGGTGTGTTTACCTGCAGCGTCCACAGGTTCGGCCGATCGCAGCTCCCACTGGTGGCGGTTCGCCATTCCCAGCCAATGGGGGCTGCAGGAAGTGGCAGCCAGCACATCGCTCAACCCACTCCGCGTCCTGCGGCCCCCATTGGCCTGGAACAGTGGCCCACGGCCAGTGGGAGCTGCGATCGGCTGAACTTGCGGACACTGCAGGTAAACACACCGGCCTGGCCTGCCAGCAGATTTCCCTGATGGGCCACGTGCCAAACGTTTCCGATCCCTGGGATAAGCCATACCCATACCTCCGACTTGAGGGGATTGAGTAGGAGCTGTTATGCCAACTCCTGAGCACCATGACAATGGAGGATCCTCCCACACCAGAGTGGTACTCCCATAGCCAGCTATGGTAGCTTTAAGGCTGCTTTTGTTTGGTGGAGCGGCTGCAAGCGGCCACAGCATAGTCAAGCATAGGGCCCAATATCTCCGTTATTTAACTCGTTTTAAATGTATTTTTTAAATAAGCAAGCGAAAAAAATCAATCCTGGGTCCAGTGTCTACTCAACTAGTCTACTGAAACGTAGGTAAACAGTCAATTGCATCTATCAGTGGCATCTACATGCCTCACATAGCACCTAGATACTAGAGTGAAGGGCACTTGAGAAATGTGTGTGACAGACAGATGAACATTTTAAAAATATAAATCACTGTAAAAGGGATTTGTGGTCTAGAGGCCACACCTTACAATGAGAAACTAGGCAGTCCCAATGTATGTAGCTTACAAAAGCCAAAGAAACTATTAATTGTGATCTACAAGAGAAGATATCTGATACCAGAGAGCTTTTCAACCTTTAATTTAATACCAGACAATTGCATAATAATATCCAATGGCTGGAAGTTTACTGAAGTCAGCCAAGTTCAAACTGCAAATAAGATGCAAAATTTTTAACAGTGAGGTGAATCAACCATTGGAACTAGGACTGGTCAAAAGTTTTCCAAACTACTATTTTTTGACAAAAAAATGGATTTTTGAATACACAAAATATTTGCCAAAAAAGGGTTGTTGTTTTTCATGGAACTTATCAAGTTTTCATCAAACAAATGAACACCCCAAACCCAAGAAGTACTCAGTCAAAATTGGAAATATTACAGTTCAGATATGCTACTACTGCAGTTCCTCATGGGAGCTCTAATTTAGTTGCCTCATGGTCCTCTATGGACTAGGCTATGCAGCCACACTTCTATCTCCCCAGATGCACCATGGCCAGGTGCTCCCATGATGCATCACCTCTCCACAAATGGGCGACTGATGCATCATGGGAGATGTAGACTGACTAGGTAACCCAGCCCATAGAGAAGAATGGGAAAATGTGGTGCCTGAACTACAACCATGAGGCCTCACAGCAACATATCCGAATCAAACTATTTCATTTTTCAGCCAAAATATCTTGCATTTCAGTTTACCAAAAAGATGACTTTTCCATGGGAAAAAAACATTTTCTGGCCAGCCCTAACTGGAACAGACTACCAAGGGATATGATAAATTCTCTATATACAAGGGATATGATAAATTCTCTATCACTTAGGATCTTTCTAAAAGATTTGCTCTAGTTTAGCCACGAATTGTTGGGCTGGATTCAGGAATCACAGTGAAACTATGATCTGGACTATCCAAGAGGTCCGACTAGATGGTCCTGTGTGGCCTTAAAAGCTATTAAACTATTAACATAATTAAAAACTTGTGTTTCTTCTGAGGCCCCACTAAAAACAAGCCCTAGAAGGGTTGGCAATATTCTGAACAGCTGACCCATGTCATTTTCTTTCAACCATATTGCTAGGAAAGTATGAAAGATATTTTAGAAAGCAAGGGACAAAAATAAGAAAGGAATATGAAAGAAGGGCAATTAAGCTGCTAGAGAAGCAAGCAATTTGCAAAATGAGAAGCAAGAATATAAATGGGGGAAGAAAGATAAGGTAACAGACCATGTAGGACGTGGGCTAAATCTTACTTTCCCTGCACATTCAGATTTTTATCTTGGCACTGTGTAGGTACCCATCTTGACTTAGTTCTTAGAAATCCTCCAGGAAAAAAAGTTACACAGATGGCAGAAATTGGGTACAAGAAGAGTCTACTGTCATTTCTCCCATTAATAGACGGAAATGTAAAATTCATTAAAAAGATTCCAAATTTCAAACATCCCTAATGATCATGTAACTTCCCTCATCACTGCATAATAGAACAAAAGGGAGAACTGTGCATTAAGAATTATTTCTACCATTTCCATTGCCTTTCACTAAAATAGCTTTTTTGAAATAAACTTTTGCAGCAGAAGTTATATCCCACCAGAAATTATACCCCGGATCTGCTTAGATGGGATAAATGCATTAGGAAAAAAATATCAGACATCCCTTCACTATGTTTGGCCAATGCCTGATTATCCATATAAACTTGAGTTATATGCAAAGTAAAAACATCATCATGCTCGGTTTTGCCCACCATTGCTACTCAGAAAGTTACAATCGTAAAATCAAGAGTGGTAGGTCTTCACCACTTTCCTTGTGTGAGAGGACTTTGCTGAGACCTTTGGAGTACTTGAACAGTAGTGTCACACAAGATTAGAATCTGAGCTGCTGCTTTCCTTCCTCCCACCTGAGTGGCAAGGGGATGTTGAGTCTCTAATGTGGGTTTCTCCATGTATGCTGCTTTGCATAGCATTTCAGTTTAATTGTGAAGGATCTCCTGGGATTTAAAAAGAGAATGCGGACAGGTTGCTCATTCCAACCCATATGATCTAACAGATCTTGTTTGGCACAACATCTTTAACATCCACCTTCATCGTAACAAATATTAACCTTTTGTTATGAGAACACACTCCATGAGAGCGTGGCCAGCAGTGAGGAGATACTGGAGTGACTGGCGCTTTAGAAGTAGAGGGGGAGATATTCAAGTAGGAGTTAGACTCTCACCCAACTCTCAACAGCTTCCAATGAAAGCTGGATGGTTAACTGCCCTTTGTGCCTTTGGAAATGTTTCCCCAAATTGATTAGGCAGATATAGGTAGCATCAGCTAACGTATGCTTTGGTTTCTATTGTAGTGGGGCCTCAAAAACCTCCCTTCATTGTCAGAGTCCTCTTCTTCCAAGTAAATTTCAGGCTTCCTCTCATCTTCAGTTTCGCTTTTGAGGAGGAACAGTCTATCCCTAACATATAGCACAGACTTCCCTTGAGCTAGAGAAAGCTTAAAAAAAGAAAATCACTCTTGAAAAATACCATGAGCTTAAATTATAGCAAAAAGGTTTGTGAACTTGCACTAGCTTTGTGAACTCTGCAAGGCCAGAAAACAGTAGAAGATGTTTACAAAATTATCAGAGTGCCTGCTCCCCTATGGCATGTCCTTTCCTATTTACAAACCTACGATGCGCTGTACTTGAAGGTTATCAGAACATTGTTCACGCATTCCACAATGTTATAGGATCATATGTTACAGAACAGAGCTGTAGAGCAGCTGCGTCACTGTGGAGGTGGTGTTGACAGGAGTTGAGCTAATAGCAAGACCTCTTGAACTACTGTTTTTTTCATGATTACTTTGCCTTTGAGATATGAATTTTATTTTGTACTCATTTGTTCCATTTTATTTTATTGTTGGAAAATCAGGCAAGCCAATTCTGGTTCTAAGAGGGTCAGAAAGAACAAAGGAGATGGAAGATGAAGGGCAGTGAACATGATGAAATTGGTCGAAATGCTTTTATTTTATATATTTGTTCTGCTATAAAATGAGTGTGGAGATAAAGACCTCAGTGTTGGATTTAAAAGGAAAATAGGATCAGCTGAAAAACAGCCTGTACCATGCTGGGAAAAGAACATCAGTTTTTAAGGTTTCTGCACCTGGATTTTGACTTGTTGAAGAGGAAAGGTAGTCAGAAGGGCACAACTGAGTAGGTGGGAATTTAAATCCAATCAGATTTCAGGAGAGCAAAGATCTCTGCAAAAAGTTCATGAGACAGGAGAGTCTTTGAGGAGTAAATTATTTCTGTCTCTAAATTTGCAAGGCAACAAAAGAAACAGTCGCTGTCTCCCTGCTAGTTTATACCAGTGATAGTTTGTGGATCCAGAGCTATGTGTGGGGCACCAGAAGTGGAGCCCCTGGGATTGGCTGGAGCACCTTGTGTTCTCAAGAACACGTGCGAAGAAGCACAAGTGGTGATGAATAGACTAGAGTCACCAGAATCCCATTGCAGGACACAATTAACTCCCATTGGTTACTCATATCCTGCAGCTAGAGGACTGAGTGCCGGATTTGTGAACCTACGCAAACAACAACTGAAGGAAAGGTCACACAAAGCTCTGCAAGCTCAGCCCAGTGGTTTCATACAATTTTCACGGCTTCCACAGGCAGGGGAAACATTTTTGTTGAGACAGTTTTCCACTGGAAAATGTAGTTTGTCTAAATCAAAATGTTTTGTGAGCATGTGTCTATTTGCACATTTTTAATGGGACAAAGTTGAAGCATTTCAATACATTTTGTTTCAAATTTTATACATCTTTTATGGTATAATGTTTTCATATTATCAGAACAAAATGTTTCCCCATTATTGAAATGAAGTGATTCCTTTATTCTGAACTGGCATTTTTCAGAATTTTTGTTCCAGGGGAAATTTTGAAATTTCAGCTTTTTGTTGAGAAACTAAATGAAAACAAATTTCAAAATGTCAGAATTTCCCTGTAACAGGGTGGCCTGTCCCTTTAAGGGACCGGGACCTTGGGCCAGTCAGCCCTGTTCAATTAGCCCTGCCCTGCTATACCTGTGCAAGGTTGGACTTGAGTGAAAAAAAGCCAGCACTGGGGACTGGGGAAGAAGCAGGGAGAGCAGAAAGTTTGAGGAGCCAGAGGAAAGCACAAGGCAGGCAAGACCTAGGGAAGACTCCAAGCAGGAAGGCCTGGAAGTGGTTCCTTGGGAAGAAGCAGGGAGCAACCCAAAGGAGCCCAGGAGGGGCTGAGGGTAGAGATGGAATAGAGGCCAGGAAGGGTGAAAGTTGAGTCCAGAGGTTGGGCAGAAGAGTGCTTGAAGCAGAGGATGGAAGACAAACTGGAAGGAGGGTGGACCCAGTTTGAGTCTAGGACAAAGACTTTGTCTTGGACTTGGATGCCCAAGTCTGTTAATGACTTATGTCTGGTAAGTCTGGTGCTGCAGTGACTGGATCCAGTAAGTCACCAAAGCAGCCCAAAAGGCATTGGTGGGTGGGCGGAGTCAAGGAAGACCATGAGGAAGCTGCAACATCCTGCTGTGTCCAGGACAGTGACTTTTGCTACATTCCCATTGAACAAAAATTCCAATTTCTGACCAGCTGTAATTGCAGCAGTGACTAGAGAGGCAATCTGAAAGGATAAAGATTTGGAAAAAACAGGCAATATTCTCAAAGGAGTGATGTTTCCAATATATTTCTGGTAAGCATGGCAGCTCACTCTATATTACCATGTGTTAAGCTGGCACTCCATCACTGTGTAAAAAATAGATTCACCTATCTACAGTATATGGATATTTTCCCCCTACTGCCTGTCTTAGGTGATAACACTGCTGCCCATCAACATAGTATCTGGCACATAAAGCCAATAGTAATAGGGAAGTCCCTACTGGAACGCATGTAGTCTCTGGCACTTCTCTCTTCCCACTGCCTACAGAAAGGCTGAAACACTGGGCGTTCTTCTGGATCCACTCTAGTTATTATTCCTGTAAATTGTTACCCATAATTACTATGTTACAAATATATTTTCCTTGCCTACTCATCCCGGAATTCAGCTCAGTATTGTACTGAAGAAACCATTAGTGCAGGCAGAGATGTGATAGTTATTTAATAATCACTCATTGCCTAATAATAATTATTATTAAAAGGTCTAAATAGCCTTTATATATCTGCCTAGTTAAAAGTAGAGATTACTACAAACAGTTTTCTAGGACTATTCATTTGAATTTTTAAGCTAGTTCCATTAGGACCTGGTCACCCCCATTTTGTCTGTGCTTTCTGCAGGCATTTGTGAGCTTCAGTATTCCAGGCTGAATATTCATGAAAAGCAAAAGCTAAGCAGCCTTAGATGAGCTATAATACAATTATACATCCCAACTATACATACAAAATGATGGGTTCTAAATTAGCTGTTACTACTCAAGAAAGATCTTGGAGTAATCATCACTGGTTCTCTGAAAACATCTGCTGCATGTGCAGCAGCAGTCAAAAAAAGCTAACGGAATGTTAGGAACCATTAGGGAAGGGATAGATAATACGACAGAACATAGTATAATGTCACTATGTAAATCCAAGGTAAGCCACACCAGGAACACTGCATGCAGTTCTGGTTGTCCCGTCTCAAAAAACATATTAGAATTGGAGAAGGTACGGAGAAAGGCAACCCAAATGATTAGGGGTAAGGAACAGCTTCTACATGAGGAGAGATTAAAAAGAGTGGGGCTGTTCAGTTTAGAAAAGAGACAACTCAGGGGAAATATAATAGATGTCTCATGTAAAATCATGAATGATGTGGAGAAAGCGAAAGTGTTGTTTACCCTTTGACGTACACAAGAACCAGGAGTCGTGCAATGAAGCTAACAGGCAGCAAGTTTAAAATGAACAAAAAGGAAGTACTTCACATAATTCAATGCACAGTGGACTTGTGGACCTCATTGCCAGGAGATGTTATGAAGACCAAAAGTATAACTGGGTTTAAAAAAAAAAAAAAAAAGAGAGAGAGAGAGAGAGAGAACTAGATAAGTTCATAGAGAATAGGTCTATCAATGGCTATTATACAAGAAGATCAGGGATGCAACCCTATGCTCCAGGTATCCCTAAGCCTCCTACTATCAGAATCTGGGACTGTATGATAATTGTCCTTCTCTGTTCATTCCCTCTGATGCATCTAGCACTAGCCGCTGTCAGAAGACAGGATACTGGGCTAGAGGGACCATTGTTCTGACCCAGCATGGCAGTTCTTAAGTTCTTACATTAAATACTTGGAAAAAGCTATTTTCACTTGTGCTTCCTGCAAGCATTTCCACTGGAAACTTAATTATAATCCCCCAATGAGGAAACAGAATCAATGCCATGTAATTCATGTCTGTGCTCAAAGAGCAATGCACAGGGGAAACAAATTATTAAAAGTTTGAGAATTTAATGCATTTGAGGAAAAATTTAGATCTGTTCATGGACATTCTGGGAACAAAAAAGGAGGTAAAATTTATCAGGTAAATTTGTTATGCCATCATTCAGTCCATTGTGGTGAAAAATGACTATGAACTTATAAAGAAATATCTGCAATTATATATTCTGCCTGACACATTCCTTCAAAGTGTGGGTGAGCCAATCAAGAATATCCACCAGTTTCTTAGGCATGCAGAAGCTGAACAGACAGAAGGTCAATTTAATTCAATAGGAAGGTTCTATTTATTGTGTTAGTTCTTTCCCTGCACCCCTTGAAAAGAGAAACCTGCCTCCACAGCTGCAAAACAGATAGTTTGTATTTCTCTGGTATGTCACATCTGAGGCTCTCACTAATCACTAACCACCCTAATCTCTGAGTAGAGTTGCCTGGAACATTTTGACAAATGAAATTTCATGCAGATTTTTGCAATATTTCCTTCCCCATTTCCACAACACTCTCTACAGAGGAAATAGCCTATGCATTTTCTTGGTGGGCAAACCGGATTTGAGAGGTGAAATGGCATGCCTAAGATCACCTAATAAATCAATTGCAGAGCCCAGAATAGAATTCAGCAGTCCTGACTCCCTGTCCCCTGCTCTAACCAAGTGAAGATGCAGGCTAAAGAACTACCCAAGAAGAGAGGTGCTTATGCACAGCTTTAAGCTAGAGTAAGCTCTTCTGTGGCCACATGCTAGAGAACAGCCAACTTCAATTCTGTCCTTGGATATCCTCATAATCTATCCTTGCTGACAGGTACATTCCCCAGGTCAGCCAAAGATAGACATTTAGAATTGGTTCTTACCCCCACCCCACAAATCAAAATTAAGTAAATAAATACCAATCCATGGGAAAGTGAAACCCTTAGCTAATCTCGGGAATGGACCTTTCAGTCAAGGAACCGCACAGCAGCTTTGGTTCTTAGCATCTAAATTGGTCACTATGACAGACAGCTGGCCTAATGGTCAGGCAGTAGCTGCACAGTTCTTTCTAGATTGCTCATTCTAGAGAGGGTCCTGCCAGGTCATACACAGTGGGCTTCAGTCTCTCCTGTATGTCCACTCTTCAGGGTTCTGTCACAACAGAAGGAAAGGGAACCCAGGCCCTCCCACTCCACCGAGTCCTGACCCAGGGCCCTAAAGAGATGTTGCAATGCCAGACCACCCGTTGGTCAACCCCAGGTCTCACTCCCCCGGTCACTGCCTACCAAGCTGTGACGCCTCCATTTGGGGCATGGTCCAACTGGCAGCGCCAACTTCATCTGCCAAGGATCGATGACAAATTCTTCAGGGCCTGTCATGAGTTTCCAGCTCCAAATGTGTGTGGGGGAGGGGAGAATATAGATCACCATTCCCAGAGGGGCCTTACCAATGCTGTAGTCACTTTGCCAACAGCTCCAGGCATCAGCCTCACTTCTTGCAACTCCTTCCCCCGCATTACTGGCCTACCAGTGCCCTTTTAAACAGTCCTGCCACCTGGAGCATTCCCTGCAGCTGCTACAGGGCAGGGCCTCCTCCCTGGCCCAGCACTGCCCCATGCTTTGCTGTGGTTTACAGTGGAGTCTGTAAGCCCCATCACAGCATCCTTAATGTTCTTCTCAGATATTGGATCAAGGACTCTCCAAGCAAACTCAACGGAGGACAATCTCATTATCCCCATTTTACAGATGGGAAAACTGAAGCACAGAGAGATGAAGTGACTTGCCCAAGACACCCAGCAAGCTACTGACAGATCCACTAATACAACCCAGTTCTCCTGAGTGCCCAGTCCAGTGCTCAATCCACTCGGTCACACTCCCTCCCCTTTATAAGAGCAGGAGTGGTCTGTTCCTTATGAGAGTGCACAGTGGAAGCAATCAAGATGGGATTACTTATGGAGGAGATGGTGAGAAAGGGTGCCAGAATCAAGACCAGGCAAAGTAACCACCTTTATCCTCAGTCCCTGTCCTCCCCCCCCCCCCCCCCCCCAAATCTGAAGAACATGTAATAGCGGTATACAAATGCTCTGGTTCCCTGTAGACATGCACTCACAAAATCAGGCCTCCCTTTCCTTTCATTTAGTTGGTTCCTGTCCTCCCCACAGTCTGCTGATATCACTAGTTATGTTATACATCTAATTTAGGGCTAGATCATGCCCCATACCTGCATATGGGTGGAGGAATCCCAACCTAGGAAGAGCACCAGGAGGCATTTTGCCCCACTGAGTTCAATGGGATGTCTCGCAGAGTAAAGGACTCCTTAAAGAGGGTAAAGGATAGGAGAATCTGATCCATCGGGATCAAGTATGGGAAAAAGAAGCAGGTGGCTCCAGAGCTGAACCGAGAGCAAACCTCACACGTGTACACTGAAGCAAATCAATACCAAAGAAAAGCCTCATACAACTCGTGTTTGACTGGAACCACTGAGTTTCACACAACTCTAGCTGCCGCCTTTTTCAGAGCTTTTTTTTAATGTGAAATGAAGCACTGCCAGGCCACTGGAGAGGGGATATTTACCTCCTCAGAACTGTCAGTAACTTTCTCTGTGACACATTGGGGGCCCATAGCTCTTCCATGGGCCAGCAGCTACAGCGGCTGTTTTGAGGCCACCGAGCTTACTCTCATATGCATTATACAATGTTAGCATTTTAACAGAGATCCGCTTTGCACACACACTCTTTTGCATCTGCTTTGCCATCTGCAGTTTGCAGTCTGTCCATTTTTTGCTCCTGAAAAATGTATTAGTTTCTGAAGATTTTTAAATGGCATGTTTATATTTGAAAACCCTATTGCCACTTCTCAGTAAGGGACACCCACCAGGTGTGTACAAGAACATGGTTCATTTGATAATTTTCTCCTACCTTCAGAGAATAGGGAGAGTTTTTTCAGAAAGTTTCTTTCCCCTGCTGATAATAGTTCCTTTCAATTAATTAGCCTTTTACAGCTGGTATGGTTGCTTCCACCTTTTCATGTTTCTCTGAATGTATAAATATCCTCCTACTGTATGTTCCAGTCTATGCATCCGATGAAGCGGACTGTAGTCCACGAAAGCTTATGCTGAAATAAATTTGTTAGTCTCTAAGGTGCCACCAGTACTCCTTTTCTTTTTACTGACACAGACTAACACGGCTACTACTCTGAAACCTGTCCCACTCACTGTCAGTGAGATTTAGGCTCCTCAGTGCCCAAGTCACTTTTGAAAATGGACTTATGTTGTTAAGTCATATATGTGCTATTGAAAATTTTGCTTTTGGCTAAGGTCCTGGATTGATTATAAGGAGATGTATTCATGAAGTGAATGAATACAGACTGCGTCTCAAACAGGTCACATCTCAACACAACACAAGGGATGGGGTGGGATCCTCACCCCTTCCCTGGCCCATTTATGCGTGGTGAAAGGACCAGAGTAGCATAGTAGCCTTAGTTCTGGCTAGGGGAGAACTCCCTTGCACAAGCACTGTAGGAGGCAGATGTAAGGCTAAAAGTGCAAATATGGGAGGCATAGACAAAGCCCTGGCTGGGATGATTTAGTTGGGGTTGGTCCTGCTTTAAGCAGGGGGTTGGACTAGATGACCCCCTGAGGTTTCTTCCAACCCTAATCTTCTATGATAGTGCAGCTCCAGGGGGGGTATCTTAAAACAGTCATAGGGGCCTGCCTAAGTTATGTTACATCAGGGATCTCTCCAGCCTCCTAAGCAGTCCAGAATCAAGAGGGTACAAATGGGGCTTAAAGCTATCTCAACATACCCCACCGCTGAGATGCAAGCTCTGTGCTTGCACCTCTAATAGGCCCAGCACAGGATCACAGGGGCTCATTCTTTACAGAAACATTCAGTTACATTGTACAACTCTTTACAGAAACACTCCCATTACAGAGAGGCTATTTTACCTGTGGTAAATTGTGGAATGAGAGTAGCATAAAAGAGAGGAGAGAGCATATTTAATGGACACGTTAGCTGGAGAAACACCGAACAAGAAGCCCAGAGTGGAAGTGACATCAAGAGATTAAATCAAGATGACATCCAAAAAGAGACAACAGAGATCCTGCTGCTCCTGTGATTGCTGCTGCTGCTATTAGGACTCATGCCATTCAGCCAAGCAACTGCGGCTGCCTTTTGGGGAACCAATTTAGGATCTGCTTCAGTGGCTGTGGTTTAAAGAGTAAGGGCAGCAGGAGTTGAAACTGGGAACTTGGCAGGCATGCTGCAGAGAAGGGGACTTTTCGTGTGTGCGTCTGTGAATCACTAAGCCTTCACATTCCTGCCACGGCTCTTCTTTCCTTTGTCATCTTTTGCTGTCTAGGGGGACACAGAATGTAAATGTCAAATGTGACTAGTGGGTATCCAGTCTGTTTTAAAATAATCACCATAGTTTATCTTCCACGGCGAAGTTAGCTAACTAGGGAGCTGGAGGAATAAGGGGCCTGACCCTGCAGCCCTTATGGATGTTTCTGTAGGGGGCACTTCAAATACAAAGCCCCTGTGAAATCTTATTTACTTAAATATGAGGATTTGGATACTTAGTATTGTTAAGAATTATAATTAGGGCTGTTGATTAATCGCAGTTAACTCACATGATTAACTAAAAAAATTATTTTTTTTCCATCTCGATTAATCAGAGTTTGAATCACACTGTTAAACAACAGAATACCAATTGAAATGTATTAAATATTTTGGATGTGTTTCTACATTTTCAAATATATTTATTTCAATTACAACACAGAATACAGAGTGTACAGTGCTCACTTTATATTATTATTTTTGATTACAAATATTTGTACTTTAAAAATGATAAACAAAAGAAATAGTATTTTTCAATTCACCTCATACAATACCATAATGCAATCTCTTTATCATGAAAGTGTAATTTACTAATGTAGGTGGCGCGTGCCTGTAATCCCAGCTACTTGGGAGGCTGTGGTTGGTGGATCGCTCAGGAGTTCTAGGCTGCTGTGCACTATGTCAATCGGGTGTCCAGTGCTACTGACAGCCTGGCCAGCGGGTAGTTGGAGGACTGGCTAAAACAACATGTCTGACGTGTCGTGATCGGCGCTCTATCTGCAAGGGCTGATAGACCGATCAGTGACAAATGTAGATTTTTTTTGCACTCAAAACCAAAACAATATAAAACTTTAAAGCCTACAAGTCCACTCAGTCCTACTTCTTCTTCAGCTAATCACTAAGACAAACAAGTTTGTTTATAATGCTGCCCGTTTCTTATTTACAATGTCACCTGAAAGTGAGAACGGGTGTTCACATGGCATTTTTGTAGTCGGCATTGCAAGGTATTTACGTGCCCGATATGCTAAACATTTGAATGTCCCTTCATGCTTCGGCCACCATTCCAGAGGACATGCTTCCATGCTGATGATGCTCATTAAAAATAATGTGTTAATTACATTTGTGATTGAACTCCTTGGGGAAGAATTGTATGTCTCCTGCTCTGTGTTTTACCTGCATTCTGCCATATATTTCGTGTTATAGCAGTCTCAGTTGATGACCCAGCATATGTTGTTCATTTTAAGAACATTTTCACTGCAGATCTGACAAAACACAAAGAAGATACCATGTGAGATTTCTAAAAATAGTTACAGCTCTCAACCCAAGGTTTAAAAATCTGAAGTGCCTTCCAAAATCTGAGAGGGACAAGGTGTGGAGCATGCTTTCAGAAGTCTTAAAAGAGCAACACGCCAATGTGGAAACTACACAGAACCCGAACCACCAAAAAAAAAGAAAATCAACCTTCTTCTGGAGGCATCTGACTCAGATGATGAAAATGAACATGCGTTGGATAGCTATCGAGCAGAATCTGTTATCAGCATGGACGCACGTCCTCTAGAATGGTGGTTGAAGCATGAAGGAACATATGAATCTTTAGTACATCTGGCACATAAATATCTTGGGATGCTGGCTACAACTTTGCCATGTGAATGCCTGTTCTCACCTTCAGGTGACATTATAAACAAGAAGTGGGCAGCATTATCTCCTGCAAATGTAAACAAACTTGTTTGTCTTGGCGATTGGCTGAACAAGAAGCAGGACTGAGTGGACTTTGTAGGCTCTAAAGTTTTACATTCTTTTATTTTTGAGTGCAGTTATTTTTTGTACATAATTCTATATTAGTAAGTTCAACTTTCATGATAAAGAGATTGCACTACAGTACTCATGAGATAAATTGAAAAATACTGTTTCTATTGTTTTTTCCAGTGCAAATATTTGTAATAAAAAATAAAGTGAACACTGTATACTTTGCATTCCACGTTGTAATTTAAATAAATATATTTGAAAATGTAGAAAATATCCAAAAATATTTAACTAAATGGTATTCTATTATGAAGTGTGATTAATTGCAATTAATTTTTAAATCATGCAATTAATTGCAATTATTTTTTTAATTGCTTGACATCCCTAATTATAATGAATAATCACCAGGACAGGACTAGTAAGTGAGAGTGACTGTGGCCAGGGCACTCACATGGGCTGTGAAAGACCCAATTTCAAGTTCCTGTTCTAATGACTAATTATTTCTACACAGTGGAACAGTGAGATTGAAATCGTCTTCCCCCTCCCCACACACTTTTTTTTTTTTTTTTACAGCCCAGTAGCTAGGGTGCTCTCTTGCAATGCAGAAAAGCAAGTTCAAATCCCTTCCCTACACCAGGCAGAGGGCGGAATGGAACCTGGGTCTTTCACATTGTAGGTAAAAGGACTAATTATTAGCACGAAGCATTAGTCCAGAAGGAAAGCCTCCTTACCCACCTGGAAAAATTCATTTCAGATCAAACTACATGTGTTTTGTTTGATATAAAAAAAAAAAATCTTCAATTGGCCAAAACTTTTCACAATTTTTGGCTTCGGTTTGACCCGAACTGAAATTTTTGTCTTCATTTTTTCACAACTGCCACCAAACCAATAAATAAATAAATAAATAAAATCAGTTATTCACCCAGCTCTAGTTTCTACGAATTGGCATTTTCCCACCAGAAAAAAAGTTAGGTGAAAAATTCCCAGCCAGCCTTATAACTGAGGTTAGAATTTGCCCTGTTATGTCTCCCCTTTCTCAAGATATCTGCGTAGCCCATGGAGAGAAGACATAGTTCCTCCTGTTGGCTTTCACTCACTTACATGACCTTAGAAACAAAAATGAAGCCGTCTCCAGAAGGGCTCCGTCATGCATTACAGAGGCCCTTAAAACACTATACTGAGCTTTAAGGAAAAGAAAACTAAAACACAAGTGACTTAAAGCACCAGTATACCTGCAACTGATATTCCATTTCAAATAAACATTTCATTTAGTCTGCCATGGTGACTGTGACCTTTTCAACAGTAGTTTGGGTCTAAATTTCTAGTCACTGAGAAAACTGCTTTCCAGGGCACGCGCGCGCGCGCGCGCGCACACACACACACACGATGAAGTAAGGCCAAAGCTAGAGACTCATTCCGTCAAAGGATGAAAATAGCTCCATGGTTTCTCATCTCCCTGTTTTGCAGAAATGTAGCAGGGAGCATAATAAAAAGTAATGATGTGGAAAAGCTCATGCTGTTGCTTTCCAAGGGTCAAGTCTATTCCGCTGGTGTGAAGTCCTGGCATTTCCACTCTTTGTTGAATTAGAAAACATTGATGGGCAGTGGTCACCTCGTATGCTGAAGATGCACCACACAAGTATACTGCCATCAGTCTCGATAATATAAAGGTGACCTTTGTAATGCAGCAGAAGTGTCCTCCGATGTGCCAAGTTAGGAATAATGTTAAAATCACAGAGGTGATTACAGCTCAGGAATGAGGTTCCCATCACTTATGTGGATTATTAGCTGCTCCTGTCATTAAAGTCCTTAGATCTTCCCATTTAAGTAATGGTTTAGGGCTCTCTGTGAAATGGGGGCTTGAAATTACACAAGCTATAAATGGAGCAGTCCTTGGACTAAGAACAAACTCCTTGCTTCAAAAATGCAAGATTATTAGATTTGTCATACGTAAAATACAATTGGTCATATGCAATAGCCACTCACCTCTGCCTCCAAGTATCAGTTCATTGCACAAGTCACCATAAGTTTGGTGGTCTCCTCCTAGCTGCCAGTCTTGCACACCACAAAACCTCTAGACAGTCTTCCATGATGTAACACATTTGGCAGTCTTTCATCGAGACCACAGTGACAAGGGTGTTGCTAGTCAGGTATAAGGGACATTGCTAGAGATCTGTTGGGGAAGCTTGCAAGACACCTGGCCTTGCTTTGCTTAGCTAAAGCCTCTTTCTTTCATGAAATCCAAATTCCCTCATGCCAAAAAGAAACCATACAGGTTTTAAAAGATGTCATTGTAGGAGTTAGCGCATCTCCATGAATGCATATCATTAAATTGGTTGGGATGAAATAACCCAGCAAAACCGTCACCATCCCTTATAATAGAATCATAGAAGATTAGGGTTGGAAGGGACCTCAGGAGGTCATCTAGTCCAACCCCCTGCTCAAAGCAGGACCAACTCCAACTAAATCATCCCAGCCAGGGCTTTGTCAAGCCGGGCCTTAAAAACCTCTAAGGATGAAGATTCCACCACCTCCTTTGGGAATCCATTCCAGTGCTTCACCACCCTCCTAGTGAAATAGTGTTTTCTAATATCCAACCTAGACCTCCCCCACTGCAACTTGAGACCATTGCTCCTTATCCTGTCATCTGCCACCACTGAGAACAGCCAAGCTCCATCCTCTTTGGAACCCCCCCTTTAAGTAGTTGAAGGCTGCGATCAAATCCCCCCTCACTCTTCTCTTCTACAGACTAAACAAGCCCAGTTCCCTCAGCCTCTCCTCGTAAATCATGCGCCCCAGCCCCCTAATCATTTTCGTTGCCCTTTGCTGGACTCTCTCCAATTTGCCCACATCCTTTCTGTAGTGGGGGGCCCAAAACTGAACACAATACTCCAGATGTGGCCTCACCAGTGCCGAATAGAAGGGAACAATCACCTCCCTCGATCTGCTGGTAATGCTCCTACTAATGCAGCCCAATATGCCATTAGACTTCTTGGCAACAAGGGCACACTGCTGACTCACATCCAGCTTCTCATTCACTGTAAGCCCCAGGTCTTTTTCTGCAGAACTGCTGCTTAACCAGTCATTTCCCAGCCTGTAGCAGTGCATGGGATTCTTCCATCCTAAATGCAGGACTCTGCACTTGTCCTTGTTGAACCTCATCAGATTTTTTTTGGCCCAATCCTCCAATTTGTCTAGATCACTCTGGATTCTATCCCTACCCTCCAGTGTATCTACCTCTTCCTCCAGCTTAGTGTCATCTGCGAACTTGCTGAGGGTGCAATCCATTCCATCATCCAGACCATTAATAAAGATGTTGAACAAAACCGGCCCCAGGACCGACCCCTGCGGCACTCCGCTTGATACCTGCTGCCAACTAGACATCGAGCTGTTGATCACTACCCACTGGGTCCGACAATCTAGCCAGCTTTCTATCCACTTTATAGTTCATTCATCCAGCCCATACTTCTTTAACTTGCTGGCAAGAATACTGTGGGAGACTGTATCAAAAGCTTTGCTAAAGTCAAGATATATCACGTTCACTGCTTTCTCCATATCCATAGAGCCAGTTATCTCATCATAGAAGGCAATCAGGTTGGTCAGGCATGATTTGCCCTTGGTGAATCCATGTTGACTGTTCCTGATCACCTTCCTCTCCTCCAAGTGCTTCAAAATGGTTTCCTTGAGGACCTGCTCCAAGATTTTTCCAGGGACTGAGGTGAGGCTGACCAGTCTGTAGTTCCCCAGGTTCTCCTTCTTCCCTTTTTTAAAGATGGACACTGTATCTGCCTTTTTCCAATCGTCTGGGACCTCCCCTGATCGCCACGAGTTTTCAGAGATAATGGCCAATGGCTCTGCAATCACATCAGCCAACTCCCTCAGGTGCATTAGATCTGGACCCATGGACTTGTGCACGTCCAGCTTTTCTAAATAGTCCTTAACCTGTTCTTTCACCACTGAGGGTTGCTCACCTCCTCCCCATACTGTGTTGCCCAGTGCAGCAATCTGGAAGCTGACCTTGTCTGTAAAGACCGAGGCAAAAAAAGCATTGAGTACTTCAGCTTTTTCCACATCATCTGTCACTAGGTTGCCTCCCCCATTCAGTAAGGGTACCACACTTTCCCTGACCTTTTTCTTGTTGCTAACATACCTGTAGAAACCCTTCTTGTTACCCTTCACATCCCTTGCCAGCTGCAACTCCAGTTGTGTTTTGGCCTTCCTGATTACACCCCTGCATGCTCGAGCAATATTTTTATACTCCTCCCTAGTCATCCCTTGAACTTTGCTTTTTTTGAGTTAAATTTTCCCATTACTTTCCACTTTTGCTGCATTCCTCTGGATTTCCTAGTTCCCAGCAGGAGTGAAGGCCTGACCCAGGAAGGTACTCAGCATTCTCTAATCCCATTAACATCAATAAGGCCACCTCTACACTATGGGCACTACAGGGAAATAGCTAAAATGCTGTTGCTAAGCCATCTTAACCTCATAGTGCAGACAGAGCTTGCAGAGATGGAAGGGTATTTCCATTGGTGTAGGAGCACCACCTCCCTAGACAAAAACAGCTAGGTTGACGGAAGCATCCTAGCATCTACACACCAGGGGTTAGGTCGGTACAGCGACATGCTGAGGCGTGTGGATTTTTCCACATCCCTGAATGCCCTTAACCACAATGACATTATTCTTAAAGAACCCACGAGTTACAGATCTGTGAAAACAACAAGAGTCCTAAGATATCTCCTCCTGCTGTCGGATCTCACCTTTCCTGAGAGGCCAAGATTGGCAGAGTGCCTCCTGAGAGTCCCCTGGGCACGCTTCAACTTTCCTTTATTGTTTACAATAGGTGCAGAGATAACTGAAACAGCCTAGCCCTCCTCTGCCCATCCACTTCCTATCTATTCCCTGCTCCCTCCCTCCACTAGCAGATCCCTGGAGGGAAGGGAAGGGAGAAATCTTTACCCAAAAGTACTTCAACGTGTATGGATCTTAAGGGCATGATCTGGGATAGAGGTGCAGAATTACAGCATATAATCAAGATGCACACAATGGATAAATCGTTGCAGAGTGGCAGAAAAAGAGCCAAGAGAAACATTCATCTACTCTCAGATATTAACAGTTAAGCGTGTCTGTTATTCATTCAGATTCAGAAAAAGAACAAGGGTGATACCTTCTATTACATCCATGGATACAGCCTACCAAAACAGGAAGCACAAAATTTAGCCCCAGGGACGTGATGATATAAATGGTAAGGGCTGACATGAAAGATCACAGCAGCTGCGGGGGAAGAGTCCCATGTATAGAGGAAAAGCTTTGAGAGATGGCATGTAGCTAAAAATGCTAAAGAAAGCAGTTTTGTTGCACTTTTACTGTTCAACACACTTTTCTCAAATATACATGGGCCGGTTCTGGAACTGCTCTGTGCATACAGCTCCTGTTGAAGTTTAAAGGATTTCCATGCTCAAAGCAGCTATGAAATCAGACCCAGTGTAAGTATGGTATCTCTGAAAGAAATATAAGTAGAGAAGGGAACAAAGGGAGAATAGGGTTCATTAACAGCAGACAAAACCAGTGCTTCTCCACTAATCAAGAAGGGAAAGCCATTGATAAAGGATGCTTTAGAAATTCACAGAGGAGAAAGGTAACAATGCACAGTGTCCAAGACCTTCCAAAAGAGCTTCATACAGCCATAGTCACATGTGCATCAGTCTTGCAGTTTTGGAGCCTGTAGACTGTCAATTTGCCTATATGCTCTGATTGTAAAAGTGATCCACAATAGCCACTGTACAGGTAGGAGGATTTATTTTAGTGAAGAAGGGGAAAGAGAGTAGGCTTTGCCTCATGCCTACTTAGCATTCAACATCAACTTGTCCTGCTCCCCTTTCAACCTATGCCATAGCAAGCAATACTGCCATGTGGAAGTTATCCAGTGCCTTATTTCCCCTTTTAGAAAAAAGATTGGAGCTCATGTCGCCCTTCCATTTGGCTTTAATTCAGAAGCTACAAATATGTATAAAGAACAAAAGGAAAGATCTCTGTGTCCCCACTAGCATGCCCATTCCATTCCTCCCCGAACTTCGGACAAGCTTATAGCTGCTCTGTGTTCTTTTCTGAGTAGTTTGCAAATCATTTCCTCTCCTTACTTGTAGAGGCACGTTTCTATTTTAGAGCAGGCAAGGAAAGTGTAATCTCCCCCTATTACCCTCCCTCCCCCCTCCCACACACACTCTCTCTTTATTAAGTTTTCCTTCCTTTCTTTAGTCTCTTCGCAACATATTCCTATGCAGCAGCAGTCATACAGATCTCAGAAACGTTCAGCAAACTGTTCATAGCTCTTTGTGACCTCAGGCTATTTTTCCAATATTGGGATCCTCCCCCTGCAAAAAAATACTTCTTACTCATATTGCCCTCATTATAAAAACTGTCAGGCGCTTCTTTTTGCAGACTCAGGCTGTGGATGTGTAGACTAAGCGCTCCCAGGTAGTTAATAGGAGGACTACATACAAGAAGCAGGCAGCTGTTAACTTGTTTTAGAGACCAGATATTAGGCAAGCAGATTGACTGCCTTGTGGGTGTTCACAGCTTTGGTGTTGTCATGTTTTGCCAACACTGTAACTGCTATTAGCCTAATTAGCTTTGTGTTTCCAGAGACTTGAAGAAAGGCCACCTATGTGGTCTTTGCCATTGCTAGATATAGTGGCTGCTATTAATAAAAGTCAGCATTTGCCAGCAGTTAGACAGTGGGGTTTGAGATATAAGTATAGATAAATGGTTAAAACAGGACCCCACTCTGATAAATGGGTGGTATCAATTGATAAATATTGGCCTTTATTGGTAATCACTAATGTAAATGTATATTAAGAAATATTAAATTCCCATTATTTATATTTATTATGCATTTATAATTCTATAATATATGTATTTCTCTGTATAAAATATTTCTAATTCTCAAGCCAACCAATAGCATATATTATTTCTATAATAGCTAGTAGTTTGCCTGGCACTTTGCAGAAAGGTAGGAAAATAAAACCCCTCTGTGACGGCTTCCTTCATGCCTGACCTCAGGGATTGAAGCAGGAACACTCCAAAGTTAAAAGCATGATCTGTACCAGCTTGATCTAAAGAGCCTAGCCTCTGTAACTAGGGGCTATCACAGCTCATACTCTGTGCTGATCAGTCCTAAGGGGAGCCTAACAACACACACTCACCAACAGGTTACACCCGTGACCCGCACAAGAACATTTATAATCAAAGGGCTAAATTGTGGCAGCAAGCTGTGAAAGGGGCAGAGCTGCTGACTCACCTTCAGCCCACCCCTTTTAGCTGGTGAGTGCCACTAGCTGTATTCCTTGTGCTCATGGGAGCTCAATAAGTGCAGTTATGGCTGGCCCCTTGACTGAGGGCACCGGGGGGCAGGGGTCTGCAAGTGGTTAACACACACTAAGGGCTGTATAGCATTCTGGGTATTGTGGGAAGATAGTGTATGCAGGGGACTCATGGAAGCTTCTTCACTGGAGGTTTTCAAAAGGAGGCTGTCTTGGATGCTTTAGACACAACAAATCCTGCATTTTGGCAGGGGGGTTAGACTAGATGACCCTTACAGTCCCTTCTAGCCCTATGATTCTAAGTAGGCAGCCACAATTTGTCTCGGTGCTCACTGTGGGCCGAAGAGGAGGACCACTCTCCATGTGCTGCTGGCCCAGAGAGGGCATGTCTTGGTGGAGTAGGCGCATGGTCATTATCCTATCCTCTTGCAAAACAAAGCTTGGAGGTGGGTACTGGGAGCTCCCCTAGACTACTATAGCCAGGACCTCTTCCGAGCACATTCCAACTAGTGGATTGGGAAGCACAATGCATTCAGGTATTGCTATCTGGGCAGCATCCCTCCTTACAGAGCTGCTCAAAACTCTTGGGTAGGGATTTCCACAGAAGCCTAAAGGTGTAAGGCACCCAACTCTCATTGAAATTCAGGAGGGGAGGGTTGGGTGTTTAACTCCCCAAAGGTTCATTGGAAAATCCCAACCTAGAAACCTTACTTTGATTCTAATTAGTCAAACCTTAGCTCACCCTTCTGACATATGCATGATTTTACACCAGCTTTACAGGTGGCCCAGAGGAATTCAATAACTTTCACAGCATGCAAGCAGCAGAGCCAGGACTCAAACCAACGAGGCCTGATTCCCTATAATGTACTAGCTTACACTTGCATCATTTTTTGAGGGAGGAGTTCTATTTATCACATCTCAAGGGAAAATACAAATATGCTTATGGGGAAAAAAATATCTGTAACTAGACAATAGGTTCAGCTACCAAGAGAATAAACACTTGTTTCTAAAGCCTGAGGAAACAAAGGAAGAGTAGTGCAGGGAATAAATCAAAAGAATACTACACATTATTTACTTCTTAATAATTAGTTTATGCCATCAAAGAGCTTCACAAACATCAGTTAGTAAACCAGAGAATACTATTGTTATCTAGGAAAAAGTACTTGTTGTCCAATGCAGTAAACATGCAGCCAGTTCCATTGATTCACATTTGGGTTGTAGATCTCAGAGACATAACCAAAGACTGTGTAACCAATAGTAGGAGGATTCCAGCAGGCCCTCTGCCTACAGTTTTATTTGCAACACAAGATGGCAGCACCTGCCTATGTTTTAAAGGAAATGTGTAACAATACAGCATGTGTCTGTACTATGATTTTTTATCAAAGGCATTTTCCACTTCATTTTCCAGCCATTTTATCATGATCAATATTTTGATGAACAAAAAAAAATCATCTTTCTACTCACACAGTATATTTTAGTATTCTGTTTGTCGCGGTGGTGATGAATAGAAAAGGGATCTGATTCAGACCTTGGTTAGAGTGTAGATCTGAATTTGCTCTTTTGAAGTCAGCAGTGTTATTTGAGTGTGGCATTTTTGGAACAGATTAAAAATGGGTCTGGGGAAACCTATTTTTCCAGTTTCAAAACACTGATGCTTTTTGGAATGGTTTGTAAATCAAATTACTATAGAAAAAAACCAAGGAAAATGAGACTGAAAGACAAGATTATGCTCTTAATGTGAAGTCACCCTCCAAGCAGACGTACCAGTGCTGCTCCCACTGAAGCCACAGAAAACAGCCTCATTATTGGACCTAATGCTGCTATCACATTCAAATCAGACCCATTGACTTCAATGGGAGCTGACCCACCTTTTTGTACCAATGTCCAAATGCAGAATTATACTTCACTGCAAAGCACTTTTCTGCTTCAAAAAGACATAATGTAAAACATATTGTATTGTACTGTTATTTCCAGCAGGCACAGCTCAACCATTTCCCAGAGAGTTTGAATACATCTTTAAACCAAAGTCAGATGATGACTGGCCCATAGATCAAGGCTGTGGGGTTTTTTTGGTGTGTTCAATTATTTATTTGTGCAGTTTTCCCCAGCCTATGACAAAAATCAAGACTTAAAAGAGTCACTGTATTGTTTTTGGAAGTGTTAACCTCAAGGTTGCATTCTGCTTCTACTGAACAAAATAAAATAAAAAAATACCATCAATGTATTTATTGGCATTAGTACATTCTCTTTTACTACTCAGATCAGGGTGACATCATTCATCATAAAGACAGTATACTTGTCTTTGAATGTTATAAAAGGTGAAATTCATTCTCCTAGAAATTGAAGAGAACATTGCAAAGCTTCAGTAAAAAGCAAGACTGAATCATACTGATGATAAAATGCACTGGCTCTACATTTCTGTCCATAAACCTGAAGTAAAGCTACTGAGAATTAGTCCAAGATGAAGATCGTAATAACCTGAAATTAGTTTAGGCATCCCTCTAATCTCATTTTTCATGGTGTAGGACTATTCATCATAAAATATGTTTTCCTTCATTGGCAGTATTTCAGCTGTCTACTCACTGAATGAGAACAATAAAGGGAGAATGAAGACACTAAGTGAAATACATGTTATTTGTGCTGGCAGAATCAGTTCACTGTCAGCAAAGCAGAGAGCCGAGTCTTCTATCGGTGCTTTGGTTCCTATACTCTGAACTGCCAGGCCCTTATCTAAGGACTAGCATTGGGGGTTCAGAACCATTCCCAGAATTTCAGTAGTCACAAATCCTTCTTTATCTTTCTAATGGATGCAAGTGTGGGGAGAAGGCTTGACACAGTAATGAAGTTTCACTCTTTATGGGATTTAAATATTGCTTAGATGTTGCTTTCTCCCCCCACCCCCCAAAAGTAATTTCTTATCTACTTTGAAGACCTTTACATTATTCATACGAAGTCCAGTTCAGCTGCCCTTGCCCACACTGGTGAAAGTTGGGGAGGGGACCGGAGGCCAAAGTGGCGGGGGATTAAAATACTACTGAAATATCTCACAGAATACAACTATAACATAACCAGAATAGAAAATGTAGCCATTTTGTAATATATATGTAATATATAGTATGTGACTCCCCTCCCCAGCCCGAAGCAGTCCCATGTGCCCCACTCTGTCCATCCTCCCCATATCCCATGCTTCCCTAGCCCCACGGGCAGGGTGCTGTGAGGAAGGCAGACTCTGCCCCCTCCCTCTCGGTGGCTGGCTGCTCTAGCGGTGAGCCTGCTGCCTCTTCTGCTGCCACAGCATCCCCTGGTGGGCTAATGGTGTAATTGAAGTGCCTCCCTGGCAGACAAATATTTTTTTCCTTAATCACTGTTATTGAAATCTTAGGAGCTATTTGTAATAATAGCAGGAAAAGAAGTTCAGACAGGGGGTGTTCTAAATTGTGCCTGATTGCACATGGTCTCAAGAGGGTGAATAGATGGAGTACAGCAGAGATCCAGACAAGAGGGATGGTATGCCATCAGCTATCCTTTTTTTTTTTTAAATGGAGATATGCCAATCTCCTAGAACTGGAAGGACCTTGAAAGGTCATTGAGTCCAGTTCCCTACCTTCACTAGCAGGACCAAGTACTGTCCCCTGACAGATTTTTTTTCCCTAGATCCCTAAATGGCCCCCTCAAGGATTGAACTCACAACCCTGGGTTTAGCAGGCCAATGCTCAAACCACTGAGCTATTTCACCCCCACCCCCACCTGGGGAATTCTTTTTCATAAATGCCACCCTGCCCCCTCCCCTCAACCTCGGGAATCCTCAAAAGCCTGATTAAATTTGCTTTACTGTCCTTTTGCACTGCCAGAGCAGTGCAAGTGGAGTGTGGCTGAGAATCTGGCCCTAGGATTATTTTACGTGTAAATAAGAAGAGTAAGAGGAGATATCAGAGGCACCGACTCCCTGGGTGCTCTGGGGCTGGAGCACCACAGAAAAGAAATGATGGATGCTCAGCACCCACAGGCAGCCCTGCCAATCAGCTCCTCCCCTTCCCCCCCCCCCCAACACCTCCTACCCCCCGTGGTCAGCTGTTCAGCAGCATGCAGGAGGTGCTGGGTGGGGAGAGAGGAGCAAGGGCAGGGTGCGCTCTCTGGGGAGGAACAGGGCTGGAAGAGGCAGGGCAAGGATGGGGCCTTTTGGGAGGGGGTGGAGTGGGAGCACATCCTGGGACAGAGCAGTGGTCAAGCACCCCCCAGCACATTAGAAAGTCAGTGCCTCTGGGAGATACGATTTAAAATGGTATAGAGCGGGACACACTGTCCTCCTTATTTGTTTCTTATATGAAAGAGTCAAAGTCAAGGAAGCTAGAGGCAACTAGGTTAGAGTGGACAAAAGGAAATCCTTCCTTGTAAATAGTGTTGTTACCATATGCAGCTCATTGAGCCAAGAGAGTGAGGTAAAGGGGCTTGCTTACATTCAAAAAGAGATTAGAACATGAGGGTCAAGTTCTGCTTATAGACTGGGGTAGATCCAGAGCAACTCCATTATCCAGAATACCCCAGTATAATTACTTCAGATTCACTCCCCTCTAATCTCTGAATAAGAACGGAATCTTTTATTAGACGAACTGCTGTGGGTGAGAGAAGCTTTCGAGCCAACAGAAGCTGGCCAAATAAAAGATATTACCTCAGTCACCTTCTCTCTCTAATATCCTGGGACTGACACAGCTCCAACTACACTTCATGTAAGAACAGACTCTGCAGTTATACTAGATAGGATAATAATTACAAGGGGTGTCAATCATCATGCTTCAGGAAGCGCCACTGGCTGATGTCAGGAAGAAATTCCTTTCCCCATCTCCAGGGCACCCAAGGTGTAGTATTTCACAATTGTCCAAATGCATGATGGGAATTTTATGCCTTAATCATAGAATCATAGAATCTCAGGGTTGGAAGGGACCTCAGGAGGTCATCTAGTCCAACCCCCTGCTCAAAGCAGGACCAAACCCAATTAGATCATCCCAGCCAGGGCTTTGTCAAGCCTGACCTTAAAAACATCTAAGGAAGGAGATTCCACCACCTCCCTAGGTAACCCATTCCAGTGCTTCACCACCCTACTAGTGAAAAAGTTTTTCCTAATATCCAACCTAAACCTCCCCCTCTGCAACTTGAGACCATTACTCCTTGTTCTGTCATCTTCTACCACTGAGAACAGTCTAGATCCATCCTCTTTGGAACCCCCTTTCAGGTAGTTGAAAGCAGCTATCAAATCCCCCCTCATTCTTCTCTTCTGCAGGCTAAACAATCCCAGTTCCCTCAGCCTCTCCTCATAAGTCATGTGCTCCAGCCCCCTAATCATTTTTGTTGCCCTCCGTTGGACTCTTTCCAATTTATCCACATCCTTCTTGTAGCGTGGGGCCCCAAACTGGACACAGTACTCCAAATGAGGCCTCACCAGTGCCGAATAGAGGGGAATAATCACGTCCCTCGATCTGCTGGAAATGCCCCTACTTATACAGCCCAAAATGCCATTAGCCTTCTTGGCAACAAGGGCACACTGTTGACTCATATTCAGCTTTTCATCCACTGTAACCCCTAGGTCCTTTTCTGCAGAACTGCTGCCCAGCCATTCAGTCCCTAGTCTGTAGCAGTGCATGGGATTCTTGCGTCCTAAGTGCAGGACTCTGCACTTGTCCTTGTTGAACCTCATCAGATTTCTTTTGGCCCAATCCTCTAATTTGTCTAGGTCCCTCTGTATCCTGTCCCTACCCTCCAGCGTATCAACCACTCCTCCCAGTTTAGTGTCATCTGCAAACTTGCTAAGGGTGCAGTCCACACCATCCTCCAGATCGTTGATGAAGATATTGAACAAAACCGGCCCCAGCACCGACCCTTGGGGCACTCCACTTGATACCGGCTGCCAACTAGACATGGAGCCATTGATCACTACCCGTTGAGCATGACCATCCAGCCAGTTTTCTATCCACCTTACCGTGCATTCATCCAGCCCATACTTCCTTAACTTGCTGGCAAGAACACTGTGGGAGACTGTATCAAAAGCTTTGCTAAAGTCAAGAAATAATCACGAATAATCTTGAATATTAATATACAATTTACAAATTGATCCTTCTTCAGACACAAGTGGTACACGTCACTGTCAGAGACAGCATAGCTAGAGTGTGTTTCTCACCATCATAAACTGGCATGTTTAGTTTAGAAAATAATTTTTTCCTTTGGATCTAGGAAATCTTGTCATTTTAATTTTCCTCTTAATAGCACATAAAGGGGAAACTGTTCAAATACTTTACTGGGTATGTGTGTTATGTATTTCTTGTAAATTCAGTGATAATAGAGCAAGTGCTAATCAACTTTGAATTCACTGGAGCTGTTTTCAGTGAGCTCAGACTTGGGCTTGGTGTTAACAAACAAAGGCAAAGTGTGTGATGATCCACCCCCACACTTCATTGGTGATCACATCACAAAAGTAGAGGGTGAAACAAGGTTACAAATAATGGTACACTTTCCTATTGGCTATTTTATTACCTCAATTAGCATTCAATTCATTGCAAACTTCAAGGATTTTCATTCCAGCCCATCCAAATCCCTGTACAAAACTAAGCTAACCTTGACAAAGCTGTACCCTTGTTAGCTGAATTTAAAGTTAGAAAAATGGAACTCATTCTAACACAGCTTAAAGATTTTTCTTCTAAATCTGCCACATTTAATAGCCAACATACAACAGAAGTTTCTTCCTGCACATATTACCAAGCGGAAGATGGACAAAGTCGACAGAGCTTAGACATTGAAAGTGCTTTGGCTTCACTCAAAAAAGAACTGGTAAGAGCCTTTGAACTATTATTAACTGGAGGAGCTCCAGTTTGGGTACATTGCTGCTGAAAGTGAGTTGGATTATCTAAAGGATTTCTGTGTTAAAAGCTGAGAACAAGTTAGTCAGTAATGGGCAAGCTTTCTATATTTGCGGTTACAGAAAATATATGTTCACAGTCAAGTAACTGCTTTCAATATGAACAATCATTCACCAAATCAACACAATCTAACCAGCGTATTTGCAGTTCTGTAATTAGTCCAATTCCTTATTTACCAGTTACCAACAATTCATCTTGAATATTAATATACAATTTACAAATTGATCCTCAAAGAAATGGAGAGGTTAACAGCAACTTCAGGAAATTTTCTCTTTAGGGGAGGGCTTACAAAATGCATGCCTGGCATAGTAAAAAAGTCCCAAAGATCTAAGATTTTAAACAAGGACTATCTTCTTGTTACACGTGTGTTCCATATCTAGCACAATGGGGCCTGATCCCTGAGTGGGGCCTCTAGGTACTACCTCAATACTAATAATAATCAGAAATGCACGTAGGAATTTTATTGTATTGTAAAGTAGTAATTTGACCTTTTCGCAACTACTGTGTTGAAGTATTTTATGTGTGCAATTATGTGGTGAACATTGTCTTTACAATCATTTGTCAAAACAAAACAAAAAAAAAACACCCACCATTTTCCATGCATTGACTTCCCTTCAGAATGATGCTGACTGGCTAGAGAAACATGTCATGCAGGGCCGGTGCAAGGAAGTTTCGCACCCTAGGTGAAACTTCCTTGCACCGGCCCTGCGCCCACCCCCAGCTAACGCCCCCCTGCCCATGGGAGCTCAGCCCCCCCCCCCCTCCGCCCACAGGCGCTCAGCGTGGAGCGGGGGGCAGCTCACCGCGGCTGCCTCCAAGCTCAGCAGCTGAGCGGGGAGCCGGGAGGCAAGAGGCAGCCGCCTGCCGCCCCTCAAATCCTGGTGCCCTAGTGCTAGCACTGGCCCTGATGTCATGGGAAAGTGTCAATGCATTTTTAAGCTGAAATAAAAGGTGACCATGCAGTTTAGATTGGACAACACTCTCCTGTCTGCTTATTTCACCACTCATGGTCTTGGGCATCTTCACTTGTCCCGTGGTAGATTCCCACGCACTCCCACTGTAACTCTAGTTTCAATAAGTGAGGCCAAAAAGACCAGAGACTAAAGACAGCATTCTAGAAGTTTAGTGCAGTCATTTAAAAACCGTCCGATAGTACTTGCAGAATCTGGCCTTCAGCTCGCAATCTTTAAACACTGACTTAAGGCCCCCGCCGCCCCGCTTTCAACTTAAGGTGCCAGATCCTCAGCTGGTATAAGTAGCACAATTCCATTGACTTCAAAGGATGTACACTGATCTACTGGGCCCAGTCCTCCGTGTGTGACTACAAGCAGTGTGGTACCACACAACATGAACATGTGGCAGAATCTGTGTTTGCACTTGTGTAAAGTTTGCCACTGAACAATTTTTATAAATTGTTTAAAACCAAAATCATGAAATTTTTTTGCAGAAAAAAAGTGAATATACACAGCCTTTATACATCTATACTATTGCATTAGAAATTGAGTTTAAAGCCAGAAGGGACTATTGCATAGGTACCCAAATTGTGGGTTTCAAGCCTAACTGGGGTCACACCATCAGCAGATGGGGTTGCAGGTTCAATGGCCCCGATTTGGCCTGCAAGGTGATGCCAACTGCCCCCGCATGTGTCTGGACTGGTTCCATAAATTCCACACCCAGAGGCTGCCATTTTGGTCACAAAATGCCAGCCTCTGCACCGCATGACCTGGCACATAGTGTGTGCAAGGTCACATTGTACTGAAGCCACCATTTTGTAGATCAAAATGGCAGCCTCCTGGTGTGGTGTTGGTGGAGAAGGTGCGGACATGTTGGCTGTGCAGACACCAGTGTGGCCATTTGCCCCATCCGTGTGTACAAGCACTCAAGCAGCCATCTGAGGTACTTGAAAATGGAAGATCCTTATCTGTGGGCAGCAGCCTCAAAGCATCCTCTTTGCTTCAGTTGGTAGGAGCCTTTGCTAGCCTCTTCGGAGATGGGTCCTGTTTTAAGGAGGAATCAGCAGTGGCTTGTAACCTATATCGTCTTTTATGCCACTCTGAAGGATAAAGAATCATATTAAGTCACTGTTTCTGTGCTGCCCTAATGTCACCACACAGGGCCTTCCTAAGTCCTGATCTCATTTGTTTAGCTGTGAATTCTGCTTTCTGATTTGTGAGAAGAGGCACAATGGACTCATTTTTATGCAGAATATCTGCTTCAGCCTCCAGCAGTGAGTGTAGTGATGCAGTTAAGAACGAAAAACGAGTCCAAGAAAAATGCTCATAAATGAGGCTCTCTTTGAATATGGCTTCCCCAGTGTTTTGGTCAAGAATGAAGAAAGATCACATTGCTTACGGTAACACATGGTGTTATCTAGCAAAAGCATGAAGCCTAGCACACTTAAACACTTGGAAACAATTTAACAAGGAACACAGAAAACCAAGGTCATTTTTCCAGCAGCAGAAAAGAGGACTTTCGTGTCAATAATTGACATTCAAGAGAGCCATGTCCATCTCTGCATCATTTGAGGTGAGTTAACCCATCGCACAGGCCAAGAAGCCTCACAGTTGGAGACTGATTTTGTCAGCTGCAATCAATATGATGAACATAATGTGTGGAGAAACTAAGCCACACAAGCTCAAAAGCATACCACTCTCCAACACAGTGAAGCAGAGGATTGACATGATAGCACAGATCAGGAAACACACACTGGTGGAGTGTCAAAAAAAACAAAAACAAAAACAAAACCAAACAAAAGGATGCTTTTGCTCTTCAAGTTGATCTGAGCACTGGGGGTTATGATGCACATTTCTTGGCTTTTGTGAAATACACAAGGAAGGATGCAATTCCAAAAAAACCATTTTGTTCCCTCTCCCCAGACATGAGCCAGCACAAGGAATGTTCGATGTACTACATGAGAGACAAAAATATACCATGTTATCACATGTTAGGGCTTTTGCACAGATCTCGGTCTATGGCAGGCCACAAAGCAGGTCTTCATGTCTTGGTAAAGCAAGTTGCTCAGTGTTTTGTGGAAGCACTGCATGATTCACAGAGAACAGGTGGCATCTAAAGCTCTGAGTCCAAAGCTAGGTGAAGTTTACAGCAGGTCTCACTATTGTGAACTACATCAAGACTCAGCCTCCTTGCATATGTCGATTTGTAAATGTGTGAAGAAACTGAGCCTGATTTATGATGTGTCGTTCACACAAGCTTCTTGGCTTTCAAGAGGAAAAGCACTGGACAATTTTTTGAGCTGAGACAAGCTGTGTGCCTATACAGTGAACTACAAAAAGAGTGAATACATTGATTTTCTATGTGACCAAAGGAAGATTGTCTTCTTGCCTAGGTCAGACATATTTGGGAAACTGAATGAATTGAACACAAGTCCACAAAGAAAGAACATCCACATCCTTCTGCTGAATTATTGAATCACAGGATTCAGGAAGAAAATTTGTTTTCTGGAAGAATAATGTATTGAAGACAAACGAAGAATCCCTCCTAAAGTTTTGCAAGTTCCTGGCTGACAGTGCAGTTATTCAGCCTCCCACACAGGTGATGGTTGAGCATCTCAGCTGGCTGGAGGAACATTTTGCATCATTTTCCCCCAAACTTGGACAAAGGATGATTGGGTGTGAAAACCCTTTCAGGGCAAGTCTGATGCCATGTATTTACAGCAGCTGAAATTGAACAGCTCATCAAAATTTCCTGCTATTGATTCTTGCAAGGAATGTGCACCCAACTTTCTCTCCTGGAGTTCTGGTTCGATATCAAAAATGAATATCCTGCACTCTCAACACGTGCCTTGAAACTGATGGTACCATTCGCGAGCACGTATTTGTGTGAAGTTGGATTCTGTGCACTTGTGTCCATTGGTATTTATCTACTGTTGATGTCACATCAGAAATTAGATGTACAATATCCACCATGCCACTGGACTCTGAGAAGCTGTGTCACAACACCCCCAGAGCGGACGTGTCACATTAGAGAGCATTAAATAACACACTTAAAGTGTGAATCCCTTGGATTTCTTGGCCACTGTGTTGCTTTGTTGCTGTCTGAGATCACAGGAAACAATGCATGATCCTATTTTGAGATGTAAGCAAAAAGTTGGGGGAACACTTGGACTATCAGATCAATCATTCTGACCTGTATATCACAGGCCATAGAATTTCACCCCCTACCCCTGGCTGTATTGAGTCCTGCGTTGTGTTTGGCTATAGGGAATCTTCCAGAAAGGCATCTAGTCTTGATCTAAAGACATTAAAGACAGAGTATCCACCCCTTCCTTCAGTAGTTTGTTGCAGGAAAATCACTGTTAAAAATCTGTAGAAGCGACAAAGGGTCCTGTGGCACCTTATAGACTAACAGAGGTATTGGAGCATAAGCTTTCATGGGTGAATACCCACTTTGTCGGATGCAAAATCTGTGCCTACATTTCTAATTTGAATTTGTCTGGCTTCAGCTTCCAGCCATTGGTTCTTGTTATGCTGCAGCTTTTCTCTGCTAGACTAAAAGAGCCATTACCTGGTATAGGGCCAGCTTGTGTCCCTGACATCAAACCACTGGAGGAATTCCTCCCCCCCCCCCCCCCGCCCCCACACACACACACACTTTCTCTCTCATCCCAATGGAAGAATTTGGAGGAGTCTTAACCGTCTTCCTCCCCCATAGCTCGTCACACTGTCTGGAGTGGCTCACCACTGTGAGGGACTCTCTCAGGGCAGACTGTCAGAAAACAGGGCAGACACCCCAAACTGGTGGTATGTTCTATAATTAGATTTTACCAAACCAGTAACAAATGTGAACTCCTGGGTCACTCTATCAGTCTTACCATGGAGTCACAGCCAGTCCCCTTAGCCTCTCCAGCCTATCTTGCAATCCAGACAAGCTGAACTTTGTGATAAAAGGTTATTAAAACCTAAAAATCACACCACATTAGGTTGCTCCCAGTCCCAAAGGGCTAACCACTTACCCCAGGTCAACTGATACACCAAAGACAACACTGGAAGCCAATTCTATAGTAAACTAACTACAGGTTTATTAGCTAAGAAAAAGAAATGAGAATTATGGAGAGGTTAAAGCGGGTGACATATAATAGCAGGAATATCACAGTTTGTAACTCCAAATAGTGGCAGTGGTATAATAAAAACTGCCCATTTCCCAAAGGTCCTTCAGGGCTACCTAGAATAACCCTGGGGATCTCCATCTTCTCATTCAGTTATTCTGCTCTGTTTGGATTCTAACAGTCCATAGATGATGGATCATTTCTTGAATCCATATTTACAGCTCCTTTACACAGCCTGCCAGCAGAAAGGGTCTGTACTCGCATCGTTTTTTTATTTTGATGACAGATAGTGAGGAATGCATTCAGTCCTTGACCACACCACACAAAGACCACTTGCTTTCAAATTAGCATTTTCTGTTAAAGTTCTTAAGTCCTTCATTAGCATTTCACAATATTTCTTTGATGCGTAATTTAGTTACAGGGTTATACACAAATGTAAATCTTTGCTGGTACATTATAATAGGAATAGAAAAGTCAGACCCCCACAGATAATGACCCATTAGTTTTCATGAAGTTTAAACATCTGAATACACACATTGTTACTTTGCTCTATCCTAATAGGAAGTAAATTGACCTGAATACACTCTTACATCTAACAATCACTTTTGATGTATACTAAACACAAATGAACTAGCCTGTGTCCCTGACCTGGTTTACCAGCGTCATAGCCCTGTCCTCTGAATTTTTTTTGCAGGAGTCATCAATCTATGCCTTGATCATTTTCTCCAAAAACTCTTAAAATTGTTTATGTTTATCCAAAAATGATAAAAGCATCATCTGTGCTTATTAGGCCTCAACTGAATATTGTGTCCATTTCTGGGCACCACATTTCAGGAAAGATGTGGACAAATTGGATAAAGTCCAGAGAAAAGCAACAAAAATGATCAAAGGTCTAGAAAACATGACCTATGAGGGAAGATTGAAAAAACTGGGTTTGTTTAGTCTGGAGAAGAGAAGACTGAGAGGGGACATGATAACAGTTTTCAAGTACATAAAAGGTTGTTACAAGGAGGAGGGAGAAAAAAAAAGTGTTCTCCTTAACCGCGGAGGATAGGACAAGAAGCAATGGGCTTAAATTGCAGCAAGGGCGGTTTAGGTTGGACATTAGGAAAAGCTTCCTAACTGAGGGTTATTAACCACTGGAAAATTTGCTCAGAGAGATTGTAGAATCTCCATCACTGGAGATTTTTAAAAGCAGGTTAGGCAAAAACACCTGTCAGGGATGGTCTAGATAATACTTAGTCCTGCCATGAATGCAGGGGACTGGACTAGATGAATTCTTGAGGTTCCTTCCAGTTGTATGATTCTATGATTCTTTTGGGGTCTCTAAATTTGAGGGAGTGTGCTACATTTCATTTTTCAAAAAGCAACAGTTTAAAAATTGCTGATGCAGAATGAAAGCACTAATGGAAAGATTTGGCAAGACGACAAACTCCTGTAAATACACAATTTATGGAGGAAAACAATGTATTTTTGTTGTGTTACATTACATTATGAAAAGGCAGACAGCTAAAAAGTGACAAGTTTTTAAAGTGCTTATATACAAATGCTAGAAGTCAAAATAATAGTAAGATGGGTGAACTAGAGTGCCTCGTATTAAATGATATAACAGACATCACAGAAACTTGGTGGAATGAGGATAAATCAATGGAACAGTAATACCAGGGTATAAAATATATCGGAAGGACAGAACAGGTCATGCTGGTTGGGGAGTGGCACTGTATGTGAAAGAAAGTGTAGAATCAAATGAAGTAAAAATCTTAAACGAACCAAACTGTACCATAGAATCTCTATGGATAGTAATTCCATGCTCTAATAAGAATATAGTAGTAGGGATATATTACCGACCACCTGAACATGATGGTGATAGTGACTGAAATGCTCAGGGAGATTAGAGAGACTATGAAAATAATAAAAAAAACAAACTCAATAATGGGGAATTTCAACTATCCCCATTAACTGGATACATGTCACCTCAGGATGGGATCCAGAGATAAAGTTTTGTGACATCTTAAATGACTGCTTCTTGGAGCAGCTAGTCCTGGAACCCACAAGAGGAGAGACAATTCTTGATTTAGTCCTAAGTGCAGCACAGGATCTTGTCCAAGGGGTGAATATAGCTGGACTGCTTGGTAATAGTGAACATAATTAAATTAAACATCCCTGTGGTGGGGAAGTCACCACAGCAGCTCAACACTGTAGCATTTAATTTCAGAAAGGGGGACTACTTAAATATGAGGAGGTTAGTGAGTGAAACAAATTAAAAAGGTACAGTGCCAAAAGTGAAGTCCCTGCAAGCTGCATTGAAACTTTAAGACACCATAAGAGAAGCTCGACTTAAATTTATACCCCAAATTAAAAAACATAGTAAGAGAACCAAAAAAGTGCCACTGTGGCTAAATAACAAAGTAAGAGAAGCAGTGGGAGACAAAGTCATCCTTTAAAGAGTGGAAGTTAAATCCTAATGAAGAAAATAGAAAGAAGCATAAACTCTGGCAAATGAAGTGTAAAAATATAATTAGGAAGGCCAAAAAAGAATTTGAAGAACAGCTAGCCAAAGACTCCAAAAGTAATAGCAAAAAAAAAAAACAACCCCCCCCCCCACCAAAAAAAAAAAAAAAAACACAAAAAACCCCACACACACATCAGAAGCAGGAAGATTGCTAAACAACCAGTGGGGCCACTGGACGATCGAGATGCTAAAGGAGTCCTCAAGGACGATAAGGCCATTGCAGAGAAATTAAATGAATTCTTTGCATCAGTCTTCACAGCTGAGGGAGATTCCCAGACCTGAGCCATTCTTTTTAGGTGAAAAATCTGAGGAACTGTCCCAGGTTGAGGTGCCATTAGGAGGTAGTTTTGGAACAAATTGATAAACTAAACAGTAATAAATCACCAGGACCAGATGGTATTCACCCAAGAGTTCTGAAGGAACTCAAAATGTGAAATTGCAGAACTACTAACTGTAGTTTGAAACCTATCATTTAAATCAACTTCTGTTCTAAATGACTGGAGGATAGATAATGTGATGCTAATTTTTTAAAAGGGCTCTCAAGGTGATCCCAGCAATTACAGGCCAGTAAACCTGACTTCAGTATCAGGCAAACTGAAGTTTGAAACTATAGTAAAGAACAAAATTGTCAAACACAGATTAACATAATTTGTTGGGAAAGTGTCAATATGGTTTTTGTAAAGGAAAATCATGTCTCACTAATCTACTAGAATTCTTTGAGGGGGTCAATGACCATGTGACCAAGGGGGATTTTCAGAAAGCCTTTGACAAGGTCTCTCACCAAAGGCTCTTAAGCAAGGTAAGCTGTCATGGGATAAGAAGGAAGGTCCTCTCATGGATTGGTAAGTGGTTAAAAGATAGGAAACAAAGGCTAGGAATAAATAGTCAGTTTTCAGAATGGAGAGAGGTGTCCCCCAGGGGTCTGTGCTGGGACCAGTCCTTTTCAACATATTCATAAATAATCTGGAAAAAGGGATAAACAGTGAGGTGACAATTTACAGATGATCCAAAACTACTCAAGATAGTTAAGTCCAAAGCAGATTGTGAAGAGCTACAAAAGGATCTCACAAAGCCAGGTGACTGGGCAACAAAATGGCAGATGAAATTCAATGTTGATAAATGAAAAGTAATGCACATTGGAAAACATGATCCCATATACATATATAAAATGATGGGGTCTAAATTAGCTGTTACCACTCAAGAAAGATCTTGGAGTTATTGTGGATAGTTCTCTGAAAACATCCACTCAGTGTGCAGCAGCAGTCAAAAAAGTGACCAGAATGTTGGGAATCATTAAGAAAGGGATAGATAAGACAGAAAATATCATATTGCCTCTATATAAATTCATGGTATACCCACATCTTGAGTACTTGAAGGATTTTTACTAAATTAAATTGTTCTTAACATGCCACTTAATTAAAAGGCTTATAGGGTTTTTTCTGCCTTAAAAATAAAAGCCCCGGAAAACCTGTTGTAACTCCTCACTTATCTTTATCAACCAAACTGAAACATGCCCATAAAGATGATAAATGCTGTTATTACTTTAAATCCTTAGTACAAGTTCCAAAAGATGCTGACAAGTCACTAATCCCAATAAAATATATGGAAGTTAATTATAAGTCAAGCATGCAGAAGTCATCCAGTAGATTGTAATCAACAAAATTCACTGAACGAACATTTTGTTCCTTGCTGTTAGAGATAAGTAATTCTCTCCCTCCCTCCTCTTCCCCTTGACATAACTTCCAATAACAATAGACACACACAAAAAAAAACCAAATGAACAAATGATAGTCACCAGGAAAGAAAGAAAAAAAAACCCACCATCTTTCCTGTCTGATGCCCAGCAGAAATCCTCTAAGTCTTTCAAAATTGCAAATGTTGTCCTCCTGGGGTATTATGCTCCTAACCACAGGCTTCGTTATTACCCAAAGAAATACACTCCCTATAAGAAAAGGCAAGCAGTGAAATATGTTCCACAAAGATATGCACCTGTGGACTGCATTTCAAAATCTGAAATATGGGACATGTAGAACACTTAGCCTTCCTAGCTGAGTTTATGGTGGAACCACTATCTTGTTATTAAACTGTTGTATTCCCTTGTATCACATGAAAGACATAAGGCAGCACTG
The DNA here is from genome assembly GCA_033296515.1 of Macrochelys suwanniensis. Lineage (NCBI taxonomy): Eukaryota > Metazoa > Chordata > Testudines > Chelydridae > Macrochelys > Macrochelys suwanniensis. The sequence goes on along the minus strand of CM065776.1, from coordinate 236,151,631 downwards.
TATATGTTGAAGTTATAGCAATTGCTGCTTTGATCAGTCAGGCACTAGATGCTGCTGTTTGCATTGGGCAGGAGTTCTGAGAAGCCCTTCACTATCAGCTTATCAAATGCTGTAGAGTCAATATGGTGCTGGCCACCAATACTAAGGGGCTAAATCATCAGGCCTATATCAAGGGCAAGGAAGGTCCTTCTCCATGGATTGCTACCTCCTGTACAGGGTTGCCAGCCACCATTGCGGCACCATCCCTCATGAGAGTGGACCCTCCAAAGAGCTCCCTCCATGGGGGAGGATATTCACAGTAGGGGAAGAGGCAAGCTGGGAAAAAGGAGGGAGAGGGACAGAAGTGGGGCTAATGGCTGCACATCCTCTCCCCTCCTAGCCTTGTGAAAAACCAAGCAGAGAGTCTGTCTAGCCCCTTTGGTGCTGGGGAAATTGCCTTTAAGTGGATATCCCTGGCCAACCATGCAGCTACACTAACACGGAACCAGAGGATGTTCTAGAGCCAGTACAGAGAGCTCTGACCACTTGTAGATTCCCTGGGATGCCTGAACATCTCATGGGCATCCACAGATCAAGAGCACTTTTGAGGAGGGCAACTACTCAACAGGATGAACCCAGGAAAACTGAAGAGCTCCTTGTGGAGCAGTCTTCCCCCCAGAGGCTGACTCCTTTGGGGCATCCAGTTCAGTATTTGCAAAGCAGAAAAAAAATTCTCCAATGAATCTGTAAACACACCATATTTTATACCAGAGACAGGTTTAAAGTAAAGATTTCTCTACATTATCCAAACCCCTTTTTTATCCAAACTTAATCAGTGTTCCCCTGACATACAGATAACTGAGCACCATCCTAGCTTCTCTAACAATAGGTTTCATATGGTAATGTGCAGTCCACTGCTCTGTCCATACTGCAGTGAATTCCCCCAGAGCAGCACTTCCCTTGCTAACAGAAGACACTGCTTCAGTGTAGAAGACTGATGGATCTGATACCACATCAAGTCTTTCAAAGGTGAACTGAAAAGCTTTGCTACATGATTTTCTTTTCAAAATATTTAAGATAAATCAATAGGTGTGAAATTTACCCCGTCAAGGCATTAAGTGGGACTTTGATAGGTACATGTAGGTTTTCTATGGAATCTCAGACTAGTCAAATCAACTAAATTAAAAAACACAGTTACCTTTAAAACAAGATATCTGAAAATCATTGTCCTGTCATTTACCTACCTTCCAAAACCTGGCTTAGAAATCTGAATGGCCCCTACAAGAATTAACAGTTACATTATACACCCAGCACTCAAAATAATGCGAGAGAGCTGTGTTAGGGTCTTGTTCTTATTCCTTATCTCAAAACAAAGGCAACCCCTCAAAAGTGGGATGTGTACTTCACTTTGATAAATTCATACAAAAACATTACTTCAGACAAGGCAAATAGATACAGTACAATGATACATCATTTGCTAACACTAAAAAGAAAAGAAAAGAAAAAAATCTATATGCAGCAAAGTAATTGCTAGCTTAAAATTCATGAGCACCCATCAAAATTTCATAAAATAAATTAAGAAGGCAGCTGGTACAATAAATCATTCTTCCCTACTTTTCCTAGTTAAGTGTGTAAAACTGTTTTCAGCAAAAATTACTTCCCATGCCAAAAGCCATCTTAGCAATGAGTGCATTTGGGCAGTGGAAGATTAGAAATAGCCTTAATTAATAACAGTACTGTAGGGTGTGCACAACACCTTAAGAGTCAGTGCTTGTGCCACCACAATTGCCATTCTGGTAGCATTTTACACAGGTGTAAGTGACTGCTCCAGGTGCAAACAGTAGAGATCCAGGCCCCATTCTTCTAGCAATGAGATCCTCAAAGCTCTCCACAGACCTGAGACACTAATTATGATGAAGAGGCGCACGAGGATGGCTTGACAGTCTCTGACGTCAGGAACAGTAGAGGTCCATAGAGAAGTGTGGAGTCCATGCAACTTGGTTCCCTACCTGTTCACCAGGTCTCCGCTGGCTCCAATTCCTCTCTGTCCACTGCTTAGGGAACACAGACTATTAGAACCCTAGGACAGCAGTAATTCCTGTGCAACATGTAATTCAGCCCTTTCACGGTCTCCACAGCGGTCATGGAACCAGAAAGACCATCTCCTCATACAGGGACATTAGGGAAAGTGCAGCTCCCTTCCCCTTAATGTCGCTTTACACTGCAGTGGGCTGCGATGGGATCAAGGACTCTACCTCTAGGTAATGGGATGGAGCTGGGTGGCCATGGAAAAATGCCCAGAAATGGGAAATTGGAAGGAAACAAATGGAGCATCAAGGCTGGCTTTGTACCCAGAGGCTGGCCTCTACCACTTTGATCCATTCACTATCCCACAGGATAGTGGGGCTCAGTGGGGTTGCACAGCCATAGCAGGGCTGCTTACCTGCACCACAGGTGGGTCAGGATTTAGCCCCTTTGTATTAGCATGGCCAGGCATTGCTTCCACACAAGCTGCAGCTGTTGAATTTCCCTTAGTGGGGTCAGACCAACTTCCATTGACTCTACTGGGAATTGGATCTGGCCCCATCGTGTGTGCTATTGTGTTTTATGGGGTCCACTAGCAAAGATTACATTTGAGATCATTACACACAGCTCATCAGGCCAAACACATGCCATGAGTTTGTGACGTGAATTCAGACCTGGAGAGGTAAAAAGACTAGCATAACACTAACTGGGGTTTATAAAGTGACAGTAGGCCGTAAGTCAGTGGCTCTCAACTGTGGTCCACCGCTTCTTCAGGGAAAGCCCCTGGTGCACCGGGCCAGTTTGTTTACCTGCCGCATCTGCAGGTTCAGCCAGTCGCGGCTCCCACTGGCCATGGTTTGCCGCTCCAGGCCAATGGGGACTGCAGGACATGGCTGACAGCACATCCCTGGGCCCGCACCGTGTCCCACAGCCCCCATTGGCCTGGAGCGGTGGACTGCGGCCAGGGGGAGCTGCGACCGGCCAAACCTGCAGATGAGGCAGGTCAGCAAACCAGCCTGGCATGCCAGGGGCTTTCCCTGAAGAAGTGGTGGACCACAGTTGAGAACCGCTGCCCTAAGTGGAAAATAGTACTTTTCCACAACTTTTATTTTTTTATTATTAAGCAAGGCAATTTCACATCAATCACACATTATGCGTTTTGCTGAAGTAGATTTAGCTGCATTGTTTTTATAAAGGAAAGATGATGTTTATTAACTCAGCAGTGCCACTTAATCCAGCCAAAGACGGATTGTGAGAGCTACCATAAATTGTCGGAAATGGGGAGCTACAACACTGAAAAGATAGTGCTTTCATCACAAACTGCAAATGAAGCATCACTTGATACCACTCCCAAACTCAATCAGCAATTTCTCCAGGAAACTTTTTTTTTTTAATTATAAAGAGAAGTAGAGCACTTCAATCATGTTTATGTTTACTTCTCTCATCCAGGCAAATTAAGCCAGTTTCCACTACTTCAACTTTTAGGCCTGCATATTTAGATTTTTTATTTCATTTAATTTCACATATAACATTATCAGGCATAAGGAAATATATAGGCACAAAGCATTTTATTTAGTATTAATTTACCACCCTTATCTTAACACTGAACAGGATTAGTTCCTAAATATTGCCTTTTTAATTTTTCCCACATCAGTCACACCAAACTAGCAGTCTATGAAGCAGCAAGGATACCTGGGACAGAATTAAGGTTGTTCCGGCTACCTTCACTTCACATTTCCATACTTCCCTCTACTTATTTTAATCTATCATTTTTTCTCACTAACAATGCTCTGTGCCATGAAATAAAGACAGTCTCTGCTCCAAAGAGTTTACAGTTCAGTAAAGAAATCCAGAAATGGGGTTCATTTCAACTTTATTTGGTTTTTAGATCTAGGATATAATGGTAGCTTTAAGTATGGATATAAGGCTAAGGGTTTTTTTGTCCCCCAGATATAATATGCTCACTCTAGAGGCATTGTGGAAGAGAGGGGTTTCAGGAGGGATTTGAATGAGGAGTGGGTGGTGACTTGCAGAAGTGGAGTTGGGAGGTCATTCCGCATAAAAGTTGCCACATGGGAAAAATGCACAGAGATGGGAGTTAATTTAATCCCCCTAACAGACAAGGCTGGGATCACAGTTCTTGAGGAAGGATATAACCGAGAACAAGGTGTAAAACAGGGAAGAATTGTGGAGAATTTCAAAGGACAGGAAAAAGATTGAATTTAGATTAAAGCAAGGAAAAGCCAGTTGAGGGAAGCATGGGAGGTGGGGGATGTGGTTAAACTGACAGGTGAGATGAGAAAGAATTCTGGCAGCCACATTTTAAATAGATTAGAGCAGGGTGATGTGGGTATGTATGAGCTGAGGTTTTTTAAATTTTAACTTTAATTTTTCTGTTTTCTGCCTTGTTGTTGTTTGCAGTATTTTCCTTCCCCATCCCATCAATTTAAATTCCAGTTTAACAAAGATTTTTGTTTGAAAATTCCATTAGTCTAAGATATTTTATAAATTGTTCTGACACTAGCTCCTGTTATTGGAATGGATTTGTCGTTGTTCTTCTGAAACATTAGAGTGGCATAAGTCATCACATTAACTTTTGCAGGATTTGTATGTATGTCAGGACAGCATACAGTACAGGGTTTCCAGGTGTGGTAGGAATTTCTGTGGCATTTAGTGGAGTGTGTTTACAGGAAACAGGATTCTTTTGAATGCCGAAGCCTCTGGAAGATCAGCTATAAACTTTAGGAAGTCAAAGATCTTAAAACCATTGAGATATTGTAATGACAAGATTGGACTATGCAGACTAATATCTGCATCAGACCATGCATGCTTAAAGCTGGCTTCCAGTTGTTAGGAACACAGACTTGTCAAGTTTTGTAAAACACATTACCATTTGAGTAGCACTTACTCATGCAAACAATCCCTTTAACTTCACTTGGACTCCAAAAGTGAGAAAGTGCTATTTAGCACAAGTAAAGGTTGCAGATTCAGACCATAAACACACCCACCAAACTTTCACAAATTAGTAAAAGGAATTGGTCCTCATTGGAAAAAAAATAGAATTTGGGTTCAGAAATCAGGAAATCCAAAACCATGTCCTTGCCTCTTGGCCACAGGGCATCTCTACACTACAAAATTAAGTCAACCTAACTTACGTCAAGGCATACTGCTGCCACAGTAATTACATTGCTTGTGCATGTCTACACTTTGCTCCTTTCTGTCAATGATGCGCATCCTCACCAGGAGCGCATCACCGATTGATCTGTCAGTGTGGGGCATTGCGGGATGGCTTCTGAAAGCCAGCAGCAGTCGATGTAAGCAACAGTGTCTACACTGACACTACATCAACATTGACTATGCTGCTCATGAGGTGGAGTTAAGTCAGTGTGGTATGCGAGTTATGTTGGTGGGAGTGAAATTTTAGTGTAGATACTTAGAGTTAGGTTGACGTAAGCTGCTTCGCATCAACCAGCTCTATAGTGTAGACCAGGGCTTAGTGCTGAGTCATCTCTCCTCCTTACCTCTGAGACTATTCTCATATAACCACTAATCTAAGAGGAAATCGTGGCCCCAGTTAACCTCAATGGCAAACTTATTGACTTCAGTGAGGCCAAGGTTTCCCCCATATTCTTGGGGACAGATATTTCTCTGATGAACTCATCATAATGTCAAGAAAAGGTGGGTGAGGTAATATCTTTTATTGGACCAGCTTCTGTTGATGAAAGACAAGCTTTCAACCTTCCCAGACCTGAAGAAGAGCTCAAGAGTTTGTCTCTTGCCAGCAGAAGTTGGTCCATGTAATGGGGTCAGCACCCACCTCTCACGAGCTTTCTCCACCCCCTTTGGAAGATTCCATGTCTGCAACGTCTCAGTTTGGGAATGGGGTGGCATCCACCTCTGACGAGCAGCCCGCAGCCAACATTTTCTTTGTTAGGTCTTCAGTAACTCAGCCCTCTGGCCGAGTCACACACACTGTCTGTAGATGGAACAAAACAAACCCTTTCAGGGTATACAGTCTTTACCTTCCTGCCAAGGTTTCCTCCCTAGAGACACTGCCCTCCTGTAACAGTCCAACAGGGGGCCCCATGTTCTTTTTTTGGAAACCCTACCTGGGCTCAGTCTTTAACCAGCCCAGCAGGGCCCCATCATGGTACCCTCACCCAGTCTGGCTAGGTTCTGGGTTCAGGCCTTGTTCAGTCCCCTTAGCCAGCCCAGAGCTCCTTCTTGGCTCCCCAGGTCTTCAGCAGCCCTCCCTGTGCTCAGTCTTTCCCACACTGAGCTGTCCATGGTCCTGCTACTCTTTCAGCCATCCAGGAACCCAGTTTCCCTCTTCCAGCTCCAGGAAGCAACTGACTGTTCTGCCTCTTCTGGTCCTTTTTATATGGCCCTTCTGGCCCCTGATTGGCTGCTCCCCTGCAGCCACTCCAGGCCACCTGGAGAACTTCTCTGCTCTGGGGCCAGGTGAGGTAGGGCAACAAGGCCTCCAGCAGGGGGCCTCAGGGCCTAGTCCACCCCATCGCAGTCCAATAAAAAAACATTGCCTCACCCATCTGATCCCTCTAGTATCCTGGGACCAACACAGCTACAACCACAGTGCAATCATCATAATGTCCTCATTTTTCTAAGGCTTATTAGAATGAATGTCCAAAGATTTATTCTTAGTGGTATGTGTCTGTGCCTGTCATATGTTACTCAAACTATTATAGGTGGAATTCACCAGGGACACCAATGTGCCTAAATATCATTATAAGCACAAGTCCAAAATTTAGGTGCCACTGGCAATCACAAACCCACTGTTCAGCTGCTGCCTAATGTCCTGAAGCACCTAAGTTTCAACCATTAGAGTCCCTAAGGAGTGTACAAATACGTATTGGAACAGGGGCCCTGGAACCTCTCACTTCTCTGATAAGTGTCCTAACCACTACGCTATGGGGTCATTCTAAAATTCTCTCTGGCTCAATGAGTATTTATACAACATGGAACAGCTTCAGCTGGAGAGATTGAGACAGCCCTTCCACAGGACACTCCAGAGGTGCTCCTAGGAGGTGGGAAACCCAAATTCAAATCCCTGCTCCATATGAGGATCAGGGTAGATTTGAACCCAGGTCCCCCACATCCAGAGTGAGTGATCTAAAAGTTATAATGGGAGTGCCACTACCTCCTCAGCTTTTCTTGAGAAAGGTGCTTAAGATGGGTCATGCCTAACTCCAGGAGAGGGTTCATGGCTGTAAATCCTGAGTGGAGAGAGATGCCTAACTCCCATTGAGGGGTGGCTCTTAGGCCACACCCAGCTCCTCAACAGTTCCTACTGGCTAATTTAGGGGGCTCCCTGCTCACTCTGCCAGCTTTGGTGAATCCCATTCGTAGGTGTCCAACTCTTCCCATGCATTGTACAGGGAGCCTGGGTGCCTAAGTCAGGGATGTGGATTTCACTAGGTGATGGGGCATTTAAGTCCCCCCTTGTGAATGCCAGCCTAATTGTCCACAAATCTCCCATGCAGGTGCTGACTTCAGAATCCCAGAAGGCAGATGAATGCACTTTCATCTATATGAACAGATGGCAGGCTGCCTTTACAACTATCTTAGGAGGCAAAATGATTATACAGAAATACTTTTTAAAGCAAGAGATTCTAAATAGCTCCAGAGAAAGCCAGAAATGCAATAGCTGAAAATCATTACAATTATGCCTTCTAGAGATTCTTAAAGTGAAAGCTGTTACTGAAATATAACATGTGCTTGGACTGAGGACAGAAACAGAAGTGAAGCAAATGCACCAATTTGTATAACAAAGTCCCCCATTTAATTAAGTTAGTTCAGAGATAAATATGACAGGATGGATGCTAAATATCCAGCTGTACAGCACATAGGCAGAAAGTTGTGTTTAGAACTCCTATCCACCTCTCACTGCCAAAGCTTTGCCTGCTCCTCCATTCTCAATGTTCCCCCCTAGAAAAAAATATGTAGAGAACTCAGGGGCACTGACCATCCGCAGTAGTGACCTGGCACTGCAATCCTAATACTGGCCCAGTGCAGCAGAGACCCTGAGAGAACAGAGGTTGGAGAGCAAGTGCCCTGCAATCATGTTGCAGTGGCAGCTCCTATCCCACAGGGCTAGGCCTGGCTCCTTACTCCAGACATTGCAACCAGCCACACAGGGTCACAGCACCACTCAGGTTTGGCCCAGCCAGCCCTTCATCATGATGTATTTTTTGCTAAAAAATGGAAATATTTCAATTTTGAAATGCCACCATGGTGCCTCATGGGAATTGTAGTTTGGGTGCCTCATGTTCCCACTCTCTTCAATGGGCCAGGCTCCCCAGCTGGACTTCAACTCCCATGATGCACTGCACCAAAAAGGAGACTAGTTCATCATGGGAGATGTATGTATGCTGCTACATACTCCTATTCTCCTCTATAGTCCACACTCCCAGGTCAGAGAACACCACTCAAGAGGCACCAGGGCAGCAGTTCAGAACTGACTGTGTTCAGCTGAAATATTTCAGTTTTTGATTTTCACCAAACACTCAAAAATGTCCATGGAAAATTTTGACATGAGATTTGTTTTGTTTTTCTGCAGAAGCTGTTGAAAAAAAAAACCCAACAACATTTTCTGACCAGCTCTAATAAGTATCCCTTTCAACTTCCACATGCTTAGCACTTCCTTCTGCATACCTAGGCATATTAGGTATACTACCTTAGAACCCTCAGCCAACTTCTTTGGAGCATGTGGTGGCAGGAAAAGCTGGAAATTCACATGATTTTTCAATTCTTTAGTAGTATTATACTTGGAGTCCAGCCAGAGTTAATACAGTTCACACATTTAGATATATGTAACATGTACAGGTATGCCTGCATGACTTACCTGCCCTGACATCTCCTAGTTAGCATAGAATTTTAGTTTTGAGGCTAAAAGAAAAAAGGTCCCAGGCTAAGATTTCTATAAGGATCGTTTCAGCCAGGAATACTTTTTTTATAGCTGAACTCTAAACCCATGGAAAAATAGGGTCCATCACAGGAAAGTTGCCACAATCTTAACTTCAATTTGGGGAGCTGTATAAACAAGAACAAAATTAGAAACAAATTAACTATACTTTTTATTCCTTTTTTAAATGGCTGGAGTATACTACTACACAGCTATAATCCTGTAAATCCAGCATCTGCAACAATTCCATTCATTTGGTAGAAGAAGCTGCTTGAGGAAATAGGGAAAATGTTTAAAATGACAGGTGTAAAACTTAATGTTTTTCCACTTTATCATTCAACTATAATAAATTATAGATTAGATTATCAGGAGTGCTTCTATTCCCATCTAATTATGAAAATCCCTTAAAGAGCAACTGGCCTGGCTGCACATTGGCCTCAGGACTATAAAGTTTTGAAGTTCAAAGTCAAAACTAAGATCCCTTTTCAGCATACGCTCCATACTTTTGCATTCTAGAAGCCAGCACAAGGCCCTAAAAAATGTGAATTCAGGGATTTGTGTTCTCTTGTGCAGTCTTCCATGGCAAATATTCTGTTTGCTAAATCATACTCTTAAGTGAGAATTGAAACTTAATGGTTACACCACAGTGAAACAGCATAGGTTGCTGCATTTTAACGGTCTATGTAGAAAATGGCACAACACAACAAAGCATGTGGAGTTTGGCCATGTCTCCAATCTCCTGTGTAGTTCTATCTTCAAAATTAAATGTCAGGCCCCAACAAATAAACTCAAACCATGCAGGTTTTGTTTAACAATTGCAACATTTTTAACACAACTTTTCTTCTTTAAAACTTAGGGCTAAATTTTCAAATGTAGCCACATGACTTGAAGCTAGAAAAACTGCATGCACACCACAAAACAGAGAATGAGTTTTGTGAATGCATTTACTTTAAGCTGCAACTAAACTGCCTATGGTTGAAAATCTTTCACTTAGCTTCTCCTTCTGTTTCAATAACCCTTTTGCACACCTTGCACCTCACTCCATGAAGCATCAGGTGAGCCCTGGGGATATGTACATTCTAATACACATTTCTTCTTCAGTGATCATAATGCTGAATCACTGTATTCCCTGGCCACACCCTCTTCTTCTCCAGCAACACCCATTTTTGTAGGGTTTTGATGGTCTATAGACTTGCTGCCAGAGGGGAGATTTCAGTTTATTTCCCTTCTGCTGCTGTTACCTCCCCATCTCAGGCTCTCCACCACAGGAGCTCTGAACTGGGGACTATGACATCAGAAGCTATCATAGGCCTGGAAGTGAAATGTGGGCCATTAATTAACCCACATACCACTCATGTGAAGCAAGCAGTTATTAAACTCATTTGAGACAGGTAAACTAAGTCACAGAGGGTTTAAGTAATTATCCAAAATCATGCACTGGAAGGAATTCATAAATAATCCTGCCACCAAATCTTGTGCTCTAATTCCCAGACCATTTTTGCCTCTTAAGATATGAAACACGGGATCATCAGAATTAACGTCTGGAGTGCTATTAATCAGCACAAGTCAAAAAGATAATATTTTCTTGTTGGATGGGCTTTGAAGGGGGAAATCTAATATTGCTTTTTTTAATGCATTCCCCCTATATAGCAGTGTTTGATATTAATTAAAAGAGACCTCTGAGCCATGCAAAATAATGTGACACTTGCTCTACCATGGCCCCGAATACATTAAAACTGTGCATGTTCAACATTCAGGAATTGTTCTTGTATTCTATTTTGCTTGGTAGCTAAATTCAGAAAAGCAGCTAAGTTGCCTGAGAGACCAAAATCAAATCAAAACCAAAAGGGGGAAAGCAGCAGACTGGTTTTCAAAGCATCACCATCTTGTTGTTTTTGAATTCCCTACTAAATAATTTATATAGAGCTTTACCTATAATATAGTTCATTGGTGCAAGTAATTTCAGGGCTTTTTAAGCAAAAAAATCTCCAGTGAGAAATCCACTTAGTTAATAACTAGCATAAAAAGACAGAAGTATTTTACCGTTGCTATACATTGAGTTAATTTTATAGCTCTGCTGAAGTGAAGATACTATTACAGCCCTCTGGTCCCTGGCTTGTCAATAGTAATGCCTGCCAGTTGGAGGGCAGGTTGTCTGCTGTGAAAATGGATGGCCCTTGATCAGGCTGGTCAGCGGTCCCTCCTTTGACTTAATCATTTCTGGACTCATGATTGTAGTGGAAGTCATCCCTGTGGGTCTCTTTCACACCTAGTCATGCAGGCAAGCCTTCTAATTGACTGTCATCTCAGAGCCAGTTTTACTTCCCTGTTCTCCTGTCATGTCTGAACCAACTGGAACCAAGAAGTCCTAGAAATCACACAAGAAAACCTCCCTCTTCTACCTCCAAGATTTCCAGTCCAATTTTGTAGATTCAGGTTGTTCACATAATAATCTCTACTTTGGGGTGCTTGTTAGAGGGTTACAACTATACAAGCTACATGATGACTCAACCTCTGCAGGAACTCTTGAAGTTTTAAACATGTTCCCTTCTCCTCCCCATGTGCTGGCTGCAGGTAATCCATGGCCCCATAATCCCTATTATGGAAGGAACCTTCAAGCAACTAAGAACTGGACATTATACAGCTTTACGAGAGTATGGCTACTAGGAAGCTGCTTATATCAGGAAAGGATGCACCACCTATCTCCAGCTGTCCATACCTGCCTACCCATGCAGATCCTTTAGAATAGTGAGGGTATGGCAATATCAAAGACCCTGCTAGTGGGCCCCAAGGGGCAGGCCACTGCAATCCCTGTTTACCCCAGTAATAAACAGAAGAGCTGAGGCAAGGGGACTGGTGAAAGGATACTTTAGGGATGCTCGAAGGGGACTATGTACTGTACAATGAGGTTTGGCAAACATTCACAAATATGGAGTTAAGGTCATAGACTCAGACTTTAAGGTCAGAAGGGACCATTATGATCATCTAGTCTGACTTCTTACACAATGCAAGCCACAGAATCTCACCCACCCACTCCTGGAATAATCCTCTCACCTATGTCTCAGCTATTGAAGTCCTCAAATCATGGTTTAAAGACTTCAAGATGCAGAGAATCCTCCAGCAAGTGACCCATGCCCATGCTACAGAGGAGGGCGAAAAACCTCCAGGGCCTCTGCCAATCTACCCTGGAGGTAAATTCCTTCCCGACCCCAAATATGGCAATCAGCTGAACCCTGAGCATGTGGGCAAGACTCACCAGCCAGACACCCAGGAAAAAAGTTCTCTGTAGTAACATCTAACATCCCATCACTGTCCATTGGTCCTATTTACCACTGATGGCAATTAAATTTACCTTTGACTAAGATCATGTTATCCCATCAAACCATCTCCTCCATAAACTTATCTAGCTTAATCTTGAAGCCAGATAGGTCTTCACTGCTTCCTTTGGAAGGCTGTTCCAGAACTTCACTCCTCTGATGGTTAGAAACCTTCATCTAATTTCAAGTCTAAACTTCCTGATGGCCAGTTTATATCCATTTGTTCTTGTGTCCACATTTCTGAGAGTTCAAAGTCATAGTTGAACCTCACCCCCATCCTGGTTGCAAGTGAAATCTTTGCAGATGTTTCACACAAACCTATTGCTCAGATAAACCAATTTTACAAGGTTCACTCATTGTCAGTACCAAGGATACATGAGTTGCTATAATTGTCTTTACATACTCACTGGACACGGCTATTCATTGCCTTATCATAGCCTTTGAAATGTGTATGAATATATTATGAGGACCAAATACATATAAAATCCCATGAGCATGTTGAAATGATCTCTTATCTGTACAGGTGGAGATTCGGTATTTGGACCAAGTGCTGATTAAACAGCTAATGGAACTTCATGCTGGAATCCAAGACCTGAAACAGGAGTACAGCGACTTGATGGCAGTAGAGTCAGACTGTGACACAGCCGGCAATCATTCCAGCTCTGAAGATGCCTGCCCTATTCTTTTGTTATCAGGGCCTGTCTTTCATGAATTGCCTTCCTGGAAGGTCTCCTACAGAAGAAGTTCAATGCCATGATATTCTACCGATAACCTGCCAAACAGCTATGGCTTTGCACATCTCAAATCAGTAGCCTCACTCCATAACATAATGTTGCCGTAAGTGTATACCATGTCATTTTTAATGTGATTGTTATACTTAGAAATTCTTATACTGTACATGCACAGTACTAAGACTGTAAACAATTATAAATAGTTGAGATTACAAATAGAACATTTACAGTGGGTATCAATTTTAACAGGCATCAAAAGAACACTGATTTCTGAGAGTTCTGTCCTTAAAGATATGTGATATAAGCAAGAAATTAAAGCACAGTTCACACATATGGTAGTTGTTCAAGACCAATACTATTTAGCTTTTCTAGAGGGCCCTATCCTGTTAGATAAAAATTCAGGGTGTTCCAGACCTGGCAGAGGGTGCTTATCACCTTGCAGGTTTGGACCCACAGTGTGATTTACATTTTCAAAGTACTTTAGATACATTAAATAATCCAATCTAATTAAATAGACTAGTATTGTAAAATAATTAACTGCAAGTTACAATTGACCAGAGTGAAGGGGTCTAATCAGCAGAAGTTACTGACCTTCTGTGCCATGGAAGGAACCCAAAGATAACATCTTCTTTCCTGGAGCGAGGATGAAGTTTTTTCTAATACAACCCACCAGTTTGGGCACTGCTCATCCATGGGAGGGGTCTCTCAGTGCTGCCATGACTGGCACTATACAAACAACAATAATCATTCATAATGTCCTATTGCACTCACCTTCTATGCAGGTCATCACTTCTGATTCCATACAGCCAGTTATGCCCTCTCCTGCACTAGCTTTGTGCTCAGTCACTGTGGATGCTCACTGCAGTAGCTCAGCACCAGAGGTGGCTACCATTTTAGAACAGAATCCTAAAGACTTAAGAGCCTGAGCCAAACTCCACTGAGCCACAATGCAGAGACTCCCACTGATTTCGATGGGCATTGGAGCAAGTCCTAAATACTTTAAAATCAATTTTATTTTTTTAAAAGGCAAATGTATGTATAAGTGTGGTTCAAGCTTGTCAAAAGGGCAGATGTTTGTCGACAGAACAAATAGAGCAAAGATAGGGCCAGATTCCCCCAATCCAAATTATTTCAACTCTGTCCTGGAGAGGCCACTGCTAGGGGGAGTGATGAGACAGTGATGTCCCTGTGTTCCTTCAATTGCTGGCCTTTGCTGAGGCTGCTAACAAAAGTGTAAATTAATGCCAGTGGGAGTGGTGGTTTTCCATGATGTGGATACTTGGCCACTAGGAAGAACATGGACTGAACATAGAATCATTGTACACTGGCCACTCAACCGCTGCTGATGCTAGCTACTCTGTTTTCACAACCTTGTCAGAATTCAAACCAGAGACAGAAAAAAGAGAAAGGTTTCCCATCTCCATTACCAGTTCCCCCAGACATTCGTTCCCCTACACAGTCCCCGTCTGAGAAATAGCAAATTAGACTAAAATGTAGCTGAATGATTCTTTGAAGGAATATCCTGAGAACTGAACAGTCTCTGTCCCAAGAAGACAGTTTTCTTAGGGATATTGAGACTCCCAAAAGTTTGCATGAGCGAACTCACACCTGTATTCTGCAGGTACAAACACTCATCCATGCCTCTTAAACAGTTTGCACCAAAAGGTGTAAGGCTCGTGCACCTTCAGGTACTAGACTGCTTAAAGGGCATTGTAGCGAGGTCGAGAACTCACTGGCACGGCGCCTCCTGCTGGTCATCTGGGAATTATCTCTTTTTCATCACAGAGCGCCCTCTGCTGGCCGATGTCTCGCTTGCCACTGGCCCCGTGTCCCTCCTCTTACCCTGGGGTTCTGCCCCAGCAGTACCCCCACACTCTGGGTCTCCCCTCCCGAGGGGAAACCCCAACCCTCTAAGCACACCTTGCCTAAGTGGCTACTGCCGGTCAGCATCTAGCCCCCATTCACTGGGGCAGACTGCAGTCTGTAATGGCCACTCATCACTGGCAAGGGGTTAGGACCTGCGGCCTTTGCCTATCCTAGGGCTGCCCCTCTGCAGCCCCAATACCTTTTCATAGGCCTTCAGCTTGGGGGTTTACCAGGCTGGAGCTCCCCAGCTCCTTTTGCCCTTCCCCAGCACTGCTCCACTTCAGGTACCTTGCTCCCAGGCAGCTAGTCCTTCCCATTCCAGAACTAGAGTGAGACTCTCTAACGTCTAGCCCCCAGACCTCTTATAAGGGCCAGCTGTGGCTTGATTGGGGCGTGGCCCCAGCTGTGGCTGCTTCCCCGATCAGCCTTTCCCAGCCACAGCCCTCTCCAGGGCTGCTTTTAACCCCCTGTTCTTCAGGAGTGGGGCAGCTGCCCCACTACAGGCATGCACAGTGTCTGCACCTATGAAGTGCAGGCACAAGTCTGACCACACACTCACAATTTTGTCATGCAAGAATAGAGGCGAAGGACTAAAAGCCAGCCCTTGACGAGAAGGAAGATGAACTGCAGGTGTCTATTTAGTTTCTAGTACAACACTTTCTGAAAATGAAAAGTGACAAAATACATTAAATGGCAATAACTCACCATTGTTCTGTACACAAAACTCCTAGAGAAATCAGCAGGGATTCTGCATGAGGAGAAATGGAGAGAAACTCTGCTGGTCAACAAGTTAACATTATCTATCTATCTATCTATCTACCATCTATCTATACACACACACAAACAAACACACCCTAGAGAAATTTATCTTTGATTTTTTCTCTCCTTTTTTCCCCCTTTTCTTCCCTCCTCCCCCACCCATGATCTCCCGCTGCTTTTTGCAGGGGTCACACTACCCTCTTGAACAGCTTACATATCATGGAGTGTATTTACATTAATTTAATAATGCTAATAAGTAAGAAAGGAGCATAGTCTAAATCCAGGACAAGAAATTGAGAAACTGAGTTCTAATCCCAGCTCTGACAGTTACTTCTTCTGTGGCTTAAGACGAGATGCTGAACCTCTCTGCTTCCGTACCCACTACTGAACAAAATTGGATCATACCTATTCATAGCGGTGCTCAACACTACATAAGTAATATTTTTCAGAGGTCAGTTTACAGTCTACCTTGAGTTAGGGGCAATGCATAGTTGCACTGTTACAGAAGCAGACTACTGAGGGAATTGCTCACAGTTCCCCCTTCACTTTTCCCCTGGTACCAGGAAAGAGCAAACTGGTATTGGTCATTTAGTAGGCAATTATGCCTACAGCTTAAACCACGAGACTCTGACTCAAGACTGATTCTATTCCCAGCTCTTTCTCTAATTTGATTTGCAGTTTTTGGCAAGATCCCTAAACTCTCCAGCTCACACTTTGTCTATATGCAAAATGTGTAGAATAGTGTCTCAAAGGGATGTTATGAGGTGTAATACATGTTAATAAATAAAAGGCACTTTGAGATCTTCAGATGCAAGGCAGTATAGAAGTGCAAATTATGGCCTCAGTCTTGCCATGAAATCCTATTCCCATGGCAAACTCCATCATAGCTGTATGAGCTGGAGTCTGCCTACACAGAGCACATTGCAGGATTGGATCCTATGTTATGTGGCAAATTGCCGGCACTACTATAATGGGTCCCGCACGTTCTCTTCTTGTGGGGGGTTTCAGGGTGCCATTTCTTGCCCCTGAACTGGGGTAACAGCTATCCTACTAGTATCCCAGGGAAGGGGAGTGGAGAGGGAGGGACCCAGGCCCACCCTCTACTCCGGGTCCCAGCCCAGGGGCCCTATGATAGCAGGTGAACCACTTGTACCAGTGATTCTTTCCCCTGGGCTACTTCCCTCTCCTGACCTTCAGCTTGTGGGGCTTCCTGCCTTCCCTCTGCACAAGCCAGGTGTCCCTTTACCTAGGATCTTGGTCTTCTTAGCCCGCTGCAGCACTTCTCAAAACTCTCCTCCACTTTCCTTCGAACTGCTCTTTGTTCCACCACCAATCCACTCTGCTTCACTCCTCCAAACTGCTCTCTGCTCCACCACCAAACCACTCTGTTCCAGCTCCTCCTTACTCTGCTCCAGCTCTTCCTCTGGCTGATTGAAGCAGGGGGATTTTATCAGGTGACTGGCTTCAGGTGCTCTAATTGGTTTCAGGTGCTTTTAATTAATCTACAGGGAATAAGGCTTCTCCTCATCCTAGATCACTCTTCTGCTGCCTTCTGGCCATGCTGTATCACAGTTATTATTACTCTAATGTAGAGAACTGATCTATATGTAAGTATATGGGTAACTGTAAGCCTCACTAGCCTCATAACTATGGTATTTCTGAGCTTGGTGGCAGCTGTGTTAAAAGATGAGATCATTTATGTGGGATCCCTGTGTAAGAGATTGTAAACCAGTTTTCTCACAGATTTAATACTGCTTTATAATCTCTAATGTATAGCATCCTACTGCTTGTGTTGCAAATGCTGTAATTTGTCACCCTTATGGCTGACACCAGCAGTAGGGTGAAAGCAGCAATTTTAATTTTAAAAGTTTATATGCAAAAATATTTCACAATTTGTGTGTGACTCGTGGTGCTCCTCACCCTGTGGGTTGCCATGCTGCTGCTCTGAACAAAATTGTTTCCTTTGTAAGTACGTGCATGTTGGTGGAACACACACAGTAAATTAGCAGTGGGTTTACAGATCAGTTCTTCATCTGCAAAACGGTGGTGTGTAACACTCCTTTCCTCCCACCCATTGTCTTGTCTGTTTAGGGCTAGATCCCACAAATGGATCTGTCAGGGCACACCTAAGGATTCATTTGCAGGATCCAGCTGTTAGGTTATAAGCTCTTTGAGGGGCAGGGACTGTCTCTTACTATGTATTTGTTTCTATGGTGCCTAGCACAATGGGCTTCTAGTCATTACTATGCTGTAACTAATGATGTAATACTTCTGCAGAAATTACTGGGTTGGACTGTAAGCTCTTTACAGCAGGGGCCATCTTTTTGTTCTGTGTTTGTACAGCACCTAGCACAACAGGGTATTGGTCCATGACTGGGGCTGCTAGATGCTATGATAATACAAATGATAATAATAATATGGCTTTTTTATGATCATTATAAGATGATACACAACAGAAGAAAAAATCCAGAGCTAAAAATAATAAGGTTAACAATAGTAAAATGTGGGAAGTAACATGAATAAATTATCACTAACCTAAGACCTACATGTCCGCATATATTTATTTTGTTTCTCCGTTACATTTCTCTATGCTTTTCTCTTATTAGTGTCCCTTTCCAACACTTCCCTTACACACACAAACCTCTGAGACATTCTGTTGCTTTTTTGCTTGTGTTGCTTTGTTACTTTGCTTGCTACCTTGATCACATTAAAACCAGTGACATGCTGGCAGGAGCTCACGTCACTGGTATCCACTGTGACATCCTGGCATCCCCTTATTCACCACTGTCATATAATTAGGGTATGTTTTTCCAAAGTATGCCTTGTGAGGTATCCTTCTAAAAGTCTTGATCTGCTAGACATCAATATCTTGTTGGATTGTATGTGCTAGCATCATATGTGAAGTTATGAAGTTTGGCTATGTATGTGTTACTGAAGCATGTTGTGAGGTTGAAAACACACACAAGCAGCCTTTCTGGTACAACAGTAAAAAGGCCAAACAATGTTAATGGTGTATTGAGGAAATTCACATAAGCACAAGGATTATCCCAGGAACTTTGTACAACAGAAACCAATCAGAGATAGCACTACACAATGGGAACTGTTTGACCCAGATCGCAGTGAAAGAGCTCTCCAGCAAGTGGAAAGAAGATATAAAAGGGGGAAATGACATCATGATAGAATCTCATTCTCCCTACAACAATACACCTGGAAACACCTGAGGAACAAAGACTGAACTGGGGGAAGTGATGGTCCCAGGCTAAAGGGATTTCTAGCCTGAGTATGAAAACCTGGGAAACCTAAGCTGCAAAGCAAAGGCAGCTTAGCTTGTGCCTTAAGAATCTGCCAGCCTGTTTCTCACTCAGGGTGATAATCTGCTAATTCATATCCTACCTATCCAATATGTTAAAATTAGTTTCCGGTTTTGTTTATTTACTAGGTAATCTGCTTTGATCCATTTGCTGTCACTTATAACCACTTAAAATCTATCCTTTTGTAGTTAATAAACTTATTTTATGTTTTAACCCAAACCAGTGTGCATTTGACTACGGTGTCTGGGGAAAATCTCAGCTTGGTTACTACACGTGTGCATGGTCCTCTTCACATTGCCGGAGAGGCAGATCGGATATTAAACCTGTATACTGGCCAGATTTGACCAGGGCAGGACGGTATTGCTCTGGGGTCTTAGTCTGGGAGGCTGGTGGTTAGAGAGCCTGCATGTGACTGCAGTTGGGTGTGTCCCTACCTGTGTGAATGCTGATGAAAGTGCAAGCTTGGAGGGCGTTCCAGCTTGTCACAGTAGCACAGTGTGAGAGAGCCCAGGCTGGTGGGTCAGACAGCTCAGTGGCACCCCGAGGGGAACCTGTCGCATCCACTTTCTAAAATTCCATAACCAAACTGAAAGGTTTGGGATGATTTTCCTGGCTTTAATTAACGGACTAGTCCAGGCCAACATCATCTAGTTTCTCATCAGTTGTGTCATTATGTATATCGCAAATACACAGTAAATCTTTGTCCATTGTATACATAGTAAATTCCCACCATGTCCTGAGATGTGACCTTATGGTTGCCCCTTTCAAGGCTGACACTAATCCACCAGGGATTATCTCTTTTAAGAGCAATTCCTAACCACAGGATGCATTTTTTGGTAGTGGAGGAGGTATGATGTTTCACCCCCTTCATATAATTACTAGAACAGTCAAAAAGGGGATTCACCTTTTTAAAAAAGATCCTATCTGTTTGTAAGGATTGTTTTCATTGTGGAAACTGGAAGGATAGATTTGAAGACTGGTATAATATAATTCCAGGCCCCTATAAGTGCCACTAAGAATTAAGAGTGGGAGAACCTAGAGAAGTTCTGCGTGGGCGCTTGTCCACAAAGTTTGGTAAATCCAAACTTAGATTTATTGCACACAGTGTGATTTTTGAGCTGCAGTGTACCATCATGGAGAGGCAAGCATGGAACATCATAAATGCCTGATTAATAGACTCTGAGGGCCAGATCTTCAGCTGGTGTAAATCAATGTTCCTCCATTGACTTAAATGGAGCTATACCACTTTACACCAGCTAAGGATCTGGATCCAAATATCTGCATCTGGCAACTAGTTAGGAATTCTTTTTCAACCATTCACCCAGCCTTACCAAGAATTCCAGCCCCTGACCTATCCAGAGTGATAGAGCTCATTGCTAAAATCACCCAAGTGACCATACTGGATAAGACACCCAGATGTCTGGAGCCAAGCAGTAGGACAGCTGTTTTCATCGGGCAAGTTTTGATACTTAGTGGATATTTTTGGCTGTCTCAGGATGTATACAGGTGTGGTGCTCCAAATATACTCAGACACTAATGTATTTATTTCAATGTGCCGTTATTTAACTGCATGCAGAAGCACAAACCTCTGAAGTACCACACCTGCATTTATATATAGATGCCACAGGGATATACCTAAGTCAGTGTGCACAGTGTGTGCATATGCTTGGAGCTCTGCACCTGACATCCAAATAAGCATGTTACATTTCTTGCATTTAACACATTAAGATGTCTGAAAGGTATGCACCCTCACATACAGTCCAATCCTATTGAAGTCAAGAGAAAACCTCAGTGAAACAGTATTAGATTCCTGGCTCACAACAAAATTGTCAAACCCAAACAAGATTTACATCCAATAAAACATTTTGCATATTCTTAGCACACGTTCAAGGTAGGGAAGCTTGGCAGCTTTTGGTGGAGAAGTTGCAGAAGTCTATGTAGGTACCTATATGGGCCCCATTCCTGTAGTATTTAAAAGCCCTGTAACTGGTTTGGTCACAGAGACCTCCTTGGGAATGTCACCTGACGTGCTGAACTTGCCTCTGAGCCCGTTTTCCCTGCTAGCTTGGGATGCCAGAACCCTGTCTTGTTGAGCCAGACACACTAGCCTGCTGCAACCTAGACCCAGGGTCTGGTCCATGCTCCCAAAGCTGCAGACTTAACTGAAAACAGCTGAGCAGGTACATAACACCAGCACCCAGACACCCAGCTCCCAATGGGATCCAAACTCCAAATAAATCTGTTTTACTTTGTATAAAGCTTATACAGGGTAAATTCATAAATTGTGCGCCCTGTAACACTGATAGAGAGATATGCACAGCTGTTTGCTCCCCCAGGTATTAATCACTTACTCTGGGTTAACTAATAAACAAAAGTGATTTTATTAAGCATAAAAGTAGGATTTAAGTGGTTTCAAGTAATAACAGACAGAACAAAGTAAGTTACCAAGCAAAAAAAAACAAAACACCCCAGTCTAAGTCTAATACATTAAGAAACTGATTACTGGTAATATCTCAGAGATGTTCCAATAAGCTTCTTTCACAGACTAGACTCCTTCCTAGTCTGGGCCCAATCCTTTTCCCTGGTTCAGGCCTTGTTAGTTCCAGCCGACATCTTAGGTGTTAAGCAGGGGCTTACTCATGACTGGGACCCCCCTTGTCCGGCTCCACCCCTTTTGTATCTTTGGCACAAGGCGGGAATCCTTTGTCTCTCTGGGTCCCCACCCTGCCTTCTAAATGGAAAAGCACCAGGTTATTCCACTATGAGGTGACATGGTCACATGTCACTGTAAGACCTCATTCTTCATTACCCATGGGCTGGCCTACACGTACACAGGAAGGCTTGCAGGTAAACAAACCATTTACAACCATTTGTTCTAGTTAATGGGAGCCACCAAGATTCTAAACCACCATGTATGGCCCACATTTGCATAATTACAATAGGACCTCAGAGTTATACTTAATATTCCTAGTTTCAGATACAAGAATGATACATTCATACAAATAGGATGAATATATTCAGTAGGTTATAACCTTTGTAATGATACCTTACAAGATACCTTTTCCATGAAGCATATTCCAATTATATTATATTTATTCATAAGCATATTTCCATAAAACATATGGAGTGCAATGTCACAACCTTCTCCTGAACTTACTGCCGGAGTCTTGGACACTGTCCATGGCGGAGGCAGTACATTTAAAATTCCAGTTTAGCTCTGGTAATACCCCCATCCAGCGTTATTAAACACTATAATGCTATTCATAGGGGTTTTTGCAAAGTTCCAGGTCAACGGGGGGCCTGAAAACATGTTGGGGTGTAGTATTGCTAACAGAATGCAGATAGCAATATCTGTTAAAGTGTAGGTGTCCTGGCATTTAGCCACCAATGCCATGAGGCGGTGTGCCTCAGTTTCCCCTTCCACACAGCAGTGTAGGTCTGTTATGCTCTTACTGCTGTGCCAAGCTTTAAGCCTGTTTACAGGTATTAGCTGAGAAGCATCAGGTTTGTGGTACTGTTTAGTTACCACCCCCAGCATGTACAAAAGTTTTCCCCCAAAATCAGGTATGTTACACATTTTTGCCAGGTTTACTATTAGCATTAACTCCTTTGTCTTGACACATAGATGAATTAGCGAAAGACACAAGATTAACAGCCAATTTATGACAGACAGACTCCGTTCGCACAGTTTGGCTTGTTCAGTGTCTATTGCATTTTCCAATCCCTTTGTGTACCATGGTAGGTGTTCAAATACAGATTCTTCTGTCTCTTTGGAGAAGGCTCTCAATTCACGTATGTGTTTGGGGTTCTGGCAAGAAAAGAGTCCTCCCAGCTGACCATTTGGGAACAGAGAGTGGGGTGTCCAAGGGGATCTTACCTATCAAAAGCACTCCATTGAAAGATGTTGTTCCTGCTATGCTTGTAAAAGATAAAACTGTCTCTTCTAGTCAGGAGGAAGAAAAACTTTACATTTGGGAAGCTTCACAAGTGGGTGGGGCCCAACACAAAGAGATTCCAGAGGGAGGGGCCAAGGGCAGGCATGGTTGCAGTGCACCCTTTCCATGCCAGGACTCCAAACACATACCTGAATTGAGAGCCTTCTCCAAAGAGGCAGGAGAATCTGTGTTTGAGCACCTACCATAGTACACAAAGGGATTGGGAAATGCAGAGGACACTGGGCAAGCCAGGCTGTGTGAATGGAGTCTGTCCATCATAAATTGGCTGTTAATCTTGTGTCTTTTGCTACTTCATCTATGGGTGAAGACAAAGGAGTTAATGCTAATGGTAAACGCCTTGAAGATGTGTGACATACCTGATATGTGGAAAAAACTTTTGTACATGCTAGGGATGGTGACAAGTCTGACAAGCATGTTGCTTTTTAGCTTATACCTGTAAACAGGCTGGAAGCTTGGCACAACAGCAAAAGCATAACAGGCCTATGCTGCTGTGTGGAAGGGGAAACTGAGGCACACCACCTTGTGGCATTGGTGGCTAAATGCCAAGACACTTACACTTTAACAGATATTGCTATCTGCATTCTGTTAGCAATACTACACCCCAACATGTTTTCAGGCACCCAGGGACCAGGGACCCCAGAACTTTGCTAGAACACCTATAAATAACATCATAGGGTTTAAAGGTACTGAGAGGGTGTGTAAACAGAGACAAACAGGGATTTTACACGCACTGCCTCTGCCATGGACAGTGTCCAGGACTCCAGCAGTAAGTTCAGGAGGAGGGTGTAACGTTGTACTCCATATGTTTTATGGAAATATGCTAATAAGTGTGAGTATAATGTAACTGGAATATGCTTCATGCAAAAGGTCTCTTGTAAGGTATCATTACAAAGCTTATAATCTACTGAGTGTTTTCATCCTATTTGTATGTATGTATCATTCTTGTATCTATAACTAGAACTATGAAGTATAACTCTGAAGTCCTTCTGTAACTATGCAAAGCATGGGCTATTAATGGTGGTTTAGAATCTTGATGGCTCCCATTGACTAGGACAATGGACAGTAGATTGTTCTGTTTACCTGAAAGCCTTCACTGCATACGTGCAGGCCAGTCTTGGAAGAATGGAGGAGGGCTCACAAGACATGTGAACATGTCACATTATACTGGAATCCATCTTTAACCTGGTGCTTTTCTATTTAGAAGGAGGGGTAAGAACCCAGAGAGAGACAAAGGATTCCCGCTTTGTGCCCATGCTATAAAAGTGGGCGGAACAGAACAAAGGGGGCTGCCAGTCATGAGAAATCCCCTAGTTATCTGAGCTGGAACTAACAAGGACTGTACCAGGGGAAAGGATTGGGCTCAGACTAGGAAGAAGTTTAGTCTGTGAAAGAAGCTTATTGGAACACCTCTAAGGGTAAGATTTACCTGTATTCAGTTTCTTAATGTATTAGACTTAGACTTGCGAGTTTTGTTTTATTTTGCTTGGTAACTTACTTTGCTCTGTCTGTTATTACTTGAAACCACTTAAATCCAACTTTTTATACTTAATAAAATCACTTTTGTTTATGAATTAACCCAGAGTAAGTGATTAATACCTGGGGGAGCAAACAGCTGCGCATATCTCTCTATCAGTGTTATAGAGGGCAGACAATTTATGAATTTACCCTGTATAAGCTTTATACAGAGTAAAACAGATTTATTTGTGGTTTGGATCCCATTAGGAGCTGGGTGTCTGGGTGCTGGAGACAGGAGTACTTGCTGAGCTGTTTTCAGTTAAGTCTGCAGCTTTGGGGGCATGGTTCAGACCCTGGGTCTGTGTTACCGCAGGCTAGCGTGTCCGGCTCAATAAGGCAGGGTTCTGAAGTCCCAAGCTGGCAAAGAAAACGGGCTCAGAAGTAGTTTCAGCACATCAGGTGACAGTCCCAAGGGGGTCTCTGTGACTGAACTCATCACAGTCTGGTCAATGCATAGTGTAACCAAGTCAAAACTATGCAGTCACAGTAGTCACTATGTAGGAAGTAACATCATAAACTCAGTCCTGCTTCAACTGAAATCCATGATAAAAACTCTTATTGCCATCAGCAGGAACAAGCCTGAAGCATTTGCACACTTAAGTAAAATGCTTGTTAGCTCCCCTCATCCAAAAGTTCACACGGTAAGTTAGGGCCCTGCAGCACTGAGGTAGCCAAAATTCACACTGATTTAAATATGAATTACACATGTGCAATGGCTGTACTATCAGCACTACATTTGGCTTCTATGCTCCCTTTTGCTACCACAGGCAGAAGGGAGCCAAAGTTAAAAGAACCAGAACTCCCGGTGTGAAGAGGGATGGAGCAGGAGCAATGCATCATGCTTGGTCCTCCTGATCCCACCAAAAATGAGAATAGACAGGGCATCATCCTCCTGCGCACCAATAAGGATCCTCCGCAGTAAAATAATTCTGATCACATCAGTATTATCTTACATACTCTCCCCTTCCACACAGGGCCGGCTCCAGGCACCAGCCTACCAAGCACGTGCTTGGGGCAGCACCTGGAGGGGGGCGGCACTCAGGGGTTTTTTGTTTGTTTTTTTAATTTAAAAAAAAACAAACAACCCTCTCCGCCGGCCGGGGCAGTGGGGCGGCGGGCATGCCACGCTCCCCACCGGCGCCCCGGCCAGGGTAGCGGGACGTCAGGCATGCCGCGCTCCCCGCCAGCGCCCTGGCCGGGGCAGCAGGGCTGCGGGCATGCCGCGCTCCCCGCCGGCGCCCTGGCCGGGGGAGCAGGGCCGGGCATGCCGCCCTCCCCGCCGGCGCCCCGGGCGTTTCAGCGGGGCGGCGGCGCTGGGGGGGGTTGTGTTGGGGGGTAGTTTTTTTGTTGCGGGGCGGCGCTTGGGGTTTTCTTTTGTTTTTTGCTTGGGGCGGCAAAAAAGTTAGATCCGCCCCTGCTTCCACAGACTGAAACCTTCCGAACAATGCCGACACCTGCATTGTTCCTTAGGGAACCATACTATCAGGGGACAGGAGCACCGTAGAGGCACTGGGACCTCTGAGTAAATTTCTCAGCCCTCTACAAATGCCCACAGATCTGCAGTGAAATCCCATGGATCTTAGTACATCTACATGTTCCGAAAGACAACCTGCCTGCCTGCTCCATGCCCTGGTCATCCACTCTGAGAAGATAATTTGGAGGTAAATATGGAGTTTCTAGTAGATTTTTTCCCTGAAGAAGATAATACGGACTTTTGTTGGCACAGTTACCAAAATGACCATAAAACATTTCCATTCTACCAACTTCATTGGAGGCCATGAGTGCAATAAAGGGGTTAAAAAGTCACCTTCTCCTCAGCATTTAGACACTAGTTTTTATTGCTTAAAGTTCAATTACAGTTATATACATTTTAAATGCACTGGAGTTTTATGGCCTAGATATGTCTGCTTTTATGAATCATCCTCTGATCTTTCAGTTATTTGAGTCTAGTAAAGAAAATTAAATTGTTATTTGGTACTAAAATATTTTGTTTAAAAAAAACAACATAAAATGAATTAATTCCAGGGCACACTTAAAAATGTTCACTCTGGAGGAAGAAACATTTAAACTAATGAAAACTTGAAGTGACAGGTAACGAAATAAAATGGGCCTGGGTTCTGAATGCTAAGGTAACCCTAGGCAATAAAACTGGCAGAACAGCAAACATATAGAGGAATGGGGAATGAAGCAGAAAAATCCCACACTTTCTAAACATTACTTCTCACTCCATCCCCCATTTCCCACAAGACACATAGGAAGATTTCAAACCCCAATACATACAACATTTCCTCCTCTCCCCCCCCCCCCCCACACTTGAACTTTGCTGTAATTTTCAAATAATGCCATGTATTCTGCTACCAAATTGGATCTAGAATCTTGTGCAGCTTATCCATAATGTTGTTGTCAGAATCATTTATGGAATGTATATTTCATCTTCAGGGTTTATGCCTCGAAACGCAGTTTATTATTCTGGGCTTATAGCAATGTTCAGTGCCTTGGATTCTGAAGCTGCTGACAGTTCATTTTCATTTCTCAGTCTCTGCATTTCAATGTTTAAATCCAGTAAAGTTTTGGCAAGGTGACGGTTCTGAAAGCGAATCTCCAGCTAGAAACACAAAAGAGGAGAAGACTTTTATGAGTAGAAGATAACCATCAAACTAAATTGCATGACTCTTGATAGGACAGATAGATAAATTTGGGTGGAAAGATAAAGGTAACTGATATAAAATGTTAGGAAAATATTCTCATCCTGTTTTCAAGTGATATGCTCTTCTTACTGGCTATTAGATAGCCAAAAAATCCTGTATTAGAGAAGTGGACTTCTCTAGTGATACTTATAAACAAGCTTCCTAAATAGATAGGAAAAGAAAGGAAAAATAGCTGATGCTCAAGAAAACACTATGATGTGAAATATATAAACTAAAACATACAAAAGGGTGCAAATTTATTAGTTAATATGGGGCTCAATCCTGAATGGTGCTAAGCCCTATGGTCCCAATCCATTAAACACTGAAGCACATGCTTAACTTTAAGCATTTGAGTAGTCCCATTGGGATTTAAGAACATAAGAACAGCCATACAGGTCAGACCAAAGGTCCATCCAGCCCAGTATCCTGTCTACCGACAGTGGCCAATGCCAGGCGCCCCAGAGGGAGTGAACCTAACAGGTAAGGATCAAGTGTCATCTCTCCTGCCATCCATCTCCACCCTCTGACAGACAGAGGCTAGGGACACCATTCCTTACCCATCCTGACTAATAGCCATTAATGGACTTAACCTCCATGAATTTATCTAATTCTGTTTTAAGCCCTGTTATAGTCCTAGCCTTCACAACCTCCTCAGGCAAGGAGTTCCAAAGGTTGACTGTGTGCTGTGTGAAGAAGAACTTCCTTTTATTTGTTTAAACCTGCTGCCCATTAATTTCATTTGGTGGCCCCTAGTTCTTATATTATGGGAACAAGTAAATAACTTTTCCTTATTCACTTTCTCCACACCACCCATGATTTTATATACCTCTATCATATCTCCCCTTAGTCTCCTCTTTTCTAAGTTGAAAAGTCCTAGCCTCTTTAATCTCTCCTCATATGGGACCGTTCCAAACCCCTAATCATTTTAGTTGCCCTTCTCTGAACCTTTTCTAATGCCAGTATATCTTTTTTGAGATGAGGGGACCACATCTGTACGCAGTATTCAAGATGTGGGCGTACCATGGATTTATATAAGGGCAATAAGATATTCTCCATCTCATTCTCTATCCCTTTTTTAATGATTCCTAACATCCTGTTTGCTTTTTTGACTGCCGCTGCACGCTGCATGGATGTCTTTAGAGAACTATCCACGATGACTCCAAGATCTCTTTCCTGATTAGTTGTAGCTAAATTATCTCCCATTATATTGTATGTATAGTTGGGGTTATTTTTTCCAATGTGCATAACTTTACATTTATCCACATTAAATTTCATTTGCCATTTTGTTGCCCAATCACTTAGTTTTTTTAGATCTTTTTGAAGTTCTTCACAATCTGTTTTGGTCTCAACTATCTTGAGCAGTTTAGTATCATCTGTAAACTTTGCCACCTCACTATTTACCCCTTTCTCCAGAGCATTTATGAATAAGTTGAGTAGGATTGGTCCTAGGCCTGACCCTTGGGGAACACCTCTAGTTACCCCCCTCCATTCTGAAAATGTACCATTTATTCCTACCCTTTTTTCCGTCTTTTAACCAGTTCTCAATCCATGAAAGGATCTTCCCTCTTATCTCATGACAACTTAATTTACGTAAGAGCCTTTGGTGAGGGACCTTGTCAAAGGCTTACTGGAAATCTAAGTACACTACGTCTACTGGATCCCCATTGTCTACGTTTGTTAACCTCTTCAAAGAACTCTAATAGATTAATAAGACATGATTTCCCTTTACAGAAACCATGTTGACTTTTGCCCAATAATTTATGTTCTTCTATGTGTCTGACAATTTTATTCTTTACTATTGTTTCAACTAATTTGCCCAGTACTGACTTTAGACTTACCGGTCTGTAATTGCCGGGATGACCTCTAGAGCCCTTTTTAAATATTGACGTTACATTAGCTATCTTCTAGTCATTGGGTACAGAAGCTGATTTAAAGGACAGGCTACAAACCCTAGTTAATAGTGCCGCAATTTCACACTTGAGTTCTTTTAGAACTCTTGGATGAATGCCATCTGGTCCCAGTGACTTGTTACTGTTAAGTTTATCAATTAATTCCAAAATCTCCTCTAATGACACTTCAATCTGTGACAATTCCTCAGATCTGTCACCTACAAAGGATGGCTCAGGTTTGGGAATCTCCCTAACATCCTCAGCCGTGAAGACTGAAGCAGTTTATCCGCAATGACTTTATCGCCTTTAAGTGCTCCTTTTGTATCTCGATAGTCCAGGGGCCCCA
Source organism: Macrochelys suwanniensis (assembly GCA_033296515.1). NCBI lineage: Eukaryota > Metazoa > Chordata > Testudines > Chelydridae > Macrochelys > Macrochelys suwanniensis. Next base: position 236,122,328 of record CM065776.1, on the reverse strand, counting down.
CTGCTTGTTTAGCAGGCTTCCCGCTTATGATGTATTTAAAAAACATTTTGTTATTTCCTTTTGAGTTTTTGGCTAGCTGTTCTTCAAACTCCTTTTTGGCTTTTCTTATTACATTTTTACACTTAATTTAGCAGTGTTTATGCTCCTTTCTATTTACCTCACTAGGATTTGACTTCCACTTTTTAAAAGATGCCCTTTTATCTCTCACTGCTTCTTTTACATGGTTGTTAAGCCACGGTGGCTCTTTTTTAGTTCTTTTACTGTGTTTTTTAATTTGGGGTATACATTTAAGTTGGGCCTCTATTATGGTGTCTTTGAAAAGTGTCCATGCAGCTTGCAGGGATTTCACTCTAGTCACTGTACCTTTTAATTTCTGTTTAACTAACCTCATTTTTGCATAGTTCCCCTTTCTGAAATTAAAGGGCACAGTGTTGGGCTGCTGAGGTGTTCTTCCCACCACAGGAATGTTAAATGTTATTATATTATGGTCACTATTTCCAAGCGGTCCTGTTATAGTTACCTCTTGGACCAGATCCTGTGCTCCACTCAAAACTAAATCGAGAATTGCCTCTCCCCTTGTGGGTTCCTGTACAAGCTAATCCAACAAGCAATCATTTAAAGTATCGAGAAATTTTATTTCTGCATTTCGTCCTGAGGTGACATGTACCCAGTCAATATGGGGATAATTGAAATCCACCACTATTATTGAGTTTTTTATTTTGATAACCTCTCTAATCTCCCTTAGCATTTCATCATCACTATTACTGTTCTGGTCAGGTGGTCGATAATAGATCCCTGCTGTTATATTCTTATTAGAGCATGGAATTTCTATCCATAGAGATTCTATGGAACATGTGGATTCATTTAAGAGTTTTACTTCATTTCATTTCATTCATTTCAAGAGTTTATTTGATTCTACATTTTCTTTCACATATAGTGCCAGTCCCCCTGCCCCCCGCCCCCGCACAACCTGTTCTGTCTTTCCGATATATTTTGTACCCCGGAATGATTGTGTCTCATTGATTGTCCTCACTCCACCAGGTTTCTGTGATGCCTATTATATCAATATCCTCCTTTAACACGAGGCACTCTAGTTTACCCATCTTATTATTTAGACTTCTAGCATTTGTGTACAACCACTTTAAAAACTTGTCACTGTTTATTTGTCTGCCCTTTTCTGATGTGTCAGATTCTTTTTTATGTGAATGTTTCTCGTCTGATCTGGCCCATACATTATCCTCTTCCATCCTCGCCTCCTGACTGAAGCCTAAAGAACCTCTATCAATAGACTCTCCTCTAAGAGAGGTCTCTGTCTGATCCACGTGCTCCTCTGCAGCAATCGGCATTCCCCCAGCTCTTAGTTTAAAAACTGCTTTGCAATCTTTTTAATGTTAAGTGCCAGCAGTCTGGATCCACTTTGGTTTAGATGGAGTCTGACAGACAGACAGACACAGACACACACACAAGCTCAGCACACAGCAAGTAACCGCCAAACACAAACACACACTACAGACAGCCACTTACCCCAAGGGTCCGGTATTTGCTCCTCCTTCACCTGGAGAACTCCCTCTCGAAACTCCCTGTTAGTGGCCCCCTGTTCACAAAGCTCCCTGGTCGCTGACTTGCTGCTTTATAAAGCCCTGGCCTTCCTGATAACTTTAAGCATGTGTTTTAAATGGTTTGTTGGATCAGAGTCACAGGGCTCAGCACCTTGCAAAATTGAGTCCTACATACACACCTTAGATGCGCTGAGGTACTGCCTAATTCAGCACACTGGATCACAGTAAATCAGGAAGATGGTTGCAAGAAGAGAAAGGAAGTTCTCCTGTTTTGACAACTGCATAGGGACCCAGGAGAGAAATGTTATCTTCGTGGCTCAGCCACAGACTTCTGATGTGAAGTTGGCAGAGACTGTGGGCCAAAAGAAATCTGATGAGGTTCAACAAGGACAAGTGCAGAGTCCTGCACTTAGGACGGAAGAATCCCATGCACTGCTACAGACTAGGGACCGAATGGCTGGGCAGCAGTTCTGCAGAAAAGGACCTAGGGGTTACAGTGGACGAAAAGCTGAATATGAGTCAACAGTGTGCCCTTGTTGCCAAGAAGGCTAACGGCATTTTGGGCTGTATAAGTAGGGGCATTTCCAGCAGATCGAGGGACGTGATTATTCCCCTCTATTCGGCACTGGTGAGGCCTCATTTGGAGTACTGTGTCCAGTTTTGGGCCCCACACTACAAGAAGGATGTGGATAAATTGGAAAGGGTCCAACGGAGGGCAACAAAAATGATTAGGGGGCTGGAGCACATGACTTATGAGGAGAGGCTGAAGGAACTGGGATTGTTTAGCCTGCAGAAGAGAAGAATGAGGGGGGATTTGATAGCTGCTTTCAACTACCTAAAAGGGGGTTCCAAAGAGGATGGATATAGACTGTTCTCAGTGGTAGAAGATGACAGAACAAGGAGTAATGGTCTCAAGTTGCAGAGGGGGAGGTTTAGGTTGGATATTAGGAAAAACTTTTTCACTAGTAGGGTGGTGAAGCACTGGAACGGGTTACCTAGGGAGGTGGTGGAATCTCCATCCTTAGAGGTTTTTAAGGTCAGGCTTGACAAAGCCCTGGCTGGGATGATTTAGTTGGGTTTGGTCCTGCTTTGAGCAGGGGGTTGGACTAGATGACCTCCTGAGGTCCCTTCCAACCCTGAGATTCTATGATTCTATGTCTATACCATGGACGCTATAGAGGCACAGTTACAGCACCACAGCTATGCCACTATAACTCCATAGCATCCTAGAGAAATGAAAGGGGTTTTTCCATTGCTGTAGGAACGCCACTGCCCTGAACAACACTAGCTAGCAGCGTGTACACCGAGGGTTGGGTTGGTATAGCTGTGGCACTCACAGGTGTGGATTTTCCATATCCCTGAGCACTGTGGCTATGTCAAACTACATTTTTTAAGTTTAGACCAGAGCAAACATAATATATATGCACATGGCAGCTGAACCATAGTTGAACACGCAGCCATAGTAATGGCTTTTCCTAACTTTTGAGTGCTTTACTTTGCAATCTTAACATTTCAAGGTTTTTTTTTAATGTATTATTAATCATAATGTCTATATCCACAAATTATCCAGTCTAAATAATTGAAAGACAGTCTTAGTTTTGTTTTAGCAATATCATTAATTCTATAACTGAAAATAATAAGTTGTAAATGTCGATTACATTCGCCATTTAAAAAAATTATATACAGAATGTCAATACTGTCTTGAGTATTTGAGCTTTGTTGAAGAGAAAAATTGGATATTATGTAATTTTGAAACAAAGATCTGTCCTGACTCTCATGTTTTTCTTTATTAATACCACCATAGCATAAAGTGCTACATTAATATGCTGAATATTATTAATGCTTAATGACAGTGCATTAAATATTTTAATAAAACTATAGTTTGAATAAGTGCTTCAACATCTATAAAATATGAAACCCTCTGAACAAGTTTTATTTTCTAAAATCTTATTAAAATGAAGAATGAGGGTGGAGATATACTGCAGGGATAGTGTACAGAAAGGTGCTCAGTCATTCCCTACATTGTGTTCCCTAGCAAAAGTGGTTTTCAGTTTTCAGTGCTATCAGTCGTGCACCTTCCACGTGCACTACTGTCTTTTAAATAGATGGACTGAGAAAAAAATAGGACCAGGAGTTAAATAAAATGCATAATGAGGATTGAGAGAGAATCACGTTTATGACTACTAGTGATTTAGGAGAAAATATTTTATGAGTCATGAGTTCTGCTTAATGCTTTTCAACGAGGTGCTGGGAGTCTAGATGGATGGAAAAGAAAACGGAGTCCACAAAAAAAAAAAGATGGAGGACATATACACATTTAGTCATGTAGACATCAAGTATAAATTTTAACGGGGTATACTTTTTTAAACTTTGTTAATGGATTTAATAAGAAGCTTTGAAGCAGCTTTATTTTGAGCCATAAAGTGACTCAATAACATTTTACCCAGTATCCCAGATGTGATGACAATGTCTCAAATTCTTATTTTGTTTCCGAAAGCTTGCCTATCTAAAGGCAGTGTAAGTATGAGATGTGTGGATGGGTAAAGAACTACTTTTGTAGTTTTGTAAATCAAAGAACAATGGATCATAAGAATGACCAGGAAGACAACAAAACCCAATAGTCAAGAGGCCACTGAAGAGTCTCAGTTGTTCACCTAAATACAAGGAGATCACACTGATAAAGTCATAATCTTCTGTTATTCCCTCAATGTTGCTTATTTGGGTGTGTGGGGGGGGGGGGGAATACTCACAGACATGACTAAGAAACAGTAACCTAAAAGGAGAACCCTAAAAGTGGACCAAGACTCAGACTGACAATACCTACTCAGGACTGAACAATGTTGGGGTGAGAAACCTGTGATTCCCCAGCTGGATCAGAAAGTCGTAAGGCGAAGCCCAGTGGGATGATACCAGCCTGAGTTTCAGCCATAAAAGACCAGGTAAATGAGGAAGAAGTGTGCTCCTCTCAAAATCACTACAATGACAACTCGACAGCTGATATTCCTACTTCCCCTTCCAAGGAAAGTAGAGACAAAGACATCACAGACCAGCCTGCTGACCCAAGAATGATGCTTGTTAGTAAGATAGTACCTGAGCCAGAAGACATTTCCTGGTTCCCCAAGGTGCAGTTCCTAACTGATTCTGAGTATCTACATACAAGCCAGCTAAAGAACAGATACTTTTTCTATATATCATTTTTGTCTCTTTCAAAGGACATTTAAACACCAATGAATGGACCCCTGCCAGGCAAAATGTGTCCTAACAATTTCAGGTGTGGAGCTGTGTGTGTGCATGGCCATTAATAGTAATAGCATGTGCATATATAAACCCATAGGGTAAGTTACCATTAGGTACTGATTAACCTAGGTTCCAGCCAAATCTCATTACAAATTTCTAAGAGTCACTTGGCATACATAAAAATTTAAACTTTAACCTATTCTTTCCACATTGGAAAGTATAAGCTGCTAAGTAAATTGCATAGAGGTAAAAAAAATTAAATATGTCATTTAATAAGTCATTGGTGTTATGTTAACTTTGTAATTTCATTACTGATTATGCTCATGCAATAACTTGGCCAAATTGTTGGTCTTATGCTGTTCTTTTTGTAGTTAACCAATTTTAAGTTGTATTATTGTTAGGGTGAGCAGATGTACCATTTTTAAAGGGACAGTCCCATTTTGGGGGACTTTTTCTTATATAGGCACCTATTACCCCACATCCCCTCTTCCGTTTTTTCACAGTTGCTATCTGGTCACCCTAATTATTGTTAACTCCTTTACTTGACAATGATTGTCATAGCAATATCTATTATCATATTGTTTAATACTTTAGGGAAATATAAGAAATAATCTAATTTTGTGGTTGTGCGCGTGAATAAAAATTGTAATAACCAATTTGGTGTGTTATCTCTGATCAACTGGAGACAAGGCAAAAACCCTAAATTAAAGGGATTTTAATTAAATAGTCCACCAGCATTGGACTCAAGTCCTAAGGAAAAAAAACCCTTTTTATCATTACAAAGCGTTCCGTCGGAATGGTGGGGAACTTCCCTGAAGGACTGGCTGATCAAGAGGGGGGTATAATTAATGATGTGCAGTAAAACATATCTTCCTTCTACACATACTACAAGTTATTCCACCCAGCATAATACTCTCTTATCTTCACGGTTGTTCGCTTGAGCGGTCACTCCAGCTGTACCCCCAAACCCGACTCCGTCCATACACCAAAATCTCTAGCGGGGCGGGAGTGAAGTGGTGCTTTAAGCCCGAGCTAGCAGGGGTGGGTGGACGCCAGCGTGCTGCCCACACTGCAGAAACTAAAGCCGCGGGGACGTGCAACAAGTCCCCAGGTGCTAAGCTAGTCGCTGTGGGCGGCTCCCATGCTGGTTCGCTCCAGCTAGGCTCGCTCCGGGGGGCGCGCTCAGTGTTGCGGTGAAGCCAAGCCCTAGATGCCCAATATCTCTGGGTACACAGGAGGTATCACGCACGCAGCGCTCACTCACGGAGTCTCCCCATGGGCAGGCTGCCCGGGCTGCCCACTGTCCCAGCAGTTGCCCACAACGCGGTGTGCTCTGCTGCTCTCAGTGCCCCATATACACAACGTGCCCACCCTACGCGGCCCCGGCCGTTCCCGGTCTGCCGGGACCCTCCGCTATCCATCCTGCCCAGCAGCGCCCCGTCCGTCCCACAGGGCATGTGCGTTACATGGAGGCCGCCCCCCCGTCCCCCAGCGCTGCCTTGGGCTGCCCAGTTCCCTGCCACGCCCGGCCCACGGGCGCTCCCTCCCCGCGGGCTCCCACCGGCTCCACGTGGAGCCAGGACAGGGCCCGAGGGACGCGGGCGACCCCTGCCGGGCTGCGGGGCCACCAGGGCTCCTCCCCCAGCTGCCTTTGTCCCCCAGCCCCGAAGCTGGGACCGGGCAGGCTCCCACGTGCGGCCGGGAACATCCCCGCCACGATCCATCGCCCGCTTCCACACCAAGGAGACGCTGCTACCCCTGCCTGGGGCTGGGCGGTGTGGAAGGGCATCGCCTCTCCCGCAGCCCCTGTAGGATACACTCGCTCGGGCTGGCGGGGCTCAGGCTGCTGGCACAACTCGAAGGGGCGGAGACGGTACGCGTCTCCCTGCAGCGTACCCAGCTACCTCCCCTTCCCTGCGAGAGGCGCTGCATTCACCCCGACTTACCATTCACCCTCGCTGGAAAGATGGAGGATCCTTTCCCCCACCCCACCCCCGAGCGGCGCCCTCCGCCAGGCGAGATTTAGGACCAGCAAGTGGACCGGGGATGTCCCTTGTAAACTCAGCAGCCATGGCTGCGAAAGTCTTAAGATGTGAAGCTTGAAACCACAGGGTTCTGCTCCGAGATCTCCCTTGCGGGAAATAACGGGGCAGGGCGACCGTTTTACCCCAAAACCAGTGATTTCCCTACATCCCCCCTGAATTTCCCCAACACCCCCCCAGTTTTGTGAACTAGTTACATGCCAATTTAGTGACACCCCCCCACCCCCCAGTAAACTCGAAACCCCCGCTATTTCAATTCCTGGGGAGGCCACTGCCCAAAACCCTTCCCTTCCCTTCTTCTCACAACGCAGGTTCACTAGACCTGACCCGGCAGTTGTGCAGATTGTAGTGCACAAACCCTTCCTCTGCCGTAGCTGAGATCACTATAATCTAACCCCGCTCTATTCATAGGTATGTTTATCAAATTATTGTGTTAAACGTTCTAATTGAATGACGCAACCCCTTTCTCGCTGAAGCCAAGTGTTTTTGCTGTTGGGTAAAGACAAGCGCTATCTTTTTCCTAGAGCAAGTCATGTATGGAATGAAAGAGAACAGATTATTTGGAGAAATGGAACATATCTGGTTTGGTTTAATAACGAGGGAGGGAGGGGGAAGCAGGGGGGGGAAGCAGGAAGTTTCCTTCCTAACATAAAGACAAAAATCATTCCCAGTTGTTTTGCCTGATCTTGAGCAGTGCTGCTGCTGGATATAAATGAGGAAACTTTCATTTGTGTAGATTTTTAAGGGTTTGAAAAATCAGATAGAACACTGGATTACAACATGCGCTGGTAGTCAGTACATGCAATGTCTAAATTAAACATCAGCAATTTCCTATCTGCAATGTGAGCGCTCAAGGGCAGAAGATAAGAAAATTTGCAAGTTTTTGTAATGCAGTTGGTACGTAGTGATAACAGATGTGAAGGTCAATAGCCCAGTAGTACCAGACTGTAATGATCAAATTGCAATATATTTATTATTGAATAGGAAAAGCATCAGAGACAATAAATGTTGCAAATGCATCAACAATTGTTTCATGTGAAGAATGTGAATATTCATGGTCTGAAGATAGGAAAAATACAGTAGTTTTTGTTACACAGATTATATTTTCATCTTGAATGTCCAATAGATTCAGAGCTCAGATGCATCATGGTACAAGAATGGAATTGCTACTTTGCTATATAGGGTAGTTTTTCTATGTGTTTATTGTATCTATAAAGCATGACTGACAATAACTGTACAAGCTATACCCACAGCAGAAATGCACCATGAAGGTATTATTCTGCACTTCAACTGGCAACGTTGGACCACTGCAAACTTATTACCTCTGCATCCCAATGGCAAGTAAGGGCTTGATCTTGTCCTCAAATGCATGCAGATATGTACAGTATCACAATGTAGTGTGTAAGATAGGTACACCTGAGTGCTGAAAATTCTCTGGAACAATTTTAATATACATTGGATTTTGCAGAATAAAGAACTTCTTGGAGAGAAGAGATGCCAAATTCAGCCCATCAACATTAGGGGTTGTGACTCTAATGCCACAGCTGAATTTAGTCAGAAGTTTTTAGCAGTGAAACTACTTTGTATTGATTGTGTTCAAAATACTTGCCACTTCAGCAATTTTTGTAGGAATACTTAATAGTTAGAGCAGGCAACTGGGCACCAAGCATTGCTGGGCTCTATGCCCAGCTCTTGCAGGGACTTGTTGAGCAATTACTTAACTCAACTGGTTTGTGGCTCAGGTTTTGGGTTTTTTTAGAAAACAGGATATGAATATTAAGTACTTCATAGGGGTAGTGGAAGGTTTATTTCACTTCAGCATTACCAGTGGATAGGACACTGGACCAGGACATTTTGGTTCTCTTCTCAGTTCTGCTGCTGACTTATTGTGTGACCTTGGGCAAGTCACATCATCTCTCTCTTTCCTCTCTCATCCTTTCATAGATTCCAAGACAAGAAGAGGCCATTGTGGTCATCTAGTCTGACCTCCTGTGAAACACAGGCCACAGAACTCTACATAATTCCTTTTGAATTAGAGCATATTATTACCAAAAAATATCCAATCTTGGTTTAAAAATTGCCAGTGATGGAGAATCCATCACAACCCTTTGTCTGCCTTGTCTATGTTGATTGTGAACTCTCCAGGACTGGACTATCTCTCACTATATATGTGTGTGGAGCCCCAGTCTCAATCTGTACCTCTACGTGCTACTATAACATAAATAATAATAGTAATTATTATTTGGGATCCTCAGATGGAAGATGCTACCAATGGGCCTGATTCAGCCACCATTACTCCATGAATAGTCCCGCTGATATAAGTACAAAGCCATATAAAAACAGAACGTATTCTTGCCCAAACATGGCTCTGTACAGAAATTCATTTCTAAATGTAGTTTAAGCTACTAGAAACAGAACACCCCACAGTCTATATATTTTTCTCTCAGTAATAGAGTTAATGTGCTTGTGGAGTGGACAATAAAATGTTTGTCTTTATATTCTCTAACCTTGTTGCTAAGAGCTATATACTAGTAACAAACTGTTCACATAAACTTTAACATTGTTTTCTTAGCTAAAACCACAACAGGAGAGGGGGAAAAAAATCTGCTGACAGAGATAAAGAATTTGAAAAAGCTCCTCTGGTGTGTGCCATTTCAGTCTGCCAGTTTATAGCCCGGGAACATTATCACAGCTTCATTTCCACAACAAAAGGGCACCATTCTTTTCTTAAAGGTTTGACAGTTCATCTTGTCCTTGGTGTTTTGCATCATAAATGCTCTTGTATTGTCAGCCTTTCTATTAGCACTCATCTATCTAGGGGTGCCAAAGAAAAGGACAACTGTATGACAGGTTACTGTAGTTTCTTTTGTATACTATCATCGGCAGACTTCAGTGGTTAAAAGTGAAAGTAGCATTTGTGCATATGGTAAATTTTAAAAATTGGATGAACTTTTCACATTTGAATGTTAGAAATTCACATTGTGCTTCACCTAAGTTCTGATTATTGTTTATATTCTGAGTAGTGCCTAGAGGTCCCAGTCAGGATTGGGACCTAACTGTGCTTGGCACTGTACAAAGGTGGAATAAAAGTCAGTCCCTACATCACAGAGTTTACAGCCTAAATAGAGAAGACAGAGGGTGTCTTTTGTCCTCAGGTGGAAGAGAAATGGATGTAACATAGGAGCAGAATGATTAGGGTGATGGGCTGGGAACATGTCCAGTACCACTTTATTTAGCCCCCCCCCCCTTTTTTTGTTATAATTATATAGAGAGGTGGGCCCATTTTCAACTTTTTAGAAATGTACTGTTGTCTGTCTATGGTACATATCTTTACAATACGTAAGTAGAATGTGGTGTGTTAGAAATATGTTGAATGTGAGATTGTTGCAATAAAACTGATTTAACGAGGAACTGGAGATCTCGCAGCAGGGAGTTTTTCAATTCTAGTTTGCCAAATAAAACCCAGAACGGGTTCACAATAAACAAAAGTTGTTACTATGTGTTGACTGGTGTCTTATGGGAAATGAGTTTGGCAGTCTTAATTCTGAGTTACTAATGGACAAGTGTTTACAACTATCACCACTGTTGGCACCCTGGTTGGCATGCTTAGCAGACAGGCCAAGGACCGAAACTGAATTGTCTTCTGACCATTAGAGGGGTAGCTCCAGTTCAGGGGGGAGATTATATGCAAGACAAGGTGGGGAAATTTACACCATCATTGGCTGTGCTGTGCATGTTCGGAGGGTAAGAGAAGGCTTCATTTGCCAAGCACCTTAACTAGTACTAATTCACACAACCTTTAAAAATGGCTTTGTCTTCCTGAAAAAATAGTATCAGTTTAGCTAAACTGGATTAGAAAGGGATATAGTTAAATCAGTGCAACCCACTTGTGTAAGCACTCTTATTTCAAGTCTGATCTCCATGACAAAGAAATTGAGGCAACAGAGAGTTTGTAGGTGAGTAAATGCCTCAGCCTTTGATATTTGGAAAAACCATTTATTGTGAGAATGCCATTAACATTGTTGTTATAAGATAAAACAAAGGAAGATTCTACCAAGCACTACATAAAAACGACAAAGATAATACTTGTAATAAAGTATTTTTACTAAAATAAAGTATTTTAGAAAAAAATATGCTGGCCATATATTCATATTACATTATTTTCATGCTTCCAGATGGCTTCTGCAGGTGAGTGCTTCCAACACAGTCCATGTAGAGAATGGGACAAAACTAAACTTGACTTTTCTTCCTTTTCGCCACACACCTATATTGGGTCAGATAAGAGGATACCTGCCAGAAGGGACCAAAAACAACTGCAACAATATGATTTCTCCAGGGAGAATAGAGGGAAATCAGTGTTGAGCCATAGGGAAACAGATTCAGTGCAGCTATGCCTCCTCTTTCCCCTATAGGCAGGCTCCATGCTTCCATCAGCATTTTCAATCGCTTGCGATTAGTGTGAGGAGTCATTGTCAAGAAAGCAGCAACTGCACTCGCCAGCACAACAGTAAAGGTTCCTGATGCTGGAGTTATGATATGGGAGGGAACAATGCCCCTGAATACTCCTTCCTCCCCACATAATGATAAGCCTCCAAGACAATGAAGAGTACAGTAAAAGGAAGACATTGGAAGGAGAGCAAGATGCAAATGGGGAAGCAGGAGGCACATTCAGAGAAGTTGGAGGGAGAGCCAGATTATACAAGGCCTTGAAAATGAGAATGAGAAGCTTAAAATCTCAAGTAAAATTCAAAAGCTGGTGAAGGGATTCACAGCAGGGGGAAGACATGATCAGAGTGGCAGAAGATGAAGGGGACTTCTCCAAACTATCCAAAATGGTGCTGCTGAAGGGAGAGGCAGGGTTGCTGGAAAGCAAAAGGCAGGGCCGTCCTTACCCATATGCAATGTATGCAGCTGCGTAGGGCACCAGGACATTTGTACATAACCAATATTCATGATACACACATACAGATAGGTTGTAATTTGCTGGTTATGATTATGCTTTCTATAGACACCTTACTTGACCTCCTTTGTACAAGATTTGGTGCAACTATAGGACTTCGGTTGCAACAATGATCTATACGGTCACAGTTCATGTCAATAACATCACACCCTCCTCCTGAACTTACTGCCAGAGGCTTGGACACTGTCCATGGTGGAGGCAGTACTTGTAAAATCCCTGTTTGTCTCTGGTCACGCATTCTCCCAGTACCTTTAAACCCTATGAGGTTATTCACAGGTGTTCTAGAAAGGTTTGGGGTTTCTGGTCCCCGGAAAACATGTTGGGGTGTAGTATTGCGAACAGAATGCAGATAGCAATATCTGTTAAAGCATTTAGCCACCAATGCCATGAGACAGTGTGTCTCAGTTTCCCCTTCCACACAGCAGAGTAAGCCTGTTATGCTTTTGCTGCTTTGCCAAGCTTTCAGGCTGTTTACAGGTTTACAGGTATAAGCTTTCAGGCTGTTTACAGGTTTACAGGTATAAGCTAACATGTTTGAAGTCTTTACATCAAGATTTGAGGACTTCACTAAATCAGCCAGAGGTCATGGGCCTATTGCAGGAGTGGGTGGAGAGGTTCTGTGGCCTGTAGTATACAGGAGGTCAGCCTAGATGATCATGGTGGGTCCTTCTGGAATTAAAGTCTATGAGTCTATGAGATTGCTATGGGACAGGGTAGTTGCCCGCTCAGACCTTGGTCCGTCCCCCCCCCCCCCACACACACACAAATTTTTCTGAGGTGATGCTCCTGCTCAGATTCATTACAGAGAATGGCCGCACTGTTTTCGGAGTACCTCTATGTTTGCTCATTCACAGAACAGCACTAACAAAGTTCTCAGGGAAATGAGTGATCCCTCAGCAGCAGAGAGTCTGCTGTGGGGAAGCCAGGCTTCTGCAATGCTGAAGCAGTCGCTCTCTGCTGCTCTGATGCCACAGAGCCCCCTACTGACAAAAAGAGAAGCTTTAGAAAATTCCTTTCCATAAGCTAAGTATGTGCAAGGATTCAGATCATCTCTAACACTAAACTCTAACATTATCATAGTCTCTAACATTAAATAGTTGTCATTATATTTCATGCTACAGGGCTTCCTCCATAACTTCTTCCATCGCTAGATGGTTAAATCGTTCCTCTTCCCCCACACCCAAGTCTGGCAAGTATAAGGGCAAAACAGCACCATCCTGGCCTGTAGTCCAGGACTATGCTGGAGAACGGAAGAAACAGAAAGAAGAGTGGTCCACGATCCCAGTGGAATGTGGCCAATCGGCATGAAGGTTTGGCCATTGCACACATGCTGCCATCAGCAGCAGGCACTGTGGAGGACACTACACAGCACGCTGTCCCTCAGCACTCCCTCCCTCATCACCATCTTGTCTGGTGCAGTAAGAATGACTCTCAGAATCTCCGCTCAGCCTGTGTTTTTTCCCCAAACTTCAGAATTTTGCCCCTGGTTTCTAGAAGAATATATTGAACAGAAAGAAGATAAGAAAGAAAGAAATACTGTGGCACCTTAGAGACTAACAAATTTATTTCAGCATAAGCTTTCATGGGTTAGAACCCACTTCATCGGATGCATGGAATGGAACATACAGTGGACAGATATTTATACAGGCAGAGAATATCTGGTATAGGTTGGTATAGGCACTTCCACCTTATCATGTTTCTCTGCCTGTATAAATATCTGTCCACTGTATGTTCCATTCCATGCATCCGATGAAGTGGGTTCTAACCCACGAAAGCTTATGCTGAAATAAATTTGTTAGTCTCTAAAGGTGCCACAAGTATTTCTTTCTTTCTTATTTTCTTTTTGCTGACACAGACTAACACGCAGGGCCGGCTCTGGCTTTTTTGCCGCCCCAGGCAAAAATGCCACCCGCTGCCCCGCGCCCCCCCCCCCCCCGCCGGGGCGCCGGAGGGGAGAGCGGCAGGCACGCGGCCCCGCTGCCCCGGCAGGGAGCACGGCAGGGGAGGGTGCCGAGCCCGGCCGCGGCGCCACTCTCCCCGGCGGCCGGAGCGCAGCAGGGGAGGGCGCCGAGCCCGGCCGCAGCACCGCTCTCCCCGGCGGCCGAGGGGAGGGCGCTGAGCCCAGCCGCGGCGCCACTCTCCCCGGCGGCCGAGGGGAGGACGCTGAGCCCAGCCGCGGCGCCACTCTCCCCGGCGGCCGGAGCGTGGCAGGGGAGGGCGGCGAGCCCGGCCGCGGCGCCACTCTCCCCAGCGGCCGGAGCGCGGCAGGGGAGGGCGGCGAGCTCGTCTGCGGGCTTGGCCGTGGCGCCGCTCTCCCTGGCGGCTGGAGGGAGGGGAAAAAAAAAAAAACCTGAGCGCCGCCCCCCTCCAGATGCCGCCCCAAGCACGTGCTTGGTAGGCTGGTGCCTGGAGCCGGCCCTGCTAACACGGCTACTACACTGTAACATATTGAACAGAGAAATCCTGCAGCCTTAGGTATTGGCTTGATGAGCTAACAGTTCTTTTTCCAACTCTAAATTCTATGATAAACAGGTCAATAAATATCAAAAGCACATTTTTGAAAGAGAATATCTCTTCCCTGTTATTCTTGCTCACGCTGAGAGATAAGCCATTATGTATATTTAAAATATGCTGATACAGGAAGGGTTGTTGTTGCACTCTGATGAGTGAACTGTGAGCATGAGCTGCAGGAAACGAAACAGGGTTTCTGAGGAGAATATTTTTCACAGCTGTTATGCTTTCCATAATAGGCATGAAATCTACTCTTTGAAAAGCACATCTCCTTTGTGAAATAGTTACTGGCTTTGAAAAATACATTTCAGTCCTACTTTATACCTTATAAAGAAGCACAAGCAGGACACAAGCCCATTTCTACAAATCCTTTGACAGTCACCTTTAAAAGCCTGTCAATTACTGTAAGATGACTGTGTTGGCTTTTCTTTTATCTGACCCTCCTCTGTCTCACATACTCACAATGTTCTACCTCTGTTGCCCCCGGAGGCACCAGAGTTATATAAACAGTACAAGTGGATGACAAAACTTATCCACAAAGTGACACATCTCCCCAGCACAAACACTCACAGGCAGACTGAAAGAAAGTGCAAAAGAGATCAGTTTGTGTATCGCTGTCTTTTCTCCAACCAGTTCTTCTATTGATCGTTTACCAGAAAAGACATATGAGCCCAGGTGAGCTATTTCTTTTTGTGGATTTTTTTCAATATGGCTCATCTAGAATATTTATAAAGTCTTCTGTCTGAAACAGTGCATTTCCATGGCTTTCTTCACTGTCTGATTTCTCATTTATCTTAATTTCCTCTCTTATTGCAAAAGATTTTTAAGGCTCTCATTAAAAAATATAAAATTCAGGACCCCTGTCAAAACGAAACTAACATTTCAATCCAGTTGTGTCAGAGATATGTCACTTTGGGGAAAAGTTTTGTCATCCACTTGTACTGTTATATAACGGTGGTACTGTGGAATCGTAGAACCATAGGGTTAGAAGGGACTGCAAGGGTCATCTAGTCTAATCCCCTGCCAAAATGCAGGATTTGCTGTGTCTAACAATCTTTATCTTTTTGGGTGGTTGTTTTTCTAATGTTTCTAGCTGTCATGGTTCCAGTGGAGAAAAACTTGAAAACATGACTCCTAATGGTTCACCGTTCACTAAATCTATCAATCGTAATTTCTCAGATTGCCTGAATAAACCTTTATCTGAGCATCTGATATGTTGTTATTTGTAAGTCTGGTACAGCACTAAGTACAGTGTTAATGCTTAATATACGATCATTAAAACATAAAAGTTTTAAAAATTGCCTGAGTTCTCAATTTTTAAGTTGTACGTAGGATTTTTTTTCATCAGAACAAACCAGTTGTTGAACATTATAGCCGTAGTCTAAACCCCTTGAAAAATACTACAAGTCGATTTCTGCTCCTAGGTATGAATGCACTAATTCTACTAAAGGAAATGGTAGTTGGCTGCATGTTTCCAAGGAGAGAATTTGTCTTTAATATTGGAAACAACTGAAGGTTTTTTAAAGTGGTAATTTGCTATAATTCATTTATTTTCTAGTGTCTTGGTGTTGTTAAACTGTTAAAGTGCTTAAGCTTCCTCTGCCTTGGACGGGAACATTTGGCATATTTGCAAGTGCAACCCTTTTGCCAGCAGCCAATTGCAGAAACAAAGGCTGGGTTAAAGTTGTTTAGGGGCCCTTTTTCTAAAATAAACAAAACCATGGCTTGAGCAGCCCTCCCCCTCAGAGCCATACCTCCTGGTCACCTGGGTTGTTTTTCCCTTCACTCAAGCACTCAGAGTCCTCTGGGAACATGGAACCATACACATTTTTATCTGGGGAAAAAGGAAACACAACCAAAAGAAACATGAAAACGCAATGTAGGCATTTATATATAAGAAAGTGAGCAACCCAAATCAATGTATCAGGAATTTGGTCACGCCCATAGTTCCAAAATAGTAATTATCTGCCTTATTGAGGTCCAGAACTCTTAATCTCAACACAAACCCCACAACCTAAAACCCAGTTAAACCCAGTGGTAGTCAAGGGACAGCTCTCTTCCACCAGCCTGCTCCAATGCTGAGAGAACTATTCTGCCAGCTCGCAACCCAGTACGCAGCTACCTGGTCCAGTTCTGTGACACCAGCTCTACTTCCACTAACCTGGTGGTCATCTCAGCACTGCTGCCATCTGTTGAGTTGCTGAATAGTCAGATTTGCGCCACTGATGGTCTGGTCTGATCTCATTGCGAATTCAGCTCTGTTCTGCTGCTGGGCTGGTCCAGTCCTGCAGATTCAATCCATGCAAGGCACAGAATTTCCAGGTGGGGAACTCAAAGCAAAACACAAAGCATACAGAAAGGGTCCTTACATCCTGGACTAGAGCGCCTAGTCTCTAGAACAGAAACATGCTTTCTCCCTTTCCCCTGGTGAGCTTGGATTTCATTACCAAACCAAGTTGACTACCCATAAACTCAGGCCGACCCACTTACTCCAAGGCATGTCCTGCACAAATCATTTGGCCTTTCATGAAGACAATAATAATTATTGATTGCCATGTATACAATCAAAACAAATTCCAACTAAAGAAACCAGACTCAGTACATTGAAATGTGTAAGCAACATTATAATTCATATAAATGAAGCTGACTTTCCCCCTTCTGTCCCATAGAGGGAGTAGAGTTCTATCCCTCTAAGGGAGAGTCTACACTGCAGTCAGAGGTGTGATTGAGGTAGTGAAGACATTCCTGTGCTAGCTTTACTCTAGCAAGCACAGCTAAAAATAGCAGTGAAAACATGGTGGCATGGGCTAGGAACTTGCTGCTGCAACTTCATTTCTATTTTCAGCTGCACTAGCTAGATTAAAGCTAATGTATATATGCCTGCTCAAACTGCAATCACACCTCTGATTGCAGTGTAGATATTCCATAAATCTTCTGGTTCTGTGGCTTACATATTGTTTCACACATAAATGACATCTAAGGCCTCCCTGAGTCACTACAGAAGTTACCCCCATCTTCAATTTCCCCATCTGCTATGATTGACACTTTTCTCCTATTTCTCTGTGACTTTTTCAATGTGAGAGAGATAATTGCATAGGTGCAATTAACAGCTGGGAGATCTGGCAGTTGTTACAAGAGCAAATCTAAAGCAGGGTGTGGTGGTCAGCAGCTGGGAGTTGGGGGGTTGGATTGCATGACATAGGGCTCATTGGCAAGTTCGGTGCCAGATGGATTTCTCCCTTTTTTCCCCTGACAGCAATGTGAATGTTTAGATTTTTAGCCATGTTTTAGGTGGGGCTTCAGTGACAGCAATATTTCCCTGAAAGTCACATTACAATCCATCTGGCAAATACTAAATATGTTTTTTAAAGCAGTCTAAATAGTAACAAACTATTTATTGTACTCTTGTGAATAATGTGCTTATTCACACCTGTGCAGAGAGCCTGCACAAAGCCTATGCACCACTTAAGACCCATATAAACTCTCAAAATATGACTTGGGGTACAGATGAATTTCACCCTCAAAGTATAGGTGGGGTGGGTAGCGCTGCCTATTAGTTGCCTGACACTTCCCATTAAAAGGCCCTGCTTTCAGTTTCTTGTAACTTTGCCAAACTTTACCATTTGACCTGACTTTTTCCAGGCTGCGTGTCTGCTTCATGCTGATTCTTAGAACTTCAGCCAAAACATTTCAGCTGTTTTTGAGAATGAAGCTAGGGGAAAATACACTGTTTAGTACATATTAAAAAATTCTGCTGACCTTTTCCTTGAGAAGTTCTAGCACCCCTATACTTTGTTGTAGGTATTTCAAATTTGGCTCGGGGTGGCCTTGGTGTCAGGGATGTGATTTTTGCCATCCCTATGAAAATCTGCCCAAATGTGACAGTTATAAGCCTTTTTAAAAATCACAGCTTGCATATACTTGGTAGAGATTTATTAGTGCTTCATAGCTAAATTCCCCAGGAATTCCATCTGCACTGGGCATGCCCCAGACTGGGGTTAAGCAGAACTTTTCTTGCAGTTGCATATCTGGACTGCTGCAAGCTGAGCCAGGGGTAAGCACCGAAACGGAGAGCAGGGAGCCTGTTTTTCTTGTGTTCTCAATGCTTCCTTTCCCCTGCTAGGCCCTGGCAGCATGCAAGAGGAAGCTGCCTGATTTGTACACAGAGGGAACATGAGCTGGACCTGTATGGGGGGGAATTGACTGAGACAATTAGCCTGGGGTGGGGACACTGGGACTACACACTACTGGCAAGGAAGGAAGGAAACCGAGAATGGGGTTTGGGATGAGGTGGAGTCTGAGACTGGCTGGGCAAGGAGATGGAGGTGAAAACTGGAAGTCGAAGGTGAGGGAGACTGGAATTGGTAGGGTAAGGAGACTGGGAGCTAGGGCAAATATGGGGGGGAAAATGAAAACCAGTGCTGTGCGGGAGACTGAGATAGGGCGAGGAGCCAGGAGGAAGACTGGGCATGGAGACTGGGAATATTAAATCTTTTGTTTTATCCACATTGAACATGTGTGTCCCTAGGCCTAATTTACTGGGTCTGAATAGTGTTTAATAAGC
This sequence comes from Macrochelys suwanniensis, assembly GCA_033296515.1. NCBI lineage: Eukaryota > Metazoa > Chordata > Testudines > Chelydridae > Macrochelys > Macrochelys suwanniensis. Next base: position 236,103,455 of record CM065776.1, on the reverse strand, counting down.
AAGGCATGGGATCACACATTGAACAAGAAGGAGAAAACAAAATGTTGAAGAGCTGAGCTGCTCACTAAGTGAGCACCATCCACTCTTTGCACTGAAAGAGGCAGGGTCCTGGAGGAAAAATAAATAGTATGAGATTCTAGAATTGAAGACTGTCACATAAGGCATACACACAAGGGGGTCTGAGTTAATGTTGCACAGGCAACCTTAATTCTCACATTTCCTAACTTCTGAGAGCTTGACTTTGCAACCTTAATGATGTTCCTTTAATGTAGTGTTTTTGCGTGCACTATATTATGTAACAGAATTCAGTACTTCAGTTAGTGTCCCTTTTAGGATATGCCAAAAGAGAAACTTGTCATGAGAGATGATGGAAGAAATAAAATACTTTGCAGTTAAATAGCTCATTCCAATCAAGAAACTCAAAGAGCTTTACTTTAGTCTTACAATAGCCCTGTGAGCTAGGGCTTTATCATCAATTTTACAGGTGAGGAAACTGAGGCATTAAGAGAGTATGGGCCTGAACTTGAACCACTAATGGGAGTGGGAGTGTTGCCATTGACTTCAATGGGAGCAAAATCTGCCCTAAAAGAAGTGACTCTCTCATGATTAAATAAGTCTGCGGCAGATCCAAGAATAACACCCGGGTCCTGTGACTTTCAGCCACCTGTCTTAAATACAAAACTAACTTTATTAGATATTTAGGGACAAATTGACCTGTGATATAATGGGGTTGAACAAGTATCCTGCAGAAAATTTGATCTTAGAAGCCTAATACTGACACCTAGATGCTGACATGGTAAGTTATTTAAGTACAGGGGGGTTATTTTGGGGGGGTTTTACATCTTGCATCATGTGGCATAACAGATTCTTAAGCTTCACGCACAGTTCTGTTCCCGATAATGTCTCCTCTTTGGTATGCCTTGCCCAACTTATCAAAATCTAATGGAGTACCTATATCCCTTAGAGGTGAGCAGCATCTATCTTGCCCCATCTACACCAGGCCAAGAATTGTGTTTGCTGAACCTAAATTAAAGCCTAGTTTGGCTGGCTAGGATGGACAGAGGTGGTAGGGACCCAATTTATGACAGGACACTTTCCAAACTCAGTTTAAATATGATTTGACACTGTTCACAAGAACTGAACAGAACTAAACAATCTGAACTTGTTTAAAATGCTGTTTTACAGTGTTCAGCAAACACTGAGCCCCAGTGTCAATGAGGCATCTGTATTATCAACACACAATCCTGAATCAGCCCTAATACCTAAAGGAACATCCACTAGGGATTTTGTAGGGTAAATTCCACTAGACCCCATTAGAATACTCCAGTTGATTTATTTTGGTTTCTGCTGGAGGACCAATAGCCTCATGAATCAGTAACCTAATGGACTTGTTGTTCTGTCCCAAGAAGAGGCTAAAAGGGGAACAGGGGGTATGATGGGGTGTGCATACCCCCCCCCCACTGGGCAAGACAGGGTTAACTTCATATTAGGGGCGGCAGAAGTCCCAACCCTCAGACCGTGCTGGGCATGCTCCAACTGCTACCACAGTATAAAAGGGAGCAGCTCTGCTCATTCTAGGCTGATTGCTGAGGAGAGAGGATGGCTGGTGGAGGCTCCAGGCCAGGAGCTGCTACAGCTGCAGACTGCAGGAGCCCAAGGACCCGGAGACCAGACTGGTGACCTGCTACCCTCAGTGAGTGGCCAGGAGCCAGAGTTCCAGGGAGTAAACCCAGGGCCGGTGCAAGGAAGTTTCACGCCCTAGGCGAAATTTCTTTGCACCGGCCCTACGCCCCCACCCCGCAGCCAACACTGCCCTCCCCGCAGCCAACACTGCCCCCCTGTGCCCCCCCACCCAGCTAACACCGCCCCCACCACCCCCCCCGCAGCTGAGCCCCCTGCCCGGCAGCCTCCCCCCACCCGCGGTGCCCCCCACGGCTCCTGGCAGCTGTGGCCAGCCACCCCCCTGGCTCCCGGCTCAGCCGCGGAGCCGGGTGGCGTGCGGCAGCTGCAGCCAGGCACCCCCCCGGCTCAGCCGCGGAGCCGGGCCACCCAGCCAGCTGCCCCCCCGGCTCCCGGAGCCGGGCGGCGGGTGGCAGCCGTGGCCAGGCACCCCCCTCCCCTCCGGCTCCTGGCTCAGCCGTGGAGGCGGGTAGCCGCGGCCAGCTGCCCCCCGGCTCCCAGCACCCTAGGCGACCGCCTAGGGTCGCCTAGTGGGTGCGCCGGCCCTGAGTAAACCCCGCCAGGGAGCCCAGAGGTCCTGAGGGCATAGTGGCTGCTACCTCATGAATCGCAGTAGGAAATGGCTCAGGGGGAGTGGTATCTACCACCTCAGTACGGTCAGCATGTTGCGGTAGGATTCCCTGCTGACTGGGTGATGACCACCCCTGTCGCAGACAGGGCCCTGCGCTGGGACCCTGTGGAGAGTGAGGGCCTGGGTCCACCTCTGTGGCCGCCACCCGCCCCTAGTGGGCAGCCCGCTTCCCTGACTCCAGCCACTAAACCACCCTGCCCTGACCCCAACGGCCGTTATATTGACTCCACCCAGCTCTGACCCCAAGAGCTGTTATATTGACTCTGGCCACTAGGCCACACAGCCCTGACTCCAAGGACAGTTATATTGGCACCGCCCATTAGGCCACACAACCCTGACACTAAGTGCAGTCATATTGACTCTGGCCTCTAGGCTGTGCTGTTTTCAGCAGAAGGTCAGTCTGGTAGACTGTAACCCCAGTGGAATTGCACCCCGCCCTGCCCCAAAGGAGGACGGTGTGTGCATACCCCATGACAGGGGTCATAGTGGATCACAAGCTAAATATGAGTCGACAGTGCAAAACTGTTTCAAAAAAAGCTAACATTATTCTGGGATATACTAGCAGGAGTGTTGTAAGCAAGACATGAGAAGTAATTCTTCCACTCTACTCTGTGCTGATTAGGCTTCAACTGGAGTATTGTGTCCAGTTCTGGGCACCACATTTCAGGAAAGATGTGGACAAATTGGAGAAAGGCCAGAGAAGAGCAACAGAAATGATCAAAGATCTAGAAAACATGACCTTTGAAGGAAGATTGAAAAAATTGGGTTTGTTTAGTCTGGAAAAGAGAAGACTGAGAGGGGACATGATAACAGTTCTCAAGTACATAAAAGGTTGTTACAAGGAGGAGGAAGAAAAATTGTTCATTAACCTCTGAAGATATGACAAGAAGCAATGGGGTTAAAATTACAGCCAGGGAGATTTAGGTTGGGCATTAGGAAAAACTTCCTAACTGTCAGGGTGGTTAAGCACTGGAATAAATTGGCCAGGCAGGTTGTGGAATCTCCATCACTGAAGATTTTTAAGAGCAGATTAGACAAACACCTGTCAGGAATTATCTAGATAATACTTAGTCCTGCCATGAGTGCAGGGAACTGAACTAGAAGATCTCTTGAGGTTCCTCCCAGTCCTATAATTGTATGAAGTTTCACCTTATATGTATGTACCTAGAAATTTCAAGCATGTTGTAGGGGTCTCAGTCCTCTGCAAGGTGGTGGGGTACCACCCCGCCTTGCTGCACACGCTCGGCTGGATTGGGGAATCCTCAGTCTATGGCCCTAGACGTCAGGTTGGGCCCTGCAAGCAGTAGAAGGTATGCCCAGGCCCTGAGTCAGGGCGGGGCAGTGAGTAAATAGTCTGGGGCTCAGCTCCTCAGGCAGGGGCTGAGCAAACAATATTTCAGTAACAAACCCAGGTCCTGGCTCTGGAGAACCTGGGCGAGGGGGAGACTGCCACCCACAGCGGCAGAAAACCCGCTGCTGAGTCAGTGGGGATCCTGGCCACAAAACACTGACATTGGCTCTGGCAGTGCTGGAGCCAGACTAGGGTCGGCTGCCCCCGGGCTACTTCTGGACTCCCCCTCGTAGGGTACCTGAGTCTGGGTGGTGTCTTCGGCGGGTACCAGCACCATGGGTTCCTCCTCTGGATAGCGGCCGCTCGGCAGGTCCGGCAACTCCTCTGGATAGCGGCCGCTCGGCAGGTCCGGCAACTCCTCTGGATAGCGGCCGCTCGGCAGGTCCGGCAACTCCTGTGGATAGCGGCCGCTCGGCAGGTTCGGCAACTCCTCCGGATAGCGGCCGCTCGGCAGGTCCGGCAATTCTTCCAGATAGCGGCCGCTCGGCAGGTCCGGCAATTCTTCCAGATAGCAGCCGCTCGGCAGGTCCGGCAATTCTTCTGGATAGCGGCCGCTCGGCAGGTCCAGCCAGTCTTGGTGCGTACCTGGGGCCGCAGGGTTTCCCAGTCCCGGGCTAGGCTGGTGGGGTCTGGTCTCCCTGGCGGCTGCTTTTCCAGTGAGCCCTGAGGGCCCGCCTTTATACTTCCGGGTCGTGCCAGTCTACTTCCGGGTCGCGGCCTGTCTCTCTGAGGGGCGGGCCTAGAGCCTCCTGGCTCCGCCCACTCTCGCTGCTGGGCAGTGTAGTAAGATGAGGCCCTGAGCATAAACCCTTGTATCAGAGGCTCGGTATGAGTCCTACGGCCTGAGCTAAAGTAATGGTCAAGACTTTGCTAACATAAAGCAAAGTTAAGCTGTGAGCCAGAGGTAGGCCCTGCTCACAGAAGTTGGCAAGGAAAGGGCTGGTATTGCAAAAGTACACAAACCTAAAAGGTACCAGAACACTTGTACATTCCACACAGATAACAAGGAACAGGCTGGCCCATCCTAAAGACAGGGTCAAAAGGGTAATATGATGGATAGAGTTGTTTTGTTCGAACCAACATGTACAAGGTGGGAGGCGGCACCTTACACGTAGAAGGGTTGTACCTGGTTACGTAGAGGGGTTGCACCTCAGTACGTCAGGAGTGATGTGTAACTTGTTTGTACCTGTGTATAAGAATTCACCCCCGAGGAGTTGTTTTTGTCTGGCCTAGGGGGCAGTGGAAAGTCCCACCACTGACTGAGGAGGACATTGTCAGGGAGCATAAATTCGTAGTATGCCTGGTAGAGTCTAACAGGAACTATCACTGTGCTTCGTTTGAACAATAAACCTGGCCGACATGCCTTCGTACCTTACTAGAGTCTGTGGTCTTTGGGGGCTCTCTCAGGTCTCCTGTGTTAGCTATCTGCGCAGAGCTGGGGCAGCACACAGAGGGAACACATGCACACAGCCGACTGAGATCAACATTGAACAGAGCAGAGCACCACACTGGTAGCCGTCTGACAACAGGCAGGTTCTTCACTCTGCGCGGTGGTGGGGTACCACCCCGCCTTGCTACACATGTATATAAAGATGACCAGATGGAACGGTTACAATGGTACTAGCGACACACATAAAAAACGAAAATAAGAAAGAAAAACTTATAGCACCTGTGGCAAATTGCCGGCACTACTATGATGGGTCCCGCACTTTCTCTTCTTGTGGGGGGGTTTCAGGGTGCCATTTCTTGCCCTGAACTGGGGTAACAGCTATCCTACTAGTATCCCAGGGAAGGGGAGTGGAGAGGGAGGGACCCAGACCCGCCCTCTACTCCGGGTCCCAGCCCAGGGGCCCTATGATAGCAGGTGAACCACTTGTACCAGTGATTCTTTCCCCTGGGCTACTTCCCTCTCTTGACCTTCAGCTTGTGGGGCTTCCTGCTTTCCCTCTGCACAAGCCAGGTGTCCCTTTACCTAGGATCTTGGTCTTCTTAGCCCGCTGCAGCACTTCTCAAAACTCTCCTCCACTTTCCTTCGAACTGCTCTTTGTTCCACCACCAATCGACTCTGCTTCACTCCTCCAAACTGCTCTCTGCTCCACCACCAAACCACTCTGTTCCAGCTCCTCCTCACTCTGCTCCAGCTCCTCCTCTGGCTGATTGAAGCAGGGGGATTTTATCAGGTGACTGGTTTCAGGTGCTCTAATTGGTTTCAGGTGCTCTAATTGGTTTCAGGTGCTTTTAATTAATCTACAGGGAATAAGGCTTCTCCTCATCCTAGATCACTCTCCTGCTGCCTTCTGGCCATGCTGTATCACATATCCTCCCCCCCTGCTCAACACCATGGGGTTGGGCAACTTGGGACGAGAGGCAATGCTTTCATGACAAGCCATCTGCGTTGCCGTGTTGGCTTCCGGCCCTATGCTGTACTCGGAAATGAAAAGGTTGCAGAGATAGGAACCATCTAGTCACTCTTGCATTCTTCTCCTTGTTTCTGTGCATCCACTGGAGCGGGGCATGGTCTGTCACCAGGGTAAATCGCCGCCCCAGTAGGTAGTAACGGAGAGTTTCCATGGCCCATTTTATCGCCAGACATTCCTTTTCAACGACGGCGTACTTTTGTTCCCTGGGGAGGAGCTTCCGGCTGAGGTACAGGATCGGGTGTTCCTCCTCCCCTACCATCTGCAAAAGGACGGCTCCTAGCCCTACCTCCGAGGCATCTGTTTGTACAACGAATTCTTTCTTGAAGTCTGGGGCTATGAGTACAGGATGGCAGCAAAGGGCTGTCCTTAAATCTGCGAATGCCCCTTCTGCTGCATCAGACCACTTTACTATCTCGGGGCCCCGAGCCTTTATCAGGTCAGTCAATGGCCCTGCTCTTGTGGCAAAATGAGGGATGAATCTCCGATAGTACCCTACTAACCCGAGAAATGCTCTGACCTGCTTTTTACGGATTTGCCGAGGCCAATCTTGTATTGCCTCCACTTTGTTCCATTGGGGTTTTACCAAACCTCTCCCTACTACATACCCAAGGTATCTGGCTTCAGCTAGTCCTATCATGCACTTGAGAGGGTTGGCAGTGAGGCCAGCCTTCCTCAGGGTGTCTAGTACCGCTTTTACTTTTACTAGGTGCGTTTCCCAGTCAGGGCTATGGATGACTATATCGTCTAAATAGGCGGCGGCATACCTGGCATGGGGTCGCAACAATTTATCCATAAGTCGTTGGAATGTTGCTGGGGCCCCATGGAGTCCGAAAGGGAGGACAGTGTATTGGAACAGGCCATCAGGTGTAGAGAAAGCAGTCTTCTCCTTGGCGTTCTTGGCCAGGGGAATTTGCCAATATCCTTTAGTCAGGTCCAGAGTGGTTAGGTATCGGGCCTTGCCTAACTGATCAACTAGCTCATCGACACGTGGTATTGGATAGGCATCGAATTGGGATACTTCATTCAACTTCCGGAAGTCATTACAAAACCTCCAGGTGCCGTCAGGCTTGGGTACTAAGACGATAGGACTGGACCACTGGCTGTGGGATTCTTCAATAACCCCAAGTTCCAACATCTTCTTCACTTCTGTCCTAATTTCCTCTCTTTTAGCTTCCGGTATCCGGTATGGTCTTATCGTCACCCTTATTCCGGGCCTGGTGACGATATGATGTTGGACCAGTGTCGTACGGCCCAGCTGTGTACAGAACACATCTTGGTTCCGTTCGATCATATCAATGACCTCTGTTCGTTGTTCTGGGGCTAACTCAGGGGATATCCTCACCTGCCCCTGTCGGTCGTCCATCTGGGATGGAGCTCTCCGAATGACCAGGCACGTCTCTCGGTCACGCCAGGGCTTCAGCAAGCTTACATGGTAGATCTGCTCTGGTCTTCGGCGGTCTGGTTGTCTGACCTTATAGTCCACTTCCCCAATGGCTTCCACTATCTCATACGGCCCATGCCAGCTGGCTAGGAGTTTGCTTTCTGCTGGCGGCACTAGCACCATCACCCGTTCTCCTGGCTGAAATTTCCGTACTTTTGCCTGGCGGTTGTCATATGTCCACTGGGTCTCTTGTGCTTTTTCCAAATGTTCCCGTATTATAGGGGTTACTCGAGCTATTCGCTGTCTCATCTGTGTCACGTGCTCAATGACATTCTTTCCTGGGTTGGGTTGTTCTTCCCAATCCTCCTTGGCGATGTCTAATATTCCGCTTGGGTGGCGTCCGTATAGTAGCTCAAAGGGAGAGAACCCGGTGGACGCCTGGGGGACTTCCCGTATTGCAAACATTAGGTATGGTAGAAGGGTATCCCAGTCTTTTCCATCCTGTGCTACCACCTTCCGGATCATACCTTTAAGGGTGCGGTTAAACCGCTCGACCAGGCCGTCTGTTTGAGGATGGTAGACTGAGGTCCTTATGGCATGGATGCGGAGCAGGGTACATAAGTCCTTCATTAATTTCGACATGAAAGGGGTTCCTTGGTCAGTCAGGATCTCCTTAGGGATGCCCACTCTGGCAAAAACCTGGAGTAGTTCTTTTGCTATTGCCTTGGATGTGGGGTTTCTTAAAGGAATGGCTTCTGGATACCGTGTGGCATAGTCAAGGATGACTAGTACGTTTCGGTGACCTCGTGCTGATCTTTCCAGCGGGCCCACAAGGTCCATGGCTATCCTTTCGAACGGGACTTCAATAATAGGCAAAGGTACTAATGGGGCCCGCAAGTGAGGTCGAGGGCTGTGCAACTGGCATTCTGGGCAGGAGGCACAATAGCGTTGGACCTCCGCACGTATTCCTGGCCAATAAAACCTTCTTAGGACTCTATCCAGTGTCTTGTCTATTCCTAGATGTCCCCCAAATAAATGACTGTGAGCTAGCTCTAGTACTGCCCTTGTGTGTTTCCGTGGGACTAAGAGCTGCTCTACTTCTTCCCCTCGGATCTGCACTATTCGGTACAACAGATCACGTTTGATCACATAATACGGTCCCGGGCCTTTGGTCTTTCCTTCCACCGGTACGCCATTTACTTCCACTACCTCCTCCCTCACATTCACATATAGGAGGTCATTGGCTTGGTCCGCCTGAAATTCTCATGGGCGGTACCGATCTGACCTAATTCCAGGGGGCCTATTTCTACTCCGCCCCCTGGGTTGCCCCTACTTGGGCTAGGAACTGACTCTGAGTCCTCACTGGCCTGAATTGTCTCCTGGCCTCCTGAACGGGTTTGCTTACCACCAAGGGAGGCTTTCTGGTTCTCTGCTAGAATCCTGGTCCCTAGCCTTTTATCTGCCCTCCTTTCCCGCCTAGACTTTCGGGGTTTCCCGGGGGATGAGAATAGCTCTGGGGCAAATTCAGCAAAAATTGGGGTGAAGCTATCTGTAGGTGCCTCCATTTCAGCCCGGGGGTTGCTACCCTCCCTTGGCTCTACTGGGGGGAGTAAGTTCTCAAACCCAGGGAAGTCCCTACCAATTAAGACCGGGTAGGGGAGCCTAGGGACCACCGCTGCAGTTACCCTGGTAGTGTTCCCCTGGATCTCAATCCGTACTGGGATTGTGGGGTAGAAATTTACGGTGCCATGAACGCACGTTACCCCTGTGGTTTTGGCCCGGGTTAGTTGGTCTTGCCCCACCAACTTCCCCGAGACCAGCGTGACAGCACTCCCGGAATCTACTAATGCTGTGGTCATAATACCATTCATTTTTACTGACCTTGTATACCCATGTGGGGTCATTGTGACCCCTACCAGGCCAATTAGGCCACATTGTTCCCCAGGATCCCCCAGATTGCACTGCATAGGCTCTTCCCTGTTGGGGCATTGGGCTGCTATATGCCCCCAATTCCCCACACTCGTAACACTGACCCCTTATCCCAGTTGCCGCCCTCTGCCTGGGGCTATTTGATCGGCCCCCCCAGCCCTCTCTTCCCAAACCCCCAGGTCCCTTCTTGGACTCCGGCCATTCCTCAATGTCTTTCCTCCCAGTTATAGTTCTCCTGTAGTTCTCAGCGGTCCGGGACCTTGGGTTTGGGGCTGGCTTCCTGGATTGCCATGTTTCACCCCCTGGGGTCTGGAACAGTTCACGGGCTGCTAGCTGTCTTTCCACAAGGGAGACCAACTCATCATAGGTGGAGGGGTCATTCTGGCCAACCCAAGCCCGGAGGCCTGGTGGTAGCCCCCTCATATACCGGTCCAGTACCAGGAGCTCCATCATCTTCTCAGAGCTGAGGGCCTCAGGGCGCAGCCATTTCCGGGTCAGGTGGATCAGGTCAAACAATTGCGATCTGGGTGTCTTGTCCTCTGTATACTGCCACTCATGGAACCTCTGGGCTCGCAATGCCATAGTTACTCCGGATCTGGCCAGGATCTCTGCCTTCAGCTGAGGGTAATCTGCTGCAGTCTCTGCGGCCATATTGTAGTATACCTTCTGGGCCTCCCCACACAGGAAAGGGGCAAGGATACCGGACCACTGGTCTCAGGGCCAGGCCTCCCGCAGGGCTGCTCTCTCAAAAGCCAGGAGGTATGCCTCCACATCATCCTCCCGTGTCATTTTCTGTAGGCAGTGGCGGGCCCGTATAGTCCGGGTCCCATCGCCGTTCTGGCTTCGCTCCATAAGGGCCTTCATCTGGTTCACCAGCTCCTGCAGCAGGGCTCGGTCCTGGGCAGCCTGACTCATCAACAGACGATTAGTCTCTTGCTGTACCCTAGTCGCCTCCTGCTGGGCGGTTGCTTGGACCCGGGTAGCCTCCTGCTGGGCCACGGTGGCTTGTATTAGGGCCTTGATTACGTCGTCCATCTTAAGGACTGGATTGTTTTGGCTAACCCTGGTTTAAGTCCCCAGTGCAGAGATCCCACCCCTGACACCACATGTGGCAAATTGCCAGCACTACTATGATGGGTCCCGCACTTTCTCTTCTTGTGGGGGGGGTTTCAGGGTGCCATTTCTTGCCCCTGAACTGGGGTAACAGCTATCCTACTAGTATCCCAGGGAAGGGGAGTGGAGAGGGAGGGACCCAGGCCCGCCCTCTACTCCGGGTCCCAGCCCAGGGGCCCTATGATAGCAGGTGAACCACTTGTACCAGTGATTCTTTCCCCTGGGCTACTTCCCTCTCTTGACCTTCAGCTTGTGGGGCTTCCTGCTTTCCCTCTGCACAAGCCAGGTGTCCCTTTACCTAGGATCTTGGTCTTCTTAGCCCGCTGCAGCACTTCTCAAAACTCTCCTCCACTTTCCTTCGAACTGCTCTTTGTTCCACCACCAATCGACTCTGCTTCACTCCTCCAAACTGCTCTCTGCTCCACCACCAAACCACTCTGTTCCAGCTCCTCCTCACTCTGCTCCAGCTCCTCCTCTGGCTGATTGAAGCAGGGGGATTTTATCAGGTGACTGGTTTCAGGTGCTCTAATTGGTTTCAGGTGCTCTAATTGGTTTCAGGTGCTTTTAATTAATCTACAGGGAATAAGGCTTCTCCTCATCCTAGATCACTCTCCTGCTGCCTTCTGGCCATGCTGTATCACACACCTTAGAGACTAACAAATTTATTTCAGCATAAGCTTTCGTGGGTTAGTACCCACTTCATCGGATGCATGGAATGAAACATACAGTAGACAGATATTTATACAGTCAGAGAAACATGATAAGGTGGAGGTGCATAGACCAACCTTAAGAGGCTAATTAATTGAGAGGAACCATAACAGCAGGGGAAGAAAAACCTTTGAAGTGATAAACAAGATGGTCACACAGGTGTGAATGAGGATCGTTAACTTAAGGGAAATAGATTCAATTAACGTAATGGCCGAGCCATTCCAAGTCCTTATTTAATCCTGAGGTAATGCAATCTAGTTTGCATATCAATTCGAGTTCAACAGTTTCCGAGAAACTCTCAATTAATTAGCCTCTTAAGGTTGGTCTATGCACCTCCACCTTATCATGTTTCTCAGACTGTATAAATATCTGTCTACTGTATGTTTCATTCCATGCATCCGATGAAGTGGGTACTAACCCACGAAAGCTTATGCTGAAATAAATTTGTTAGTCTCTAAGGTGCTACAAGTTTTTCTTTCTTATTTTTGTTTTGCTGACACAGACTAACACGGCTACTACACTAACACATAAAAAAGACATTGTGAAAAAAGATATTACACAGTCAAATTATTCCCTTAAAGACAATGACAAACTTAGAGCTCCAAAGCAGAGGTTCCAGGAAATTTAAAAAATATATTAATAAACTTATCTGGTAAGTGCTGTTTCTAGTTTTTTGTTAAATATAATTGCTACCTCCCTTTTTCCTCTCCCCAGCCTTATTCTGAACTGACATTTGTCAAGAAGCCCTCTGAAGAAGTCAAATACTCAAAAATCATATATACCTTTACTGGCACAGCTCTTAAGATTTTTAAAATCTGTTTAAGATTTATCTGTTACATTTTAACCATGAAAATCTAGAGCTGATTGTAGGGGTAACAAGAACACTTTAGTTAAAGGGAGTGCCTAGCAGTAAAAAGTGAAACTTTTCTCTTCTTCCTAAACATATGCTGAAGTTTCGGGTTGTAGTGTTCTTAATTGCTCTTTGTAACTTTTTTACTATATCTATTACCATAAACACGTGTGAAAGCTTTTCCAGCAAATTAAAACTGATTACAATATTCTGATTACAACTGATTGCAATAGTCTCAGAGAGCCAAGGACTGTTTTATCTCTTGCATTATCTCAATAGAAAGTGAGCTTGAAAGGCCTTCAGCAGTGAGATAGATGAGTTTGCAGCACAGTAGTCAAAGAAGGGAAACCTATAAAGTGAAAACAATTCATTTAACTGCATCCTATATTATTGTGCATTGTAAATTAATTTCCTGTGCTATTTTTATGCTGCTGGTTCTAATAAGACAAAAAAAGTGTATTCTGTTAAAAAAAACTTGTTCCTGTTCTCTGTTTAATGCATTTTATAAAATTGGCTCTTCATTCATAGAATAATAGAATCTCAGGGTTGGAAGGAACCTCAGGAGGTCATCTAGTCCAACCCCCTACATTTAGTCCAACCCCACACATTTCAGGAAACTCACCCAGGACATGCACAGAGCCCTATTGAAATCAAAGGGGGAAGGGGAGGGAAATCCTTCCACATGGAATTAAGCTTATAGGATTGGGACTTTTGTTAAGACGTAACTTAATGAGAGGGGAAGAAGATGCATGGATAAAAAAAAAAGAGTGGCATACCTGAAAGAATGAGATGCTGCTCAGGTTGGAATAATAGTAGTTGATCTATTGTTTCCAACACACACACACACAAAATCGAACAATATACAGTCAGTAGAGACATGTGACATGAACAGAATGAAACAAGAGGGTCATTGGATTTGCCAGCCCTGATTCAGGCAAGCACTACTCAGGAAAGCATTTAAGAGTGTGCTTCCATTCTTTTCTGAGCAGTGATGGACTTAAACTCATAGACTTTAAGATCAGAAGGGACCATCGTGATCATCTAGTCTGACCTGAACATTGCAGGTCACAGAACTTCATCCACCCACTCCTATAATAGACCCCTAACCTCTGGCTGCGTTACTGAAGTAATCAAATCCTGGTTGAAGACTTCAAGTTACAGAGAATTCATCATTTACACTAGTTTAAACCAATCTGTATTTTTACTCCGAAAAATGAGTTTGGGGGCACTGTTGCACTAACCTGCCTATTGCCCTCTTAATCTGTTCTTCCGGAGGTAAAAGTTCCCAAGGTTGCTAAGGAAACACTCAAAGGACACGGCTATAACCTTCTGATAAAGTAATTGACACAGGCAGTGATCTTTCCAAAACAAAAGTGTCTTTTTAACACAGTGTATCATAAAAATCCTAAACAATGCACAAAAATCCCTTATTGCAAGTTAAAAGAGCACTTGAACTACAATAGCATATAGTTCAAATGATACTAAGTGAAGCAATTTGTTTGCAACAAATTGCCAATAACAGATCTTAAGTTGCTTAAAGTTCACATAGATAAAATACAATTAAAACACACAGACATTTCAACCATACACATATTAAATACTATAAAATCTATCCCAAACTATACTTATACTAAAATATAATTAAAGAATATTAAGCTTACTCTATAAATCTGTTGCTGCTTCCTTTTAAAAATCAAATCATTGGCACTGCTGTTTGGCTCTTGGTCAGTTAGTTCTGTTCTGCTCCAGCTTTCTTTTCTTTCTGCTGCAGTTTGTTTTTGGCTTCTCTTGATGGCTTTCCGGCTCTTCCTGCACAGCTCTTGCCTTCTCAGATGCAGCCTTCAGACTCCAAAAATGTTTCCGGCAGCTGGCCTTTTAAGCTACCTTGTGTCCTTGTCTTTAACTAGCGCCCTGTTCTTGGCTACAGTTACCTCACTCGCACATGCTCAGTCTTGACCATTAACTCAGAATTCTGGTTGACAGTTCTGACCTTTAAAACAAGTTGTAACCAGTATGAGTGGGTTCTGACGAGCTAGAGGCTTAACTGACTGACCTCTCTGTCACCGCTCCCTTTACTGCAAATGCTCAGTAGTACCCCGCATCTCGTTCATCCTAAGGGGATCTGCTGTGGCGAAGGTGCCCCTCAACAAGGCAGACAAGATCGTCCGGCAGCTGGTGAAGAAGTGGCTGTTCCTTCCCCAGAGAGCCAGCAAAAAGCTGGTCTACATCGCCCACAGGCATGGTGGCACAACATCCCCCACATGGGTGACCTGTGCGATGTCGCGGTGATCCCCCATGCCTTCCGCCGGCTGACGTGTCCCGACGCCACAGTAAGGAACATCGCGGCGAACACCCTGCGTGATGTAACAATGAAGTGGATGGGCAGAGCCCCCTCCAACCAAGACATCGCTATCTTCCTGAGCAGCTCCCTGTATGGCGAATTCGGACGGGACGGGCGCAACATCACTTCACTGTGGTCCCGCGCTCGCAACGCCACGCATCAGCTGCCGCTGGGAGTGGTGTGAGGAGCGCCAGGAGCTGGGAGTCCTGGTGCCGCAGATCAGGTCTGACGACAACACCATCCTCACCCCAAGCACCAGGGGCATGCTGGAGGGGACCCTGAAGGCCGCCGTGCACTCGCTGTACATGGAAATCCTGAAGCGTAAACTGGACCAGGGTAAAGCCTTCAAGTTGACCAGCAAGTAGGACGTCAGAAACTACTTCCTCCCCAAGGGCGGCTTCACCGGTTTCGCCAACTGGCAGTTCATCCACTGTGCCAGGCTCAACTGCATCCTGCTCAATGGAGCCGTCCACCATGGGAACCAAGACAAGTGTTGCAGGAAATGTGGCTACTCCAACGAGACCCTGCCCCAGGTCCTGTGCAGCTGCAAGCCCCACTCCAGAGCCTGGCAGCTGCGCCACAACGCAATCCAGAACCATCTGGTGAAAGCCATCACACCGCACCCGGGGGAGGTCACCGTGAACTGCGTCATCCCCGGTACCGACAGTCAGCTGTGACCTAACGTCGTTGTCACCAACGAGGCCCAGAAAAAGATCATCCTTGTCAATGTCATGGTCTCCTTTGAGAATAGGACCCCGGCCTTTTGCAAAGCCCAAGCTCGTAAGCTGGAAAAGTATGCCCCCCCCGGCTGACACCCTAAGAGCGAAGGGCTACGAGGTGCAGCTGGACGCCCTGATCGTCGGAGCCCTGGGCGCCTGGGACCCCTGCAACGAGCGTGTGCTGCAGACTTGCAGGATCGGTCGACGCTACGCACGGCTCATGTGGCACCTCATGGTCTCAGACACCATCCGATGATCCAGGGACATCGACATCGAATAGATGGTCCAGGGACATCGACATCGAATACGTCACCAGCCACCAACAGTACCAGGAGGCATGAGCCGGAGCGACATCATGCATCATCTACGAGAAAGGGACCGAGAGACTTTGTCTGTTGGACCATATGAACTGGAACCATAAACTCACTGAACATTAAATCTCACCAAATGAGAGTCAATCCATCCTCATCATCGTACCCACTCATTATACTCCACACCGGAACATAGCGATTAGATATGAACAACTTACCCTCATATCTCAATGTCTGTACTTTGACCCATCAACCTTTTACCCCCAATCGGGAATATTGCAGATTATGTATTCCTTACGCCATCCGATCCTAAACCGAACTTCGCACCCCTTGATAATGTGTACGTTATTCCCTGATAACCAGAAACTTCTATGCTTACACTCTGTACCATTCGCGTTTTTTAAACATCATCTTAATAACATTTTTAATTCTATTTGCTGTTAGTTCTTTGCCTGGGCATGTCTGTTCTTTGCCTGGACATGTTTTTGCACTTACTTAATAGTTGCCAATCTTGCACATGCTCACTGAGGTCATTTATGTTGAGTTGTGATTCTGCAGAGCCACACCCACACCTACTTTGGCTCTTTGCCCGGGCACTTTTTTTTTTTTTTTTTTTTTTTAAAGAAATCCCAAGTTCTTACTGAGCATGTTCAAAGTCCTCAGCGTCCATCTCAGAGTGGAGTGATATTTGCCTATTCAGAATAGAGATCAGAGATACGAAGATGAGACTGGAGAGTTTTCTCTGGCAATATTATCTCTAGAATCAATATTATAAGTGGCAGGTGGAGGGGGTTGCCAAGTTGCCTTGTGCCTGGTGGTTGGGATTGCAGCAGATTTGCATTGTGGGAGGGAGTGCCAGTTTTTTTGCATTTCAAAGATGGTAACCTTACTCCACCTCCTGATCCTCCCCAAATCCTCGGACTCTTACCACCCATTTTTGACTTTCGACCTGTATCCGGACTCCAACTTTAATACCGACTTGTCTTGTCTTTGGACTCGGACCACACAGCTTTGACCTCTGACCTGCACCTGGACTTTGGCTACAGTTCTGATTCTGGTTTGGCTAGGGACTCTGATCTTGGTTTGACCCTGGCATGTCCCCAGATCTCAGTTCCAGCACCACCCTTGATCCAGGCCCAACCCTATGCCTAGCTGCAACCTATGCTCCAACCACTAGGCCTGATTATCGGAGGCAGCACCTGACAATTAGGGAGGCAGCATGTAATTATCTAAACTAGAATTTGGCTAGTACTCTGTGGCTAACACCCTTATACTCTTATTATGAAAAGTGACATCATTATCACAGGTGGTCAAGGCCTTTATTTTATGTTGCCATTGAAAGAGAAACTATACTGCCTCAGAGCAGCACTTTAAGACTTCAGACAGTAGCATCTGTCAGAATTAGTGGAGAATGAACCCATTGCCTGTACCATGTTTCTCATGAATTCTCTGAATTTTGGATTGGAAGTTTTGCCAAGGACTTCAGTGGGACCAGGATTTCACCTAAGATTTGTGCAGTGACTGGGTCATGTTAACACCTTTGACTCTCCGGACCCATTGATCCATCGAAATTAACACAATCCAACCCACCATAAATATGTCTTGTCACGCAATGGCAAATGTCTTCTAATTCTACACTATTAATTTTGGTACCAGAGTAGCACTATGGAGACTTAAAACAAGGCTTCATCAATTTGCCAGTCGTGCTTTATATTAATTAGAAGTTATCAATGACAGTTCAACTAAAAGTAATTCTAAAGTTAGAAATGTAAGTTACTTAATTTCTGACGTGCCAGTTCCATTCTAAATTGTCCTTTCTGATAATTAATAAACAAGATGTTTCTCACCTACACACATAGCAGATACTAACTGCAAATATGTGCTTGAGACTGCAGTGAGCCTTGAGGCGCTGATGAAAAGGCAGCATACCTCTGAGCTCTGGAAAGCACTCTGATTGTCAGTCACAATTGCTCTGCTGGTATCCCTTGGCTCTTGGAGGAAAGCAAATTGCAACACCTCCATGCAAGGTGCAACTTTATTCCACATTCTTGCACTAGCCCATATGGGCAGTGTGTGGGCTCTGCCTACCCAGCTACAAAAATGCGTTGTTTTCTTTTTTCTTTATTGTGATTTCTAATAATGTAAATGCCTTTAATTGTGTGGATATTTTTAATGCTTTCAGAGAAATGTATGATGAGATACAGTTAGAACCAAGCACTGTAAATGATGCATTATAGCTTGGGAATAAGCTAACACTAAAATGTATTATTAAAAACAGAAGCTTTTTATATACAACAGCATTGCACATCTTTCTGATTCTGTGTATGGAAAATACCATCACTCTAATAAAATATTTTAGCATGGAACTATTCCCAAGACAAATATAACCCAGTACTTTATATATCACCAGACTAGCAGGGCTCTGATGTACATATAAAGTATTGTGCCATCACTTTTATGATATATACTTTAGTACAAGGCTGTTCCCAACTAAAATACATTAAGGCACTAGTACTTTGAGTATACTGTACATCAGAAAGACTTGATGGGATAAAACATAACACAAAGAATGGGCCTTTTCCACAGAATGAAAGTCAAGTCACAACTGGTACAATATGTATATTTAAACATAGTGAAAATAGAATGTTTTGGAGAGAAAGGGAGCTTCTGATTTTAGATAACCACAGCCTCTTAACCCTTGGTAATTATAATGTGGGGAGTGAGGGGATGTTCAGAACGAGTGGGGTCTTCCTTTCCAGTGACTCGTGTGTGCAGTTTAGCTGGTAGCTACGTTGTCCATACTTTGCAGCCATAGATTCTTTACATGTTTCTGTGCAAATCAGAGCAGCTTAGACTGGAAGAAGATGGTGCGTGGAACAGTGGAGCCACAGACAACCCGTATGTCAAATTTAAGTGTCCAGTGGGGAAACGTGATTACCTCAAAAACATTTATTCAAAGTGAATAAGCTCTCTTAAGAAAATGTTGTTTAGTTGGTGTAAGCTAAGTTCTTCTTAAAAATTCTGGATGCACTGACTGGCTGGTGCATTTGACCTGGGGCTGGAAATGAAAATAGGCCTCAGTTTCCTTTTAAATGTCACTGCACGGTCCTATTCCCCATATGCTGGTGAAAGAGCATATAATCAACTACAAGCTCTCTTCCTGGAGTTGTTACGAATTATTCCGGTTAGGACACGCACAGTTCGTTTCTAGGCTGAGGTAACCAAATAAAGACAAACTGCAGAGTATTTCGAAGCTTGTAGGTTTATTACGCTCGAGCATGGTACCGTCTGTTAGGCAGAGCGGGACCCCAATTACAAGTTATACAATGAATATATACCTTTGGCAAAGCATGCTATGTACGTACATCGAAAGCCCTAGCCAATAAACGGGGCCCACCCTTATCTGCTACCAATCCTTATAGGCCACCTTCCCTGTGCTAACATGCTGATGTTGCAACTTCTTAGGCATGCAGCTAATTTTTGTGTTTATTGTTCCCCTTATTTCAGACGGAGTCCAGATGTCCCTCCCTGGAGGCACCCTCCCTTCCTTAGTATGTTATGTGCTCGCTTCTAACTAATGGCGGCAGGAAATCCAAAATGGAGTTGCATATTCAAAATGGAGGTACTCATGCTAACTTCCCCTAACAGAGTACAGTATGCAGGGCTGGCTCCAGGCACCAGCGTTCCAAGCAGGTGCTTGGGGCGGCGATCTCGAAGGGGCAGCAGTCCGTGTGCCATGAGGGCGGCACATGCCACCCGCGGCGGCAGCAGTTCCGCAGGAGCTTTCTTAAGCCGCCTGTGGCGGTGGCAATTCAGCAGCAGCTCTTTGCAGCGGTGGCAGGTCTTATCTTCAGCTGCCCGCGACAGCAATTCGGTGCGCTGCTTGGGGCAGCAGAAATGGTAGAGCCGGCCCTGACAGTATGGAATGCAACTGAGCAGAGCCAGATGAGAAATTCAGCAAAGTACTGGGGGCAGCATTCAAATCATACGGTATGTTTCTTTTGCTGTGCAATGGCAGTTACAAGGCAACTGAGTCAGGAGGTCAATTTACATTTAGAGCATCAGGTCACTTCTACAGATCACTGTCCAAGTTGAGTGAAATAGAAATGCTACACAAGCAACACGAGTGGTGAAAAATTAAATTAGATTTTAAAGAACCTTTGCTTTAATGCGTTAGGGTATTTATGGCAACTGAAGAAAATTTGTATTAAAAATAAATCTTTTGAACGTGGAAGTGGCCCTTTGAAACACTCATACAATAATTTATTCTTTGGTTAAAAATGAAGACAGTTTATTTATATTCTTTAAAAATGGTTGTTTAGGGGTTGGAGCTGGAGCTTTATGCATAAGGAAACAGAATATATTGTGCTGAGCTTCTGTCTAGGGAATCTTTTTGTTTGTTGTATTATAGTTTTAATAATCTTTAGAAGAGCTTCCCACAATTATGTGGAAGCTTAAATGATTGGCTTGATCATTGTATGCAGTCATCATGTTTTAAAATCTCAAAAACAGTTTAAACCAAACATTTTTACATCATGTGATTAAGCTAATCTTCAGGCCATGCAAAGGGGCCCTATTAATTAACTGTGATGGGAGAGAAACAGTCTCATGAGAGATGACGATTAATCAGAAATCTCTTGGACAAACTATGTAACATTACATTAGACTGAAATCTTCTACAGTGATGGACAAGACCAGGTTGGAGAACAAGCATACAGAGGGAACTGATCTTGATAATCATGTGCAAACAGTGGACAACAGAATAAAACTGAAGAAATTATCATTCAGATAATTTAGATTTAAATTAGGGCACATTTAGATTGGAAGCTCTTTGGAGTCTAGGCTGTGTGTCTGTACTTACTTCTGTGAGATGCTTAGGCACACTTTGGTAGCTCAATAATAATAATAATAAATATAGAAGGATCAGACACTAAAACGCTGAAAGAATTGCAAAAATCTGGCTATGCATCAAGAAAGGATCAAAACTACTCCTTAATGGCCTCATGATTCTAATCAGTCAATAGGTCTTATGGACAAGCTAATTTCAAGTATTTTAGATCTGATTTGCAAGAAAGGATTCAAGATCTGACTTGCAAGAAAGGATCCCTTCTGTAATAAGAAGTGCTAGACTACTAATATCAGAATTCAGCCCGAGTACCAGAATATCAAAAATACCAAAATTAGGTGAGACAAGGAGTACAATGATTTTTAAGTCCATGGGTGAAAAAAAAAAGAGCTGAATAATATTCAGGAGATATGAAAGAATGTTTTAAGAATGCATCATACTTTTCCCTAAAATTAAGCTCTGCCGCTAATCAAGAATAATATGGACTGTGACAGGTAGGTAAACAGCTGGCATACCACCCAGTAGTGGGGAGAAAATAATTGTTGGCCATAGACTGTGAGGCAAACCCTTCCTTTTATTAAAAGTGACATTATATTTAATATCCTATTGAGAGCAGAAGGACTTCTGATTAAAATGCACGGAACTCAATATATGTACCACTGAAATAACAAGTCAGTCTTGCTGAAACTAAAAATCTGTGGTTCCAGGGAGTTTAAGTGTTTTCAACCTGGTGCTTCGACCACTAAGCCACTGTACTGAGAAAAAAAAGAAAGGGGTTAGTAGTGTTACAGCAGGCATTTTCTGACAGAAGGCATCCTGGCAGCATTACTTTACCCAGAAAAATTCCATGTGGGGCATAAGGAGAATCAGTGTTTGTTTTGGATAAAGATTCTAATGAGACACTATTAAGGAAAATGAATGCTGAAAACTGCAAAATTGAGTCAGAGGAAGAGGGATCAGGAGACTAGAATGCATATTTTTACACTGTTTGTTTGATATACTATCATCTGCTAAGATATATTATCATCTGATATGATAGATTTGCTCAATTACAGTAATATTGTTTAAACCCTTGGAGGGAAAGCGGAGTTTCGTGATATTTCAGTGTTCCAGCTTGTTTATGTGCTGAAAGTCTATTAAAGAAATGTACAATATTGTTTTATAAGAAAGTTTTCATTATGCGTATATATTTAATGTCTCTTTGGGACAAGGATGATTTACAGCACTTTATTTTATAGTTGATCCAAAATGTTGTTTGACTTTGTGTAGCCATGGTTTCACAGACTCACTGATGCCTCATAGAGGTGACTGAAAAATATTCTATTCAGAAAAAAATGTTTCCTGGTTTTCTGTATTTTGTTTCTTCCCTCAAAAAAAATTAGTCATTAGTATAAAAAAGATTCTTTGTTTACTAATCATCTACTCCTGTTGCTTATTTTCCACCTGCAGTCATAATCCTTTCTGTGAGATAATATAGTTGGTTGCTGGGGAAATGCTTGCTATTTTCAAACTCCGAAAACATGTGGTTCCGAAACCAAATTACTTCAAGCAAGGAAAAAGGTATGTGATGCGTAGGTGCCAGGTCCAGCCATCGGAGGAAGTGGTTAATGACATTGTTGAGGCAAGGGAGAAGAAGTATCCATAGTGCTCCAGAGGGCAGGAGTGACCTGTGAAGCTTGGAGGCAGGGCCGGCTCCAGGCACCAGCCTACCAAGCACGTGCTTGGGGCGGCACCTGGAGGGGGGCGGCACTCAAGGTTTTTTAAAAAAAAAATTATGAAAAAACCTAATTTTCCTCTGGCGCCCCTGCCGGGGACCGGGGCGGCCGGCGTGCTCCGCTCCCTGCCAGTGCCCCGGCCGGGGGAGCAGGGCGGCAGGTGTGCTCCGCTCCCCGCCGGCACCCCGGCCGGGGCAGCGGGGCGGCAGGCGTGCTCCGCTCCCTGCCGGCACCCCGGCCGGGGGAGCAGGGCAGCAGGCGTGCTCCGCTCCCCGCCGGCACCCCGGCCGGGGGAGCAGGGCAGCAGGCGTGCTCCGCTCCCCGCCGGCACCCCAGCCAGGGGAGCAGGGCGGCAGGCATGCTCCGCTCCCCGCCGGCGCCCCGGCCGGGGCAGCGGGGCAGCAGGCGTGCTCCGCTCCCGGCCGGGGCAGCGGGGCAGCAGGTGTGCTCCGCTTCCCGCCGGCGCTCCGGCCGGGGCAGCGGGGTGGCAGGCGTTCCGCGCTCCCCACTGGCAGGGGGAGCGGGGCGGCGGGCATGCCGCCCTCCCCGCTGGCCCCCCCCAGTGTTTTGGCGGGGCGGCGTTGTTGCGGGGGGCGTGTTTTGGCCGGCATTGGGGGGGGGGGGCGGCGGCGCTTGTGGGTTGTTGTTTTTTTTTTGCTTGGGGCGGCCAAAAAGCTAGGGCCGGCCCTGCTTGGAGGGAAGACCTGACAGCTGGGCCTCCAATAGGGAAGCAGGCTTTAAAAGGGGATGTTTGATTTATGGCAGGGATCTCAAACTCAAATCACCACGAGGGCCACATGAGAACTAGTAAATTGGCCCGAGGCCGCATCACTGAAACCTTTTCATACAATGATACAAAAGTATAGTCAAAAATGAAAAAAATGAAGAGTAATATAGTATTCTATTAAAAGTCAATGTATTAACTTTTTAAAAACTATAATGCAAAGAGGGGTTTTAATAAAATATAAACACTCAGTAATGTTTGGCGCTTGGCTGCCAGTGGAGTCGGCGCCTATGGCGGGTCACAGGAAATAACTCCGCGGGCCGCATGTTTGAGACCCCTGATTTATGGTATAGAGCCCTTTTTCCAAACTAATGAAACCTGTTTGTAGAGTCCGTAGCAAAACAGCCTGAAGGCAAGGGAAGTGATTTTTGCTTTCCTGGTAATAACAGGACTGTTTGTTTTGCTTCCCTAGAAAACCGAGAGCTATATCTGAAGGATTTGTGTGTGAGATCAAGCAACTTATCAGGCCTCCAGCATGGGTGTGTGGCACGTCATAGATCAATCTGGAGGGGAGTAGCTTGCATCTGAATCCAAATGGCAAACATCATGACTGTGTGTTCGCTAGCCCATATGGATGTTCTCTTTGCTTTACTTGTTCATGGGGAATCTGTAATAAAGACAGTTAACCTCATGCCAAAGACAATGTCCTGACCTAATATACCTATGGTAGAAGGTAGATTAGACCCTGCTGGCACTCATGGGCACTAGTCCTCTTTCACACCCAGATTCAAATTGTGCATTGTGGAAAAAAGCAATGGTACTCTCTTGAGTTCTGCCAACAAATGCTGCCTGTTTGAGACAGACTTATTCATGGACTTCTCTGGGCTCTGCTTTTCCTCCGTGGGGTTAAGATGCTAGCCTGGGCTCTGAGGTCTACTTAATTGCTCCTTAATAGGGTTCTGAGATGGTAATAGCAACAGGAACACTGAAGTCTGATCTACACACAGATTTTGCACCAGTGTAGTTATGTCAGTTAGGTACTGATATAGTTATACCAGTAAAACCTATAGTGTGGACAGTGTTATATTGATTCACATATAGGAATAAGCTTTACCTGTATAAGCCCCTTTATAGCAATATAATTGTGAACACATACCATTTTAACTATACCAGTACAGTTAAAGTGCTACAACTTTGTGTTTGGCAAGGTCTTAGTTAACAGGGTAATTAAGCTCACAGCTTGCATGTATTGAATCAGAACTGTTTAACACTAAACAAGAGATGTAAATGATCCCAAGTGGCCAGGTGCTCAGTCAGGGGCAGTACACATCACCACCCCACATGCAGTACATCAGCAGACCCACCAGCCATTCTGCTACTCCATCATTCATCATCCGACTTGTTCAGGAACTGTCCCACCAGTTTGATTCATTTGGCCAACAAGCAGATACACCTAAGTGTTCCCAATTCTCACAACTTTATCACTAGTCTTGTGATATTTGGTGTTTCCCTTAAGGCCCTCAGCTCCTGAACTCATGGGATTACATAGGAATCTCAGGTTTCATTTTAAAAAGTAAGTTTCTTGTTTTTGTGATTGCAGAGAAAAGCTTGAAGATGTGTCCCCCAGTGTAAGCTAAAGGCTCGGAAACCAAAGTACAAATAGACTCATAGACTTTAAGGTCAGAAGGGCCCATCGTGATCATATAGTCTGACCTCCTGCACATTGCAGGCCACAAAACCTCACTCACCCACTCACTCACCTCACTCACCCACTCCTGAAAGAGACCCCTAACCTCTGGCTGAGTTACTGAAGTCCTCAAATCATGGTTTAAAGACATCAAGTTACAGAGAATTCACAATTTACACTAGTTTAAACCGGCTGCCTGTGCCCCATTCTGCAGAGGAAGGCGAAAAACCCCCAGTGTCTCTGACAATTGGACCCGGGGGGAAATTCCTTCCCAACCCCAAATATGGTGCTCAGTTAGACCCTGAGCCTGGGGGCAAGACCCACCAGGCAGATACCTGGGAAAGAATTATCTGTAGTAACTTAGAGCCCTTCACATCTAGTGTCCTGTCTCCAGCCTTTGGGTATTTTTCCTACTGGCAGTCGCTGATGGGCCACATGCCATTGTAGGCAGTCTCATCATACATTCCCCTCCATAAATCTATCAAGCTCAGTCTTGAAGCCAGTTAAGTTTTTTGCCCCCACTGGTCCCTTTGGAAGGCTGTTCCAGAACTTGACTCCTCCGATGGTTAGAAATCTTCGCCTAATTTTGAGCCTAAACTTGTTGATGGCCAGTTTATATCCATTTGTTCTTATGTCCACATTGGTGCTTAACTAAAATAACTCCTCTCCCTCCTTGGTATTTATCCTTCTGATATATTTATAGAGAGCAATCATATCTCCCCTGAGCCTTCTTTTGGTTAGGCTAAACAAGCCAAGCTCTTTGAGTCTCCTCTCATGAGGTAGGTTTTCCATTCCTAGGATCATCCTAGTAGCATAGGTGCCGGCCCTGCCCCAACTCCACCCCCAGCCCTGCCCCTTCCCCAAATCCCCGCCCCCGCCTCATCCCCTGGGTGCGCTGCATTCCGCCCCCCTCAGCTTGCAAGTGGAGGGGAATGCAGCGGGGCCGGGGGAGGAGGCGGGCACCCCAGCCATCAACGAACGTCGCCCGGCGTTGGGGGCGGGGCCCTGCAACATCGCCCGGTGCTGCGGTGAGCTAGGTGCGGGCCCCGGGGCTGGCGGGGAGCTGGGCGCGGGCGTCCGGGCCAGCAGGGAGCTGCTGGTGGGTGCTGAGCACCCACCAATTTTTCCCCATGGGTACTCCAGCCCTGGAGCACCCATGGAGTCGGCGCCTATGGCAGTAGTGCCATCCTTACTTCTGCACTGCCTGCAGAACTGGGTGGCCTGAGACCAGCGGCTGCTGGCCGGGCACCCAGCTCTGAAGGCAGCGCTGCCATTAGCAGCGGCGGCACAGAAGTAAGGGTAGCAATATGGCGCCCCCCTTCAATTGCCTTGCAACCCCACTTTTGAGTTGGGACCCCGTTTGAGAAATGCTGACTTAAGTGCTTTACATGGGTGGGGGAAGAGGGATAGCTCAGTGGTTTGAGCATTGGCCTGCTAAACCCAGGGTTGTGAGTTCAATCCTTGAGGGGGCCATTTAGGGATCTGGGGCAAAAATTGGGGATTGGTCCTGCTTTGAGCAGGGGGTTGGACTAGATGACCTGCTAAGGTCCCTTCCAACCCTGATATTCTATGTGCATATTTTGCTGTTTTTAAATACATGTTCCAGCTTTGTTACAACACTGTAAAATTTAAGATTTAAATAGCTGAAACTGTGAAATTCAAGATTTGTAAAATGCTATGACTGTGACATTTACCAAAATGGATCATGGATTTGGTAAGGCCCTGGTCATAGGAAGTGGATGGCAATTCCCCTATCTGGGGAGGGCGGTGGGTAGAGCAAGGAGAGGGGTAAGTGGACTGTCCAGCTGAGAGGCATGTATTTGTGTGTGCACTAAAGGCTGACTCTTCAGGCTGAAATTATCAGGCATGCAGGCGGGCAGAGGAGGGGTCGTTACAAAGTCAACAGACTAAAACCATGATTTGATGGGGGGCTTTTTAATCTAATGATTTTGCCGCCAATCTCACTGGGGAGGGAGGGGCTGCCATCTGACTCATGATTTTTGATCCCCTGCCCTGAGGCTGATCCCTGCATGCTGTGTTGGGGTTGACAGTATTTCATAAGCCTGATGATGCCCGGGCTGTAACCATACAGCTCCCCAGCCGCTGACCTGCTGCCATGTACCCTAGCGACTCCTGGCCTAGAGGGGGCGCTACCACCGCCCTCTTCCTTTCCGGGCGGGCCGCTTCAACCGCACCGGCACAGCGACCACGCGCAATTCCTCTTCCTCGGCTCGTTCAACACGGCCCAGGCCCTAGCCCCGCCCCCTTTCCTTGGGCCTTGTCAGTCTCAGCGGTTACGCATGCGCCTTTTCAGCACCTTTCGACGCTCCGCCCTTTTCCTTCGTTCTGCTACCGGAAGACAGGGTCTGGGGCGCATGCGCATTTGGTATCGTTTTGCACTCCCTCCCTCCCGGAGCCCTGATCGTCATAGTGGCTGCAGTTCTGCGCATGCGTGTTTGGTCCCCGTGCCGGGAGGGGGGCATTTTAACAGTAAACATCCTGCCGATTTGAACGGCGGGTTTGGGCGGCAGGAAGGGCTGCGGCCGCCATCTTGTTTGTTTGAGTGGCTCGGATCGGGGAGGAGGCGGAGCGGTGCAGTTACCGAGCCCGGCCCCGCTAGCCGCTGCATTGGCCTCCCCTGCCGCCACGCAAGACTCGGGGTAAGGAGCCGGCCTCGCCGCGCCCGCCCCGGCGGAGCAGGCAGCGCGTCCCGCGGCGGGATCTGCAGCCGTCCGAAGGGCGGGGGCGGCCGGGCTCAGGGCGCTGCGCTTCCTCCGGGACGCGGAGAGGCCTAGTCCTCGCCGCCCCATGCCGCGCTGCTCCTGGGCTCCCCCAACCGAGTCCGGGAGGCGGAGAGACGCGCGCGGGGGGTGGCTTTAATGTGTCTTCTGGGGCCGCTTCCCTAGAGGCGCGCGGGGGGCTGCGGCCAGTGCCTGCGGGACCCGGGTGGGCTGCTCTGTCCCCGGGAGCCCGCCTCGCTGCCGAGCGGAGACGGGTGAGGCCCGTGAGGATCCCCGGGCAGGCAGCTCGGAGCAGTTCGGCGTGAGCCAGGTGGTGGTGGGGGGGGGGCTGCTGCAAAACTTCTCCGTACGCGAAGGTGACGTGCCCCAAAGTCCCCGCTTCCTAGCCCCTCGGGTGCGGCCCTGAGCTGCTGGAGGTGAGAGGCTGCTGCCGGCATTGGATCCGTGTCCAGTCCGGGGCGCCGGGCAGGTGCGGGGGGTGAGGGAGTTCAGTGCGTGTCTCAATGCGGTGCGCTTTTCAGTGTGAAGCGATCAGGGACACTCAGAAGAAATGTTTGCTTCCCTCTGTACGGGGCCGGGAAACTAATTTATATTCATATAGACTATTATGTGGGGCAATATTTGGCGAGCTTTTTGCTGAAGCTGTGTAAACTCTGGGATTTGTCGGGGGTTGCTTTTGGGGTTTAGAAGGAGGGACCTGAAAGGGAAAAGTTTGAGAAACCACTTACACTAGAAAATATATTTTTGGGGGGAATGGATAATCTAGGGCTTTTCTACTAGCATAGTTCATGCAATAACTAGTGATTAGTTTAAGTGGTGCATCAAAGGGATATCCGTGTTATGTTTGCTCGATTTTTAGAGTTAAAAGAAGGTTTTGGGACAGTAGGATTGCCTGTATTGCTCTCTACATGCTTATAATATTTGTAGCTGTGTACTGTAAGCTAATCCTGGGGTCTTCATGGTTTTATCTGGTCTCCTGCAGAAGTCAGGAAGGATCTCTCTCTCTCACATGCGCACGCACGCTCCTGATGTACGACTGTATTCTGGGGGCCGGGGGAGCTTGGGTTCACCTTCCTCTGAAGCATCCTGCCACACCTAGAGATGGGATACCAGTTGGGGTGGACTGGTGCTCGGAAGTGGTAGAGAATCTTGCTCACATGCTTATGATGTAGCTCAGGGGTAGGCAGCCCATGTCACCTGAGCTGATTTTCAGTGGCACTCATGCTGCCTGGGTCCTGGCCACTGGTCCGGGGGGGGGGGCTCTGCATTTTAATTTAATTTTAAATGAAGCTTCTTAAACATTTTTAAAACCTTATTTACTTTACATACAACAATAGTTTAGTTATATATTATAGACTTATAGGAAGAGACCTTCTAAAACGTTAAAATGTATTACCAGCACGTGAAACCTTAAATTAGAGTGAATAAATGACTCAGCACACCACTTCTGAAAGGTTGCAGACCCCTGGTAGCTGATCACTAGATTTGGTATTTGGAAGGAATTTTCCCCAAGATTAGGTTGGCAGGGACCTTGGGATTTTTTTCACTCTCCTCTGCAGCATGAGAGGAAGCATGGATTGTGTGCTAGGATATATCTCAACTAAGTGATTCTTTGCCATCGCAAAGATCTTGGGATCCCTGCTATTCTCAGCTGGTGATGCGCAACAGTTTAAAATCCTGAGGACTAAAATCTTTTTTTAACTGAAGTCATTGGACTCAACATAAGGGTAAATGGGTGAAACTTTATGACTTGTGATGTGCAAGAGGTCAGAATAGATGATCTTGTGATTCTTTTTGGCTTTTCTGAAACCTGCCCCAGAATCACCCTGCCTGCCAAAGTTCTGCTGTAACAGTCATATTTTCCTTTTTTTAATGGCTTTTTTATTGCTGCATCTTATTTAAATTAATTTACCTTATTTGTTGAATCTGAACACTTTGGGCAAGAATATTGCAAAATTTCTACAGTAGTTTCTTTGGCCAAGATTCAGCAAACACACACACACTCTCTTTCACAAATGTGCGTAGTCTTCTTGACCTGTGTTTGTAGGATCGGGGCCTTAATTTACTTTCTAAAGACTCATTATAAGCATGTGGCATGCTGTGAATTTGTAAACAGTAATTAAAACAAAATGAACCCAGATATTGACAATCGGAGACAGTGGAACATTGGCAGATAAGTTAGTCAAGTATAGAGAAGATTGTGAGGAACTTTGGGGACCTAACCAAGCTAGATAAATGGACAGATACTGTGGTAGACTAAGTTCAGTGTTGGTAAAAGCAAAGTAATGTCCATTGAAGGGGAAAATTTGAACTAGCCTGACCATTAACTTAATTTAGGAAAGGGGCCTGGGCCTCATTGTGGGAGTGAAGACCTACTCAGTGTGCAGCTGTGATCAAAAAAAGCAAAGAAGACATTAAGTAACAGGATGGAGAATAATATTAAAACTATGCTATTATGTAAATCAATTGAATGCCCTCATCTGGAATATGTGCAGGTCACCTGACTCAAAAAGGATATAGCAAAATTAAAGGGGCTAAGGAAAGGGCAGCAAGAATGTGGGGTATGGAAAAACTCTAGTATGAAAAGTTACTGGAAAGATTGGGATTTTTTACCTTAACAGACAAATGCAGTGTAACATGATAAAAAGTATATAAAACAATGATATGGAGAAGGTAGATCAGGAACTTCTGTTCTCCCTTTATCTTAACCAAGAACAAAGGAACATGGTGGCAGATTCAAACTGATACAAGGAATTTTTCATGCAGTGTATGATTAAACAGTCATATTTTCCTTTTTTTAATGGCTTTTTTATTGCTGCATCTTATTTAAATTAATTTACCTTGTTTGTTGAAGAGCCCAAGATTTTAGCTAGATTCAAAGAGCTGTTGGACACTTATATGGTTAACAAGTATTTCCAGAATTACAGTAGTTTAATGCTAATACATTTTAGAAGGTATATAAAATCTAATGCTTTAGGTTTAACCCAATCTCTAATGACTGGGAATTAGGATGAGACTTTCTGGGAGGCAGATTATCCCACATCTGCCCATTCTGAGGTTTCTTGCACCTTCCTCAGACACATCTGGTGCTGACTATTGTCCACGCCAGGATGCTAGGGTAGATGGACCTTGGGTCTAATTCAGTATGGCAATTCCAACATTATTTTTTTCAGTTTTACTTTATATACACGGTGTGGTCAAATGCACAGACACAGTATAGTCAATTTTCCTGTGATTGTTTTGGTCTTTCTGCAGCAACATAGAGACACACTTTAAACAAAATAGGAATGTTTGATTATCAAAACACAAATAGGCAGGAGTGCCCAAGGACAACTGTGGCATTTGAAATAATTTTAACTTTATTAGACTTCAGTTTGGTGTCCCTTTTAAAAGGACACATCTTTGACAGGGCCAAGATTTGATCATAGCAAAAAGCTTCCCAATCTGAGGTGAGTGGGGCTGCCCGTGAGGTGCCCAATAAGATTGCTGGGCAGAAGAATAGATCACTGTGTAGAACAGTGGTTCTCAACCAGGGGTCGGGAACCATGAGCAGGTTTCAGGGGGGGCTGCCAAGCATGGCCAGCGTTAGGCTTGCCAGGATCCAGGGCAGAAAAGCCAAAGCCCTACCATGCAGGACTGCAGCCTGGCGCCCCAAGCATCCCCACCCAGGGCTAAAGATGAAGCCTGAGCAACTTAGCTTCACAGTGCCCCCTGTGGCATGGGCCCCTGGGCAGTTGTCCTGCTTGCTACCCCCTAACCAGCCCTAGCTTTTATATGCAGAAAAACAGTTGTTGTGGCACAGTTGGGCTGTGAAGATTTTATAGCATGGCGGGGGAGGAAGGGGGAGACTCAGAAAAAGGCTGAGAACCCCTGGTATAGAGGAAAGTTGTAGGATCCCAGATCTGATCCATTGCTTCTCTAGTTAAAAATGGCAGGTGGCTACTTAAAAGTAATTATCCTTCCTGCATCTGTTGTGAGCCTAATATTGTTGGCTGCAGGAGCAGCTCACATGCACAGGTGTATAGTCAGGAAGTACCATGCCAACCCAAGCTTCTCTTTGCACATCTAGCAGTTAGTTCAGCATTGGGTTGTATCAGATGTCCTATTGCTTTCCCCCACCACCATCTGCCTGCACTTTCCTGGAGAATAGAGTCAGACAAAAAAAAGTAAAGAAGAGAAAAGAAGAAAGAAACAAGGAAAAGAAAATATACTGAAAAGAGAGAGGACAGAAGTATGAGAAAAAGCCAGCAACAGTTGCTGCCATGCTGCAAAGGATCATGAGCTAGCCTGTGCACCCCAGATGGGGTTTCCAAGAAAAAAAAGTTGGTGAGCACTTCAGTAGTAATTCCACTGGAAATTGTACAAATTTTAAAATACATTAAACTGCATGAGAATGTATTCTCATTGCAGTATTGGGATAGCGCATTAGAACTTAGAAGTGATGTTGACTTGTGTATTAGTTCACGCAGACAGCATTGAATAAAGTAGACATTGCAAATCTTACATTAAAACATTAATTTCTGTGTTGTAACTTATAAATGCATTTGTTTGTTAAATTATTTTTAGTCTGGTAACATCACTCCTTAAATCGTTTTCTCTATTTATATGTATAACTACCAGTGGCAGCACGTCCATAATATATGGAGGAAAACTGTTAATCTCTGCCAGAAGCAATTTACTACTACTTTATTTCCTCTTTTCAAGATTTTTAATACTTGAAACAAGTAACTTTCACTCTTCTCTAATATTGCCCTTGAATTTCAGGCTATCATAGATTTAGCAATTCTCAGTGCTAGTCCTGTGAAACATCAGCATGCTGACCACTTATCATTTGGGCTTCCTATCCCCATCTTCCCCACAACAAAAGTGTAATAGGTTCCCAGCCCTGTTTGTTGTATTAATGATCTGTTTGTTTGTCTGAAAGATTAAACCTTTCTCTATCGCATTGGGGAGCACTTCTTTGTCCTCCCTTCACCCCCTCCCCCCAAATGCCCATGTATATTCCCAGAATAGAAGAAATAAACAATTTGTCCTCACAAGGAACTAACCTTGTTACCCCCTTAGTGCTTGTGTTCCTGGCACCATAGGAAAGTTACTTCCTCTTGTAGCTCTAATGTGGGGAGCATGCAGACTGAGTGCAGCAATATTGCTGAAAGATAGCGGCTGCTAGTATGGCTATATTACCACTACTATCTGTGCTGTCGGGGAACTGGAGTGAATACAGTTGCTTCTGTATTGGTCCACATAATGCTTTTCATGTTTAATGGAAGCCTTCATTATATTCAGGCTTGAGTCAAGTATGTTTGATCTTTCCCTGAAGTTCAAGCTATATATTTTGAACCGATTGTGAACATGTCAAATCTAATAATTATGCCAATCCACAAAAAATCAAAGAACAGTTTTTACAACTGGAGTTGGAAGGTTGTGACAGAGTAATGCTGATGGCTTTAACTCCTCACTCCTCTATTCTCTTATTCCTAATGTTTTTGAGAAATATTGCATTGTACAACAAACCCACCTCATAGATTTGTGAAATGTTTTTTTTAAACCCATTGCACTGAGAAATAGTTTCTGATTTATAGTGTCCTTCATTTGATGATCTGAGTGATTCCCATAAAATTGCTCCTTCAGCATGCCTTTTGGAGGATCCTCTGCATCTTACCCTTCTCCTCCCCCCACACCTCCCCTCCAGCTTTCAGTGAGGGTGCAACAGATTTCTGTCCTTGGTTTCTTTCTCTTCTCCCTCTTTATGTTGGCTGTGGGTAATCTCATTTGCAGATACAAATTAAACTACCACAACTATTTCTGGTGACTCTCAGATCTTCCTCTACTCCAGGCCTGTCTTTCTAGTCAAACAGTCTCAACCTGTGTCCCTGCCATGTGGCTATCTAGCCAGAAACCCAAGCTCAGCATGGCTGAAAGTGAACTCTTCACCTTCCCCTCACCTCCTTTTTCTATCATTGTGAGCAATACCCCCATCTTTCCTGTCACTCAGGCCTGTAACCTGGCTGTCCTCTTCAACTCAGTCCTCTGTGAGATCTTGCATTCAGGCTCTGTCTTACTTTGCCAATTCTTTCTTCATAGAATCTCTAAGAATTGGCCTTTTCTTTCATCCACACTGCTAAAACTCTCATCCAAGCTCTCATCTCATTTCCCAATTAGTGCAACATCCTTTTCTCTAGCCTTGACAAATGCAAATTTGCCCCGCTCATATCCATTCAAATTGCTACTGCAAAAATCGTTCTCCTAGCACATTGCTTTGATCACCTCACCCTTCTCTCCGAATCCCTCATGGGCTCTCCCTTCTCTGTCACATCAAACATAAGCTACTTGTCTTCACATTCAAGGCCCTTTGAGGCCTGTCCCCACCCTAGCTAAAATATCTCATTCACTCTGGAGGGCTGAGTCCTACCTCTGGAGGTTGGCATTACAAGCTGTTCAATCACCCACTTCTTAATATTCAAAGGAGTGCTTTTTTTAATGCGGCCCCATATGCTTTGGAGGAGCTCCCTATAAACATCTGTAAAACTTAACTCATTATACTACTTTAAAACTTTTTCTGTGATGCCTACAAAAAAATTAACAATGGTTAGGCTGCCAGTGTGCTGAGATGCATGTAATGCTGACCTATATTGTCGCATTGTTTCCTTGTACATATATCTGCCTGTATCCGTCTGTCTCTTGTCTTATACCTATGCTGTAAGATCTTTGGGGCACGAACTGCTTCCCTCCCCCCCCCCCCCCCCTCCCGTTTGTACAGTGTCTAGCACAGTGGGATCCCAGTTCATGACTGGAACTTGATTCAGCTGGCACAGGCCAGCCGCAGTTTATTTGTAGTTTTGACATTGTACTTTGTAAACCCTTGGGACCACAGGTTTAACCTGGCCTGGAATCACAGGAAGCCTGCATTCTGAATGCTACCCTGTATTTTAGAAACTTTCCAGCAGGAGACAATTGTCAGTTTTGCTAGAAATTGATGCTCCTGTGCTTGATGCATCGAATTAAACTGCTCTGGTCCTAGTGTCACATGCTGTGCCTGCTGGGGAGGTGTTCTATATAAGACCTTTAAAGGCATAGGTTTGATCCTCCATTGTAGGTACAATGAGAGTGAGAGAAGGATAGAAGGGGCAAGACAGATGGTGCTTGGACTTCCCAGGAGCTGGATCCATCCTTTGAGGATGGTAGCATGCTCCCCGTACTTGCTCATTTCCGATTAGCTGCCTGTTAGTGTCTTTGGTCTTCTACTCCCCTAATACACACACTTTATTATTGGTAAGGATACAATTTTTGTTGCAGAGGTCATGGATTCCTTGACTTTAGAGGACCTCCATGACTTCTTTGGCTTCAGCTTCCACCACAGCAGTGGGTCAGGAGCAGCTGTCTGCGCCTGCTGCTGTAGCAGCAACTGGGGCTGGAGCAATGGCTGGCAGTCAGCCCCCAGCAGGGCTCGGACTGTTAGTCTTGAATATTTTTAGTAGAAGTCACAGACAGGTTGCGGGTTTCTGTGAATTTTTGTTTATTACCCGTGACCTGTTCATGATGATTACTAAAAATACCTGTGACAAAATCTTAACCTTAATTATTAGGTTCATACGGGTTTCCCCATAAGCTAGTGATGGGACTGTAATCTTATGTCTATCTCATATTATGGTGACCAGTCCCGTATAAATACAGTATATTTCCCCATCTCAAAGCTGTTAGGAGTGGGCTCTTGTACCACCAGCAGCAAGACTAAAGGACAATAGGAAAACAATGCTACACTTAGAGGGAAAGGGCGGTAGATAAGAAGAGTCCTTTAGGAAGATTGGAATAAACATATGGAAGGCTTTTAAAATGAGTAGAGCTCTTAACCTTTTGTTCTGAAATGAAAAGATGCAGGAACTGTTTGAGGATGGAAAGACTATGATGATTTTGTGTGTGAAAAGTTGGGCCAGTAGTATTCCACATGTGCTGGAGTCTGAATAGCTGACACTTGATAAGGCTATGTAGAAGACTATGGTGAATGGAGATGGAAACATGAACAACGATTTTTACAGTGGAGAAGTCGTAGAGACTAGCATCGGGAAATAAGCTCCTGGAAGAATCATAGACAGGTCTAATAAGAGACCAAAGTTCATGGTCAAGGATGATGCTAAACAGACCATTGCTGGCAGATGTTTGTCTAGGTATACTTAATCCTTCCTCAGTGCTGGGAGATGGACTTAAATGGCCTTTTGAGGTCCCTTCCAGCCCCACATTTCTGCAGGTGTGACTTTTTTCTAATTTACCTGCTCAAGTTTCCAACACAGTACATTTATACACTTATAAACATATAGCCACAAATTGAAGGGGGGGACCTCAATCTTGAACAAAATCCTTTCAGATTTCAAGGTATGAGGGGCATTTTCTGTTCTTGAAAATTTCTGTCCTTTTTCATGTACAAAACCATTCTAGAATCTTACTGGTTGAAAAGAAAACAT
Organism: Macrochelys suwanniensis; assembly: GCA_033296515.1. Classification (NCBI taxonomy): domain Eukaryota; kingdom Metazoa; phylum Chordata; order Testudines; family Chelydridae; genus Macrochelys; species Macrochelys suwanniensis. Next base: position 236,067,849 of record CM065776.1, on the reverse strand, counting down.
GTCGATAGTGTATGGTGAGAATTTTTGCAGTAACGCAGTTCAATATAAAATAATTACATTTTTCTTTACAGGTTTGCACCTTATAGGCGGCTGGGACAATGTTCTACGCCCATTTTGTCCTGAGCAAGCGTGGGCCGCTGGCCAAAATCTGGCTAGCGGCCCATTGGGATAAGAAGCTAACCAAAGCCCATGTGTTCGAGTGTAATCTAGAGAGCAGCGTCGAGAGTATCATCTCACCTAAGGTATCTGTTTTACAGTGATCTTGATGTTTATGTTGCTGGTTCAGCAGAGATAAATTATGACAGCACATGATCAATATACAAGAAGTAACTAATATACTGATGCCTTAACCTGAAAACATTTTTAAAAATTAACTTTTTTAATGAAAAAGTGTGCTCACTGTTGTTTTGCATGAAGTATGAAATAATCCATGAATACCTGTATTCCAAGAAATCATCTGAGCTTTTCACTCAATTCTTATTTTATAGTTTTGCAAGAAGTGGCCAGGTTTCAAATTTGGTCCTTGGATTAACAGGTTTTATGCAGAGTATCTTTATCTGAATTATTTTGACGTACCACGTGTATACATGGAAATTTTTTATGGAGGGAGAGGGGGAAAAAACATCTTGTACCTGTCAGCAAATAGCTTTCAAAGAATTTATGGTAACATTTGAATACACTAGTTAGTGAGAGCTATTGAAATGAATGATTATTTAAATACTCTTTCTTGTCCTTTATGTTCAAAGGGTTGAAAAATGTAGTCGATAGCAAGTAACGTTATTGGGTAGCTGAGTACAGTTTTCCCCAGGCTAGGCCCTAATTTGCCTTTGGTGCTTTGCTTGGTATTGGCTACAGCAACTGTGAAAGGTGCTGAAGGACACAACCTCAGAGTTTAAGGGGAGAGAATGGAACACTTTCTTCTTATTAGATACCTACTAATCAGAGGGAAGGTTCTTCGGGTCTTGTGTGTTCATGGATGTCTTCGTTTTTAACTCCCCTCTGAAAAATGGACTTATGTGGCACATTAGTAAAATATAAACTATTTTACTTGACAACAGACATTTGGATATCTTAGAGAGAAGCTTTTATTTTTTAAAAAAACCTAAAGCTTGTTTCCTAGTATCCATAAACACTTTCTTCAGGTAAACAGATGTTCTGGCTGTCGATTCAGTGCAGCTAATATGATCTTTACAGGAGTTATCAATATACACAAATATAAAGCTGAGTCCTCCCTTAATTAGAGCACTATAGATATGCATGGTGCTTTACAGAACAGGCTGATTCCCTGCCTACAAGAGTTCGTAATTGAAAGATATGTTTGCACTGGCAGAGTTACATCACCACTCAAACAGCACTGAAGGGAAATGGCTGTTGTGTGTTCACACTGTCTGCTGCCTGTGCAATAGCGTGTTCGCACTTGCGGCGGTATTTGGAGCGGTGCACTCTGGGCAGCTATCCTGCAGAGCATCTGCTCTGCCGCTAAGAATTGTGAGAAGGTGGAGGGGGTCACGGGGCATCCTGGTTCCTGTCCCAATGCCCCATGATGCATTGCTTCGCATCCCAGCAAATCCTGTGCTTCCGTCCGCATTTGGCACCATCTTTCAACAGTTTGTGTACTGCCTCTTCGGTCTTCAGTCATCATGACTGCCTCTTCAGTCTTCAGGAATGGATCTCGCACTGTTGACCAATATGCTGCTCGCTCTCACTAACACGTCACAAGTAGCAGTGGAGTTATTCCTTAAACTACAAAGGCAAGAGGAGTTTGACATTAATCTCGCCAAGCGTAATAGCTACGACACGAGATTGCTTGTGGCATTCACGGATGTGGTGACCACAGTGGAATGCTGCTTTTGGGCTTGGGAAACAAGCACTGAGTGGTGGGATCACATCGTCATGCACGTCTGGGATAATGAGTAGTGGCTACTGAACTTTCAGATGAAGACAGCCAGATTCATGGGACTGTGTGATGAACTTGCCTCAGCCCTGCGGCGCAAGGACACGAGAATGAGAGCTGCCCTGTTGTTGGAGAAGCACGTGTCAATTGTACTGTGGAAGCTGGCTACTCCACACTGCTACCGATTGGTCGCTAACCAATTCGGAGTGGGAAAGTTGACTGGACTCGTATTAACAGAAGTGTACAGGGCCATTAATTGCATCCTGTTCCAAAAGACCATGACTCTGGGCAACGTGCGTGATATTGTGGATGGCCAGATGGGCTTCCCTAACTGTGGAGTGGCGATAGATGGCCTGCATATTCCAATTCTGGCACCAGACCACCTAACCACTGAGTACATTAATTAGGGGTATTTCTCTATAGTTCTCCAGGCGCTTGTGAATTACCGTGGGCGTTTCATGGACATTAACACAAGCTGGTCTGGAAAGGTGCCTGACATGCATCTTTCAGAACACTGGCCTGTTCAGGAAGCTGCAAGCAGAGACTTTCTTTCCAGACCAGAAGATCACTGTAGGGGAAGTCAAATTGCCCATTGTGATCCTGGGAGACCCTGCCTAGCCCTTAATGCCTTGGTTTATGAAGCCATACACAGGGAATCTTGACAGCATCAAGGAGCGGTTCAATAACAGGCTGAGCAAGTGCAGGATGACTGGTGAGTGTGCGTTTGGCCATTTAAAGGCCCGCTGGCACTGTCTGTATGGGAGGCTGGACATGGCCGATGACAATATTCCTATGCTTATAGCCGCATGCTGTACGCTCCATAATATTTGTGAAGGGAAGGATGAAAGCTTCACTCAGGGCTGGACTGCTGAGGCTTAGCGCCTGGAGGCTGAATTTGAACAGCCAGAGACATGGGCTATTAAAGGGGTGCAGCATGGGGCCATAAGGATGAGGGATGCTTGGAGGCAGCAATTTGAAGCTGAAAGCCACTAATATTTGTTGCTATGCTTGGGAGTGCAGTGGTGGTAATGCTAGGAGGTGATTGTGATTGGTGCAGATGATGATCTGTGAAGGTTTAAGAAAATTTCCTGTTGCTTTGCAGAGCTCTGTTTGCTTTCAATTAATGGAATAAAGATTGCTTTGAAACCAAAACTATTTTATTTAAAAAACAACTGGAGGAGAGAGACAGACAAAACACATGAGCACTGTGGGGGGATGGGGGAAGGGAGGGTACCAGGAGGAGGTGGGCTCTTGGGACAGTTAAAGATTTGTGTATGTCCAGGTATCATATGCAGCCTTGTCCTTTGGAGTACAGTGCAGCAGGTACTGTTCTTCAGCAAGGCTAAACTGCAGAGGGATGGGTGTTGAGTGCAGTGGGTACTGGGAATCCGCAGGGCTGGACAGTGAGGGGGGGAGGAGGGGAATGCAGTGGGTACAGACTGGAGCCAGGAGGTTAAGAGTGTGTTGGCGGTGTCTGAGGGGGGGGCATGGTAAAGAGTTTTGCGACAGCCGCTGCAGGGGAGAGTAGGCACAGAGGTGCTCGGTTTGCAGTGCTAGTAGCGCCTTGGCGCTCCATAACGTTTTAAGAGCCACTCTGTGGCTTCGTTCTGGTACGCCGCGTTCTCCTTTTGGTCTCTCTTCTCGCTGTCCTGCCACTCCTTCAGTTCTTGTTTTTTGGCCGTGGCGTGCATCATGACATCACGCAGAAAGTCCTAGTTTTTCATGGCCGCTTTCAAATTCTGCGCAGCCATTCAGCCGGCAATAACAAAGAGGGAGGCTGGGCTCCCATGGTCATATCTGTGAAGCCAAAATGCAATATTTTACAGAAGCAGTATTGTTTGCAACACACAGACCACTGATTCAGTGATTTAAAACACAGCAACTCTTCACATACCTGTCACTATTGGCTGACTCCAGGCAAGCACACATGAGCCACAAGACCCCCAAAATGGTGAGTAGCCTCAGGAGCAGGAGAAATCAGTGTTCCCGGACCCTACTGTACACTGGGCATGTGTCTCTTGGGAAAGCCAGCAATATACTGTAGGGGGGTCCTTATATTCATTCCTGTTCCCACATTTTCCACAGGTGGTGGTCATTATGAAAGATATTCTCGCTGCTGAGGGTGAACAGGGAATCAAGGGAGGGGCTTCTCCAAGACTGCGGCTTCCGCCCTTGCCCTTATGTTTCTCGCCTGTGTGCAGCAATGGTCCTCCCCCATCCCGCACAGTGACGGCAGTGTGGTGTGGGAAAGTTACCCTTAATGGAGCAAGAAACAGAGCCGCTCTGCCAAAGAACCTGCGGCAGCGGAATGCCCAGTATGTCCGTGAGCGTTTCGTGGAGATCTGAGGCAGATTCCCATGAAGTGAGGGAGTGAATAAAAACCCTGTTCTGCTGTTCAGACAAGGCATGTGGTGGTACATGTATCATACAGACACAAGCCTGCTTTCTGCAACCCTGCTGCCCCCAACAACTCACTTCAGCGATTCCCAAAATCAAAGTCACTTACTGGGGCCTCCTCTCCTGTTTGCACTTCACCAAGCTCCGACTGGTGTGACTGGCTAGCCTCCTCCGGGGTAGAGAAGAGCTCCTGGCTGCATGCATCTCTGACATCCGAGTCCTTTGCCTTTGGGTCCCCCGCCGCATCCTCGTCCAAGATTTCTTCCTCCTGGCTCGGTCCACTCTCTACTTGCACGCGAGCCACCGAAGTATCCACAGTGGCCTTCGCCGTGGAGGTGGGGTCGCCACCGAGTATCACGTTCAGCTCTTTTTAGAACTGGCAGCTCGTGGGTGCAGCACCGGAGTGGCAGTTTGCCTCCCTTGCCTTGTGGTAGGCGTTCCGCAGCTCCTTCACTTTGATCATGCATTGCAGTGTGTCCTGGTCATGGCCCCTTTCTGTCATGCATTGTGAAATCTGTCCATAGGTATCATAATTCCTACGGCTGGAGCACAGCTGGGACTGGACAGCCTCCTCTCCCCAAATGCTGATGAGGTCCAGCAGCTCGGCATTGCTCCAGGCGGGATCACCTGATCTGTGGAGCAGGCATGGTCACCTGGAAAGATACACTGAGACCATTGCACACATCACTGAGCAAACAGGAGGGGCACTTTCAAAATTCCCAATGAATGTAAGGGGCTCACAGTTGGTCACCTGAGGGCAGGGTAATAAAGTTCAAACAGATGACCAGAGAGGCGAGAACAGGCATTGTGGGACACCTCCCGGAGGCCAATTGCAGTGCTGTAATCGACCAGAGTGTCTACATTGGCACAGCAGCCTCGATGCAGAAAGCTGTACGCCTCTCGTCGGGGTGGGTTTTTTTAGTGCGCAGTTTCTGCACGCTAAGTGGTTTGGCAGCGTGTGAACCTCAGGAGTTACACTGCAGAAAGCTGCTTTACTGCGCAGAAACTTGCCAGTGTAGACAAGGCCTTAGTTAAGAAAAGAACCTCATTAGACAACCCAGGGAGGAGTCAGAGAAAGGAGGTTGAGAATGAAGGCAGTGTAAATGCTCGCTCACAGGGATTATGCATGTACCTTAAGGCTTGCAAGATTTTTGTAAGACTTTCAGAGCTAGGCATTCTTAAAATCTCGGTGTGTTTTTTTTTTTCTTTTTGTGTAAGATTGTTATCTGATTTCTGGAGGCTTAGAAAGGCTTTATTATTGTGTGTAATAAAAGCCTGAGTATCTGTAATAATTCAGTTAAATTGAGGTTAGAAGTTTTAGAACTTAATCTTTCTGGGAAATCTTACTCCATTTATCCATCAACACAGTTCTCAAACTTCTTCAGATTATGAGCCACTGAAGATATTCTTTCCTGGCCACATCTTTTGACAACCACAGTTCTTCCCTGCAACAAATACAATACTTAGTTTCGGTGTTATTTTTCAATGTAATCGTTTTAGAGATTTGGCAACAAGAGGACCACAAATTTGCTTTAATGTGATGGGTATAGCTGCTTCTTTATGTCCTTCCCAGAATTTTTAACTGTGCTGTTTTATTTCCTATTTTCGTATGAAACTCTCAATTTACTATTAGTAAATCTTCCCTCATTGCCTGCAGTCACTTTTAACCTTATTTCTGGGTCAGTATGCGGTTTAGTTCTGTTCTTTGTATTTTTTGTATTATCATAGAGCTGGGGCCACTGTTGTGGACCAGGAGGACCCCATTGTCCACCTGTTCAATCCTGATCAAATTTGTGGACATCACCAGGATTGAAAGTTAACCAAAGAAACAAAAGCATGAAGGAGCTATACAGAATGCAGTGAGATGGGTTTGGTTTTGTGTGCTGCTTGCTAATTTATTCCAAAGTGACAGATGCTTCAGACTTAACTTTATTAATTAAAACTGAATGTTAAGGAAATAAAGCATTTGCTGTAATCGCTAGCAGGGCAGGTGCTTTCACTAGGTGACCTTAGGCGGTCGCCTAGGGCGCCAGGAGTTGGGGGGGTGGCGAAATCGCAGCGGCTGCCTCCCGGCTCCACGCTCGGCTCAGTGGCGGAGCCGGGAGTCAGGGAGGCTCGCCGTGGCTGCCTCCTGGCTCCACGCTCGGCTCAGTGGCTGAGCCAGGAGCTGGGGAGGCGCCATGGAGGGGGGCTGCCTTGGCCCGCGGGGGGGGGGGGGGGGGAGAGCGCAGGGCTGGTGCAAGGAAGTTTCCCCTAGGGCACGAAACTTCCTTGCACAGGCCCTGGTCGCTAGGCATGCTGACTCAATGAATACCCTTTTGTTTGCAAACGTAACAAGCCTTTTCATTTCCCCTAAGCAAAAATAACAGACTAAACCTGCATGCCACTCTATACTACTAGATGTGGTAGTCAAAATATTGGGCTTAAAGCTAGGAATTCCCTGAATTCTGATCCTGGCTCTGATGCTGTCTCCCTCCATGGTGTTGGACAGTTTCCCCATGTATAACGACTTCACGTTGATTAATATTGCCTCTGGCAGTATAAAGTTACTTTGAGATGCTGGGCTTTACTGCTTATCTTAAAATTGATGTAAAAGGTGTATATCATAGGAAAAGCTCTAGCAAGATTGGTTTGCACTGAGGTTTTTTCTCCTGTGAAAGTACTGTTTTTTGTTTTTTATAAACAAGATATACCTGTTATTGCAATCAGTAAATATATTTTTAGGTGAAGATGGCACTTCGAACCTCAGGACATCTGTTGTTGGGAGTTGTTAGGATCTACCACAGGAAAGCTAAATACCTTCTTGCAGACTGTAATGAAGCCTTCATTAAGATCAAGATGGCTTTTCGTCCAGGTACTTGTCACGTATCTTAAACATTTTCCCTCACAAGTTCTGTTACAATATGTAGTGAGACTTCATAAGCACGTATGCTGCTCTACATTCTTATTCCAATAGGAGCATCAGGAGAAGTTTGTGTTCCTTTACATAGGGAAATACCATCTTTCAGTTGACTGGCTGAGGTTTGTGCTGACCAAAAAGCCTGCTGAAATTCTGCTTCTTCCCCAGCACTGCTTCAGTTGCATGTTCTGGACTAAGGTTTCAGCACTTTTGTCATTAAGACCTATTCAGCAGGTGATATGGGGATGTGCTTGTTGTTAAATTACTGGTTCCAAATTCCCCTCAGTGCTTCCCAATTGCACTTGCAGTTAAGTATCAAGAGACCGTGCAGGCAGGAGGTGAAAAGGGGAAATATAGAAGCAAGTTGTTCAAAGAGATGCTATCTTATAATCATATTCCTTGTGCCTACACATTTTTTGTCTACAATCGTAGAAGTAATACCTAAGCTACAGTAACTGAGAATATTTTTTTCAGTGTGTATTTTGTGTTTGATGTATATTCAGTATCACTGTGTTCCTTAGGATAGTCAGTTTCTCCTATTCATAGAATATCAGGGTTGGAAGGGACCTTAGGAGGTCATCTAGTCCAACCCCTTGCTCAAAGCAGGACCAATACCCAATTGTTGCCCCAGATCCCTAAATGGCCCCCTCAAGGATTGAACTCACAACCCTGGGTTTAGCAGGCCAATGCTCAAACCACTGAGCTATCCCTCCCCCCACACAATAACAAAAATAATTTATGTAGGAGAACATGATCGTAAAAGCAGAAGAATTGGCAGGGAGACTTGAAGGTGGGGAAGGAGGGAACAAATGTTGTTAATACCTGAAACTACTTTTAACCCAACTTTAAGTTGAGTAACTTATTTGATTATCTCTATTTTAGTGTGGGAATTGTAAAAATTTTTGCCAATTTGAAATTGTTCAGAAGGGACTTCAGTGGAAACTTCTGGTTGCTCAGTACTTCCTGAATCAGGTCTATTTATGTGCCTAAATGCGGCCTTGGTGACTTAACTTTAGGAATCCAAGTTTTTTTACAGTGGCATATTTTTGAAAACTGGCACAAAACAGCTTTAAAAAAATGTTGAGACTTAAAGTAATAGCATTTTTATTTAGGTTTTTTGGATCTCCTTTTCTGATCCAAAGTCTCAAGTATATGGCCATGGCTCTCAGTGGCATTTCACTGCCTGCTTTATTACATTTAACTTTCACCTGTAACAAAAACATTTGGCATGGGATTTTTCAGAATAACTGAGTATTGGCTTGGTCTTTTTCCACGGAAGTCAATGAAGACAATGGGAGTCTTACCTAAGGGAGCAGAGTGAGCAACACTAAACGTGTTGGGCGGGAGGAAATCCTATCTTTCGTGTAGATATAGACACTTTTATGTCTGAGTGTTCTCCTTTTCAGGTGTTGTTGATTTGCCTGAGGAAAATCGAGAGGCTGCCTACAATGCTATCACTTTACCTGAGGAATTTCATGATTTTGACCAGCCACTGCCTGATCTAGAGTAAGCTTACTTTCTCTTACTAAAGTACACTTGCTTTTCTGGAATAGCAATTTCCAATCTAAATTTATCAGTTAACAAATATGATGGCAGATAAGGATCCAATTTGAAATGGTGCTTAACCTTTTTAAAAAATGAAATCCTTTTTTTGCCTGGATTATTCCATAGTGGAACTCCTGGAATGCAAATTGCTATGCCAATATTTATTTGGTTTACAGTTACATTTAAAATGTATTGTGTAAATTGAGAAATAAGTCACAATACGTTCCAAGTTATGTATGCTTTCCTAACCATTTACCTTAACGCTCTTTGCTGTGCATTATATAAATTTAAACTCTTGCTGAATGTAGCTAATGTAACTGCTGAATTTCATAAGTGCTTTTTGGAGCTTGTTATTCCAAAATTGACCTTAGTGCCAGAAGAGGCACAGTATGTCTAGCTTTTCTTTATTCCTAGCTTTCTAGAAGCTGATCACAATTTCTATTGCCTCACTCTTAGTATATCCTAAAGTCATATTTGTTTATGTTGTCACATTTTTTAGTTTTGTCTTCATGACTGTATTTATTCAGGTGCATGATATATTTCTATAGACTGGCTTCATAATAAAACAATAGTCTGTTAAGTAACCTGTAAATTGTTTTAAATAGATCAAATATAATCAAGGAAAGTCTTTTAAAACTGTATGTTCTTTTTATTTAAGTGATATTGATGTGGCTCAACAATTCAGTTTGAACCAGAGTAGAGTGGAAGAAATTACAATGAGAGAAGAAGTGGGCAACATCAGTATTCTTCAGGATAATGACTTTGGTAAAATGCTTTTATATTTTTAATATATGTACTAAGATAGATTTTGCTAGCTCTTGGACTGAAATGAACGTTTCACAGATCATGTGGAAATCCTACAAAGTGGGTTAATTAGCACTGAGAATTTTACATGAAATATCACTTAGATGTGTTAGTCAAATGTTCTTACAAGAGTGAATACCCTCATTATAGGATGAGTTTTCCAAAAATCTGTCATCTAATGGCCAAAAAAAATGTTGCTGCTTGTAAAGAAGCAACAATAACCATTTGTCAGGTGGATTAATGCTTAAGTGAATATATGAAATGTCAATTTTCTCTTTAAACGTGGCAGTCTAAATTCGTTAGCCAGCAGCTCTTTTCTTCCGATTTTCAGTGCATTCAGAAATAACTATTTGATCCCTTATAACTTTGTCTTAGTGACGAAGAAATTGTAATGATGAAAGTGGTATTCTGAGATTTGTTGTTTCAATATCTCTTGGTGTATAGTTGTACAAAGAGTTCTTTGAACTGATAAAAATGTGTATGAATATCCTAAAATTAAGTTTTCTGTGCACCAAGCTTGTTTAGCAGATTCCTATTTTATGGATATTAATCAATAGACTACACATGGGATTAATAGACCTCTCTGGTATTAATCTGATTTTGGGTGTGCATTAAACACAAACTTAGTGCATGGGAAGCTTTTTCTTGGAATAGATCCAATGGACTCCTCTAAAATGAATATTTTAAATGTTTTGGTGCAGTACTGAAGCCATTCTCAATAGGTATGCTTAGAATATATTTTCTACATAAGAAAGATAACTGTTCAGGCGGAGGACAAGAGAGGAAGCTGTTTTAAACAAACCTATGAAATTAAAACAGCACTGGAGAAAGTGTCTTCAATGTCCACCGTTAACTCTACATTTAAAAGAGTAACTAATTGATAAATTGTAAAAGGGTTGAAAAATATAGACATAATTGCATTTTTGTGAACAGAAATAACTAAAACTTACTGAGAAATTACAATTTTATAGAACTAAATTAATTTTTTCTAGTGGGTCATTTTTTTCATAGATGAAGTGAAGCAATTAATGATCTGCTTGTTGGTTTGCTTAAACCTAAATTCTTTATCTGTTTGCCTAAAATTATATTCTTACAGGTGATTTTGGAATGGATGATCGTGAGATGATGAGAGAAGGTAGTGCATTTGAGGATGACATGCTAGTGAGTACCAGTGCTTCCAATCTTTTACTGGAGCCTGAACAGAGCACCAGTCATCTTAATGAGAAAGCTAACCACCTGGAATATGAAGACCAATACAAGGATGACAATTTTGGAGAAGGAAATGATGGAGGAATATTGGGTATGTTTGAGAAATTAGTGTAGCAGTTGTGTTTTATTAACTGTGCCTTATCTTCTGTCTAAATTGTAAGCTCTCTGGGCCAGGGGCCATGGTTTTTTTGTTGTTTGTGCAGTGCCTAATAATAATTATCCCGGTAAGCATTTCATTTAATTTTAAAATATGCAGTTTGAATTAAATCACTTTCCAAATTTAAGACACTCCACTGTACATGTGAGGCTTGGAAGAGGAACCAGTATGTGAATCTTCTGGCTCATTTTAACCCCTCTGACTCCTTTGGGAGGGATTGAATTTATACAGCGAGACTGTTAAATGTTGGATCCTTTTTTCCCCTGAACTTTAAAAACCCTGTGGAATTGTTGCATGGATAGACTTAATGTTTGCATGTTGCATGCAAAGCTTAAGTATAATTGAGAAGTCAGAACATAACAGCATACTAATAAAACAGACACAAGTGTGACAACTAACTTTGACTTAATATTGTTTGTTTGCTGGAGTTCACCTAAAAAAACCCCACATTTTTCCTTTGAAGGAGCATGACTGCTACAAAAAAAAATCAGATAGTTTGTGTATTTTTAGTACTTCAGTTTCCTGTGCTGTTATAAGTATACAACACTTTGATTACTTGTTGTTGTTTTTTGTTGGTTTATGCACAATACCACAACTGATTCTTCTGTCGCTATTTCAGATGACAAACTTCTTAGTAATAATGATGGAGGCATCTTTGATGACCCACCTGCTCTCTCAGAAGGTGGGGTAATGATGCCAGAACAGCCTCCTCGTGATGATATGGATGATGATGATAATGTATCAAGTGAGTATTTAATCTAGGACTAGGTTTCATTTTTTTAACTATGAGTAGAAATTGTTTAGTTTCATAATAAAACATGTTGTGGACTGAAGTTTATAAAAGATTGTGTTGAACCTGTTGATGTATTGTGGTGTTTTCTTTGTGTTTCAACTTAGTTCAAGATGTTTAACTTTTTGTTTGGTAGTGGGTGGACCAGACAGCCCAGACTCAGTAGATCCAGTTGAACCGTTACCAACTATGACTGATCAAACAACACTGGTTCCAAATGAAGAGGAAGCTTTTGCTTTGGAGCCTATTGACATCACGGGTAAGTAAGCCATTTAAGAACACTTTAATTGAAATATTTGAGACCTTTTGATCTAGGAAAACCTTGAGTTAGTGGAATAGAAATGAATCTCTTGGCATTATTGCTAACTCAGTTTAGTGGTGTGTCCCCCATTTTCTTTTCAGAACATGGAATTTTGTCTTGCTGTCCCAATTCACTACCAGTCTTTCTTGGAGCGTAGACAGTGCAGTCACACACATTGGAATATCAACCTTGCTTAGTCCCTTGCTAAGGCAGAACCTCACGTTTTTTGTCTAGTTATCTAATAACGGTTTGTTAAATCAGACATGTTCTTACTGAAACAAATTAAAATCTGCATACTAAAATTATATTTAGGACATAGCTGTGTGCAGTGTATAAGAAGCAACTCATGCTGACATGAAGGAAAATAAATATTAGTCTCATTTTAGTTCATTTGTTACTAAAACAAATACTGTTTCTCTGGTCAAAATGGATAGTAGCATGGTTGAGTCGCTAGCAAAATGACTGGTATTTACTTGTTAACAGTACATGTAACATTAAAAGCTAATCATATCAGTTCACATCTTAAAAGCACTGTACAAATATTTAGTGCTGCAACCAAATAGTAAAATTTCTTAACCTATCTTAAATTTAGGGAATTCTTAGGCAGTATACTTACTTGGAGCCTGTAGGATTTTTACTGTAATGTAGTATCAAGTCTCAGTTTCCCTCTCTCTTGTCTTCAACAGTCAAGGAAACCAAAGCAAAGAGGAAAAGAAAGCTGATTGTAGACAGCGTGAAAGAGCTGGATAGCAAGACTATTAGAGCCCAATTAAGTGACTACTCTGATATTGTCACTACTTTGGACTTAGCACCTCCCACTAAGAAATTGATGATGTGGAAAGAGACTGGGGGAGTTGAAAAACTTTTCTCTCTGCCTGCTCAGCCTTTGTGGAACAACAGACTATTGAAGGTAATACAGATTTCTGAAGGTTTATTTTTAAATGAATTATATTAAGGACTGATCATGTGGTTGAGGCTGAAAGCTTATATAGTAAGCAAAAATGTGCATTAGCAGCATCTGGTAAATAGTACATTTTTGAAAACTTGCTGCAACTGAAAACAAACTTCTGGAGTCTGCATGTAGTTGAGTCACTGATATGTAGTCTTGAAAGGATTAGTTTTTTTAACAGTAAATGTCGATCAGTGGTGTTTCACCACATGCACAAACCAAGGAAAAAAACTTTGATCTGATTGAAATTTGCAGATAGTGAAAGTAAGAAAAGTGTGTGACCACTTAGTTTGATTTAAGGCTATTCACTTTGTCTATTTTGACACATGTTGACAATTTGATTTAACTACTATGAATTTTTACCATTTTGACTCTCAGCATCTGTTTTCATTAAATGGTTATTGTCTGACCCCTATAATTTTGCACAACTATGAAAAATTTGAAATTGATAAAATTTTCTAAAATGCTTAAAAAGAAACATCTGTTAGTCGAAGCTATTAAAAAAAAAAAAAAAAAAATCATTCGGCCAAGCCTACTGATATGTAACAATTGTTAAACATTCAGGGAAAGAAGCTTTTTAAAACAAGGGCACATAACGAGAAGTCATCTCTGAAACAAATATAATATGAAAAATTATGTGGTAATTGCAGATCAGAGAACTACTAGTCTACAGGAGTGATTGTTTTTTCTTATAGCTTTTTACTCGCTGTCTTACACCTCTTGTACCAGAAGACCTCAGAAAGAGGAGGAAAGGTGGAGAAGCTGATAACTTGGATGAGTTCCTTAAAGACTTTGAAAACCCGGAGGTGCCCAGAGAGGAACCACAGCAGCAGCAGCAACAGCGAGACGTTATTGGTTTGTAACTCATTAAACAACATGCTCTACTTCCTTTCAAAGCTTAATTTTCACTTGGACTTGTCCTTTATATTGAATTACTAGAGGGGAAACATTTACCTAGGTTATAAAGCACAGGGCTTTGTAATTATTCATTGTATAGCTTGCTACAGTCAGTAACTCCTTTGTTGGTAGATCTCTTTTCTAAACATAGCAGACTTACATGAGACAGCTGTGTCCAGTGGATTAAATGGGCACTAAGGGATGATCTGCACACACATTTGCACTGATTTAACTACATTGACTTTTGCATCAATTTAATTATCAGTGCAAAAACTGAGTGTGTGAAAATATGGACCTAACTGTTGTAAACTCTGGAGGTGCTGTGAGTTGATTGATGTGTTTAAAAAGTGACATGATTTATAAACTACTTGTATACAATGAAATCAAAATACTTATTTATGAAATGTATTGAATATCACAAAATGTAGATGAACCTATCTTGGAAGAGCCAAGCCGCCTACAGGAATCAATGATGGAAGGCAGCAGAACCAACTTGGATGAATCTGTCATGCCACCCCCACCACCTCAAACAGGTGTAAAGCGCAAGGCTCAACAAGTGGAACCAGAGCCTGTATTACCTGTGAGTAAGATTACAGTAAAGATGTCTGTTACACAGGAGTGATGACTATATGCTCTGCAAAGAAAGCCTATAGCATCCCTTATCTAGAAACAGATAACATTCTCTGGTGGGAAGTATTAGTCTCTGCTACAAATCCTGAAAGTAATTCTTCCCACCCCCACCCCACAGAAACATATCAAGGTGGTTCTGGGACAGTGTCCTACAGAATTTGAGTAAAAATAAAACCACCCCCAAAACAGTACAGTCATGGTAAAAAGGTCTATAAGGGGAAAGCTGGTGCTATGCTAAGCCCTTACATTTAAAGGAAAGAGAATGTCCCAATGCATTTGTTAACATGTTTGGAATACCTCTTACAATGAGTGTTGCTTCTATAACCACTCAATATATGATGTAATTTAACGCAGGTTTCACCAAGATATAATTCAATGCAATACACAGACAGGACCACAAGCAATACTATATCTTGGTTTAAATAATTGCTTGTTGGCAGTCTACTTTGGCAAGAAAAACCTCGGTTGTCTGTCTTCACCCTTCATTTATAAGAATGGGGGACAGTTAGCAACTTGGATACTTCTGCTTCAGTGTTTAGCAAGCAGTGTGTTTCCAGTTCTCCACAATCTGTGAGGAATGGGGACTTCAGAACGCTATTTGTAAGTCACTTCTGAAAATATTAGCTAGTGCTGTCATTCCAATGTCCTCACTCTTGTCCCACAGAGGATGCCACCGTAGTTTTAATGCATTGAAGAGGCATTTCCCCAATCAGTTGGCAATGGGGTTTATACATCAATGCATGTGGCTATCTGGGGGTCTTAAAGCTATATCTCACCCAAAGTACACCATATTACTCTGTAATAAGATCAGTTCCCAGGGTGTTGTACTAAACCAACTTCTTGGGAAACAGACTTGTTACTAATATTTTATTAGAATGTCTAGGTTTAATGGAATCTAAGATTAAAGAGGTAGCTATGGGGAGCAAAGGAAAATAAATGTGTTGTATTTCTTTGCAAAGAACACTTGCATTATTTGTAGCAAGTATCTGAAAATTAGAAACTTGGATTAAGTTTAATTTTGTGGGATTATAAAGATGCCAAATTGTATATTTAAGATTTTCAGTCCTAAAAGTTCCAGTAGCTGAAATCTTCATGTTAACTCCCATTTAACTTTAATGTCTCATGTGTTCTCAAAGCCTCAGCAATTACAACAGTTGGAAATGCCACCTGTAGAAATGCCTCCAGAAGAGCCTCAAAATATCTGCCAGCTAATACCAGAGCTGGAACTTTTGCCAGAAAAAGAGAAGAAGGAAAAAGAGAAGGAAGAGGAAGAAGAGGAGGAGGTAGGCATGAGCTCTTAAGGATCAATCTGTAGAGTTGACACAGGAAGGACTCGGTGGGGTTCCTGAAGATATTTTTACTGCCATCTCATTACTTGTGACATCCCTTAAACTAAGTTTTTCAGCTAAGGAAGCATTTTCTGGTTACTTGGGGAGTGAGACTGATAAAGGGTAGAACTTTGAGATATGGAGAACACTCCTTATTGCATGCTTGACTTGATGAGCTGCTCAACTGATTGGAGAGGTATTGGCCATACTTAACATACAGTTAACAGCTATACGTGTTACATTTTGAACTTCAAAGGGGTGTTATCAGATTTTAAATGTTGATCAATTTTGTAAAAAAACCAAGTTTTATGAAAAAGGCTTAAGATCAAATGAAATGTTTTCACAAATCTAAAATTCTTCTGTAGAATTTTAAGCATTCTGTTGTGGAGTTTGAAACACAAACACTACAGAATTATGGTCCTGAAACTGACTTAAATGATTTTCCATTGCACAAGCTGAGAGAAATTTAAAAGTAAACAGAGTACAAATTAAATTCATTCTTAGACTGTGAATTCTTTGGAACAAAGATTGTAACTTCTTATGTGTTTGAAAAGGAGCCCTGATTTTGATGTTGCCTCTTGAGTGTAGTAATGCATGAATGGCCTAAGTCAAAGGTGAGCAAACTATGGCCCGCGGGCCACATCTGGCCCACAGGACCGTCCTGCCCAGCCCTTAGGCTCCCAGGCGGGGAGTCTAGCCCCTGGCCCCTCCCCTGCTGTCCCCCTTCCCCCACCACCCCAGCTCGCCAGCGCTCTGGGCGGCAGGGCTGCGAGCCCTGCCAGGCAGCGTGGTGGCAGGTGGTCCCGGGGGGGGGGGGAGTCAGGGAGCAGTTGGATGGGGCAGAGGTTCAGGGGTGGGGGGTGCGGTCAGGGGACAGGGAGCTGGGGTGTGGATAGGGATCAGGGCAGTCGGGACAGGGACCGTGGTGAATTGGATGGGGAGGGGTCTGGGGAGGGTGGTTAGGGGTGGGGGTTTCTGGGAGGGGGCGGTCAGGGGTCATGAAGCAGAGGGGAATGGATGGGTGGGGGGTTTGGAGGGAGGAAGTCAGTGGGTGGGAGGGGGCAGGGCCAGGCTGTTGGGGGAGGCAGAGCCTTCCCTACCTGGCCCTCCATACAGTTTTGGAACCCCAGTGTCCCCTCAGGCCAAAAAGTTTGCTCACCCCTGGCCTAGGTGAAGACACTTCTTTGCAGTGTAGATTTTAATCTCTCTATCTAGATTCTCACACACACAGTATCCGTTTTAAACAATTTAATACTGGTACACAGCAATGATGATTGTGAAGCTTGGTTGAGGTGGTGAAGTCAGAGGGTGGAATATTTCCCAGGGAATGCCTTATTGCTAAATGATGAACTAGCAATTGGCTGAGCCCTCAAGTGTTAACTCATTGTAGTTAATGTAGCCTCACACTCTACAAGGCAGCACGAATGGAGGGAGGGGAGACAGCATGGCAGACAGACACGCACCGTGTGTGTGTGAGAGAGAGAGATGCGCATTGCCCCTTTAAGTACGCTGACCCCACTCTTAAGTACACTGCCTTGTTAAGTAGATCAGCAAGCTGAGACCGCAGCTGCTGCCAGGAAGCTCCCTCAGTCCTGAGTCTTGTCATGTGTCCCCCCTGCTCTCTAGAAGATGGGGTAAGTGGGGTGCGGGAGCAGGGGGGAGGGGGACACCCTGACAGCCCCCCTCTTCCACTCCCTTCCCCCCGCACAGCAAGCAAGAATCTCGGGGAGAAGCTCCAAGGCAGAGGGCAGGAGCAGCACATGGCAGTGGGGGGAGCGGGAGCTGAACTGCTGGCAATTGATAGCCTGCTGGTTGGCTGCCGCACAGGGAACTTAGGGGAGCGGGCAGCTGATAGTGGGGCTGCCAGTCCACCCTGGTTCCAAGCCCCTACCAGCTAGATGCAACGGGCTGCTCTTCCTGCAAGCAGTGTTCAAAGCATGTGGCTGCCAAACGACGACATAAGGGAGCATTGTGCAACTTTAAATGAGCACGTTCCCTAATTGATCAGTAACATAGCAACGTTAACTGGACGACTTTAAGGAGGAGTTACTGTACAATGCAAAGGATCAGACAGGCACCAAAACATAGTTTTGAAAACCCACAACTATCACATCAGACTTCTAGAAATAAGGATGTCTCCTTAAGCTTGCAATTCCTGAGTTTGCCAATTGGCAGTGGCTTTTTTTGCTTAAACACAGTAATGGTGGGACAGTAGGAAAGCCACAAATCAACCTGTAAATTAGTTTTCATCCTGCTTTGAACAGTATTTGAAGCAAAAGGAAATTAAATATTTGAAGATTACTTAAGCAGATGGGATTTGGCTTGCAATTTACCTAGCATTTTCAGTGTTTCAGAAAGTGCTTCTTTTTGGAATGTAGAGCATTTCCTTTAAAAGTTGAGTTTACTTTCCATGAGGAGAGGCAGGATGTGCTTGTAGATGAAGCACAGGAATGGGCATTGAGGGAGAGAGACGTTCTAGTCTCCATGGTTCCACAGATTTCCTCTAGCTTTGGGCAAATCTCTTTTCTATGCCTGTTTCATGGAACTCCAAGAATCCGAATATCTATATGACAATTCTGCAGGCAAAGCCTGCATCACTGGACAAGGGTCGGCCTCAGGTGTTCAATTGCTGTGTAAACATACCTTTAACATACAATTATAAGGGCAGGCAAGTAGCCTTTCGTCAATTATTTTTAGTCCCACCAGGATATCCAGTTTCCTTGTATGTGTTGCCATTCTTCATCCTTTGTGAGTCAAGCCATCTTGACCTTCCAGCTAATTCTTGATTGGCTTGAGGAGAGGAGTACTGAAAACATATCTAGAAGCATGGATTTCATTTCACAGTTCAAGTGTGTGAATATTAACCTAAGCCTACAGGTGTTTTTAAGTGTGAATTTTTTGTTGGTTGCAGGAAGAAGATGGTACAGGGGGTGATCAAGATCAAGAAGAAAGAAGATGGAATAAGAGAACTCAGCAGATGCTTCATGGTCTTCAGGTACATATAGCACTTATCTTTAAAATTACTTTTTGAACCAGTTTAGCGTGTTTTGACCAATGAAGAGGTCAAGTAAAGCTAGGCTGACAGTGGACACCACATACCTGACTGATACTTTAAAGGTTTGATTTTGAAATGAGCATGGAAAAAGTGTAGGTCATTGAAGCACTCTCTAAAAGTAAACGTGTATTCATACATTGTGCAATAGCGGGACAGTTGAGCCAGATACTTGTAGAACACTGATGACAGGTCCTACCTTTGGGTCTGTACTTCGGCTTGAAGCAAAGGCAGGAACTCCAAAAACTCAAATTCCTAATTGTTTTCCAAGTAACACATACCAGCTCTTGCAATGGAACCTAGGCACCTCACCAGCTGCCTGCAGTCCGCATTTGGAACTCCTAACCTTCATTAGCAAATATCTCAAGTTATGGAACCACTCTTGACCACTTCCACAAAGAGAAGCAGTGAAATGGGCCAAGAACCATATGAACACAGCCCAGCATTGGAAAGACCATTCACACCCAATCATGTATACTAGAAACAGCTGTACTTCCTACCATTATCACATACTTCAGACACATACATGGCTGAGATCCTGACCTTCATTCAGCTGATGAGCAGAAGTTTGAGCAACTGTCTGAGGGAACCTTTTGAAGAACTTGTATCCCTGAAGTTGGTCTTAATTCAGAGAGTCAACTCACTGTATTCTATATCGTTTGCAGGAAAACAAAATCATTCCTGCTGTCTCAGGAAACCCTACAAATGTGGGATAAAGCCATGTCTCAAGATGTTGTTACACTTAGCTGACAGTGAATTTGTATGACTTTTACCTGAATCTGTAGCACATGGATCAGATTAATCTTGAGTAGGACATAACAGAGTTCTGTTGCAGTCTCTGAACAACAAAATACTGGTTCCACACAAGGCACCAGGAAAAGACTGTACTGGACGGTCTCTTAAAAGCTATGGAAGAAATTCACTTATGACTTTACTGCTTTCTCATAGCAAAATCTCTCTGAGCAAATTCATGAGACGCACACATTCTCAGTCCTCCTGATTGAAATAAATATGATTCTCAACATTGTTGGGGAGATCAGTAGATAAATTTGAACTGAACTCCCAGAATCAAATCACCTTGCTACATTTCCATCTAGAAGCCATCTCTTTGTAGGCATAGTTCTTGAAGAAAATTGTTTTTCTGATCAGTTGTCTGAACACTAGCTGCTTGACATGAGCACTAGTTTGCATTTGGGCACAAGAGTGCAGAAAATTGTTGCAATCTGATGCAAAAATGCCCCCTATACACACTACTTGATCTCCTTGACCTGTCAGTCTGGAATCCTTTTTCCCTCAATTCATTTGACAGATCTTTAATTTCTCCAGACACTGAAGATAACCCACTTTCTCAATATCTGGTTGAGAGAGGGGAATGGAGCATTTGTAATACCCCTTTAAAAGCCTGCCTGTCCTGTGCAATATTAATGTGATGTTAGATGCTGATAAAAGCTCCTTTTAGTGTCACATTGAACCTATGAGCTCACTTCATACATGGAAGTTTGTTGATATCACTGATTTCTCATTCGGTAAATTGAACATAAGTGATCTGTCCTGACTAAATTCTTCACAGATGAAGCTGGTGCTCAGAAGCATCCTAACTTCCTTCTGAATACAATGCCAGAGTTCCATCTTAGGCCTTATCTGTTATAAATTGAATCAGATTAACTGAAGGAATAAAATTAATTTAGTTAAACTCATGCAAACCCCTTTGTGGATACTTCTGTTTTGGTTTGACTATCCATGGATCTTTTCTCACCCAAGAGACTTTGTAAGGCAGACTGTTGTCTACACATACATCTACTGACTGTAATTTATGTTCAGCTAGAAGCTGTCACTTTGGTCTGTCATTACAAAGGCATTATTGGCTAGGAGAATCTCAATTCTCCTGAACCCTAGCAATTTTGAAAAAAGGAGTGATTTGGAATGCTCTCACCTAAAAGGTGTCTGGTTTTTTCAAAAGTACCCACCGTTGGAAAATCAAGTCCCCTTGAGATATTTTTAAGTTGAGTATCCAAAAATATAGACACCCAAAATCTCTGGTCATTCCTGAAAATCTTGTCCTTTACTTGATTACTGTAATATGCCTCTTCTCCAAAATACTTACCGAATCACAGGCATGCATGTGGCTTGGGATTCTACCAAGGGATTGAAGTTACTTGATCTCAAGTGTATTGCTTATATCTGTCTCTAGTTGTTCTTTCTGGCAGAACTAGTGGCGCATCTATCACAGGTGTGCTTCCTGCTCAAATGGGGATTACTTTGAGAGCCAGTGTATCCTGAGTTGTTGGGAGAACTAACAATCACCTGCCCCGGCAGCTGTGGATGACATTAAGTGGAACCTCAAATCCTGTATACATCTGCCCCTCCCTGTTGATTAAAACATCCTTCACCCATTAGTGATGAGTGCCTTGACACCAAACCCACAGCTGCCAAAACACTTTGAGCTTTTGCAATATTTGACTTCTGTACTAATCAGTGTTGATCATAATTGGGTATGTAGAATTTTGGTGGGCTTATTTATGGTATCAACCAACTTTTATGTGTGTGTGTTTGTTTTTTTCCAGAGGGCTCTTGCTAAGACTGGAGCAGAATCTATCAGTTTGCTTGAGCTGTGCAGAAATACAAACAGAAAACAAGCAGCAGCAAAATTCTACAGTTTCTTGGTACTCAAAAAGCAGCAAGCTATCGAGCTGACACAACAAGAGCCATACAGCGACATCATTGCAACACCTGGTCCCCGATTCCATATTATTTGAATGGCTAGATACATCATAGCTAGTGTTAATTTCACTAGTGCATATGTATTGCCCCATGTGTAGGGCCCACAAGACCATTGAAGAAAATTTAGATTTTAATTGTCTGTACAAAGTCCTTGGTTTTCTTTTGGTTTTGGTTCTTGTATTTTAAATTTACCACTTTCATTTTTAGTGACATTGCTGGGGTGGATGGTTTGAGTTCCAACTGCAAAAACAAGACAAGCAATTCAAGGACCCAGATAAAGATTGTTTTATTCAGAGCAGATGTGTGCAATATTGGTGCATGTAACGTTGAGTGACAATGAAAATGTCTCACTATAATTTGACTAGCTTAACTCAGTAATTATATTTTTAACCTACACAAGTAAACCTGAAAGGCCAACCTATTGTCTGATTAAAAACTTTGCCAAACTTGTCTAATATGTTCTGTCTGCTGCTCATAGTAACGAATTTTTCCTTCCCTAGATTTCTGTGTCTATTTTCTTCCTGGGAACCATGGGTCTCTTGCAGCTGCCAATGTGAATGGTAGTGTCTGGCATGTGAACTTTGCTTTGTCATTTTTGCAGTAGGATTTTGTAGCCCTTGATGCTAATGGAAAACAGATGTCTATGGAAAGCACTTCCTATAACTGATCCTACTTATGCAGGAGGACAGAGCATGTGTAAAACATCTTAGATAAAACATTCCTTTTCATTTATCACCTCATTGCAGTCCACTACTGATAATGGCTAGCTACTGTTAATAGGCAGCAAATAAAAATTCTAGTAATTTCATTTAAAACTTAAAATATCAATATGCTTTAGGTTTGATAGAGCTGTACATAAACCCAAAACTTTTTTAAAGAACAGACTTCTGGATTGTATATTTTCTGACATTAAGCAGGCCTATGAAGATGAGCATAAGAGAAGTTGAACAGATTGCATTTGTAAAATATTGAATTAAATCAAGACACAACCTGTATTGAAAGGACAGCAAACTAAATATATAGTACAAGCAGACATAGTTACACTTAAAGCAAATGTTGCTGTGTAAAGTGTATTAATGGCTCTTCAGATATATTTATAGTTTTAGTATCGATTTTCCAATAATGCACACTCCTCTGTTCAGAACATTTTAACAGCTTTTCAAAATAAGTCCTATTGGGTTTTACTATAAAGAATAAAAGCTTTACTGTTAGGACCAGATAGTATCAGAAATTATGTGAATATGTTGATTATGGAAACACGTCTTAACTTTTTTAGGGCAAAATTATTCACACTGAAAGTTCTGGTTTTAATGTTGGCACTTTTGTGAAATGATTCTCTTTTGGGACTCTGAAATTTCAGTGTATACTCAAGTGTAAAATTATGTGAATGTTTTAAAATTTGAGACTACATAATGACCGTGTTTTAATAATTGTTGAAAGTTAATTGTATAAAATAGTTACTGCAGCTTTATTTTCAACATAATGTGCCTGTAAAACCATGATTTTCCCCTTTGTAAAAAGACATTGTAGATAACTTGTGTTTAATTATAGAAAGGTCATTAGTTTCTTGTTACACATTTTGTTAGTCTGTTTTTTGTTGCTTTTCAAGGTTGATATTCTTGAAAATAGATGATGCTGTATGTATAACTTTTCTAATAAAAATCGTTATAAGCTGTTATGTATTGGTGCTATATCTTGTTTGAATACTTTTCAGTGACGTGTTGCTTATTTTGGTATTAGGAGGAGACATTAGTTTCATAGATTCTAGGGCTGGAAGGGACCTCGAGAGGTCATCGAGTCCAGCCCCCTGGAGTTCTTTTAAAAGATTCTTAAAAATTCCCTCAAACATGTAAATACTTTTTGCCATTAGGAAGGAACACTTTAAATAGTGTTAATGATGTTGTATTTCTCTCTTTAAATGCTCATGCTAAGAATGGCTGCCTGTGTATATTCCAGAATTAGGAAATTAAACAAGGAGGCTGTCTGAAAAGTGCATTTTGTCTCTGTTCCCATCCCTCCCTACCCCAAACAAATTCATATTCCTATTTTTAGCACTGCAACTTACTTTGCTTCAAAAATTGCTTCTGAACATTAATATTTTGGCATTATCAGGGTAGTATGAATGCCCCTGGAAGGTCAACACTTGGATCAGAGCCTGTAAAGAACAGTGCAGCTCCATGCATCTCATTTACTTCATTTCTGTGATTAGCTGTGCAATGGAGGGACTTCACTCTGTACCTGAACAATTTAATCGTCTTGAGCAGCATTCTTGAGTTTACAGTATTCCTCTGCATCTTGCACTATTGCATAGCCAGAAGCCTCAATTATGTCAGTGGTGATGGTCTGTACTACACAAGATGAAAATCTAGCAGGCCTTGGGAGTATTTGAGTCACCAGTTGCTGATCAGAAAGCATGGACCACTGCAGTTAGACTTTCTGGAAGGAAGCAGACACATTTCTTAGCAAACAGGAAGTGGAATCCATACCACCTTCCCTGGTGAAACTGAATGTCCACAGCTAACAAATCATCAAACTTTCCTTCAGAGAGCCTTTCTGAAAAATGTAGTAGTCCCCTGACATTCAAAGAGCTAACAATGGATGCAGAGAAACTCTAAATGCTGTACTGGCTCCAAACTTCCATTTTCGGCAAAATCACTGAGAAAGTAATGACAACCAAGCTTCATAATCCTCTATTAGCAATTTAGATGCTTGAAAACTTCAGGCACAAACACAGTCTGGATAGAATCTTAATGGCAGTAAATATGTCCTATGGCAATGTTTTGACTGTTAACCACAAGGGACAGTGTCCAGCAAGTGGAATGAGCAAATGCTGCTTGTCCCAAAGTCCTTCACTTTCACAGTTGGGGTATTTATCATGCCTTTCTGCTCATTAACTACATGCGATCATCTGGGAGATGCAATGGGATAGGCTGTTAACACACGCCAGCATTATTTTCTTTTTCTTCTGATACAACCTATGCTATCCCCATTGCAAAGATGTTTCAGTGTAGTGCAGTAGCCAAACTATGAATTCTTCCCTCCATTCACCTCAGTGGCATGTGAACTACTTGCCATGTGACAAATGATGTTGCAGAACAGGGTAGAACAATTAATGGCTATTAACCATTACCTGCCTAAGAAATGAATGCTTTGGTGGCGTGCAGACTGACTAAAAATAAATACTGTATGTATTGGTTTTGTCTCCATCTCCTAAGTTGGGATGAGGGATTTGGAGAATTCCAAGGCAAAGAATGAATTAAACCAATTGAATGAAGGCCTTTATAAACAAAATAGATCAATAGATGTGATGAAAGAATTACTGTTATACATCTTACATCCCTACACACTTGGAAAGTAAAAGGTGACCTCTCATGTTCCTCCTACTTGTCTGCTGGTCAGGGGCACGATTTTGTCTTGGAGTAGTTCTACAAGTGTCCCTCAGTGGCTGCCTTTAGGGCATGTTGCAAACCAATCTATTTCATTTTGCTTATCCTTGATCATGTAGGGTCCATTGTCAATTTTTTGTGCCTTCTGTCCCTCTTGGTCTGTTTCTCAGTTGAGTATGACAACTGCTTCTGAAGTTCATGCTACTGAGCATGTCAGATATGCTCTTTGGGACATCCGCTAAGAAGTCCATCATCAAGGAGTGGCTTCTAGTAAAAGTGAGTGGCATTGTCTGGATTCTATAGAATGGAACTACAATACTATTGGCTTTTGACATTTGTTGTGGAAACTTTATTCTACCACTGAAATATTTTATTTCCAAAGTCCTATGGTGGTAAGCAATATGACAGCTGATAATCATTTACAATATAGTGGTTGGATTCCCAAAACCAACTCTAAAATTAGCCTGCCTTATACCAATGCTTTTGCTTATTTTAAACTTAACCCTTCACTACGGTAAGGCAATTCTTCAGCCCTCTTAATAGGTACATGCTGCTCCCACTGATTTCAACTGGAGATGTACATGCATATCCAAAGGTGGAATTTGACATTGGTATCAATATTTTGCTCCTGCAAAGAAAACATGAGATCTCTCTGAAATGACTTGTATAACAGATTAGATTATCTAGCCAACCTCTACAATACCCGCACAATTCAGTCAGTTACCCTGAGTGAATCAATTGTATTGGACTAAACCAGGAAGTCTCAAACTTCATTCTACACCTTCTGACATCAAAAATTACTACATGACCCCAAAAGGGGAGTGGGATGGCAAAGCCTAAGCCAGCTGGGGGAGGTGGGAGTCTAAGCCTGAGCCCTGCTGCCCTGGGCAGGGGGGTGGGGGGCAGAGCTCAAGGGCTTCAGCCCCACTGCCCAGGGCTGAAGCCGAAGCCTGAGCCCCACCACCCAGGGCTGAAGCCCTTGGATTTCAGCCCCGTGTGGTGGGGGCTCAGGCTTTTGCCTCAGACCCCAGCAAGTTAATGCCAGCGCTGGTGACCCCATTAAAACAGGGTCATCACCCACTTTGGGGTTCTTCTCAACTAAACTAAAAAGCCCTTTAGTACCCTGTGTTCTCTCTGTGAAGGTACTGATATATTGTAATCAAATCACCTCTCAGCCTACTTTTTGATAAATTGAGCTCTTTCAGTTTCTCCAATCCTCATAATTTTTGTGGGAGGTTTTCTGCACTCTCTCCTATTTCACTGCTGACCATTTTAGCAGAAGGGTCCAGCCAACTCTTACTCCACAATCTCAAACTGCTTCTCAACTCTGTGCCTTCTAAGATTCTAATCTCCAAGACACAAGCAGCCATTATATTTTGTGAAAGCAGAACAGTCCAGAGAAAGAGATGCAAAGAATGTGCGTGGGTTATGATAAATATGCAATGTGCAGATTCAAAGACAATCAAATGTATCAACACTTGCACATAGAATGCCATCATGGCTGGTTAACTGGCTGAGTGACCCTGCAAATAAAAAATACAAGATTTAAATTTTGTATGTGACTTGAAATGTAAACTTACAGCTGGCTCATGAGGAAGCTGAGGGAGGCAGCAATGAGGTTTCTCAAAGTGTTTTCAGCTAGTAAAGTCTGATAAGACTTGCTTCTGGTGGAAGCTATTTAATGAGAGAATCTTCAGGTTTTCTTGATGGTTTATCAAGCCTGAAATAAGTGCAGAAAGTCTCAAGTGCTCTCAGTGCTAAATTATATCTCCACATCTATCAGAAACCGTCCCAGTTTAAGTGACAGTCTGCTCTATGTGGTGTGAATTGGAGCAGGGCACAGGCATTGGGAGCCTTCTGTCACTCTCTGACTACTGACATCCGTGTAATTGCACAGACAATCTTAATGCCTTTGAAGGGGGTGTATTAAAAAATAAAAATAATCCAACATGAATGTGCCTGAATGCAAATTAGCTATACAAAGAATTCTCAACCTAGTCATCTCTGCAAATATTAGTCATTAGAAATGGCCAATCAGTGCTGAAGTTAGCTCATTTTTATTAATTGTTCATTGAAAGTGATAACAGTTATCAGAGAAGAGTAGATTTTACCCAGTGCTTACTGATTACCACTGAGGTTCTTTCATGAAGACAAAATTTAGTAAATGGCGCACTCTGCCTTACTCTACAGTGACGAAGCATATTTTAACACACGTTATACTCTGGAGCCTGAACTTCATTGACCTGCGTAGTGCACATAATGACAGTTTTCTGAGTTACCCGCTGGATCTCCCCTTTGCAGCTCTGCGGGTATGGAGGCTGATACTTATTTTCAGCTTTATATGCAAATGCACAAATGAGACAAATTATGTTTATTTTTATCCTTCAAGAATGGCCTTACCTATTAATGAGGCAATTATGGACCTCATTAAGGCTCTCTGGTAGACCCCTTTGTCCCTTCCCCCTTTCTCAAGAAGGGCCAAATGTAAATATTGTGTTCCATCCCAGGGAGTTGAATACCTATATTCTCATCACCCCTGCTCCTGGGCTCTCTGTTGGTGTCAGCAAGCAATGAAAGGGAAACAAGGGGAGCGACCCCCACATTGAAAGATGCAAAATAACCTAGAGCTGTTTGGTAGAAAAGTTTATTCTAGTAGGGGGTTGCAATGCAGGATTGCCAACCAGTAAGTGATTTTGGGTCAGTCTGATTTCAATGTGTGGGACTCCATTTTAAAGTTTAGAGACATGCTGCCACAGAATGGTAGGCAGAAGTTCCCGTCATTAGCTGATGAGGGGAAATCTGTAGCAAGACCTTAGCTGCAAGGTTCACTGTATGCAGTAGATTTGATGGCTAGGTTCATGGCTTCTGCAGTGGCCACGCACAGGAGCTCTTGACTGCAATCCTCAGGGCTTCCATAAGAGGTCCAACAAACTTTACACGACTTGCCCTTCGAAGGGTCTTCGCTGTTCTCAGAGCAAACTGTCTAAGCTCTGTGGCTTGAAGGACTTTGGCAACTTCAAAGTCTTTGCGGTTGTACACTTCAGCCCCATCCAGAAAGCACTTCCGCCCACAGCTGACCCAACTTTACTCTGCCCCTGCAGCAGAACCTGCAGAGAAAGAAGAGTAGGGGTTATAGACATAAAGAACCTCCTCCTCCTGTCTCTGCATCAATGCCTACTCTATCTACACAGCCAGGAGTGATAAATGGGCATTTTGACAGGACACTGTGGAAGTGGAATATACCTTCCAATTTGATTCTACCCCTCCCTCCCCATCCCTTTTCTGGGGCCACTCTCACAAGGAGTTCCTAATCCAGCAGGTTCAGTCTCTCTTTCAGGTAGGAGCCATAGAGGAAATTCTGCAGCGTCACAGAGAGAAGGGGTTCTCTTCTTGTTATTTCCTAATCCCGAAAGTTTCAGACCTACTTTAGACCTACGTCAGCTCAACAAATATCTCAAAAAGATTAAGTTTTGCATGGTCACCCTGTCTTATATCGTTCCCTCCCTGGAGACTGGTATGCTGCCCTCGATTTAAGAGATGTCTACTTTCATGTGGCAATTTATCACAGTCATGGAAAGTTTCTCAGGTTCATAGTAAAGCACTCTCATTACCAGTTCACCAAGCTGCCTTTCAGCCCATCAGCAGCTCCTTGGGTTTTCACAAAATGTATGTCTATGGTAGAGGATTTCCTGAGGAGACTAGGAGTACAGGTCTACTCTTACCTGGATGACTGGCTAGTCAAGGGCGGGTCCCTGGCTCAGGTTCTCTCCAGTGTTCAACTCATCCAGTCAACCTTCAAAGCTCTAGGTCTACTGATCAGTTCAGAGAAGTTTGCCCTTTGTCCACTTCAACGGATAGAGTTTATAGGATCAGTGCTGGACTCTACTCAGGCCAAAGCTTTCCTTCCCGTTACAAGATTCTAAACAATTCAATCTTTTGTGCCAGATCTCAAGGTTCACCCAATCACAACAGCTCAAAATTGTACAAGGCTCCTCAAGCATATTGTCTTGTGCATGTATATATATAGTTCAGCATGCCAGGCCTCTTCAAAGTTGGCTGGCCTCCGTTTATTTGCCAAGTCATCACTGTCTAAACACTGTGCACTCATGGGCTCTGACTTCACAAGATTGGTGGATAGAGCCACTCAATTTTAGGGGGGTGTTCCCTTTGTCCATCCTCAGCCTTTGCTGACATTGGTGATGGACAAGTCTGCCATGGGATTGGTGGGGGAGGGGAGTTAATCTGGGCCCCCTCTAAACTCAAGGTTTGTGGTCCTCGAGGGATTTCTCTTCATATCAGCATCAGAGAGCTAAGGGCTGTCCACCTCACCTGTCAGGCCTTGCTACCTCATGTCAAGGGGAAAAGCCTGTTTGTTCTCACAGACGACAGTGTGGAGATGTTTTGCCTCAGCAGACAGGGAGGAACTCGCTCTTCTCTGCTTTTGTCAGGAAGCAATTCACCTATGGAATTTTTGCATGGCCAGTTCAATCAATCTCAAAGCCTCTTACCTTCCAGGAGTGCGGAATAAACTGGTGGGCTGCTTAAGCAGATCATATACCAGTGGTCTCTCCTCCTGAATGAAGCCAGATGCATTTTCCAGCAGTGGGGGACTCTCCAGATAGACCTTTTGGCAACCAAGGCCAGTCTGGAAATACCTATAATTTTGTCTCTACAAGGCCACAGTCCCAGTTCAATCACAGCACTTTCCTGCTATCCCGACAAACAAGGTATACTATGCTTTTACCTTAATCCCATTCCTACACAGAATGCTGCTAAAGATCAAATGGGACCAGACCTCAGTTATAATAATAGCACCAGCGTGACCGCAACAGCAATGGTTCTTCACTCTACTGGATCTGTCAGTGGAGGCTCCAAGTCCAGGTGCAACGGGAGTGAAATTGATCTCTCAAGATCATGATTGCTCTACCCAAAGTTGCAGGCCTTTCATTTAATCTCATGGAGGTTCCATGGCTAAATCCTAGGGAGGAGTCTTGCTTGGAGCAAGTTTGCTACATCTTGTAAAATAGTAGAAAGCCCTCTACCAGACCTGCATACATGTCAAAATGGAGGCATTTTTCCATTTGGTCTCATCAATCCAGTGTCTCGCCAATGCAGTCCTCTTATCCAGCATATCCTGGACTATCTATTGCACCTAAAATGGCAAGGTTTAGCAATTTCTTCTGTCAAGGTCCACCTGGCAGCAATATCACGTTTTCTGTCCTCATGTGGGTAACTGGTCTATATGCTCTAGTGATATGACAATCAGATTCGTGAAGGGCCCTGGGACTTGAACCTAGTTTTGTCAAAGCTCATGGGGCCACCGTTTGAGCCTCTAACAACATGCTCCCTAGTGCACCTATCGCTGAAGGTGGCTTTCCTGATACCTATCACTTTGGCTGGGAGGGTGGCTGAACTGCGTTCTTTGACACCCAAACCACTGTATACAATCTTTAAAGCCTTCAGTGGGTTGAGCCTGAACTATCTCAATAACCCACTACCCCCTCTATGATTATAATCCACCACAAAGGCTGCCATTAACCTCAGTAGAGCTGCACAGAGAATGCGTAGGGGCAAAATTTGGTGCAGAGTGTGTATGTTACTCAGCAGGTATCTGGAATGGCTAATTTACCAACTCATTGAGGTACTACAGAACTAATTTGCAGTGTAATATGTAGGCGTTGTTGTGCATCTCATGTCAATGAGCTTCTACTCCTGTCCAGTGCACCACTAAATGAAAAAATCTAGCTAGGCCCAATCCTGAACTCCTGATGCAGGGCCTTGTCACTCTCTATACACACTACTAACATATAGGCGATGTGAAACTCTGGGAGGGTCTCGTTGCAGAATTTCAGCCAGATCATTCTGTGGGAAGCATGTGGTTTGTCTTCCAGCAAGGTTTGCGGGACCAAGGGGCTTAGTCCTGCAAACCTGTAGATTCGTCAAGATCCACGCAGATTTCGGAGGATCCATTGGTACAGGGCCATCTTCACAGGGGCCTTGTGTCCCCCTCCCTACCACCCACTTCATCTAGCTCAGGGGTCTCAAACACGTGGCCCACGGGCCGCATGTTATTTCCTGCGGCTCGCCATAGGCGCCGACTCTACTGTCAGCCAAGCTCCGAACATTACTGAGTGTTTATATTTTATTAAAACCCCTCTTTGCATTACAGTTTTTAAAAAGTTAATACATTGACTTTTAATAGAATACTATATTACTCTTCAGTTTTGACTATACATTGTATGAAAAGGCTTCAGTGGTGCGGCCCTCGGGCCAATTTACTAGTTCTCATGTGGCCCTCGAGGTGATTTGAGTTTGAGATCCCTGCTCCAGCTCTTCCCTGGCTCCTCCCATTCCCTGCAGGAGCCTTGCTGCCTTTGCCTCCCACTTTACTAGCCATCAAGGGAGGTTTTGAAGCTCTGAGAGGGACGGCAGGTAAGTTGAGCCCAACAGGGGCCAGCATTAACTTACTCATGAAATGCCAAGTATTGTTATTTAATGATAAAGGTCCTATGGGACTGGGGAGAGGGGTGGGGAAGCTGCAGAATGTGGCCACTTCCCTGTCCTCCCCCACCACAGCGCCCCCCCCTCCCCCCCGCCACCCTCAGTGCAAAGCCAAAGCCCTATGGAACAACCACAGAGGGTATTGCGTGAGGCAGGGAGGAACAATGAAGTGGGGGAAGCACTCATTCTGGGCCAAGAGATGTGCTGGAATATTGATCCTTCCACCCACAGGGGTGGATGAGATGATACACTCCTTACTTACTCAGACTAATCTCCCCCTGAACTCTAGGATTGGGCCCCCTGGGAGAAACAAAACGTGTTTTGTTTCTAATAGGGATATCAAAATGGTGAGCCTAGGAAATAAAAATAAACCCAGCTTCATTTGCTTGTCAGTTGTACAAGCACATTAACAAGAATAATGGCTGCTCCGCTGGCTCCGTGTTCCAGCAGAGAACAGGTGATAAGTTTGCAGCAGATTTTAAGTCAGAAAAGATGAAACGTGTATTGAAAACCAAGAGCAACATGTAGGCGAGGGGAGATGATGGCATTTCAGATCATTGTAACAGCCTGCAACAGAAATGGAATATTAAATGAAATCCCAGGGTTCTAATTAATGCCATTCAAGATCAATCCATTAAGAACACAAAGTAATTATTTACAAACACCTAACTGAAAGGTGTTTACCAAATTTGAGTTATGCTCAAATAATTGCTTTGTGATTTGGAGTAATGGTGGCTTGCCCTTGTGCTGGAGAGCCTGAATTTATCAAGCACTAGATAAATTCATAGAGCAGAGCTGTAGTCAGGATGGGCAGGGATGGTATCCCTAGCCTCTGTTTGCCAGAAGCTGGGAGTGGGTGATGGGATGGATCACTTGATGATTGCCTATTGTGTTCATTCCCTCTGGGGCACCTGGCATTGGCCACTGTTGGAAGACAGGATACTGGGCTAGATTAACCTTTGGTCTGACCCAATATGGCCATTCTTCTGTTCTTAAGTGGCTGGGGGTAAGACAGTATTTGAGACTTCAATAAGCAGACGAGAGCTGTCCAGGTAGCGAGGCCTGAAATGGGCCCTGCCCAAGAAGCAGGGGGAGAGACTGACAGTAGTAGATCCTCAGGGAGGAGGGGGCTGTGCCCAGCTAAAATGGGGGAGAAGAATGTATTAGGCTTTGTTTTGTTTTGAAAGACTTTATGTTGGACTACTGGGAGAAGCGTGCTGAACTGGGCTTGGGGCCTGGAGAGCCAGTGTGCACCAGAGGGCTCAATAAACACGGTCCCTTCTGGTGGTTTTTTTTGAAGTACTCTGTGAACAGTGACTTTTTAAAGGATCCCTGAAGTGAAAGGATGGCCACAGAGGTCGGGTGCTGTAGGGTGAACTCTGTCCACAAGAAGGTGCTCAAGGGGCAATAAGTGGCCACACCATTACATTTGGTAAATTAACATTCATGAAGTCTGCACATGCTTAAAACAGACCTCCATCTCAGTGGCTTCTAGACTTCCATTGTGTTTAACTAGAGACGCTAGCATTTAAAATAAGCTCTTATGAATCATAACTGCCACATTTTCCCTTTCCAATCAGCTACATTAGCTATTCTGTTTCAGGCTGTAGCTTCCAATGCACAATAGTCAGCTGAACAGGAATCCCTGATGAAGACCATCTTATAATGGGCAAAATGCCAAGAAACAAAGATTTTAAGGGAAAGTAGTTTCTAGCTGCTGAAGGAAATCTGCTAGGTCACGTTTATTTATTTTTCCATTATGATGTCATTTTTCCTTTTGGGGGAGGGGAGAAATGCCCAATCTTCCTGATGCTTTTGTGTTGATGTTTTAATTTTCAAGAATACCAGAATGAATGACAGAACTATGGATTTTAGTGATACAGGAAAGGATCTTAAAAGTTCTTGAAATATTTTAAGTCATGTGATCTGGAGACAGTTTGAAGAAATATCCTCAGCTACCTGCTGGTGCTCTGCCTGTCTATTAAAATCCCTGCTGCAGATACATCAGCTGACACATGGTAACTTCATGCCTGGAATGATATCACTGAGCCAGATACCTCTCTCTGAAGTACTGTTTTCAGGGAATTACATCTCTGAATGTATTTTTCATGAGTTTCCCTGCCACTGCGCAATCTTGTCTCTCTGCTCTTATTTTTTCCCAGCATTAGCAATTTTTTTGTTTTTTGTTTATCAAATGTCCACCTGTTTTGCTTAATTGTAGGATCTCCCAAACGACTGCACTAATGAGCTGCTGCATTTATACAGTCTGCTTTCACTGGCATATAGAAGTCTAGTTGCTGATAGAAGATCAACAGAATTCAGATGTCTTTCTATTCCAACATGCCAGCTGAAGACATGTGCCTAGAGAGTTAGAGGCAGAAAAGACCTGTTGAGTGTTCCAGTCCAGCCTTCATCCAGAATGAAACAGGCCAATCCGAAGGTCATCTCTCTGTTTTTACAGACACTGCTCTGTGAGGCTCTGTACATAATATGAAGTCTGCATATGCTTAAAACGTAGCCTAGTCTCAGTGGCTTTTATACGCCAGTTAAATACAATGGAAGAAGTTAGCATTTAGACATGCAATTCCAATGCAATGTTTAGACATGCAATTCCAATGTGGTCATCAGGGGAAAATGAAGGTAAGGTTACCTCC
The DNA here is from genome assembly GCA_033296515.1 of Macrochelys suwanniensis. Classification (NCBI taxonomy): domain Eukaryota; kingdom Metazoa; phylum Chordata; order Testudines; family Chelydridae; genus Macrochelys; species Macrochelys suwanniensis. The sequence continues at coordinate 236,033,735 of CM065776.1, read as the reverse complement.
TGCCTGATTTTGAGCCAGGTTACATGTCCTTATTATCTAGTCTCCCACTGTCCAAGACCATCTGCACTTTTTTTAAAGTAGTGGCAGCTACTTTACTAGAAGCATCCAAGCTGTCATGAAGCTGTTAAACCTCTGAGTGGAGTCAGTGGAGTGAAGAAGGCTGGCAGAAACTGCTGAAGCAGCAGAGTGGAAGGGCTGTGAATTAGCAGAAAGGGGCTATGGGCGAGATGGAACAAAACCTAATGGGAGCTTTTGAGGCTTTTGGAAGGAACCAAGCAGTTTGGAGAAAGAAGAGAGTAGGGCACAGGCCTCCCAGGCGAGGGTGGCATCCAGGCCAGCGGCCCAGGAGATGGCCATAGCCAGCCAAGAGCAAAACCAAACTACTGAGCTAAGCAAAACAAAGTTTAGGAGTATGCATCTTGTGCAGGGAATATAAAAATCCTAGGAAAGATTGTCCTGTCAGGAAATGTTCTTTTCAGGAAAGTTCTTGGAGGAATGTTTCCTTATCCTGGATGGCAAATCCTTTTTCACTGATGATTCGGGTGCCCACACCAGTGGATCTCTGACACTGTCCTGCTTCCAGCACTGATTCTCAGCTCAGATAAGCAACCCAGAACCAGCTTCAGTGGCATAATACAGCTTCCTCTTTACAGTCCTCTGATCAACCATTTTGTTTCTTATCCTTCCTTCTAGCTGTGATGAAAGCAGAATTTAACTGAAATTCCAACATTACACTGAACTTGCAACATAAATACCCTTCCGGAAAGGTTGCAATGTGATACTATTTTACTACTTAGAATTCAGAAATCTAACACACAACAATCCAAACCAGAGAGAGACAAAGCAGGCTGCCTCCTAAAGCAGAGAAGCACAGCTCCAGATTGGCTCTTTTGCATGCAGACTGACTGCTTAAGGCCCAGATCACACACTTCCCTACAGAACCCCTTAGCCCACAAGTAGGAGCAGGAAACCCTTATATCTTTAAGTGATGGCTTATAATTTTAACACCATTTTCAATACCGGAAACAAACAACAGTACTAAATACCTGCTGCCTCTAAAATGCTGGGCTACCAACCCCCTCCAAACAGCTGGTGTGGTTAAATAATGTAATGGAAGGAAGGATGGGAGGGGGGGTCTCTTGCTGAGCTTTTGTTAGTTGAACGAGTTGGAATAGAATGATTGTATCCTGCAGTGTTTAAAAGATTTGTGGGTGAATTGGCTGTAGATCTCAGATACCAACTCAGTCCTTGCATGAGGAAAGAGAATTAGATACTGAGTATTGGTTGGGCTCATATTTCAGTTCTCTAGCAATCACGTATCTGTTCTTTTGGGCTGGTTACGTTCTATTCTCTCCTAATTGTTTCCATTTTCAGATATAATCTTCAAGGTCAATCTGCTACCAAGGTGTTTGATTTGGCTGATGAAGGAACAGAGGAAGGCAAAAGAAGCCTGTCTGTGATTCTGCTTCTGCCTGCTTTGATTTACAGCCAAATAATTCTTTTCATTCCTAGAACTGGTGTCTTCAAAAAACACCTGGAGGAAATGAGGGCCTGGGGCCAGCCACTTTGGCCTGTGGTTGGGAATTTTGGTTGGACGTATTCCTGGAGGTTTCATCACGTGACATAATCTTGAATTACAGATTAATCATTAATTCCTGGAAACTCCGGGACAATCCTGGAGAGCTGGCAACCCTACCTTGGCCTTGTCTAAAGGTCAGACTTTTGGGATGTTAACCCCTGTGTGGACCCCCTGAGCATACCTATAACACATCACTCATCCATACACAACACTTAGGGTGACCAGATGTCCCGATTTTATAGGGACAGTCCCGATTTTTGGGTCTTTTTCTCATATAGGCTCCTATTGCCCCCCACCCCTTGTCTCGATTTTTCACATTTGCTGTCTGGTCACCCTAACAACACTGCAGTCTGCCTTGAGCTTTTTCTGAAAATCTGCCACCTTAAAGCAGCAGTGCAGCTAGCAGTGGGGGGAGCTCTCAACTGACCGCTGGTTCTTTTACTGCTGTTATGAGCTGAGTGAAACCTGGTTATGGTGTAGTGAGTCAGTCTGGTAGCTAGCTAGTCGAGTGGTCAGGCAGTGGCTCCACACTTCCTTCTGGTCTAGTGGATCTAGAGAGGGCCCCAGCCAGGTCGTATGCGGCAGGCCTCAATCCCTCCTACTCCCTTTAGGGTTCTGTCACAAGAGGTGCAGGGGAGCAAGGGATGGGGCCCAGGCCGAGGCAGCACATGTGAAGGGGCCTTACAGTGTCTGTACCACTCATAGGTCTATGCCAAGTTATACCCCACCCCCAAGTCGCTTTGTACCAGGCTAGGGCTTCTCCATTTGGGGAGTAGTCACAGGCTTAAGAGTTTCCACTGAGTCTGCCAGTTGGACAGAACAATGTCCCTTCTTCATAGTCTCTTGTGAGTTTCCAGCTCCCAAAGTGGGGGGAGGGGGAGAATCTGGACCACTGCTTCCAGAGTAGCCTGAACAATGTTGAAGCCACTCCTCTCAGAGTTCCAGGTGTCAGCCTCACTTCCTGATGCAGCCTGTAGCTTCTTCCTTGATCCACCCGTGCCCTTTTAAATGATCCCTCCACCTGGAGCATGCCCGGTAACTGCTGAGGGCGAGCCTCCTTAGCCCAGTACTGCTCTGTGCCTTGCCCTGGTGTAGTGTGGGGTCTGTAAACTCCACCACACACCCTCCTGCTCCATTCCAGAGTCACCAGGTGGACTAGTGCTGACAGTCCCCTCTACATCTCATGAAAAGAAGTCTACATTTTTATGATCCTTGACAGTTTGATATAGCACTTCGAAGCAGTACAGTTGCAGAGACAAATACTACCGCATGACTCAGGGACTCGTGGTCCTTCATGGATTATAGCTAGGGTGACCAGATGTCCCGATTTTATAGGGACAGTCCTGATTTTGGGGTCTTTTTCTTATATAGGCTCCTATTACCCCGCACTCTCTGTCCCGATTTTTCACACTTGCTGTCTGGTCACCCTAATTATAGCCATGTAGAGTGCGTGTTCAATCACCAGTCAGAATGGGAGGCCCCACAGGTAGCAATGTAAGGCCTCCACAGCCCATTTTTCAGCTATGGCATCCTTCTTGATCACTGAATAGGCAGCTTCTGAGGAAAACAGCTTTCTGCTAAGATAGAGGACAGGGTGTTCTTCTCCCACCACCTCTTGTGACAGAACAGCTCCAAGTTCAATGTCCAGTGCGTCCATTTGCAAAATGAAAGGCTCCAAGAAGTTGGGGTGGAAGAGAACGGATGGTTCTTGACCAGTCTTTTTTTGTCTGGAAGGCTTTGTCACAGGTTTTGTCAGAACCTTCAGTCCATCAGATCTTTCTTGGTAGGCGTCTTTCCCCAGGTCTGTTAAGAGGGCAGCAATCATGGCAAAGTCGAGGATGAACTACCTACAATATCCTGCTACCCCCAGGAAGTGAAGCACATGTTTCTTTGTACAGGGGACTGGGCATTCTGAAAAGTCCTTCACCTTTCCCACCAATGAGTGTAACTGTCCCCCACCCTTGGTATATCCCATTAGTCACTTCAGGGTTGGCTAACAACATTTAGCAGGATTGGCTGTTAGCCTGCTTCCTGGAGTGCCTTTAGGACTGTTGTGAGGAGTTTCATGTGGACATCCCAGGTCTTCTACATAGTAAAGTTCCAAAACTGTATTAAGTCAATGTTCAGTTGTAAACTTTTGAAAGAGCAGCCATAATGTTTTGTTGAGAGTAACAAACATTTCAGAGTTACGAACAACTTCCATTCCTGAGGTGTTTGTAATTCTGAGGTTCTAGTGTAGTTCCATTTTAGTCAATTTCAGGGGGAGGTTTGGAGCTTGACTGGAGTTAGCCACTCCCATTGGCAGGTTAGATGACACATTTGGCATTGCAGCTGTGTCACCACCTGTTGCAGTGGCTGTTGCTGCTGCTCCTTTGTTGTGTAGTTAGTTCCCCAATAAGCTGCTTCTTGATATTGCTTTACGCCTTGCCCTGGTTTAGTGCTGGGGTTCTTGCAACAAATTTTTTGGCGGCCTCAGAGTGCGGCTACCAACTCTCACTGGTGGCCACACGGACACTTTTTTCCTAAAATACTTAATTAACTTTAGGGAAAACGATTAAATATGCACAGATTCACATTCAAATAATTTTAATGAATGTTTGTAGGGTGTTTTGGTAGACTCAATAACAAAAATAATGCTTCCTCCCCCTTCAGCCTCCTCCTCCCCGCTTCCCCCCTGCATCCAAAGCACACTTAGTAGCTACCTGGGAGGCTATTAAAAGTGATAAGTGATATTAACAAACATACAAGTATCACTTTTCACAGATAGCGAGTAAGTCTGCTGTGAAAAGTGATACTTGCATGTTTCTTAATATCACTTTTCTCAGCAAGACCCAGGACCCATTAAGCCCTGGATGGGGGCGCCGAAGAGGGAGACAGCAGGGGCCATAGGTGATGGTTGGACAGATACGGGACCAGGGGAGACAGCGGGGACCCGAGGCAATGGGGGGGGGGGGAGGATGGATGCAAGGCCAAGGGAGGCAGCGTGGGCATGGGACAACGAGGGGGATGGATGCGAGGCCAGGAAGGCAGCAGGGTCCTGGGTGGGGGAGGGGAGCATGGATACAGGGCCATGGGGCAATGGGGGTGGGTGATGAACCCCACTGTTGCGTGACCAGAGCCAGGTCCTGGTGTCTGCTGCCATGCGGCCAGGACCAGAGCTCAGTGCCTGCAGCCAGAACCCGGACCTGGGGACAGGAACTGCATGGCTGGAGCCAGGGATCAGAGCCCACTGCCATGCAGCCAGAGCTGTGAGTCAGCGCCCAGGGCTAGTGCCTGCCGCTGCACGGCCAGAGCCCGGAGCTAGGTGCCGGAGCCCAGGAGTGTGTGGCTGGAGCCAGGAGTCAGCGCCTGCCACTGCATGGCTGGAGCCAGCGCGTGCTGCTGTGTGGCCAGCGACAGGGGTCAGCACCCGGGGCTAGCGCCCGCCACCATGTGGCCAGAACTGGGGGCCAGAGGCTGACTGAAGGTCTGCAGCCGGAGCCGGGGGTCAGCACTGTGGCCAGAGCCAGAGGTTGGCGCCCAAAGCCTTGTGCTTGGAGCCCAAATCCCTATGCTTGGAGCCCGCTGCCGTGTGGATGGGGCTGGGGGTCAGTGACTGTGGCCAGCACCTGCCACTGCGTGGCCAGACCCCGGGACTGGAGCCAGGAGCCAGCCCCTGCTGCGGCGCAGCTGGAACCAGGGGCCAGAGGCTGAAGCCCCATAGCTGGAGGTCAGGGCCGCATGGCCAGAGCCAGAGGGGTCGGTACCCACTGCCCCACAGTTGGACCCTGGGGCCGCACAGCCAGGTTGCTGAAGTCCTGCCGCTGGAGCCTGCCAATGTGGGTGATAGGGTTGCCAACTCTGACAGAAACTATTCCAGGAGATTTTTTTTTCAACATGACGTAATGTCATTTTCTTAAAATATCCTGTTAAAATCTCCAGGATTGCTTTCAATAGTCACCGGGAGATCGATGGCAATTTCGGGAGACTCCCGGCCAATCCTGGAGGGTTAGCAACCCTAGTGGGTGAAGAACTCACCTTGCAGCTGCAGTGTTGTGCCCCACCTCTCTCCAGAGGCAGTGCAGGGCGGCGCATCCAGGAGCAGCAAGGAGTGAGGGGGAGGGGGCGATGCTTTGTTCTCCCCTCTGCCCCATCACCACCCAGGAGGCTGTCGCGGGCGCATGAAAAGCCCTTGGTGGCCACATGTGGCCACGGTGGCCGCATTTGAGAAATGTTGGTTTAGTGTGGGGTCTGTAAACCCCATCACATGTGGGTTCAGTTAAAACCCCATTGAAATTGGTAGGTGTGAACTTACCCTTCAATGAACATAACTGTAAACATAAGCCCCCACCTAAGACAAAAGGTGTGTGTGAATGTGCCATTGGGCTTTTGGCTGAATATTGTTTGAGTGGGGAAAGGGGGAAGAGAGATCACTAGAATCTGAGGAGAGACAAAAAAGACCGAGAGAGACATCCTGAAGGAGAAGTTGAAAGCACAGTGGCCTGGAAAAAACCTGGGCAGAGGTTTTTGGGTCAGGGGTGCAGGCTAAGAGAGTGGCTTTGGTGCTGTGAGAAAAAGAAGCTGTTTCCTGCTATTTGATTCCCTCTGTGTTCAGAGATATAGGACTTTGTACGTTCTTTGTAAATAAACAAAATTGCATCAAATTAACACCTGATTACTCCTAATTTCTATTCCCAATTGGAAAACCCACAGGGTCCCAAACCTTAACCAGCTGCTCGGGTCACAAAGGGACAACAGCACAGTGTCATCCCGTCCTTCCCTCCCCACCACTCCCACACTGACAACAGTGAAGAGCTCCAAGGGTGAGATAAGATACCTTGGTATAAGAACACATGGCCATTGCTATGCCGGAGGTCGGGCTTGATGATCATCAGAAATCCTAGTTTTCTGTGATAAAAAAGCCAAAAATGTTCTGTGATTAAAATGAAATGCTGAACTTTAGTTTCCCTAGACACAATATATATAGGTATCAGTTAAACACAATGTTTTATTGATATATTTACAATTTTTAAGCAAGTTTGAAACCTACCAGTGCCATGAATCATTATGATAAAGTAAAATTAATTAAATTGCTCTCCGGCTATCCACCTCTGAAGGCAGCACCACCACTACCACACCAGCAGCGGAGAAATAAGGGTGCAAATATCGTACCATGTCACCCTTACTTCTGTGTTGCTGCTGGTAGCGGTGCTGCCTTCAGAGCTGGGTGCCCGGCCAACAGCCACCGCTCTCCACTCTACCTTCAGAGATGGACAGCTGGAGAGTGGCAGCTGCTGGAGAGGTGCCCCTCTGTGAAGGCAGCGCCATCGCCAGCAGTGTCTCATGCCTCTCCCCTCCCGAGTACATTCTGCAGCCCCCCAGTTTGAGAGCCTCTGGAACCAGTACTTTCAGTACAATGTAGTTAATATATGTTTTTATTTTTTCACAAAATGTTAAAACTAAAGATAATAGAATCACAGAACTGGAAGGGACCTCGAGAGGTCATCTAGTCCAGTCCCCTGCACTCATGGCAGGACTAAGTAGTATTTAGACCATCCCTGACAGGTGTTTGTTTAACTTGCTCTTAAAAATCTCCAGTGATGGAGATTCCACAACCTCCTTAGGCAATTTATTCCAGTGCTTAACCACCCTGGCAGTTAGGAAGCTTTTCCTAATGTCCAACTTAAACCTCCCTTGCTGCAATTTAAGCCCATTGCTTCTTGTCCTATCCTCAGAGGTTAAGAAGAACATTTTTTCTCCCTCCTTCTTGTAACAACCTTTTATGTACTTGAAAACTATCATTATGTGTCCCGTCCCCGCTCCCCAGTCTACTCTTTCGCAGACTAAACAAACCCATTTTTTTCAATCTTCTCTCATAGGTCATGTTTTCTAGACCTTTAATCATTTTTGTTGCTCTTCTCTGGACTTTCTCCAATTTGTCCACATCTTTCCTGAAATGTGGCACCCAGAACTGGACACAATACCCCAGTTGAGGCCTAATCAGCATGGAGTAGAGCGGAATAATTACTTCTCATGTCTTGCTTACAACACTCCTGCTAATACAGATTCTCTATAAAAATACAAATTCCATGTTTTTCCGTGTTTTTCTATGGCAAATGGATTTCTAGGATCCCTGATTATCATAATGGTCCCAGCTGTGCTTAAAACCTATGAAGCTAGATGGATAGATAGCATTGCCACCTACATCCCCAATTCAAGCAACAATGTCACAAAACAATGCAGCATCACTTTCTCATGTAATGCTCTGGCTGATATTAGAATCATAGAATCATAGAAGATTAGGGTGGGAAGAGACCTCAGGAGGTCATCTAGTCCAACCCCCTGCTCAAAGCAGGACCAACCCCAACTAAATCATCCCTGCCAGTGCTTTGTCAAGCTGGGCCTTTAAAACCTCTAGGGATGGAGATTCCTCCACTTCCCTATGTAAGCCATTCCAGTGCTTCATCACCCTCCTAGTGAAATAGTTTTTCCTAATATCCAACCTAGAGCTCCCTCATTGCAACTTGAGACCATTGCTCCTTGTTCTGTCATCTGCCACCACTGAGAACAGCCTAGCTGCATCCTCTTTGGAACCCCCCTTCAGGTAGTTGAAGGCTGCTATCAAATCCCCCCTCACTGCTCTTTTCTGCAGACTAAATAATTCCAGTTCCCTCAGCCTCTCCTCGTAAATCATGTGCCCCAGCCCCCTGATCATTTTCCTTTCCCTCTGCTGGACTCACTCCAATTTGTCCACATCCTTTCTGTAGTGGGGGGCCCAAAACTGAACGCAATAGTCCAGATGTGGCCTCACCAGTGCCGAATAGAGGGGAATAATCACTTCCCTCAATCGGCTGGCAATGCTCCTACTAATGCAGCCCAATATGCTGTTAGCCTTCTTGGCAACAAGGGCACACATATTGTGTTCATGTAGCACTGGAATCACATCTACTTAGTTGTTTCTAGTGAGAGTTCATGCTGGACTCAAGACAGTAGTGCCTAGCATGGAAAGTACCACTTAGACATATAGCCAGATACCACAGACACAGGACCTAGGGCTCCAAAAATCAACGAGCATACAGAGAGTCTCAAGATATCTACAGCCTATTAAGAGGTACAGATAGGGAAAGTAGCATATAATCCACGGGTGCGGACTGCCTTTCTCACTTGGTTATCTGGGGCATGCAGCACAATTGCTGCGGTTGTTGGGAATGTGTTAAATCCATTTGCAGGTCACCTCTAGCATGTAGCTTGGCGATTGTCAGCTCTGATTTTGCCATTTCATTTCTACTCTCCTTCACTCAAGTGGAAAGACCCTTGAGGACCGTAGGCTGTGATCTGTTTGTTTCCATTTTCGGCTGTCTCATCTTAGAAGGGAAGAGATTTCTCACAGGTGGTTGTTTTCCAATTATCCCTTGTTGAGATGTACAAACTTCCCCTGGTTACGTTAAAAAGAAAATCATATTTTCCCCCAAGTTGGGTGGAGAACAGATATTTATGAGCCTTTATTTTAAACCAGGGGGAATGGTTTATTGATCTAAGCACTGGGTTTAAAATATATAGACTCCCTGGAACCACATTTCTGACTGCTGTCTAGGCTGCCTCAGGCTTTTATTCTTCTGCTGGAGACACAGGAAATTAAATTCCATCCAATTTACTGGGTGAGGGGGAGAGAGAGCTCCTTCAGATGAGACCTTAAAAATCAAGGTTTTGCCTACCACTGACATGAAAGATCCCATTGCACATCACATTAAGCAGGGTTTTCTTCAGTGTCTATTCAACTACAGTATAGCATGCTATCACCTACCTGGTTGCAGCTTTTGCCCAGACTAGAAACAGCTGCATTTTGGTGGTGCTACATAATATAGTTTGTGAAGGGCTTTGCCCTTCTTTAGTTACTGTATAAATATAAAATATTCACATTATTTAAACCCATCCTAAAGATGAGTCCAACACACATGTAGATATAGCTATTGTTCAGTATGACTATTTCACCTATGCCTAAGTGATATTTCTGAACCACCTTAATTCAGCAAGCATATTTGACAGGATGCTACAGGAAGTTGGCAGAAACTTCATACTGTGTAACCCTTCTGCCCATCAGAGTTGGCAGCAACAAGGGCCGGGTTCAGTATCTAGGGGTTCCATTCCAATAACATAATGCAAAACTGTCTCAAGACCCCACCCAGTGACCGGGGCCAATTACATACCACCCCCCTGGACGCCTCTAGGAGGCAATACTTCCCCTCTCGCAAGCACAGAGTTTGAGTGTAGCAAATGCCTTTTAATAAAGGAGGGAAACAATGCAGCATTATGTTGGGGAAACACCACAAACAGGATTCATAACACCAACCATGAGCAAAAGACCCAACCCCAAGTAAGTTTGGTAGGGTCCTTTTTCCCTCAAAGTCTTAAGTCCAGCAACCCAACAGTCCCCCCTCCCACAGTTACTGTCCTTGATCAGTGCAGCCCAGAGTGGTTCTTGACTCCAGCAACCCAAAAGTCACCCCTCCCGCCCTTTCTGTCCTTGGTCAGTGCAGCCCCCAGAGTTCAGAAGTTCATCTGCAGAGTTTACCTCCAAGCCTGGGTGGAAGTGGGGGGACGTATAAGGGCATCTTACATGCTCCACAGCTCGGGTCGATGGCCAATTGACAGGCCTCTCCATGGGGTTCTGCTGTAGTCTTCACCACCAGCTGCACCTCTCCACCAGCTGTCTTGCTGGCCACCTCTCTGCCAGCCGCTCCTCTATCTGCTCTGGTAGCCATGGTGCTCCACTAGTTGCTCCTCTCCACTAGCTGCCCTGCTAGCTGCTCACCAATATGTCTTCCTCTCCCCGCACCCCCCACAGCTCTCAATGATTTCAGCTGTTAGTGGGGGGGCCCAGTGCTGGTACACTCAGAGTCACTAGTCCAAAGAGGTCTAATGCTTAGACCTAGATATCAGTGATTTCTACTCTGTAGTACATAACAAGACTCCTGATGGAATCAAAATGAGCTGTTATTACACAGTGGAGATAGGAAATCACATTTAGGACCCTCAGCAAATACCCACCACCACCAGGCACACATGCCTATTTCCCAGTCTCTCTCAATTCACTAGGCTTTGGAACCCATGTCCCTTGCCTAGCAAGTGCTACTTTGTTTAGGGCGAGTCACTCCATCATAAAATGTCAAGTACAGTTCTACTGTCCTTGATTCCATAACCAGGATAACAACACTTTATTGTTCCTGCCCCAATAACAAAGAGACTGGGAATCCCACAGCAGCCAAAGTGACTATTTGGGCAAGCAGTCCCATCATGCTAGCAGGGTGGGTGTGCCCATGCAAACCACATCAGCCCCTGAAGTCCTTTTCCATAACTCACCACCAGATGTCAGGGTAGAGCTCATTCTGACTCTGCTTACATCATGAAACAAAAATGTCCTTTTTGCTCCATTTGGCTCTGGTGGTCTCCATGCCTTTTCTTCCATGCTGCCCTCATCCCAAGAGTAGAAGATCTTCCCCAATCCAGGTCACTAACCCAGCAACCACCGAGAAAGAAAACCACTCTTTCCATGAGGCTCACAACAAGTGAACTTAGTTACTCAAGCTAGTTAAGGCCAAAGCAGACTGTGAAGAGTTACAAAGGGATCTCACAAAACTGGGTGATTGGGCAACAAAATGGCAGATGGAATTCAGTGTATATAAATGCAAAGTAATGCACATTGGAAAACATAATCCCAACTATACATTTAAAATGATGGGGTCTAAATTAGCTGTTACCACTCAATAAAGAGCTCTTGGAATCGTTGTGGATAGTTCTCTGAAAACATCCACTCAATGTGCAGCCAAAAAAGTGAACAGAATGTTGAGAATCATTTAGAAAGGGATAGATAATAAGACAGAAAATATCATATTGCCTCTATATAAATCCATGGTATGCCCACATCTTGAATACTGTGTGCAGATGTAGTCGCCCCATCTCAAAAAAGATATATTGGAATTGGAAAAGGTACAGAAAAGAGCAACAAAAATTATTAGGGCTATGGAACAGCTTCCATATGAGGAGAGATCAATAAGACTGGTACTTTTCAGCTTGGAAAAGAGACGAGTAAGGGGGGATATGATAGAGGTCTATAAAATCATGACTGATGTGGAGAACGTAAATAAGGAAGTGTTATTTACTCCTTCTCATAATTAGGGGTCACCAAATGAAATTAATAGGCAGCAGGTTTAAAACAAACAAAAGGAAGTATTTCTTCACACAACCCACAGTCAACCTGTGGAACTCTTTGCCAGAGGATGTTGTGAAGGCCCAACACTGTAACAGGGTTCAAAAAAGAACTAGATAAATTCTTAGAGGATAGGTCCATCAGTGGCTATTAGCCAAAATTGGCATGGATGGTGACCCTAGCCTTTGTTTGCCAGAGCCTGGGAGTGGGCGGCTGGGGATGGATCACTTGGTGATTGCCTGTTCTGTTCATTCCTTCTGGGACATCTGGCAGTGACTGCTGTCAGAAGACAGGATACTGGGTTAGATGGACCTTTACTCTGACCCAGCATGGCCGTTTTTATGTTGTTATTAATTATTTATTATTATTATTATTATTAATTTTATTTACTTATTATTTATCACTATCTCTAAGGGCTCATTCATATGGAAAATTGACTGGAATAACTATTCTTCCACTTTGGAAGCAGAGTATTCTGAAATAAAGTTACTTCTATTCCAGAATAGTGTTCACTCAGGGTAGTTATTCTGGAATAGTTTATACCAGAATAGCTGTTCTGTAATAAATTATCCCCACCTCTGGATTTCACCGTGCATCCCTTCTACCTAATTGTCTTTTGGATTCGAAGGTCTTTGGCACGGAGACTGTTTTCAATTTTGGGTGTTGTACAGACTAATCCCAATGCTGGCCATAAATAAATAAATCAACTCATTCAATAAAAAGCTTCCAGACTTCAGAATAATTTTAAATGACTTCTCCCACACTCCCTCTTTTTACAGTGTTGTTTCCCGCCACTCCCTGAAGGAGAGACTGGGAGCTTTGAGGTTTGCCCTTTACAGAGCTCGGCGAGGTGGGGACTGGGGAATACAGTTCTGTTGTTGCACTGACTTCACGTGAGCAGTGTCGGTGGAACATAACATGTAAAAAGAAATGACATGGTAATTGCAGTATCATAGACTCATAGACTTTAAGTTTAATGTGTGCTCTTATCGAGATAAGACAGTGCAACGAAAATCAAGAGGTTTTGTTTCTGTGTATGGAACAAAGTTCAGATTTTATCGATGAAGGTCTAAGAGCCAGATGTTGAAAGGTGTTTAGGAGTAAATAGGTCTAGTGAGCATAGGCGCCGACTCTGTGAGTGGTCCAGCCTGCACCCATGGGGAAAAAATGGTGGGTGCTCAACACCCACTGGCAGCCCTTCTATCAGCTCCTCCCCCTCTCCCCAGTGCCTCCTGCCTTCTGTGGATCAGCTGTTTAGCACCACGCAGGAAGTGCTTGGGGGGGAAGAGGAGGAGCGAGGGCAGGATGCGCTCGGGGGAGGGGGTGGAATGGGGTGGGAAGAGATGGGGTGGAGGCAGTAGCGTCGGTGGGGGGAGGGAAAGCGGAGGTAGCTCCCCCTGTGAACAGAAGAGGTGCCTTAAAAAGGAAGCAGTGCCTTTTTTTAAAGAGGGAGTGGAGCTAAAAAAGGGCGCCGCTTCTTTTTAAGGTGCCGCTTCTTGCATTCACCCGGCAGTGCTCCAGTTGTTCGGCAGCACTTCAGCAGCGGGTCCTTCACTCGCTCCGGGTCTTCAGCAGCGGGTATCACTGAAGACCCGGAGTGAGTGAAGGACCCGCTGCCGAAGTGCCGCTGAACAGCTGGAGCGCCGCCGGGTGAGTACAGGGGGAGGTGCCTTTTTTTAGCTCCGCTCCCCCTGTACTCTGCACCTGGCTACGTGGCTGGGTGGAGGTGGGGCAGGGACAGGAGGGACAGGATGGTAAGAGGCAGGGCAGGGTGGGAGCTTGGGGGAAGGGTTGGAGTGGGGGCAGAGCCTGGGGTGGAGTGGGGATCAAGCACCCCCCAGAAAAGGACAAAGTCAGTGCCTGTGCTAGTGAGGTTTTCAAAATCACCCAAGGCACCGGGGTGCTTTTGAAAATCCTATTAGCCACCTATTTGCATCTTTAGGCACCTCAATATCTTTGAAAATCTGGGCCTGAATCCCTCTTTGCAAAGCATTTAGCAATACACCTTTTCCTCTCTGCATCATTTTGCTCTAACCACTAGGCTAGGCAATAAAAGGGGGAACGGAACCACCACATCCTCCAGCTGTGGGGCCCGATGTGGTAGAAGTGCTATAAGGTGGCCTCTGAGCACGTCTACTGAATCACACCCTGCAGGCAAGAGAGGCAGGGGAATGCCTAGTTTGTGAGTCTCTCTGGGGCTTAGGTGGCGAGCTGCTGAGTGGTATCAGGACTGAGGTGTTGTGCATATGCTCAGAAGCACAAACGTAGGTGCCCCGTTATGAGTAGAAACTTAGGTGCCTAACATAGGCGCTGATTCTGCTGGCGCCGGTGGGTGCTCGCCCCCCCTCTGCCCCTGCCCCCACACCCGACTCCACCCCTGACCCGCCCACATTCCAACCCCTTCCCAAAAGTCTCCGCCCCAACCCCGCCCTCTCCCTGTCCCTATTCGACTCCTTCTCCAAATCCCCACCTTGGTCCCGCCTCTTCCCCGCCTCCTCCCCTGAGCACGCCATGTTCCCGCTCCTCCCTCCTCCCTCATGGAGCTTGTTACACCACAAAACCTGTTTGGCAGCGGCAAGAGCTAGGAGGGTAGGCGGAGGAGCTGGGATGAGGTGCAGAGCGCCGGAGCACCCACGGAGTCAGCGCCTATGGTGCCCAATGAGTTTAGGTCTCTACAGGGTTAGGAAGCAGCTGAGCAGGCTTTTTGAGCCTCAAAGTTTTGGATTTAAGTGCCTAAATGTGCAGTTAGGCACCTAAGACCCACTTGACGGGCCAACCCCAGGCACCTATCTGCATCTTTAGGTGCCTGAATACCTTTAAAAAGCTGGTCCTGGATTTCTTTTAAATTCTGCAGGAGTTTATTATAAGGGTGATCACTGATAGGCAGCTAATTTCCTACAGGGCTGGTGAAAACAAATATAGGCCTTCTTGAAAGCTATGCCACAGGGACCTATACGCAACCTATGCTGTGGCTTTCTTGTCACACATGCCTCTTGTGTCCCACCCCAAGGGTGCCAGAGTCAGCCCCTCCCCACAAGGCCCTGTCCCCCCCCGGGGCCCCACCCCTGGCCAAGCTGAAAGTCAGAGAGGGGCCTGGGAGCCCATCCCCCCTCCCCGGGTGGGGGCAGCCCAAAAGCAGCCCCCAGCCCACCCCCAGGCTCCTGCCCAGTGCAGGTGGAGGGTCCCGCTCCCCACAGTTGCCCATACAGCTCCCTGACCCGGCTCCGGCTGGGGGGGAGGGTCCTTGGAGCTGCAGCCCAGCCATGATAAGAGCCAGGTGGGCTGCTGTGGGGTGCTGCGGCAGACCCTCCACCTGCCCACGGTGCAGAGCCCGGAGCAGTCCCCCGGCCCGTGTTCCCACCCTGCAGACCCCCACGCCCCAGGCAGGAGGAGGGTCCGCCGCGGCTCCCCACAGCTACCAGGGCTCCCCAGCTGGGCTCCACACTGGCCAGGCTGAGGGGGAAGGACTCGGTGGGGTGGGGGGGAAGCGGAGGGGAAAGGGGCGGAGTCCACCCTGGTGAAAAGTGGCCGGGCCGGGCCCCCTTGTTCCAGTGCCACTGTCCCACCCACAGCCAGGGCCGGATTTACACCTTACACACTCCTAGGCACAGCATCTTCAGTGCCCCCTCCCCACCCGCCTACAGCTGACCTTCGTGTTTTCTGTAAAAAATTAAATGAAAAGAAATATAAACACAGTCAGGTCCCTGGGAAGGCAGGAGACCATCCGCCTGCACAGTGCTCCCAGCCCGAGCCAGGGCACAGCCCACCCACCCCAGGTGAGGCACAAGGGGGGGACTGTACCTCTCCCCACAGCAAGCAGACCCCGGATGCCTTCAGTCCCTCCCACAGCCTGGCGTGGCAGCCATGCTCCGGCTCTGCCTGTGCAAGTGAATGGGGCACCAGCCACGCCCCTCTGTCTCCCTTCCTGGAGTGGGGCGGAGGCAGTGGGGTAGCCAACATTGGGAAGGGGCTGAGAAGCTCCCAGCACCTTCAGTAGCCAACACGCCCAGCCATGGCTCACAGCACCCCCAGGCAGTCTGACTCGGACACTCACCATGCCCCAGCCCCACATGCTGGGCGGCCACCAACCCGTGCCGGGCGGCCACTCACCCATGCCTAGGGTGACCAGATGTCCTGATTTTATAGGGACAGTCCCGATTTTTGGGTCTTTTTCTTATATAGACTCCTATTACCCTCCACCCCCGTCCCGATTTTTCACACTTGCTGTCTGGTCACCCTACGCCATGCCAGGAGTCTGGCCGCCTGCCGGGGAGCTGTATGTATTAACTTTTAACGCACTTTTAACTTTTAGGCGCCCATGGGCGTGCGGTATAATAGGCCTGGGGAGGCACTGCCTCCCCGGTGTGGCCCTGCCTCCCCGGTGTGGCCCTGCCTCCCCGGTGTGGCCGTGGCTGCCGCCAGACCCACGGTTGCGGGCTTTGGCGGTGAAGTTTTTGTGTTAGTGTGCCACATACTGGCTCCTCAGCCACCCCGGAACCTGCATGGGGCATATCAAGTGTGTCTAAATAACAGAAACTTTGCCCCTGGGCGGGTTGGGTCCGGGGAGCAGGGCTGGCTCCAGGCACCAGCCTACCAAGCACGTGCTTGGGGCGGCACCTGGAGGGGGGCGGCACTCAAGGTTTTTTTTTTTTTTTTTTTTTTAATTTACAAAAAACCCTAATCTTCCTCTGGCGCCCCTGCCGGGGGAGCGGGGCTGCAGGCGTGCTCCGCTCCCCGCCGGCGCCCCGGCCGGGGCAGCAGGGCCGCCGGCGTGCTCCACTCCCCGCCGGCGCCTCGGCCGGGGGAGCGGGGCGGCAGGCGTGCTCCGCTCCCCGCCGGCGCCTCGGCCGGGGGAGCGGGGCGGCAGGCATGCTCTGCTCCCCGCCGGCGCTCTGGCCGGAGCAGCGGGGCGGCAGGCGTTCCGCATTCCCCACTGGCAGGGGGAGCGGGGCGGCGGGCATGCCGCCCTCCCCACTGGCCCCCCCCTCCGGCGTTTTGGCAGGGCGGCGTTGTTGGGTGGGGGGTGTTTTGGCCGGCGTTGGGGGGGGCGGCGCTTGTGGGTTTGTTTGTTTTTTGCTTGGGGCGGTCAAAAAGCTAGGGCCGGCCCTGCCGGGGAGGGGAGGCATGGCATGGCTTCAGCCAGCCCGGGCCTCCTGGGGGAGGGAGGGGCGAGCCTCGGAGCTTCGGCCAGCCAAGGCGGGGGCGGTCCATCCGACTGGGGTGTGGCCAGCCCGGTGCTCCTGCGGTGGGGGTGGGGCACTCCGGTCTGGGAGGGCTTGTGGTTCCAGTCATGGGGGGAAAGGGGGTCTTGGGGCTTCGGCCATGGGCAGAAGGGGTGGAGCCAGGGGCCAGCCTCCCCAAAGGGGGGCTCCACCCGCCGCCCATGCCAGCGCCCCTAGGCATGTGCCTACTGTGCCTAATTAGAAATCCAGCCCTGCTCTCAGCTCCCCTGTCTCAGTGTGCTTTTTTGCTTGTGTACTCAGAACACAGCATTCCAAACCCTGCCCTGTCTTTCAGTCCCACAGCCTCTACCCAGGGCCTTTGCAGTGCTTTTGGTGTTTGTATTTAACAATTCTCTGCAGTAATCAATACAATGGACCGTGTCCTGATTCTACTGGGCCATTCATCATTTCTGCTGAGGCAGACCAAATATTCGTATAGAATTTTCTGAGATTATCATTCTGGCTCCAGATTTGTCATTCTGCATTACAAATGGCATTTCGGTGAGCTCCTTTATTCCCAGGGGGCTGTAACCTGTCTGAGTCTGAGTCAGATAATGGTGAGAGATAGCAGTTTCCCACGAATGGGCTTATCTGTTCCAGATTGCATGATTATATAAATTGGTTTTTAGATATGGAATATAAAGGCAATTAATTCCTCAAGGATTACATTTAATAATGCCACAGAAATTAATCTTCAATGACAGAAATAACTGGCTGCTTCATGTTATTCATTTTTTTTAATGCGAAAACCCATCCAAGTATCCATTACCAAAAAAACCCAAACCAAACCAAAACAAAACAAAAACAACCCAAACCTTATTTCTTCTGTCTTTTAACAGAATTTAAATTATTTCTTTTTTAACCCAGTTTGGTCAGGAACTGAGATTTCTTATTGGAAAATCTTGCCACAGTGATGGAGTAATTAGTAACTGAAAGATAGCATACAGTAGCTGCCAGTTAGCCTATGAAGACCTGGTTTTCTGAACAGCTGACAGGGAGTCAGGACTGCTGGGTTCTGTGCCAACTCTGACTGGCCACATGACCTTCATTTCATTAGCCAACTGTGGTGCTGAGCACTTCACAGGATTGGGCTATGGGGTCTGAGGCCTGGTCTATACCTAAAACTTACATTGCTCAGGGCTATGCAAAATTTTGTGCCCTGTCTAACATAGTTATGTCGACCTAACCTGACCTGTAGATGCAGCTAGGTCAACGGAAGAATTTCTTACTTACTTATGTTGATGGAGAAACCCCTCCCATTGCGGTAGGAAGTGTCTACACAATGGCGCTACAGTAGCACAGCTGCAGCGCCACAGCTGTGCTGCTGTAGTGCAGACAGAACTTAATTTGTGCTGGTGCTTGCTGGGGCTCAGTGGTATGAAAGGCATGTCCTAGCACTTACAGCTCCAGCACCATTTTTTTTTACACAAATTAAGCACTGAGTCTAGACATTCCCTCAGTCTACCAGTCTGTGAAATGGGCTTATCTCACAGGGTGTTCTGAAGCTGAACTTTAATGCCTTTGATCTCTTTAAAGGAGAGGTGCTGAAGTGCCAGTTATCAACACTTTTTTAAAATCTTTTTGCGTGAATTTAGTGTGCTGGCCTGATAACTTCTGAGGCTGACATCCCACTATTTTAATAACATGGACTGCATTGAGCTACCCCCTCAATTTTTAGGCCAGACCAAAGCTCTGGAAGAAAATAGCCTATAAGAAACAATCATGCTTTGGCAGAATCACTGACTAGGAACTTATTAGGTCTTTTCCTATCTATCATGTCTGTGATTCTGTGAAAAGATACTGAATATAGATCTGTTCCTGCAAACCTTTACTCGCATGAGTAGTCCTTACACAAATAGTCCCACTGAGGCAATACAATTATTCACATAAGTAAGGACCAAACACATGAATAAAGGAGTTTAGGAGGGGGGTGTATACTTGTAGGCCCTGAACCTGTTCCCGTTGAAGTAAATGGCAAATATCCCATTGACTTACATGGCACAGGATCAAGCCTTTAAAAGGGATCTAAATATTTATGTACTCTATAGATGGGCAGTAGTCAACAGTTGTAGGGAAGAATCATTTTAGTGTACTGCGTAAAGCACAGAACTGCGGCAATTTTCTCTAATGGATTTTGGTTTTCATTCTTTGGTCCACACAGCACTTTAAATATCTCCCAAATAACTAGCAAAGGAGGAAAATAGCAAAGGAGTCATTTATTGTTTCTTGTAACCTCTAAATTATTAATTCAGCCTCTCACTGATAAAGTGTTGTTGTCTGTTTGCCTAGCAACAGATGTTCATGGATTGTAGGTCAATTTCCTACTTGGAGTGGAAATCAGTGACATGAAGTCAGGTATTTTTTTACTGTACTTTGTTTATTTACAGAATGTACACCAGTCCTGTTTTCCTCAAACTCAGCGGTCAACTGACAGCCCCCAAGCAACTCCCTTTTGCAGAACCTCAGGTCAGGCACCATTGGCCTGTCTCAAGAAGCAGCTGCCTGGTGCCCCATTTCTCTCTGGGAAAAGGTAGCAATTCTTTGGTGAGGGCCTGTGATACTGTATGACTGAAACATGACTAATTATGTCACCGATCTTGCACCAGTTAGACAATTGCAACAAATCTTGTACCAAGTGTGTCATATGAAAAAGTTATGATTTGCTGAGTATGGGTGTGCTGTTTGTCTGCATGTATTATCTTTGTATCTAAAGTTATGAATATTGACTATGTGGCCAGTATTTCAAATGTGTCTGTCCTGGGGTAACACTCACCAGGTAATTTACATCCAGTCTAGCCAGCACATTGTGAATGAACCGTTCAAGTTGATGGCCCATTAAAGAACATTTAACTCTCAAAAAAACCCACAACCCAGACCGATAAAAGCACCGGTGTGGAGAGCTTCTCTGCTGACATAGCTACTGCCGCTCGTTGGGAGTGGTTTAATTATGCTGGCAGCGAGCTTTCTCCCACCGGCATAGAGCAGCTACACAAGAGACCTTACAGCAGCACAGCTATGCCACTGTAAGATCCGTGGTGTAGACAGCTTAAGACTGAGAGCATCCTCTCCACATGGGACAAGGTATAAAGAACCCTGGAAGCATCTCCATATTGCCTCTTTCCTTCTCTGATCTCTGGACTATGGACTTACACTAAAAGGAGCATATTGACTATGGACCGAGGACCTTCCAATCTTTTGGAAATTACCAGAGACTTTACAAGCCAGCAGTCTGTAACATCACTGCTCCAAACCTGATTGAAGAACTTTGCAATGATTGTATGTATATGATTTCTCTGATCATTTTAACTCTCCTCTTTCTTTTCTCTCATAAATAAACCTTTAGATATTAGATACTAAAGGACTGGCAACAGCATGCCTATGGGGTAAGATATGAGTTATTTATTGACCTGGCTATGTGACTGATCTCCTGGGATTAGAGGATCCTATATGTGATGAAATTGGTTTTCAGTAACTACTCATCCTGGAGTCCAGTGTCTGGGTGGTGAAGCAAGGGCTGGAATGCCTAAGGCAGGCCTGCACAACTCGTAAAGTGGCGAGGGCCATATTACTCCAAAGAAAACAGCTGAGGGCCGAAACCCCCCGTCCCTACGGAAACACCCCCCGCCCCCCAGCACCGCCCGCCCCGCAGAAACAACCCCTCCTTCCCCAGCGCTGGGGTGTGGAAGCCTGTAGAGGAGGAAAGAAACAGCGCGCATAGGGTGACCAGATCACCGCAGTAAAATAGGACCTGCCCCCTCCCCACTCGGCCCCACCATCACCCCCCTCTACATCCCCCCAGGGGTCACTGTATTACTGCACACTACAGTCAATCAATGCAGTTGTAGATAAATCTCTGCATTATGCATTTTTGTATAACTTTTATATGACTTTGTACTGAACCTTGGTAATATGTTATAGCAGGCCCCTAAGATAGTATAATTAAGGTAGAAGAAAAATGTCTTTTTGCTAAAAGTAGAATAAGATCTTCCCCGCACTTTGTATTCAATTGCCCTGTTGAATGAATGAGGTGTGAATGAGGAAGGCGTGGAAGGCAGGCACCTCCAGACAGCTGCAACCCTTGCCTACTCACTCCCCCGCGGGCCGCACAGTGAGCTCACGCAGGCCGCATGCGGCCCCCGGGCTGCATTTTGTGCAGGCCTGGCCTAAGGCAAATTATGCAGTCTTGTCTGGCTGCTGCATGTGCTTCTTTAGCTAGTGAAGTTAAATACAGCAGCTACAGAAAATGACAGGCTAGTCAATCTAGTGACCACCTCTTGAGGCGGTGGATTCACAATCATGGAACTATAGCAAATGTCTACGCTGCAGCGGCATATCTGCAGTACTGCAACTGTGCTACTGTAACGCTTCTAGTGTAGGCATTCCCATTTCATGAGAGTCTGGGTGCTTACACACCAACAACCCATTATGGGAAAGCCATTAGTTCCTTTCAGTATATTATTCATAATGTGGGAGAAGAATATAGTGGTTAGAACAGGGAGTCAGCCGTTATGCAAAATGTAATGAGGGGGAACCAACAGGTGCTATAGGCAATTGGCATATAATAGGGGTCTTTAGAAATTATTCTAGAAAACCTCTAGGATTTAATAGAGAATAATACCCTTTCTGAAGGCTATAGAATTTTGTTGCAGGGCTATAATTTTCTATTCAATTCTATAGAATGATTCAAAAGAAGCCAGAGAGAGATTATCATTTTCCATTAAATCATATAAGATTTTTTCACAAAAAAGCATGTGGTCTAGTCCCAGCTCTATCACTGATTCATAAGTGACATGAGGAAATCATTTAACCTCTCCTTTTATTCATGTTTAAAATGCAGATAATGCATCTCCTCTAAGGGTGCAGTTGGGAAAAACTTCAATGGTGTTCCATTAGAGATTAATTTGGTCCAATGACTGTGAAATGCTGTGAGAATCTTCACTTATATTTATATTTGGTGTATGTAATCCAGTCAAGTCAAGCCACAGCTTTCCTATCACCGATATTCAAGGTGTGAAGACCTCCAGGAAGCTGAGTCATTTTGCAGTCCTCAACAGTATGTGTCATGGTTTGTGGCTGTCCACATTGACACAATGGACTGTCTCTAAAATGCCACCGAAATTCCGTTGCAGCACAAATTCCATGTCAGGTACAAAACTGGTTCAGAGCTTCCATTGCCTTTGTGGTAAATCAAACCCGGGTTGTTGTTGAATGCGGTCTGAGAAAAGATAATTATTTGTCACTTTTTCTGTGGACCATGAATCTCGTCACGCATCCTCTACCATAAGTCCCTTACCCAGTAAACTTATCCGCAACAGGTGATGTGAGAGCAGACGAGCTTGTGGTGGATTAAACAAGTCTTTAATTAACAATAGAAGTGGCATATTATGCAATTTTGTCATGAGCTTTGCTACCCTTTCCTCTCTGCAAACACTGGCAGAGCAATATTGCAGAGAACCGGTAACCATGGTAGAGGAAAAGATTTAAGTGTGCTCGAAATAATATGCATGGTGGAATTTAGTTGAACGCCAGTCATCTTTGTGTGAGACAAGTGAGCCCAAAGTGGAGCACAATACTCACCACTGAATAACAAAGTACCACGACTGAAGTGCGTAACATTTGGGCATTGGTGCTCCATGTTGTTCTGGCCAGTTTTCTGAGCAGGTTGTTGAGCGTTTTCACCTTAACCGCTGTCTTTGTAAGATGGCTGCAACGCGTCCCCTGTAAGTACCCAGTAAATACCAAGCTGCAGTTTGTCTGCTCTCTGGAGAAACTGATGATCCAACTAGCAGAATCTTCACTAAAAACAGTGTACAGTACAAGTACAGCACCATTATTATATTCATTAAGATAATACCAGGTTTCTTTATGACTGAGGTAAAACTATGTGTAACACGATGGGCAGTTGAGAAAGATGTGATCAAATGATACACATAATTTTAAAAAAATAAACAAAAAAAGGTTAAGCGTCTAAAAATGTTTGAGATTAAATATACATATGTAACCCTTCTGCCAGTCAGAGTTGGCAGCAACAAGGGCCGGGTTCCGTATCTAGGGGTTCCATTCCAATAACACAATGCAAAACCGGCTCGAGCCCCCACCCAGTGACCTGGGACAAATATATATCACCCCCACTGGGCGCCTCTAAGAGGCAGTACTTCCCCTCTCGCAAGCACAGAGTCTGAGTGTAGAAAAACCTTTTAATGACAGAGAGAAACAATGCGGCATTTTGTTGGGGAAACACCACATCTAGGATTTGTAAACCAAACTGTGAGCAACGACCCACCCCAGCAAACTGGCCATGTCCTTTCCCTTTGGTTCTTGAGTCCAGCAACCCCAAAAATCACCCAAAGTCCCAAAAGTCCAACAACCCAAAAGTCCAGACCCAGAGTTCAAAAGTTCATCTGCAGAGTGTTACACCCCCACAGTCTGGGTAGAAATGGGGAGGGGAGAGGTAAGGGGCACCTTACGTGGCTCGAAGCTGACTGCCCCGTCCCTTCGTGGGGCTTCGCTCGGCTCTGGTCTTCCAGCCAGCCATCCTACGAGTCACTCCGCTCAGCTGTCCCGCCAACTGCTCTGTCAGCCGGCCTGCAAGCCGCTCCGGCTGTCCCGCCAACTGCTCTACTCCGCCAGCAGCTCCGCTCCGTCAGCCACTCAGCAATATATCTTCCGGCTCCCCCACTACTTAACACAGTGCTCAGTGATTTCAACTCATAACAATTTCAGCTTTTTAGTGATTTCAGCTTGTAGTTAGGGGAGCCTTCGCGCTCATTTGCACACTTAGCCCAGAGTGATTCCAACTCAGCAGCCTGTGATTAGACTCCTAAGGAACTCAAAATTAGCTCTGATATTCCACAGTGGGTGGGGGGGGGGGGGGGGGGGGAAGAGGAAGGGAGAGAGAGAGAGAGAGAAGGAGGCACAATTGACATTTAGGGCCCTCAGAAGAGGCCCATGCCACCAAATACTTGTCCCCAGCCTCTCCCTCCATTCACTGGGAGTTGGAATCCATGTCCCCCACCTAGCAAGTGCTGCTTAGCTAATGGCGAGTCCCATCATCATAACAAAAGCCCACTGTCCTTGATTCACATAATCAGGGTAACAACACTTTATTCTTCCTGCCCCAATAACAGAGAAACTGGGGCTCCCACAGCAGCCAAAGTGACCATTTGGGCAAGCGGTCCATCATGCTTTGCAGGGTGGGTGTGTCCATGCAAACAAGATTAGCCCCTACATCCCTTTCCACAACTCACCACCAGATGTCAGGGTAGAGCTCATCCTGACTCTGCTTACACATAGCTACATATTGGCCAGCCCCACCAGCTGCAGTTTTAATCTCCTAGATACTTTGGAAGCTTTTTGAAGACCAAAATGAACAGATGCTGTGATTTTGACACCATCAGGCAGTGGGCAGTGGATATTAGTAAACTGGCAGGTAGCCACTAAAATTATTCCATAGCAGATAATGAAATAAGATATAAACAGAAAAAAATATATAATTAGCTGCAAAGGAAGAGGCAGGGAGAGAGATTTTTTCAGATAAATTGTAAAATTAAATCTCTAGTCTAATTTCATACCATAAAAAGAAATATGCCAAGAAACCAATAAAAATTCTTAATATATCAGACCTCCTTCAGGTACTATTTATTACTATTGCTAATTATTGACATTTTGATATGGCCAATCAAGTGTAAAGCATTGTTCTAGCTTGTTGTGGCACTTAATAAATAAATATATTAAAATTAAATCTCTCAATTGCTGGCAAGAATCAGATGTAAATTATCCCACTATTCAGCAGAGAGCAATGTTGTGGCTTACTGCTCATAATCCCCATTTTAATTTTCATGTCTAGATCAGTTGTTTGGTAAGGTCTGGGCTTTGAATTAACCTGGTCGGTTATGATTTGTAGTCCTTGTGCCAAATTTGTCACTGGCAGAAGCACTGATGTCAATGGAATTGTGCAAGTTTAGGACAGCAGTGAGTTTGGCTCCTTGTCTATATAATTCAAAGGCAAAAGAGCTATGACACTAAACACTCTACTGATATAGTGAAACTGTGCAAACATTATTATCCTGTACTGTAATTATTTTTAAACTGTCTTCCCTATTTACACACTAGTTAATTTTGCAGTGTCTTTAAAAAGCAACCAAAGAAACTCACAATGCAGTAACGTAGCCGGGGGGGAGCAGGGGGAGCGGCCGCTCCCCCTTGAGCAGAAGCGGCGGAAGCGGCCCTTTTTTTTAGCAGCACTAAAAAAAAGCGCCGCTTCTTTTTAAGCGCCGCTTCTTGCACTCACCCGGCGGTGCTCCGGGTCTTCGGCGGCATTTTGGCACGGGGTACCACCAAAGACCCGGAGTGAGCCGCCCAAGTGCCGCCGAAGACCTGGAGCACCGCCGGGTGAGAGTACAGGGGGAGGCGCCTTTTATAGCGCCGCTCCCCCTGCACTCCGGACCTGGCTGCGCTACTGCCACAATGGCTAAAAATACATCTGGGAAAGATCTAGAGGTGGGATTAAAAAATGTAATTACAAACTTTGTGGTGAGATTTTTAATTGTCAGTTCAACCTTGACACCAATGAAACGTAATTGGTCCTGTGAGACCTCTTGTGTCAGAACCTCCATGCAGAAATGGGCCTTGCATACTGCCAGGTTCAGTTGGGACAAGTCGTGTACTGGGCATAGCCTTTTATATGGCATATCAGTGCACTATCTGAGTGTTTCCCCATATATTAATGGCCTTATCCTCAGAATACCCTTTTGCCTTCCTCTGCAGCATTGGGCACGGGTTACTTGCAGGTTTAAATTAGTGTAAATGGTGGATTCTCTGTATCTTGAAGTCTTTAAATCATGATTTGAGGACTTTAGTAACTCAGCCAGAGGTTAAGGGTCTATTACAGGAGTGGGTGGGTGAGATTCTGTGGCCTGCAATGTGTAGGAGGTCAGACTAGGTGACCACGATAGACCCTTTTGGCCTTATAGTCTATGAGGTTAGGGAAGTATCATCACTATTTCACAGATGGGGAACTGAGGCACAGAGAAATCAAGTGACTCAATCTAAGGTCACACGGGATGTCTGTGGCAAAGCCAGAAACTGTACCTACATCTCCTGAGGCCTGTGCCTCTGAGCCCAATACTATCCTTCCTATAATTTTGTCTACCATGGAAAATTGTCAATAGAAACGAGAGATTCTCTCATCTTCTGGAACTGACCCTTAAAATGAGATTTGCTATACTGTTGCCTGTTGCTTCTTGTGATCCAGTGTCAGGGAGGTCAGAGGTGGAAGCTATGAATTCTGTGAAGAGAAACCCTCCTGGATTCTTTGGAGACCCCCATCTGTTTGAAGTGGTACTTGACCCAGTCTTCCTCCAAGACAGGCTCCTGTCCAACAGAACTCCATAGTTTGGAAGAGAAACCACATTGAGGAGTGAAAGGTAAGAGATTTTCTGACCTCAGAGGAATGAAAGGGGCAAAAAGATGGATGATTCAGGAACAATTAGAAGTTAAGAGTGCAATAAAAACATTTGAAGTTCCCTCATGAATTCTTGGAAGAGGATTAGGCATAAATAATCATGGAGTCATCGATTTTAAGGTCAGAAGGGACCATTATGTTCATGCTGTTCTATGCTTCTGCCATGAGCACCCGCTGGAGCAATTCACCACACAGATTTGATTTACCCTAAGGTAACATGAATAAGATTGCTACTGCGGGAAGTGAATGCAGGGCACTGAACCACGTGCTGTCTCACACTAGTACTGCAGACTGAGGAGGGATCTGGCTGAGAATCTGCTAATGTGTCAAGTTATGTTGTATTGGAAAGCCATAAGGACTAGAAATGTTTTTGTATTAACAAAACTTACATTCTGTGGGAGCTGGTGGGCCACCAAAGATGTGTCTGTTACAGGGTTTCACTACACACTAGCTCTGATGTGGAAACTGAGAGGTTAATGTGACTTTCTCAAGTCCGCTGAAGAAGACAGTATGAGAAATGTGCATTTCTGGTTCTCCACTCCATTCCTCACGCTCCCTGGAAGCTCAGCCGTTTCTCACCTCACTAGCCATCCAATCACTTTTCTATGCTACTACACAGATTTTCCCTTTTCCCTTTGTGACGGGGACCCCAGAGTGCAACATCGACAGTGGGACCACTGAGCCCTCCCAAACACACCAACCTGGGCTGCCTCTCACTCTGTGATGCTAATGTCAAGCTACAAACCTCCGATAGCCATTGCACTTACACAGCCATGCACAGGCAGGGACACACCCAACTGAGTTACATGAATGATTTCTCAGTCACTTATGAACCATAAGAACAAAAGAACATAAGAATATTGGGTCAGACCAAAGGTCCATCTAGCCCAGTATTCTGTCTTCCAACAGTGGCCAATGCCAGGTGCCCCAGAGGGAATGAACAGAACAGGTAATAATCAAGTGATCCATCCTGCCACCCATTCCCAGCTTCTGGCAAACAGAGGGTTTGCCCATCCCTGCCCATCCTGGCTAATAGTCATTGATGTGATGGACCCATCCTCCATGAATTTATCTAGTTCTTTTTTTAACCGTGTTATAATCTTGGCCTTCACAACATCATCTGGCAAAGAGTTCCACAGGTTGACTGTGCATTGTGAGAAGAAATACTTCCTTTTGTTTGTTTTAAACATTTCATTTGATGACCTTTAGTTCTTGTGTTATGAGGAATAAATAACTCTTCCTTATTTACTTTTTCCACACCAGTCATGATTTTATAGACCTCTATCATATCCCCCCTTTAGTCATCTCTTTTCCAAGCAGAAAAGTCCCAATCTTATTAATCTCTCCTCATATGGAAAATGTTCAATACCCATAATCATTCTGTTGCCCTTTTCTGAACCTTTTCCTATTCCAATACATCTTTTTTGAGATGGGGCGACCACATCTGTACACAGTATTTAAGATGTGGGCGTACTATGGATTTATATAGAGACAATATGATATTTTCTGTCTTATTATCTATCTCTTTCTTAATGATTCCCAACATTCTGTTAGTTTTTGACTGCCGTTGCACATTTAGTGGATGTTTTCAGAGAACTATCCACAATGACTCCAAGATCTCTCTCTTGAGTGGTAACAGCTAATTTAGACCGCATCATTTCCTATGTATAGGGATTATGTTTTCCAATATGCATTACTTTGCATTTATCAACTTTGAATTTTATCTGCCATTTTGTTGCCCAGTCACCCAGTTCTGTGAGATCCCTTTGTAGCTCTTTGCAGTCTGCTTTGGACTTAACTATCTTGAGTGGTTTTGTATCATCTGCAAATTTTGCCACTTCACTTTCTACCATTTCTAACATTTATGAATATGTTGAATAGTACTGGTCCCAGTACAGACCCCTGTGGGACACCACTGTTTACATCTCTCCATTCTGAAAACTGACTATTTATTCCTGCCCTTTGTTTCCTATCTTTTAACCAGTTACTGATCCATGAGAGGACCTTCTCTCTTATCCCATCACAGCTTACTTTGCTTAAGAGCCTTTGATGAGGGACCTTGTTAAAGGCTTTCTGAAAATCTAAGTA
Source organism: Macrochelys suwanniensis (assembly GCA_033296515.1). Lineage (NCBI taxonomy): Eukaryota > Metazoa > Chordata > Testudines > Chelydridae > Macrochelys > Macrochelys suwanniensis. Next base: position 236,005,197 of record CM065776.1, on the reverse strand, counting down.
TACTATATCCACTGGATCCCCTTTGTCCACATATTTGTTGACCCCCTCAAAGAATTCTAGTAGATTGGTGAGGCATGATTTCCCTTTCCAAAACCGTGTTGACTCTTCCCTAACAAATTATGTTCATCTATGTGTCTGACAATTCTGTTCTTTACTGTAGTTTCAACCAGTTTGCCTGGTACTGAAGTCAAGCTTACTGGCTCGTAATTGCCAGGATCACCACTGGAGCCCTTTTTAAAAATTGGTGTCACATTAGCTATCCTCTAGTCATCAGTAAAGAGGCTCTAGCCAATTCCCCCAGCCTTGCACCCCAGAACTGTACTGTCTTGCATTGGTCAGAAGCTTGACCAGTGTAAGCTGATTACCTAATTCACCACTCTGACAAAAGAGTAGTGGATGTGCAACTTCCCTTGTTAATCTGCGCTGAGATTTCCCAAGTACTTCAACCAAAAACACAGTTTTAGGTGGGTTCCCTTCAATGGGCCATCAGCACATGTCTGGCTGGTCCTTTGTTGCAATTAGGGTGACCAGATGTTCCGATTTTATAGGGACAGTCCCGATATTCAGAGCGTTTTCTTATATAGGTGCCTAAAAATTCTGGCCCGATTTTTCACATTTGCTATCTGGTCACCTTAGCTGCAATTGAAAGGCTGGCTGTCGGCATCTCCCGACCTCACAACATATTTCAGTAACACAAATAGCAATACTTCATAACTTCACATTCAATGATAGTACATACAATCCAACAGGATATTAATGTTCAACAGATGCAGACTTTTAAAATGCTACCTCACAAGGCTTACTTTGTACAAAAGGTATCATAATCATATCACCATGATGAATATAGGAATTCCAGGGTGATACTTTGAGGTACAGAATATTACACCCTTCTTTTGTTTTTAACCCAGATCACCTCTTTTCTGTTGTTTGTCTTTCTTTGAGCTCTTTGTTGTTTTAGATCTAAGCCTTTTTGCCAGCATTATTGCTATGTTTTTTTCCATGCACACAGTTCAATCGTATGCTTTTAAAATTTTTTAGATTAAGGCAAATAACAAAACAAGCAAGTAAAGGGAAGGTTGCCAAGAGAGAGCACAATTTGTCTCCTGTGTAGCATACTGCAGCAACTCTGCCTTTCCAAAAGACTGCCTGTCTCTGCAGTTAGCAGAGTTCGTAGGGATATAAATATGTAGTACACATTAAATAAAGACATAGTAGTTACCAAAATACATCACACATCCTTCCCCCACAGAAATCGGTGGTTTTAGCCCCAATTCTAGAGGTATATCTTCTCTCTATCACTTCTAATACACTTGATACTGAAGCCTTACTTTCTGTCAGTTTCACTATGTGCAATGCAGTCTTCCTCCCTGTAAAGCACAGCCCTGCTCTTGGCTCTTATATGCTCATTTCCCCCATATGTATGGCTGCTTCCTGTGAGATATGCTTGCACAGAGGTATACAATAGAGTGGCTTGTGAAACTGTGATAGGAAAGATGCTAGACAAATACAAATTGCATTGTTTTTATGCACTTCATCTTTAGCATCCAACAAGACGTGTTCAAGAATCTACCCAAAGACGCTACAGTTGATCAAGAAATCATTTGCAGAACACCAGGACAAGAGAAAACAAATGAGCAGAAGCTCTGGACTTTCTACTTATTTTCATGGACCCAAAGAAATACATTGCTGGGGAACGAATTATCGCACCCAACCCAGAATGTATTTATTCTTCTAGTCATACCACATTCAGATTTATTTTAATGATTCACAAACATTTCAGGTTCCAGTAGCTCCTGATTAACTCATCTATTCAGTGTTGTCAACTGATGCTAGGGAATGATTTATCGTACAATACCAGATCACACCAACGTATAAATCCAGCCAATTGAATTGGAAGGCTGTCCTGGTAAATATGTTCTGCTGCCTGGAGATGAGAATGTTTTGTCCAAAATTCAGTATTAATGCCCTGCTGACTGCAGCTGAAATACTGTTGTTTTATTCCCCTATTAATCTGTTCAAGATGTAATACATGGTGTCCTAAAACTTCGGTTCCTCGTTTCCACTCCTTCAGATTTAATTACAGTACCTGCTCAAGAAAGGGATTTAAACATTACTTTTGAGACAAGAAGAAATCCTTCAGTCCTTTTTGTGGTGTCTATAGCTTTGAGAACAATGACATGCTGCCTGAGACATGCTGTGACGGAACAATTCTAACACCAAGCCTTTATTATAAGTTACAGTTGGGACCCAGCTACATTAAAGGCATAAGCAAGTTCACTAAGCCACATAAAACTGATCAGACTCACTGCTGATGGGATATACTTAGATCATTGCCTTGGACAGGCAAAGGCTTTAACCCTGTTACAGCTGTACACTGAGGCGCTGTGAATTTTAACCATAATGTAACTGGTTTATTTGTAGATGGGGTGTAAATCTCCAAGACCTACTTCTTTTAAAATTCTGTCTGTTTGCCTGAAAATGATAACAGCACATGATCTGACCAACTGCAGCACTTCCTGGGTGAGCAGGACCCCCCAAGACAGCTAAACCAGGAGTTCCATTCTGAAACAGGGTATGGCAGCTGCTTCACAGCTGCAATTTTTCTTTTTCTATTGTGGAGACCTTCTATAGGCTAGGGCTAGATCCACATAAGGACTTAGGTGTTCCAATGCTCGGTGGTGCAGTGCCTAACTTTTAGGTGCCATGCTGCCTAGTGAAATCCACAGCCCTGAGTCAGACACCCAGGTTCCCTATACACTGCATAAGGAGAGTTAGGTACCCAAGAATGGAATGCACAAAAACCAGCACGCTGAGCAGGAGCCACTTAAACCAAATAAATGGAGATATGCTAATCTCCTAGAACTGGAATGACCTTGAAAGGTCATTGAGTCCAGTCCCCTGCCTTCCCTAGCAGGACCAAGTACTGTCCCCTGACAGATTTTTGCCCCAGATCCCTAAGTGGCCCCCTCAAGGATTGAACTCACAACCCTGGGTTTAGCAAGCCACTACTCAAACCACTGAGTTATCTCTCCCCCACCCCCCAAGCTAGCCAGTAGGAAATGCTGAAGAGAGGATAAGCCTAAGCATTCACTGGCATACGGGGACTGGAAGCTGGGTGTTCCATGTGAGCGGCCTACAGAGTCACTGGGCTATAGAGGAATTCTCACTTTGTCTGACCCAAACATAGTTAAATATTTATACACAGTGGAACAGCTTCAACAGGAGAGACTGAGGGCAAGTCTACACTATAGCACTAATGCAGCTGTGCCCCTGTAGTACGTCTGGTGAAGACATGCTATGCCGACAGGAGAGTGCTGGCCATAGGCATAATTATTCAACCTTGGTGAGAAGCATAAGCTATGTTGGCAGGAGAGCATCTCCCCGCTGACATAGCGCCAGTGTGGACAGAGCAAACCTTGTGTTGTAGTGGGAGAGAGGAAGCTTTGTCATACTCCTGAGTGACATAAGTTAGATCAACTTAAGCGGTAGCGTAGACCTGCCCTGAGAGTGATCTGCTCCAGAAAACCCCATAACCCAGTGGTTAGTGCGCTTTCCTAGGAGGCAGGTGAGCCAACCTCAAATCACTTATTGGCATCAGGCAGTGTGTGGAATCAAACCCCGGTCTCCCCACATCCTGGGGGAGTGTTTTAACCACTGGGCTAAAAGTTGTAACAAGGCACTTCCTCCAACTCCAGGAGAGGGGTCACAGATGTGGCGGGAGGTGATGAGCTCCCCTTTCAGGGGTAGGGCTTAGGCCAGAACTCTCTCCTCAGCTTTTCCTATTGGCTAATATACACAGCTCCCTGCTCAGCCTGCTGGCATTTGTGAATCCCATTCTTAAAACACCTAACTCTCCCCAGGCATTGTATAGGGAGCCTGGGCACCTAACTCAGGCTGTGGATTTCACTGGGTGGCAAGGTGCCTAAAGCTCCCTTTGTGGAGCTAACCTAGGCTCTCTAATGCTACACTTCCATTTTCAACCCCATCCTGCAACTTCCCTATGGCAGCAACAGTGCTGCTGAGTTATATGAAAAAGATACTAAGGAGACACAATGAAAATAATTGGCTTTAATATTGTTATGGTGGGAGTCAAGAGATGGCATTGTTACAGTCGTACCAATTTTTTCTTAGTCTCAGAGCTTTAGTCTTTGAAGAAATGGTGTAGTTCTGTTAGGTTAGTGTTGCAGACTCTTTGAGGGAAAGCTGTTGCACGCACCAAGCTTGCTCTTTGATTTAATCTAACTAGAGTCAATTCTCTGGGCAGTTACTTCCTAGAGATCAGGCATTGGCTCTGGATTAATCATTTAGAGAGAGGTGACCATCTCTGTAAAAGGACTGGTGTAAAGAACACGAACACACAAGTCATATTGAGAAGATACCCAGACTCCTCATCATTGAAAGGACACTAACTACTGTTCAGCAGAGGGGCAGCATGATTGGTGTGACTAATGTTACATCCCCATTTGTAACCACACTACTTTCTGCAGGCAGGGCTTTTTCATTGGTATCAAAGCTACCTTTGCTGCTCCAGGCTCCAGCACTCACTGCACAAGGTGGTTATGTCCTCAGCCATAATTATGCTGTAGAATTGAATGGTGTGGTGAAGCCATGCTGTTATAGGCAGTTTTGGGCCACATCTACCATAGTACTCCAGTCCACCACTGGACATTGTGTATTTATCCCACACTTCCTGGCATTCTTCTCATGAGCCATGGGTTGTGGGAAATTTCTACAAACCTTCTGAGATCCTTAGGGACCTACAGAAGGAAGGGATCAAAGTCACATAAAGCCATGAGAGCTATTACCACTTTTGAGGCATTTTCTCAAGTAACAGGCAACAAGTGCACTTATAACATAAAAACTTAATTCTGCCCTCATGTTTTCCTGCAGGAAAACACCACATTTATATACACCTGTACAGCTTTCTATCAGCTATGTTAATATTGCAGAAGTTTTGCAACAGTAGGAAATGGTGTTATTGTATAGGAAGGTACATTTTATCTACAGATGAGACTGCCAGTAAAATAGTGAATGTGATGTGTGGGGGCTAAAATACATTTAAGATGGATAGCTTAGCTGCTTTTAAGGGATTGTGGTGTGGAGGAAGGGAGTGTTCCTCTTAGCACCCTTAACTGGTTTTAAGTTTTCCCTCTTTATGGGAATTACACTGTGGTTGGGCAGAGGCAGTCTGAACAGATTAAAAATCACACAATTTCCATCTACATATTATACTGCATCCTTCTTCACTGTGACAGGCTCTATAGAATAGACTTTTTGTCAGTTTCACTTTACTGTCTCAATGTCTCCTTCCACAGGCAAGCTTGTGCAGGAAACAGAACAAGATGCAGAAGAAGTACCCTGCTGTTTTTTCAAACTCCCTCGGCAGCCTGATTTTATTCTATTTATAATCTTAGAAGATGGCTGAAGCAGACTGCAAAAAAGATACAGCCCTCACCACTGCCAACTAGCCAAGTGTTTCACACCTCCAGCTTGGATGTGCCATACTATGAACAACCTCACTTCTATTGTTGTGTGGCACTATGTTTCAGCATGACCAAGTTGCACACTTGCTCCTACCATTTCTCCTGTGCCTAAGTAACCTATTCAGGCACTAGTGCTGTATAGGAAAACTGTTAAAAAGGTGGGTTGCCCCTTGAAGGGAGTTGGGCATAACCTGTGACTAACTAGCTGCCTCCCAAGTGGTGAGATAAAGAGACCAATGAGCAGCTCAACTGAGGGGAGAGGTGCAGGGAGTAGGGAAGTCTCCTGCAGGAGATGCTGGGACAGAGAAAAGACCTGGAAGGGAACTAGCCACACTAGCCAGGTGGAAGACTTAGCAGGGGGTCTACATCCTGCATAGGTAGCAGCCCTCTGAGGCAGAGGCCTCAGGAGGATCCAGGTGTTTTGTCCATCTTGATTTAATTTGAACTGTGTTTGAGTTTTAATAATAAATGTATCCCCCAGAAAAAGCAATGAATACTGACAGTAGAGGAAGCTTTACTGACGCATGAGCCTAGAAATTGGACACTGGCTTACATGAGAGTGGGAAATACAGGCAAAGTCTGATGCAGAGTTGGAGGAGATCCTACTATAACACCTTACAGGAAAATTTATAAAACTAATTTACACTTTCTCCTTAGGATCCCAGCTCAGGCAGGGCAGGAACAATATACACCATTTGTTCATATGAGGCAGTTCTGTGCACAGAATAAATAATAATAATATATATTTTTTTTTAAAAATCAAACGTCACTACTTGGGGCACTCCAGATACCAGATTTTGCAACATAACAGCTCTCCAATTGCTCAGTGAGGGCAGACTTATGGTTATAGTGGGAAAAAAAGTTTTGTAATTATCAGATTAATAAAGAGCAAGTTATATTATTGGGATGATATAAATATACAAAGGTGGCGAAAGTTATAATGAAGAATACAATATTTCATAAAAATAAACATTTTATTTTCATATTAGAATTGTAATAATATTTGTTTCTTTGCACAAAGTTCAAGCTGTATTTAAGTCCAGTACAGTTTATATGGGCAGCTTTATGCTTTCACACTCAGCTGCACTGACACTGCCTATGCTTCTGATTTAGCCCGGTTTCGTTTTCTTTTTCGTTTCTTCTTAGCAGCGGAAGGCTGTTGGGTCTCCTGCACCTTTTTCTTTTTCTTCAGGCAGCTGAGAGGATTGGGGCCACCTGCCCTCTTACGTTTTCTTCTGTTTTCAGACTCCTTTACTAGTCCCTGTTCTTCTTTAAGATGTTCAATACTTTGTTTCTGGTGCTCTGGAACGAGCTGATTTGCCTGCATGGCTTGGACAAATGACAGTGATTTTGGAGAAGGTTTGTCCAGCACCATAGTGTTCTGAATAATAAAGAGAAGAGGAACTCCAGCCTTTTTCTTCACTTTTGTTGCCAAATCCTGGTCCTGTCAAAATCAAACATATCAGTCAATATTTTAAGATGGATCAAACCTTCAATTTGCTTTTAAAACAAAGATTAGACAGATACATTCTATAAAAAAGGTCAGAGGATTAATCTAGCAGATAAACCCCAATTACCTCCCTTGGCATCATCTATATCCCTGATAGTGAAATTTACCTCCTACCTTTGGGGACAGAAATTTTTTTGTTTAGAACAGTTAAACAGGCAACCACCCTAGTAATCTCCAAAAGAGGTAAATGTTCTAATAGAAGATGCTATATAAGATTCTAGCAAACCATCTTATTTTCACATAGTGCAGAATATAAAACAGATTCAGATTCAAATATATAAAAGTGCTAGTGAATGCATAAAGTCACAATAATACTTTTTAGGAAATATTGCTTAAAGTTATTTTAAAATGTATTACCTGTGTAGCAATGAAATAGTGATGAGGATTACCCTCCTCAGTCATGGACAATAGACATGCTGAGCCACTCACTGGATCTTTGAAGTGGGAACAATTTCGAACTTGAAATCTTTGGGCAATTAGCTTTGCTCCATAAAGTTCCTTCCCCAATGACTCCAATTCCTTTAGAACACATCTAAAGAGCAAAAATAAGAGTGATTTATTAGAGGAAAATAACTACTTGCACAACTGTTGTATACAACTGCAAAGATATTTTAAATTTTGAATTCTTAATCATGTTTGATTATAGCTGAACATTATCTGATCAGGCTCTAGGATTGTCACACAGTGCCCAATAATCTGAATGAAACAACAGTTTATCTTACTTCAGTAAATGTTCAATAGTCCTAAACAAAACTGCCTAGTAACATCTGAAATATTAAATAGGGGCAATTTAATGGCAGTGTCAAATCCTTATACTCTTATTTATGTTTATACAACTGCTTCAATTGCTATACAAATATATTACCACATTCAAAAACGTATGTCAATATCATTATGGCCACTACAAAGAAATTCAAATTCCTTAAGACCGTGAGCCCTTTGGGTAGAGGACTGCTTCTTCCTATACGTTTAGACATCACCTAGCACACAGAGCACTACCATAATACAACTAAAACAAAATAATATGCAATGGCACCAATTGCTTTATTTACTGTATGTGATGTTAATTTATGCCTTAATGTGTATGACCACTGAGTTGCTATGAGATCTCAACTCTGAATGGCATGACAGAGACAAACAGGCACTGGGATGTCTGATGTGCAATCAATTTGATTACTTTTGCAGGTTTGCAACTACAGGTACTCAGCGGAAACATTCTCTGGGATTTACATATTAAAGGGGCATGTGGGTGGATGAACATCAGGGGCTCTGTAAAGTACAGATGGCTTGACAGAGCTTGGGAAGGGTCTAGTGCCCTGCAATGCAATCTGGGGTTTCTTCAGAGACATGTGTATTGAGATGGGTATATGTGAATACCCATATTCACATCTTAGAACAATAATGCCATTTCAACCATAATTACACCATTGCTAGGGCAATGCTCTGATCCATTCAGTTATACCAGTAAGAAAATGTAACTTCATTTTGTTCTCTCTCATACCCCAAAAGTTCACTGCATACTCTCTCAAAACATTTTAAGAATGCATTATTTCATCTAATAAAGCATTCCTGAAGCAAAGCATGGAACAAAACCAATTAATAATGCTGCCAGTTAGCTTGTTTTTTGGTTTCTGTGCTGCCGTTATGTACAATGATATACTAAAAATGATCTTTTTTTTTTTTTTTTAAAAAAATAGATCAACATTTTTGCACTGCATGGTTAAAAAATGAAGGTGGAAGGTTTCAACTCTGTGGACATGAGGAACATTCTATTAAACGAATGTAAACTGAATCTCTGCTTTCAATGTGAAGTGTTTTTCCAGGGATGGCAGAAACTATTCTGGAGCTGAAGAGATGGAATATGCCAAACTTCTACTCAGCACAATGCTAAAATCTAGGTTGGCCTGCTCTGTGCTACACGACAGTCACTGCTGATTTATTTGCAATAAAGAGGAAGGAAAGGAGGTTAGGACAGACTTGTATCAATATAAGAGGCAGTTGTTTGTCTGCAGTTCAACCAGCTTGCAAAGTAAAGGATTCTTTTTTGAACAGGTGCTCTAGGTTGAAAGCAAAGACGAGTTAGAACAAACCAAAAAAACCCCACCACCTAGGGATCAAAACACAACCCTTTTTGTTCATTATATTTACTTGCCTTTCAAAGCAACTATGATGCTCTCCCCCCCAAAAAAAGTTACCCACACAACTACCACTTTACATCATATCTTGCATTGAACCCTGGCAATATCACAATAAATATGGGGCTCTTCTGCCTGATGAAGCTCAGGAAGTTCTGCTGTTGAAAGAACTATTGGAATATGAAAATGGCTAAGGTTATGATATTTTCTGTATTATCTATCCCTTTCTTAATGGTTTCTAACTTTCTGTCGTTTTTGACTCCTGCTGCACATTGAGCAGCTGTTTTCAGAGAACTATCCACGATGACGCCAAGATTTATTTCTTGAGTGGTAACAGCTAATTTAGACCCTATCATTTTGTATATATAATTAGGATTGTTTGTCAATGTGAATTACTTTGCCTTTACCTACATTGAATTTCATCTGCCAGTTTCATGCCAAATCACCCAGTTTTATGAGATCCATTTGTAACCCTTCACAATCTGCTTTGGATTTAACTATTTTAAGTAATTTTGTACTATCTACAAACTTTGCCACCTCACTGTTGACCTCCTTTCAAGATAATTTATGAATATGTTCAATAGCACTGGTCCCAGTACAGATCCTGGGGGACACCACTACTTACTTCTCTCCAGTGTGAAAATCGATCATTTATTCCTACCCTTTGTTTCCTATCTTGGAATCATACAACTGGAAGGGACCTCGAGAGGTCATCTAATCCAGTCCCCTGCACTCAAGGCAGGCCTAAGTATTCTAGACTACCCGACAGGTTTTGTCCAACCTGCTCTTAAAAATACCCAATGATGGAGATGCTACCACCTCCCTACGCAATTTATTCCAGTGCTTAACCACTCTGACAGTTAGGAAGTTTTTCCTAATGTCTAACCTAAACCTTCCTTGCTGTAATTTAAGCCCACTGCTTCTTATCCTACCCTCAGAGGTTAAGAACAACAATTTTTCTCCCTCCTCTTTGTAACAACCTTTTATGTACTTGAAAACTGTTATGGTCCCCCTCAGTCTTCTCTTCTCCAGACTAAACAAAGCCAATTTTTTCAATCGTCCCTCACAGATCGTGTTTTCTAGACCTTTAATAATTTTTGCTGCTCTTCTCTGGACTTTCTCCAGTTTGTCCACATCTTTCCTGAAATGTGGCACCCAGAACTGGACACAATATTCCAGTTGAGGCCTAATCAGCACGGAGTAGAGCGGAAGAATTACTTCTCATGTCTTGCTTACAATACTCCTGCTAATACATCCCAGAATGATGTTTGCTTTTTTGCAATCGCGTCACACTGCTGACTCATGTTTAGCTTGTGATCCACTATGACCCCCAGATCCATTTCCGCAGTACTCCTTTCTAGGCAGTCATTTCCCATTTTGTATGTGTATAATTGATTGTTCCTTCCTAAGTGGAGTACTTTGCATTTGTCCTTAAGAACATAAGAACGTAAGAATAGCCGTACTAGGTTAGACCAAAGGTCCATCCAGCCCAGTATCCTGTCTACCAACAGTGGCCAATGCCAGGTGCCCCAGAGGGAGTGAACACCTATCATGTAATGATCAAGTGATCTCTCTCCTGCCATCCATTACTACCCTCTGACAAACAGAGGCTAGGAACACCATTCCTTACCCATCTGGGCTAACAGCCATTAATGGACTTAACCTCCATGAATTTATCCAGTTCTTTTAAACCCTGTTATAGTTCTAGCCTTCACAGCCTCCTCAGGCAAGGAGTTCCACAGGTTGACTGTGCGCTGTGTGAAGAAAATCCTTTTATTTGTTTTAAGCCTGCTGCCCATTAATTTCATTTGGTGGCCCCTAGTTCTTATATTATGGGAACAAGTAAATAACTTTTCCTTATTCACTTTCTCCACACCACTCATGATTTTATATGCCTGTATCATACCCCCCTTAGTTTCCTCTGCTTATTGAATTTCATCCTATTTACTTCACACCATTTCTCCAGATCATTTTACATTTTAATCCTATCCTCCAAAGCACTTGCAACCCCTCCCAGCTTGGTATTGTCCGCAAACTTTATAAGCGTACTCTCTATGCCATTATCTAAATCATCTTTTAACCAGTTACTGATCCATGAGATGACCTGGGCTGAGCCCATGACTCTTTACTTTGCTCAAGATCCTTTGGTGATGACACTTGTGAGAGGCTTTCTGATAGTCCACAATCACTATAGCAAATGGATAAGCCTTGTTCACTTTGCTGACACTCCCCGCCACCCACTGAATTCCAATAGATTGGTGGGGTATGATTTCCTTTTACAAAAGCCATGTTGACTCTTCCCCAACAAATGACATCCATCTATGTGTCTGATCATTCTGACCGGTCTCCATTATCCTGTCAGCCAATTTGCTTGGTACTGAAGTTAGATCCAGAGGCCCGTGACTGCCAGGATCGCCTCTGAAGACTATTTTAAACATCAGCGCTACATTAGCAACCCTCCAGTCAGCAGGCGCAGAGGCTGGTTTAAGCGGTAAGTTACACACGACAGGATAGCTCGGCTCGAGCCGCGTCTGGCCCTGGGGACTTACGACTGTTTAGCCATTTGCTCCAAAACCACCTCTCGGGACACGTCAGTCTGGCCCAGCGCCTCAGACTCACTGACGGGGGTTGCCAGGCTGTGCGCAGCCCGGGGCCCACCAGCTCCCGGGGCTGCCCGCGCCCTGCCCGCAGTCGGGGAGGGATATGTCGGCTTCGCGGGGCTCCCAAGGGGCGGGCCCTGCTCAGGGAGGGGGAGCGAACCGCTTCCCCCAGGCTAACGCCGCTCTCAGCCGCAGCAACCACTGCCGTCTCCCTGGGCCCATGGCGGCTGCCCCCCGCCGGGGCTCGCGCGCCCCGCCCCGCCCACAGCGGCAGGGTCACGGGGGTGGGAACCTCCCCGGTGCCTGGATTATCAATTCACCTCGCGCCACCTCCGGAGCGGGCATGTGAGGGAGCTGTCACGCGCGCGCCCGCCCGCCCGGGACACGGTAACGGCATTCACCAAGCGCGCGCAGCCGTTCCTCTGGTCACGTGACCCCATTGCAGCCGCCCCCTCACTGACCGGGTGGTGCAGAGCTGCGTGGCCCCAGCCAGGTAGCCGGGCAGCTGGTCGCGGATCTGGATCTTGTTGCGCAGCGCGGCCTGGCAGAACGTCCCGTCCAGCAGCACCTGGAAGGGCTCCCGGAAGCCGAAGTTGTACTTGTAGAAGCTCATGTATTTCTTGGCATGTTTCTGTCGCGTGATCTTCATGGCGGGAGCGGAGCGGCCCGGCCAACGGCCACAGCGCCTGCGCCCCCGGAACTGAACGGTGGTCGTTGGTTGCCCCGGATCCGGAAACCACAGCCATGTGCGCTGCAAGCGGCAGAGGGCGGAGCGTCTAGCGAGGGGCGTGGGTAATGACGCGTGCCTCTGAGAGCCGGAACGAGGCTGTGCGAAGCCAAGCCGGGCCCGTTAGTGCGCGCGTGACCCGTCCATCCCATCACCAGCGCGCGCTCCCGTGCGGGGCTAGGTATGGGCTCCGGGCAAGCGCTGACCGACAGTGAGATTCGGGCGTGCGCCACCCCCACCCCCACCCCCGCGAGAGCCCATTGGGGCCCTGAATCCTCCAGTGAGGGGGGTCTGCCCTCGTCTCCCCGCTCCTCCTCCATCATTCCCGTCCTGGGCCCCAGAGAGAGGGGCCAGCCTGGCTGGAGGGAAATTCCAAATAGATGTCTTTGGGAAGAACTGAAATGGAAGTTCAAGGAGAAGGTGACATTGATAAGAGCCCTGCAGGCCATCATTTGTTTTCCTGATGGAAAATTGAAAATGCCTCTCACATCCATGCAAGGACCAAGCATGGGTCACATGCTATCTTAACCCCAGCAAAGGCTGAGGTATGCTCTCAAGAGCTCAGCAAGACCCGAGCACACACTACACTACACATATCTGATCTACCACCTGCCTCACAAATGTCTTCTGTGCTTGGCAAGGGGTGAGTTTTCCCCTCACTAATTTTAATGGTCTCATTCATTGGTGTAGCTACCTATTTGCCTTTACAAAACATGGTTTCAAATCCTGATTGGGACACAAGTGTCATGAGTTCTGTGGTCTCATTTTAGCCCTTAGCCAGCCGTGATCCTCATCAGAAAAACACTAGATGATTTTGCCCAATTTAGCATCACTGACAGTTACTGTTCCAGAGAATCCTAGCATTAGCATGGGTACTGTACATTTGCAGAGCTTCTTTAGAGAAGTTTGTGTGTTGCCTGTCCACTTATTTGGCACACAAGTAACCCAAGTTTACAAGAAAAAAATGTTTCTATTCAAAGTTTTTATGTAAGCTTTACCTCCTTTTGCAATGGCACATTGAAACAGAGTTTTCCATTTAATATTGGGAGATAACTCTCATTAAGAAAGGTTAGGAAGATTACACGTAAGGACTTCCTGCTTGTTTGCCAGAGGAGTTGTGAACATTAGCCATTTGGCAATTAGGAAAACTGAACTGTATGTCTGTATATTAGGCAAACAGGTGAAAGTGATGTCTTCCCACTAGATACATGATAAGTAGGAACACCTGCTTCCTGGAGCAAAACCAGTGGGGGATGTCTCTCAGCCAGGGACAACTGTGATGCAGGCAGGAAATGGGAGATGACTGCTAGTTAGTGCATAGTACTGTTTGCTCTTTTACTAAGAGAGGTTGATCCTGTGAAAGATATCACCACACCCACCTTCCTCTAATATCCTCGGACCAATACAGCTACAACACTGCAAACAAGTTGCTCTTAGGTCATTTTAGGAATGGTGTGCTTGTGATGATGATCTCTTTGGTAGAAATAGAGAGCTCTTCGCCACTGCACATTCGATCCTGGGAACCATCAGCTACTCAGCAGAACCACGATTGCATTTGTAGTCAAGTGATGCAGATAAATGAGATCCAGACAGTTAAGGATTCTGAAGCTCAGAAACATCATCTGCAATTGGATTGGAGCCATTGCAGAGTGAGGTATACTGTTATGATGATGTGCTCTCTCCAGTTTATCCTATGTAGGTGGGAAATGCATCATCAGGGACCATTTGCAGCTTTTGCATAGCCCTTCTAGTAAGTAGGTTGAGCATGTCCAGAGTTCTGGTCTGGAAATTACAAAGGACTGGATTACCACAGCCTGTCATCTTCACTTCCGAGAAGAGTAATATCATAAGTTATTTTTACTAAACTTCAAGTTACAGAATGCTGTCACTTTTGAAACCACTCTTCTGTCTGAAATTTTTTTACCCACTCTTGTTAAAAGTCTTAACACTTTTAATACTGTAAACAGATAGGAGAAAATAAATACTTTTCTTTTTTGCAGTTTGGTTATTTGTTGTGTTGGACAGTACTTTGTGTATAGACAGATTCACTGTTTTCCTTCTAGTGTCAGTTAGTCAATTCCTCCTATTATTTGTGTAGGTCTTTCACATTGCAAAGATTTAAAAAAATTAAGATGGGAGCTGGGGGAGGAGAAGGGGGCTGTGCCTGAGGACGGTCAACGTAAATAAAATGTCTTGTGGCCTGCCAGCGGATTACCCTCATGCACCGCGTGTCAAAGGTTGCCGACCCCTCATGTAAGGTATCTACAGAAAGTTTGCAATTTATCAAGACTCAATCATTGTGGATATATGTATGGATAATATTTAAGTAATAATATAATTATGTTGAAAGTATGCTTTATGTTCCTGGAGTAAAAGTTAGTCCCAGGGGATAATATGTCTCAGTGATGACCCATTCAAGCAGGAGGCAGTTGTCACCCCTACCCTGGTTAGGTGGTGACGTATTGCAAGGCTCAGTTGTTCATCCTAAAGCAATCAATGGAAAACCAGCAGAGACAACTGCATACAGTCTAAACCACTTGGAGATGTAGTACCTGATTATAGAAGATGAACATATTTACACTAGTGGTGAGTTTGGCTGGTGATTGTATCTAAGATCAGAGCTGAATTTTATGCGCAAAATGCTTCTGAGTCATGCAGTAGACCTCAACTCTGATATTCTGCTCTCCTTTCACGCTTCCATTGATTTCAGTGAGAAATCTGAATATTTAGTGGCAGCAAAATAATGGAGTCTGTTCTGCTGTACATAGCAGAGTGGTGAATTTTGTCTGCAGTCCATTCTCTATCACGGTGCAGTTCCTGGAATAATTCCAGAATTTGCCAGACAATACAGAAGGATTCAGGAACTGTTCAGGAATCCCCAGTGAATTTTTAGTTATCTTGTTTATTTTACAGGCCAAAATTAACTCTTTAAAAAGTTCCTGTTTTCCATCAGCTACATTCTGGATCAAGTGATTTTTTTTTCACCTTAGTTTCATCTAATATTCACTGCTAATATTCACCTTAGTTTCATCTTTTGGAATTTTTATGCTGGACAGTTTGAGTTACCATGGAAAATAATCCATTAACATGAAAAAATTAAACAAACACCTTGAATTTAAAGAGGGTAGACAAAGATAAAAGCTAATTGAAACTAGTTACTGAAAGAGAGAGAATAGAGCTGAGCAGTGAAAACAATTTGTTTTCTTGAGTGATAAAACAGCCCATACTATTAAGGTATTTCCTTTATGTTTAGAAATACCGTATTATGCTATTGTCCATTAAGTACTCTGTTATTTTTCACAGTGCTGCTTTCACATTTAGTCAAACAAATACTAAAATGCTGTCTGACTGAAAGCACAACTGAAAGCAGATGGCCTCTGAAGCTCCCATACCATTTCAAAAAATAAATCATATTTTTAAAGCTTACATTCTGGTCTGTATTTTCTTTATTGCATTTGATGTTTGTCTCCAGGGCTTTCTTATGTTGTTCCAGCTCCCACCTTGGCTACTGTTTTATCACTGCACCTTATTACTTTTTCCTTCTCATTTCAAAGAAAAAAATCCAATAAAAATCTTTGTTTTTATTCTCGTCAAGGAACGTGGAAGGAGCTATGGGAGGAACTGACTCCAGGTTTACTTTTCATCATAGGTACCAATGGCTCCTAATATCCAAATTTTATGTACCATCTCCAATACTTGGCACTGCTTTGGCCACCAAACCCTAAAGTTAGTGGAATTGTATAAGTTATTGAAATGATCTTGTAGTTTTTCATTCAGTCATAGAGATATAGGCTTGGAAGAGACCTCAATAGGCCATCTAGTTCAATCGGCTGCACTGAGGCAAGACTAAGTATTATCTAGACTGTTCCTGACATGTCTTTGTCGTAAAAACCTGTTCTTAAAAACCTCCAATGATGGAGATTCCCTAGGTAATTTGTTCCAGTGCTTAACTAGCCTTACAATTAGAAAGATTTTACTAATGTCTAACCTAAATCTCCCCTGCTGCAATTTAAGCCCGTACGTCTTGTCCTGTCCTTAGTGGATAAGGAGAACAATTTATCACCTTCCTCTTTATAACAATCTTTTATGTTATAAAGACTTGAAGACCTGTATCAGGTTCCTCACTTGGTCTTCTCTTCTCTAGACTAAACAACCCCAATTTTTTCAATCTTTCCTTGAAGGTCATTTTTTTTAGACCTTTAATCGTTGCTCTCCCTCTGGACTTACTCTAATTTGTCCACATCTTCCCTGAAGTATGGTGCCCAGAACTGGACACAGTACTCCAGTTGAGGACTTACCAGTGCTGAGCAGAGTGAAAGAAGTACTTCTCATGTCTTGCTTACAACACTCCTGCTAATACATCTGTGACAGAATATACCTGGCCTGCTGGAGGACTCACGGTCCTACCACTCCTCACCCCAGGAAAGCAGCAGCGAAGGTGTTTCTTCCAGGCCTGCCTAGAGAGGGTACATAGAAGCAGCCAATCAGAGTCCAGCAGGCTCAGATAAAAGGAGTTGCAGGGGCTAAACAGGTCAGTTGCTGGCTGGGACCAGAATGGTGAGGAAGGGTCCTCTGATCTGGCCAGAGGTGCTTGATGGGTAGTATTTACTGGCCCTGGGAGTGAGAAGACCTGAGAACTGTAACCCTGATGTGAGTGTGGAGCGAAGGGGGCATGTGGGAAAAGGTTCAGGAACAGCCGCCATGAACTGAACACTGTAGTATGTGGCTGCTGTTGTTAAGGGAAGTTAGCATATGTGACTCCATTTTGAGGCTCCTGCCGCCATTAGCCAAAGGCAAGCACACCATGTACTAAGGAGGAGGGGGGCGACGCCTCCAGGGGGGACATCTGGAGTCAGTCTACGATAAGGGGAACAATGGACACTGGATATAAGAATGTATTGCTTGTCTCTTACTTTGCTGTGTCAGCCTGTTGCTGCCTGTCTAAGGATGTTGCTGTTTCGGCCTGGGTGCATGGGGTCGTGACCATAAGGGATTGGCCATAGATAAGGGAAAGGCTCGTTTATTGGTGTAAGCTCCCGATGCACGCAGACAACATGCTTTGCCAATAGTATATAACCTTTGTGTATTCTGTAATCATTGTCTCGTGCTGCTTAACAGACGATACCACATTTGCAAATGTAATAAATCTAGTTTTGGAAACACTCTGCAGACTGGTCTTTATTTGGGAGCCTCAGCCTAGAACGAACTGTACATGTCCTAACAGGAATAATTCGTAACACTGTTTATAGGATCCCTGGTTGGGACCCAGAAGAGTGGGTGGCCCTCGGTTCCTCCACTGCTACTGCTGTAGTCATCCGTCAGGCTTCATGATTGAATTCCTCAGGGTTTCCATGCGAAATCAAATCCGCAGTGGAAGACCTGCCATTTGATGGCGAGAAACTCTTTGCAGCAAAAACTAATGAGGTGTTACACACCATGAAGGACTCCTGGGCAACCCGCCGCATGCTTGGCATCTATACACCTGCCACAAAGCAGAGAGAAAACAGGTACCAATCATACCAACGAAACAGATATCAATCTTACCCACAACAACATCGCCCATATGAACAACAAAGGCAGAGACAGAGACCACAAAGGCACAGATTGCCACCATCATCAGTGTCTCAACCTTTTTTTCCTGCAAAACAGAAAATTTGAAAGATTGGCTGAGAGTCTGAACGACCTCCCATTCATTACAGTGCTGAAGACACTATCCATACTGTGACGGGTTGGTATCACAGAAACCCCCTTGTAGCTGCCACCTGGTGTGCCAAGACTACTTCTGCCCCTGCTTCCCTGCCTTTTCCAGCTTGGGGACTCCAGAATCCTGTCTGTTTTGTGCCAGACCCGCTGGTCTGCTGCAAATCCAGACCCAGGTCTGAACCACATCCACTAACAGCTGTAGGCCTGCCTGGAAGCAGCTCAAGAAGTGCTCTTGCCTTTGACACCCAGGTGCCCAACTCCCAATGGGGTTCAAACCCTGAATAAATCCGTTTTACCCTGTGTAAAGCTTATACAGGGTAAACTCATAAATAGTTAGCCCTCTATTTCAAAGATAGAAAGATATGCTCAGCTGTTTGCCCCCTCTAGGTACTAACACGTACTCCAGGTAACTTAATAAGTAAAAAGTGATTTTAATAAATACAGAAAGTAGGATTTAAGTGATTCCAAGTAGTAACAGACAGAACAAAGTGAATTACTAAGTAAAATAAAACATGCAAGTCTATGTCTAATCACACTGTATACAGATCCAGCAAACTTCCCTTTACAGGCTATAGTCCTCTTAGCCTGGGTCCAGCAATCGCTCACACTCCCTATTGTCTTTGTCCTTGTTCAGTCTTTTTCAGGTGTCCTTGGGGGGTAGAGAGTCTCTCTCTTTAGCCAGCTGAAGACAGCATGGAGGGGTCTCCCAGGGGTTTAAATAAACGTTCTCCCCTGGATGGATGCTGCTCTCCACTCCCTCTGTAGCATCATGTTACCCTGGAGTTTTGGGATCACATGGGCAAGTCACATGTCCATGCACAACTCAGCACAACCAGTCCTGTGACATTCCTGGCCAAGCTCAGATGTGGATTGGTGTCTGCAACTTCTTTTTGTCTGTTAAGCGCTTCTTGATTGGGCACTTTACCTGCACATTCCTTTCTCAAGACATGATCCTATGCTCTTACAAAGGCTATGTATAAAACCAGCAAATATACAACCGATATTCATAACTTCAACTACCAAAATGATACATGCATACAAAGAGGAGGAATAGATTCAGTAGATCATAACTTTTACAGAAATATGTTACATGGCACATGTAGCATAAAACATATTCCAGTTACAGCATATATACATTTATAAACATCTCCCCATAAAGTCTTATTGGGTACACCGTCACACATACATCTTTTCGGAGACCGACTCTTCCCCTTCTACCCAAGGTGGTATTCCATCACTACGGATAGATGGGTCCTAGAAATCATCAGTATGGGCTATTCCATCCCATTTGTCTCTATACCCACTCCCCAAGCACTCCTCCCCGTGTCTCTTCATGGACCCTTCTCACAAGTACCTACTGCGACAAGAGGTAAATCATCTGATACAACTAGGTGCAGTGGAAGAAGTTCACACTGAACACAGAGGGAAGGGTTTCTATTTCCATTACTTCTGAACCCAGAAGAAAAACAGGATGGTGACCCACCTTGGATCTTAGAAAATTAAACAAGTTTGTCAGGAGACAAAGATTCAGGATGGTCAGATTAGCACCAATCATACCAGCACTGGAACAGGGGGACTGGTTTTCAGCCCTCGACCTACAAGATGCTTATTTTCATATTACCATACACCCTGCCCAAAGGAGGTTCCTCAGATTCACACTTGGAACAGACCACTACCTTTCAATCTACCCACGGCACCTTTAGTCTTCTCCAAAATCCTTGAAGTAGTAAAGGCACACTTAAGGAAACAAGGAACCATAAAATTCCCTTACCTAGATGACTGCCTACTGAAAGCCCATTCTCAAGAGGCCATATGGATCGACTGACGATTTCTTCCTTTCCATATCTGGGTCTACAAATATATGAGAAAAAATATGAACCTTACACCCTGTTCAATAACTGGAATTCACTGGGGCTTACCTCGATTCAGTGGAAGCCAAAGTGTCACTACCAACAAGCAGGTTCCACTCAATGAACAATCTTATAGCTATGGTAAGAAACAGTCCACATGTAACAGCCCGCACTTGCCTCCAACTTTTAGCCACGTGGCCGTAAGCACATTTGTGATAAAACGTGCGCCTGCACATGTTCCATCTGCAGGGCTGGTTAGCAACTGTCTACAGGCTGCACAAACATGGTTTAAACAGACGACTCGCAATACCACCCAAAGTCAAGGAGTTGCTAATGTGGTGGACACAACCCAGCAATGTATGTTCAGGGATTCCATTCACACGGGATCATTGCTACTCACAACAGATGCCTCCCTCATAGGATGAGGAGCACACATGCAACGGCCCATGATTCAGGGACAGTGGTCCCCTGAAGAAATGAGCCGGCACATAAATCTGTTAGAATTCTAGGCAGTTTGCAACACTTGCTTCCACTTTCTGTCTATGCTAAAGAATGAGAACGTTCAAGTAATGACTAACAGCATTGCTTGCATTTCTACATAAACAGACAGGGAAGAGCCTGATCACACTCATTATGCACCGAAGCCATGAAACTTTGGACCTGGTGCATCTGAAACAATATCAACATCTCGGCCTCCTATCTGTCGGCCACCACTGCGGGCACACTCAGCAGACAATTTCACCACGATCACGAATGGGAGAGGAATGATGTGATATTACAAAACATATTAGAACAATGGGGCCAACTGGACATAGATCTCTTTGTGACAGATCAAAACAACAAATGCCAGCAATTCTGCTCCAGAGCAGGACTGGGATCCCCGATCGATGGGCAATGCATTCCTACTAAAATGGCAAGCCTATATGCATTTCCACCCATACCAATATTAATAACAATCATATTGGCCAGACGTGTGGATGAGATAGGGGCACTCATGGCATATACTATATATTTTACTATGAGGACCCATCCAAAATTTTTGCCCAACATTTCTTCATCTTTCCACATTAATCAACCGATACACCTTCCCATATTCTTCTCCAGACCACATGAGAATGCACAGGAAGCTACACTACACCCCTTAAATATTAGATGGGCTCTGGCATTTTACCTCTATAGAACCAAACCGTTTAGAAAATCTCCAAAACTATTCATATCTATCGCAGAAATATCCAAAGGAGACGTTATATCAGCGCAGAGACTATCAACATGGATTTTGGGTTGTATTCACCTAGGCTATCACTTAACTGGCATACAACTCCCACCAAAACACATTCTACCAGATCAATGGCTTCACCCATACACTAGAGCTGCCACTGGGCCTCTGAGCACATGTTTGCAAGACACTATGCAATTACACAGGTCCCAGAATCAGATGCACAGCTAGGCCTAGTGGTGTTATCCTCTATCAACCAACCAATCCCAAAGCCCCTTCCATCCTCATGAGGGCACTGCTCTACAGTGGCTCTCCTGGAGTGGAGCACCCATAGGCACATCACTTGAAGAAGAAGAGAAGCTTACTCACCTTGTGCAATGACTGAGGTTCTTCAAGATGTGTGTCCCTGTGGGTGCTCCACTATCTACGCTCCTCCTATCTACTTTCGGAGTCCGTAAATGTACTCTATGGTAGAGAAGGAATTGAGGGGTCTGGGTCGGGTGCACACTAGATGAGATGCCAATGGGGCCACAACACAGGCATCGTGCATGCGCGACCTGCACGGGCACGGCTGTTGGAACTCTCCTAGCGAAGGTGCAGGGATGCACAAACACCTGAAGTGGAGCACCCACAGGGACACACATCTCGAAGAACCTCAGTTACTGCACAAGGTGAGTAACCTCTTTTTATTTATTTAAAACAAACAATAAAGTTGACACGAACATTAATGTTGTTTCCACTTTTGAATCTGATGAGAACAACACCCTGGTATCACAGGTCTCTTTGAGCACAGTTACTGGTATTAATATAGAATATAAATTGCCATTGGCAGGGTATTTTAGAATTTTAAATAAATAGAAGGAAGGCTAGTCTTTTGTTTTTGCATAAAGTTCTTTCCAAAGTCTACTAAAATACAGGAAATTACATCTAATATTTCAACCTGTTCTGTGGAGGACACCGATCCCCCTCACATTTGTATCCCTTCTTACAATCTCATACCTCACAATGTACCACTATCCTCCTCCATGTAGGCTCAGGGCTGATCTCACTGCTTCACACAAATCTGGCCTGTTAGGGTATGTCTACAGTGGAATAAAAGACACGTGGCATCGCTGCAGGGTCAGCTAACTCAGGCATGCAGGGCTCAGGATGTGGGGCTAAAAATTGCTGTGTAGATGCTTGGGCTGGAGCCTGGGCTCTGGGACCCTCCCCTCTCGCAGGGTCCTAGAGCTTGGGCTCCAGCCAGAATTCTGTGCTGCAATTTTATAGCCTCATGAGCCTGTCAGCTGCCACAGGCCAGCAACGGGTGTTTATCTGCTGTGTAGACAGCTCCAGTGAAAACCCTTGGCCCCTATAGGTGGTCCCCTGGGAAATCCCCAGTGCAAACCTTAATTCCGTCTGCTCTAGCCCTTCCTGTTGGAAAATCCTCAGTGCCAACCCTTGTCTCCATAGGTGAGGTCACATGCCCCCTCCCGTCCCCAAACACCCCGATTTCTGCAACGGTGGGAATTGGGCTGAGTGCAGCTGAAGGGACGTGCCTGGGAAAGGCACCAGAAGCAAGCACTCCTGCTGAGCCCCGTTAGGTGGATCCCAGAACAGGGCAGTAAGACTGGGCTGGCAGCATAGCGTTGCCAGATGGGGTGCAGGGAAGCCTGCTGAGTTGCATCCCTGCCTTGTGGCCAGCAGCCACAGTTACGTGCTTGAGTATGTGCTTGGATTAGTCTGCCTGGAGCTTGGGGAGTCAGTTGGGGCAATGGGGAGGGTAGGCAGCTGGGCCTGAGGTGGGGAGCCCAGGGAGGCAGCAGGGGTGGGTGGGTAGCCTCTGGAGACAGTGGGGGGGGGGGGGCAGGGAGGCAGTAAGGGTTATGAGGGGGAGGCAGGGGCAATGGGTGGGGGGCTGAGGGAGGCAGGGCACCATTTTCCCTGGGTAGGTTGGCCTTAAGGGTGGGTGACCGCCCAGGGTTCCGTGGTCGGGGTGCTGTGGTCGAGAGGGTGTTTGTTGCTGGAGGGTGCCCTGGCAGTCACCAGGAAGTTGACCGTGGCAGTGAGGAGGGAGTCTGCCATTGTGCTCCCCCACTATCAGCAGTTACTAGTTGCCTATGCTTGTCCCCCCTCCCTTCCCCCTAGAACATGTCCTGTTAGGAAATCCTCAGCACCAAACCCTCATTTTCTTCCTCCGATTCAGCCCTGGTCTGATGTCATCACCTGTCCTAGAGAAATGCGACCCAACAACAGGTGCTAGCACTGGGACGCGTGCTGGTTTTGTATGGGCAGATCTATGTCAGTTGGGGAGCGACTTTCTTCTATCCCGACACAGCCCCGAGTGTGGACGCAGCTAGACCCCAGTACAAAGGCGCTCATGCTGCTCCAGCACAGCCCCTTCCCCTAAGTGTAGCCACCCCGGTATCCCCACGCGGCTGGTGTGGTACAACGCGGCCTAGCGGCCACGCTCACCCTAACACGAACGCGGTGCCCCGCGGTCTTCACTGTGTGTTTGCGTGGAGACGGGGAAAAAGACTTGACATGTGATCACCGCTGCGCATGCGCGGTTTTCTCCGGGCTCCTGCCCCGGATTTTCTTCTACGCACGCGCACTGTATCCCGGGACTCAAAGTATTACCTGCGCATGCGTCAAGCGGGAACCATCCCCCTCAACTTCGGCCCTTTTTGACCTTTCCCTTAGTTTCCGTCCGGAAGCCATTCGCGACTCACCTCCCGGCCTTTAGCCACGCTTCCTGTGTTTCATTTTTCTCTTTCCGGCCGGCGTGGGGCGGGGGGAAGCGTCTCTCAACATGGCGTCTCGCAAGGAAACCACGGTGGCCGCCAGCGCCGGCTCCTCCTCCGCCGCCGCCGCCGCCAGCAAAGCCAGGGGCAAGGCGGCCCCGGGGGACTCGGCCGTCAAGCAGGTGCAGATCGACGGGCTGGTGAGTAAGCGGAGGCGGAGGGGAGGGTCTGTGCGGCCGCCTGGCCAGGGCCGCGTGGGGGCCGGCGGCAGCGCGGTTTGTAGGGGGGTCTCTGCGGGGAGAGGGGGTTTTTCAGCACCCCCCCGCCACGCGAGGACGGGCGTTGTCGTGTGTCCGCCTGGGGGGAGGCGGGAGTGGCGCCGCACAGGCGGACACACGTGGCTTGCCATTTTGGTCAGTTTCACAGTCCTAGCATTTTACAAATCACAAGTTTTATGAATTCGGCTATTTAACTCTGAAATTTCACAGTGTTGTAATTGTAGGGGTCCTGTCCCCAAAAGGAGTTTTTTTTGGGGGGGGGGGGGGTTGCAAAGTTCGGGGGGGGGGGGAGGCGTTTGCAGTACTGTTACCCTTGTGTGCTGCCTTTAGAGTGGGACATTTGCAGAGCGGCAGTTGCTGGCCAGAGGGGTGGGATAGCTCAGTGGTTTGAGCATTGGCCTGCTAAACCCCAGGGTCGTGAGTTCAATGCTTGAGGGGGCCATTTAGGGATCTGGGGCAAAAATTGGGGATTGGTCCTGCTTTGAGCAGGGGGTTGGACTAGATGACCTCCTAAGGTCCCTTCCAACCCTGATATTCTATGAAATCCCAGCTCTAAAGGCAGAGCCACTGCCAGCAGCAGTGCAGAGGTAAGAATGGCCTGGTATGGCATTGCCACCCTTACTTGTGCGCAGTTGCTGCCTGCAGAGCTGGGTCCTCAGTCAGCAGCCGCCAGTCTCCGGCCACCCAGCTCTGAAGGCAGCAGCACAGAAGTAAGGATGGCATGGTATGGTATTACCACCCTTATTTCTGCACTGCTGCTGGTGGGGTGCTGCCTTCAGAGCTGGGATCCTGACCAGCATCCACTGCTCTTCAACTGCCCAACTCTGAAGGCAGCACACAAGTAAGGGTATCTCATAGAAGCAGTACCGCAACCCCCCTAAAATAACCTCGTGACCCCCTCCCCTGCGACTCCCTTTTGGGTGAGAACCCCCAATTTGAGAACCGCTGGTTTCCCAATGAAATCTACAATGTATAGGGTAAAAGGACACAAAAGACCAGATTTCATGGAGGGAGACCAGATTTCACAGTCCATGACGCATTTTTTGTGGCCGTGTATTTGGTAGGGCCCTAGATATTGGGAATGGAATCTGATGCAACCTGCTACCACGATTTTGCCTCCACATTCCAATGCCCTACCATACTAAAGGTACAAAAAAACCCCCATAGAATGACAGGATTGGAAGGAACCTCCAGAGGTCTTCTAGTCCAGTTCCTTGCACTCTTGTCAGGACTAAGTATTATCTAGACCAGCGTTTCCCAAGCTGTGTTCTGCAGAACACTGGTGTTCCGCGCGATGTGAATAGGTGTTCCGTGAAAGAGTCGTAATTAAAAACATGTCTTTAAATTTGATTTTTGTACTACTTTATACGCACTTACCAGTTAGAAATTATTAGTTCAAGTTATTTTAAATTTGTATTTTTGCTTCGTTTTATAAAATAAAATATATTTGAGCATAAATCGCACTTTTTTATTTGAAAACCAAACGACTACAAAATAACATTATAAGTGTTCCGTAATAGGCTAAAAAGTGTTCCGTGGCCAAAAAAGGTTTGGGAAACGCTGATCTAGACTATCCCTGACAGGTGATTGTGTAATATTATTTTAAAAATCTCCAGTGAAGGAGATTCCACAACCTCCCTAGGCAATTTTTCCAGTGCTTCACTACCCTGACAGCCAACAAGTTTTTCCTAATGGCCTACCTAAACCACGCTTGCTACAATTTAAGCCCATTGCTTCTTGTCCTATCCTTAGAGGTTAATGAGAACATTCCCCCCCCCCCCCCCCTGCTCCTTGTAACAGTCCTTTATGTATTTTAAAACTGTTATCATGTCCCCTTTCAGTCTTCTCTTCTCCACAGTAAGCAAACCCAGTTTTTTCAATCTTCCCTTATAGGTCATGTTGTTTAGACCTTAAATAATTGTTGTTGCTCTTCTGTGCACTTCCTCCAATTTGTCCACATCTTTTGTAAAATGTGGCGCCCAGAACTGGACGCAGTACTCCAGTTGAGGCCTAATCAACGTGGAATAGCGCAGAAGAATTACTTATCATGTCTTGCTTACAACACTCTTGCTAGTACATCACAGAATTATGTTTGCTTTTTTTTGCAACAGTGTTACATTGTGCATTCATATTTAGCTTGTAATCTACTATGACCCCCAGATCTCTTTCTCCAGTATTCCTTCCCAGGCAGTCATTTCCCATTTTGTATGTGTGCAACTGATTGTTTGTAAGTGGAGTACTTTGCATTTGTCTTTATTGAATTTCATCCTTTTTACTTCAGACCATTTCTCCAGTCTGTCCAAATTATTTTGAATTTTAATCCTATCCTCCAAAGCACTTGTAACATCTCCCAGCTTGGTATTGTTTGCAAACTTTACAAGTGTACGCTCTATGCCATTATCTAAATCATTGATGAAGATATAGAACAGAACTGGACCCAGAACTGATTCCTGCGGGGCTCCACTTGATATGCCCTTCCAGGTTGACTGTGACCCACTGATAACTATCTGGGAGCGGTTTTCCAATCCTTTATGCATCCACCTTATAGTAGGTCCATCTAGGTTGTATTTTCCTAGTTTGTTTATGAGAAGGTCATGGGAGACTGTATAAAAACCTTACCAAAGTCAAAATATACCACATCTACCCCTTCCTCCCTATCCACAAAGCTTGTTACCCTGTCAAAGAAAGCTAGTAGGTTGGTTTGACACTATTTGTTCTTGACAAATTCATGCTGACTTTTACTTATCTTATTATCTTCTAGGTATTCACAAATTGATTGCTTAATTATTTGCTCCGTTATCTTTCTGGGTACTGTAGTTAAGCTGACTGGTCTGTAATTCCCAGGCTTGCCTTTATTTCTCCTTTTATAGATTGGCACTATATTTGCCCTTTTCCAGTCCTCTGGAATCTCTCCCATCTTCCATGACTGTTTGAAGATGATCGCTAATGGCTCAGATATCTCCTCAGTCAGCTTCTTGAGTATTCTAGGATGTATTTCAGTAGGCCCTGATAACTTGAAGACATCTAACTTGTCTAAGTAATTTTTAACTTGTTCTTTCCCTATATTTTAGCCTCTGATCCTACCTCATTTTCACTGACAGTCACTATGTTAGATGTCCAATTGCTACTAACCTTTAACATGTAAGAAATGGAATGGGTTGAATTTCTCTTTAATCAATAATGTTTTGTGGCATTTTAGTTATAGATGTTTGTATCTACCATGGTATTGATGTTAAATCAATATAAATGTAACTGTGGGTAATTAGTTACTTCTGGGGGAATTCTATGCCACTGTGCAATGCAGAAGTTTGCAGAAATTAATGTTGTGCATGGAAAATTTCCTTTTTCCCTCAAAGAAATGGGCTCAGAGCTGTTGGCCACCACTAGGGGCTGCTGGACCTGGCAGAGCCCAGCTCGCAAATAGAAGACAAGACCTGGGGAGGGGGAGAAGGAGAAAACTGGAGGGTTCCCAGCAGCTGCAGTTCCCAGCACGCCCTGAAGGAAGGAAGCGGTGGTGTGCAGGAAACTCCATGCAAACCTGTCACTCAGCATCAGGCTGTTTCTCCCTCTGGATCCTTGGGCTCTGGAGGGTAGAATGTGTTAGTGTCTGGGCTGAGGGAGGGTGCAGCTGGGCTCTGGCGGCGAGAAAGTGTGAGTTTCTGGGCGTGGGGGCCATGCAGCTGGCCTCTGGGGAGTGGGGGATGTGAGTGTCTGGGCTGAGGGGGACTATGGCTGAGCTCTGGGAGGGAGGGGGTATGAGTGGTACTTTGGTCCCTTAAAATATGTTCTGACTACTTATGATAAACAATCTGTTTCACCTTGCATTTAATTGGGATGCTTGCGGTACCTTTCCCAGACCTGAAGAAGAGCTCCATGTGGCTCGAAAGCGTCTTTCTCATCAGCAGGAGTTGGTACAATGCAAGATATTATGTCACCACCTTGCCTGTCTAATAGCAAAAACTGGGCATTTACTTCTGAAATACTGCATTATAGTTTTCTTTAGTAGTACTCTCTTAATTTCCTGTTTGCCTGCAGTATTTCCATACACCTCCACTGCCTTGAAATCCATGCATATAATTAAAGGAGATCTTGGTCCTTATAGCTGAGAAACTAAAATTGTTTTAAAATCAGTATAGATAGTTTCAGAGTGGAAAATAGTTGCTACTACTGAGTATTGATCTATGCTAGTTATTTTATGAAGATTACTTTCAATATGACCAATCTTTAAGTGACTGCAATTTTTTTCAAAGCATCACTTTCAACACTCTGTCTTAGTATTTCCACCTCTTAAAACCAGGAGGTGGAGGTGTATTCCCCACTCCCACACCACTTACACTCATGGATTTGGATGATACTTTTTTTTTGTTTTGTTACCTTTATGTCCCACATCCTATTTTTAGTCAGTTCTATAGCCATTGGCATTTGATGTGTGTTTTATTATGCAACCTTAATTCTGGCATTTAATAAATTTTTTGAATGTTTGACTTGACACCCTTATCTTTTGTTTAGCGTAATAGTAATATAATATGATGGTGATATCAGTCAGGCTGCAGGTGAAATATTAATCCGCGTACGGATACCTCTATCAAATTGGCAGTCTGGTGTTTGTGGGTTTGTTTTGTGTGCATGCTGTTTTGCAATTCATGTGGGGCCTCATCATGTAAACACTTACACACTTGAGTAATTTTATTGGTTTGTGAAAATGTTAGTTGCCCCCAGCTGAGAGACTTAGTAGAACTTTGGAGGTTGCGCTATGTTCACTTGCTTTCATACAATTAGTAAAATAAAAATCTTTATTAAACAATAAAGAGCCTCCTGTGCATACTTCTTCAATTCTTTGATGTTCAGCACTAAGGCCATTTCCAATAACCAATTTAAAACACAACACTGTAAAATGTGTAGATGCAAGAGGTCATATCCCTGAAGAAAAGAAACACATTCTAGAAATATCTCCATATTTTGAAGTAAATTAAGAAGGCTCTGTTAAGCCATCTCTGTTTCATGATTTTTTTAATGGTAGGAAATGAAATGTGATTAGGAAACTGAAGCATCAGCATACCAGATTACTTGATATGGAATTGATCCTTCAAACACTTCAGTGAGACTATTTACATTGAGCAAAGGTATGATGGTGGCAAATGTTCATTATTCTTTTGAAAGGGTCTTTGGTATTGGGTCTTTTGACTCAGTGTAGTAAAAAACAGAAGTTGCACAGATATCCCAAAATACAGTAGTGTGATCAGGTGAAACAGTGGATCATATACATAGATTGAAGAATACAAATAGGTACATAATACAAAGAACGTTTGCTTAGATTTCATTTCTGCTCTGTGGTAAACCACAACTTGGGAGTTTTCTTTCAATGGTCCTGTGTCATTGACAATACCTATAAAATCCTCACTGGATCAGGAACAGGCAGTAACAAGCTAGGATCTTTTTTAATCAGACATTGAGACTAACACCAGGGGTGATATTGGAACACTCTCATCATGTGGTCCCAGATAAATAGCTGCAATGAAGTAGTTAATTGTCACATAAACACTGGCTAAAGTTTTAAAACTTGCATGCCTAAAGTTAAATATATATGTGGCTTGGTTTTTCAGAACTGCCAAGCACATTAAAGTCAGTTGACACTGTGTGCTCGTTTATTTGGGGCCTACCTATGAATTTAGGTGAGTAGCTGTAGGGGCTTTTCTGTTGCTTTGATTTGCTGGTTGAGTTAATCTATTATCTATATATAACTAGGCTGCCGGCTGAGTTAACAAATTACCTGTCTATGAGTTTTCAGTGCTACTAGGTGGCCATCATGTTGTAATTTCAATTGTTAAGACACCTAGAATTTTTTTTGTATTTTTTATTTAAGTAAAAACTTTAGGCACCAAAATATTTCAGTTTTGGCCAATGGGTATATTTTTTGCGAGAACGTCGAATGTTGTTGTAGGCCCTATCTATGCTAAGTGTTTTTTGTTTGAAAACCCCCAGTGTTGATGTACTATGCTTGTGTAAGACAGGACTTGTGCGGTGCTGATCAGACCAGGAGAGTGGTATGCTGGTGCGATCTCCAATACCCATTCTTGGGCTGAAGCAGCTGCATGTGTAGGTCCAGAGAGTGCCTGGGAGCATCCTAAGGTTTACATGTAGGCCATGAGATCAAGAATGACTGTATCATAGACCATTTCAGTGTGAAGGATGATGTCACAGAGTACAAGGAATCTGGAGGATTTTAGTACCATGGTGGGCAGCAGCTCTGTGAATCCCTCCAGGAGTTCACAGGGTTTTCATTTGGAAGTGTGTACGCCACTAGATGTCCTAGGTTGTTATTGTTCTTTGCCTCTCAGATGCGGGTGCATTAAAATGTTTTTGTTTCTGTGATTAAATGTTTTCTGCATCTGAGGCTGGAGGGGAACAGGATTGTTATTCCACCTCTCTTTTTTCTGCTGTGTTCTGGCGTCTCTTGGCTTGTGATGTGTCGATTATGTGTGTGTGCTACGATAGAGTCCTCTGTTGTTTAGAAGGATAGCCCCAAGAACAGTGATACCAAACATCCTTGGGCCTGTCTCTCTTCCTTCTCTTCCCTTTCTCTTCATACACACTTCTGCCTACTCCCTCTTCACCTTTCATTGTTACTAGTAAGCATCATCTTCCCTAGTCCAGCAAAGTGTGTGTACCATCAATACAGCAGTGAAACAGGCTTTATAGAGTGCTGTCAAATGCACGAAGTAAACATACTGGAAAAAATAGAAATTTTTCTTCACTGAAAGGGGTTAGTTAGCCTTAGGGGTTAACATGTTATAACTGTTTCCTTTGAAGAAAGAAATGTGTTTTTGAAGCTGAGGATGTTGATTCACAGTGCTATTTTAGTGTGATGTTAGCTGAGTATTTTTTGGCATTTCATAGTGTTCTGCAATATATAATTCACCTGTCTGTACTCATGCATTGTGTCTTTGAGTTGTATAAATGACAGGTAGTAGCACCAATCAGAGTGTGCTAAAGACTATGGTGCACAAGACCAATAGTACTGCCTGTCTCCTGTGTCCCTACTTCTCTTTTTGTCTTGCACAGTCAGTCACGGTGGCACAGTCCTGCTCCTTGGCTGTAAGAATAGTTCAGAAAACAAAAGCCAATGAAAAGGAGCAGGAAGTCTTATATGTGCAAACCCACTGCTGGCCACGTGTATGGAGTCCATTTAAATTTTTGTTGTTGTTGTTGTTGTTGTTGCAATCCTTGAATGAGACAATATGAGATGGCTGTTTTCCTGGGATTCTTCCAGTTCATGGTCCCTTAGTAGGTCTTGTAATGAACTAGCCTCAAAAAGCCTGTAGTGGGGGAAAGAAATTCTGTTTCTACTATTCTAAGGGCTTGTCTAAACAGGAAAGTTATACCAGTATAAGCTAGAGCTATGACTACACTTTAAATGCTACAGCAGCACAGCTGCAGCACTTGAGTGTAGTCACTTACTACAGGGATGGGAGGAGTTCTCCCATGGCTGTAATTAATCCACCTCTTGGAGAGGTAGTAACTGGCTAAACTGAAGAACTCTTCTGTCAACCTAGTGCTGTCCACACTGAGTGTTAGGTTGGCTTAACTGTTCTGTTTGGGTTTAATGTGTGTGTGTGTATGTATATGTGTGTGTGTATATGTGTGTGTGTGTGTATATATATATATACACTTCACACCCCTGAGTGACATAGCTGGATCAACTTAACTTTTTAGTGTAGATCTGGTCTAGAAGACGTGAATTTAAATAGATGTAGTTACACCAGTATAACTCCCCAAGTGGACACACTTATTCTGGTATAAAAGTGTCTTTTTTCGGTTTAACTGTTGCTGCTTTGAAGGAGGTTTAAGCTAAACCTAAAAAAAGACACTCTCAAGAGTATCCGCACAGGGAATTATATCAGTTTAACCATATTGGGTAACTGGTAAATATTTCCTGTGTAGACAAGTCCTAAGTGTTTCCGTGGAACTTGTGTTACCACCACTACTTTCTAGCCTCTCCAATAGCTAAGGTCTTTGACATGAGGACAAAAACAGTACCTCTGAGTCAGTCTCCTGCTTCTGAGACAGAGGTTGCTGCCAAGGCCAAATCAGCTGCTACTCCAGCACTCAAAGTCATTTGTCACTTTATTTTAGGTGTACACAAACAGGGTATTCTTTTGGAGGAGACCCAGTTTTTAGTGACATTTATTCCATATTTATACATATTCAGGTATGCTGTAAGAGGTTCAGTTGCATAGTTGGTGAGTGACATTTCATAGTCTTGGAATTCTGCAGATATGAGGCTGCAGATTGTTTCTTGTGCACTATTAGAATCAGCTATGAAATCCTACTCTTGTTGCTGAAATTGGTCCTTGGGAATTGCAGAATTTCATATGCTTTACCTTTCAACTTAAAAAAGGTATTATCTTAATTTTCTAACATCAGGCATGGTTGGAATACAGTACTGGGGTATGGATGCACTCATGTGCCCAACCCATATGGGTATCTGAATTTATGTAGGGTCTAAAACCAGCTTTGACATTGGTTGACTGACTGCATAAAAGTCAGCCTCTTTGCTTCCATTTTTGTATCTGTAAAATGGGGGAAATAGCTACATCCTGGTTCTGAGGATTAAAGTTTTAAAAAAGTACCTCTTGTAGTTGGAAAAACAGTATAAATGCTAAGAGTTGCTATTAGCAGAACAAAGTTGGAGCTGGTAAACAAGCTGTTGGAGCGCAGTGAGGGAATACATACTGAAAGGTTATATCATTGATAAGTATACAGCATTGAGGAGTTCAACAAAACAAAAACATCTGGTATCATTTGGCACTATGAAACTAATGCCCTGACAAAAGGAATTAGTGTTTGGCCTAAGGGCAATGAACAGTGTTACACTTCAAGGCTCAAAGGCGAAATATCATTTGACAATAGTTTTTCCTGTTCGGAAAGAAAATTGGCACACTCCCCCTCTGTATGCTGCTGTGGTCAACAGTTGGGCTTCATTCCTTTCTGCACTTGTGATGTGTATGTCAGACTGGTCTCCTGCATTGTAATTATGTATGCATAGCTGCTGAACAGGCTGATTATGGTCTGATCTCTTGGTGCTTATTTGTTGGCTGTTACTTTGCTACCAAAATGAAGAAAGTGCATTTTCACGTAATTTATTTTTTTAATCACTGTTTTGCGGTTATATAATGCTTTTAATCTTCAAAGTATTTTACATTAATCCTGTCATCACTACTGTAAGCGTTATCTCCATTTTATAGATGGGGAAACAGGCAGAGAGCTTGAGTAATTTGCCTAGAACAGCAGAGGGAGTTTGCACCAGTAAAGACTGGGAATCTGGACATCTAATGCGTATTCCCTTACACACTAGAACATTGTTAAGGATGCACGTTTGGTGTTCTCCAGGCATTGTTACAAAATTGAGTGTCTACAATGTTTGTGAGCAGAGTGGCACAATGCAGGGAAAAGAGAGGCAAAATATAGCAGACAGCTGGCAAAATAGTATAGTGCCTAACCTGGGTCCTGAAAAGTCTGATGTATGTAGGTCTGTAGTACAAAACAAATGCAGTTATATGCCCAAGAAAAATGTTTTCTGTTAATTAAATTTGGCAAGAACACTGATACTTGTTACAAAAAATAATGGTTTTTTTTCCAAACTGTTTTAAAGGCAGCTTATTTTCAATTTTTGTTGTTGCTTCGGACCAAAGCAAGTCCCAGTCTTGCTCTGCAACAAATAATATTTTGGATCCAGTTTAAATGTTTCTCTTCTCTACGCCTCCCCCCCCCCGCCCACTCCCTAAAAATTGCCCTCTAGACAAAGGTGTGATTATTAACATAACTCTGCCACATCTTTTATTTCATGTAGTGTTAAGATGTATATGCTTTTTATATTTCTCTAATGCTTAGCAATTCTATAAGAGTACTTCCAGTATTTAGCATATAATACTAATTTTCTTGAATTCTGAATTAGTAAAATGGGCAGCTTAGCTTACAGTTGTAGAATCAATAATGTGGGCGAGTTTTGGGAAATTAATTTTTTAGATATGCTTAGTAACTGCCAGAGGTTCCCTTTTGTGTTTAGGTAAGCCTGGTTGTACTATTTCATTTGAATTCAGTGATGTCTGTCACTTTGGCCCATTGCCTGCAACAATATGTCCATAGTTAAAAATACTCCTCTAAATTGCCTTTGTGTTTAACTGTACACACTTGTACACACTCATAAAATCATTGTGCCTTGATGTGTAGTGAAATAAAAATGCTATTTAAATTGAAATATTAGAGATATTGAAGCACATTAAAATGCTCTGACTACAGCCTGATGAGTATTAGCATTGTGGCATGAGCATGATACTACCAAGGATTTCCCGTTCTTTCATATCTCTCTTGTGCAGAGGCAGCCACTTAATAATTAAGGTTGTGACTAATTTTCCATTTTAAGCCAGATTTTGGCCCCCTTCTAAAATCCACAAAGGAATATTGGTATCAAAATTGGTAGGGTGGTTGTGAAGCTGAAGGAAATTATGGTTTACTGGACTCCTCATCTGGAAGGAAATGTGACAGTGATGCTTTGGAGTCCCCCTAGAACCTCCTAAGTTTTGCAAGGGTGTTGGTGCATTCAGCAGTGTGGAACCTCTCTTGTGTGTGCTGGTGTACACCTCTATTTCTTTAACAGGCATTAGCCAGGTGGCCCTCACAATCTCAGAAGGAAGGGTGAATGACCTTTTCCCCCAAACCCTCTTGCTCCTCCATCTCATGCTGTGAGTGTTTAAAAACAACTAAGCAAATTCTCAGCAATAATTAGTTAAGGTAGATTAAGGTTTTGAGTGCATATTAGTAATTTAAAGATAAAAATCCTTACAGAAATTTTGTAGTTACCAAAAATAACCTTTAAAAGGTAGGAAATTCAGAATTAAGATTACACTCTCAAAAGACTCAAATATTTATCAATTAGTGGTTTAATGTACCCAGGCTACACCATAACTATGCCCCAAAAATGATGTCCTCAGAAAATCATACAACCGTATCTGTCCATATTTCCCCTTATCAGTGGTAATAAAATTAGAATGCTCTTAATCATCCAGTACTGCTATACAGATAATAAATAATGCCTAGCTCTTATATAGCACTTCATTTTGTACATATCAAAGTGCTTTACAGAGGAGGCAAGTATCATCAGTCCCATTTTAAAGATGGGGAAACTGAGGAAAAGGGAAATGAAATAACATTCTTTTTCCGTGGTTGCACAGCACGTCAGTGGCAGAACTGGGAATAGAACCCAGGTCTCCTGAGTCCCAGTTTTGTCTTCCCTTCCACGGGTGCACACTGCCTCCCTTTAGGGAAGATTTTTCTGGATCTCTAAACCTGTTAAAACAAAACTTGTTCACATAATTTTCAGTGAAGACGTGGAAAACTTCTGTTTCACAAATAAAATAATAAAATAAAATAATAAATGATTGAAAATGACTTAGTCATCATGCCATTGTGTCACTTTCATGACTGTTTTGGAATATATATTGAATGCATGTAAAAGGGAGGAATCCCATAATTCATATGCTTAAATGCAATATTTTACTTCAGCACATATATATGGGGTTGTTTTTTCCCCAATCCTGATGTTGAGGCTAGGATCCTGAAATAGTATTAAAACCGGATAATTTTATAGTGCTGTAAATAGACAAAGCAAGTTTATTTTGCTGTCGTGTTCTGTTAATTTAATAAGGCCAAATAAGCGTGGATAACTTTGCAGGCTTTCCTCTACTTCAGAATGAGGGTAAAAATTTAGCACAATTCATGCGAAAAATGGGTGGTTGAATTATGAAGTTTACTGCTGCTGCTTTTGGCTGTCACGTCTAAACCTTTTCATATGCGACTGCTAGAAGCTGAAGCCTGAAAAGTAATCCTTTTATTCACAGATGGCACTACTAGCTCAGTAAGTACTGCAAATATTTGAATGCTGGTAGTTCACTAATATAGCAGAACACATTTCAGCATACAGCTGACAGCTAAAAGCATAAGACTCTCTTGTACCAACTGGAAAATGTTAAGTTGAAACTATAGCTTGTGTGTAATCTTCCTAAAATGCAGATATGTTGTACAGTAAGGGAGCATGTTCATCAGCTCTCGCCCCCAAAACAATGGTAATGTATTGACGTTTGTTCTAAAAACATGTCATAAAAATACTTATTGAAAAATATTAAATGTTTTTAAAAGATTCAGATTTTCTAACCTATTTGTGGAAGTAGCAAAAATAATCCACCGAAAAATACTTAGTAACATTCTGTCGGTAATGCTTTGTCTCCATTGTAACTAGGACGACTGTAGGGCCTTATTCTTGTTACTGTCAGGAAGCAATGATGGGGCTGTATGGTAATGATATCTAATGCCCTGCTGCTCAAACAATTGGAATCCTGGGGCTGTATTATAGAAATATACCTACAAGGCAGTCATTCTGCAGTGCCTGTGGCCTTGATGGTTTCCATGGTAATGAACATGAAGCCATGTACTGTGAAATTTATACCATGATACTTTCTGTTGCAAAGAAATATATTGACATATAGCGAGTGGGACAATGGATAATTTAAAATATACAAACGTAATGGTGGTGTATTATTGTTTGTACTGAGGTGGCACCCAAAATGTACTACAGTACCTGCTTTCCACACAGAAGAGAGAGCTCATTCTTCAGATAAACTCTCTATCTAAAAGAATAGATGAAGATTAGAAGAGATGCAACATCCAGACAAATCAATCATGGGGGTGATTAGTATATGTCTTAGTTAATTTGATTTTTGTTTGATTTCAATACCCTTCACTTCTCTCCATCATTTGATGACCTTATTGTTATCCAATGCACAGCAATTCACATTCAGCTCCTTTCCTCTGCATAAATGAGCAGTTCATGTACAGATAAAAAATAAATGAAAATAAATAAGTAGATGATTTAAACAAGTTTCATGATACCTGGAAGGCACTAATTCAAACTCTGGACAGAGATGAGGAAAAGCACTCTCTATGAAAGAGTAGCATCGCCGGCTCCTTCAACCAAAAACTTAGGGCTCCCAATCCAACCAAGTCAGTGTTCCTCTAACAAAAACAGGGAAGACAATATGGTTTTGTTACTTGAAAGATTAGACCCAAGCCAAATCCCAAGTACCATTTAAAAAAAATCAGGCTCCTTTTATATATCAGAACAGTAAAAATAGCAATTTTTTTCTCTGGAGGGCATTTTTACAAAGACTAGATTAGGGCTGTCAATCACAGTTAATGCATGTGATTAATGTAAAAAAATTAACTAGATTAAAACAGTCACAATTTTAATTGAACTGTTAGTAGAATACCAATTTAAATTTATTATAAATATTTTTGGATGTTTTTCTACATTTTCAAATATATTGATTTCAATTACAACACAATACAAAATATACAGTGCTCACTTAATTTTTATTACCAATATCTGCACTGTAAAAAAGATAAACCAAAGAAATAGTATTTTTCAATTCACCTCATACAAGTCCACTCAGTCCTACTTCTTGTTCAGCCGATCGCTAAGACAAACAAGTTTGTGTACATTTACGGGAGATAATGCTGCCGATTTTTTATTTGATGTCACCTGAAAATGAGAACAGGTGTTCTCATGGCACTGTTGTAGCTGGCTTGCATGGTATTTACGTGCCAGGTATGCTAAACATTCATATGCCCCTTCATGCTTTCACTTGTAGGCTCTAAAGTTTTACATTGTTAGGTTTTTGAGTGCAGTTATGTTAAAAAATATTCTACATTTGTAAGTTGCACTTTCACAATAAAGAGATTGCTCTATAGTACTTGTGAAAATATTTGTAATAAAAAATAATATAAAATGAGCACTGTACACTTCGTATTTTCTGTGTTGTAACTGAAATGAATATATTTGAAAATGTAGAAAAAAATCCCAAAAATAATATATTTAATTTGGTATTCTGTTATTGTGTAACAGTGCAATTAAAACTGTGATTAATCATGACTGTTTTTTAATCTCGTGTTTAATTGTGATTATTTTTTTAATCATTTTCCAGCCCTAGGATAGATTCTAAAACTAAGATGTGAAATTAAATTCTAATGTGCTAAATAACCTTTTTAGCCTGGGTTCCTCTTTTTTTTATTACTCAAAATATAAAAATAACTTTCAAGATTTACTTTTGCTCAAGATTTGTAACTTGAATTTCTGCAATGTTTAATATATTTTGATAATAGGACAAGTAGGAAGCTGTGTGTTTGGGAGAGCTGTGGATATATGTTGACATCTAGATATGCCTATATGAAATCAGTTATCTCATCTCATGGTGGACAGGTATTCTGCATCATATAAATATCCTTATCGGCAGGCCCTGCAGATGTTTAAAGTTGCACGCATTGAATTCTTCACAGGATAAGTCCACAGATCCGTTACAGTGGGTCTGACTCTTGTTTGCAGGTCCTTGGAGACAGATACCAGACCTTTCAGTTACTGCAGGCTTAGCGTGACCAAACCTAAATCTTAGATTTAGTTAATAAGGATTGGCTGTAAGCATATATTTGGGGGAGATCTGAAATATTCATTGACCTGGTGGGCAACCTATCTGATCTCTTGGAATTGGTAGTACTTTATATGAATAAAGATTTTTTAGTAACTCCTCACTGTATTAGACATGGCGCTCTGAGTGGGAGCCAAACGGCTGGATTGCTTAAAGGGAACTGTATTTTGGCTTCTTGGTAACCAGTGTGGTAGCTGTTTTGTTATTGTTGTGAATCTAAATATAGAATAAATCACCAGTTTTGGGGATTGTCTGCCCTATTCCTTGCAGTTTGCCCTGAGTAAGCATTCTCAGTGTAGCCCCTCCTGGCACCACGGTCACTGTGAGACAACATGGCTGTGCCATATGAAGGCTTCCTCTGTCCCTCCCTCAAGCAAGGAACATCTATAAAATTCAGAGAGCTCACTTAGTGATTATCTCAAAAGTGAGCCTTACTAGAGTTCCATTTATTTCTATACTACAGCAGCAGGTGCAGTTCTCCCTTCAGATTCCTTCTTCTGTGCTATCCTGTTGTCTCAGGATGGAGGCCACTGTACCTCTGACCTACAATAAGGAGGAAAAACTCCATAAAATCAGGGTACACTCTGAGACCCGAGAGGTTGATCACTTCACCCATCCAAAACTTAGAAATTGAGAAGGAAAGGTAAAAGATTTATGGGAAGGATACTCAAGATTTTGACCACTGAAGTCCCTCCTCAATAGCGGAAATTTTTAAGGCTCTGTTTTCCCAGTGAAACAAGAAACAGGAGGGGCAGGGATCCTCTTCTTTCTCGTCTTCCTCTTCCACTTGACCATAACACACACTTTCCCAGTGTAAAGGCTCTAAAAGGAAGAAAAAAGGTCTCAAAGTACAGAGGGGTCCTCATAATTATTTTTGTGGGAGAAAGGCCAGTTTTTTTTGGCCTTGGGGCCAGAGCCCACAGAAGGACAACCTCACTCAGACTTTTTAATAATGTTTTTAGAATGCTGTATCATTCCATAGAAGGCCCTGAGAAAAGAAACATTGGAGAGAAGTTGAGTTGAATCCATTCCGAAGTAAATGTTCTGTTTTATACTCCCCAAAAGTTCATGCAATCCTCATGTTTGGTTAAAGTAATTGCAAGTCTTTATTTAAAATAATTAATAAAAGCAAAGCCACCGTAGCAGCCTTCCATGCATCTAATGCTTCCATGTCTTGGCTATAGCCATGTGTGCATGGTCAGACTCCCTTTTGCCCACTGTGCCATTCAAGTTCAGAAGTCCTCTGGACTAGGTGCCTTCGGTGAAAAACATCTCCGTATCAGTCATGGCAGATTCCTTCCCCCCCCCCCCCCCCCCCCCCCGCTTCCAAAAAAAGAAAAAACAAATGAACAAACAAAACCTCCCACAAAAGACAAACCTTGAGATGCTCAGTGCAAGCAATGAGTTATGTAACTCTCACAACACCAGCTCTGCCTAACGCCATGGAAGGCAAATCCCCAGGGAAAGGAAGTGCTGTTTACTACTGAATGTCCCAGGGTGCAGGTTCTTCAGTGACTATAGGAAACCTCCTTTAAATAAAAATAAAATAAAATCTGAGAGTCTTGTAGCCCAAAGAAATACAGACGCTATTATAGGTCTTGGCATGCTTTTGATCCATCCAAGAGTTGCAAGAGCATGATCCAAGTAGCTGATACCATATACCAACTGGCGTGAGGTATGGAGGAGATACTACAAGAAAACTCTGCATCCTCCAAGAAAGAGTGACTACAGGTTGAGCCAATTGGGGAGCAAGTGGCTGGAATTATCAAAGCATTAGATCAATACTATATTTGAAAAAAGGGCACACACACCCAATTTAGGCAGCCAGGGTTACACCATTAAAATTATATACAGCACCAAACCCAAGATTATTCCTCCAACCAATTGAAACACCAAGTATAAAGACTGCAGTGTATTATCTTCTCAAATTTGGATAATGGATCTCCCAGAAAACAAGAAGGCTTAGGACCTTGTCCTGGCACCCAAGTGTCCCAAAAAAGGAGTGCTCAATTTGAAGTTATTGAACAGATTCCTTCAGAAGCCACAGTTCAGGATGGAGACCCTGAATTAAACCCAGAACAGCAGTTCCCAAAATGATTTTTTAATTTCTGTATCATCAGATGTTCTTCATGCTGTATCTTTGGTTCACCTGCCGCTGTAAGGGTGTCTTCCAAAGTATTAGTTTAATCTGTTTTTCTTTGAGCAGAAAAGGAGTCAAGTTCCATACCCATTCTAAAATGACCTGCTCATCCTAGCACCTTTCCTGGAAAAGCTGTTGCAGGACCCAAGTTCTATTCTGGAATAACATGAATGTGTCAGCACCACCAGAAGCTGAATGATTGCATGCAATATATACAGCTTCTGGGAACTGTGTCTATATCCTTCACAGAAGTTTATTTCTTTCAAAGGACAGGATTCAGAAGCCGGTGGCCTGAAGACATGATGCCATTTGTTCTCCAGTCACATCTATCAGGGCTCTGTCTCTGATCAGAATGATGGTCTGTTGCCCCAACATACTGTTGAGTGAGGTTCCACATGTGTCTTCTCTTTGCCCCCTTGTCAAGGGATACTCAGAGGGCCAGAATACGTGAGAATTGGAGAGGGTTAGAGGAGAAATCCTATGCCAGCTCCAAAAGCAGGGACGCTCGTTCAGGGAAGCTGACATCCAAAGTTAATGGAAGAAGAACCCTCCCACATAATCTCAATTGGCCAAAGCTCAGAGCAGTCAAAGATGTCCTAAGAACTGTAACCCCAGTCCTGATGTGCCGGTGATGTATTGCAACATGTTGGCAGTGGTTTTTATCACTAAAGGAGGTAGCAGGAATCAGAACTGTGCTTCTAATCTTCACTGTTTCTGATCAAAGGAGGGAGGAGAAAATAGTCTGTACTCTCTACCACGACCCATAAAGAGGAAATAAACATAATGACATCTGGTTAAGCAGGAAAAGGATGGACCCAGGAGTGGAATTTCCACCCTAAATTCTTCAAGTGTAGAGTCCGGCCTTAGGTTGCCAGCCTGTCAATGCACCTGTTTGTATCCAGGATCCAGCAGAGGTACCAGAGCCTTATACCAGGTGAAGAGATTATTACAATCCTAGCACCTAGGAGCTCTAGTAAAGAAACCCACACCCCATGGTGCTTGGTTCCATACCAGTGCAGAACAAAAAACTGGTCCCTACCTCTAATTGCTTACAATCAAAGACAAGCGACAATAGATGAATATAGATGGGGAGGACAAAGAAACAATGAGATTATCATGCTGACCAATATTGGCATGTTTAATAGGTAAGCTACGATATAGTAATGGAGGTTCAGCGGTGGGGAGCTGCAGGGTCCCCCGCTGCCCGCACGCCTGGGAGCTGTGGGGTACCCCTGCTGCCTCTTGTGGACCCTGCAGCTCCCGGCCGCCGGGATAGCTCGCGGGGGGCGGGGGGAATCCCTGAGCTCCCAGGCGGTGGTGGTGGCGGGAGGAGCTCCCAGTGGGTGGCAGGGGAACCCCCAAACTCTCAGGGGTTGACAGAGCTCCTGGCCATCGTGGGCCACCAATGCTGTGGGTGGTGGGGGTACCCCACATCTCCCAGCCTCCACGGGCAGTGGGGGACCCCTGGAGCTGCAGGCATCAGGAGTTCCCCCCCAGCCCCCAGCTGCTGAAGGTGGCTCCTAGGCAGCTCCTAGCCCCTGCGCAGCTGCCCACCTTCAGGCGGTTTGGGGATCCATAGATTCCCATTTTGTCCCAGATATTTTTAGTAAACGTCATGGCTTCCGTGAATTTTTCTCTTTTGCCCGTGACTTTACTAAAAATATCTGTGACAAAATCTTAGCCTTATTAATAGGCCATCACTACAATGATGCATGTTCTCCCATGGCCAAAAGCATGACTTCTTTTTCTGTTCATTGTCCTCCAGGGCAATTTAAAAAAAAAAGCAAACAAAAAAATAAACAGAGGTGAGAGAGAGAGTCCTGCATTGGCCAAGGAAATCCTGGTTCTTATATCCTGCTGAGGTGGCAAACACCACTCAGCTATGCCTCCTCTAAAGGAAGGATCTGCTCTATCTATTAAAATTCCTCACACGAGCCTAGATAGGTTTAGTTTATCTGCTTGATATTTGAGAGCAACACATTAAAATAGTATATTAAAATGAGGCCAAACCCCTCTGAGCTGGACACAGGTGCTGCTTGATGTCCTAAGGTAGTGAGCCTGCACCTGTTCCTCTCGGAATTGGGCAGTTGCCTCCTTTGCTTATGGGGCCCCTGAAACTCCTGACACAAAACCCAATTATGCACAGAGGACCCTGACCATGTATATGAAAGAATATTAGTCAAGGGAATGGGGAAAGACCAACGGGTTGAATGGGGGAGCTACAGTGAAACAATGGCACAATCCCTTCCCCCACTACCGGAGGTGCCAAAAATCTTAACCCCACCTGAGGCCTCTAATCCCACCAGTGGTGCACACACAGCTGAGATGCTCTAGCCTGGTGAGGTAGCTGCCCAGTGGCTGTTCAGTCTGGACCTGCAGCCTGGTGGGTTGTTGCTTCTCAGCTACTTGGCCTCCACCTTCCCTTGGGACACGTGTGCTCACCACCACCACCAGCCCCAGTCTAGCAGTGTCTGTCACAGTCCTGTTCCCTGGGCTCATGCACGCCTGCACCCAGAGCAAAACAGTCTTTCTTCCTTTCACAGAACCTTCCCTTCCCTGCTCTTCACCCAAGATGGCATCTGTCTCCTGGTTCCTCCCAACTGTCATTCAGTACTCTGGTTCATGGCCATCTAGGCTATTGATGGTGCAGAACTTGGCAGCTTGCACTTAGGCGCCATCTGAAGGCTTATTACATCTATAGCTTCTTGCTATTTGACAGCAATGAAATAAACTAAGATATTAAAATGTTATACAACTTATAACCTTGAGAAAGTATTCCACAAGCAGCATCTTCAGAGGCCTGGTCTATGTGTAAAGCGTAATGCTAAGTATTAGCAATGTTAGGAGCACTTGTGTAGATGAGCAGCTGGTGTATGAAACATCAATTACATTTGCTTTGAGTAGGGCTATGAGGTGCGCACACAAAACCCAACTTACTACTGGCAGCATGTTTACTAGGCCTCTTGCCATTTCTAATGCTGGTGGAACTAATCTGGTGTTAGCAACAGTGAGAATTTCAGAAAATTTCCTTAGGCCTCGTGTACACTAC
The DNA here is from genome assembly GCA_033296515.1 of Macrochelys suwanniensis. Lineage (NCBI taxonomy): Eukaryota > Metazoa > Chordata > Testudines > Chelydridae > Macrochelys > Macrochelys suwanniensis. The sequence goes on along the minus strand of CM065776.1, from coordinate 235,961,249 downwards.
AAAGCGTCCAATGTCTGCCTTACCATTAACTAGTCTTTAAAAAAGAGACTAGATTTAAAGTCTAAACTTCTTGTTTAAAACCTTTACTAGTTCTGATGTGGATAGAGCCTTAATAGTTACTGGCATACTGTTCTGCCAGGTCACAAATCACAGTATACATAGTACTAATATATATGATATACATACTTATTTCTAATAATAGCAGTTGGCTTTTCACCTGTGACAGTTTGAACAGATCAATAAGCTGATTTCAGTGGTTTGAACAGAAGATTTGTAGCACAAGTTGTAAAGATAGAAATATCTGAGACTTTATTACCTGAAAACTTGTCTGTATGGGAAAGTCACATCGGTATACCTTTGAGGTGTGAATTTAAACCTATAATTATACTGGTATATCTCCTTTGCCCCCTTATTTTAATACAAAAGTGGTTTTTCTCACTGTAATATGTTACTTGGGAAAGGGTTTAAAGAGAACTGAAGAAAGCCACTCATAATTGCAAGTACATAACTTGCAAACAAATGAGATCACCGGTTAAATGTTCAAAGCTGACCCTCAGACTTGCTATGATTATCAAAAAAATTTGGGTATACCTTTACATTTAAAGGTTTTTTGTTTTTGGTTTTTCGGCGGGGAGGGGGACATAAAAATACTGTAAGTCAAGATGTCTCCTTATCAGTTTTGTAGCAGTGTTTGGATAGCAGCATGTCTTGCAGTGCCTCTTTAAACTTCAGCTATTCACCAAGTATTACACATTAGGTATTACTTAAAACAGTCTTAGAAAAACAAAAGTGTAACAAGAATGAGATGTTTGCATTTTCATGGGGTACATTTTTTTCTTACATTTTATGCTCTTTATTTCAAAACAGACAATCCGTAGCTAATATGCAATGTTGTAGCAATTTTGGTCCCAGGATATTAGAGACAGGGTTGGTGAGGTGATATCTTTTATTGGATCAACTTCTATTGGGGAAGGGAGAGAGATACTTTTGAGCTTACGCAGAGCTTTCGAACGTATGTCTCTCTCTCTCTCTCTCTCTCTCTCTCTCCAACAAAAGAGAGTCCAATAAAACATTACCTCAGCCACCTTGTGTCTCAGTCAATAGCTAAGGCCTGAAAACATGTTGCTGTGTGGAGTGTGCTAATGGAGTTGAGCTTAGAACATTGCCTCATGCAGGTCTCTTACTAGAATAGCACATTAACGTGTGAGTTAAGCATGCATTAGAATACGTGGTTACCATTTGGAGTTCTGATAGTCTCTAACTTCCTGTATTTCTGCTCAATCAGAAGATGCCAGGGATTTCATTGTTATAGCAGGTGCTCTGTCTATTGCAATGGTGTTTTTATAGGCTACTAGAAGATAAAATGTGAACAGTTGGCATCTTTATCAGAACGCTGCAATGAAATATTGTAGTGAAAAATCTTATCAAAGGTTAGTGGGAAGCCCAACAGGGCGTAAGAGAACATCACAAACTGAAGAGCAAAAATAGAGAAATGTTGGAAATACGACACTTAAATTACTCTGCATATGTTTAATCATGCAGTAAATAGCATCTTATACTTGTGCCCAATTCAGTCCTATTATTTACAGGTTCTGTTACAAGATAGATAGCTCTCCACTGGAAATTTGATATCTGTCCCAGCAAGCCTATCGTGAAGTACTGCAGCATCCCTACAATTAATGGAGGTGGAGTATTTCTCACGGAATAATGATAGTTCATGGAGAAACAAAAAAAGCATATTTGGTTTAAAACCATTTGATGTTACCTTTCAGAAAAGGTATTAAATTCCAGTTCTCTAAATGGAAAGAAAAAAAAATTACAAGCTTTCAAAGTAGCGTCATTTTTGGCATTTAAATATGTACCTGAACCTTTGCCCAAAGTGGCTACCTAGCCATGGAAATGAAGCACCGGAGATTAAGAGCTTTGTATCCCATTACTAATCCCCTGAGCTACGCAGTCTCTCTCACTGCATTGTGTGGCTTGGTTCACCCTGTTTAATATTTACAGCACATTTGTTTGAAGAAGCATTTCCCCCTTTTCTTCTTTCACTTCAGCCCTTATTTCCTCCCTTACCCCAAACAAAAAACTTCCCATAAAACTTTAAGGATTCCCCCTTTTCCCCTCAAGAAGGGAATATATACTGTGTATTTGCATTCGGTTTTCCTGTGCTATGAATGTTTTTCATTACCACCATGCTGTAGGTAGTGTAAATCATTACAGATGTTTTAAAATGGTTGTCACGAACATAACCTTTTGCTTCATTATTTAGTGTGCAATGAAATATATGTTCCTGCCACGTAAATGTGGACTTGTATTCATGTAGAATGTTCATTGAATCTTTAAGGGCAGTATTTATGCAAAATCTGTTCTTTCACAATGGTCGAGCAGAAATCCATTATGGTAGTTGGTTTGCTTACAGACACAAAGATCAATAGTGCTTTGTTAACAGGGCCATCAAGCATTTCTAGCTTGCTTTTGCTTGGATGGGTTAGACCTTAGACCTTGGTGAAATAAAGTCCACTCGAGCTTGACTTAGCATCATCCTTATTGTCTGTACATGTACGCATCTGTGCCTGAAGCTACTGTTACTCTACACTTACTTTGTCTTGTTTAAGTGTAATTAACAGCATGAATTGACCCCATAGTTTGTGTCTCTGAGCTAGTCTCAAATCAGCCTTGAAAACATATTATAATCTACAATATCAACTCGTCATCACATGGGGATACTTTATTGTAGTATTCAGAGTTGGGAGGGGTGTGAGAATTGTAATGACAATCCTTTTTTACTAAGTCATTTACATACTTTCATATCTGCTCTTAGGTGTATTTTTTCCCTTTTTTATGCCACTTGGCTTCTCTGTTGTTAGTCTTAAGACTAAATGTTTTCAAGGAACACCTTCAGTGTGTCATATTTCCATTTCAGTTTTGTAACTGATATTTTTAAAAGTAATCCTTAAAAGCCCTATCTCTGAAAATTTGAGAAATATTTTTCTGCTTTTTTAAAACTGTGCTTCTGTCTAGTTTGTGCATAATCATTTTCACTGCTTTTTGATAGTCAGTTGCACTTCCCATCTCCTGCATTGCTTTGCGGGGCGATTATAGCCCCCGAAAGAGGGTATTTAATACTTATTGCAACAAGACAGCAGAAATGCCCATATTGCCCTTATTAAAAAAAATATTTTTTTGAAGGGAGTTTTCTCAGCAAATTGATCTTTGTTTTTTTGTTTTTTTTGTTTAAATTGCTTCCTTCTGTCCCTTTAGTGGTCTTCAATACTTCCCCTTTAATTTACCATGAGATCCAGTCCGCTGGCCTATATTAAATTCAGTGAAATGTCTTAGGTAAAGATACAATGCAACTTTTTTGTATAGCTTCTTGTGTAGGACTTTCTGCTGGCATTTTAAGTCTGTAGTTCATTTGGTCTTCAGCTACCATTTCAGATAACTTAAACAATTTGTTATACGAATTTATAGACACAATACAGAAGAGGCTTTCATATTCTGCTTTTTGTTCTGGATTTTTAGGTTGTGTTAAAGATTATTAAGCATTACCAAGAAGAAGGACAGGGGAATGAGGTGGTCCAGGGAGTGCTGCTGGGACTTGTGGTGGATGACAGGCTTGAAATCACCAACTGCTTTCCATTCCCTCAGCACACAGAAGATGATGCAGACTTTGATGAAGGTAAGACGTGCAGTTTGTCTAAACTAGGGCGTTGGATTTAGTGTCTCTTTGTCACACACAAAAAGCCAAAGTGTACTGATTTCTTTAAAAAACAAACAACCTCCCTCTGCAAAAAAAAAAAAAAAAAAAAAGCCTCCACACACAACACCCACCTAACCAAAATAAAAGACAGACAGACAGAGAGAGATACACACACACACACAACTATGGTTGGAAACTTCACTCACATTTGTTACAAGGTCTTTTTTTGATTGAAATAAGAACCTATAATGCATTTCCAGAACTTACACGTAAAGCTCCCATCCTGTATATCTGACTTGGGGCTTATCTACATGGGTAATACACAGGCATAACTACCCCAGTATAATTAGACTGCTATAGTTATGCTGGAATAACTGTATGGGCACTCATCCCAGAATTTTCTAGAATATGAGTGTCCGCATGGAGAGTTTTATGCCTGTAAATGCAGAGAAGCTCTTATTAAATACTTGGAAGTCTGAAGTGCAAGAGTTTGTAGGTTAAGGGGCACTGTCAATTTGAAATCTTGACAATTTAAAATGAATGAAAAAAAAAAAGCAGTTATTCACACCTGCACCTATGTTCCCCTGCTGAGTACTAATTTCTTACTATCTACAGGAGACAGTAACACTGCGATTAAACAAATTAATTTCAAATGGATAAAGAAAACTAAAGCGAGTTTGTTTTTTAATATTTATAATAGTATCATGTTACTTATACCAATTGAAACACTTTCAGTGATTTTTAAGTTGATTGTGTCCCTTTAATCCTAACATGAATTAGGTATAACAAAGCAATATCTTCAAAGTAGTCATTCATTTAACGTGAGTGCGGTGGAAATGGTGCTTGTTCTACCTAATTTTGACAACGCAATTTGTGAAAGCAATTGTAACAATCTTAAAATGACTGTAGTTATTTACTCTGCTTACAGTTTAAATATAAATGTTCAGTGATGTGCTCCTGCCAAGTAGAATCATAGAATACCAGGGTTGGAAGGGACCTTAGGAGGTCATCTAGTCCAACACCATGCTCAAAGCAGGACCAATCCCCAATTTTTGCCCCAGATCCCTAAATGGGCCCCTCAAGGATTGAACTCACAACTCTGGGTTTAGCAGGCCAGTGCTCAAACCACCGAGCTATCCCTCCCTTCAAGTAGTTAATACCTGTAAAACATGCTAGTGAAGCTGGCCGTGTGGAGATTTTTTTGGAGCTTGATAAGTCAGTTGTTCCATCTGCTGTGGACTCAGATAATTCACCATGACATGAGAGCTCTGTGAGCGAAAAAAAGGGTATATTATTGCAAAAGCTCTAATTAGCGCTAGAACCAAAACCATATTTTATATAACATGGTCTAATAAAAATATTAGTTTCTCCTACAATTCCTCCTAACCAGCAGATGGAAATAGATTAACAGAATCTGTTTAATAACATCAAACCTACATATAAAATTCCATCTGTATCTCAGACTTCATTGTTTCGCTGTCATGTGGCAGAAGGGCAGGGAGAGAGAAGAGCAGGCTTTCTAGTGTATGTCTACACTGCGATTAAACACCACGTCTGGACTGTATCAGCTGACTTCGGTTTGTGGGGCTTGGGCTGTCAGGCTGTAAAATTGCACCGTAGATGCTTAGGCTCAGGTTGGAGCCTGGACTCTGGGACCCCATGAAAGGGAAGGGCCCAGGACTTGGGCTCTAGCCCAAGCTTAAATGTCCACACTGCAATTTTACAGCCCTCTAGCTAAAGCCCTGCGAGCCGATTCAGCTGACATGGGCCAAACATGGGTGTTTAATTGCAGAGTAGACATATGGCTAGTGTCTAGGAATGAACTAGTTGTCTCTATGGGAGTACGTGATGTACCAGCACCCATATAGGCCTTTAATCCCATGTGCAGCATTCAGCTCTTGCCAGGCATACAGAACAGCTGTCCAGAGCAAGAAAGTGCCTGTGCTGCCAGGTCTCGCTTCCCTCTTAGGCTCAGCATCTGCAAGCTAGCTTCACTTGAAGTGGACCCACTTCAAGACAGTGAAACCATTAGTAAGCCAGGACCTTCTCTCACCCCACCTCCAAGGGAGATGCAAGCTAAGAGGAATTTCCCTCACCTAAATGTCAGGTCCCTAGCTTGGCAACCCTCTCTCCTGCAACACAGACATTGTAAAGGAGCAAACTCTAGTCAGGCAAGTAGGTAGAAGGAGTCAGACTGAAACAGTGTTGCTACTGCTATTAAGCAGCCCCCAGCATTTGGAGGAACACTATAGCTAGGTCAGCTTAGCCTGCCTGCCTCACTCTTCCCAAGCAGCCTTTAGGCAGATGCTATGCCTCCTTCATGTAGTACAGCTCAAGGTGAGAGAATCTGATGAGCCATTAAGAGAGCACCAGCTCTTTCGTGTGCAGGCATGCTGAGGAGGGATGAATGGATGAAATTAGCTCTTGCAATGGACGACAGGAAGAATTCAGAAAAACTGCTATAAAAGTAGCCAGCCCAGTGCAAGTGCCCTTTCAGCTGCCCAGAGTGCACCCCTTCTGTTGCCAATGTGAAAAGGAACCAAAAAACCAAGGTACCGGTCCAGCCCATTTGTTTCCCCTCTGATAGTGGTATGCTGAACAGGAGAGTTACCAGGAGCAAGAGCATCAGACTACCTCCCCGTCTCCTTCCCCATGTTTCCAGCTACTCAAAAGGATTCCTCTCCTTTCCTGTACAGGCATAGGTATCCCAGAAGAGAAGTCTCTCTTGCATATCTGCCAACAGCCTCAATGTAAAATCCAGTACACTGAACATTTATGTAATCTTGCATTCATTTTCTATATCTTCCATACATTTGCATAAATTCAGGAAAAGAGACCAACTGAAAGGAGGATAGATCCCAGCATTTCAATTCTTTCCTTTCCCAAACAAGACATTTAATTCTTCTTCCTTCCCACAAACAAAAGGATATCATTCTTTCTCTTCCTCTCACCCAGAGGGTCTTCAACCCTTCCCTTTCTTTCTTTTGGGATGGGGACAGTGCTGGAAGTGTGAAATTTGAAGAGCCAGCACGGAGCAGTTCCCCAGTTGGCTTTCAGGTGCACACAGAGTTGGAGGACTCTATCAGCACCGTGCCCTTTGGTTGCATGGAGGGATAATATCTCTGCCTGATGGATAGGCTGAGGCACTAGGCTGTACCTCAGCAGCCCTTCCCCAAAACATGAGGAAGTGGAGAAGGGCAGCCAGTCAAATGACAATTTCCCCATAGACTTGTAGGAAGGTATGAAAGCTGTAGTCTATGGGGAGAAGTCTGAGTTAGCAGTTCACAGAGACAGGATTCCTCCTCTGTCACTTCACAGTATAACCAGGCATGGGCCCTCTGCTAGTACTCAATGCATTACACATGTAGCTAATGTGATGCCAATTTTTTAAAAAGGCTCCAGAGGAATCACAGCAATTGCAGGCCGGTAAGCCTAACTTCACTACCAGGCAAATTGTTTGAAATTATAGTAAAGAACAGAATTATCAGCCACACACATGAACACAATTTGTTGGGGGAAGAGTCAACATGGTTTTTGTAAAGGGAAATCATGCTTCACCAATCTTAGAGAATTCTTAGAGGGGGTCAACAAGGATGGTCCAGTGGCTATAGTTTTTTTAGATTTTCAGAAAGCCTTTGACAAGGTCCCTCACCAAAGGCTCTTAAGCAAAGTAAGCTGTCCTGGGATAAGAGGGAAGGTCCTTTTATGGATCAGTAACTAGTTAAAAGATAGGAAACAAAGGACATGAATAAAGGGTCAGTTTTCAGAATGGAGAGCGGTAAATAGCGATATCCCCCAGGGGTCTGTATTTGGACCAGTACTATTCAGCATATTCATAAATGATCTGGAAAAAGGGGTAAATAATGATGTGGTAAAATTTTCAGATGACACAAACCTACTCAAGATAGTTAAATCCAAAGCAGACTGTGAAGAGTTACAAAGGGGCTTCACAAAATTGGGTGACTGGGCAACAAAGTGGCAGATGAAATTCAGTGCTGATCAATGCAAAGTAATGCCCGTTGGAAAACATCCCAACTATATATATAAAATGATGGGGTCTAAATTAGCTGTTACTACTGAAGAAAAAGATCTTGGAGTCATTGTGGATAGTTCTCTGAAAACATCCACTCAGTGTGCAGTGGCAGTCAAAAAAGCAAACAGTGTTCGGAATCATTAGGAAAGGGATAGATAAGAAGACAGAAATTATCATATTGCCTCTATATAAACCCATGGTATGCTAACATCTTGAATACTGGATGCAGATCTGGTTGCCCCCATCTCAAAAAATATATATTGGAATTGGAAAAGTTTCAGAAAAAGGCAACAAAAATGATTAGGGTTATGGAACAGCTTTTATACGATGAGAGATTAATAAGACTGGGACTTTTTAGCTTGGAAAAGGGATGACTACGGGGGGATATGATAGAGGTCTTTAAAATCATGATTGGTGTGGAAAAAGTAAATAAGGAAGTATTTACTCATAACACAAGAACTCGGGGTCACCAAATAAAATTAATAGGCAGGAGGTTTAAAACAAATAAAAGGAAGTATTTCTTCACACAACTCAGCCAACCTGTGGAACTCTTTGCCAGAGGATGTTGTGAAGGCCAAGATTATAACAGGGTTCAAAAAAGCACTAGGTACGTTCATGGAGGATAGGTCCATCAATGGCTATTAGCCAGGATGGGCAGGGATGGTGTCCCTGTTTGCCAGAAGCTGGGAATGGGCGACGGGATGAATCATTTGATGATTACCTGTTCTACTTGGCATTGGCCATTGTCAGAAGACAGGGTACTGGGCTAGATGGACCAGTATGTCCATTCTTGTGTTCTTATTATGACCATGAGCTGGTGGAGTTCTTCGAGTGTAGTTTTCAGGTTTACTGGGACCAGCAGTGAAAGAGGGAAAAGCTCCAGAAGTTGATGTCATTCGCCATTGGTCATTGAGTACCATGTAAAAAACAAACATTTCTCCAAACTGATTGCAACTTATGATGTTGGATACATGGGATCATCACTTTTGGAGGATGACGTTTACATAGAGGAAGGTGAAATACAAGTAGAGGAAGCTTTGCTTGATCTACAGGAGAAAGTGGTGCAATGCCTACCTTTTAAAGAGCCATAACTCCCCTGATATCTAAAATTGCACAGATTTTTGAGGCTGAAATAGGAGACTGGTGGAGCTAGGACCTGGGAATCCCATTCTAAAATAACGCAAAGAATACTTCTCTGTGTGCAAAATCCTATGGGCAAGAAATTGATTGAGAGCGGTCTTGAGCCAGGAGTCTTAACTTAGACTCTTGTCAGTTTCTGAATAGATAGGTTTGAAATCCAGAAATGTTGAAAGATGTTGAGGTTATAAATAATATATATATATATATATATATATATATATATATATATATATATATATATATATATATATATATATATATATATATATATATATAAAAACTTGCTTCCTTGGTTGCCAATAACATCTTGTATTAATAAAAAATTAATAAAACATGTAATTGCCTTGTGCATTTTTCTGTTTACTTAGCAGAATGAAATATAAAAAGTAATAAAACTGGACCAGCTAGTGTTACTTTAATTTATAATCCATTCCCTTTTCTAGTTCTGTTGTACTAGCACAGTGCTGTTCGCATTTATAATGCTGCAGAAGACATTCAAGATTAAAGTTTAACTGGAATTTTTTTTAATGTTGAAAATATTTCTATTCAAATGGGGTGTTTTAAACCTGTTTTTTGTAAAGCTTAATTTGGGGTCTCAATTGAGTTAATAGCCATTTTGCAAATATACTTTCTCTTTGTTGTGCTAGTTCAGCTGTTAAAATTTACCTTGAGGTAAGAGTTTACTCTCCACCTCAGTGGGAATCACTGAAAAGTGAAATTCTTGCTAAAGGCATTTGAAGTTTTTTCAAGAGTGCAAGGAAAACTGTATTTGCATATTTTGTTTCCTAAAAGATGTACCAAAAATTAGTGTTACTTTCCAGTAGATGCTACTGTAATTCTGAAATGGTTCTCTACGGATTCAGTGTGCTCAGACATGTGAAGTCTAAGGAAGTAAACATCCTCACCCTGATAACATGTGTGGAAGTCGGTAGAGGGAATTTGGATGCAGGCCTCTATATGAGCAAGAGTCAGGCTAACTCTAGCTGTAATAACGCGAGATTTGTAGAAGCAGGGCTCACGTCGGAAGCGGGTGAAAAGACAGCAGAGTAGAGTCAGCGTGACCCAACCTTGAGATAGCTATGTTTTGAGAACAGAAGTGAGAAAATACAGGAATGGGCAAGACATAATATAAACAAACTGTTGATCATTACTGTATGTAACAAAAAGTATAAACTCTTGCCTTAATTGTTTATCTTTTGAGAGACCTGCCTAGGATGGGGAAACCCTGTGTCCTAGTGCACTCTCTCCCTCAATTTCAATTGCTTGAGTTAATAAATGTATCTGCCTTGCTGCACCCAAAGAAAGAGTGAGAACTCTGTTTTTCTCCGACACATGTCTGTGAGCCCTGATGTGAGGTATTCACCAGATCCAAATAGGATAGAGCTCTTTAGTGGCTATGTATTGGAAAAAGCAGGAGATTGTAAGTTTAGAACAGAAAATATGGCTTTTGTTTGGGGAAAAAAAATCTGTAAAAGATAAAAAAAAAAAAAAAAATTGGGTGAGTTTTCCTAAAATCACCCACTCAGGATCTTGTGGACTTGCTCCATCACAAGACTTTTTAGGAGAGGAATATCTAACAAGCTATGTGTTCTAGAAAGTTAAATGTGAGGCTTAGTTGATGGCATGTGAATTAGATGAAGGCAAATCCACCGAATGAGGTGTAATGTTAAGAATTCCAGACTCTAGATGCTTGGAAGAGGAAGTTTTGAAAGTTCTGGAGCCATATTCTTGGCCATCAAGTATAGTAACAGTGAATTTAATTCATGTGCTCTTTGGCAGTGGCTCTGAGCCAGAGGCCCGGGGCCCCCTGTGGGGTTGCGAGCAGATTTCTGGGGATCCTCCAAGCAGGACCAGCGTTAGATTCGGTGGGGCCCAGGGCAGAAAGTCAAAGTCCACTGCATCGGACTGAAGCCTAGGGCCCTGAGCCCTGCCACCTGGGGCCGAAGCCAAAGCCTGAGCATCTTAGCTTTGCGGGAGCCCTGTGGCATGGGGCCCCAGGCAATTGCCCTGCTTGTACCCCCTAACGCTGGCCCTGGCTTTTATATGCAGAAAACCAATTGTTGTGGCACAGGTGGGCTGTGGAGCTTTTATGTCCTGATGTGGAGGGCCTTGGAAAGAGAGAGGTTGAGAACCCCTGTTCTTTGGTATTATACGACACCGGGGTGGATAGATTTAAATCAGCAAGCAGGAAACCTTGATTTAAATAATCTATTTTAATCTTGTTTTGCATTTGTATTCTTTATTTTCCTAAAGAAAGGTTGGCTCTCATTGTTTGGTAACCCATACAACATATTCATTTGCAATTAAATGCAGCTGTGGCACACTTAACTTGACATGTTTTGCTAACAAGGAGGATACAATATACACATGTATGTTAAGATTCTATAATTGCTTAAATACATTTATTCAGATTCTTAAGTTTTACATTTTTTGTTAGACTATAATGAATGATGTATTTTCTTTTACTACTTTAATTTTCTTTCAAGCTATTTGGAGATTGGAATGCCATTAAAATGCACAAAAATAGCATTTTAAAATGTTTGTTTTAATTAAAACAATCAATGTGCTGGATACAAAAGAAAAAACAGTAGATGTATCAAAAGGTGGTTTGCATTTAAATTAGATAAAATAAAGGAATATCTGTAGTTAATTGAACTGACTGTTTCTGGTCACCAAGTGCCTCAAGATTTTAGAACTAGTAGATTCCATCGTCACACCTAATTGTTCATGTTTTGAAAGAAGAAAACAAACTTTCCTGCTTTCTCAACTCTCAATCGGTTTCTTAACTTGAATGATCTAATCGTTTAACTGAAGTAGCTGAATAAACTGAAATGAAGATATTCTCTGTGCACCTGCAAGGAGGCTCCTGTCGTCAAAAGAGTGTTTAGCACTTCAGCAAACTGTGGTTCCAGCTTCTTAACTAGTGTCTTCCATCAGTGCAATAATGGAACTTTTAAAAACGTGTTTTGCTAAATATTTTTGTTAATTTAGTTTAAATGATTTTAATAGATTAGGCCTCAACATACATTGGCATAATTTCACATATAATTTTAAATAGGTTCATTTTTACCTTTTTAAAAATTTTTTTTTATCAACCCTGCACAACACTGCTCAAAACTACTGAAGTTGCTGCTCATAACACAGATCTTTCACGTTGGAAAGATACCATCAGATGAATGAGTTGAATCTATCAGACCTCTTTGAGACACAGTTCAACTGATTGTTGGCTCAGACAGTACTCAATAGATGAAGTTGCCGAGTCTGTGTGCGCCTTTCCAAGGGAAACTTTCAGTTTTGAGGTGCTAGAAAATACCTTTAAAGCCCTATCTGGGCTAAAGTTTACTTCCCTTCGCAATTAGAGGCTACAGAAAAGATGTTTTCTTCATCTTTTGTTCAGATCACACTTTAGACATACCTGTTCCTCTGGGAGAACACTGTTTTTCTTAATTGTAAATGGTATTTCTGAGGGTTAAGTGAAGTCTAGTTTCTTGCACTTAGTTCTTCTGCTGTTCACTTAGTGGAGCTTTTTTTGCACTGTATTGAATAAAATATATCTCCCTTTTATGGACTACCACTGCTACTAGTGGAGTAACAATTTTTGGGTACATTATGCACTTTAAATTTTCATGAAACGCCTTTCTGAAACATTTATTTCAACCAGTTGTGCCTTGCTTCTTCTCCTTGCTTTGAAGGTATACTCTATTGTTAAGTGCTATAGTAATCATGCCTGTGGAAGCTGTGTGCTTGAGACAGAATGATAGGTTGGTCAAAAATGCTGGGATTTAGGTCCTCATCCCTGTTTAACTACATGGGTTTTCACTAGATTGACCTTGTTTATCCAAAAATACCATTAACAGGTAAAAGATGATCCTTTTGTTTTTCCATCTGTAAAATTTTTGATAATGCTTATCTTCCTCACACAGGTTGTGAAGATGAGTTATATTACAAAATACTTGGAATACTGTATGATGATCTAGAGAACTGTTAAGTATTCGCATTAAAAATACTTATTTTGTATCATCAGTACACCAGTGTATAACCGGGTATGCCTCTGGCAACAGTGTCTAAGGCAACATTTGTGTGGCATTATAGGCTTCTTCTTGTTATAATACCCGTAACAAGTCTTTCTGTTGCCTTCAGTTGTGCTTTCCTAGTTTCCTTTCTTTTGAGGATGGATAAAGCAGAAGGAAGTTTTAAACAGAGCATTCACTCCATGGCAAACTTTACGAAGATCTGACTGTACTTATTTTTTCTGAGCTGGTAGTCATCCAGAGGGTAGCAGTACTTTATGCCTCAGGGCCATTCTTGCATGGCTTGAAGCTTATTGGTACAGTGCTCCCTGATAGCTGATCCTCATGGAAGCAAAAGGCCTCAATGAGCAGTGAGCTGCAAGGACATAGGTGTCTTGTCTAATAGACAGGGGAAGGCTGAGCCTGCCCAAACAGCCCTGTGTGGCCCCACCCACTCTCCATCCGGAGGCACCCTCCCTTCTTGTTGCTAGTTGTCTCCAGCCCAGGTAGGCTGCTCCTCTTCCAGGAAGGGAAGCCTGCTGAGGCTAGGGTGGCTGGGATTTGGGGAAGCTGGGGCTGCCCAGTGCTGGGGGGAGCCCCTCCAGGGCTGGGGTGTGAGGGGGAGGCTGCGTGCTGCCTGCCACTCCGGGGCTGGGGGCAATGTACTATTTGGTGCTCTGGGGATGTGTAAGTATTCCCAAAGTGTACCCTTCACTTTGTGACTTAACTGTGTTGGATTGTCTGTACTGTATTAAATCGGGGGGGGGGGGGGGGGGGGGAGGGGGGTTTTAATAGGGCAGAGGCCTGCCCATTTCAACAACCGGCAAGTTAGCTGACACTTCTCTTGAGGGGGGTAAAGCTCAGCACTTGTAAATTTTCTTTTTTGCAAACAACTTCCTATTTTTAATGCCATTTCTGTTCCACTGGTGTTAATGCTGGGAGAGTCCTGTTGTAGACAGAATTTCATCTACTGCCAGAGTTCTAAGCACTCACTGTTCAGGTTCTGTCCATGGCTAGGTATTTGGGACCTTGATAATGGTGGACTGATTAAGTCTATCAGTCAATTTTGTCTTTTTCCCTATCCATGATCAAGTTGGTGTGGGATTCTACAATCCTCTGAGGAATTTTTTTTTAACAAATTCCTGACCGTTTTTTTTTTTTTTTTTTTTTTTTTGTAATTAGGGCTTGCAGTTTTTGGGTTTCATTTACATTTTCCCCACCTGCCCATTTGGTTTTCTGGGGGTGGCCTTAAGTGAACTTAAGTAGGCACAACCATTTTTAAAATTTTCACAGGAAGGAAGTTACTCTGGATTTCCTACTTCTCTTCAATATTTTTTGCTTCCCCAAATGTGTCGCCACAATTTGCTTCCTATCTAAGGAGCGCTGGAGACTTCAGTTTCTTAATGAATCCATTGGTGGTTGGCAATAGGGGTTTGCTTGCCCAGGACCAGTTATGGTAATGCAACTTAGCATCCTTTTAACTACCAGATCTCTCCCAAAAAAGGGTCTTTGATTATACAGTATTTGAACTAATTATCTTAAGTCCATTTCTCATCTATTCCTCTATGACAAGATGGCGAGGGGTATAAATTCTCTCCTGTTCTATTTTTGGTTTAGGAAGCCCTAGGACACCTTTGTAGGCCTGTGGCTATTAACTAGTTGGTAATCTGAAGGGTGAACAAAAAATCTGAGGGTTTTTTTTTTGTGTGGAAAAAAATTAAAAAAATTGATTTTTTTATTTAAATAGGATTTTTTAATTTTATTTAAATTGTTTTTCTTTTTCAAAGTAAACCAATTTATCTAATATATCATTCACCATTTTCTAACATACCAAAATGTACAATTAATAAGAATCTGAAAATATTAAACTGTATAATTGCTTATATTTATAGTTATGGTTATAGTGTACCAACCTAGGCAGCAAAAAGATGTACCAAAGGGCTCTGTTTAACTGTAAATCAACATATTTTAATGTTATATAACCAGTGAGAATGCATCTTTATTTAGAAAATAACTGAAATACCAATATTAAAATTGATGCTATAAATCAAGGCTTTCTATTTTTCTCCTTTATTTAAATCAATCCAGCCTGGTAATTTGGGAGCATGTAAATGGCTCCTAGGGATCTTGCTTTTTGAGAGGCGAGTTGAGGGGAGTGACTGTGTTTCACTAGACTCCCTGCTCTCTGAGGTTAAATACAGCCCCCCCCCCCAAGTCCCCCCCCCCCCCCAAAAGGGCAAGATGCCTAAGAGCCACTTACATGTTCCAAAATTACCAGGCTGGAGCAATTTAGCGGTCACATCCAGCTTTTTTCCATGCCCCCACCTAGTCATCTTTCTCTTTCATTAGTCTGCTTATTACTATAGTAGCTGAGAGCCTCAGTTATTAATGGATTTTATTCTCTTAGCATGCCTGAGAAGTAAGGAAGGATTTATCCATTTTAAACATTGCAACTGAGTTACAGGGTGGATTTAAATATCTTGCACAGGAGGTCTGTGGCTGAACCAGGAAATAAACCCACATCTCCTGACTCCTAGTCCAATATTTTATCCACAACACCATACTTCTTCCTATTGGAAACATACTTGTTCTGTGTGGGAATTGCTAGTTTATATCTCATCAGTCATGAATCTGTGTGCTGAGGGTGCAGAAATAACTTTCACCTGACTGAATTTCTGCATTTAGGTACAACAGTTAACCAGAATAGCTGCCTTTAATTGCTCAGTGCTTCCTGTCATTCAAAGAGGAAGGAACATCTGCAATTGAGAATCAAAAATCAAATTACAGTAAAATAATAAATAAATACAATAAAATAATAAAGTCTCCACTCGCCTCCAATTAACCAGAACTCCCTCTGATCTGAACCACAGTTCTATCTCCTGCTGCAAATCACTAATCTGAATGTCCACACTTTTTAAATGTGTCCACAATATTTTGGTGAATAAGGCTGTGTTGGATCAAGTACGTGAATTTCTGTGTTAACACACCAATTTGCCAGTTACAGGTAGCTGGCAAGAGTGCACCAGGTTGTGGCCATTTTTAAGCTACTTTTAATACATTCTGCATTGCACATCCCGAGACTTCTAAATTGTAGATAAGATGCAGTTGACAAAGAAAATCCTGAGAAGTAGACAGTTTATCATCAAATCTTTCATAGGCTTTTTCAGGACTCCTTCACAAAGTGTTCTAATGGTTGTAACAGAAAAGGAATCTGCTTCTTTTGACAGTTGAACCTCTAAGTCCTTTGCATACTCGTTTGTTTCTTTGTTGACTATCGGAAATATTTTTTAAGGATGGTTGTTATGCCGTAGAATGTATAGAAATGTTGGTATCAAAATTTGCTCCATCTGTCCATAATGAGTTGTGTTACGCATTTGAGTAAAGACCTTTTGCGTGCTTCTGATCCCACCCTTGTTGCCCAGTGCTTTGCACAATAATCTGTGAATTCTGAAACTGGTTCCTGAGAGGAAAGTAATATTGATACTATAATGATCACACAACTGCTGGCATGCATTTGTTCACCAAAGTTGCATGTGTACTGCATGATAGCTTTTCTGGCCAGTACTTCCAAGGAATGTGTCCTTTATTATCCCATATCGGTCAATGGTAACATTCCTTTAAAAAGGGTTAGATAAATTACCATTAGCCTTGGACTACACCCCGAAAGATACAGGGCTCACTTGTCCCGGAAGACTCACCCAAACGTTTTCTTAGTAACCAGAAATACTGTTAGACTGTTGCTTTTCTTTCAAATACAGTACTTTAATTTTTGTTTTATATTTTAACTTTTACTTACCTATTATCAAAAATTTAAAAAAAAAAATCCATCCAGTTTATTAGAACATTGGTGGCATACAATTTAATAAAGAAAAAGAAAAATAATTATATCCATGGAAACAGTCTTACATTAAAATCCCCATTAGGGGGCACTGTTACCCAGCTTACAAGAATCAGAGAGTAATTTATTTTCTCAGCCATGAAACCCAGGACTTGCACGCTCACACACACACACACACAAAAGGGAAAAACTATTTTCATCTGATAAGGTTCAGATACCGTTTTATACAACTGAATTCCTAAAATATGTTATAAAGTGCATTGAATTAAATACAGATCCAATAACTCACTGTCTCTTTTTTCAGCAGACTAAATCAGTTTAATACTGCAGGTGCTGAAGAACTATATAGATCAGGATTTTTTGCTTCAAAGATTTGTGTTAGAAGCAGAACATCAGCTTTCCTCTCTGTTTAGCAAGCCTTTTTCTTTTCAGCAGATTTGACTCTATCAGTGACTGAGGTAGAGAGGGAAACATAATCCTTAACATGGATCTTCTCAGAATAGCTCATTTAAACGGGCTTTATCCCAGCAAAGTCTGCTTATGTAGCTTTAAAAATTGTATGCAAACAATTATTTTTCTGGGTAGCTAGTGTTACATGAAATATATGCACACATTCCTTTGTTATTGCATTTCTGGACTTTCAAGGCTATAGGGACAGTACTTAAAGTGGTGGAGAAATCTTGATGCTGAGCATTTAATTCAATGGTACAAAAATGGAGCATGTTTTGCTATTTGAAGCACCACGAAGATTTGTTATGTGATCTGAGCATTAAGTTACCTGATCTTAGTTGCATTAAGATTTTGTTGTAGCACCTACTTGTAAAATGTTTTTTAAAAACACTTCACTATTTTTCCTGTCTTTCGTTCATTTTTTAAAGAAAAGTTCAAAATATGCTACCAAGGAACTTCCTTAAAAAGCATGGAAACCCTTCCACTCTCCCCTCTCTCACACCATGACAGACACTAAGATATCGGTCTGGGCTTTCATTTGTTTTTACTTCACAGAATTTTTATGAAAGTGTGCCACTTCAGTTAAATACTTGCTAGTAGCACTCCAGTTATCAGTTGCTGAGCGCATTGTTGGTGTTTTTTTTAAAAAACAACTAATTGTAGACTAGTCCTCAAAGGGAAGGTATGGAAGTCTCATTCCTTGAGAAATTTTTAAATGAACAAAACTGTAAGAAATGTACGTATGCATTCCTTGGTGGCCGTGAGATGTGCTAAAGAACTAGTACATCTTTTCCATCTTCAGTTTGCTTCCATCGATTGAACCATTGCAATATATGCAAGTTTTGATTTTATTTTTATATTTTTTTAAGCCAGCAGGTCCTTATTTTTTAGTCTGCTTGTTTCAGCCCCAATGAATTCTTTTCTAGTAGTCATAAGTATGACATATGATCATTTAGTTTACTCTATGGATACTTTCTGCATTTTATAACTCTCTTATATTAAGACAAATAAACTTGTTAAAAATCTTCCGATTCTAGTTGGCCAACAATATTAACCTAAAACATCACCTATCACTGTCCAAATATGCTGTTATACATTTCTTAATTTATAAAATTTTTTTTTTGCCAAAATTGATACATAAAACCACGTTTGGAGAAATTAAAGCATATACTGGAGAACTTAACGATTTTTAGAAACATGAAGGCATACAACTAGAGAGTGTCTTGAATTATGGCATAAATCCTCTGGGTATTGTATCTGCATTGTTATTCATGGCTGTATATTGAAAATGTTAAACATTTACCACTTATTGATTTACTGCTGAACATTCAGAGTTATGAATTTGTAGATTATTCCACACTTAAGTTATTCTCATCAGTTATGAATAGTCTGAGGTTGATGAAATGAAACTTTAAAATCAAACATACTTCATGTTTAGTTTTGGTTAACTGAAAACTTAAAATTGAAACATGTCAGGTTAAAACTCAGAAGTATGAAATATCAATCTGATATTTTAATGACTTCACTCTTACATCCTGTCGTATGTAAGATCTGGTAATATAGCAAAGAATGTAAGTCTGATATGCTTGTTTCTATTTAAAAAGTAGGGACATAAAGGAGTGTTTTATTTTGTATGTTATACCATGTATATTTTGTGAAATTCACAACATTGCTCTGAATATGTGGAAAAGGTGAAATTTATTCTGAGGGGTTTTTTTCAACGGGGTTTTTCCTTGTTCTTTTTTTGTACTCCGAAATCTGTAGGGCTGCAGTTTGAAGAAAAAAAACAAAACTTGGATACAGCTTATTCTGCTTCTAATAGAATACTCTGAGATTTGGCAATTATGGGCACACATTTAATTTTTTTACTTTCCAAAATCTAAAGATGCAATCCTGAAATCACAGGTCATTAATAGTTCAAGTGTTAGTCTTTTGCTTTTGAACACTAGCAACTTTATCTTATCTGATATCTAACAGATATGTTTGATTGATTTTTAGGCTATTATCAAGCTAAATGTTGAACCAATTTAGCACTAAAAATCCTTAACATGTAAAGGAATAAATTAGCCAACAAGCTTTGTTTCCTCATCTGAAAAGGGTCCTGGCTTTATCCATTATTTACTGTCTGTATCTGCTTGAGACTCTTCTTTTTACTCTTTATTTTCTCAAAATGATGGCAGCTTTATTAGGCTCATTGTTCATAAAAATATAGTTACTATCTTCCTTCTTCCTTAACATACTCTATCTTCCTTCGCTGTCTTATAAAAAGGTTGATGATCTTGTCAATTGCAGTAAAGTTTCTCCATCCTAGCTTTGTACTCCCTCAGTCTCTTAGGTAAATTCTTCACAGCTATGGAAGTTACTTCCATTCTACAGTTCATTGCCCTGGATCATTCAGTCTGCAAATTTTTTTGTCCATATCAAATTGGGTTGCCGTGTCCTGTTTCTAGAGGCTGATTGCTTACAGCCTCTATGGTCCCTTGTAGCTTTGGTCAGTTATCTTGGGGCTCTTGGTTCACTTGTTCTTTTGGCAAACTTTGTCCAGATATGTTTGGAGTACGAGGTTTAGAGTGAGCATTTTATCTCCTCCCTCTCCCTCCCCAGTTTAAATATTTAGCCATATCCTTCCCTGAAGAATGTTGATAAATTAAAAGAAGGATAGAGAAGCACAACAGAATGAACATGGCCCAGTAAATGCATTCAGCTTCACTAAACAACTCTTATGGTCTATAAATGTGCTAGGTGTAAAATAAAAATGAAAGACACATTATTTAGGCTTCAATAAGGAAGTATAATTTTGAGTGATAGGATGAAATGAAGAGGGAAATGTTTGAAAGTTTTCCTCAGACTTTTTGTCTAGGGCTGGTGGACATTGGAGCATTGGTGGTGTTTCTTTGACTTTTTGGGGTGGCCTTTGATTAACTGATGCTGTCTAGTTAGTAACTGTTCATATTGATGAGGGTCCCAAGAATAAGAGGTTTGAGAAAGTCCTAACACTATGCCATACAAGAATTCATGCAAAATTATTTCCATTACTTCATTTGATTGGGGGGAGGGGAAGGGCAGAGTTTAAAATTTAGTGGTTATAACAAATTGTACTGTAAAGTTTGAAAATAGCAAGGTTAAAAAGGAAAAGGTGTTAAATGCATGAATAAAATCTGAATGAAAATCTCATGCCTAGTAAAAGCATTATTAGATGCTTTACTAACAATTAAATTACCTAGGCTTCATCCGGAAATCTATAACTAAGAAGCGTAAATACGAGAATAAAAAAGAAATTGGGGAATATTTGAAATTTCAGTGGATTGTTAATACCTTCTGGTATTAAACGTTTACTAAGTTTTCCCTGTAATTAAATGTACTCATCAGTATATCTTTGTTTGCTTTTCTCCTTTAAAATTAGGATTGGCTGGATATTTCAGTAGTTAAGTAATGGAAGATATGCTACTAGACATACTGTCCTTAATTGTATGCAGTTTGAAACATTCCACAAGCTGTACCGGACCTCTTTACAAATGCATAATGTAGAAAAAACTACAGTAACATTTTGACTTGTATAGCACCTTCTGTCTAAAGTAATCAAGGTATAATAACAAATATTAAATCTCAAACCACACTTGTGCTTTATGTAGTGTTTATACCCATTTTATAGCTGGAGACACTGAGACACAGGTGTTGCTTCAGGTCCAAGATTACAAATAAAATTGGTCGTGGTGCTAGGAATAGAATTCAGGAGTACTGACTCCAGTCCTTGTTGTTACCAAGAGAACACACTAACACAGCCATAAGGACAGAAGGAATAGATATGTATATGTAAGATTATGCGGAAAGTGGCAATCTTTCCTTATTCTATAATGGATGGCTTTATGTCTGAAATAGCTAAATGGGTATTGCTAAGTCTAATGATAGTGAAGACGATATTGAGACATTGTCCTGATATATCTTTCCAATCAAAGACTACAGACATGGTCGTTACTGAGGTCTATTAAGGTGATACATGTCATAGCAAAAAAGTTGGCAGAGTTTAAAGAAGTATGAACTATTTTTAAGCTATATTGGAAAGTGCTCATGATAATATATAAAGAGGGATCAGGTATATGTATGTGTAGAAGTGAATGAAGTACTAAATTTATTTACTAATTTTAAGATGTATAATGGACAAGATTGGATGGGTGGGAAATAATTTCCAAGAGAACAAATTTGTTTAGAAAATGACAAAGGCTTTTAATATTGTGGAGAAGTTTGTTGTGTGAGGATGTCACTACAGTATGCAGAATACATGTCTGTCAATTTACCACTTGCTGAGGAATAACACAGAATATACATATCAGCGTGGCTTCTTTTGTTCTACTAGATTAAACTACTTGAATTCATGCTGAATTAATATAGTTGGAAAATCCAGAGATTGAGATCAACTATTTACTCTTTGGTGTAGGGCTTTTATTTTTCTAATCTTAAAACAGTCATGCTTTTAACTCTTAGGGATATCAGGTTTTATTTTTGAAAGTAAGATTAAATTCTTGGTGCATAAACTTTAAAAAGTAGACCATAATGTTACATTGTTTTCTTGTAGTAATGGAAGCTGAAAGATGTTTTAAAGACAAACAAAAGACAAAACATGCTCTTTAGGATCTAAATATGTACCTCAAAGGACATCTGCTAAGTATAATTTAACCATTGCTGGCGTAGTTCTTACCATAATATGGTTTATTCATCACTCGTGTTGTTTCTGACTTTGTCACTATGGGTCATGGTAATTTCCCGATGTGAATTCAATCGCTCTTGATTGCCAGTTTTTCAATTCTACCTTTCTGTCTTCTAAAACAATGCCTAAATAGGCACAAAATAAACAAAACTTTTTTTGTGGCCGTATCAGTCACGTGAGTTTGCTATGAAATGTGTTGTAAATTCTGCAAATTCAGTAAGTCCGGATTAATTTTTTTTCCTTTAAAAACGGGTACACATTAACTGGGAAAAAATATAAATGCAGTAGTGAGAATTCAGGTTCTGGTTGCTTCTGCCTGTTAGCACGCTGTTTGTTATATATAAACTCAGCCACATTGTACATCTTGCAACTTTTATAGTATATATACACTAATAACATGGATGAGTGAGGGTTGCAGACATAGCCCTGACATTTGGAACTTCCTGACTTCTTATTGCTTGATAGTTCAAACTTACTATTGCATTATTAATTTTTTGCTTTTAAATCTGTTTTTATAAAAACTTGTTCAGAAATGTCAGTATAATTGAGACTAATTTTGATTTGTTATGCCTTAATAAACAGGAAAACAGGTTTATCTAAATATTTTAACATTATTGCAAGAGATACGTACACTTTAATTGTGGATCATCTCCATCTGTGAAAGGGAATAGAGTTTTCAGAATGCTCCTCCATTACCAGTGATGACTTACTAAAAGCAGTAACTTCCTACTGCCCCATACCATAATCTTATTTACTAATAGAGTAATTGCTGTTTAACATTGAAGCTGTAGAAAGTTCCCATAATTATTGATTTTTTAAAAATCTTAATCCAATTTGTGCCTATCAAAGATAAGATGAAGTGGTAAAAAACAGAACTGTAGAAATGAGGATTTGTTAAAAATAAAGCTTTTCCTTGGCTCATTTCAGCTGCTGAATTCTACTTAAAAACAAATCCTAGCCCTCCAGTCAGTTTCAGAGAAAAAAACTGTTTATCTACTAGACTTGTCACTGAGAGTGTTAACCATCTGTCCTGGTCAACTATATTAGATGATTAAAAAAAGCCTCAGTTAGCTGCAATGTCAAAATATTTCTTACTAATTCTCTAGATGTTTTTGTTTAATAAAGCAGATCAAAACTGTGTTGGACTAGTACAGCATTGACGCACTAAATCAGAAATGAGTCAAATTGTAGTTGCTTTGTCAAAGTTATTGAACACAGTTGCAAAAATGTAGTTTACGTAGATACTGGTTTAATTCAGAATTAAAAAAATCTATAGCTGAGTGATTTAAATGCAAAGCTTTACCAGAATCAGTGGTAGTTCTCCATGCTAAATAGTTGAAAATATGACTTAACTGTACTCTGTTGATAAAGCACAGCATGTGAAGCTTACCACTAAGTGTCCTCCGTAGAGTACACGGTATGGTTAAACAGTGTATTGTATAATGTTTCTAGTCGGCTGTGACTGCGATCTGGCAGTACAGAATGAAAGAAGACAGCCCGAGAGGGGAAATGAATACTTTGTAAGGAATCTATTTGGACACTGGGTGCCACTCCTGGAACATTTTGAGTAGCTAGAGAACATTTATTTTACATCCAAAACAACAAGCTCTCTGAAAAATGGAGGTCTTTGTTACTTGTAAAATTTTGGAAGTGTGTGCTCTTTGGGTGTAATGGTTCATATAGTTAAAACATAGACCACTAAACCTCAGGAGTGAATAAGTCATCAGGGCTGGCATTTTTTAGTGTTTTCTGGTTTCAGTCAGGTCTGCACTACGGACCTATATCGGTATAACTAGGTTCCTCAGGGATGCGAAAAATCTATACCCTGGAGCGACACACTTATACCAACTCAACCCCCTGTATAGACAACGCTTTGTCAGCGGGAGAGCTTGTGCTGTCAATATAGCTACCATCTCTTAGAGAGGTGGATTGGCTACGCTGACGGGAGAAGCTCTCCTGTTGGCGTAGTAGTGTCTTCACTAAAGCGCTACAACAGTGCAGCTGCAACACTGTTGCACTGAACATGAAGACAAGCCCTTTCTTCACTTCTAATCTAAGGCTGTCTCTAAACAATTGTTCTGTTACTATCTGCCACTCGTGTGCATGGTGCTGTACTGACAGATAAGAAAAGATGACTGTCCCAAAGGTTTTATAAAGCTCAATAAAAGATGATGATGTTCTTGGGGAATGGAAAGTGGAAGTGCATAACAAGAAGAAAATGCTGCTTTTGGGAGAGTGTCATATAAGGTGTATAAATGCTCTGTGCTTTATGCTTTTTTATTACAATACATATTATTTATAATTGGGTGCCAGGACAGAAATAGAAAGCATTGGTGGAAAATTAGCTAAAAGAAGGAAGTTAAAATTGAACAGTCTGAGGTCAGTTAACTCACAGGATAGGGAGCTCCAGATAGAAGGCTGGTATGATGAAAAGAGGAACCAAGTTCTGACTGTGAGAAGACAAAAAGAACATCAAGGGAAGAAGAATGGAGAAAGGGGTAGCTAACAAAAATGGGGAGTAGGAGTTATGAGCTGAGATGTAAGTAGGAAAAAGTTGTTTTCCGTCGGCTAATGTATTTGTCCTAAAAGCTACATAGTTTTCAAACAGAGGCAGAGACCAATATATATTACTATAGTAGTACCTAGAGGCACCAATCAGGACCCCATTGAGGTAGGCACTGTACAATCACATACATGGACAGAGGGCAAATTTTTTTAAAGTGACTCAGGAATTTAGGGACCTAAATGCAATTGACTTTCAATGAGACATAAAGACAAAATTTCAAGTGTCCAGCATCCTATTTTCAAAATTACTTAAGAACGTAAGAGCCTAAGACATTTTGAAAATGGGATGTAGGATATTTGACATTTTGTCTTTGTCTCATTGAAAGTCAATGGGATTTAAGAGTCTAAATGCCTTAATCTCTTAAAAATGGAACCTAGGCTCTTAAATTTAAGCCGCCTTATCACTTTTGGAAACTTTACCTGCAGTCCCTTGAAGTTGGGGGCCAGGACATTAACTTTTTAAAGGGGGCGGGGGCGTGGGGTGGGGAGGGGAGGGGAGGGAGAGACAGGATGCTAATTGAAGGTGCTCTGGCTCCAGGGTAACATGGCTAGAGTGAGGGCAGAAGAATATGTTTGACAAAATGCTACTTTGGTAGGAACAGAGAGGTAAGAAACACATATAGCAATCCTAATGTTTGCATTTACTCTTAAAATGGCATTTCTGAGAACAGGTCACTTATCTAAAATGTTTCTCATAGTGAATATCTAACTGAAGCCTCCAAATCACTTTCCTCTTTATGATGCTTCAAGTGTAACATTAATGGATCTGAAAGAGATGTGTTCTGCATAAAAATAATTATGATCACAAATGCCAAGTCAAGCCGTCATGCTCGTTTTGTATGCCTGCCCTCATACCTTGAACTTTATTCAAAACTTAAAACCTAGAAAAAAGAAAGCGGTAGAAAATATTGACAAAAGGTACCTTTTACTTAAAATGTCAAAAATTTGCAGACATAGGTCTCCTAACGAAGTTGCCATTACATGTTTTTGTGTTTTGACTTATGTAGCTTGTTGGGACAAACACATTAGCCCACACAAAACTATGGCAAGCATGAGTCATCTGGTACCTCCCTAGTAATTAGTGCAGCCTTATGTAGATAATGAATAATACAAAGCCACAGTGGTTTCTATGGTTTTGCTAACAGTGGCAAAAGGCTTGACTTCTAAAATAGGTTTTTTCCTTCCAACTTTCTTTGGGCAAAGTTGTCTTACCAGAAAGCTCCAGAAACATAAGTAGAGCCATAACTGGAGGATTTAATAACAAAACCTTCTTTTGTTGACACCAGGAAATCTATTAAATGGAACAGTTGAAGTAATGAGTACCATATATGATAAGCCAGAGCCACCTGGGTTTTATTAGGCTGCTTGATGCTTTGATCACAATATTATTTCAAGACATGTCTGTTTAAATTGCTAAGGTTCCTTGTCATCTCTGTGATTTAGACTTTAATTTGATATAATTCAAAGAGGGATTACAAAAAGGAAGACCCTGTTCTAGCCAAAAGTAAATTCTGAAGCGGTGCAAGTTCAACAGCTAGGCTAACCTTGAAACAAGAAAACCTGTTAAACACAGCTTTTAGCTTGTGACTACAGCAGTTAATGGTCAAGTTCAACTGACTTGGTGTTTCTTTTCAGCCTACTGTGTTTTTGCTTCTATTTGGTTTCTAGTCAAGCATGTAGGAAGCACTAAT
The DNA here is from genome assembly GCA_033296515.1 of Macrochelys suwanniensis. Lineage (NCBI taxonomy): Eukaryota > Metazoa > Chordata > Testudines > Chelydridae > Macrochelys > Macrochelys suwanniensis. The sequence continues at coordinate 235,935,117 of CM065776.1, read as the reverse complement.
ACAAAAGTCAGAACACTTGGATCCTTCTGTGAATGAGAACCTGTGCCTGCTAACAGATCAGTGAAGTCCGGGGTTACTTTTGAATACAGTTTATCTCTTGCCTTCAAGAAAATTGAAAAGATTAAGGGAATTAGTTAGGGAAGTGTACTGGCCTGAAGAACTCAACTCAAGGATCTGAATGTAGAGGAGGCTTGGAATTACTTTGTCAAAGCTGCAGAAACTATCTGAAGCCTGCATCCCAAGCAAGGGGAAAAATTCGTAGGGAAGGGTTGCAGACCAACCTGGATGAGCAAGCATCTCAAGCAGGTGATTAAGAGAAAGCAGAAAGTCTGCAAGGAATAGAAGATGGGATGGATCAGCAAAGAAAGCTAACTCTTGGAGGTCAGAGGGTGTAGGAATAATGTGAGAACTGCCAAAAGCCAAGCAGAGTTGGACCTTGCAAAGGGAATTAAAACCAATAGTAAAAAGTTCTATGGCCATATAAATAAAAAGAAAACAAGGAACGAAGTGGGACCGCTAAGCACTGAGGATAGGGTGGAGATTAAAGATAATCTAGGCATGGCCCAACAGCTAAACAAATACTTTGCCTCAGTTTTTAATAAGGCTAAGTAAGAGCTTAGAGGTAGTGGCAGGGTAGCTAATGGGAATGAGGATATAGTGATAGAAATTGCCAAATCTGAGGTGGAAGTCAATTTCCAAACAGCTTAATGGAACTAAATCAGGGGTCCCGGATAATCTCCATCTAAGAATATTAAAGGAACTGGCACATGAAATTGAAAGCCCAATAGCAAGGATTTTTAATTAATTTGTAAACTTGGGTGTTATACCATATGACTGGAGAATTTCTAATACAGTTCCTATTTTTAAGAAAGGGAAAAAAGGTGATCTAGGAAACTACTTGCGTGTACATTTTACCTCAAGTGTATGCAAGGTCTTGGAACAAATTTTGAAAGACAAAGTAGTTAATGACATAGAGGTGAATGGTAATTGGGACAAAGTACAACATGGTTTTACAAAAGATAGATGGTGCCAGACCAACCTGATGTCTCTCTTTGAGAAGGTAATGGATTTTTTAGACCAAGAAAATGCAATAGATCTAATGTACCTGGACTTCAGTAAGGCATTTGATACAGTTCCACGTGGAAAATTATTAAACTGGAGAAGACTTGGATTAATACGAGAATTGAAAGTTGGACAAGGAATTGGTTAAAGGGGACACTACAATGGGTCATACTGAAAGATGAACTGTCAGGCTGGAGGGAGGTCACTAGTGGAATTCCTCAGGGATTGGACTTGGGACCAGTCTTATTTAAAATTTTTATTAGTGACCTTGGCAAAAAAAAGTGGGAGTATGCTAATAAAATTTGCAGAAGACACAAAGTTGGGAGGTATTGCCAATATGGAGCAGGACCAGAATATCATACAGAATGATCTGGATGACCTTGTAAACTGGAGTAATAGAAGTGGGATGAAATTTAATAGTGCAAAGTGCTAGGTCATGCATTTAGGGACTAATAAGAATTTTTGTTCTACGCCAGTGGGGGTGTATCAGTTGGAAGCAACAGACGAGAAGAAAGACCTGGGTATATTGGTTGATCACAGGATGACTATGAGCTGCCAATGTGATGTGGTTGTGAAAAAAGGCTAATATATCCTAGGAGTGCATCAGATGAGGTATTTCCGGTAGAGACAGGGAAGTGTTAGTACCATTATACCAGGCACTTGTGAGACCTCATCTGGTATACTATGTGCAATTCTGGCTTCCCATGTTTAAGAAAGATGAATTCAAACTGGAACAGGTGCAGAGAAGGGCTACTAGGATGATCTGAGGAATGGAAAACCTGCCTTATGAGAGGTGACTCAAAGAGCTTGGCTTGTTTAACCTAACCAAAGGAAGGCTGAGGGGGAGATATGGTTGCTTTGTCTAAAAACATGAGAGGGATAAGAACAAGGCAGGAAGATGAGTTATTTAAGTTAAGCGCTAATGTAGACACAAGAACAAATGGATATAAACTGGCCCTCAACAACTTTAGGCTTAAAATTAGATGAAGGTTTCTAACCATCAGATGAGTGAAGTTCTGGAACAGCATTCCTAGCTGAGAAGTGGAGGGAAAAAACGTAATTGGTTTCAAGAATGAGCTTGATAACTTTATGGAGAGGATGGTAAGATGAGACTGCCTACAATGGCATGTAGCTGATCTGCGACTGCTAGCAGAAATATTTCCAGTGACTGAAAATGGGACACTAGGTGAGGGATGGCTCTGAGTTTCTACAGAGAATTCTTTCTGTCTAGCTGGTGGGTCTTGTGTATATGCTCAGGGTCTGAGTGCCATATTTGTGGTCGGGAAAGAATTTCCCCCCACGTCAGATTGGGGAGACCGTGGGGGAGATTTGCCTTCTGCAGCATGGGGTATGGGTCACTTGCAGGTTTGAACTAATGTAAATGATGGATTCTCTGTAACTTGAAGTCTTTAAATCATGATTTGAGGACTTCAGTAACTCAGCCAGAGGTAAGGGGTCTATTACAGGAGTGGGTGGGTGAGGTTCTGTGGCCTACAATGTGCAGGTGGTCAGACTAAATGATCATGATGGTCCCATCTGACCTTGAAGTCTGTGAGTCTATGAAAATATTGTCTCCTATGGCACTGAAAAAACATTGGCACGAAATTGTCTCAAACAATATACAATATAGTTCCAGAATACTGGAATAATGCACAGATTAAACATTTCATTGCTAATTTTTTATTTGGCATTTTGCTTAGTTTTGTAATACGTAATGAACATCATCTGTCTTGGGCACTGTATTTATTACATAGAGGAAGCTCCATTAATGAAACGGATTAATAGAGAGGGTAAGCCTAAAGTTATATGGGTGAAAAAGAGTGCTACCACCTGATAATGTCATTTAAGAAAATGGAAGCTTACTAACTGGAAGAAAACTAGAGCTTTTTTAAAAAACCAGTCTTGAAGTTTCATAATCCTCAAACTGATGGCTCTCTACTTCACTTACCCACTTTCATTCTTTTCATTTGTTATATATAAAAAAGAATAGCCCAGTTATGCAATTATCATTTTCCTTTTAAAACTTACTTTAAATTACTAAAGGCAAAATCAAGAAGGAAAATTTATTTAACGGGTATAAATATGATAAAAGTGTGTAGAAATACATGTTGAATTAGTGCACTTTTTTCTTCCAGGACAAATTAGTTTAACCCATAAACCAAAGACTAAGGGTTTGTCTACGTGGGGACACTCAGGAAAATTAATCTGAATTACTGAAAGGCGTGAATTTAAAGTGGATTAGTTAAACTGCATTAAACCCCTGTGTGAACAAACTCATTAAGAAGTAAAGTGGTCTTAATTTGGTTTAGTTTAATTAAGGCCATGTTAATTCTGAATGGCTGTGTCTACACAGGAGTTTAACTCGGTTCAACTAATCCACTTTAAATTCACACCTTTCAATAATTCAGATTAATTTTCCTAAGTGTCCCCTTGTAGACATGCCCTTAGTAAATTTTTGGACTTCATTTTTTCAGTTGAGTACAAGTTAGACAAATTTAACTGGATATGAAATATTGTAGTTATAGAAATTAAGTTATATGTACGCTTTATGAAGTGTGTGTATTATGTAAAATTGATAGTGTTGCTCTTGCATTCTGCTTTTGGAAATCTCATAACTGAAAATTCACCACACCTGGAAAATCTTCCTCATGCTGTTGCTTCATGTCAACTAGGCTTCAAGGTCCAAGTTAATCCTCTTTAAGGCATTGTCCAGAGGAGATGTGGAAGTAGCATATGTGCAGCTGCATCTTTAAACTTTTGTCAACTGCACTTCTAGTAAAACCATGATTAATAACTTTTCCCAACATGCTTGTAGCTAGCACTGTTTCAATGTACTATTTTCATGGATTTTTAAGCTAACCAACCTAGCAGAAACATCACTGTGGAATACTAGCAAGTGTGTACCACTCTTTCTTAGTTATGAACTGTTCAGTATGAATGTAAATGTAGTAGATCTTTTCCTGACTGTAGCTATCTTTGAAAACCTGTTGTAAGCCTTGATGTAGACAGAGCCGGTGTGTGTAAGAGGGATTTACAAGTATTTTATACAGATTGGTTAAGTTTCTCTATGAATCTTTTTTCAAGCAGCTCAACATCAAAGCATTATGGCTTTCCTTTTTAAATATTACTAAACAAATAAAGCAATAGTAGTGATCTATTTTTTCCATTTTCAGTCACCAAAAGGGGAACACTTTTATATGCCATTCCTGTATTCTATATCTTTCAGGAATTTTAATATTGTGGAAGCTTTATACACCTACTCTTATAGTACTTTAACCTAGTTGAGTGAGCGTGTATGTGTTTAAATATGGAAGCCAGGTACGTTAATTAACAAAGTGACTTGTAGTTGGTGGTGAACACTTCAGATAGCTCACCACGAGTGAAATGCCAGTCTGCTGAATTTTGGGGGCCGCCAGCCCAAGAATCTAATTATATCGATCAGGTTTTCATTTTCAAATACATCTTTTAGCCCTTTGATTTGGGTGAGGGTTTTCTGTATACTTGCAGAATTACCAGAAACTGCTGGGGAAGAGGTGCATTGTGTGCATGCACAAAAACAACTTTCACTGTTATGACAAGCAGGGTGGATTTGATTTAAATCATGATTTAAATCACTAGTCAGGAAGACTCGATTTAATCATGGATGTCTACATAAAAGTGGATTCTTGTTGGTTGTTATAACCTTAATACATATTCTTCACAACTCAGAGATAGATGTAAGTTTCATTTTTAGAAGGTACAGAGTATACATTTTTAAAGTGATTTATTTTGAAAACTTTTCAGATTAGTTTTACAGCTAAATCAGAAAATGAATGATTGTTCGGTTATTTCATTTACCAAAGGTAATTGAAGCAGATATTTATGAAGTCATTGGGAGGTGAACTATCTCCAATTCAACAGGTTAATCATTAATGTTAGAGGATTTTCTTGCCATGTTGTATTAGGAGGAGAACATCACCAGACAGACATTTAAATTGTTTTATTTAACTAAAACAACTTTATGTATTCTGGATTTTTTTCTTCAACAGCAAACATATAATATTTTAACCAAACAGGCATCTGAATTTTTGAATTTAGTTAAACATTGAAGTTTTTTAAAATCAGGTTTGTTTTTGTTAAAATTGTTTTAACTAAAATAGTTAAATGAAATATTTTAAAAAACAAAAATTAAATAGACTGTCAGCCAGGTCAACATGAGAAACTTAAAATATTGGCTTCTGCGGCTAACTCAGTCGTCTTGACCTTTATTTTCCTGTTTGTTCATAATTGGAAAAGAAAAACAAGCTTTCCTGCTTTTTCAGGTCCCAAATGATTTCTCAGATTGGAATGAATTAGTCAAAAGGAAAAAAAATATTCTTTCTACACCAGCAGAAGAAGCTATTGCTGTTAAAAGTGAGATTATCACTTCAACAGTCTCTGAATTCAAGTTCTTAAGTGACTTCCCAGCAGTTCACTGGTGTGACTTTCTTTAAAACATCATCAGCAAACATATATTTCTTGAATGATTCATCCTTAGCTCTGAAGTTTATTATAGTTGGCATTATGGATGGATGATTGCTGGATGTCCATGTCATCGCCAACTCCTCTTCTTCAGCAGTTAAGGTTTGACCCTGGTACCGAGTGTTGAGAATATTTGCAAGAAACTGAGCTGGAGATAGTGCTTGTCCCATTTGTTTTTTTAATGCTTGTAATTTAACTCTGTCATTGCATATTTCTCTTTTTAAGATATATCTCACTCAGTTCCTTCCAAATTTCAGCAGCATCAGCAACAAAACAGCTATTTCTCTACATTTTGTTCAAGGCTACACAAATAGGCTTCAGGGTACTCAGCATGTATTCAACATTTCTCTTAAGCCCAATGTTGAGAACTTTGTCTGTGACAGTGCCATCTATTTTTTCATGATTTTGTTTGCGAGCTGTCGTCAGATTAGGCCAGTTCTTGATATAGTGCTCAAAACAGTCCACTACTGAGTTCCATCACATGTCTTGTGGGAGAGTTAGCTTGGTTCCTTCCACTTTTTTCAGAGCAGCTGCTACAAAGTGGTTGTTACAGAAGTATTTCGTAATTTCAACAACATTATCCTTTATTTCTGGAACACTGAAGTCTTTGGCTAGGAGGTGCATCAAATGAGCACTGCAAGTGTATGTTGTTAGCTTGGGACTTTATTCACTCTCTTCAAAATAATTTCTTCTCATCTTGGATACATTTGCAGCGGTGTCTGTGACCAAGCTGCGTACTAGACATTTGAATTTTTTTCCACAGTTTGTCATAGCTTTTACTGCTACTTCTTGTAAATATTCTGCTGTGTGCGCATTTCCTGATGTATCAGTTGTGTCTGTAAGGAAGACATTCCCTTCTTCTGTTGTCACACAAGCACATACAACAGGATCATTGTGGACATTGCTCCACCCATCAAGACTCACGTTAACAATTTCACCCTCTAGACCTTTTGTACACTGCTCAGTTTTTCTTTCATACATTTTATCCAGCAATTTGCCTGCGACATCTGCTCTATTGGGTGGACTGTATCCTGGTGTTAATGACTGAAATGTGGGGTCTCAATCATATGAAAAAAAGTTTGTTGCATACATAAACCGGGCAATTTTTTCATCAATTACTTCTTTTTGTAATCTGCTGGTTCGTATCACATACTTATCTATGGTTGTTTATGGATGATGGAGATTTTTTTTCTTTTTGCTACAGGTGATATACTGTGGCTATGTGACATGATGTGACTGAAACACTATCATTGACAGATAACTCTGAAACTATAGAAAATGATGGTGATCTTGAAGGTGGATAGTCTTCAGAATCCTGTATGTTGAGGATGGATTCTCTTAAACAAAAACAATGAGGAATCCGGTGGCACCTTAAAGATTAAGAAATTTATTTGGGCATAAGCTTTCGTGGGTAAAAACCTCACTTCTTCAGATCCATGGAGTGAAAATTACAGATGCAGGCACTATAGACTGACACATGAAGAGAAGGGAGTTACCTTACAAGTGGAGAACCAGTGTTGACAGGACCAATTGAATCAGGTTGTATGTGGTCCACTCCCAATAATTGACGAGGAGGTGTCAGTACAAAAGAGGGAAAGTTGCTTTTGTAGTCAGCCAGCCACTCCCAGTCTCTATTCAAGCCCAAATTAATGGTGTTAAATTTGCAAATGAATTTTAGTTCTTCAGTTTCTCTTGAAGTCTGTTTTTGAAGTTTTTTTTGTTGAAGTATGGCTACTTTTAAGTCTGTTATAGATTGTCCAGGGAGATTGAAGTGTTCTCCTACTGGCTTTTGTATGTTACCATTCCTGAAGTCTGATTTGTGTCCATTTATCTTAATATAATAATAATAATAATTCAATATAGTCCCTAATCCATGAACCATTGGAACTCATTTGCAAAACTTTTCTTAAACATTACATGCATATATTGTCTCATACTATAGAATTGGAATTTATAATCCCTATTCCATGTTGAGATATCTTTGAGCTATAATGTATCTTAATTAAAACTATCTTTAGATAGGTTTTTTCCTCAAAAAGCATTTTATTAAAAAAAAAATCCGATTTAAATCTATTTTTTAAAAAAAATCATTGGTTTATCCACCCTGACAAGCAATTGAAAACAAAAATACTTTATCAAGAAATGTCTAGAAGCCTCTTGAATTAGCAGTCTGCCTTTGAAATCCTCAGAGACCTAAAAGAGCTACAAAGTTTTATAGACACAGTCAAGTCTCTGAAGTTATTTATCTAAAAATGGATAATTCCTCTTCAAGACATAAGCCAAAAATGCATATTTTAGTATATAGGAATAGGATGGCTAGCATATAACTAGGCTTCAGCAAACTAGCAAATAGATCAACTATTTTTGTAGTCTTTAGCTGTAATTTAATTATAAAGTCCTAGACACTTAGAAGCCAATTGTTATTCGTGAAAGGGCTTTACAAGAGGCTAAATATGATTTTGAAAGAAAATATGTGATTACACTTTAAAGGCAGAAATGGGTATAATATATTTAACCTCTCTTCAATGTTGTAGTTGGTTGACTTAGTGGAAGAAGTGAGTTTCAGAAGAAGAGTGGAAATGGGCCTTATGTTCCTCTTGGGTGGCTTCCAGGCATAGAGAAAGGCATGAAACAAAGCACTATTGAAATGGTGGAGTAGAAAAGGGATTTGTTTTTACTAACAAACTTTGTAGCTGTGGTGGAAGCTATAGTGGACACAGAACTTGGATATATTTAGCCACCTATCTATGAACATTAGGTTCTTTAGTTTAACCTTAGAGCATCATGCTGTGTAGTCTTGTATCTCTTTCTTGAATGTCCCACCACCACACCTATGTGGACTTTGTCATCATGGTGTCACTCATGCTTACAGATTACTTACTTATTTTTTTCTTCCATTATATCTGGACCCTCACTAAATAGTGTATTTTCCTTAACGTTTCCAACATTTGGCCTTTTCCTTTCTTCCCCTTACCACACTACTACACTTGGGTAATTTCTTATGTCCTCCACCACCACCTCCTTTCTAGCATAACTGTTATCTAATTTATCCAAAATGCTATTGAGATAATCATATATCATTTTAACCATGTCCCTTTTTAGTCCTGCCCCAATTTTTATTCCTCCATTGGCCTCTACATACAGTTCTGACTGTTCCACAACTCCAGTCCTGCCTACATATCTGTTCTTGTCTATGGTCATTTGAGTTTTCCCTATGGTCCATAGGAGTATATTCCTACAAGAGAGACATATTCTGGGAAGGTCTGGATAATCCCACTTCAGTGTAATTTTGAATGAGAATCCAGAGCATGGTAGGGTCCTTATGCCCTTTCGTTGCAACCTCTTAAATGTTGGCTTCACCTCTCTGGAATAGTGTAAGGATTATACATTTAGTGCTCTCTACTTTCTCTCCTTTGAGTCTCTTGGCCAGTCAGCTTGTCAAAGGCTTCTCTTTAGGTGTCCCTTATTGTTCCCATCCAAGGCCCGTTGTTATACCTTCTGGTTTCCTTGATGTGCCAGGCATATCATACTGGACAACCAGATTTGTGGGAGGGTATAGTGTAGCTGCATTGAGGTAAAAACACCTCTACCTTGTCTCCATTAGGATTTTACACAGTTACTGTCTCAATGTAGATATATACTACTTAGCAATCAAGACATAGCTTTAAAGAAGATTTTTGCTTTTGGAGGTAGATGGGCTACTCTTAATCAGTTCATATTTGTGAGCTGTAATTTTGTTCATTGAACAAAAAATTCACTAGAGAAAGGCTATAAGAATAAATTGATCAGAAAAATTACCCTGTTCAGTACGGTCACCATCTTTATCTAAAATCTGCCATGTATACTGGGTGTAAATCCTGCTGAGTGCTCCTATTTGCAAGCAAATTTAATATATTCAAAAAGTACAGAACTAGGCATTCAGACTAAATATATTCTGGAATATAAAAATTAAATTTATCTTTCAGGAAGAGTGCTCTTTGCGACATACTATACCATTTAAAGTATGTAGAAAGGTGGCTATTTGAGACTAGTCATTCATAAGATAGAAGTGTCTCAAAAAGATGTTTGAAAACACCACAGTTTATATTTAGTTTGAACTATGCAACCTGAATATAAATGAACTCTGTGAACCCCCAAACTCTCTAAATGTGGTTTCCGTATTATACATACCATCCCTTGTCAGTGGTGGCTCTCTTAATTTTAAGAACTGAGAGAGAGAGGTGGCGAAAGAAAGTTGGTATTAGCCATACACCCAAACAATAAGTGAAACATTTTAGACCTGTGGCGTCTGCTAAGCAAAAGAAAAAAGTAAACAGGACTTCCCTTAAGATCCTGCAGACTTGACAAGACTGATAATTGGTTTTAATCTTTCATTTCAGCTACCTCTGCCTTGCAAGAGAGAGTTCTCCTGGTGCTTGTTAATAGGCAGTGATGCAGATCATACTGCAAAGCAAAATCATCAGGTCAAATAGTCAAGATAGAGAAAGTTGTAATTTACACATACTTTCAACCCAGACCTACTGTTTAATTGTTCTGCTTTTCTATTCTGCATCTCGTTTAGCATGCCACTATATAATTGTTCTCTAAAATAAGAGTAGCTAGAGTTTGTTTATCTTAATATAAACAGCCTAACCCAACTGATTCTTAAAGGGAAAGCTTTAAAAAGACATATAAAGCTTGCCATTGTTAATGGGGACAAAATATGAGAAGCGTTATAGATGGTATAGGGATTGTTGACCAACTAAATTTCTGAATTATAATAGGGCCAAATTCTGCTCTGTTACACTAGAGTAGCACAATTGGTTTCACTGGTGATGCTCCCAGTCTACATCAGTGTAACTGCAGAATTTTTGGCCCCTATCTCCTGTTCATTCTTACAACCTGTTGACTCTGGTTTCTTTGTTTTGCTCAGTGCTTACCAGGACATATTCTGCAGTGTCAGACCGCCTGTATTCAGGGTGTAGTTGATTGTCAGGGGTCTCAAAGTGTGGAGTATCTATTGCTTGCATCTTCAAGCGATGTTGTAAAACTGTTTCATTTCTAGATCATGGCATACTAACATCACTGTCACAAGAAAAAAAATAAATTAAACATTTTGACCCTGAACTAGTACAGAAGGGCTCTAGGACTTTTGTTTTTGCTTATATGCTTATTCCACTTGGGAAGTAACACTTGGGTTCTCTCTAGTGATTGACTCATTCATTTTTCATTGTTGAAATGGTACTGATTCATCTCCTATTTTCAGTGCTCAGTTAATTTGTCACATACATAGAAGATGATTGAGTCTACTGGCCATAAAATATGCTTTACTGCCAATACATTCAAACATTTCTGATTAACTTTTATTGGGGTCATTTTATTAAATTTGATGTGTGAATACTATGCTGCTGCTTTGGATACCATATAGTTATTAAACTGTTATCTGAGACCAGGGTAGTGGTTGTTTTTTGTCTCTGGCCTGAATGTCAAGCTTTTTTGGGAACCTGGCAAATACATATCATTGTGGTGTTTTTTTAAGTTAGGATCATGCCTAGCTACAGTATCATGGCTAGATAGCAGGGGTTAGATTTATAGCGCCCAAGTACCTTTCTGCACATTTTAAAAATGTGTATAAAAGCTAAAGACTGATTTAAAAAAAATACGACTTTCATAATAGCGTTCCTGTTTTATGGGATGATTTGAAGGTCAAATTTATTTGCTGTGCTCCAATTTTCAGAAGATGTACACCATGACCAAGCCCAGAAAAACGAATCCCTAGTATGTAGTTATACTGTCTTTACAGAAAGCTTTAATACCCAATTGACTGAATGTGAAAGGCATTTTTGTTGTTTCACTTCACATTGGGCTGGAAATTAACTTTGAGTATGTAATGACTTAGCCCTGGAGGAATTTTCTTTACCGAATTAGCTAGTTTTGATGCTAATTAATTACATTTTATTCCCAAGCAGAGTAAGGCAACAGACACACAGTGACTCTAATATTTATGTGAAGATCAAATTTGTTAATCTAAATTTTTAATAATAAAACCTTTGGGGTTTATTAGGAATATTCACTAGTACACAGTGGAAGTCAGCCATTCGTAATTTTACTAATAGGACCAATTTTTGTATTGGAATATAAAAATGAATACAAATTCAGGGTTTGGAAAAACGGGAGGGCTTGAAGTAAATAGCAGTGATGTTAAGCAGTTACTTGACAACAGAAAGAGCACAAGTGTACAAGCTTATGTATGGCAGAATTTTTCCAAACAGCTTTACTGCCCCAAGGGGGTTACACTATAGGGGCAACTATAGGATGGAATTTAAATATGAAAATGTACTGGTGGGTTTTGTTTATCTGAACTGTATCCTGGAAAAGGTTGTTTTTAAGGTGTGTTTTTGGAGAAAGCTTTGTAAGTATTAATTTACAGTGTATTCCATATGTTTGTAGCGGTTTGTTAAGTAGACAAAGTAGGGGGTGGGCATAGAGTGGAGAGCGGTGCTTTGAGGAGCACAGGGAGAGACAACATATATAACGTACGAGGGAGCAACATTATGGTGTTCCTACAAGGTGAAGAGGCAAAGCTTGTACTGCGGAGAATATGGGGAAGCTAGAATAGAGAATCAATCCAGGTTGAGAGGTCAGAGTAGGCACAGATGGGAACAAGAGGAAGGGCCTCAGTACTACACTTGTGTGCTAAGAGAATGCGTTTACTTGGGTGAGAGTCTTAATTGGGGTCATTAGAAGGGAGCTAATAATGGAAATGGAGGTGGGAAAAGCAAACTATTAGTCTCTTACTGCTTGAGGGTCCTTTCTAATTTCATAACTTTTCCTGGTTTTCCTTTAATCTTGTGATTTTTTTCCCAATATTGATAAAGTATTTCAGGAATAGTGATATCTGGTTTTGTATTGTTTGCAGAACTTAAAATTGGTACAAGAATTGGATCCATTATAGCTAGATGGATCACATCTGACATGTCATAAACAGTGTAAGACATCTTTGTTTCTGCTCAACAAGAGTATAGTATCTTACATAAAAAGCAATTGTTTCCACAAAATATTGTCACTTCGACAGACATCCCTTTAATGACAGTCGTGTCTGAGGTGGCATGGAGTGATGATTCATGTGGCTTTTGAGTACAAAGTGCTTAGTACAGTTCTAAAGTTTTAGCATGTTTGCTTACATCTGGTTTTAGGACATAGATACTTCAGACCATTTGAATAATTTGCATGTACGTAACCCTTTTAGGTTTTGATGGGGATGTTTAATTTTCTTGTGTATCATTGTCTTGTAAAAGCAAAAATAACTGGGGAATGAGGCTTGAGCAGCTGAGTCCATGGAAGCATTTAATCTGACTCGTGATCGGTCAGTCTGTCGATTTGGTAGGCAAAAGCCCAGTTGTCCAGATTGTTTAATATAGTAGGGACAAAACAGTTTACAGGTGAAGACCAATTAAATTGCAATACTAGGACCAAATGACATTCATTGAAAGTTAAAAAGGAACAAAAGAAAAAGTAGCTAAGCTGCTAACAAAATGTATATTTATTACTGAAAACAGCTACTATGCCAGAGCACTGGAAGATGGTTGCCAGTATTGTAACCTTCTTGTTAAAATGTGTTGTTAATTACATATAAATATATTTCTTGTTAAATACATACAATTTCTTGTTAAAATGTGTTAGGTGATTCCAGGAAAAATAAACCAATGATCCTTCCTTCAGTACAAGGAAAGATCAGAGAGAAAATAATTAGAGACTATGACAACACATCAGTCGGAAGCTGTTGAATGGGGATACACCATAACTGCACTTTTAAGGGAAGGTTATGTCTCCAACCTGTTAAAATCGCTGGAAAAAAATTACAAAAAAGGTGCCTAAATATGGGTATAATTTTAGATTTTCAAAGTCTGTATCAAAAGTCCTTCACAAAAGGCTATATATGAAAATTAGTAGTCCCCTGGCTCCCTGTAGCAAACCTTCAAGAATTTTAAAAACTGGTTGAGATCAATGTGGATAAACGTAAATGATTTAAAATAAATAAAAAATCTGATTGTTTTGATTTTATTTAAATTATAAGACTTTTTTCGTTTTAAAAATAAACCATTTAAAATGAAATCTGAGTTTAATATAAATATGTTAAGGCCTAAATTCATTTTCTCTTACAGCATTTAAATAAAAAATAAATATGCTGAATCCATAATCCTCTATCAAAAATTTAGAGTAAAAAACTGTGTTTCTTTATAAAGAAATAATCGGGGAAAACCATCTCTTTTAGGTCGAGCTTTATAAATCTATTAAGGGCTTGCTTTGTTTAATAAAAATATTTATATGCTGTTTTGTGTGTGTAATTAAATTCCAGTTACTATCCTAATGCAACAGCTTGCACAAATCATAAGCAAAACGTTAATTTATCTAGTCAATAAATATATCATTTGCTGTTTTCTAATATACTTAAAATGTTCAATTAATAAGCGTCTGAAAATATTAAACTCTATAATTGCTTAAATGTATATAGTTATAGTGTACCATCCTAGATAGTAAACAGATGTTCCAAATCTAGTGTAAAGGCTCTCTTTCATTGTAAATCAGCATGCTTTAATGCTTATATAACCAATGAGAATGCACTTTTCTTTAGAAAATAAAAAAGTACAAATGGAAAAGTTGAATAAAATGGATCATTTAAATCAAGGCTTTCCATTTGGTGATTTAAATCACTGTTCAAGTGGCTGATTTAAATTGCCTTAATTTAAATCAATCCACCCTGGTTGAGATAAAAATCAATGGGAGTTAGGTGCCATGGAGCTTTTGAAAATACTACCAGATGCCTACTTGCACCTTTGGGTGCCTAAACACCTTTGGAAATCTGGCCCTGAGTCCCTAGAGAAATGAGCTAAAGCAACTGTTGTGACCTTCTTGATTCAAATACTTAAGGCCTAGGTCATATTGCAAAGAAATCCTGAGGGACCTAACAAAATGAGGAAAATGGGCAACATATGGCAGATGAAATTTCATTTTAAGGTTAATTCCCATAGGAAGTAATAATGCAAACTACTTGTCCATACTGGGTTCTGAATTGGTTGTAACCTATGAAACGGGGTGGGAGGAGATTAAAGACAGCTGCTCAACATACTACAACAGGTGAAAAATGTGAATTGAAGGTTATGCTTCATAGGATAAAGAATAATATGGATACATTATTTAATACTGTTATTGAAATTGATAGTACATTTGTTGAATACTGCAATAATTTTGTCCAACAGAGAAGAAGTTAGGAGGAGAGTGATGAAAATGTTTGAGGCCTAGTTGGAGTTTGGAAGGGAGAAAATAAGTGCTGGTCCACACTGCAGGGGGAAATCGATCTAAGATACGCAACTTCAGCTACGTGAATAATGTAGCTGAAGTCGAATATCTTAGATCGATTTCAAAAGGTACTTACCCCGGTCCACACCGCAGCAGGCAGGCTCCCCCGTCGACAGCGCTTCCTCCGCTCGTGGAGCTGGAGTTCCGGTGTCGACGGGGAGCGGCTCTGGGATCGATTTATCACGTCTAGACGAGACGCGATAAATCGATCCCAGAACATTGATCACTACCCGCCGAATAGGGCGGGTAGCGTAGACGTAGCCTAAGATGATACAGTATGTGATATAATGTGAGGTATAAAGAAGGGCAGTTGGATTCTCAGTATACCCTAATCTAGCAGTTCTCAAATTCTGGTGTGGAGACTCATTCTGTGTAGGAAGGAGTACATTATTCATCGATACTTATTCAAGTAACCAAGTGTTTTAGTTGATAAACAAATGCTAACTCTTGCTAACTTTTTAAACATCTGAAGGCATCCATGTTTTAAAAACTTATCCTCTGGAAATTCTGAAGCTCCTTTTCAGTAAGTTAATTAAATAAATCCTGTAGCATGTAAGTTAGGTTCATTAAGGTTTTCCCCTTTTTTCCTTTCCATTTTATAAACTTTAGTGAATATAACTCGTGTATGTAGTTTTATTTGGTAAATGAAATGTTTGTTAATGATGGGATGGTTGAAAAAGATTTATCAGGTTTAAGTCAGTTTCTTGTGAGCACTATCACTGATAAAAGTCCTGATAGTCTTGAGGATCCTTCTAATGAGCGAGTTACAACTCTTGTTAGAGTGCAGATTGCCAAAAGATCAGACAGACCATCTTCTGTTTAGACTTAATACCACAGCAGTTTCTGAAGCAAGTGAAGGCTGTTATGGGGACATCTTGTGGTATGTAGTTTTGAAATTTAATGTGCTTCTTGCAGCATTCTCTTGGTTGTTGTCAAATTTGTTGTCAAAGATCTCTCATTCACACCTCACTCAAGGCAAGTATTAAGTAGGCAATAGAAGGGTTTATATCATGGGTTGGAAAGAATTGTGTGTTGATCGGTATGGGTATTTTCAACAAGAATAAATTGTAGTTTATAAAATTAAATATAATGTGGATGCCATCCTCTCTTTAATGTTTATTATGGCCAAGTTCAGAGAGTGGACTTGTACCGAAACAGAATAAACTTGAGCTGCACACAAAATGACTTTAATCAATGTTACAGCTTATTCTCGAATAAGTAATATTGACTGCACATAGACATAGATGGTTTCTTTTCCTGTTGAGTCTGTTAATACTGTGAGAGCTTACCCTCTTTGGAAATTCTGTTGCGGTTCCACTTTAAAGCTGTTAAGTAAATGTTATCCTGAGAACAATGTTATAAAACTGTTGCCATTGACTTCAATGGCAAAATGCCATTTCAGTGGATACAGGGTTAGGCCCAACATTCAGATTTGAGGCATTATAAAATACAACCTCTATAGGTTATTGTATCCCTACACCTGCTTTGTACATTCATACTCTGTATATTTTAAGAGCCTGTATCAGGGTGAATTGATTTAAATCAAGGTGATTTAAATCATGATTTTAATCACGAAGTGGAAAGCCTCAATCTAAATCATCCATTTTAATCAACTTTTCCATTTGTACTTCCGTTATTTTCTAAAGAAAGTTGCATTCTTATTGGTTGATATAACTAATAAAACATGAAATAAAGACTTTACATTAGATTTGATACATCTTTGTCCTACCTGGGAGCGTACATTTCTAACCATATACATTTATTTAAGCAATTACATAGCTTAATATTTTCATATTCTTATTAACTGTACATTTTTAGTATGTTCGAAAATAGTGAGTGATATATTTCGTATTTCCTAGATAATAACTTTTTGTTCATGATTTGTGTCGGGCTGCATTAGGATGATAACTATAATTTAATTAAACACCCAAAACAGCATATAATATTTATTTTTATTAAACATGCAGCCTTAAATGTTTTGGATACATGAACTTCTCCTTTCAAAACATGTTTCACATTTACAACTAAATTATTTATTCAAAGAACAGAGGCATTAACTGTTAGTGAATTTAAACTGATGATTTCAGGTTAACCTGGGAAAATGTTCAGATATGCCGAAGTGATAGTGACTGAAGCTTAAGTTCCTACTTGCCTAAGTCTCTTGAAAATGACAACAATCTAAGTTATGTAGACGGTCCTTCAGACTTTTAAAACTAATAGATCTCATTCCCTCCCTTCTCGTTTTTAGTCATAGACTGGAAAAGAGAGACAAGTTTTTAACTCCCAGTTGATTTCTGAACTTTGAATGAATTAGTCCAAATGAAGAAAATATTCTTTCTGTGCCTGTAGAAGAGGCTACTGCTTTCAAAAGCTGGTTTAGCATATCTACAAACTCTGGTTCCAGGTGCTTAGCTAGTGACTTGCATCAGTTCAGTGGTCTGATTTTTTTTAAAGTATCCGCAAACTTGTACTGCCTGAATGGTTCCTCTCCAGTCCTGAAATGTAGTATGTTTAGCATGATTGAGGAGTAATTATTAGATGCCCATGTCATAACAGCAGCATCTTCTTCAGCAGTTAGGTATCTACCCTGATACTTTTGCTAATATTGTCAACCCAGAAAATGAGGTGGAGTGAGTTCTTGATCCATCCACTTCTTTACTGTGTGAAATTCAACTTTGTTGTTGGGTATTTCTTTCTTCGGTGTCTTTTGAAGTTCTTTCCAAATTTCACCAGCATCAGCAATACAGCAGTGATCTTTCTGCAGTTTGTCCAAGGCTATGGAAATAGGTTTCTGTATACAGAGCATATCTTCTACATTTCTTGTTAGTCTGATGTTGACTTTGGTTGTGGTAGCTCTATCTATTTTGTCATGAATTTCTTCACAAATAGTTATCAGATTAGGCCAGTTCTTAATAAATAGCTCAAAACAGTGAACCATTGAATTCCATCATACATCTTGGGGGAGAATTAGTTTTGGATCCCTGTGCTCTCTTCAGTGAAGCTGAACAAACTGGTTGTTACGGAAGTATTTTGCAATTACAACAATATTTTCTTTTATTCCTGTAGTTTTATGTAAAGTGTTTCTCTGAAAGGTGCATCAAATCAACGCCTCACTCATATAAGTTTCAGGTTCTCTTCATTGTCTTTTTCTAGATTTCTTCTCATCTTTGCTACATTTTCAGCATTGTCTGTAGCAAAGCTACATACCTGAATTTGTTCATAGTTTGTTACAGCTTTTACTGCTGCTTCTTTTAAGAATTCTGCTGCATGGGCATTTCTTGATGTGTCAGTTGGTTCTGTAAGATAGACAACTCCATCTTCTGTTGTCAAACAAGCACATATTACTGGATTATTGTGTACGTTGCTCCACCCATCAAGATTCTCAATAACAAATTTCCCATCAATGTTTTTTGCACACTGTTCGATGTCCTTCTCATATAAAGCAACTTCCAGTAATGTCTGCTCTTCCGCGTAGAGTATAGCCTGGTTATAATGTTTGAACCATGTCAATGAAAAGTTTGTTTTGAATAAGACAAAAAGGGAGAATTTGTTGTGTACATGAGCCAAGCAATCTTTTCATCTATAGAATCTTGCTGGAATTGGCTGGTCCCGATTATGAACTCATCCACACTGGATGATGATGAGTCTTAAATACAGGTAATTTACTGTCTGACACATGTTTAGTTGCAGCACTGCTGTTGGTGCCAGCAGATGACTCCAAAATTGTAGACATTTCAGATGATGGACCTTCATAACCTCTTATGTCTAAGTGGGACCCTGAAACAAAATGTAAAAAAAAAAAAAAAAAATGTTACTCACTGAGCATGAGTGCACTGCTTTAAAAAAAAAAAAAGCTTGTTAATGAGATGTCTCGTACTGCAGCTGTTTGAACCACTGTTCAAATGATATAAATGGTTCTATATCCAATTTTATAGGGAAAACAATACATTTTAAGGATTATCTAAATCGATTAAAATCTTTATCTCAGCAATATACCAAACTGCTTTAATTTTTTTTCAAATGTTAAAATTCATAAATGCCTAATAAAACTTTACTTTTAAACAGGAAATATTCACCTAGAATGTTTGATGATACTGAATAATAATAAAGAAGTCCAGCAGTAACAGTTAAAATATAATTGATAAATACTCCCACAACAAACTAACATACCAATTATATTTTGAATGCACACATTTTGAAATTCATAAGTAATCTATCCAAAACACAAATGTATGACAGTAATCCAAGTTATCATTTAGCAGCATAGTAAGGCCTGGTAGGCAGTTGATAAGAACGGTACAAAAATAAGTTTACTAGCCAGTTGATTTAGATTGTTCAGGCATGTCCCCATCATCATCTTCAAAGTCACGGCCTTTTGAGGAGCAGTTTTCATAATGTTGTTTCATTCTGACAACCAGGCCTTGCATCTATTCATTCCACTGTTTACATTTGATTCCTTTTTTACTTAGCCCTGGTCTACACTACGAGTTTAGGTCGAATTTATTAGCGTTATTTCGATTGATCCGTGCACCCGTCCACACGACGAAGCCCTTAACATCGACTTCTAGGGCTCTTAAAATCGATCTCGCCACTCCACCCCCAACGAGGGGATTAGCGCTTAAATCGATATTGCCGAATCGATATAGGCTAGTGAGGACGCAATCCGACAGTATTGGCCTCCTGGATCTATCCCACAGTGCAACATTTGACCGCTCTGGACAGCAGTCTGAGCTCCAATGCTCCGCCCAGGTAGACAGGAAAAGCCCCGCGAACTTTTGAATTTCATTTCCTGTTTGGCCAGCGTGGTGAGCTGCAGGTGAGCGCAGATCTCATCAGCAGAGGTGACCATGATGGAGTCCCAGAACCGAAGATGAGCTCCAGCATGGACCGATGGTGAAGTACGCGATGTGATCGCTGTATGGGGAGACGAAACCGTGCTAGCAGAGCTACGGTCCAAAAGAAGAAACGCCAATACATATGCCAAAGTCTCCAAGGGCATGCAGGACAGAGGCTACAACAGGGACGCACAACAGTGCCGCGTGAAAATTAAGGAGCTCAGGCAAGCCTACCAAAAAACCAGAGATGCAAACAAACGCTCTGGGTCAGAGCCCCAGACATGCCGCTTCTATGATGAGCTGCATGCCATTCTAGGAGGTGCAGCCAGCACTGACCCACCCATGTGGTATGACTCCGTATGTGGATCATCAGAAACCACAGAGGAGCATGATGATGATAATGATGCTGAAAATAGCGCCCAGACACAGCAAGGAAGTGGAGAAGCCCTTTTCCCCGACAGCCAGGAACTCTTTGTCACCCTGGAGCCAGTACCCTACGAACCCACCCAAGGCGTGCTCGATGCAGGAGAAGGGACCTCTGGTGCCTCTGGTGAGTGTACCTCTGTTAATTAATACATGTTTTATAAGCAAGCGTGTTTAATGATCAATTCGCGGCCAGTACAGCTACAGCTACTGGAAAACTCTGTTAACATGTTCGGGGATGGAGCAGAAATCCTCTGGGGACATCTCCAGAAAGATCTCCTGGATGTACTCCCAAAGCCTGTGCAAAAGGTTTCTGGGGAGGGCAGCCTTATCCTGTGCTCCGTGGTAACACACTCTACCACGCCAGGCCAGTAGCACGTAGTCTGGAATCATTGCTTTGCAAAGCGTGGCGGCGTATGGTCCCGGTGTTTGCTGGCATTCAAGCAACATCCGTTCTTTATCTGTCTGTGTTATCCTCAGAAGAGTGATATCATTCATGGTCACCTGGTTGAAATAGGGGAATTTTATTAAGGGGGTATTCAGAGGGGCTCCGTCCCTGCTGGGCTGTTTGCCTGTGGCTGAACGGAAATCTTCCCCGCTGTGACCCACGCGGTGGGGGGAGGGGGAACAGCGAACATCTTGGATGTGTGTCTGTGTGTGTGGGGGGGTGTCGATTAGGTTCGCGCTGCATGTTAACCCGAAAACCGCCGCCCCTTCCTTTTCAATTGCCAACCAGTTTTAAATTGCCAAGCCCAAAGGCTGTTTGTTATGGGAAATGAGGGGGTTGCTGTTTGAAAACATTCCCACATGTTATGAAGGTTAAAGAAGCCTATAGACTGTGGCTTACCATGGCTGCCTGCAAGCCGAATTCTGTTGCCCGCCGGACCTGCTTGTGTGATCTCTCACACCAAACCGGCAGACCCTCAATATAACAGGCAAAGTGCAACCTTGGACCAAATGCATATGTGATATGTAATGTTTGGAGCATTGTTCTCTAATATGTGTCTTTTAAACTACTCCTCTCCCGTTTGTTTCCTCCCGCAGCTGCAAATGTTTCAACGCCACCCCTTTCATCACCATCCCAGAGGCTAGCGAAGATTAGAAGTAAAAAAAAAAGGAATCGAGACGATATGTTCTCAGAACTCAGGGAATCCTCCCACACTGAAGCTGCCCAGCAGAATGCGTGGAGGCAGACACTGTCGGAGTCCAGGAAGGCAGAATTTGATCGTGCGGACAGGTGGTGTGCTGAAGAGAATGACTGGCGGGATGAAGAGAGTAGGTGGCGTCAGCGTGCAGAGAGAAGGCAGGATGCAATTCTGAGGCTACTGGAGGATCAAACGGAAATCCTCTGGCTTATGGCTGAGGAAAGGCGTAGGGTTCAGGAAAGGCCGCCTGAGCCCAGACCGCCGCTACAGCCCCTGTGCAACCAACAGCCCTCCTTCCCGAGTCCCATAACCTCATCCCCGAGACGCCCAAGAACACATTTGGGCAGCCTCCGTGCACCCAACCACTCAAGTCAAGAGAACAGTCCAAGCAAGAAAGGGCTGGCATTCAATAAGTTTTAAAGTGCTGTGTGTCCTTGTCCTTCCCTCATCCCCTCCTCCACCACCCATCCTGGTGCTTCCCTTCCTCCACCAGCTATCCCGGGAGACTGTGGCAGTTAGCCCCATAGTTCCCCCTCTTTGTTTTACGAATTAATAAAGAATGCATGATTTTTAAGCAACAATGACTTTATTTCCTCTGCGAGCGGTGATCGAGGGGGGGAGGGCAGGGCGGTTTGGGTAAAGGGAAGTAGAGTGAATGAAGGGGCGGGGCTTTTCATTACAGGGGAAAAACAGAACTTTCACACAGCATCCTGGCCATTCATGAAACTGGTTTTCAAAGCTTCCCTGATGCGCAACGCACCCTGCTGTACTCTTGTAATAGCCCTGGTGTCTGGCTGCGCATAACCAGTGGCCAGGCGATTTGCCTCAACCTCCCACCCCGCCATAAACGTCTCCCCCTTACTCTCACAGATATTGTGGAGCGCACAGCAAGCAGTAATAATAATGGGAATATTGTTTTCGCTGAGATCTAACCTAGTCAATAAACTTCGCCAGCGAGCTTTTAAACGACCAAATGCACATTCCACCACCATTCTGCACTTGCTCAGCCTATAGTTGAAAAGGTCCTGACTACTGTCCAGGCTACCTGTGTATGGCTTCATGAGCCATGGCATTAAGGGGTAGGCTGGGTCCCCAAGGATAACTATAGGCATCTCAACATCCCCAACGGTTATTTTCTGGTCTGGGAAGAAAGTCCCTTGCTGCAGCAGCCGAAACATACCAGAGTTCCTGAAGATGCGAGCGTCATGTACCTTTCCCGGCCATCCCACGTGGATGTTGGTGAAACGTCCCTTGTGATCCACCAGTGCTTGCAGCACTATTGAAAAGTAACCCTTTCGGTTTATGTACTCGCTGGCTTGGTGGTCCGGTGCCAAGATAGGGATATGGGTTCTGTCTATCGCCCCACCACAGTTCGGGAACCCCATTGCTGCAAAGCCATCCAGTATGAGCTGCACATTTCCCAGACTCACAACCCTTGGTACCAGCAGCTTGGTGATCGCCCTGGCTACTTCCATCACAACAGCCCCCACTGTAGATTTTCCCACTCCGAATTGATTCGCGACTGACCGGTAGCTGTCTGGCGTTGCAAGCTTCCACAGGGCTATCGCCAGTCGCTTCTGTACTGTGAGGGCTGCTCTCATCTTGGTGTTCTGGCGCTTCAGGGCAGGGGAAAGCAACTCACAAAGTTCCATGAAAGTGCCCTTACGCATGCGAAAGTTTCGCAGCCACTGGGATTCATCCCAGACCTGCAGCACTATGTGGTCCCACCAGTCTGTGCTTGTTTCCCGGGCCCAGAATCGGCGTTCCACTGTATCAACAAGCCCCATTAACACCATGATGTCCACCTTGCGGGGGGGCCTTTTTTGAGAGAGGTCTGTGTCTATGTCCTCATCACTGTCCTCAGGGCGCTGCTGTCGCCTCCTCGCCTGCTGTAGCTGTAGCAGCTCCTGGTTCTCGTTCTGCATATACTCCTGGACAATGCGCGTGGTGTTCATAACGGCGAGAACAGCCGCGGTGATCTGATCGTGCTCCATGCTTTCCCTGGTATGCTGTTTGCAGGACAGCAGAGTGGCAGCAGAAGCAGTGGGTGGATAACAATGGAGTCAGCAATATGGCGCCCATATGAAAAAAGGCGCGAAAGGATTTTTTGCTCCCCCCTCAGTTGCTTTCACGGAGGGAGGGGGGAGCAAGGGTTAGGCTCATTTCCGTCTAGCTGCAGATGGTACAATATGCGGTGAGCAAGGAGGCGCCTTCCCTTCTAGCAGCAGATGGTACAATATGCTTGATATCCATCATCATCTCCTGGCCCCCTCAAGGATTGAACTCGCAACCCCGGGTTTAGCGAGCCAACGCTCAGACCGCTGAGCTATCCCTCCGCCCGTGTTCCAGGCAGTACTGAATCTCCCTTAAACAAAACATAAAAAAGAGAATGACCAGAGTCACTCTGGTCACTCCCATTTATGTCCAAGCGCCCCCGGCCAGCCACACCATAGTCCGCCGGCCAGGAGCACACGAATACCAATCATATTGTACAATCTGCTGCGAGAAGGCAAGGAGCTTCTGCTGTATGGTCCCGCGACCACGACCATTTATGGCATATTGCACCATCTGCAGCTAGAAGGCAAGGAGCTTCTGCTGTGTAGTCCCGCGACTACCAGCCTCAGGCGGAATGGCCCCCTCAAGGATTGAACTCGCAACCCCGGGTTTAGCGGGCCAACGCTCAGAACGCTGAGCTATCCCTCTGCCCGTATTATAGTGTGACTGAATCCCCACTAGACCTAATGTCCAGGCGTACGCTGGAGATGTACGGTAATTGTGAGCTGAGCAGGCTTCCGTAGCAAACATGGAAACCCCGGAAAAAAGGCGCGAAAAATATTGCTTTCACGGAGGGAGGGAGGGAGGGAGGGATGACATGTACCCAGAACCACCAGCGACAATGTTTTCTGCCCCATCAGGCTTTGGGATCGCAACCCAGAATCCCAATGGGCGGCGGAGACTGCGGGAACTGTGGGATAGCTACCCGCAATGCAATGCTCCGAAAGTCGATGCTAGCCCCGCTACTGTGGACACAGTCAATCGACCTCATGGTCTTAACGCTTGTGTGTGGGGACACACACAATCGATTCCATAAATTCGGGTTTTAAAATATCGACTTCTATAAATTCGACCTAATTCTGTAGTATAGACGTACCCTTAGAGGTACAGGAATTTCTTAAAATATTCCAAAATAGGTCTTGTTTACAACCTGCAGCCATGTCAATTTTTTTCTCCGCTTTCCAGGTGTTGAAATCAACAATAGAGGCTGCATTCTGAAGAAGATTGTCCCTTCTTCCCATAGTGTCGTGCTTTAACATCAGTGTTGTTCCTTTCTGGGTGCACATTTCTGGGTGCGCCTTCTCCTAGTTACATAACTCTCCCACCCCACTCACTCCCCCAGAAAAACAAAAGAACTACAAACATTCCAAGACTTCTGCTCATGTAACCCACATGCCTTTTGCACTGCAGTATTTTAGATGTTTAATATAGACGGGCGCGTCTCTTATAATTTTGCTGCCCCAACCAAGGGCGGCGGCCCCGCCCCCGATGCAGGCAGACGTAGCGGGGCCCCACCCCCGACGCCTGCCTGCATCGGGGGTGGGGCCCCGCTACATCCGCTTGCGTTGGGGGCGGGGCCCCGCTACGTCTTCCTCTGTCGGGGGTGGGACGCAGGCAGTCCCAGTCCGTGGCGGCAAGGGAAGGGCGGTGGACGTACCGCCCCTTTGCTGCCGCGGCAGGCGAGAATGGAGCGGCAGTCCCAGTCCCGCAGTGGCGGGAAGAGCGGACCTGCCGCCGAATTTCCGCCGCGGGACTCGGACTGCCGCCCCATTCTCGATGCCGCCCCAAGCACCAGCTTGGAAAGCTGGTGCCTGGGAGCTGGCCCTGTATATGGAGATATGCCTATCTCATAGAGCTGGAAGAACCTTGAGTCCAGTCCCCTGCCTTCATTAGCAGGACCAAGTACTGTCCGCTGACAGATTTTTGCCCCAAATCCCTAAATGGCCCCCTCAAGGATTGAATTTACAACCCTGGGTTTAGCAGGCCAATGCTCAAACCACTGAGCTATCCCTCCCCCCCATATAATAAATAAGAGAGGGAGGCAGTTGAGAAATGGGTTTCTGTTTGTTTTTATCTCTGGCTGTGTACATACGCAAGGAGACAGAGCAAGGCTATTTACCTGAAGTGCTCAGAACCTTCCAGAAGCAAGGGCTGGTGGTTACTGGGCAGATAGTGTTTTCCCATGAGCTGGAGAGTTAAGTTTTCATGGTGGATGGAGTCATAAATATTCATAATTTGAGAACCGAGCCAAACAGCTCAGGTAGAGAGATGCTATAAAATAAGAGTGATACCACCCAGGTGTGCTCAGTGGATGATCTTGATGAGATACATGATGGTGTCTCCTGGAGTCAGAGTCTGGGTCCTAACGTTTGTAATGACTTTGCCAGTTTTTCACCCAGTAGCACAGCCTGGGTCCGTCACAGGAACAAGCCCGTAATATAGTACATGACCTTTTCTGCCATATTTATAAAGCTTGACCTCAAACATTCAATTTTTCCCTGATTCTTTCTTTATATAGAATAGCAACCTTGAACTCAGAGGCTCAATCATGGATTCAGCGCATTCTTTTTTTATTTAAATGTTTTAAGACATTATAAATAGTTTAGGACTTAACATATTTTGTATTAAATTCAGATTTCATTTTAAACAGTTTTATGTTAAAAAATAAAAACTCATAATTTAAATAACAAAAATCTGATTTAAATAAGAAAATGATGCTTTTGATTTTTAAAAAAATCAGATTTTTATCTTCTACTGAAGATGATTCAATAAATATTTTAATCATAGAGTCCCAAACTGGTTTGTCGTTGCTGGTCACATGGCGCTGGCTCTTTCTTCTTGTTTGCACCTATAATTAAATACAGGTAAAATCATATTACTTTCCAGAAGAGGTGATCTGCAGTTTTAAGAGTGGGAGGGTGGTGATCCATAACACAGTCTCTTTATTAATATGTGGTCTACACTGTGGAAAATTTGAAGAATTCCTGTATTAAATGTTAAACATTGTAATCGTGTCCAATAGTACTAAACAACTTGTACTCTGAATAACAGACTTCTGTGTAAGTATAATGTCTTGATCTTAAGTCTGACTCACCAATTGCCCAGCAGAGTATTTATTCCCTACTTTTGATTTTGTCCTGGGTTTGATGTTACAATTGTTTAGTGATTGTGCTCTGTTTCTACTGTCAGTAATGTTCTTACCATTTATAACACTGTGTAAAATCCAGTGTCTCTTTCATCAGTGCTAATGGAAGTGGATGAGAGTATGAGGTGATGGAAACATTTTATTTCCTAAACACTTTTTGTTTGCAGTTGATTTTAGTTACTCTAGAGGAAACTGATCTTTCACAGCTGTTGCAAAATGCAACTGGGTTTTTCCCCCGCCGTGCGGATAGCTGCCTGTTTCTAAACTCTTGATGGCACAATAGGGTCTTTTAAAAATGTCACAAATGCAAAGTAATGTGTGTAGGTATTAAGCATAAGCATTGTTCTATAGTTTATGGCAGAAAATTAAAAGTTTAGGAGTGAAAGGTGAGAGACTATTGAACACCCTTCTTTTATAAAAGCAGCACTGTCAAGTTTGCATGTTTTTTTCCAGTCTGTATTTTGAATACAGTATTAGTTTGCAATGTTCAAAAGTATTTATGGCTTCATTTTTAAATAATCATAACAAGTATGCCTTGTACTGTCTAATCTTGCATTTCACAGTTTTGTTTTGTCTGTTAAATTTGGAACTGTGGATGGACCTAATACTCACAATTTTTAATACTTACTGTTTAAAAGGCTTAAACTACAGTGATGCCAATTTAAGTATCTAGATAGTTTGTGCACACCAGCCCCTATCTAAATTCTTGTCAGATTACATGATAGACTTTATATGAGAAGTTCTAAATATACATTTATATTGGTAGTGGACATTAGTAAATTTATGTCTTGCACAAATGCACAATGTCAATTCTGATGGAAAAGGAAACATCAGTTTAGCTTATGGAATGTGTTCCTTATAATCTTCCTTGTTCTCAGTTATCCTTCTAGAGGTTTCCAAGCTTTCAGCCAGGGTCCAGGAATACTAACTTCAGTAGCAGATGTGAGCCTGAAGCTTATTACATGTTTCACCAGATGTTTCATTTATCTGTAGGGCAACCTTCTGGTTTGTTTCTTATATCAAACACTGAGAAATCAGAATTCAGACTATATTTTAAGCATGTTATGAATGCTTACAGATAAAGGAAAAAAACCAAACCCTTTCATAACCTGAATAAACTTTGTGGCCTCTTATTGTTTGTTCATTTGTTTTTGTAGTGTTATAGCCGCGTTGCTCACAGGATATTAGAGAGACAAGGTGGATGAGATAATATCTTTCATTGGATCCAAACTTCACCAACAAAAGTTGGTCCAATACAAGATACTACCTCACCCACTTTGTGTCTAATATTTTTTGTTTTAAACTGTTTGTGATGAGACATTCTAATTCTATTTTATAACTGATACTGAACTTAAAATCTCACAGAACGCTGTAGAATTATATAAGGAAAACCAGTTGTACTCCAGAAATATCTGTTGCATGCTAAAAATAAATTACTTGTAAAGAAAATTAAGTTCAGAAATAAAGGAATGTGTAAAATTAAAACTGAACAGATTCTTTGTTTCTGTTTTGCATTTGTAGTAATGTGACTATTTTAAAAGCTTTTGAATTGAACAAAACATTGATAGCAGGTACAGGATACTGGATTATAAGCAAGTAGTAAAATGCTGTGTTGTGTTTTCATGCTAGGTTACAGGTAAAGATTTTTTTTATCTGTTTGCATCAGTCTTTGCATTTTTAGCAACTGCTATAATTCTGAGCTTCAGGAGATGTTCTATAATATTCCTGATTTTTTTATTCCCATTCTCCTCCCCAATACCAATCAGTAGTAGGCAAACAGCTTTATGAAGAAAAGTCAGGAAGGTCTGCTAAAAAGTTAGTTTTAATGTATTTGCTTGTCATATGCAGAACTGAACAGCTGTAGCTGAAACTAAAGTTCAGTTTGAAAGTAAGAAGACATGAATTGTAGCCTTGCATTTCTCCTATACTTCCTATGGTTCGTTTCTTTGCTCTACTGGTCACATATGGAGTTTAGGAAGGCCTGTATGCTGGATTTTCATGTTTGTCAGCCCATCCTGTCGCTCAGAGGATTCTGCTAATGCCACCTCTTGTGGAGCCTTCTCCTCAGTCTCTCCATGTATCTTGAACACATAGGCTTTAAGGCACTTCCAATTTCTTTTAACTTGTGAATTAAAAGTTTGTGAAACTTTCCTGTAGAATATTGAGTCCTTTGAGGTGCCTTTACCAAACAGCAAATCATTTTAGTTACAATGTGGAAGGAAAAACCTCTTTTAAGTTTTATCTTCAGTCATTTTCATATTAAATACTGCAGCATAATCAATGATCTGTGGTATGGAACTTTTCTTTTTTTGGTGTGTGTACACGTGTATTTCTGCCCTTAAATAGAGTTGTGGTTTAATTTTTTCCTCCTCCCTCTTGGGCTAAGGACTTATTTTGTATTTCCTTAAAGGTAAACTTATTCCTCTGCTAACTAAAATATGGGAGAAGTGTTAGAAACAAAATGCAGTTTTTAAGTAAGTGCTCAAGGTTATGTTGATGAGACCCATATAAACATCTAGCTGTGAGGCGGGAAAAACATTTTAAAAAGTTTGCTGGATTCTCTGTTTAGTGCTTTGTTTCAATGATCATAATCCACACGATAGTGTCTTCACCTTGAGTTAGGAGCTCTCTTACAGTAATGATTCAAGTTAAGTAAAAAATAAGCATATCATTACTATCTTATTATGCTACCACCTTCCCTAGTTCCAGCTGTAGTCTGTGAGCCAAATCCGGAAGGCCAAAGGCTTTTAACTAGACCGCAAAACTCTGGGGGGCCAGGGAGCAGTTAGTGCAGGGGGGTGCTAATGTGGTTAGAGGAGCCAGTGGCTGCGTGCTTGGGCTTGTGGAGTTGGAGCTTGGCACCAACACTCACTCTGCTGCTGCCACCTCCTCCGGCCACCACCAGCTTGCGACTGAGGAGCAACAAGAGCATAGGTGCTGGACTACCTGCTCCCCATAGCATAGTGCGCTCAAGTGGTCAGAAGGCGCCACTACAGCTCAGTCCCACTCGCAGTTTAGCCCAACTGTGGCAACTGTGCTTTGTGTGCCCCTGGTCAAAGGGGGTCACAGCAGAGGCACCATTTAGGGAGAGCGTGGGGCTGACAGCGGGAGCCCTGGCCGCCTGGGCTGACACACAACTCGGGCGGAGGGGGGGGAGGTTGGGTAGGTGTATTTCCCCCCACCTTCCCTAAATGGAGCCCTGCCAGCCCCATGGTGTTGACCGTGGAAGCTGCGGCTGCCACATAACTTGGGAGAGGGGGGCAGGAGCCTTGACTATACCTTGACCACGAAATGTGGACCTTGACAAAAAAAAACTGACTACGCCTGTCTCGCTCCCTCTAGTTTAGTTCTATTCACCTCTCAAAACATCTTTTCATTTCATCTCTCTTTCTAATAACCGTGTACACAGCAGTAGCGTTAACCTATTTCCATCTGGGCTTCCTTCCTACGATAGGGCATGTCTTCACTAGCCACGTCAGTGCTTTAACGTGGCAGTGTAGTCGCAGCAGTGCTATTAAAAAACCCACCTCTATGCAGGGAATAGCTACCAGTGCTGGGAGCGTGGCTCCCAGCACTGGTGCACTATCTGTGCACTGGCACTTTACAGCGCTGAAACTTGCTGTGCTCGGGGGGGGGTGTTTTTTCACACCCCTGAGCAAGAAAGCTGCTGCGCTATAAAGTGCCAGTGTAGGCAAGCCCAGAGTATAGCTACTCAAGAGAGTGTATTTGCTTTCTTTGCTACTGATGGTTGAAACTTTTTTTAGTCATTCTTCTCAATCTCAGTACAGTCTCTAGCACAGTGGATCATGTCATTCTACTCAGTCACTTTCATAGCTGTGTGATCATCTGTTTCCTTCCTGCTTTGCTCATCTGCTGAACAAAACTTCTATATAATTTCTTTGTTCCAAGACCCTCACACTGAGGTCTGGTGAGGTTCAGTCCTTCACCTTCTGCCCTTTTCTTTCTCTTCCTTTTGGTGGTTTTATCTGTCTAAGCTTACCTACCATGTTTGTGTTCACAGGCGGATCTTGGTACAGTTTGAGTAATCAAATGGGCTTTGAAGTTGCTAGTCCTTATGTTATAGTTTATTTGAAACCATTTCTATTGCATGCTGAAATGGCCCCTACTCAGTGACCAAAATAATTTTAACCCATGTGTATTAATCAAAGACTTTGTAATCTAATATGATGAGTGTTTACATTATATTTCAAAAATGTTTAGGCCATATCCTTTTGGGATCATGTAATGTTTTAATTGTGAAATCTTATCATGCTTGCAATACTTTAACAAAAATATTTAAATGCAGAATGAGAAACTGCTGCTTAAATAGCGTCTATTTAAATGGAAAGTTAGGTTAGATATAGATGAGTAAAACCCAAACTTGAATTATAGGCGATCTTAATTTTTATTTGTTGGCGTACAGTAGAACTTCGTTGAACCTTATCTGTAACACACAGAATCTCAAATATCTGGGGATTTCAGATCAGGGTTTTAGATTATAATTTTCCAGCTACTTAGCCATCTTCTTCAAGCATGCCTGATCATGGGACTTTAGGGCCTTTTAAGTCTCTCTTTGCTGAAACCTTCTCAGCAGATGATAAAGACTTATGTACGGAGTGTGGCCAGCTATTTGTAACTGGGGAAGCTGGCTTTGAGTGCCGACTTAGCCCGCTGAGCTTGTTCTTCTCCTCCTCCTTGCCTTTTCTCCTCCAAAAAAAATTCAACTCCCTAATTTTCCAAAGATTCCAGCTGTCCCCAAAGGCTTTTTAGAAAAAGCAAGGTTGCTGTTATTGCAATCATGAATGTGAATGGCCATTTTCTGGTAACTGATGTTAGCCCTGTAGTTTCCCATACCTTTGGTAATTCTCATTACAGTTGCTACCAACTTTTTTCTGTTGATATTATCTTGTGTTTACCACTTTTCTAAAGGAAAAATTAAATGTATGGTAACATTTCACAAATGTACAGACTAATTTCAGACATATAACGATCTTTGTAAAAATATCGATGCTATAAATGAGGTAGCTGTTGAAATGGTTGAGTCACGGTATGCTTAACTTGGCCTACTTTAGCGTGTTTTCTGGTTTTAGCAGTCTCTCATATCAGTAGAAAGTGAGTTCCTTACAACATGGAGTGAGTTCAGGGAAAGGCGTATCTGGAAATACCCAAAGGAGAGGCTGACTTATTAAGTATCTGTATTACAGTAGCAGCTGCATGAGTGAAAGTCTCAGCCAAGGTCGAGAGCCCTGTTGTGGAAGGTACTGTACAAATGGTAGTAAGAATTGTACTCTGCCCCAAAGAGCTTATAATTTTAAGAGAGAAGGCAAAGGATGAGACAAGAAACAGGTAGAAAGGGGAAGTGACTTGCCCAGGGTCAGAAGGCAAGTTATTGGTTGAGCTGGAAATAGAATCCAGGTATCCTGACTCATAGTCTAGTGTCCTATCCATTAAACCATGCTGCTTCTCTATTTTGCAGAGAATTGGGTGATAGAGGTTTTTGCTTCTGTATGCTGTAATTTAACGTCTGCCTGTTGCTGTGCAGGTTTTAGATTCCCATGTACTGAACCCCTAATCAAGTATACACTCTCCACCCTGGCAAAGGGCACTTTCTGCCTATCTAAACAAGGTATGAATGTAGTTCTTGGGTACTTTAAAAGGCAGAGCCATATCTAGCTATAATACCAGTAACAGCTATGTTGCTAAACTATTAGCCTTGGTTTACTGAGAGCTGCTGTATGGGTGTTTACAATCCCTAGAAGAGTGAGAAATTTACCCTGATCCTATCTGACATAGCTTGATTTCTCAAATGACTAACCCTTCCCAGACTTGGCTGTTTTTCTGTATATCATATTTTTACAAGGCTAAAGTATTTTTTTTACTGACTTGGCATTTTTGTATATTGAAATGCTTTTGATCATATCACATACCTTAATGTTACTAACCCCATAATACTGCCTATGTTAGAAAAGCGGCAGTGGTTTAAAATGACGTCAAATCAACCTATTTAAACTCATGCAGATTCCTAATGTAGATGCACTTAAACCATATTAACCCTTGATTGGATCAGTTTAGCTTATGTGAATGAAGCTACACCAAGTTAAGTAGCAGTTAGTGATTTTAAGTGCATTTACATTAGATGTTTGCTTTTGGTGTGAGGATGCTTAGAGCATTTATTCCCAAACAGACCTCAGAGAAAATAGGGAAGAAGAGAGAACAGGAACCTTTGGTAGCTCCTGCTTTTCCCAGTTCTCTTTGTTCCTCTCTCTGATCATTTTGTTGATGTCTCTCTCTGTTCAGGAGTATTACTAAGAAAGTATTACTTATAAGAAAGCGGTCATAATTAAGAAATATACCTTTTGTTTTTATTGAGCACTGATAATGTGATCGCTGTTGTACAAAACACAATGGGAGAAGGGATCCCTGCCTCCATGCACCAACAATACAGATATAGAAACGTAGGTTCATAATTGCCATACCAGATCAGGTGAATAGACCACTTAGTCCAGGACCCTTAGCTCTGACAGTGGCCGGTGCCAGATGTTTCAGAGGAAGAGGCAAGACGTAGACAGTTGAGCAATAAGCTGACCATGGGGAAAGTTTCTTCCTAACCCAGTTAGTTGTTTGTTGGCTTATGCTCTCTGAAGCATGAGCGTATATATTTCATGATTTTTTAATGTTGTATACTGCAACAGTCAATATTCTCCTTATCCATGTAAATGAATTATGGTTCTCACTAAGAAATTAGGTTTTAATAATGTCTTGTGCTATGAGTTCCACAGATTAACTATATTTTTAAAAAATCCTTTCATCATTAATTTGTTGTAATTTAATTTTCCCTTGTACTGAGAGGGTAAATAGAAGTGCTTGATTTATCTTCTTTCACAGTTTTGTTTGTTTGCCATGCCCCTTCTGATTTGTTTTCATTCTAAACTAAAGAA
This sequence comes from Macrochelys suwanniensis, assembly GCA_033296515.1. Classification (NCBI taxonomy): domain Eukaryota; kingdom Metazoa; phylum Chordata; order Testudines; family Chelydridae; genus Macrochelys; species Macrochelys suwanniensis. The sequence continues at coordinate 235,901,675 of CM065776.1, read as the reverse complement.
ATGCAATCTTTTAAACTGCCTTTTCAAATGGAAATTTTTTCATGTGTTTGTCTTCTAGCTCTGGACTTCTTCGTCATATCTGTATAGATAGCGGGACTGGAATTTGATCCCAGTGTGAGAAAGTGACACACACACACACACACACACACACACACACACACACACACACACACACACACACACACACACACACACACACACACACACACACACACACACACACACACACACACACACACACTCCCTTCCTTATATAGGCATCATAATCTCAATGTATTAAATCACTTTTTTATACATCCTAACATGTTTGCCTCAATTTAGAGTCTAGCAGTGTGTGAAAGTAATCCACATTTCTCTTGTAACCAATGTTCCCTCTAATTTTTGACAGGCCGTGTGCGCCAAACATTACTTCTGTGCAAATTTTTGAAGCAGAGTTCAAATTTGTACGCCATGAGGCAAATGCGCCCAAGCGAGTAAAATGCTTATACAAGGAGATGTGTGGGTCCCGACCGTCCCGACGTGATCAAGTTCCACGTTTGAAATGCTGGCGGGGTGGGGTACGATTCATTGCCCTCCTTCCCCCCCTCTCCCTCCCCCCATGCCAGCTAGTAGAATCTGGCTGTGTTGATAGATGGTGAGCGAACAATGTCAAAAGTCGCCTGTAAATTATATTTCGGCCTGGCTCCGATGTAGTATTTCATTTTTTGTGCGGGCGGTGTTTTGCTGTGTGCGTGGGGTTTAGGATCTGTGTGCGCGCACACACGCACACGGCTTAGAGGGAACAGTGCTTGTAACTTTAAATTTGTCAACAAATTTATGTCTCTGAATTTCATTAGTCATTTCAAGTTCTTACCTATATTTTGTGTTGTCTGCAAATTTGCCATTTCACTGTTCACCCAGGGCTGCTGGAACAATTTGTATAGTGCTGGTGCTGAGAGCCATTAACCCAAACTGTGAACCCCATATATGATGGAAACCACTTCAAGCCAAGGGGTACAGCAGCACCCCCAGCACTCCTGCTTCCAGCACCTATGTGTTCGCCTCCTTTTTTTTTCTTCTATCTCCTTTATATATTTAGCTCTCATAGCACTTTTCATCTGTAGACCTCAGTGCTTTACAAAGGAACCTTTTTTGGGTAGGGATTCTCTTCTTATGTTTGGAAAGTATCTAGTACATTGTGGCTACAGTAATAAAAGTTTATTGGACATCAGTTCTATTACAGAACCTTGGGGCACCCTACTTACTAACCTTTTGCAATTCTGACATTTGACGACTTATTCCTACTGGTTTTTTTGTGGGGAGGGAGGGATTGGGTTTTTTTGGCCAGGTCTTAATCTGAGAATAATTTACTTGTGATCTCATGACTACTTAGTTTCCATAATAGTCTCTTGTTCAGGGGTTTGTCAAAGACTTTTTGCAAGGTCAGACTGTAAACTGTTTCTCTTCTATCTGTTATTTCATTGACATATGTGAAGGCTGAGCAATTTAGATAGGCACTTTCCTCTAGCATAGCTGCCAAGTTTTGTGCAGCTACCTGTACTATTTTATGCAGATTATTTAGTGACAGTATTTGTATATTTGCAACTAATTTGCCTGTAACCACAAACTTCAGCTTCAAAAAAGTTGCATAGTTCTAGTGCTGGTGCAGCCCTGTTGAATGAAACCCCGTATTTATCTGCAGAGCAGCATCAAGGCTAGTTTCCCCACAAATGTTGCCATATGAAGATTGCTTCAACCCTTATCTGGTGGGCAGGGAGGGGAAAAAGGACTTGGTCTAGGGGTACTGGGTAGTTCAGTCTCCTGTCCATCAAGTTCTCGGCATCTCTTCTGATTCTGCAAATCATGGTGGTGAGTTGGTGATATGGGAGCTGGAATTGAGACCCATCAAACATCCATTAGATTGGAACAGCTTTTAGTTCCTACTGAATTAGACTGGATTCAAACTAGTGACCTACAAGCAAAAGCTCAATAGCAAAGTCCTGAGGCATCTTGTCCCTTTGTAAGTGGTAATGTTATACCTTCAAGAGTGAAACTTGTGTTTGAGAAAGATAAGTTTATTAAATAAATTAGATTTTGACCTTGTTGAAGCTTGTCAGTCAGGTCTTCAACTCTTTGCATCCCCAAGCATCATATCCCACATACTGTCAAACCCTCTCATGTACTCCACCAATAAAGAAGAGCTCCCGGTTACCAAAATACAAACGCAAAAAATATAAAAATAAAATACAAACACAACATCCAATTTCACCTCTAAATATGTTTTGCAAACAACTGATATTTTAGATTTAGTAGGTCCTGCCTCCGCTCATGTGGTTGGATTTGTTGACCTCTTGAAGTCCCTTCCAGCCCTACATTTCTATGGTTCTGTGGCTTTCTGTCTCTGTCCCCCACAATGCATAGCATTTTACCAGCTATGTAGGACTGTATGACGGACTTGCGAAATGAGCGACATTGACCGGATCTGCTTTATAAAAATTGATGTGCCCTTGTGATATTGTGTTAATCTACGTGTTTTATAATTCTCTCAGTTATTGCTTTTATTATGCATTGCCCTGGATTTGGTGGAAGAAGTGGGTTTGTATGGAACCTTAGGATTGTTTAATTGGAGTGTAGCAGCACTTGTATAAAACAATACTGGTAGGTTTTGTAGACTAAATGCATTCCTTTTTTAAAAACAAAGGACAGCTAGCTTTGCACACCAGTGGTCCTGTTTTCCTTGGCAACCAATAGGAAGGAATTTGTATCTTGCTGTGTGGGAATAGTGCCTCTTCTGTGATGGGAGGAGGTTCTAGGTGTAAGGCTGAAGGCGTGCCTCTGCTTCTCCTACTGCAATTAACACACTTGAGAGTGAGATGCTGGAGCAGTTTTGGTTCAAAGGTGAGTGTGGGGTTAAGGTATGCCACCAAATTCATTTTCTGTCCTGCTGAAGAGCAGAGAACAGGCTGCCTCCTGATTTTTAGCCCAAGAAAGAATTTATACCGATGACTCTCATTTAATACATCTTCATTTATAATAAAGAAAATCCCTGAAAATTCTACCGTTAACCCTCTTTCATACAATACTGTTCCTATGTGTTTCAATGCTTTTGGAACACATTTGCAAACTTGAAACATAAGGCTAATGTGAGAGAGTCTTCAGAACAGACGTGTGTGGACATAATATATCAAACCATCAGAAAAACAGATACGTTATGGTAAGAGAAGACGTATGTTTTGGCTGTTTAAAAAAAAAAAAAAAATCCATTAGAAATGTCCTGACATAAAGATTTTCATAGTACAAAACTTTGAGAATAACACAAGATTTTTCCTTTTAAGAAAAAGAACTCTGCACTTGGTGGCTTTATTAAACATCAAAATCTGCAAAATGTAATCTGTCGTGAAAAAATTGTTAGTTCTTCTTCGAGTGATTGCTCATGTCTATTCCACAGTAGGTCTGCGTGCTCGCCACGTGCATCGGTGCCGGAAGTTTTTCCCTTAGCAGTATCCGTAGGGGGGAGCGCTGCTGCGACCCCTGGAGTGGCGCCGTTATAGCACGCTATATAGGGGGCTGCGCGCTCCCCCCACCCTCAGTTCCTTCTTGCCGCCAGTGTAGGTGCGTTGGAACTTCTGCTCCAGCTTCATTGCTGCAGCCTTTTTTCCTAGAACTCTGTTCGTTGTTCATTGTTAGTGGTATCTTTAGTTAGTTTGTAAGTAGTTTAGATTAGTTAGAGTCCGGGCCGGGGCATGCCCCGGGCCCCGGGCTTCAAATCGTGCGAGTCCTGCAGGCATTCTATGCCTAGAAGCGACCCGCACTTGAATTGTCTCCGCTGCCTGGGTGAGTCCCACATCAGCATACGCTGCAAAATCTGCAGGTCCTTAAGCCAAGAACTAAAAAGGACAGAGACATTCGACTCCGGGCCCTCCTCATGGAATCCGCGTTGGCTCCTACCCCAGTGCGCCGAGTGGAATCGGCACCCGGTACCTTGTCCTTGGTGCGTGGTGATCCCCCGTCGCATAGGCAGAGGAAGGCACCGTCTTTGCATCGTCGTCGAGACAAGGATAAGGGAGAGGCTAGATCCGTGTGCGGCAGCCCTAATTCTCCCCTGGGCCCCAGCTCTCCGACTCACGCTGAGCGGAGTAGCCCGGTTTCGTCGACGCAGGCCTCTCCGGATGCCCGAATGCCTTCGACGCCGGAGGCCTTCCAGGCGGCCAAGGACTTGCTGATGCTCCAGGTACCAGCAGTCCCGGCACTGGGAGTCCGATCCAGAGGCAAGCCGCCATTGGGCTCCAGGCCGTCGACTCTGACCAGGCGCAGATCCCGGTCAAGGGACCGCTCACAGGGTTGCTCGCCCCTCAGCGCCTGGTCTGACCATAGCCCACAGCCTCCACAGTCACCGATGGTGAGGCTCTCGGGCAGGGTGCCGTCGGATCAGAGCTCCGGGCACCTCTCAAGACTGAGCAGGGAGTCGCGACACGGCAGGCACCGGCGCCGTAGGTGCTCCCGGTCGAGTCAGAGCTACCGCAGCCGTTCCCATCACGGCCACCGACGCTCCAGCTCCCATTCTTCGAGGCACCGGGAACACGACTCCCGTAAGAGGTCGCCGACTCCGCATCGTCGCGGACATAGGCGTCGCAGCGTCTCAAGGAGCAGTAGCTCAAGACGGTACTGCTCCTCGTCCTCGGAGTCCCGGTCCCGAGGTAGATGTCCTCGTCGGCGCCGTAGATCTTACCATTCCCACGGCACCGACCGGACGACGTTCACGCCAGCGGTGAGCCACTCAAGGGCCACCATGTTCCAACCTGACCAGCTGGTGCTGCAGCAGGGTCAGTGGCAAGGGGTTGCATGGCAGGGACACGACCAGCCGGATACTCGATCGGTTGCAGGGGCATCTGAGGCTCCCTCGGCCACTATATCCAGGGCTCCAAGAGGTAGATCTGCGGACCAAGGGTCCTCGGCACCACATGCGGACTCTGAGCAAGGCGTTGAGCCCGCGGTGCCAGCAGATGCACTAAGCTCCGTACCGGCATCCTCCCCCGTACCGGAGGACAAGGTCGCAGCCCCGCCACCCTCCGCACTGCAGGAGGACTTCAGTGCTCACCAGGAGCTATTGAAGTGAGTCGCCTCAAACCTCCAGCTCCAAGCTGAGGAGATGGAAGGGCCTTCAGACTCGCTCTTCAATGTCCTTTCGTCCTCGGCACCGGGCAGAGTGGCGCTCCCGCTACACAAAGGGGTTGCCAATATTACAAAAGGCCTTTGGCATACGCCAGCCTCACTTGCGCCCATATCCAAAAAGGCGGAGCGCAAGTATTTTGTCCCTACGAAAGGGCACGAATTCTTGTACACCCACCCGGCGCCCAACTCCTTGGTCGTGGAATCCGTAAACCACAGGGAGCGTCAGGGTCAACCGGGTCTTACCCCTAAGAATAAGGACTCGAAAAGGCTGGACTCATTTGGAAGGAAGTTTTATTCGTCCTCGAGTTTCCAGCTCAGGGTGGCAAATCACCAGGCCCTCCTCAGTCGCTACGACTTTAACCTGTGGGGGTCCCTGCAAAAATTCGAGCCCTCCCTCCCAGAGTGCGACCGCAAAGAGTTCAAGGCGCTGGCGGAGGAGGGGGCTGCCGCTGCGAAGGCTGCTCTGCAGGCAGCATCAGATGAGGCGGACACAGTGGTGCGATCCATCGCCTCGGCGGTGTCCATGCGCAGGGCGTCGTGGCTCCTCCTGTCGGGGCTGTCCTCGGAGGCGCAGTCCGTGATGCAGGATCTCCCGTTCGACGGCAAGGACCTGTTCGCGGAGCAAACGGACCTGAGACTTCATGGCATGAAGGACTCCCGTACCACCCTGCAAATGCTCGGGCTCTACGTCCCACTGGCTAAGGAAAAGCCTAAGCCGCAGGCTCCCGCCCAGGCGCCCCAACCACGCTACGAGCCAGCCTGTAAGCGGTCTAGACCACAAAAGAGGCGACCTCAACGGCAGTCCCGCTCTGCCCCGCAGCCTGGGCCCTCCAGGGGCAAGCAGCAGGGCAAGAGGTGGTTTTGACTGGGGGCAGGAGGGTACCCGGGTGAACCCCGAGAGCACCCTCTGACAAATAAAGTTGGCCTTCAGCAACCGCTTGCGTCCATTCCTTTCGCAATGGTCCCATATAACCTCAGACCGGTGGGTCCTGAGTACCATTGCCCGGGGCTACACGCTCCAGTTCGTGTCACCCCCGATCTCCTGCCCCCCCCTCCCGGGCACGGCACGGTAGACCAGTCACATCTACCCCTGCTGCAGCAAGAGGTGGGCCGGCTCCGCAGTCTCGGAGCCATAGAGGGAGTCCCAAGGGAATTCCAAGGGAAAGGGTTCTATTCCCGTTACTTCCTTATCCCGAAAGCGAAAGGGGGCCTCAGGCCTATTTTAGACGTGCGCGGTCTCAATCGGTTCATGGTCAAATACCGATTCCGCATTGTTTCCCTGGTAAAGATTATAGCTGCCTTGGACCCGGGCGACTGGTATGCGGCCCTGGACCTCCAGGACGCATACTTCCACATCCACATATTCGAAGGACACAGGCGCTTCCTTTGCTTCCTGGTTGGGCAGGACCACTGCCAGTTTACGGTCCTCCCCTTTGGCCTGTCCACCGCACCTCGGGTGTTCACAAAGTGTATGGCAGTTGTGGCGGCCTTTCTCAGACACTGAGGGGTCCAACTGTTCCTGTACCTCGACGACTGGCTGCTCAAGGGCCACTCGAGGTCGCAGGTGCAGAACCACCTGCAGCTGCTTTTGGCTACCTGTGCCAATCTGGGCCTTCGGGTAAACGAGGTCAAGTCGACGTTGGTCCCGGTCCAGCGCATAGAGTTCATTGGTGCTCTACTGGACGCTTCCAAGGCCAGGGCCTCTCTCCCCCCGGGCAGATTCCAGACCCTCAAAGGGCTCATAGCCACGGTCACGGAGTTCCCCGTGACCACGGTCAGGACCTGCCTACGGCTCCTGGGTCACATGGCGGCGTGCACCTACGTGGTACACCACACCAGGCTTCGAATGAGGCCTCTCCAGCTCTGGCTGGTCTCAGAATTCTCCTAGGCTCAGGACGGCATGGACAAGGTCCTCACGGTACCGGGTCGGGTGCTAACCTCCCTTCAGTGGTCGACCATCCCGACCAATATGTTGCAAGGTATCCCCTTCCGGGACCCGCCCCCGTCGCTAGACCTGGTGTCGGATGCGTCGGACTTGGGCTGGGGAGCTCACGTAGGGAACTCCCAAACCCAGGGACTGTGGTCGGTCGCAGAGCTATCCCTACACATAAATGTCAAGGAGCTCAGGGCAGTCCGCTTGGCCTGTGTTTGTGTTCAGCTCGCGGCTGAGCGGCAGAACGATCAGGGTCCTTACGGACAACACGGCCGTGATGTTTTACATTGACAGGTAGGGACAAGGTTCTTGGCTCTCTGCCAGGAAGCCCTCAGCCTATGGGAATTCTGTATAGCCCACGACATCTCCCTCAGGGCTTTCCACCTGCCGGGTGTCAACAACTCCCAGGCCGATCGCCTGAGCAGGTTCTTCTTCTCCCAACACGAGTGGTCCCTCCACTCAGAGGTCACAGGTCAGATCTTCCGAGCCTGGGGCACTCCCCAAGTAGACCTGTTTGCGACTCGACAGAACCGACGTTGCCACCGGTTCTGCTCCAGGGGAGGGCTGGGGAAGGATGCACTCTCGGATGCCTTACTCCTGTCATGGTCGGGTCAGTTCCTCTATGCGTTCCCTCCCTTTCCCCTCATAGACAAAGTCCTGGAAAAGGTAAAGAGGGACAGGGCCCGCGTCCTCCTGATCGCCCCAGCTTGGGCCAGACAGCACTGGTACAGGACCCTCCTAGGGTTGCTGGCGGCCCCTCCACATCCGCTACCGCTCCGGCCGGATCTCTTGTCCCAGGACCGGGGCCGCCTCCTTCACCCCAACCTAGCCTCCCTTCACTTGACAGCGTGGCTGCTCAGTGGTTAGACGCGGAGGAAACTATGTGTTCGGAACGAGTCAGGAGCATCCTCCTGGAAAGTAGGAAACCTTCCACTCGCCGGGCCTACCTGACAAAGTGGGCCAGATTCTCTAGATGGGCGGGCGAGAGGGGTACCTCCCCGAGGGACGCCCCGCCCCAGGTTATCCTCGAATGCCTCCACCTTAGAACGCAAGGTCTAGCTCCCTCCTCCGTCAGGGTGAACCTGGTGGCTATATTGGCGTTCCACCGGCCGGTCCAGGGCCGCTCGGTCTTCTCGCATGCCATGACCGGGCGCTTCCTCAAGGGCCTAGACCGGTCCTTCCCGTATGCCAGGACCCCTATTCCACAGTGGGACCTGAATCTGGTGTTATCTCGCCTCACGGGGCTCCCGTTCGAGCCCCTGGCCACATGCTCCTGGTTTCACCTCTCCTGGAAGGTAGCATTCCTAGTAGCCATTACGTCAGCCCGACGGGTGTCGGAGCTCAGGGCCTTGACCTCAGACCCCCCCTTTATGGTCTTCTACAAGGACAAGGTCCAGCTCCGACCACACCCAGCTTTCCTTCCTAAAGTGGTCTCCGCTTTTCACATGAACCAGGATATTTTCCTCCCTGTCCTCTGCCCGAAGCCGCATGCCTCGGTCGAGGAGCGCCGCCTTCATATGTTGGACGTGCGCAGGGCGCTGGCTTTCTACTTGGATCGGACTAAACCGTTCCGTAGGTCCCCACAACTCTTTGTTGCCTCAGCCGAGCGTATGAGGGGTCAGCCAATCTCTACCCAGAGGCTTTACCGGTGGATCACCTCGTGCATTCACACATGCTACGAGTTAGCGAAAGTCCCCTCACCGCCTATCGTGAGGGCACACTCGACCAGGGCGCAAGCCTCGTCGGCTGCCTTTGTAGCCCATGTCCCTATCCAGGACATCTGTTGGGCCGCTACCTGGTCCTCGGTTCACACGTTCACCTCGCATTATGCGATCGTCTCCCATGCTAGGGATGACGCTGGCTTTGGTAGAGCTGTGCTCCAGCCAGACAAGGTGTGAACTCCTGCCAACCTCCATGACATATTGCTTGGAATCACCTACTGTGGAATAGACATGAGCAATCACTCGAAGAAGAAAGGATAGTTACCTGTTGCGTAACTGGCGTTCTTCGAGATGTGTTGCTCAGGTCTATTCCACATCCCGCCCTCCTTCCCCTCTGTCGGAGTTGGTCCGGCAAGAAGGAACTGAGGGTGGGGGGAGCGCGCAGCCCCCTATATAGCGTGCTATAGCGGCGCCACTCCAGGGGTCGCAGCGGCGTTTCCCTCTACGGATACTGCTAAGGGAAAAATTTCCGGCACCGATGCACGTGGTGAGCACGCACACCTACTGTGGAATAGACCTGAGCAACACATCTCAAAGAACACCAGTTACGGAACAGGTAACTGTCCTTTTTCTCTACTTTCTACAAACGTGATTAATAACGTGAGACTGATTCATTTTTGATATTGACTGTGATGTGTGACACAGAGCTTTTAACATGCAGATTGATAGATCTTTTCCATATCAATATGTCTGTGCTCTGACTCCGTTGCGCTTCCAAATTGTAAAAATATGAAAATCTGTAGTATTAAATAAAAATTAAACCCTCTGAACTATGAGAAAATGACAGCTTAGTACATGAATGTTTTTAAATATTTCCAGAAAAATATTTTCCAGATAATTTAATAAGCATATTGCACATTTGTATGTTATAAGCTTGTATAAAATGCATTTAATTATATCCATTCCTAGACTGATTGATATTCATGGGGGAAAAGAATTAAGGCTTTTACCACACATTCTCGTTTTATTGTACATTTAATTGAAATGTTTTGTAATTTACAGCATATAGAAAGACACGTTTTGTGAAGAGTAGAAACATTACTGGTTTTATTAACATGGAATTTAAGTAACAAATATAGCATCCTGTTTTTAATAAAAATATTGCCAAATCTGAACAAGGAAAACTAAAGTAAGCACTCAGTAAACACGCTGAAATGACAAAATTCGCCCAACATGGGAATTTAAAAGGAGGCAACTGAATTGGATATGAGGCTATTGTAGCAGGCAGTTCTTGGTTAAGTTGGTTCCTTTCATGCTATCCTACCACTTTACTTGTCTTCTAATATATATAGCCACATCCATTAGGATGTAGAGGTGCATGGTGTTTCATTCATTGTGTAAATGATGGCTCTCCTGGCTTTGGGGTAGGAGGGATAAAAATTGAACTTTTTAAAATTTAAACCAAATAAAATAAAAATACAAATAAGATTTTCTTTTTAAACTTAAACCCATTTAAAATTAAATCTATATTTCATATAGAATATGTTAATGCCTAAACTACTTATAATTTCTTAAACATTTAAATAAAAATAAATATGCTGAATCCATGAGCCTCTAACAGAAGCTTTGAATTAAAGGCTGCTTTTCTATATGAAGAAATAGTCAGGGGAAAAACATCTAACTATTGAGATCAAGCTTTATAAATATTGCACACACTGTCAGCCTAAGTAATTTAGGAGACTGCCTCATTTTCAAGAGACGTAGGGCTTGTCTACACTGGTACTTTACAGACTGCAAGTTTCTCGCTCACGGGTGTGAAAAAACACCCCCCGAGCACTGCAAGTTTCAGCGCTGTAAAGTGCCAGTGTGGACAGTGCCCCAGCGCTGGAAGCCATGCCCCTCGTGGAGGTGGAAGCGCTGCCAGGGAAGACGTGCCCTTAGGTAAGTAAGAAGTTAAGCTCCAGTCAGTTTCACTTAGGCCATGTCTATACATACAGCGCTGCAGTGGTGCAGCTGTACGTCTGGTGAAGACGCTTTATGCTGATGGGAGAGTTCTCCTGTTGGCATAATAAAACCACCTCCATGAGTGGAAGAAGCTGTGTCTGTGGGAGAAGCCCGCCTGCTGACATAGCACTGTGCACGTGAGTGCTTATGTCGATGTAATTTGTCACTCAGAAGGGTGTTCACACCCCTGAGTGACATCAGTTTTGTAGACATAAGTTTTAGTGTAGACATAGCCTTAGGCATACTTGAAAATTTTCCAGGCTCACCTGAAACAATTTGTTTAAATTCCTGACTACAGTTAATCCCCCTGTTTTAATAAATTATTTAGTTGTAAACGTGAAACATGTTTTGATAAGAGAAGTTTGTGTCCAAAACACTTTAAAATTATCTTTATTAAAGAAAACCTTATGCTGTTTTCTTTAATTCCAGTTACCATCCTAATGCAGCAACTTGCACAAATCATGAGCAAAAAGTGACATAATATATCATTTACCATTTTCTAAAATACTAAAAATGTACAATTGATAAGAATCTGAAAACGTTAAAGCAGTACCAGACCCTGCCATAACCTGCAGCCTTATTGCCACTGCTACAATTATCATTTTCTCCCCATCCCCTCCCGACAAAACACCTTTCAAAATCCGTGGGTCCGATACTTGCCTATCATAACATGCGGTGTACCGCATCCAGTGCATCAGCTGCCCCAACAACTACTACAAGGGTGAAATTAGACAATCACTACATTCCTGAATGAACTCTTAGAAAAATAAGACAAATACTGTATCACCCATGGACAAACACTTTTTACAAAAAGATCATTCCATATCTGGCCTCTTGGTCCTTGTCCTTAAAGGAAATCTGCACTATACCGTCAAAAGACGTGCCTGGGAGCATAAATTCATAACTCAGCTAGACACGCAAAATCATGGAATCAATAGAGATACTGATCTTATGTCTGATTACAACAATCTGCATGCATCTAAGGTCCTGTTTGCACGTGCAGTACGTCGGTAAAGATGCGCTCTGGCAACAGGCATTATAAAACTACCTCCCCAGGCAGCAGTAGCTATGTTGGCTGGAGAAGCTCTCCCACCAACATAGCACTGTCCACACCCGTACTTATGTCGGTGTGATTTATGTCACTTAGGGGAGTGGTTTATTTACACCCCGAGTAACATAAATTCTTCCGACATAAGCGTAGTGTAGACATAGCCTAACTCTCCTTCATCCTATGACTGCAGAGGTGTCAATTACCCACTTCATTTTGAATGGTGTCTTGCTACATGTGTTAACTCTTTATGCTTAACAATCAGTTCCACCATGTATTTAGTTGAGACTCTGATTACCTTTCCCAGACGGGAAGAAGAGCTCCGTCCGTGTAAGCTCAAAAGCTTGTCTCTTTCACCAATAGAAGTTGGTTCAATAAAAGATATTACCTCACCTACCCTGTGTGTCTCTTATCTTGGGACCAACACTGCAAGCTATATAGTTGCTTAAATAAATGTAGATAGCTAGTGTACCTTCCAAGGTAGCAAAAAGATGTACCAAATCTAGTGCAAAGGCTCTCTTGAGTTGTAAATCAACATGTTTGAATGGTTGTATCAACCAATGAGAATGCACCTTTCTTTAGAAAATAATTGAAGTGCAAATGGAAAAGTTGATTCAAATGGGTAATTTTTACATTGAAGCTTTCTACATGATGTAAATAGCGTTGATTTAAATCAATCCACCCTGTTTTGGAGTTGGCAGAAATGTATGTTTAATAGAAAACATGTCTGACATTTCCTTGATTCTTCATTGGGCATTTTGTTTTATTGGGAAATGGGATATCATCTTCTACTTTTACAGGCAGAGGTTGAATTGAGTAAGTTGCCCGCATGGCAGTTTTTAGTATAGTCATTTATTGATGCCATGAACAAGTTATGGTGACAGAAGCTATTTTTATTGGTGAAGATCTTAACATTGTGTCAAACCATCTATAACCAAACTAAAAAAAATGTAGCAAGCCAAACAAGTATTTAAATACTAACACTAGATATGAATAGTACTTACCTGCTCCATAAGAGTTGAGGATTAATTGGTTAATGTTTGTAAGGTGCTCTGAAAATGTAAAGATCTATGTAAATGGCAAGTAAAATTATTTTAAAAAATACTTGCTGGAAAATCAAAGCAGAAAACGTTGAAAATTGTTGCTAACATCTATTCACAATTACTTGAAGATGGTTGACAGTGAAGAAATAGTGATATTTTAATGCAACTACTGATAATTCTAACTTCCAAATGTGACTTTAAAATGGATGTCTGGATTTTCAGTGTCTTAAAACAGGAAACAGGGGTCCAAAACGCTGCAGTAACACATCTGTAGGTTTGTATTTACAGACTCAGAGACTTTAAGGCCAGAAGGCACCATTGTGATCATCTAGTCCAGTGGTCCCCAAACTATTCAAGTTGACTCCCCCTCGATCCCAGGAGCTGCTGTCGGGAGCCGGGCTGGGAGCGGGGCCATATGCTAATAGAGAGGGATGACATCTGCACATCTTTGATGTTAGAAGGGCATTTCTTTTCTACATAGACAGGACTAAACAGTTTCATTTGTCACGCTAACTATTTATGGCTATAGTTGACAGAATGAAGGGTCTCCTGGTCTCTTCTCAAAGAATTTGGTCTTGGGAGCTTCCTGCATTTGTGTTTATGATCTAGTAGGCATTTCCCTGCCTAGCAAAGCGACGGCATGTTCCACAAGATTGCAAGCAGCCTTGTGGGATTCTTTCTGCAAGTTCCTATCTAGGAGATTTGTAGAGCAGCAGCCTGGCTCTTAAGTTCACACATTCATGTCCATTAGTCAGTACTCCAGAGACAAAATTGTACTCCGGTCTGTGTGTACATGAACGCCTATCCCTCCTCCTCCTTTACAGCTAGAAACACCAAGAGTGGAATGCAGATGTGCAATCACTCAAAGAAGAAGAAAAAGCGGTTGCTAACTTTTCGTAACCATGTTGTTCTTTAAGATGTGTTCTTTAAGATGTGTTCCTTGGCCCACCCTCCTGTCCCTCTGCATTGGAGTTGTCCAGCAAGAAGGAACTGAGGAGCTTCATGGACAGCAGGGCCCTTTATGTGGTGCATGGTAACGGAGGGCTCTGATGGGTACAACTGAGGGAAAAATTTCCGACGACTGTGCATCTGGCAAATACATGCAAAGAGTGGAGTGGACGTGTGCAATACATCTTAAAGATCAACAGTTATAAAAGATTAGTAATAATTTTGTACATTTAAAAAAATAATTCAGTCCATTTTGGACAAATGTAGTACCTGTTCATAAACATGTTTTGAAAGTGCTGAGTAGCATGTTAATAATATTGGATAGGGAAATATTTACTGTCCTTTGAATGGATTAATTGTCAAGTTACTAAGTTTCTACATTTGTATTGGAGGGTATCAGTGAGAAGTGGTGAACTGTCATCAGTAGAATTGGAATCATGGGGATTGCTTCTTTCAAACTTAATTTGCATGGGGTGAGATGGGAGAAGAGAATTGCTGTAGTCCAGATTTATATTAAGTACATGGGAGACTATATGTGGAGGACAGTTTTCAGGTAATCTGTAGTCTTTGTAATTGTCTGAACGTTATTAAATAAAAATCTATTTTTAATTCTTAGCATATGCATTTGAAGTTTCCTTGAACAAGCATCTGTTAAAGTTTAAGAGTGAACATTGTCTGAAACATGTAATATAGTTTGGTAAATATTTAATAGATAGATAAATAGAAGAAACAGAGTTTTGTGCTGCTGAATGATGGGGCAAATCCTCTATAGTTCATAGCATTTTCTAAATACACTTCACATGGTAGTAATTCAAAAGAGGTTAAACCGGGGTAGGCAACCTATGGCATGGGTGCCAAAGGCAGCACGTGAGCTGATTTTCAGTGGCACTCACACTACGTCGGTCCTGGCCACCGGTCTGGGGGGCTTTCCATTTTAATTTAATTTAAAGTGAAGCTTCTTAAACATTTTAAAAACCTTATTTACTTTACATACAACACTAGTTTATTTATATATTAAAGAATTATAGAAAGAGACTTTCTAAAACGTTAAAATGTATTACTGGCACGCGAAATCTTAGAGTGAATAAATGAAGACTTGGCACATCACTTCTGAAAGGTTGCCCATCCCTGGGTTAAACTGTTGTCTTAAAATACTACTCCCTTTCTCACTGCTGTTGGAAATAAAATATTGTAGCTATTTTTCAGTATAGCTTCACTAGGATGACCAAAATAGGACATATTCAAGTTGAGAATTTGATAAAATCGGTAAGACATCATCACAAAAATGGTCATCACCTGCATCTCCTGATATAATAAACATTTGTCCTTCTTGTAAAGAATACTATAGTTCAAGTTGTTTTTGTTAACGTGAACCTTTAGTTGTTCTTTGAGTGCTGGTCTGTACATGTATTCCACTGTGGGTGCATGCGCTCCTTGCAGCTGACTGGAGAATTCTTGCAAGTAGTGTCTGTTGGCCTGCAGCTGCGCCCACCTGCTCCTCATGCTTCTCGCTGCAGCTATATCGGGCAGTATGGACCTACTGCCTCTCCAGTTCATTCTTACCGCTGCATGGCCTGAGTTGGAATCTCCAGTGTCTAGAACCTTTCCTTCTGCCCTCTTTGTCTTCAAATCTGTAAATATTTCGAAGTTTTATACAGCTATTCTTACTTCAGTGTAGTCAGTGTTAGCCATTTTAATAGTATACTTAGTAATAGGTAGGATCCCCACCCCTGCACACCCCCTAGCATCTGCAGTATGGGACTTAGATTATGCAGACTTACGGGGCTTTAAAAACTGTCCCTTGTCCCTGCTGCTTCTCAGTTGGTGGTGACCACCAGTGCTATCTGTACTGCTTTGGAGAACTTCATATCTCTGCTGAGTGCAGTATCTGTCGCTCCTTTCCCAGCTAGATATGTCAGGTGTTAGAACTCTGGCTTAAGAAGCACCTAATGGAGAAAGCAATGAGGCCCCAGTTGGACCCAGGCCTGGGAGAGACACCTCCCCACCACCACCACCTGTATATTGGCCAGAGTCATCACAGAGCACATCTTCTCGCATAAGGTCTGAGGCAGAAGCAGGAAGCAACAAACTCAGGGTTCTTTGTTGGGTCTCCACCATGAAAACAAGGTTCACTCTCATAAGCACAGGAGTAGATCCCCTTTGAAATCCACTCTGAAGAGCTCAGATCCCTCCCTAGTTCTGTCCAAGTTGGATGAGACTTCATGCCCATGTTACAAGGACTTAACTGTCCTAAGCTTCATGGTAAAAAGGCACATAGGAGCAAAGCTCCCCAATTTTTGGACTCTGCACCAGTCAAAGGACCGGGATCTGCTGTGTCATGCTGTCTGGAGTGGCTCAAGAGTGAGAGTACCAACCTCAGGACAGACTGTTAATAAACAGAGTGCAAACTCCAAATTGGCTGTGAGTTGTATACTTAGATTTCATCAACCAAATATCAAGTGTAAACTCCTCAGGTGCTATAAGCAGCCTTACCATGGAGACACAGATAGCCCCCTTGCATACTCTAATCTATTTTACCACCCAGGCAAGCTTACCTTTGTGATAGATGGTCCCTTACACCAAAAATCACAACATTCCAGTTACTCCCAGTCCCAAAGGAGAAGTCACTTACCCCTTAGATCTTTCACCCAAGGCAATGCTTGTTGTCAATCTTCTAATAAACTAACAAGATTAACTAAGAAAAATAAATGAATCATTTACAAGGTTAAAGTAGGTAAACATACACACATACATGAGTTAGTCTTAGGTTCCAAAAGATGGTAGAAGCTTCTGTAATAAGCAAGCTCTGTATGTCCTTTAGGGTTAACCCAGGCTGAGCAATTGGGGATCCTTATGCTTAGAAAACTTTCCCCCTCCAAAGTCCAAACAGCAAAGAGAGACAGACTCTTCTTGTTAGGGATTTTAACCCATTCTCTCAGAGTTCAAGCTGATTGGATGAGTTCATGGTCTCCTCTTCATTGGGTGTGGGGGACGAATGCAGTTAACAAAGTCTTTGTTTTTTTATTTTTAACAATGGCTCATTTGGTTTCAGTGGGCCGCCTTGGTGGGCAGAACCTAACACTTTCTGTAGAAAGCCAGCATTTTACATTAGTTAATGCTTCTTTCCTGTTTGATGAGTTACACGGTTACAGAGGTTTACAGTGCAAGCATTCAATATAACATTGGGGTACAGATGTTATAAATGAGATTGATTAATGCAGCAATTTACAAGCATTTCATAAGTCTAAACACATTTTTATAAATCTAATACCTGTTTAACTATATTAACATACAGGTGAGCCAGACTGATTTTCTTCTGTGCATTTGTCCATGTTCAGATGAGGCCTAGGGGCTTTGGCATGAGCTGGCACCTGGTCTGCCAGGGTCACATGCCGGTACTGGTGAAGAGCAGCAGATAGGAGCATCATTCACCAGTGGTACTGCCATGGTCCTATATAGACCTGCTGACCAGGGACCTCCCCTGATTGACTCTGATGGGTTGGGTAGACAGGACCCCACACTCCCACGGGGGAAGTGAAGAATATTTTTGTTTTCCTAGATCCACAATCTCCCCTGTTGTCAGGACAAGTTCTTAGTGGGGAGATTTTAATCCCAGCCCAGCAGGAGATACAGGCTCTGAGAGAAGTCCATCCCCCATCCCATGTTCTAGCTGTGGCGTTCAGTCAACAGCACTGACAATATGGCTGATTCAGTTGGCTCTGATCTTTTTGGCATTGGGTAATCAGATGCAATGAAGGACTACCGGACAGGAGAGTGAAAACTTCCTCGTCCCAGCCTTGTCCACCCAAGCTGGGACATCCCCCTGAGGACGTGGTTGTAACCTCATGCCCTGGGGACCCCCGCAACCCGCGTTTGACCCATCATACTGGCCCTGTTGGTGTCCATAGGACCTATACATACAACACCAGGGTCTGTGTTGTAGTACAGAGTAATATTCCCTTTCTCTCCCCAGTAATGACAGACAAAATAGCAACCATATTCTTCATAAACAAGCTCGGAAGGGCGAGATCTATTCCATTGTATGTAGAAGCAGTCAGTTTATGGAACTGGTGTGTCAGGAACCAAATTACTCTGTTGGCAGTGTACCTTCCAGGAGCCCAGAATTAATTGATGGACAACCTTAGCAGGCACTTTGTGGTGGATCATGAGTCAGAGTTACACTATTTAGTGGTGAATAGCACCTTTGCTCTGGGGGACCCCCACCTGGGACCTGTTCACCTCCAAGGTGAACAGGAAGTACAACATCTGATGCTCCATGGAAGCTCAAAGTCAGTACTCCAGAAGCAATGCTCTCCTACGGTCTTGAACAGAACACTTGAACTGTGATTTTCCTCCTGTCCCTTGCTACGCACGAGTCTTCCGAAAATTCAACAGGACAGAGCACAAGTCATCTCCATCATGATAGTTCTGGTTCCCAAATCTCCTACAAATGATAACTTGTTAAACTATCAGCATTCAACCCTTCCCAGATCTCTCTACTTAAGAGACTGGCAGGGTCAGACATCCCAACCCAGATGCTCTTCACTTCACAGTTTGGTATTTGGATGGGTGTCAGACCTAGAATATTCCTGCTCCAAAATTGTGCAAGCTGTTCTCAATAATAGCAGGAAGGACTCCCAAAAATTTTTATCTAGCCAAGTCAAAGCATTTCTCTTATCTAGGCCCAGCAGCCTTGCGTGTCTCCAGAGACAGTGGGTATTCCTGCTATCTTGGATTATCTCCTTACCTTAAGATGGTGGGTCTTTCCTGTAGTTTGCTGTGGCTTCACCTGGCAGCAGTCAATGTGTGTCATGCACCAATGGACAGCTACTCTCTCTACTCACCTAGCCATGTCTAGGTTCTTAAGAAGTTTACTAAGAACCTTTCCACTGGTAACGAAGCCAGTCTGTCCTTCGGACCATAACTTAGTACTTTGGGCATTCTCTTAGCCATTTTTCTCACCCCTAGCTATATATTCATTGTTTCATCTGTCAATAAAAGTCACCACTTTCATTGCCATCATTTAATTTAGATGAGTAGGTGAACCTGGAGCCCTAATGGCAGACCCACCATAGACAATATTCCATAAAGACAGTCTCTCTATAACAGCACCGAGATTCTAAGATAGTTTCGGAATTTCACATAAATCAGACTATCCACTTACCTGTATATTCTTCCTGAAGCATGATGCTTTCAGCAAAGAGAACAGACTTTGTTCCCTCAATGCAAACATTGGTATTTTAACTGCAGAAAACAAAACAGATCAGAAAGTCACTTAGACTGTTTGTTGCCATAGCTGAATGAGTTAGAGGACCAACTGTTTCTTCCCAGAGACTCTGTAAGTGGCTCTCTTTACCCCGCTTTTAGTTGACACACCTTCCTTCCCCCACATGGGATAAGGGCTCACTCTTATGTGAGAGCTAGCAGTGTCATTAGCATTAGTTCAACAGGTATCGCAGCTTGATATTTGCAAGGGAGCAAATTGGAGTTCCATCTACACAATTCACAAGAAATTGCACCTTGGGCCAAGCCTTCTCCATTGATGATGCCTCCTTTGTGAACAGCAGTTCCACAAGCCGCCATACCACTTCTATCCTCACACTTTCCTTCTTTCTAAGTACTGCTTGTCAGTCACTCACACTGGAATACATATAGGGACCAGCACTCAATGGAAAAAGGGAAGGTAGTTACCCCTTTGTAACTGGAGTTCTTCGAGATGTGTGGTCCTTATCTGTATTCCACTACCCATCCTTTTCTTCTGCTTTGGATCTTTCTGATTCACTAGAAGAAAAGGAACTGGAGAGGCAGTTGGTCTAACCACCCCTTATCCCCTTTGTGTGGAGTACAAAGAGAGCGAGGGTGCAGGCATGGACACTACTTGCAAGAATTATCTGGTCTTAGTTGTGTGGAGTCCGTGTGTACCCACAATGGAACACAGATAGGGATCACGTGTCTCGAAGAACAAAGGGTAACTAACTTCCCTTTTCAGTCCATCTCCCTGCTACTAGATACTTGGCTTTGGATGTGCATTTGCCAGAGCAATCTTTCAGTGAATGAAAAGTCCATGATAAAGTAGTCTTGTCTCAAACTTTGAAACACCACACATTACATAGAATACCCTGAACACTGGCAAGCAGATTTAGATAAGAATATACAGTACAGACCTGTTTACGCGCAGATGTCGGGAGTCAAGCCGTCATGACCGTGTGTTAACGGACCGCGGGTTAAGAGGGCCATGCTGAAATATCTTAAGATTCATCTTTACCAATATCTGCGATCAAAAGGAAGAGGAAACGCCAGTAGGCCTACAACACGTTTCCGCTCCGCACTTTTGTCAGTGAGTTAGTGAGCAAATCTGTAGCGCTACATAGCAAGTTCCTGTACCGCGTGTTAACGAATCTTGCATGTTAAATAGGTAACACTGGGAGGCATGGTGCTACCGTGCGTTAAGCGGATTCATGCGTAAAGGGGTCTGTACTGTAGTACATATCTCAATTATTTATTGGGATATGATGCAATTAAGGTGTGTACAGAAAAAAATTATGTTGACCTAAGTTATGTTGGCATACACCTGCCAGAGTAATTAAATCACTTTTGTGTGTCCACACTTTGCTCTTTGTGTCAGCAATGTGTATCCTCACCAGAAATGCTTGTATCAACTGTACGGTCAGTGTGGGGAATTGTGGGATTGCTTCTGAAAGCCAGTAACAGTCGACGTAAGCAATGCAGTGTCTATACTGACACTGCGTTGACCTAACTACATCATCGATGCTCTGCCTCTCATGGAGGTGGAGTTAAGTCGACGTAGCGGGGCAGGAGCAAAATTTTAGTGTCGACACACATAGTTAGTTTGACGCAAGGCAGCTTATGTTGACCTAACTCTGTAGTGTAAACCATTCCTTAGCATGTGCGCTCGCTCTCTCTCAAGATGGGTAATAAAATTATTTTTTTAAAGGCAAGAGTTAATTTAAATTGAACAATTTTTTGCCTTTTTAAGGATGGAATAATTGTAAAATTTGGAATAAAGGTTATTTAACCTCTGTTTCCCGATCTGTAAAGTGGAGGTCATACCGACCTAATGGATGTTATATCATGATAAATGGTGTAAAGTGGTTCTTGGGTGAAAGGTGGCCTGATGATGGAAAGTGTTTTTTAAAAACAGTATTTAAAAAAATAACCAAATTGTTAAATTCTAGTTTAATCCTGCAAAAACATTTCTCTGCAATACTTTTTTCCGGTAGTTAGAGATGTCGTTAACTTGGAATCAAGGAATTAGTTACCACCCTCTAGCTCAGTCAGAACCACCAGTCAGTTTCGAGGGCCTCCTTGCAGTATGGTCTTGCACTTTCTTTTTTTGTGTTCTGATAAGTGTTCTTCATTGTTTACTGTGCCTCAGTCAAAATGTAGCCTATATTACTTTTTCTTGCTTCCTTACAGAAATTTCTTTTTACAAACTTTAGAAGAAGATGGGTGTGTGAAAGGATGGAGAGAAGATAAATAATGTCTTTAGTTCCTGATCACTCAGCAAGAGCAGACTTTCTGTTGTTTGAAATCTTGCTCACTGAGAGTGCCTCATGAGATACACATGTAATTTTTGTGAGGGTCTCAGGAGACAGTGGTCATACACTCTTAATTCAGGACATAATACTTCAGTACAGCACAAACAGAATAATGCCAAACAGTCAGTTTTTGTGTACTTCATGCTGACAAAGCTTCTTAACTGATTTAAGTTTCTTTAACAATATGTACATTATGTTTCAGTGAAACAGGTAACTTAATCCAGTTGTCTGTATCTGTACCCCAGAAAGTCATATTTCAATAGTCAGTTAATTCTTTTCACTATAAAACTAATAATATGGTTATAAGTAAAGGGCATATTTGCAGTCTGTTTTGGGAACAGGAGAACACCCTTCCCTCGCCTCTTCCCCTCCCCCACTACACCCAAATAATTTGGTTCTAAAGTATGAACACCTAACCAATGCAGCTGAGTGACTTGCCCAGATTCTTAACAGATCTGAGGGCTAGCTGGCCCATGGCTAACTCAGATCTTGGCTACACTTGTACTTTGTACCGCAAAAAAGCCGCCTAGAGCGCTCTATCTTACTCCCCGTCCACACTGGCAAGGCACGGAGAGCGCTCCTGGTACTCCAACTCCCCGAGAGGAATAACGCTTGATGCGCTCCCACTGGAGCACCACGGCGCCAGTGTGGACACCTAATGCGCTCTGATTGGTCTCCAGAAACGTCCCATAATCCCCTTAAATCAAGTGGCCTCTCTTCTCTTCGTTGTGAAATGGGCTGAGGAATGCGGAAGTGCTGTTTCAAAGCTCCATTTCAAACAGCTGGCTGCTTATCTGCTCCCGGCTGCTTATCTGCAACAGTAAATGTTTGCTGTGAGCGGTGGGGGGCTGAACATACAAGACAGCATGCTGACACACTCTCAGCACTCCAAAAAACCCACTCTCTCTCTCCCCCCGCATACACACAACACACTCCTGTCACACTTCACCCCACCCCCTGCATTTGAAAAGCATGTTGCAGCAACTTGAACGCTGGGATAGCTGCCCATAATGCACCTCTCCAAATGCCGCTGCAAGTGCCGCAAATGTGGCCATGCCACTGTGCTTGCAGCTGTCAGTGAGGACAGATTGCAGCGCTTTTCCTAGTGCGCTCTCCGAAGGCTGGTTTAACTCAAAGCGCGCTACATCTGCAAGGGTAGCCATAGCCTTAGTTAAGGAAAGTGATTGTTTCCATCATTCTGAAAAGCATGTGAAGAAATAGTGCTAATTATATCAGCACAAACATTTTGGGGTTTATTTATTATGTAGTTGTGCAACCTTACAGTTTTGTTGGAACCCTAGCTGCTGCTAAGTTTTCAAACATGCTTTTGTCTGTGCTTGGTAAAGTTACTTTTTCTTTCTGATAGGGACCTTTCCCCATAATTGATTTTTAATTTTGTAGTCATTTTTCAGAGACAGAGTTGCTAGCTACGGATACTTTATCGATCCTTTGAGACTTTTCTACACAGCATACGTGTTTCCTCCATTATTATTTATCTGCTAAAAATAGTGAAATCAGGAAGTGGTGATTTGTAGATGTGGACAGCTGTCAGTGGGTGCTTTTACTTTTTCTACTGTCACAGTTTTAGGATAACTGCATCTGTTTTCCCCCTCCCTGATCCACCAAGGCCACCCACTACAGGCTCCTAGCTCCTAGCCGTCACTACTCTTGGGCGAAGACTTGCATCTCACTCCCTTCTGATTGGGGGTTCTCTAAAGCTGCACTGTTCCCTGCCTGCATTGTGATAGATTAAAAGGCCAGCATCGGCACTTTGCTTTCTCACCAGAGGCTATGACCAGTGTATTACCCACAGTTATAAGTTACCACACAACTTTTTCTGAAAAAGCACATTTATTCTTATGGTGAAAACGTTAGAGAAAACTTATTAAACACAATAAAAGAAGCTGCATGCATGCTAAAAAGCCTACCAGAGGTCACCCACAACTCCTAATTTGGGTTCTGTGGTAGGTATCAGTCTTTCAAAATCCAGAACTGGATTTTCCCAGATTGGACCTCTTTGTCCAAAGAAAATTGTTCCCTCTCCCTTTAAGTCCTTAAGTTATTTTTGTGAAAAATCCATCTTTTTCTCATGTCGATTTCATTTGCTCAGAAAGTGGGGAAACAAATACTTTCATTCAAATCTTTCTCACTTTCCATTCAGAGCTGATAACAGTTCCCTTCCCTTAACCAAAGCAGCCTTTTGTTTCCATATGCATACATTTATTATGTGTGTTTTCTAAGTCCTGCTTTAAACAAAAAGTTAATTTTTTATGTCAAAAGAGTCTGAGAGTTTTATACTTGTCTACCAGTAGAATTTAGACTCTTGAACAACCTCTTTATTCTGTTTTGGAGACATTAAGAACGCAAAGCTTCTCTGCCAAGCCTGAATCAAGGGATGGATGGACGTTTGCTTGCATCTCCTTTTCCTAATATATGGAGTGCTTCCTATGGAGATACCTCTTAAAGGACTAGGTGACAAGAACAGCAACTTCCTTGAATTTGATTGGTGTTTCTGAATGTCTTAGCTAGTCAGTCATGCTTTAAAACTGATTATCTGATTATCTTCAAAGCAGTAGGTCTAAATTGAGTTGTGTACCATGACCTGGAAAGAGGTGCCATTTTCAATATTTCTTTAAAAATAATCAACTATTTGCTCAGTCTATGCCTATATTTTTTGAGCAGTTACTGGCTCTTAATTTAATCTGTTGTTTCTTTTGATGAACGTGTGCTTGCTGCGGCATTGATACAAACCTTTACATGCACTCATGAGCCAGTTTTTGGGATTCACAGATGATAGAGAGTGCTTTAGAGCCTGCATGTCCTCTGGGTTGGTGTACAGGTGACACATGGGGTATGTGTACCGTGCAAACCTGCAGCAGCGAGTCTCAGCCTGGGTGAACTTACTTGTGCTCACGCTACAGGGTTAAAAATAGAAGTTTAGATGTTCAGGCTCAGATTGAAGCCCTGGGTCTGAGGCTCAACCCCGTTGTCAGGATTCAGAGCCTGGGCTCGGGCATCTATACTTACATTTTTAGACCTGTTCGTCTGAGTCAGTTGACCCAAGCTCTGAGATTCAGTGCCATGGGGTTGTTCTTTTGCAGTATAGACATACCCTTAAATTGTGAGCTGTTTGGAGCACAGACATTACAGAGTGGAAGGTAAAGTGCCAAACATGCTCTTGATGCTCTAGAACAGGGGTCGGCAACCTTTCAGAAGTGGTGTGCCGAGTCTTCATTTATTCACTCTAATTTCAGGTTTCCCGTGCCAGTAATACATTTTAACGTTTTTAGAAGGCCTCTTTCTATAAGTCTTTAATATATAATTAAACTATTGTTGTATGTAAAGTAAATAAGGTTTTAAAAATGTTTAAGAAGCTTCACTTAAAATTAAATTAAAATGGAAAGCCCCCCAGACCGGTGGCCAGGACCCAGGTAGTGTGAGTTCCGCTGAAAATAAGCTCGCGTGCCGCCTTTGGCATCCGTGCCATAGGTTGCCTATCCCTGCTCTAGAAATAAGGTGCCCATGTAATCACAGATATAATACTTGCATCTTTTTGTGATGTGAGAGAGAGAATACTGAGATGACATATATTTTAAATAATTACAAAGAGTGGGAAAGTATGGCAGATCTTTCGGCCACTGGGCAACTATAATCAGGTTTTGGAATTTACAGTTTGCTTGCTGTCTGGCAAGTTGGAAGAATATTTGTTCACTCCTGAGAAATGTGTGCTAGTATCTTTAGCAAATATGGATGGGTTTATTTCCCTCCTGTAAAGAACACAAATTTATCTCTGAAGACTTAGGGGTACATCTTGAAAGTTATCCTCTACTCTTACTAATTATGTAGCTACCTTATGGTTGTTATATTTCTGTATGTGCACGAGAGTTTGTTGGTTTAAAAAAAATGAAACTGGAGTAAACTGAACTTTGCAAATTCTACAACCCGCAAACATAATTTTTAAGAATTTGCCTATTTGATTGACTATTAGTGTCAGTTCATTTGATTATCTCGCTGAAATCAAAAACGTTGATTTTAAATTGCTACCGTGCTTCAGGGCTGGTCTGCATTGGGAGCATACCTTGGCATAGCTGTGTGTCTCAGTGGTGTGAAAAATCCACACCACCTGAGAGATGTATGGCGACCTAACTCCCAGTGTAGACAGTGGTAAATTGACAGAAGAATGCTTTCATCTCTCAGGGAGGTGGATTATCTCTACCAATGGGAGAAACCCCTTCTGTCAGCGTAGGTGGAGTTTACACTGAAGGGATAGATATAGTGGTGCAGCTGTAGCAGTTTAAATGTAGACAAGTCCTCAGTTATCTGTTCAAAATGCCTGAATTATGATAAAATGATAATCCATTATACCTTTTTTTGTAATTAGAAAGATAGATTGCACCACATTAAACATTGCTTAATAAGATTGTATTACATAAAGGCAGTCTGCTTAAATGAGACACTTAATGGAAACAATTTACTCGTTGGCTACAATACAACAGAATTCTTAGTATAATCATCCTGACAAAATGGCTGTTTTTCTCTACCTTCTAAAGTAATGTACCACATATTAAAAAATAAGTGTAAAAAATGAAAGATTAATGCAAACAACTGCCGGACAGTTGCAGTAGGTCGCTCCAAATGGGGGGACATAATTACTGTGTGTGTTCCTACAAATGTACAACAGTTTCAGTATTATCTCATATTTACATTCAAAATAAACTGTTTTTCTCTTTTGGTTCCCATAAATCTTTCTCATGTCATAGTTTTCAAAATTATCTTATAAGACTTATAATGTTTGATAGTATTAGAAAAACTCAGTTACACTAATTTTACTCTTGAACAGAATGTTCCTGTTGAACAGAAATTTATTATTGCTATGAGACATACAATATCAGGCTTTTTTTACATAAATGAACAAGATAGTGAATGCAGTAAACCATGTAACAGTTCATTGAAAAGCTTAGCAGTAAACTCAAAATGAGATGTATTCTGATTAACAAAATACTTTTATTCTGACTTTATACGACAGGTTTCAATTTTTAATGTTATCTGTGCTGAGTAGTGACTGAAATAAACCAATCTGATTTATAGTTGTGAAAAATGTAACTTTCTCAGGTTTAATTGTAGGTGTTCTCGAGAAATAGTTTTTAGACGTTTATGCTTTAACATTCTTTTTATTTCATCTAGTTCAATACCAGATGGAAATGATGCGAAGCCTTCGCCACGTAAACATTGATCATCTTCATGTTGGCTGGTACCAATCTACTTACTATGGCTCTTTTGTCACTCGTGCCCTCCTGGACTCCCAGTTCAGTTACCAACATGCAATTGAGGAGTCTGTAGTTCTCATTTACGGTTAGTATGAGGTTTCCTTTATTATTCTTTTCCCCTCTTAATATTATTACTACTATTTTTGTATTCTGTCTTTTGCCTGTAAGAGTAGCCTGGCAGGCCTTTTCAAGTAAATACCAACCCTGTGTCTACAGCAGCCTCAGCAGCAGCTAAGTCTAGACAGGGTTTCCTTCTTTCTGTTTATTTTTCTTGCTATCAGAGCCCTGATGTGTACGTTTTGGAATGCTGGAGTAGCTGCTTCATTTTTATTCCTCCATCTCCCCTCCCTCGTTGAAGGGACTGGTGGAACTAGACCAGATGTCTAAAAACCCCCGATTGCTAGAGTGTCTGGCTCTGTACGTGACTGACCAATCATAACACAAATTGCCAAATTTTTTTATACCTCTGACAGAAGCATACAAAACCTGGACTGTTTCTTAGCACAAAGATTTTTTTATTTTCTGCCTATTTAATGGTGTTTCCTCAAACTCTCCAGACCAGATGTTCTGTGCTGTATCAGAACCATAGGCAATTTAACAGCTTTATAGCCTCCCCCTCCCCAAACACTCACAGTTTGCCATATCTGGCAGACTTGCATATAGTTTCCAGCTGAGAAGTAAATGTAACGTCCTGAGTATCTGTCAGAAAAAATACTAATGAATACGATCAATCTTATGAGCTGCCCCAAAATTGTTTCAGTATGTTAACAATTGGATTACAGTAAAGAACAAGTTGTTAAAGTATACTTATATTGGCTGGAAACATTGCATCATCAGACCTTGATGAATTTTCCACTTGTTCAAGTCTATTTTGGTTTTCATTTTATCACCGATTGCTAAAAAGTTTGACTGTGTTAAATTTCAGACAACATGAATGTTAACAGTTTTTATTCTAATATTGGCATACCTGAGCCGCTGTAGTGCTGCAAGTGTTAAGCTTCCCTGTCCTAGGAATTTAACAGTTTGTTTAGAAAACATTCCACTCAGCTCAAGACAGTATGTCAAGAGGAAGCTAAACTTTTTATGCATCAATTATATTTTTGTCCCAAGCAATTCAACAGTTTGCCTAATATGAATTAGCCTATCACTAATCCTAAATCTCACTTTGGCATTAAGTGATTATGGTTTAGTAAATATTTTTATTTTACTACATAGTAGGTAGAGCTGCTTTTTTGTGAGGGGGAAACCTTTGTATTTCAGTGAGACAGCCATCATATGCGAGTTGTTCGGGTAGTTTGCGCTAAGGAAAAGAAATCAGGAATTAGTACTTTTCATAAATACTTTCCTAAGTACAAATAACTTTAAGTCCCGCATTTGCATTAGATGCATTACATGTAGTTCAGTTCTATTTTATATCTCATTACTACACTTCTAGTCAGGGGACCACAGTCCCTGTTGTGCTGATTTTTTAAGGTTTTTAAATATAAATATGCAATATAATATTTTTCCTAAAACGTAAACCATCCAAAGAAATATTCAAGTAGAGGAAGACTATTTTTAAATCATCTTTGTAATTGTGTCCTTCCTCCATACTTTGTCTTAGATCCCATTAAGACTGCCCAAGGGTCTCTGTCGCTAAAGGCTTACAGACTGACTCCCAAACTGATGGAAGTTTGCAAAGAGAAAGATTTCTCTCCAGAAGCGTAAGTATTTTAAGAGAGTCTCTCTTCATGCATTGAGCCTTCTTTTTTTTGGTGGGGGGAAGAAGAGGAGGAGGGTAAAGAGATTTTTAACAAAAAATTCTGGTGTGATGTCAATTTCTGTGGAAACCAGGTATGTAATTCCAGTGATGCAATGACTCAAATGCAATGACTAAGAAATGATGAAGATGTTGCTCCAAGCACTCCTGCTATTGGCTTGGGGGAGCAACATTAACATATGTTTTGAAAGGATGTGCTGCATTCTATTACTCCAGTCATGGGATGAATGTTGTGGAGACAGCTGCAACTGGGAACAGAAGCAGAGATACATTTGAGGTGATGGCAAAAGGGCAGAAATACACAGAGGTTGATCTGTTCCCTTTCTCTAACTCTTAAGGCCTTGTCTACATGGGGGAAATTGACCAGCATAGGTGTTCTGGAATAACTATTTGCTGTAGCTATTCCTTGGGCACTGTCTTCTGGAATAAAATTACTTTTATTCCAGAATATTTACTGTGCTTCCAAAGCAGACCTGTCAGTCTAGGGTGCCTAGCACAATGAGGCCCATTAGCACTATCACATTATCAATAATAATAAACAATCTCTTGGCCAAAAATAAAGAGACCTCTAAAAATACAGCTGTTCTTGAGACTGGCTAATCAAATAACAAGTTTTACTATTTTTGTAGAAAGAAAATGTTTTGTGAATTGTGTTATATGATTGGTTACAGCAATGCTGCTTGTTTTACATTGCCATTGAGTAACCACTTATAATTGAAGCAGCTGCTAGCCTGACATCTTTCCCCCAATCCTCTCAGGGCTCAGCATCAAAAACCAAACCCACGCAAAGCTTTCATTCAGAAAAACTGAACCATTTCACTGCTCAGTGTCTAAAGATAATATTTCCACTAGTTTGCATCTTAGTCTAAAAAATGGAAGTGAATGTTTTAGTTTCCAGCCTCAGTACACATAATACACTTGCCCCCAAACTTGTGTATTGTACCTTTATTTGTTGGTCTGATGAAAGGTATCCGTTTCTATTTTGTCTGTTTAAAAATTAAAAGTAAAGGGTAATAAATATAAGGTAAAATGTTGTTATAAAAATAAGAAAATTCTATTCTGTTCTGACTAGTTTAAATATATTTCATCATCCTCTTTTTAATTATGTAAATCATTTAAAGTTATATATTCAGTTACTGGAGAATGCAGCTTTCCATGGAAACATTAATGTTTCGTTGTAACACAGTGGTTGTGAACTTAGAACTTATTCCAGAGCTGTGTGGTGCCTAGTCACTTCTAGTTAAGAAAAACTGATGGTAAGGAAAACAGTAAAATATTCTGGTGGGGCAGAGTTAACCTTGCCATTGTAGTCTTTTGCTGGAGGTTTATTCTTGTAAATAACACATTAGTGATTAAAGCATCTGCTTTACTTTTGAGGGCTTTTTCACTTGGTTAGTTTTTACAGGGCTTTATAAATTGTAAAGTTTTTCCATGCAAATGCCTCTTTTACCAAAGAGGCTTGAGTGTTGCTTGGCAATGGAGCTCTGAAAATCTAGGGCTCTACGGAATCACCAGCTGACCGGTGCTAGAACAAGAATAGAGACCCTAAGGAGCAAAGTTGCCAGTTGTATAAAAACTTTTTAAACTTGCTTCACAGATTGAAAAAAGCAAATGTTGCATTTGAGCACATGTTTGAAGAAGTGCCCATTATAATTAAGAATTCGTACCTGATCAATGTTATGCTTTGGGAGCTGGAAAAGAAATCGGCAGTAGCAGATAAACACGAATTGCTCAGTCTGGCTGGCAGGTAAGTACTTGTTAAAATAATGGACGTATCTTTATTCATGTTCCCAAACTGCACTTTAACACCATGGTGAAATCCTAGCCTTGTTATAATCAATGGGAGTTTTGCCATTGACTTTAATGGAGCCAAGATTTCATCCTTCCTGTCCTGCTTTGAGTGAAGCAAAAGCTACATGCTAAAAACAGTGTTAAATTCAGAGAATAAATAATTTACTTACTCAACATGTACCCAGTAAACTTTGTAGTTAGTGTGTATTTCTTCACTTTAAAGAAATCATTTTGTAGATCCAGCTAATGCTCAGCACCTACTAAATTTGCCAAACAGATCTCAAAATAGAACAATATCTTTGGCTTCATTGTTTTTGGCAAATATAATATATGAATGATTTTATTAAAAAATAAAGCACATCTGTTCTGCTGAGCCAATAATATGCAGTTAAAAATGATAAACACTCCTAAACAAGAATATAGTGCTTGAAAAGAGATTTCAATTACAATTGACTTTACTAAGCCTGATGTTGATGGTATCCATTTTGCTAAAAAGTAACTTTAGCTTTGCTGAGAGTTTGAGAGTCCGGTGTCAGGTTGTCTCCTCTCTTATGTGGCATCTCTGTTACTGAAGGTTTGCAACCATGGCACCCCATTTCATATGATCCTCTGCTAATCTCTTTGTGGATGAATAGTCCTTTTTATCCACCCAGGATACCATATTGTCCATCCATGATCTTTTTCTGACTCATCGTCTTCTGCCATCAACTTTCCATTCCAGTGTCTGTAAACATACATTGCCTGCTGAACCTCTAATGTGCCCTGCAAATTGAATCTTTCTTTCAGAAGATCTCTAATTAGTATTACTGAGTTCCCATAATCTCCAATACTTTTTTTGTTGGTTACACAGTCTGTTCATATTTTTTCTGGATTCTTTTATAACACCATAGTTCGAAGGATTGCAGTTTCTTTATTATTGATTTGTTTGAATGTCTGTGTTTCACACCTGTAAATCTGTTTTTCAGAGTTGGAATTTAGTCTTTAGATTTATGTCCCTTCTCATCAGATGTTTAATCTTCCAGAATATCGTTTGTTCTGCTATTCAGGTGCTGACTTCAATGTCCAATCTTCTATTTTCTGTAATGATGCTCCCTAGGTAGCAATAATGTCTTACTCACTATATGGCTATGTCATTTACTGAAATCTTACCTGTTTTCCTGTGATCCTTGCAAACCACCGTAGTTTTTGTCTTGTCCACATTCCACTCTAGACCATCTTCTTTGCCGTATTCATATATAATCTCCACTAACTTCCTCAGACCTTCTTCTGAATCCTCCAACAGCTTTGTCATCTTCATAGTGAGTGTTAGTTCATAGAATCATAGAATATCAGGGTGGGAAGGGACCTCAGGAGGTCATCTAGTCCACCCCCCTGCTCAAAGCAGGACCAGTCACCAACTAAATCATCCCAGCCAGGGCTTTGTCAAGCCTCTAAGGAAGGAGATTCCACCACCTCCCTAGGTAACCCATTCCAGTGCTTCACCACCCTACTAGTGAAAAAGTTTTTCCTAATATCCAACCTCCCCCTCCCCCACTGCAACTTGAGACCATTGCTCCTTGTTCTGTCATCTGCTACCACTGAGAACAGCTTAGATCCATCCTCTTTGGAACCCCCTTTCAGGTAGTTTAAAGCAGCTATCAAATCCCCCCTCGGTCTTCTCTTCTGCAGACTAAATAATCCCAGTTCCCTCAGCCTCTCATAAGTCATGTGCTCCATCCCCCTAATGCCCTCCACTGGACTCACTCCAATTTGTCCACATCCTTTCTGTAGTGGGGGGCCCAAAACTGGATGCAATACTCCAGATGTGGCCTCACGAGTGCCGAATAGAGGGGAATGATCACGTCCCTCGATCTACTGGCAATGCTCCTACTGATACAGCCCAAAATGCTGTTAACCTTTGCAACAAGAGCACACTGTTGACTCATATCCATCTTCTCGTCCACTGTAACCCCTAGGTCCTTTTCTGCAAAACTGCTGCCTCGCCACTTGGTCCCTAGTCTGTAGCAGTGCATGGGATTCTTCCGTCCTAAGTGCAGGACTCTGCACTTGTCCTTGTTGAACCTCATCAGGTTTCTTTTGGCCCAATCTTCTAATTTGTCTAGGTCCCTCTGTATCCTATCCCTACCCTCCAGTGTATCTACCACTCCTCCCAGTTTAGTGTCATCTGCAAACTTGCTGAGGGTGCAATCCACGCTATCCTCCAGATAAAATTTAAAAATAAATGACAATTTAATAATGAATGTGTAAGTTCCTATAATAAAGTCTCTAGGACTTTTTAACAAAGTGTACAATAAAGTCTAAAAAAATTTTTTGATTCAGTAATTTTTGTTGTAGATTAGAAATGAGTTAATGATTTCTAGCATTTAGCTGTCATAAATATTATTTTTTGTCAAAATATAAGAAATGCTGATTATCATTTTATCTCAGGTTTAGATTACTGGGCTGATAAAGAAGATGAAGAATTATTTTGTGGTGTAGGAGATGGGATGTATTGACTATTGTGTGATGGTTTCAATATGTAATCCTTCTTTTTCTGAAGAGACCATGTGACAGAATTGCATTCCATCACAACGAGCTGCCAGGATTCTCACTCCCTGGTCTGGGCTTCCCAGTACCAAACTGGCTCCAAGGTCTTAAAGGTTTCTTTGGCCCATCAGGGCAATGTGTGAGCCAGACTCAGTATTGGTTGTTTAGTTGCCATCTGAGCTGAAGCCCTGCCTCTGGAACCATCCAGTGACTTCCCTCTTGACCATGCTCAGCAAAGGCCTGTAGGAGCTGTGCTTCTGCCTGTCATGGCACTAATTCTTCCAATTTCATTCAAGGTTGCCCTGACACAGACCATCATCTCACTATCTGCTGAGAGTAATTGGCACTCTCAGCACATTTGGAGTGGAGGGATTTTTTGAGAGATACTTGCTGCAGCCCAGAGTTGATGCCATTGCCTAGATAATTTGGGGGAGGGTCAAGCTGAAGATAAAGGGGATGAAGGGTTGTTTGGATTTGGAGGAGCTGGAAAACTACTTTTCGGATAAGATACATTCACTACAGTGGAACAAGATTATGACTTCTCATGGGAAGATCTAACATTTTTCTAGAAACTGTCCAAGCAGCAGGTCTTGTGTTGAAACATGTGCAGGAATCTGCAGGTGGCATGATGGATACCTGAGCCAAGTAACCTCATCCAATAAGATTGCCATTCTTTTGCAACCTATTTTCAACCAGCTGGTGGAGGTTACAATAGATGCTTTACACAGTGGCCTGTGCCCCAATCTGTATAAAAGAAATATGTACTCGTTGAGGGTCATACTTATCTGGTCTTCTGTAATGGCGATGTTGTGGGTTCTGTCCTGGGGCAGGAAAAGCTTGAGGATTTGCCTTTACATAAGAGAGAATTTCTTTGGGGAGCTGGCAGAGGCCTAATTGCGTTCAGAAAATCAAGGTATTTCTGAATTCTCTTTGCCCGGTGCCTGCCCATAATGCCTCTTCCACAGAAGCCAAAAGGAAAAATCTCCACTTCATAAACCAGCATTTACTTTGTATTCAGGCTGTCAGAACCTTCTCTTGGCCTCAAGTGTTCCTACTCTTACCCAAGTAGCCCTTGGTCATTGTTTAGAGGGACTACAAACACAGGTTTCAGAAAACCCTCAGACTGTAAACATACAAACCCCATCCCCGCAAAGAATGGTATTGGATTCCTTATCAGGAAAAGATACTCCAGGGAATCTAGCTCCTCCTGGCAGAGACCTTTCAAGCCTCTAACACTATGAAGAGAACTACTTGGTATTCAGAAAGACAAGAGAGCTCTGACCCATCCTAGATATCCATGACCTATTTGGTATTAAATCATAGATTTGTATATAAGGCCAGAAGGTTCCACTGTGACCATCTAATCTGACTTCTTGTGTGTTAGATAAAGGAAAGATTTACTGTGAGAAACATATTTCTAGAGGAAAGCAACTGACTCTGATCCTTTTGGACATTAGCATGAACATAGGGATATTTCCAGTGCCTATAAGAAATACCTTGTCATCGTCATGGGGAAATAGCCCTTCCAATTTCATGTGTTGTTTTTTGGTTTGGCATCGACTGTGTCTCTTTGTGAAATGCTTGGCAGTAGTCATGGCCTTCCAAGCACCTTCCATCCAAACTGTAGTGATGGCAGTTAAGTCTAGCTTGGGATCAAGAACCTCTGCCAAGGGATTTCACACCCCAGGAACTTCGTCTTTCTCGTAAAACCCTTCCCTCACATATTCATATTCTGGAGGAGTGTGGTTCTGAAAACATTAAGGATCATAAGAGGCATATCCCAAAAGGCGATCCAAATTGTAACAAACAATCAGGCCACCATATTTTGTATAAACACATGGGGATGTGCTAGGCATTACTTCCAATGTCACACCGGGCCAAGCTGGTGGCCTGGCCCCAGTGCTGGGCCGAAACCCAATCTCGCTCCCCGTGCGCGGGCCAAGCCACTGGCCTCCCCTGCCGGCCTCTCTGAGCTCCGGGTTGCTGGTCCAGGTCAAGCCGCTGTCCACCCAAGCACCAACGCTGGGCTGAACCGCCGGGCCGGCCCCAGTGCTGGGCTGGCCCCCCCTCCACCGCTGAAGGCCTCCCCGGCTAGCACCAGGCCAAGCCGCCAGCTCCTGAAGCTCTCCCTCCCATCCCCCCGTCCGAGCCGGGCAGGCTCCAGGGCCAAGCCACCAGTCCCTCCTGCCCCTGAAGGCCCCCCTGGCCAAGTCGCCCTAGAGGCTTTCGCTGTTACCTACCAATAGATATATCTTCTCATTTTATATGTATATCTAAAAGCCATTCCTGTTCACGTTGCTGCCATTATGGCATTAACCTTAAAGTTGCTGCCTGTTACAGCTTTACTCACTTTTTAACTTTTTGAGGGATCCCTCAAGCTTGCTTACTCTTCTGGAGTGATGATCTTGGTAGTTGGCGTCTTTAGATCAGGAAAACTTGCTTACTTGTCGTTCTGCTTCTTTGGAAACATTATTTCATCGGTATTATCTCTTGCTCATCCATCCACCTTCTCTGAGTTGGGAGGTATATGTTTTTGAGGTGGTTTTGACTTCATATTTTGATACTTTACTTTTGAGGCACATATTGACTGGCTTATTTCTTGAAAGCTTTGCCTGGCATGAAATGTGAACTGGCTAGAACATTATAGAAGCAGCAGTTAAGCTCAGGATGGCACACAATAGCAAGTAGGGGGATTTGGCTCACACTCTGTCTCCTGATACCCTAAGAGCCAGAATGCCTTGGAGTGTGGAGAGACAGGGGGAGGTGAGGTAATATATTTTATTGGACCAACTTCTGTTGGTGAGAGACACAAAGCATGGGGAGTTCTTCCAGGCTTGTGACAGGGGGCTGAGACTCAGGGTTAAAATCCTGTCAAGTGGTATTTCACATCTTGAGAGAAATAGTTACAAGCAGTTTTCCCTTTCTTACCATCTCATGTACAGTCTCTTGATGATCAAGTTTAAATTCAAAAATCCATTTTGAGGTCTAAACTCAAAATGAATCATTTATATTTCAATTTGTCTTAAACTACTTTTCTAATTATGTATTGAATGCTTACTGCAGTAACATCTACTTGACAGACATATTTTTCAAATATCAGCCTTAATATTTTTGTATAAATGACATGAGAGTTACTTGGTTCTCAAAAACAATATTAGCCTTTACATGTAGTATTTCTCATTAATAGATCTCAGTATGCTGTAGAGATTCAGGTAATTATGATAATCCCCATTTTACAGATGGGGAAACTGAGGCAGAGAATGTGTAAGTTTGTTGTCCAAAGGCACAGAACTGAGAATATAGAACTCAAGTATCCTGACTCCTAGTCCTATGCTCTTTTTAAAGGCTATTCCCACATCGGTCTGTAAAAGTGCTCTCTCAGCACTTCCAACCCCCAAATCAAAGTAACAGGGTTTTCCATCACCATCTTGATCACACAGAGCTATCCACCACAGGAAAAGGGGAATGTTGTTGCCACGCTGTCCCTGATCTTTATTTGAAGGGGAAAAAATTAATTGGGCAATCCATTCAGTGAGATATCATCTTTTATGTAGAGCTGAATGCAATGTATTGTTATAGTTTTTTGTTCTATGAAAGGGAATAGCATCTTCTAAATAAGTGTCTTTATTACTAAATTTTCTCTGCAGAGATTGAGACTGTGCAGAAGCCTAAATTTTTATGCAAAAGTGAGCCTCTTCCACAGATGTCTTTCTTTAGATGATATGTCTCCTTTGCCTGGCATTTGGACCAGACAAATAAGTTTTAGGTGTTTAATAAACTCCCCTTTACCTGCATGGATTTACTGCACCATACCAGCTGAGTGACTTGGGACCATACGTTCTTTTGTTGTAGAGGGTGACTAAAACAATTTCACTAATTTTGTTTGACCAAGTATTATATTTGTATTTTATTAAATATGGATTCCGTCAGGCTTTGTACAAAAGCTTTTATTTAATTTGTTTCATAGACATGCTTCACAGACGTGTGTGTATGTACATTTTACACACTCAAAAATCAGTTCCTGTTGGTCCTTTTTTTAAAAAAAAGGAGGTAGGAGCAAGAATTGGCATAAGATGTGTGAGATAACTATGGAAAAATTGGTCCTGTAGTTGGAGCATACTTATCACTTCATGTCTCAGTTCACATCTGTTTAAGTTATAGGTTTTCAGTTTTTAGTTTCCCTGGCAATGAAAGCAAACACCATATTACTACAACTTCTAACAATAACTCCCTGTTTCAGTATTCTGCTAAACTGAACTGGCCCCAGAGAGATTCACATAAAATCATTCTCTGTAACTAGCTATATTTCATGTGGACATTATCTGTAAAATAATTATGTATTTGTGATACCCACATGCCCTACAAGGCCATTA
The DNA here is from genome assembly GCA_033296515.1 of Macrochelys suwanniensis. NCBI lineage: Eukaryota > Metazoa > Chordata > Testudines > Chelydridae > Macrochelys > Macrochelys suwanniensis. The sequence goes on along the minus strand of CM065776.1, from coordinate 235,864,612 downwards.
GTGTGCGTGTACACATAGGCACTTGCTTCTGATAATATCCAGAGCGAATACTCTGGATAATATAAACTCTATAAAAAGTGGAAAATACACACACCCATGGTCATGGCAGTATTCCACAGTTCTAATATCATACAGTTAAAATGCTCAAAAAACAAACAAACCCCAAAACAAAAAAACTAAGCAGGAAGTTTAATTATAGGGACACCTCTCTTGCTGCTGTGTAGTTGAAACTTTTATCCTCTCTTCCCCCTGCTCCTGCCCCCCAAGAGATTTTAAAACTTGAGTAGAAAATAAACGGTGGGGTGAAACTAATGATAAGGTTCTCAGCTGGATGAACAGGAGACTCTGCTTAGAGTGAATTGTCAAATAGCAGGTCCAATGCTTAGAGACAATGATGAGTTCCCTTAGCTACTTTCTCAGCATATACCATGCAGCGCTTGGAGCACAAGCTGCGTTAAGCTGTAACTCTGTATTTCCTGGCTTTTGTAGGAGCTACGTTTGTGTGTGGGGAGGGATGCGGGGATAAACGATATACTATTCCCTTAGATTTATGCCACTATCCTATCTGCTGGTTGTTTCCAGTTGGAATACACACAGCACATAAAGAACCTTTAGAGAGGTGAAGAATGTAGAGCAGGGATGGGCAAACTACAGTCCGCAAGCCGGATCTGGCCCCTCAGGGCTTTGGATCCGGCCCGTGGGATTGCCACCCCCATGGCACCGCTCTGCTCTCCGTTCCCGGCCAATGGGCGCTTCGGGTGTGGAACCCATAGGTGAGGGCAGCGCGGGGAGCCCTCTGTCCCCCCCCCCCCCCCCCGTACTCCTCCAGGGGCCGCAGGAATGTGGTGCCGGCCGCTTCCTGGAGTGGTGGGGGGCCAGGGTAGGCAGGGAGCCTGCCTTAGCGGCGCAGTGCCACTGCCACCCCGGCGCCGCTCCAGGTAAGCGGTGCCAGGCCGGAGCCCACACCCTGCACCACAACCCCCTGCCCTGAGCCCCCTGCCACACCCTAACCCCTTGCCCTGAACCCCCTCATACACCCCGCACCCCTGCTCCACCCCAACCCCTTGCCCTGAGCCCCTTCCTGCGTACCACACTCCCTCCCGCACCCCAACCCCTTGCCCCAGCCCTACATTCATGGCCCTGCATACAATTTCCCCACCCAGATGAAAAGTTTGCCCGCCCTGTAGAGAGAATGCATATCCTTTGGGGATCCCGCTGTTTACCTCTCTCCATTGTGAAAAACTGACCACTTATTCCTACCCTTGGTTTTTCTGTCTTTTTAGTTAGTTACTGATCCATGAGAGAATCTTCCCTGTTATCCCATGACTACTTAGGCTTGGTCCACACTAAGCCCCCAGTTCGAACTAAGATACGCAACTTCAGCTACGTTAATAACGTAGCTGAAGTCGAAGTATCTTAGTTCGAACTTCAAGGTACTTACTGCGGGTCCACACGCGGCAGGCAGGCTCCCCCGTCGACTCCGCCTACTCCTCTCGCGGAGCAGGATTACCGGCGTCAACGGTGAGCACTTCCGGGGTTTGATTTATCGCGTCTAGACAAGACGCAATAAATCGATCCCAGAAGATCGATTGCTTGCCGCCGAACCAGCCGGTAAGTATGGACGTAATTGCCATGATCACCTCTGGAGCTCTTTTTAAAAACTCTTGTTACATTAGCTGCCTTCCAGTTATCTGGTACAGAGGTTTGTTTCAGCAATAGGTTTCAAATTACAGTTGTTAGTTCTGCAATTTCATATTTGAGTTCCTTCTGAACTCTGGGGTGAAAACCATCTTGTCCTGCTGTGATATCTTGAAAATTCAATTTACCTGTAAAATATTGAACATAAATTGCTAAAAAAAAAAAAAAAAAAAAAAAAAAAAGCGGTAATAAAAATTGTTAGACTGCATTTGTCTGGACAAGCTTGCCAATCATATAACGTAAATTGGACCCACCCAGCCTTGCTGCTTCCATATGGCCTGCAGTATGGAATGTTGAATTGGCCTGACTGGAAGCAACTCCGTCCATCAATGACTAAAGGGCAAGTGATGTCTTCAAAACTTCCAAGTATGGCTTGGTAGCCTAGTTAATTTTATGAAGCCTTGAAGAATATTTAACTGACCTATCAAGAGACCCAGGAAGATTGCATAGGGTTTACAGTGACTTTAAACCAAACATTTGGAACATAGCCATTGTATTGGAACTGTTTAGGGGTGCACATCACAAATCCGTCACGCTATTTTTGGATACATTTGGCCTGGATCTGGAAATTGCAGGTTATTGAAATTAGGAAGTGGCTTTACTGAGCTAAGTGAGGGAGTCTTCCCACACCACCTTTCTGCTTGCACACTGTACCTGACTGAAACCACTACTCCCTCTGAAGCTCCCTATTAGCTGCTAAGTATAGATGTCCAGAAAGCTATGACCATGGATGCTTAGATATTATGGTGATGGAAGCCAAATAAATACCTAGATAGATACCAGAGGGGTAGCCGTGTCAGTCTGGATCTGCAAGAGCCGATAAAGAATCCTGTAGCACCTTATAGACTAACAGATATATTGGAGCATAAGCTTTCGTGGGCGAAGACCCACTTCGTCAGATGCATGTGGTGGAAATGTCCAGAGGCAGGTATAAATTTACCACCACATGCATCTGACAAAGTGGGTCTTCGCCCGCGAAAGCTTATGCTCCAATATCTGTTAGTCTATAAGGTGCTACAGGACTCTGTCGCTCTACATAGATATGTGGTTATACTGGGCCTGGACTTTCACTAGCAGTAACTTCCTCTCCAATTTTATTTTTTAAAGAAAAATGTTGAAATGGGTGGTAAGTGGCAGACATTCTAGTGGAAATGTCTTTAAACAATGAACGGTTTTCAATAAATGCATACCATGTTACTGTGAAGTTATAGAAGGAAACAAACTAGCTGTACTATTGGGCAAGAACAGTGGTCAAGTGACTTTTATAATGCATTTGAATTTTAAAATATTTTATGGTTAACTTTACGAGTAAGAAATTACGCTTGTATTTCAGTAATCACTTGGGGAAGAGCCTGCAATTGCTGATGGACAGAGTGGATGAAATGAGCCAGGATATAGTTAAATACAACACTTACCTGAGGAACACAAGCAAGCAGCAACAGCAGAAACACCAGGTTGGTAGCTAAGACAAGCTGAATCAGAGTTTTTTTTCCCCACAAAATGAGGGTGAAGCATCGTATAAGGCTACATTTAATACCATTCAAACTACACTTTGGAACAGGGGTGGGCAAACTTTTTGGCCCGAGGGCCACATCGGGGTTGCAAAACTGTATGGAGGGCTGGGTAGGGAAGGCTGTGCCTCCCCAAACAGCCATACCTCCGCCCCCTATCTGCCCCGTCCCACTTCCTGCCCCCTAACTGCCCCCCTCAGTATCCCCGACCATCCAACCACACACACCCCGCTCCTTGTCCCCTCCCAAGACCCCCCTGACCCTAAACACCCCCCAGGACTCTACCCCCTATCCAACACCTCTGCTTTCTGTTCCTTGACTGCCCCAACCCCTATCCACACCCCCGTCCCCTGACAGGCCCCCCGGGACTCCCACGCTTATCCAACTACGCCCCCGCTCCCTGTCCCCTGACTGCCCCCCGGGACCCTCTGCCCCTTATCTAACCCCTCGGCCCCCTTACCACACCGCTCACAGCAGCATGTCCAGCAGCCGCGCCAGCCCCCCAGAGCACTGCCTGTGTGATAGTGTGGCTCCGGGGGAGAGGGGACAGCAGGGGAGGGCGGAGGGGCTAGCCTCCCCAGCCGGGAGCTCAGGGGCCGGGCAAGACAGTCCCGCGGGCCGTAGTTTGCCCACCCCTGCTTTAGAAGCTTCCTGCATGTCAGCTGCTACATATAGAGGTTTGTTCAGAAAGCTAACTTCCTGTGCATTATTTGAAACTCTTTGCCACAAACATCTGCCTACTTACAACAGAGAGATGGTAACATCAGATGACAAACTCTGTACAGGCAAGTCTCATTTTACGCGGGGGTTCCGTTCCGCGCGTAAAGCGAAAACCGCGTATAGTGAAACGCCATTGAGTTGAATGGCGGACGGAATCGCCCGCAGTACCGATTCCATTTTTAATTTTTTTTTTCTGGTTTTGCCGACCGCGCAAAGCTGAATTTGCGCATGTTAAATGCGCCTAAGATGCGACTTGCCTGTATTCACTTGGTATTGCCAAGGTTATGTGAATAATGCAAAGAGGCATTTATTTGGAGAATCCAAGTGAAGTAGGTTCCAGGGTGTTGCACCTCATTTCTTTACTAACTTTAATTGCTTTAGTAGTGGATCATTGCAGTGTAGTTAGCAGTCTGTACTTCATTTAAAAAACAGAGCATTTGTGATTAAGAGTAAGCAATTTTGATAAGAAACAAGAAACCAGCTGCTGAGAAGTGGATGGTGCAATGTAATGTAACTCCCTCACATACAGATATATATGAATGTTTAACCTTTTCTTCATTAATATGGCCTGAAGACCACATTTGTCATTGCTGCTGAAAAATGGTTGATTGACAACATTTCGTACCTGATAGCATACTGAAATGCATGCAGGTACCTCTGCTGATTAAGATATCCTGTGTGACTTTTGGCCTTCAGATTTAAATGTATTTGCTGTGTGTTTAAGTGAGCAAGATACAGATTAAAGTTTATGCCTTTACTATCTGCATATATCTAGCTAATCCCAACATTCATTTTATATGTAAGGTACCACACAAAATACATTAAATATTTATCTCTCTTTAAACATAAATGTAACATTTCTTTATGGTTTAGTTTAAGCACCATTTTTATAAAAACATAAATATTCTGCTAATGGCTGAAAAAGTGGTTTTGCTTCACTTAATTGAAAAATATTGAAAAATAGAATTGAAAAGGGAGGAACTATAAGAACAAGCTGTAAACACCTTCTTTAATAAACCAGTCACATGACTTTAATTCTTCCTTCTAGTGGCCCATACAGTCATGACTTCTAAGTGGCCACATACCCAAGCACTTGTAATGCATAAAAGAACTAATAAAGCTTGAAATGTACTGATGGACAATAACTTGTTTTAACCAACTCTGGTTAATTTGTGGTTTTCACTCTTCAGCGGAAGAGGACATTATTAAGGGGTCTTTTCCCCCTGCCATATAGCAACAACATTGTGTTAATGTAGGACTTTGGAATTTCTAATTTTTTATTTATTTATTTTTATTTGCTGCAAAATTACTTAAAGTAATTGACTTCTTTTACACTCTTAAATTCTAGCCACTCATTTGACTATGGGTACATCTATACTTACCTCCGGGTTTGGCGGTAAGCAATCGATCTTCTGGGATCGATTTATTGTGTCTTGTCTAGACGCGATAAATCGATCCCGGAAGTGCTCGCCGTCGACACCGGTACTCCTGCTCCGTGAGAGGAGTAGGTGGAGTCGACGGGGGAGCCTGCCTGCCGCGTGTGGACCCGCGGTAAGTACCTTGTAGTTTGAACTAAGATACTTTGACTTCAGCTACGTTATTCACGTAGCTGAAGTTGCATATCTTAGTTCGAACTGGCGGGTTAGTGTGGACCAGCCCTAAGTGTGAGAAATTTGAGTCTTTTGCACCCCACTGATCTTTCTATCAAATATACTGCTGACGTAAAGCTTTATTAAAAACGGATTTTAACCCCCTTCCAATACAGAATGTTACAGTGTATCTTTCTGCTTACAAAAGTCCACACTCAAAAGTAAAGTTAAACGTATTTTTTAGAAAAACCCCTATTGAGATATAGGTATGTTGAGTTTAGTTAATTTCGGTTTGTACTTTTGGGGGATTGGGCAGGTTTTATTAAATAAAATCCACATATGGGTGACGTAACTCCTTTAATTTCTTTGTTGGATGCCCTTGAGAAGCTTCTCTTTAGTCAGCTTTACTTGTGTTAAGAATCCTGCCACAATCTGTGTGTGTTGCATTGTTTCCAGTACCAGCAGAGACGTCAGCAAGAAAACATACAGCGACAGAGTCGAGGAGAGCCTCCACTTCCTGAAGAGGACATGAGCAAACTGTTCAAACCTCCACAGCCCCCTGCCAGAATGGATTCACTGCTTATTGCAGGTAATGGTTCTGGAGATCTTTCTCACTTTGTAGCCACAGGAAAAATATAGTTGTTACCCTTAATATCCTGCTTTCACTTTACATATGATGTCATGTGATATCTCAGTGTTTGCACTCTTTCCCTTTGCTTAGTCTCTCTAGGGAAATACCTAAAGAATATAACAAATGCTGATGAAAAATTGTGTAGCCTAAGTTTAAAGATAACCACAATATTAAACTGAAATAGAGACATAAAGCTAGTTTGTAGGGGAGAGCTTTAAATTTGTGTGGATATGGGGATCATGCACTTTTATCTCCTCTTCTGATCTAGTTCTCTCACAGCTGGGAGAATTAAATCTGGCCAGGTGGAGCTCTAGGTGAAGAACAGTTTCATTTTCTTTCCCAGCCCCAAGATAACTGAAGAAGTGAGTGGAAACAGAGCATGGGCTTCCCCTACATGTTCAGTCACTGATTGCCACACCCTCTCTGGCTCGTCTCCCATTTCCTGAGCTTGGTAGGACGTCCAAGACAGATACCAGAGATGCAGCACAGGAGCAGAAACATAGAACCCAACACCCCCTCCCCCCCCCCCCCCCCAAAAGAATCCTAGTATGGGAGACATGACGAGAAAGAGAATTGCTTTATTTTAGGATGAGGATTATATTTGAGTTTCTTCTGCTTGTTGAGCCAATTGACTGTTGCCACTAATTGGATGACATTCACTTGAAAGGCACTCTGATATATTAGCTCCCTAATATTTTGAATTCTCATGCCATTTGCAAGTAATTTGGAAGATTCTTACACACACCATATACAGAGAGCGAGAGAGAGAATTAAAATAAAGCCCTGTGTAGGGTGGTGCAGTAGAAGGAATGAGCAACTAACCAATCACACAAATACAAAATTAAAAGAATTGGCCCTTAGCCTTGTTGCTTGAAACCATTCAAATGAGGGAAAAAACAAACTTCGGTGAGTCACTTTTATAGTATAGTTTAAAAACAATAAGTGTCCTGGTTTATTAATCCTTCTGAGGTCTCAGAATTCTGAGTGTTGTCTTGGTACAATTTGTCTTGGTTAATGAATCTTAGCAGCACAATGCTACTTGAAAAATACATGCTAACAGTTTTACGAAATGTAATAGAGAAAGTGAGTGTGCATGCTTTTATGATGGTGGGTTAGGCTTAGTCTTCTACAAGAAGGGAAAGTGAAAACAATTATACTCCAAAGCAAAAACAGCCTTCAGCCAAAACACTTTCTCCATTTGTTCTCTTTAGCATAGTTGGGGAAGAACTCAAAGCATCCACTTCTTTAATTCATATGGAGTTAAGTTTGGAGATAAAGAATAAAACTTAACTGTTTTGTCTCTGAGGCATTTAAAAACTTTAAAATAGAGCATTAAATTGAAAGTTTATTGGTCTGCTAAACAGTCTTAATTTTGATTAAACTGGCTTTGTTTTGCTATTCCTGACTAACAGGATAAATAACTTGTAGCGGTACTTGTATAAAAATGGTTTTATGGAGATGTTTGATCTGTATAGCACTGACAAGTCTTCATAGCCTGAGGATTTTTGAAATTGCTAATAAAGTGAAATATTTGGTGAAAACATGGCCAACTAAATGTCAGATGGGAGAGTTTTCAAACTAATAGTGGAACATATATGATGATTCTTTTTTAACTGGGACAGCAAATGAGTAAGAATTAAACTGAAATTTAGCCTTGCGGTGTTTTTAGGGCTTCTAAATTCAAACAGTTAATTGAAGTGGTTAAGCATCCACCACAGCACCATGAATTATTTATCCTTTATATCATTCAGCTGTCTTTTCAGAAGTTGCATGTGATGCAACTTTTTTGGAATTCAAAGTGGATTCTGCTTACAGGAGTGATAATTCATTTTAATGCATACTAACTTATCCATTCTGCTTATTTGATTTACTGTTCTTCCTAACTCTATTTGTGTATTTAAAGACTCTTTCAAATCCCTAAGCATAGGAACAGTCAAATTGTGCAGGACGCTGCTCTGCCTTATATAAATGGTATGTTTTAATAATAAATGCTCTTTGAATTTTTAAATTATAATCAGAGTTTTTTTTGTTTTTTCCTGTTGACAGGTCAGATTAATAACTATTGCCAGAATATCAAGGAGTTTACTGCACAGAACCTGGGCAAACTCTTCATGGCACAGGCTCTTCAAGAGTACAATAACTAAAGAGAAAAATTTGGTATTTGATATAATCTCCAACAAAAGTTGCCCTGACTCTCAGTTTATACTTCTGACAACACTTTTAAAAACATTGTGTATTAAAAAAATATCTTGTGAAATCAAGGCACACAGGTTTCCCTAGAATTCTCTTCTAAAGAAAAATAAAAGCAAATTTTAACACTTTGTTTGGCATTTCCATATTTATTGGCCAGATTAGACTGGAATTTTTCATGGTGTTCCCTTAAGGTTTTCTTAACACTCAGTATTAATTAACTCATGTTGCGTGTCCTACTCCGTTAATTTGTACCAAACAATAATACATGTATTTAACTTGGAAACTAGAAATTAAAAATACCTCATATGTGCAACATGGCTGAGTTAACTTTTCAGGAGAAGTCTTGGCCTTTTGAATTTCCTGACTTGAGTGCTTGAATTTACAATCATAATGTTGCATTAGTAATAGTTTTTTGTATTTAATTTCTCTGGACTTTCTAGTACCACATTTAGCTTGCATAGCACAAAAATGTCATAGGCTTCACCAGCAGAATATATACATTTCTTGTAATGCATCATAGTTAAACCTCAATCATCTGAACCCTGATTAATCCAAATTGTTACACAGAGGTGTGATGCGCTCCCTGCAGTTTGGCTGGATTTAAGCTGTGCAGAAAAAGAACCATAGAGGATTTCAGTTCTGTGGAGTTTGTCATACATGTTGATGGATTTGGAGCTGGTTGGTAATAATTCACAAATACTGCATGTTGACCTGGTTGTTTACTGTATGAATATATTGTTTTAGTTTAATATAGGGCTGTCTAGAAAAACAAGCAGGAAAAGAAGAATGGCTCAAGATAAACCACCCCATAGCAAACACTTCACACTTGTTAAGGGATAATGTCCAAACTCTTAGCTTTGAAAATTTTTACCTTCTCCCCAGCCAAACTGCAGAACTAATTTTGTCTAGAACGGCTAAAGGCCTGGAATGCAGAAGACTAAAAAAAACCATGGGAGTTTGAAAAAGGCATGTTCTCTTTCTGAACAAAGGCAGGAGTTGTTTGGAAGAACTAGGCTGAGATACAAAACACTCCTCTGAGGGTGTCTGAAGATCTTAGACTTGCTTAGTTTACCATCCGCGTTTTGTTAAGATAGATGTGTATAGACTGTTTGTTTTAAAATCCATTTTCTCAAAATGCTTTGTTCCTATTGCAAAACAGCCAGTACTTTGGTTTGAAGAGGGCTGTTGTGTCACTGTATAATACCGGTCACAAGCTCCTGAAGGGGAAAACCACAGGTGCCAGAATTCATTCAGCCCTGTGTGTAGGAGAACTACAGGGTGCTGTAGCTCAGGGCTCAGTCTAAGAGTGGGAGAACTGCGGAATTCCACCCCAGGATAGATAACCGCACGAGTCCTGACACCTGAGGGGTGCACTCATACAGGGCCACAAAAGGGACAGACGCAGCTAGTCCTGTCACAGTGACATGTACCATGGGGAAGTTTTTAATGATGTATAAATTGAACAAATACACAACTTTAGAGCAGAACTAATCATCTGGCATGTTTTACACCCTATCCTGACTCACTACACAGTGAACACCTGCTCAGTGAACTCACTGTGTTGTCCAGATAACAACCTACAGTGGCTCCTTGTCTGACTCAGTGCTACTGGAGCTAATGTGCTTTTGGAGCTACAAAGGTGCTGGAAGTAAGCAACGTATTCCAGACCTAAGCAAACTGGCTGCTCTTAAAAGCTCCTCCATTCTATGGTCCAGATCTTTTCAGTTAATCAAGCTGACATTATCCTGCTTCAGCAGCTGACCTTTTAAAATCCTGTAACCAAATAGCTACCTGTGTGCACATGAGTGTTCACAGCCAACAGCTTAGCAGAAGCTTCTATTTAATCAGTCCTACATTTTCAAACATGGTTACTCTTAAACCATTTTTTTTTTCAAGTTTAGCTAAGCATGTATTTGGGATGCCCGTGTGCTTTAACATTCAAGTCTGAAGTTTGAGTTAATCTGTTGTTATCCTTAGAGGAACACACTGTGTGCTCAGTATTTTTTTATACAACAGGAACAGGTGGGGCTTATACTCAGAAAACTTAAAAGGCTGAACAGATTTAGCTGAAACTTTTCAGAAGAATTCACCATCAAGTAGGACACGTGAAACATTTCAGCCCAAAAGGAGAATGTTTTGGAAAGTTAAAAGCATGTGAAAATTCAGTGTTATAATGGAAATCTTTTTTTTAGCCTTAACTATAGTAGTTGTTATAATATATAAATTTATATGCAAATTATGTACAGTTCTCAGGCACCTGGCAAATGCCTATGCAGCCTTTCTTGTTGCATTAACTGTTTATTGAAAAACTAATCTAAAATCAAAGATCTGATGAAGTATCCTGTTACAGTACCACATTAAAGGTCCGAAAACAGCATGGAAGGAAAAACTAAGGAGCAAAGGTGAAGGGAATAAAGAACTGGAATAAGATGGAAACTTGAGGTGGAAAGTAGTATCTTCTAGATGTCTGGAAATAGAAAAGAAGACTTATACCTATAGTGACTCAACTGTGTGACTGACTGGCATGCTAATGCTGAGCAAGCAGATGTAGCATAGAAGGGAATGAATAAAGAAGGTTTACAAGGTAGGTCTTAGCAAAAGCTGCATTGGAGGGTTTTAAGAACAAGACGTCAATTTTGAACATGAATCTAAAATGAATGAGGAACTAGCTGAGTTCTTTGTAGATGGGGGATGTAAATATGAGAGATGGGCAGTAACGTTCTCCTATGTTGGACTTAAAGTTTGAGTTTAGTGGATTCTGTGGATAAAAGGGATTTGCAGCAAGGTAAGGTGATCATGTGAAGACAGATGGATGATTTCAACAGAGGTGGTGTAACACCAGCCATAGAGAAGGCATGCTTGGGAAATTTCAGAAGAGAAGACACTTGAGGGCCAAGGTTAGACAATGGAGATAAATGAGTCCTGAGTTGAGACAAGATAAAGGATGAGTTCTCTGCCTCAGTCAAACGGAAAGCTGTTTGGTCTTCTGAGACAGGAAGTTTACTGAAGCACGAGAGAGTGAATGGTCAGGGAGGAGTCACTAAGGCTATCGATCTACAAATGAATAGCAGCATACGGATGGTAGTTTATTTACACACCCGGAGAAATCAGGCAGTGTCTGCACACCCGTGCCTACTTAGAGCTTGCAGCCAGCCTCCACTTGTGCTCCATGTTCCCATGGTTGCCTTTCCTTGGTGTTCTGTTCCCTGTTGCCGTAAGTCAGGCTAGTAAGGTCAGTAAGCTGGCAGCTCATTCTCCATAAGATGTTGTTCTCAGTCGCTCTTTAATCAGAAGATTTAATATTTGCTTATTTTTTGTCATTTCTCAAATGACAAAGCCCTTCCAGCATGCTTGGGACATTACAGGAGTCCTTAAATTGTACCTGGAAAGAAGTCAGAATATGTTTCAATTGGCTTGTGAATTATGATGTGAGCAGTGGCCAGGATTTGGAATAAGACTTTGAAGGTTTCATCAACTTGCTGAAGTAACTAATCATGCTTCTCAGTGTTCCAGAATTCTCCAGTCCAGCAGTGCGAAGATGATATATCCTACTAACATCATGAGTGAGCTCGAGATACTAACAGATCTGGGTTTTTTTCCCCCTTTGAATTGTGCAGCTCCCATCATTTTTAATGAGTTCTGTGTGTGTGCATCGCAGGAAGAACAGGATCCTAATGAGAAACAGAGGGATTGCAACTGACAGTTTTGACTTCCAGATTGCAAACTATAGTATAACTGAAATGAGTTGTAAGTGTGCAACGGTCCAGGGAAATGCTGAAAGAATTTTTGCTATGCATTACACAAAACTGGAAACTACGTTAACAGAAGGTCTCATAACTACATGTTCAGACTTACAAAGTGTGTTCCTCATCGGCATGTTTGTGTGTATTTAAAAACAAATGGTGCTAGTATGCAGTTTCAATGCAGGAGACACCTTCATTTAGAAGCACTGCAGCAAAGAAAATACTTCCTTGGAACTCAGCCCTGCTTTGTGCACTCAACTCCTATTGTGAAGTTATTCAGAGCAGATCTTGTAAGGTCCATTACTGTTTGAGGTTTGGTTTGTGGGAGGAGGTGAAAGGATTGGTGTGATAGTTCTGTTGCTGAGGAAAGAACTGTTGTAAATAGGTTCTGGCAGATCATAAATTCAGTTTCCACTGGTTGGTTCGGCCAGTACAGCCAGAGCTGCAACCACCCTTGCTGATGTGCCCCACCTCACGAAGTAGTGTGAATTCTAGTGTGATGTTCACTACTTGTGCTCCAATGCCAGGTAGTGTGGTATGAAAGCAACTTTGTGCTGATTAATTTGAGCCCCCTCAGGAATCAGAATGTCTTCCCTCCCCTTAATTACAGCCTTGACTTGCTCACATCACCAGTTCCTTCCCCCATGGCCTTCTGTTTAAGAGGAAACCTCCATCTCCTCTTCCACCAGCTCCCTCTCCACACAAGCACACCAGTTGTGTTCACCTGTTCCCCTCACCTCTGTCCTTGGCATGGAACTGCCTTTCTATTCCCTGGGGTTGACACAGCAAAGCTCCTTGAAAGAAGCAATAGAAGATGGTCTCATGATGAGTCTTGGGCCTGCTAATTGGCAACAGAATGGCTTTGCAATTGCCAGTCACGGTTGAACTTGCCTTGGTTGTCAACAGTCTCTATAATTAAAAGGAACATTTAAAAGAAAGAAGACCAAATGGGAAAGAATTTTTTCTACAATCAAATACGCTCTCATTTGACATGTTCATGTCTCATCCAAGATATAACCCGGTACTTGATGCAGTTCTTGGCATTGTCAGAGCTACTCTCCAGATGGAATTTTGTGCAAGTATTCATTGTGCAGCCCGCTGATCAGAGAGAAATTCAGGAGGGGATTAGGTGCTTGTTGGGGTGCTTCAGAATTATCATTGTACATCCCCCGTCTCTTCCTCACTCTCAGAGCTTGAATATCCACTGCCCTGCAACTTGTGTAGTCCTTTGCACTCCTGAGCAAAGTTGAACACAGAGTGGGTGCAGAATGCTGCCAAATAAGTGTGGTGGCATTGTCCAGCATTTGTGGGGAGGAATAGCTCAGTGGTTTGAGCATTGGCCTGCTAAACCCAGGGTTGTGAGTTCAATCCTTGAGGGGGCCATTTAGGGATCTGGGGCAAAAATCTGTCAGGGGACAGAACTTAGGCAGGGGACTGGACTTGATGACCTTTCAAGGTCCTTCCAGTTCTATGAGATAGGCATGTCTCTTGTATAGAAGTGACCATATAAAGTGCATAGTAGTGGAAAATCAGGCCATCTAAGTTGTAGATGGTCCTGCTTTGTTTCTGAAAACAATCAGATTATGCAGGTAGAGGCAGCTAAACCAATTGGTAAAGAACAACTGATATCTTTGACTGGATTTGTTTCTAAAAGTTCTGCTCTAGGAATTATTTTGGGGAAGTTCTATGGCCTGTCTTGTACAGGAGGTCAAACTAACTAGATCAGGGGTCGGCAATCTGTGGCATGCGTGCCAAAGGCAGCATGCAAGCTGATTTTTAGTGGCACTCTGCTGCCAGCCAGGGTGCCGGCCACCAGCCCTGCTCAGCCCATTGCCTGCCTGCGTGAATGGAACCCCAGGCCGGCAGTGGTCTGAGTGGGGCTGGTGGCTGGGACCCCAGCTGGCAGGAGCCGGCGGACGGAACCCCAGAGCGGCAGCGGGCTGAGCCGCTCATCCCGCTGCCGGTCTGGGGTACTGTCTGCCTGCCCCACTCAGCCTGGTGACGGTCTGGGGTCCCGGCCGCCAGCCCTGCTCCGCCCGCTGCTGGCCTGGATGGCTGGGACCCCAGCTGGCAGGGCCTGCTGCCAGTCTGGAGTTCCGTGTGCTGGCCGCTGGCCCCGCTCAGCTCGCTGCCACTCTGGGGTTCCATCCGCGGAAAAAATGTAAAATATATTATTAGCACACAAAACCTTAAATTAAGGAAAACTTGGCACACCACTTCTTAAAGGTTGCTGACCCCCGAACTAGATGATCACAATGGTCCCTTCTGGGCTTGGAATCTGTGAATCTATTAATTTGCACTTGTGCTATTCAAAGCATTCCTGTTTGTGCTTTGTGAGTTTGAGTGCACAGAAATTCATTCATCATCTTACTGGCCTGTGTCTGTTGATTTTGCATTTTGATGAACCCCTGATGTGACAAGTCACAGATAACTATCTTTCTGTTTAATAGGTATGATTTGCTACTGAATTCTTGGGGCTTTGCCGAAAATTCATTAGAAGTTGGTGATGCAAATCACATCTCCAGCCTGAATGTATGCAGTCAGAGAAACTGAAGTAGTCTGTATAGCTGTTCTTCTTTCAAGTGTACTATGACTGGGGAGGAAGATATATGCTCCCCCACAGTCTTTCACGCCTTGTTCACCTTCTCCAAAATTTCATGTTCACTTTTAATTTGGTGTCAGATTTTGCCCATGTCTTTTATTTCCTTTTACTTAAAAACAATATTATTTCTCTTAGAGATTGTATGCAATGATAGCTAGGTGCCTTACTTTACCCTGAATTCTTTTGGAAAGCCTGGGTATGTTTACGCTGGGCCTGGAGGTGTCATTTCTAGCTTGAAGAGACATACCCAAGCTAACACACTAAAAATAGATGTATAGCCATGGTGACATGAGGAACTAGTTGTTCCAGGTACAGTCCTGTCGGAGACCCTAGGTACGTACTCAAGGTGGCTAGACCCTCCTGCTGCTTGCAGTGCTACAACTACTCTTCTATTTTTAGCATGCTAGCCTATTCAGAGCTAGTGTGGCTATGTCTCCTCAAGATGGAAATTACACCTCCAGCTCAAAGTGTAGACATACCCCAAGTGTGTATCTGGACGGAAGGCTTACATTTTGTAAATAGGGCATTTAATGTGATGAAAGTCTCCATAATTCAGGAGTTAGATACGCTACTAGGGTTGGCTCGTTCACATCTCTAATCCTCCCTTGTTAGGAGACTGAGTGTTCTGGCATCGCCTAGAAGTCAGTAGAGAGTTGGTACCAGTCCAAAGCATGTGGTTCAATAGCATTTCATACCAACTTCACAATTGGAAGGAGGTTTATACAAAGCTGGGTCTGTTTTATTTTTTGATCTTTTAATTGATTGCACAGATTGCTGTTGACACAACTCATCATATACTAAGCAGTGGCAAATTCTACAGAGCTTGAAAGGATGTCTTCTAAAAACACAGATTTGGCAGTGGGCTCCTTAGTGATAGAAAAGTTAGTGCCTGATTTCTAGTAAAGGCTATTAAAGAAAATATTTAAACCTGGAAAAATGATCAAATCATTTTTACAATGATACTAAATAGCATCAAAGCATCAGTAAAATAAACACTGAACATCTGAATTGTATTTATCCTACAAAAATGCAATTGAAGAATACAAAAACCCATAATTCATAACCTGAAAAAAATGTCTGCAATAAGAATTTTCACTCTGTTTTAAATTATGTCCTTTGCATCAAGTTCTTCAATTTACTAATCCATCCCAATCTCATCTACGGTGGTATCCCTTAAATATAGTGTGACACACTAGGCCTTTGACTGAATATTTCTTCTATATTTGAGCAATGTGATTTAGTGTTCTACCAGAGTGCACATTACTTTCAACATTCTGTGGGAGTGATTTCATCTTCAATACCTCAATAAAAGTGATGGAGAGAGTTTCATTTCCAGCAAGCTGTAAATCCAGTTAGTACTTTGAAGGCTTTTTGAAAGACTCAAGGCCCACATCACAGAAGTTTGCATATCTGCATATATTAAGACAATCGAAAGCAAGTTGTAGGATCTGACTGCAGTTCTTGTTTGTCACAGTTGACTTTCTCTCACCATCCCACCCTGCTAGCTTGTTACAAAGCTACTTAAATGTTGACAAAGCAGCATGTAGAAATTTTTGTTTCAAGTATGCGCATTTAAAACTGAAAAACATGTTAAGTAATGGGAAGATAGCAGTGGCAGTTGCCTTCCCTGTTTCAAAACACTGATAATATACTTGAATTTGAAGCTTTCACTGCGTGCATGTGGGATTATCACTGGTTTTGAAATATTTGTGGATTTTTAAGGCTGGAAGAGACCATTCTGACCATCTAGTGTAGCCCTTGCATAATACAGGGCCTGGAACTTCATCTAGCCATTCCTGTTTGAGCCCAGTTTTAATTTGCATACCAAGTTCTTTTCTGGGCCTGTCCTCACTAGAAAGTGAGGTTGGGTTAACTAATGTGATGTTAAACATAACTTTGCAACCAGTGTGGGTAGGAGTAAGTCCCTGACTGCCATCTTCAACTGTGTCAGCAATTTATCCCTGTCTACACTATCTGTAAAGTCATGTTTAATGCCATGTTAGCATGACTCCTCAAGGTCATATTTGAACAGGAGCTAGCTTTCTAAGTAAAGACAAGCCGCCTCAAGCTAGAAACAAACACTTCCTTGCAGTTTGTAGAGGGGGACCTTGTATTGTTATTAACACAAATAGTCTCAACACAGGCAAATGAATATCAACAACTGAATATTCTGGTGGGAGACTTTTTGTAATGTGGACAACTGTCCACTGGAAACTGCTGAACACCCACCACAGGGTAAATAACAGACTGGAATAGAACAGAGACCTAGAAGTGAAAAATCATCACTTGTTCTCTGACCTGTCCAAATAGGTTTTCCTGAGGCTTCAGTGGGTCTTTAAGCCCCATCCTGAATAGAAAATTTTTTGTCTGGCAGAATAACCACATACTGCATATCTGTATATTTTGATGTACTTTTTGTAGAAGAAAAGCAGAGAGTGTCTGAGTAGAAAAAAGAGCTTTCTGAATTGAGAGACTAAAATGTTGGCAAAAGAATTGCTATTCTTCTGCTGGTATGTGGGAGCTACATTTTCACACTTTGTCCCTTCAGCCAAAACACTTGAGTTTGCACTTTGTATGGCACGTGGACCAGGTTTGAAAAGCCCCTATTCACATTCCCAGAAGCACTAAACGAGTGAACGTAGGTAGACATGGGGGGGAAACATTTTATTCATCAGTGAAAGTCAGGCATCCATGAGAAGCCTGGGAATTATTCAGCAATTCACAGCTAGTAAAAGTTGATGCTTATCCTATCTAAATCCCTTTGTGATACATCTAGGTCTTATAGAGAGATGGTAGGCATGACAGTAAGGCATTGGGTTGGGATTCAGATCTGGGTATAATTTCCTGCTCTGCCACATTCATTGTATGGACCTGGGCAAGTCACTTAATCTCTCTTTCAATTCCTCCCACTGTAAAAGCAGAATAATACTTTTGTCTATTTAAGATCTTTGGGGTAGGGACACTCTCTTACTCTGTGAATGTACATAGCACAATGCAGCCTCGATATCCTTTGGAGCCTTTAGGCATTATTGTCATAAATTACCAGGCAGGGATCCTGTGAGGGGAAAAAATACTATGTGATTGTGTAATTAAAGACTGTATCATGTAATGCATATGCACAGGAAGGAGAAATTAAAATTGCACAAGCAACTTTAATTCTGGAATTTCCTAATATTTTTCAGTGTTAGACTTTGAAACCTTAATGTTCTCTGAACACAATTTTGGGGTGTAATTTCCCAAGTTTTTAAAAAACTTAAATTGAAAAACCAAAAAGTTCATCAAGTGCAGCCATGTAAACTCCCATATTGCTCATCGGTAGAGTTGGAGGAACTGGAAGCATTATAAGCATTATAATCTATGTGAACCTGCCACTAGAAGTGGATGGCATCATTTTACTGAGTGGGTTTCTCAGCTATTTGCCAGATAGCAAAGGAATGTTGAGTCTCAGGAATAATGGGTTTAATTCCTGGTTCTCTAGGTCTGTCGCCCTCTGCTTCTATCCACCTGACTCCTGCAAATCTCTCTCCTTCCTCCCATTCCTACGATCTCTCCCTGTCTTGTTCCGATACCCCTCCATGTCTTCTGCCTCCCTCCAAGCTCCTGGTCCCAATCCCTTTCACTCTCAATTCCAATTGCTTCTGCCCTTGTACCCCTGCCCTGCATCTATTTCCCCCTCAACCACTCACCTCTAATTCATCACCCCTCCGCATTCCAGTCAGGCTGCATCTTCAGTTTCCTCCGTGCTACCTGGGCACCAGCAGTGTGGAGCATTGAGAGTACAGAAAAAACAGTCTCCTTGCTTTCATATCTAGTGCAACAATGGCCTTGTGCAACAATGGCTCCCAGAAGCTTGGAGGAACAATTACTGGAAAAATCCTGCTGTGCCCTGGGATAGTGCCTGTGCATTCCTGAGCATGCTCAGCACAGCCAGACTCTTCAGAGAATTTAGCTGCTAAACTCTAATGATACTCTGCTGACATGCGCAAACTGAGATTATTCAGAGGTTCATAAATTGGTCAAAGGCAGGCAGCTTTTCACAGGCATAGCAAAAGGAACATCCCTAAGACCTGGGTGATCTCCCTGCCAAATTTCAAGCCTTTGCTCCAAAACATGGAAACGCTACAGCTTCCCAGTGAAACCACTGAAAGAATTTTTATCCTAGGCAAAGCAATGTATTTGTCTTTAATCTCACACTTGGAAATGGCTGAATCATATGCATTTGAAACTTCCCATAAATAAATAAATATCAGCCTTAGGCGAGCACCTGGCATGGGAAATTTCAGCCTGAGTGGTTAGAGATCGGTGAAGTGACAAGCAACTGTAAGAATCTTGCAATAGGCAACCATAAAAACAAGTAGTGCTACCCGCACTGCCTTTAATAACCTTGATCTTGTAAAAGATATTCCTGTGCTAGCAGAGGTTGGATTAGATTGATTAGATTTCCTAATACGTCTTCCTCCTCTTTCATTTCTATGAAAATTGAGGTTTTAGGACCTAAAACTTCTGCCATTGAAGTCATAGGCAAAACTCCTACCCACTTCCAACTGAACATGATTTCACATGTATGTTATTTGACTTTGCACAACTGAAATCTATGTGGTCGACATTAACACCAGCACGACAGTGCCAAAGGACTCGGCAAAGTGATCACCTTGAAGGACGTTAGTCTTAACTCTGAAACGCCACACATTTGTTGGTTCCAGTTAATCTCACTGTAACTTTTTTAAAAACCTTTAAATATATTAAGAATACACAAGTCCCCATGGCTTCCTATTTCATAAGAATTATATTTCTAATACCGTGGAAAGAAATTTTGTGTGATGGAGAGCTCAATTTCATTTTTCTGAATGCTACATATATCTGAAAAATTATAATTCTTGGGAGAGCATTAGATATTATGTTAAGTTAAATTAACAGTTAATGTTTTATCATTGGACTCCCACTTGCAAACTCTGCAATTTATTTCTTTGCCCCCTACATTTGCTGTTGCATTATTGAGGTCTGAGTAGATGCTGTCATTGACGGGCAGCAAAGCTCTTCAAAAAATATTGACTTGTAGCTGTTTGCTGAAAAACAGGACAACATCGTAAGAACTGCTGCCCTTTAAAAGTGATGGTAACCTGGATGCTGCTATTTGAATAGGAGCTACACTGGATGCTTCTTGTTTATCACTTACTCATCCAGTGTGCTGTGCTCTTGTCTGCCAGTGATACTTCCCCAGTTCGAAAGGCTGAGGTTGCTTGTTCTGCTTTTTGTATGCATCAGGCCACATTTTGTCCTCTTGTCGATTCAGAGTAACTCAGTGCTGTTTTACATTTTTCATCAGCTCTCCGGAGTTTTACAGGTGATAAAAAGAACAGAGTCTCATTCTACTGTCATACTGGTGTCATTCCAGAGTAACTCGCTGTGTCTATGGACTTTTGATGGTGTAGCTGAGAGCAGAGGTTGGTCCTCTGCCTCTATACTTTCCATCCCACACAACATGCCAGAAGAACGAGGTGGGACATTATTGCATTTTCTGGCAGTGCACTCTGGGGTTGTTGTGGGGAAGTCTGATTACTGTTAAGTTTGAAAGCAGTAGGTCAAATGAAAGGATTTTCTGAATCCGTCTTCAGAGACATGCCTATCCTCTGAAGAAGGATGGGTGGGGGCATCTGATCTGAAAAGACAGAGTAGGTGTGAGGACACACACACACACACACACACACACACACACACACACACACACACACACACACACACACACACACACACACACACACACACACACACACACACACACACACCCCTCAAGAGAATTATTAGCAAGTTGGAGGAAGAGGGAGAGAGGATGAAGCTGCAGGAGGAGAGTAGATTCAGCTTAGCTTCAAACGAGCATCCCCATTTTGGGATGCGAAACTGAACATCTGAACCTTTTCGAAGCTTGTCCATCACTGATTCTAGTGACTCTATTCTCATCTCAGTGTGTGGGGCTTTAATTGTGCACACTCTATTAGTGCTAATGGGAGCTACACACCTGAAGTCCTGCGTGCGGTGATGAGACAATAAATCTAGGGTTACAAACTCATTAAAGACAGAGTTGCTTATTTCATGTGTAATGGTCCTTTTGCCGCCATGATATCATAATTCATGGCCTTATTTGTCCCTTTAAAAGAATTCTGCGGGTCTCCAGATAATAAATACCTCTTACACATGTCTATAAGGTGACCAGTCTCACCTTTCCCCACCTGAGCTCCACAAGGTGTGCACTGGCTAGCGAGGGTGAGGGCAGCAGGGAATTCTTAGGGGCATTGCAGGAAGATTTTTTGGCCTTAGCAGCTGATTTCTTGTTTCCTATTACAAGTGCTTGAAACTGCTGCTAGGTCACCCCTTTCTTTGGTGCAGTTAGCCATCACTTTGGAAAATCCAGTAGTAGTCAGCATTTCATTGCTGAATGTAGAAGCCTGGAGAAGGGTGTTCAAGGGAGTCAGGCCTGTGCTAGGGACTTAGGCAGGAGGGCTGGCAGATGTGTTTGGAAAGGAGGGACAACCTCTAAATCAAGAGAGGAAAAGAGGGGCCAATGTGAAAAGGAGAAATGATGGTGGGAAGGGGGTGCACAGGCCAAATCTGGACCACCCAATGCTTTTGAATGGACCTTGACATCTTTTTATTTACTTCTTATCATTATTATTTTTTTTATTATTATTTTCTCTGGAGTCTGGACCTTGACTATACTTTGACCAAGAAATCTGATACCTTGACAAAAAATAATTGACTACCTCTGGCATATGCTATGTCTGCCCTAGACAAAGGAATGTATATTTGGTTGTCTGACCAGCCTGGTCTTCAGATAGTGACAATTGAGGTACATTTACTTAGGTTGATAGCTTTGTTTACCTTCTAACAAGCTGGGAAGAAGACAGCATGGTGTCTACATCACAACAGGAGAGAGAGACTTTGTCTGAGCTTACTTTTCAAAGACTACATTTCAAAGGTTTATTGAACTATAAAAAGGAGAGAGAACCCCATATTTATCCTTTACCTGAGGATATACCAAGGCTTTGAGCTCCTTGTGTTGGATCCTGGCTGAAGAATGGTCCAGCCATGCTGGAAGAATGATTGTGGGGAGGAAAACCTTCTTTGAACAAAAGACTCTAGTTTAAGATGAACTTTAGTCTCAGAAGCGTGTTTTTACTTTTGTTTGTAACCATTTCTATCCTTATTCCTTGCAGTTGGCATCGCTTAAACCTACATCCTTTTGTTAATAAACCTGTTTTACTTTTGCCATAAATCCACTCCGTGCTTTGATTGAAGTGGAGAATTTGTCAACCCCAGTTAAGTAAGTTGCTGCGTACTGTCTCTTTCAAGGAGCAGGGAACTTGATAAGGTTTTGGGAGTACTACAATGAGAGGGGCTGAGCGCTGCAGAGAGAGATGGTTTTTGTGGGGAGAATATGAGGGGCTGAGGTCCCGCTGCAAGGAGTCACCAGCCTGCTGGAGGTGAGGTTGTGCTGTGAACCTACTGCTGGTGTCAGGGCTCTGAACCAAAGCTGCACAGCACAGACACAGTGAGCGTCACAGGGCCCAACTCAAGACAACTTAAAGGTACCCGGTTTTCAAAAAAGTGCTGAGCACCCTCCACAAAATGAAGACACCCAAAATCATTGTCACCTGAAAATCTTGGCTTTTATGTGTACGACAAGAAAGGGAAGGAGTCGAAGGCTACTCCTAGGTATGAGTTTTCATAGCAAGGAAGATTATGTTGTTAACAATGACAGGAACGGAGGGCATAGGGAGCATTTTGGAGGAGAGTGAGACGAGTTCCATTTTGACCATGTTTAAGCTGAGGAGATGTCAGAGAGACACTGAGATAAAGTATTTGCGGGAAGGAGACCAGTCAGAAGTGGAAAGAGGGGAGATCTGAATCCTTGGCATGAAGCTGATATTTGAAACTGCAGAGATTACCTAGAGAGAGGGTGGAAAGGGAGAAGAGGAGACAGAACAGAAAATGAGAGGAGCAGAGCCCATCAAATGAGGGACTGAAGAAGCTGTGAGAAAAATAGCAGGAGAGGATGGAATGGTGAAAGCCATGTGCAGAATAGATTCAAAGAAGGGGGGATGGTGTGATGAACGCTGTCAACAGAGTGTTGAAAGAGGATGAAGATGGAGTCAAGGCCCTTGGGTTTGGCCAGAATGGAGGTGGATTTTATATCGCTCGGCAGAGGAGACAGCAGCATGGAGTGAGCTGAGAGTGGGCAGGAATGTCATGGACATCAATGGATTGGAAGCCACGGTTTGATGGTGAAGGGTAGCTGGATAATGTTGCGGGAGATGTGGTGGTGCTCAGAAAGAGGGGGTGTGGAAACAGAGTAGAGAAGGAGCAGTGTTTACTGAACATAAGGTTGAAGGAAGACAAGACTTGATTCAGGGTTAAAGCAGCCCCATTAATGATCACCCATGTTCTCCTCTGCTTGAGAGCTGTAAACAGAGATTTCAGAAGGCCCTCGCTGGTCAGACTGTTGACAAAGACAAATAAGCCCATTTATCGTGTCCTGTATGAGAGTCTGAAGGTTTGCTACATCTTAACACCACCTTAAAACAGTCCCAGTTTGGATGACGAGTCCTCCAGCCGACATGTTTAGGCCTCATTGCAAATGAACACTACTAGATCAGCAGAAATATTTAAAATTCACTCTGCTTTTGTTAGCATGTGTGGTTGAGTTTTAATATGTAATTATCTGAGCTAATGTGTACGAACTGCTATTAAGGACTAAACTGAAAGCACCTCATTCATAGAGCTCTCCTAATGAAACTATAGCAGTTCTGGAACTCTCACTGTTGCTTGCAGCTAAGAGCTGGGATTGAAATAATGACCTATCCAGGGCATCTTTAACTTGTGCCCTTGTCATTTACGTAGCCATAACCACCCTTATTTTTGTGCATTATGCATTAAAATGGACTATTAAGGTGCTGAGCACCCTCTACTGCTGGTTTTAATTAATGGGAATTGAGGGCACTCAGTACCATAGGCAACTAACACGAGGCATTCACTGCATCTTAAATAGAGACTAAATTTAAGGATTCACCCACTTAAGGAAACTCGCAGCCTTCAAACATCATGCAAAATGTTTTGTTTATTTCAGCTTAATAGACACATGCCCATCTTGTGCCCTGGGCACATGTACAAGCTACAGAATAACAGAGACGGCCAGTGTCCAAAGCATAAAATGCTCCCAATTCATTCCCAAACCTACCCTCTCGGCAGACCATCCTTTCCCATTTACATTCCAATAGCGCTCAGGAAAAGCGGGGGGTGGGGAAGGGAAGGGAAGGCCAGGTGGGCCTTGCAGAATGACCTGAGAGTCAAAATTCTGGCAAACCAGTGAGAAATCAAATTATACAGGCAAGAGAACCCCTCAATGAAAATGATGGCTCCACCCCTTTCATAATAATTAATAATTTATCCAGAGGACTGTTAGCTCAAGTACCTCAGTTGGTTTTCAGCTGCCCCTGCTGTAGTTGCTGTCTTTGTCTTAAAGGAAACAAATGTTTAACATTTCATAACAATGTGTATTTCATAACAATGTTCAGTGCTTACATACTGGTCTATTTATTAGACCCAGCGTTGTGTCTACAAACCAGTGGGGGTTGCTTTAAAATCAGTGGACAGTAGAAGTGACAATCAGGTGACTTGATTTAGATGCCTAACTTCAGGCACCTGAGTGAGTCATACTCTGTGTGATGTTGGACATAGCAGAGGAGTAAATAGGGCAGTCCTTTTTGCTTCCGTATAGAACTAGTAATTATTGGATACATAGATGTGTGATGTGCTACTACATTTATAAAGTTTGCGGATGATACCAAGCTGGGAGGGGTTGCAAGTGCTTTGGAGGATTAAATTAAAAATGATCTGGACAAACTGGAGAATTGGTCTGAAGTAAAAAGGATGAAATTCAATAAGGACAAATGCAAAGTACTCCACGTAGGAAGGAACAATCAGCTGCACACATACAAAAACGGGAAATGACTGCCTATGAACTGCAGAAAGGGATCTAGGGGTCTTAGTGGATCACAAGATAAATGTGAGTGAAAAGTGTAATATTGTTGCAAAAAAAGCAAGCATTTTGGGATGTATTCACAGGAGTGTTTTGTAAGCAAGACATGAGAAGTAATTCTACCGCTCTACTCTGTGCTGATTAGGCCTCAACTGGAGTGTTGTGTCCAGTTCTGGGTGCCACATTTCAGGAAAGATTTGGACAAATTGAAGAAAGTTCTGAGAAGAGCAACAACATTTTTTAATGCCCTAGAAAATATGACCTGTGAGAGAAGATTGAAAAAAATAGGTTTGTTTAGTCTGGAGAAGAGAAGACTGAGGGGGACCATGACAATTTTCAAGTACATAAAAGGTTGTTGCAAGGAGGGAGAAAAATTGTTATCTTCTGAGGATTAAATTGCAACAAGGGAGGTTTAGGTTGGACATTAAGAAAAACTTCCTAACTGTCTGGGTAGTTAAACACTGGAATAAATTGCCTAGGGAGGTTGTAGAATCTCCATCACTGGAGATTTTAAATGGCAGGTTAGACAAACCTGTCAGGGATGGTCTAGATAATACTTAGTCCTGCCATTGGTGTAAGGACTGGACTAGAAGACCTCTTGAGGTCCTTTCCAGTCCCATGATTCTATGATTTTATATTCCATAAATACCTTCTTGCCTGCCTGTAACCCTAGATAGTGCAGTGATGCTCATACTCATGGATTTCCAATACACATGCCCATGCACAGAAATATGCAAGCGCACATTTACAATGTGTTGCTTATCCCAATGAGAACACCCAGTCTCTCAAAGAAGACAGCACAGCATTGTTTGCAATGCGGCCCTCAACCCTGTCTGCTCTTTGTCTCATCGCCTACACGCGTGGGTGAGAGTCTCATCACTTCATCACATACGTGTGCCAATGATACAATTTACACCTGCAAATGTGGACAGATGATCAGCTTTGCATATGAAAATGCTTATCACCTACATCTGCTAGACAGTCCACGTGCATGTGTGTGCCAGACCTTTGGAAAATAAGGCTCCAAGTATAGCATATACCCATCCTAGTAAAGAAACCCTGGTTGGTCACATAAATGATATCACACTACCTACCATGTCCATATTCTTGAGGCCAATATAGCTACAAGTATTTACTCCAACATTTTTATTATGTGAGACCACATACCTCTTCCAGCTGTGACCATGTGGTCAGTTTCTCTAGTTTACTACTATTTGATGTATCTCTATTTACCCTAGCTCTGCTCAGTAACACTTCACAAACAGGCTGCAGTGCAGATGGCAAATACAGAAATTTGTTTTTGAAGCTGGCAATCTGACTCCCATTAAAACACCATGGAAATGTTGCAAAACACCTGCCTGTAGAATAGAGGGAAGCTGGAGTTTAAAAATGCAGTGTTACTCATGGGTGCCTCTAACTATTTAATTGGAAGTGGTTTACCTGTATAATCTGGTAACTGGAAAAATGAATGCCTGGATTTAGACCACCAATCTTCTCATCAGTACCATGCCCCTCTATCATAGCATGGAGCAGAAAAAAATCCCCAATTGAGGATGATGAAATTAAAGGGAAATAATAACAATTGTGCTATGGACTGTCTCTAACAGCATCAGCTTTCAACTCATCTGAGGTAAAACAGCAGCTGACAAGTGGTACATTCTGAGGATGGATAAACAGGTACAAACACAAGCTTTGGGAGAGTGACCCTTCACTACACACATTACCTGCCACTGCTCGTGTCTGCAGTCCAGCAGTCACACACACTTTGAAGTGTATAGCTGCAATTTGTGTGGCACACCTGAAAGGATCAAGCTGGAAAAGACAGCTTTCAGAAGTTGTTAAAAACAGTGCCTCACTGAATGATCTGAGCCAATGAGAGTTTGTCCTGATTGTTTATTATTTGTTACATGCTAACAGTGTGCTCACCTGTATCAGAAAAGAAAGACCGAAGGGAAAAGTCTCATAAGTACCTAAGTGCCATTTTCAGAAGTGACTTGGGGAATTAGGGCCTAAATTGTTTCATTGAGACTTGCTCCTAAGTGCCTCAGACACTGTTGAAAATGGGACTTAGGCTTCTAAGTCACTTAGGCAATTTTAACCAAGAACCATTGGGGTAATTTAGGTCTTGAAACCTTTCAGTCAGGACTGGATGTCTTTCTAAAAGAGATGCTATTGCTTAAACAGAAATTAAGGGCTCGTGCAGAGATCATTGGGTGAGGTTTTATGGTCTGTTATGCAGGAGTCAGACTAGATGATCATAAAGGGCTGTTCTGGCTCTAAAATCTCTGAATTGTGAAAATGTTACCCATGCTTTCCAGTCTGGAGAGTTTATAATCAAAAAGACAGAGATCAAAGCAGAATGTGCTGTGGCCTGTAGAAGTTGGTGATAACTTAGGAAAGCAAGCACCTGTGCACTCAGACCACGATGGACTGAGAAGCCATTGAAAGCTCAGTTCTTGTTCATATTAGCGACATGGTGGATAATAGGAAGGCACGAGGGCAATATAACTGCAAAGTGCTTCACAAACAATTGAACATCATGGCACCCCTGGGAGATGCTCAGTGTTATCACCTCTGTTTTACAGATGGAGAAACTGAGGCGAAGTGAAGTGACTTGTCCAAGATCACACTTTTTCAGTGCTTCATTAGAACTGTCCTCTGAAATGCTTCTTTGTCTCTATGCCAGCCCACCCTCCTCCCCCCTTTCTGGGCAATAAGGTATGTGGTGCTATTGCAAGCTTATCCAGTTCTGGCAGCCCTGGCTCTCCTTAGCTTTTCAGCTCCAAACATGTAGGAAACCCGTCTCTGCCTTAAAGGGATGCTCCATTACATTCCTCCTGCACTCTGGACCCAGTAGCTGGGATTCTCAGATTACAATAATATTGTGGGTTTAAAGGGACACATCATCGCTTCTACTCTGTGCCCGTTTTTTAGATCATTGTAAATTGTACTGAACATTTTAGCAACGTTTTCCTTCATTTGGTTTTGGTTCAGCCTCCTCCATGGTGACCCAGGGGGTTCACACTCCAGAGTAAAGGAAACTGAGCTAAGGAAATGTAAGCAGGAAGTGGTTTGTGTTAAATCTCATTAATTTGTTTTCAACACCTTTTAATGATTGCCTTTCATTATCACTGGATTGAAATGATCCCTGCCTCCAGGCTATCAGTGCTCTATAAAATGTGCTACATGATAAAATATCAATGGCAAGAATGACTCACCGGATACAATTCATAATGGACTGGCATAGCAACATTAATATATTTCCCATGCTTAAATCAAAGTGCAGTTCTCCTTTGATTCTCTAAGGCCTGCAAGTTGGGGCCTCTCATTGTTTTTCAGTGATTCTATAGCAAATGTACTCAGTTTACAAGGAAAAAGATTCCCCCCACACACACACCCGATTTTGCCAAGCTTATGTATTCACCCTGTCCAAACTCAATTATTTCCATTTTGTTCATAAATTACCAGTAATAAAGCTTGTGTAAATCAAGTAAGGGTATAATCTGGCAGCCACTCAGGTCAACCTTGCTTTAGGTGCCATTAAATAAATGGAGATATGCCAATCTCCTAGAACTGGAAAGACCTTGAAAGGTCATCAAGTCCAGTCCCCCGCCTTCACTAGCAGGAACAAGTACTGTCCCCTGACAGATTTTTTGCCCCAGATCCCTAAATGGCCCCCTCAAGGATTGAACTCTCAACCCTGGGTTTAGCAGGCCAATGCTCAAACCACTGAGCTATCCCTGCCCCCGTTCAAGTGTCTGATGGTGGTAGCTGTGTCTGTGAACTCTAACTCAAGACCATACGTTTTAAGAATCTGACTGATGACACTCTCAGGGCACTACTTACATCTGTGCAATTCTCTTATCTGGAAACTTGCTCTTACTAGCCTTGTCTTCGCAAGTGCAAAAGGTCATGGTTGACATTGTGGGCAGTGTTAACATGATTTCAGCTATAGCATTGCCTTTAGCATAGATAGCTTTTAACACATATTTTCTGGTTGTGTTTGATCCTAGACACCCACCCCTTGGTGCATCTCCATTGCTGTCAATGAGTTTATTCAGGTTTAACTCATCGGAGGTTGATAAACAGCTCTACACAAGATGGTCTAGTTAGCATCCAGGTTATTCAGCATTAGTTCTGGCTTTGCAGAACTAAGAAGAGTAAAATGCAGTTAAAAACATACTTTAATCTCTGAAGTAGGCAGAAGTCACTCTAGATTTACATGCAGGGAGCAGATCTGCAGAGTAAGAAGGTGCCATTTTTCGATAGTCTCTTTTCAGCACTATAAGGTTTATGGAAAGCTGTAAACAGTACCAATAAATTAGCCAAAACACGCTTCTGCCATTACACAACCATTTTCTGTTTCTTTCTAAATTGTATGCAAGTGATACTTTCCTAAGTGTCTGTGTTCAGGGGAAACTGGGTAGTTCTATATACTTTAATTTCTGCACTTAATTTCAGGACAAGCAAGTTAACAAGTAGTCTTCCAATGATATTACAGTATATTGTGTTTACAATGTCAAACTAAGAGCGCTCTGATTTTCTAACATCTATAAAACACCCCATATACTGCAGTAGGAAACAGTCATATTGTTCCATACGATGTGCCTGGTTGGTATAGTGAGACAGTTTGGTACATTTCCAAATAAACTCAGCTGCTGGGATTTTTATTTCATTCCTCCCAGTGCAACATGATCTACTGTAGGTCCCATGTTGAAGCAAGTTTATATACCTTTGTCCCCATAACCCCATATGATTACTAGCTGACTTTCTTGGCTCTGAGAAAACTTGTCTGACATTTCTGAATGGTACCTCCAAATAAGGAGGAGCGGGTAGCCCACTAGTAGTTTGATGTCCAGAAAGTGAGCATAGATTTTCTTTATATGAAGGGGTATTAAAAACTTTGGATTCCAGGTTTCTCCATCTGAATGATGATGCTATGCTGGCTTCTTCCTTTATGAAAAGCAACACTGTTACCTTCCTATTCACAGATTTGCACTGCCTTTAAAAGAGAGAAGACTGATTTACAAATAAAGCATATCAATCAACCAAATGTGCATGCCTAATAATTTACAGCAGTGAATGGCAATATTTTAAAACGCTTGTGGTGAATTAGATGTTTCTGCAAAAATAACTGTTCATATGAAAAATTGTTTTTTCTAATGCTTTTTTGTTTTGGCAGTGTTAGGATGCAGAAGATATAAATAATGCATGCAGTCCTTTCACCTTTTATTTTATTACTAGATTAGCTGCTTGTCTCTGGTTCCAGTTTTCTAGCTATAATTAAACAACATTCTATTCTACTGGAAATGCGCTAGCATTTCTCTGCTGCGTCACCACTATTTCACAGAGACGTGTGTGTGTGTGTGTGTGTGTGTGTGTGTGTGTGTGTGTGTGTGTGTGTGTGTGTGTGTGTGTGTGTGTGTGTGTGTGTGTGTGTGTGTGTGTGTGTGTGTGTGTGTGTGTGTGTGAGAGAGAGAGAGTGTGAATGGTTTGGTGCTTGTAAAAGGCATTGGATTGACTGGATTGGAAAGTGGAACCTTTTCTCTGCCCACAGAATAGAACCACCTGTGTCAGTGCAAGGTTCCCCAGACAACCCTGCCAATGTGTCACAACCCATGCCTAGTAGGTGCTTGGAAGAGTAGTGTTTAGTCCCTGGCCTCCTTGCTAAGATTGCTGACTAGATGGGGCTGAAGCAGAATATCAGATCCAAACCTCTTCAGACTTTTTGGAGAAATTTGGATTAGGATTCAAATTCTGCCCAGGTCTGCTGCTAACCAGTGCCAAATTATGCTACTGGTTTTTGTAAAGTAGATATACTTCTCCTACTGGTCCAGCTCTCTTGAGATTATTGGGGATCTCATCATTGACTTCAATGGGAGCTGGAGTGACACCAGTGACGCATTTCACATAAACTCGATTTGTTACTTACTTATAGACCTGAACTGCTTTGGAACTATAGAAGCTGAAGGACCCATGTGCCATAACTAGTCCCTTAAACCATACAATCTGTCCCAAGCATTTTGGTTCAGATATGCAACCAAAGTGGGAATTCTCTTTCTGTACAGTCTTATATGACTTATTTTGCAGTTACCCAAGTTTATTATTAAATAGTCTCCAGCCACATATATCTATAGGGATGATAAATTTAAACCCCTATATAGGCTTAAATTTAGGAACCACTTATTTGTAGTGCCCTAAATGAGTTCAGACATTGTACCCAAGGTTTTAATCTGTGAAAAATTTACCATTTTGTGTGAAAAATATGAAGCTTTCCAGCACCCGTTACTTATAGTTGCTCTGCATTCAACTACATTTTTAATTTAAATTAAAAAATACATTTAAATAATAATGAATCTGGTTTAAAGTAACGGAAACCAGGAAATTACAAGTGTGACACTCCCTTCTTAATCCGATTGCAGAACTAAAACAGCACAGCATCTTGAGTTAAAGGACAAGGTAACACCCTTAACCTTGATTTATTGAGTTTTGGACATAAGCTGCAGGCCTTTAGTGTGGAATGATTTAAATATTGCAATGGACTAACAAATGTATGTATTATTGCCCTCTAATGGATAGCACTCTTCTTTATGTCCTCATGCTACTAAGAATTAATGGAGATCCTCCTTTAATTCAAGCGGTAGGGATTTGTGCTTTTCTGGAGCAGCTTGGTCTCAGTTCTCTATCCCTGCTGTCTCCTTGAAGTTCTCTGTGGCCATATCGTTCAGCATAGTGACACCTAGGATGTTGCTAAATCACTAAAGATTTGTTCCAATATTATTTTCTTTTTAAAATGTGTTTTTTACAGTGAAAGGTACCAGAATGACATCACTGGATGCTGAAATTGTCTAGTTTGCTATCAGATAGATACAGCACCAGTAAGTTTCCTGTATGATGTCCCTCCAATACACAGCAATCCTCACTGGGGAGCATTCCCAGCAAAGCCATAAGGTAGCTCAGGCTCCATTGTCCATTCTCCTCTTGACTTTGCAGCATTGTTGTTGTTAATTATATCACTGCAATCAGATTGGGGCCCACAGGTGTGCTAGGCATTGTACAAATATAGAGTAAAAGCTAGTCTCTGCCTCAAAGAGTTTACAGTGCATTTCTGTTTGATAAAAAATAAATAAATGCATGATGGAGTAATTAAAACACACACACACACACACACCACCTCTTGTTAGGTATAAAAATTAGCTTGACTGATTTAAGGCCTCATCTGGAAATTCCCATTGACTTCAAAGGGAAATCTGGCTGTGCAAGGAATGTCTTGTTTTGTTTGTAATTGACTAAAGTGATAAACTGGCTACTCTGCCACTGAAAACATTCAGGGT
The DNA here is from genome assembly GCA_033296515.1 of Macrochelys suwanniensis. Lineage (NCBI taxonomy): Eukaryota > Metazoa > Chordata > Testudines > Chelydridae > Macrochelys > Macrochelys suwanniensis. The sequence goes on along the minus strand of CM065776.1, from coordinate 235,832,558 downwards.
GTGTAGTGCATTTTAAACATTGCTGCTGCTATTTCAAAATATGGAAAGAGACGAGGCAAGATGATTGTACTGTGATCACTGGTTGCGTTTTGTGTGTTACAAACCTTAAAGTGATTTTTTGAGACTATGTAGCATTCCTTACTGCTTTGGAATGGAGCATTCCTTACTTTTTTAATCTGAACTTTTTGAATTTCATGGTTGGTGGGTTGGTTTACTTTCAGTTTATACATGCATTCCCTTTGCTCTAGATGAGCGGTGTAACTTACTGGCCATCTTCAGAAGTTCGAGAGCTGGGGCACTCCCGCTGGGAGCTGGGGCTTGGGATTTCAGCCCCACTCCTACTGAAGCCCCAAGCCCCGGCAGGTGCACCACACAGGGCTGAAGCCCTGAGACCCCCCCTCCCCGCTGTACAGAAGCCCTTACCCCACCATTCCACTACAAGACAGAGGTCCTGAGCTCCCCTGCCCTCAGTCTGGTAGGTGAAGAATCGGGGGCGGGGGGGGAGAGGGGAGTCTTGCGAGCTGCACTTTAATGGCAAAAGAGCCCTGTGTGGCTTGCGAGCCACAGTTTGACCGCCTCTCTCTGCTCTAGCTGCTTCTTGGCACATTTGAAAATCAACTATACAAAGAACCATCCCCACCCCCCTGCAACATCCTCCTCCTCCTCCTCCTCTTTTGTGAAGGGCATCTAACTCCTGGAAAAAACATTATTTATTTGGCCAAAGCTATGTGGTGAATTTACGTCAAATTCGTGAATAGTTCTGGATTGGCCCAAATGGCATTTGTGGGTGAATCAACTGTGCAAAAGTTTTCACCTAGCTCCAGTGTCTGTCTCGTACGCCCAATTTGTAAATGCTCCCTATGTATTTCCCCCCTCTTTGTCTTCAGATTTTGTAAATGATATTTTTGTAAATTAGTTGATTATTTAAAATGTTTGCTGTTGTTGCAGGGAGCTCGGAATAAACAGTCTTCTGATCCAGGTAAGACCAGATTGTTTTTATACATTTCTATGAAATTGCTGTATTGGGTAGAGGCTGTACTGCATGCATTCCTGATTGTTTCTGTTCTGTGTCATTGGTTGTTAGATACGTGGAAATGTGCCAGATCCTAACAAGCTGCTCCAGTTGGTTAGAACACTTTACAAATGTTTCTTACATTGATCTAATTGTTGTCCTCCACCACTATCAAAGCTGATAGCCCTCAGACCTCCCAGGATGGCCTCTCTGCTGCTTTCTGGCTTTGCTCCCTCATTTCACATCTCATCTCATGCCAATGGACATCACCTCCCCCCCCTCACTGTTTTTATTTCAATTGCTTTGCCAGTACTTAGCTCAGAGTAATGGACACCGAAACTCAGATTTTGCTGATATGAGTTCCACCGGTCAATTGTGCGGTGTGTGGAAAAATACTTCCCTTTGTTTGTATTAAACCTGCTGCCTGTTAATTTCATTGGGTGACCTCTGGCTTTTGTATTGTGGGAAAGGTTAAATAACACTAGTCTATTCACTTTTTCTACACCATTCATGATTTTATAGATCTCTAGCCTATCATACCTCTCACATCCCCCCTTAGTGGTCTCTTTTCTCATCTTTTTAGTCTCTCCTCTCATGGAAGATGGTAGTGTTATCAAACCCCTTTCATTTTCAAAGTGGCTTTTCCTCATGTTAATTTACTAATCTTCACAACAATGCCACTATGCAAGTAGTACAATCCCCGCTTCATCAATGGGGAAGATGAGATCTAGGGCTAGAAGGGGCATCAGTGTTAGAGCTGGGATTAAAACTCAGGAGTTACTGAATCAATTTTTTTCCTCCCTCATTCCAGTATAAATAGCCAGTAATTCTGCCAACTACAATGGCGTGACCCTACATTTGCACTGGTGTAACAGAGCTAAATTTGTGCCCTACTGCATGGTGCAAGTTACTGTCCTTTGCCACTTACTCTCACTTCTCCAATGAGTTGGACCCCAAGATTTGCTACCCAATAATCCTGTCTGCATCTCACTCAGTAGGAGTCAGCTGAACCAGGTGGCTGTGCTGGAGGAAGCTGTTTCCAGCTGACACTACTACCCAGTTGCTGAATATAAGAACGGCCATACTGGGTCAGACCAAAGGTCCATCTAGCCCAGTATCCTGTCTTCCGACAGTGGCCAATTCCAGGTGCCCCAGAGGAAATGAACAGAACAGTTAATCACCAAGTGATCCGTCCCCTGTCGCCCATTCCCAGCTTCTGGCAAACAGAGGCTAGGGACACCATCCCTGTCCATCCTGGCTAATAGCCATTGATGGAACCAGTCCTTCATGAACCTATCTAGAGACCAATCCTTCCTGCTTTCTCCCTGTAGCAAATGTGAAGGCAAGAATTGGTTGGTAGCAGGGAGAGCTGTGGTGGCTGATTCAGGCAATAGCACGCAATACAGCTGGAATGGAAGACAATGGATTAAGGGATGCTGCAGTGATATATGGCCCATTGGTCTGTGTGAATTTGAAACTCAAGGGATATGAAAAGGAAACTAGAGGGGAGAGAGGTTCCTTAACAGACAAGTGACCATTTGTGGCTATTTGAGGAAACATGAGTGAGCCAGGAAAATTGTTAATTATCATTTGGGGCCAAAGCTGAAAATACAAGGGGTCATATCCTCAGGTGGGGTAAATCAGCACAGCAGCTTCAATGAAGCTACATTGATTTACACCAGCTGTGTATCTGGCTCACAGTAATTGAAAATGACTGTTCTTCTCTAAAGTATCTGACCGCAGATGATCAGGGAAAAAGTGAAAAAAAACTAGCTGGCATTTCAAACTAGATTTCTATGTTCAGATGAGCTGGAAGGTTTAAGCAGAACACAGACACAATTACATTACTATGCCCACCTAGGGAAACCATTAAAATCTGGAGTTTCATTCTGAGCATCCAAAGAGAGCCGTGACTTTTACTTCCTCTCTCTACTCAGCAAGGATATTAGAGGTGGGTTTGGGTTTTTTTTTTTTTTTTTTTATGGCTCTGGGTGTTTGAATGGCTTGACAATTACTATACTTGCTCTGCAGTAGACTCCTGTGGAAATAAAAACAACTCTGATGTATTTACTGCTGGCAAAAAGGGGCTCCTGGAAGGAGATCAGGTAACGATTTCACAAGTATCACCAGTGATTTGTGTTCTGTAGTGAAGACATTGACAATGCTATATATTAAAAAAACCTGTTTTCTTCCCTGAAGTCAGAGATAGGTTTTGTCTCTGCACTGCATGTCACATTTCGCAGTGTGCTCTAGTAGATTCTCCGGAGAATGAGGATACAACAAGGGTTTCTTTTGTCCTCTGACCTCGAGATTTGTTAGGAGCAAGGGCGGGGGGTACTCTGGGGTACCCGGGAGCACATTCTGGCCCTTGAGGTTCAATCCCTCTGAGTTACCACTGCAATCAGAGCTACTTGGTCTCTGAACACCCAGCCCCATTGTGGGAGACGTACATGAGGGCCCGTCATTGAGAAGCCAATGGCAGCATAGCAAGGGAACAAGCTTTGCTTGCCAGTACCAGAGGGACCGCAGAACTTTTATTGTGCTGTAGCAGGTTTTACATGGTATATTTGTGCACAGTAAGCTGTAGATTTACACCCTGGCTTGCTGCACACCAGCTCACTGTGTAGACAAACCCTCAGTCAAGTAACTAAAGAAGGCTTAGAGTTGAGGAGCATCCAAAGACACACGTGCCTTATTCCAAAAGATCAGACTCGTGGGCCTTATACATTGGCTTCCAGGGGGAAAGAACCATCTGCTTAAGACAGGCATTCTGCCGTAGTGAAAATAAGTAACAGAGAGTGCAGGAAACCTCCCCTGCAAATTGTTCTGCAATGGGGAAAGCTTCTACCTCCATAGATCAGTCAGCAGGAGGAGTCACAGGCAGAAACCAGCTACTTGCTGCGTACACCTGACATTTAACAGTGGCTCAGAGCGAACAATCTCCCAGCTTCACAACAGTCATTTTCCCAGTAGTTACGTCAGGTCCCTTTCACTTTGCCAGCATGTTTGATATGACAGACTAAAAGCACCATTTTCCTGGTAAAGCAAACACAGACTCCTTTTTAAAAACACCTTTTGATACTTTATGAGCAGGGCTGGTGTATGTAACCTATCAAGACCAGCATATGGCTTATTATGACATTTAGCTGATTAAAATAGTCTAGACATAAACTTGAGATTTCAGAAATGTTTAAGCAAAGTCCGACATAGATTTTAATGTACAGTATATGTATACTGTGATCTGGGCCACCTGTGTCCCTATAGGAATTATAAAACAGGAAGTACTTTTGACTGAAGAAGTGTGTCTGAAAATTAAGGCTGTAAATTAACAACAGCTTGTCTATTAGATTATTTCTCCCATAAAGGATTCGGTATGTTTCCAAACGCTCATGATTTTCAATACCTTTCTGTTGTTACTTTTAATAAAGAATGATGCTGGCAATGATTTTGGCCCCTAGCTTAAGGAACCTTTTTAGAAATTCTTAGAATAAATAGCAGCAGCCAGATGGTGGAAAAACATACCTGTGGCTCATGGAGAAGCCATGCTGGCCTGTCTATGGGCATGGTGGTGTCAGTGTGCCTGGGGATGTAGAAGAATCATTCTGGCTCATTACAGACCATGGGGGTCTCCTTGTTGGTCAGGCAAAGCTGAAGGCAGGGCCCTGTGTACGGTGCAGTCAACCAGTTATGCAAATGACCGCATAATTTACGTTTCTCAGCTTCCTGGTTGTACTGTATAATGCCCCATTGTCCTACACTCCTGCCTTTCTCCTACTTATTTGTCTCCCCTCTAGGGGGAATTCAGTAGCTTTGTCCCACAGCCCTTAAAAGGAGAAACCTGCCAGACCAAGGACAAAAGTGGCCCCAAGCACTCCGTGTGCCATCTCTCAGCTTTTGGGGTGGGGGTAACTGCTGAGTTTTACTCTTCATGCCAGGGTGAAGGAAGGGCCCAGAGACGTCTAAACCACTCCCCTGCAGTGGAGTACTAGATAGGAAGGGAGATGAGGGCAAGACTGAAGCCGACTGGAGTGAGAGAGCTGGGGTAGCCATGGCAGGAGGGGGCAAAATATCTGTGGGGAGGTTTGCAGGAACACACAGTTGCAATACAGAGTTTCCCAGCCCTGCTTCCAAACGTTGTATAATTTCCATTTTTGTCACATACTTCAGTGACTTTCTGCTACTTAATTTAGGTGTAATAAGCTGCGTTGACGTGCATGGTGCCTTGGCTAAAAGGGCAGTGCTTATTCTGGTGTAGAGGTCAGTGTTATGATTAGCATGGCAAAGATGGAGAGGCTGGAAGTGCAGGGCTGATTACACTGCTCCTGGATGGCTCAATGGGTGGGTGTGATGGGTTGGTATCACAGAAAACCCCTTGGAGCTGCCACCTGGTGTGCCAAGACTACTTCTGCCCCTGCTTTTCTGCCTTTTCCAGCTTGGGACTCCAGAATCCTGTCTGTTTTGAGCCAGACCCACTAGTCTGCTGCAAACCCAGACCCAGGTCTGAACCGCGTCCCCTAACAGCAGTAGGCCTGCCTGGAAGCATCTTAGGAAGTGTTCTTGCCTTTGAAACCCAGGTGCCTAACTCCCAATGGGGTTCAAACCCTGAATAAATCCGTTTTACCCTGTATAAACTTTATACAGGGTAAACTCATAAATAGTTAGCACTCTATTTCATAAATAGAGAGGTATGCACAGCTGTTTGCCCCCCTCCAGGTACTAACACGTACTCCAGGTAACTTCATAAGTAAAAAGTGATTTTAATAAGTACAGAAAGTAGTATTTAAATGATTCCAAGTAGTAATAGACAGAACAAAGTGAATTACTAAGTAAAATAAAATAAAACACGCATGTCTATGTCTAATCACACTGAATACAGATAAAAACCTCACCAGTTCCAGCAAACTTCCTTCTACAGGCTATAGTCCTCTTAGCCTGGGTCCAGCAATCGCTCACACCCCCTATTGTCTTTGTCCTTTGTTCAGTCTCTTTCAGGTGTGTCCTTGGGGGGTGGAGAGTCTCTCTCTTTAGCCAGCTGAAGACAACCTGGAGGGGTCTCCCAGGGGTTTAAATAGACTTTCTCCCCTGGATGGATACTCCTCCCCACTCCCTGTGTAGCATCCAGCTACCAAAATGGAGTTTTGGAGTCACATGGGCAAGTCACATGTCCATGCACCACTCAGTTCCTTAGGAGCCAAGCCCAGCTACATTCCTGGCCAAGCTCAGATGTGGATTGGTGTCTGCAACTTCTTTTGTCTGTCAAGAGTTTCTTGATTGGGCTCTCAACCTGCACATTCCTTTTGCCAGACATGATCCTATGCTCTTACAAATGCTATGTATAAAACCAGCAAATATACAACTAATATTCATAACTTCAGCTACCAAAATGATACACGCATACAACCAGGAGGAATAGATTCAGTAGATCATAACTTTTACAGAGATATGTTACATGGCACATGTAGCATAAAACATATTCCAGTTACATCATATATACATTTATAAGCCTCTCCCCATAAAGTCTTATTGGGTACATCGTCACAGTGGGTACCCCACTGTCCTCTGCTGTGTGGGATGTCAGATTTGCTGATGTGTGTGATCCTGTCACGCTTTTGTGTTCCGCCCGCAAGAAAATGAAAACGTTGGTGACAACTACTGGAGGTGTGTCTTTAACACGGAGGGTAGAGGCTGGTGGTTTGTGCGGTGGAGGTCCTGGGTCTGTCTCTGATGTGCCGCATGCACATGTCTCTTGAAGGGAAGCGGTTGCAGTAGGTGTGAGTGGGGCATGATTAGAGGTGGGCAGTAAGGATTGATATGAACCCTTTCACTTGTCCTAGGTGAGATTAAAATGCTGCTGCCGCAGCTCACTCTAACCAAGGGCAGGAAGTAAAATAATAATAATGAATCAAAACAAACTTCCCCACTCCCTGTAATAATAATGGTATCAGCTAATCCTATTGCAGGCTGCCTCGAGCCCGGGCAATGAATGTGGTAAACAGCGCAGCACTTCCAGTGCATGCAAGAATGCGCTGGGTACAGAACCCAAGTGAGGAGAGGGGCTCCAGGGGCCCAGAGAGAGATGCTCACAGCTGAATCAAAGCAAACCAGCAAATGTACATGGAGAAATGGAATTAAAAATCCTTGGTGTCTCCCCTCACTCCCCCACCTCTCTCTCTAGAACCCCCACCCCCACTTTGGACTAATTGTGGTCAAAATAATGCCTCTTAGGTACCGTGGGTCCAGCCTTGGCCCATCAGACTCGGAGGTTGCTGTATCACTGATGGGCATGCCTGCCAGGGAATATGCCTGGAACTGATTGCCTTAGGCCTCTCGCTTGCCTTTTAATCCATTAATGAAAACGAGCCAGAGTAGTGAGACTATTCTGGCATTATTACCTGGTGGTCTTTCACACATGCACAGTCTTTCACATATGTACAGTCAGTTCCAACGGCCCAATGGACCTCAGCCAGAGCCCGCTTAAACCTTTGGCTTTAACCTCCTAGCTTCCTCACTTGCCTTGGACTGGTCGAGTGAGAGTGACAGGAGGAGCACTGGGTGGGTGAAAAGCTCCTGCTCATTGCAGATGACTTGGGAAGTGCTGATACCATGGTGCCAACTGGGCCTCCAAGCCGCCAGAAAAAGGGGGAAGCTAAACGTAGCTGTCACTATGGATCAGTTCCTCACGTCTCAGAACGCAGCATATTAAAGCAATTAAGAAAAGCTTTGCTCAACTCAGGGATTTTGAGGGGAAATATGAATGTAAGGAAGGATGCAACATTCCTCGATCAGAGAGGAGAAATAGTGAAGGGCAAATTAAACACAGCTGGAACAAGCATAAGAAATAGATTAATTCCACTAGAATTTTTCCCTCTTTCCCACCCCCCCATTCTTTACAAATTATAGGAGCTAGGAAAACCAGCACTTCTTAATTCCGCACAGTATGTAGCATTTTAATCCTTTTGCTCTCGAGCCAGCGTGCATTAAACTCTAGCACAGAGCGTCCATCTCACATATCAATAACTCCGGACACACACACGCATATACCTTCTCTCATGGTGCTGTGAGACTAAATTCTATAGGTGGGGCCTGGGAAAATACATCAGCAAATTAGTGTTTACTAGGGAGTTGTGAATATTGGTTCATAGCAATGGAACAACAATCATTTGTCATAGTGCGATCAGCTGTTCTTTTGTAAACTCTTTGAGGGCAGGGACCGGCTTTTTGTTCTGTGTTTGTACAGCACCTAGCACAATGGGGTCTTGGTCCTTGACTGGGGCTTCTAGGTGGTACCACAATATTAGGGATGATAATACTGTGATTTGTGGACCTGCTGTTGAAAAGAGCTGAGCACCCCTGCGCCTTCCACTTGATCCTGCCTCAATGTGGGCAGATGACCTACACCAGTGGTTCCCAAGCTTTTTAGTAGGGATACCCACCAACTGAATTTTGTCCTCTTTTGTGACCCGTCCAGGATCCAAATTCAGGGGGGGCCCAAAATCAGAGGACAGCATTCTCCTCTGCTGCTGCCGCGGCTTCCTCCTCCTCCTTACCTTCTGTCAACTCCCCACAGTAGCACTCTTTGCGCTGGCACTGCATCCTTAGTCCCAGCCCAGGACAGCAGGGTGGTTGGGACAAATCTGAGTGAGTGGCATTGCAATCTGGTTCACAGGGCCACAGCGCCAGTCAAGTTGGTCCTGGCCCCCCCCTTCCATCATGACCCTCCACCTTGGGCCTTCCCGATTCATTTTTCATTGGAGTCAGTAGGAGTCTTTCCATTGATCTGGACTGAGCCCTGTTAGATTAGATGAGGAGAAGATAAATCTGTGCCCTATAGAAACACTCAAACGAGAAATAATATTATCTTGGTAGGCACTGATGGGTGTTTTTACCATTGATTTCAGTAGGAAGCCCTAACTAAAAATGAATATTAAAGGCCAAGCCGATTAGATTGTATTTTCTTTGGGGCACGGACTGTCTTTATATTTGCATCTGTTACAGCACTGAACCCTCAGTCAGAGTTTAGCAATTAGAAAATAAAAATCATAATGTTCCAGCAAGTCAGTGGCAAAACTACTGAGAAACAAATATAGTGAGTCACAGTCCATGAGTAACGAGGGTAATGGAGAAGGGGACTGAGAGTCAAAATTTTACTATACTCTGGCTTTACCACGGATTCCCTCTGACCTTGGGCAAGTTACGTCTCTGTGCCACCACTCATTTGCTGGGGAATTAAATGAATTAAAACGTATCTGGTGCTGTGAGATCCTTAGATGAAAGGCACTCAATAAATGCCGGGTATTAGTAGGGTGAATTGTCTGTCACAAGTCAGGAAGCAAATGAAAGACCAGAAATGAGAGCAAGTGGGACAAACTCTCATCCCTGGTGTAACTCAATTGAAGTCAGAGGCGTTATTGTAGGGAGTCAGAGTCCGGAATTGCCTGAGGCTGCAAGAAGAAATGCACTCCGTGTCCTGATAATGTACGTACATGTGAATTGTTATTTTATAACACTGAGCTGTACTAGGTGTGTCACAGAAGGCACGGGGCTAGGTTCACAGCTGAGCGTTGCTGTGCTGAACTCTTAGGTAACCTGCTGCCAGAAGAACTCTCAGCCCTGAGTTAGGTGCCCAGGCTCCCTATACAATGCATGGGGAGTTAGGTGGCTAAAAATGGGATTCACAAAAGCCAGCACGCTGAGCAGAAGCCACCAACGGTAGCCAATAGGAAATGCTGAGGAGAGGGGTGTGGCCTAAGCCTCACTCTTCAAAGGGAGTTAGGTGCCTAGCTCCTCTTGGGATTTACAGCCATGAACAGTCTCTTGGAATTGCTGAGAGCATTCACTGGGCCTATGGGAGACCTAGGTCCAAATCTGCTGCCATCTGGTTGGGAGCAGGGATTTGAATGTAGGTCTGCTACTGCCCAAGTGACTGCACTAATCATCAGGCTTTAGAACATTTGGGGCTGGTTTGTTCTCAATCTTTCCTGCGGAAGCTGTTCCACTTTGGATGAATTATTTAAATATTCATTAGAGCAGGGATTGGCATGTGGGTGTCTCAGGGGTGTGCACTAATCCCTGGGCTATAGAGTCATGCGCGCTTTCTCTCTGGCCCAATGAATAGCAGGGCCTTAGTTTGAGAAGTGACACAATCAGAGAGGGTGATAAACAGTAGGAAGGAGGAATTTACTGCAGCTCGGTCACAGCTGGCCATTTGAGGCATGTGTAGGTCTCAGGGCTTGTTACGTGTCGTCTTTTTTTTTTTTTCCTTCTCTTAAACATGAGCTAGAAGAAAGATAAAGGAATAAGAAAGTGGATACTGGTGGGGGCCCCTTATTGTGGGCATTGCAAAAGTAATGAGGGATTACTGTGTTTGAATGAACAGAGAACACCTATGTTTCCATAACATACAAATTGGTTTATAAACCAGCACTGGACAAGAAATTCAAGTGAAGGCTGGCACTCTGCTCTTAACTCATATAGCTGACAGGGGAAAGGCATTAAAAATCCTTTGACTTTGACTCTCCTGGCTTCTCTCAGTTTGCATCACAGCCACAATATTAAGCAAATCTGTGTTTTCTTCTGGAAAGAGACTTGCTTTTTCCTTTGGCAATGGTGGGTTTTTTAAAAATAAAATCACATCTGGTTATAAATTGCCTATCATTTACCTGAACTACATGGATGACTCCGTTGGAACATATCCAATCTGAGGTATAAACATATATTTAAGCAGCTCTAAAATACAGTATGTATTTAAGGATGAGCAAAATAGTTCTTTAGGCATTTTTAAAATGGCATTTAAAAAAAAATCTATTCATTGTATATTTTAGTATCTTTAATCTACTCCCAACTGACTCTCATGGCTTCTTTGGAGATTTTGTATCATATCAGGCATAGAGGCTATTGTGAGTGTTAAGCTGCATTAGGCATAGACTGGAGGAGATCATCTCTGATAGGTATGGAAGTCGCTTTTGTGCGTCTTGTTATCCTGGCATGGCTGAGGCCATACCAGTTCTTGGTGTAAGTTAGAGCAGTCTCAGGGCTGCTCATGGTCCCGGGGTGTTGTGGGCAGCTGAGCTATAGTGCAGTGGCACTCTGGCTGCACCCTCTCCACACCTAGCCCACTCCCCTGGAACACATGCTGTGCTGGAAAGTCTGAGAGGACCAGTATAAAGCCATTCCACCAGCAATAAGACAGTTCCCTGTGCAGGAGTTCTGCTGCATTTAAAATGCCTTTGTGTCATTTGAGCAGTGTAAAGGGGCCTTGGCACAAAAGGGGAATTGAGACCATACATTTCCAGGGACCTGGTGCAAATATAACTCACTTGGATGCAGCTGGTAGATTCTGGCAAGTTCAACTCCACCCTATATCGCTGTTTGGAAGAGAATGTTTTCATTGTCTCCAGTTCAGCATCTGAGGTGCTCCAGAAATCTCCCAAAGTAAAGTGAGTTTGTGGGAAGTCCAAAGAAAAATGTAAGCGTAAAACAAGTTCTGGAGATAATTTAGGCTGCAGGGCCATAATGAAACAGAGAAAAAGGTATGATATGACAAACACAGCTCTGTTCTTAGGGCATGTGACTGATAAAGAGAGTGTGAGGCCAGAGACAGAAAAAGTCAAGCCATAGTTAAAATACCACCTCCTAAACCATATCAGAACTGATGCACTTCCTCAGTATGATGAATATTGAAGCAAATTCTAACCCACCCGCAGAAGGCCAAGCTCATTGTGAAATGCTTAAAGCAGGCTCTTAACCAATCTGGGATAAAACACAAGAGTGCACTTTTGAGGGCTGAAGAAATCTATGGACCATATCATAGAATCATAGAATATCAGGGTTGGAAGGGACCTTAGGAGGTCATCTAGTCCAACCCCCTGCTCAAAGCAGGACCAATCCCCAATTTTTGCCCCAGATCCCCAAATGGCCCCCTCAAGAATTGAACTCACAACCCTGGGTTTAGCAGGCCAATGCTCAAACCACTGAGCTATCCCTCCCCCCGAATATCCACATGCTACCATACTGGGATCTTGCCAAGTCACTCTGGTCTCAGTGGGGTGCTGCTCCTATTGGTTCAGATGGTTTTTAGATGCTGAACCAAGTCTGATCAAACAGTGAGAGAGACTGCTTGAGCACTTAGGGTGACCAGATGTCCTGATTTTAGGGTATTTTTCTTATATAGGCTCCTATTACCCCCCACCCCCTGTCCCGATTTTTCACACTTGCTATCTGGTCACCACATGTGCATGTGAAAGTTTGACAAGGTGTTTGCAGGGCCTTGCTTAATGGCAAGCTAGTTTAATATATGGAGATGCCTATCTCATAGAGCTGGAAGGACCTTGAAAGGTCATCAAGTCCAGTCCCCTGCCTTCACTAGCAGGACCAAGTTCTGTCCCCTGACAGATTTTGCCCTAGATCCCTAAATGGCCCCCTCAAGGATTGAACTCACAACCTGGGTTTAGCAGGCCAATTCTCAAACCACTGAGCTATCCCTCCCCCCAAACCACAAGACATTCAGACTATTAATAAACAGAAGAGATACAGACAAGATGTCCCTTTGACTCCAGAGATTGCTCATGTAATTGATGAGATTTAAACCCCGTTGCACAATGTAACCAGGGACTCCAGTGGTGGCTGACACGGTATCAAGGAGCCTTGTTCACCACCAGGGTTCCCAAGAGGCTTGGGATGAAATAGCACACAGGTGTGCTTCTAGTTTGAGTGGCCTGCTAGTCTAAGGCAAATCATAGCCCTATGAACTGTATCCATGGAAGACAAGGTTGGCACAGATATTGGCATTCCACATCCAGTGCATGATTTCTATGCAATGACAGGGGAACTCCCCTAAGATGAAGGTCTGATTATCCATGGTAATTACCTGATTATCTATGCCACATTCTTTGCAGGCACTGACAAAGCCTTGGCTCTAGCAGGATATAGAGAGACATAAAATTAATGCATGCAACACAGACAAGGGAAAAGCCACCCGAGGGCTTGATGATTTCAAGATACTGTTCTTCCATACATGCAACCTCCTAAGCTAATCTAAGGATGTGCAAGGTAAAGTAGATTTGTTTTTATTTTCAAAGTCTTTTAGACAGAATTGATATCTCGGGCCAGGATTAGGAGTGAGGGACTCTTGGCTTCCTGTCCTATCTCTGACATTGATTTGCCCTGATAACCATGTGCAAGTCACTTAACCTTTCTGTGCCTCAGTTTTCCCATGTGTAAAATGGTAATAATTCTTCACTGTCTCATAGAGCTATTGGAAGGATGAATGTTAATGCATGGTAAATTTTAAGTTTTTTTTATTTTAAAATTTTCTTTCGAATCTTAATGATGAAAATATACAATTCAAAAATAACATATTGACAATGGCCCAGATCCTCAAAGGTATTTAGAAACTGAACTCCCACTGATTTGCCTGTTTGCGGTGACTGAAGCAGACCTGTAGTTCAGCTGTGAAATTTAATAGTAGGACTTTATTTCTGTCTTTAAACTTCTTTTTATTCACTTCTCTCTCTCTCTCTCATTTTTTAAAGCTAAATTATATCTTAGGGTTTTGAAATAGCATCAAAGGGAAAGCTGGAATGTTTATAAATAGCTGTATCTTTTCTTGAAGGTGTGGTGTCCAAGTTTATTTCAGGTTTTGAGGTAGGACAACGCTTCATGCCACAGTACTGTGGAAGCTGCATGGGCCTGTCTGCCTCTCAGACTTCTCCACTGACCGTGTGAATTTCCTTTCCCATGCCCTTGTGTCCCCAAATCCTGCTTCCTCTCTGGTCCTTTCTTTTGTCCCCCTTTGTTTTCAGTATTTTTGTCCACACAGCCCTGCCTCTATGAGTGTGTTCCTTCCTGTTAATGTGCCCCTGACTATTCCACCCCTACTGGTCACTTTGAAGTCTCTCTCACCTCTTCTCTTTCTTCTCTGGCCCCTCTTTTCTCCCCACTTATTTCTTCCGTTGCTCTCCTCCCCGTCCCTTTACCCTTGGCTTTAGAAATGCTGCTGCCCAGACAGAAAAAGATATTCCCTCCAATTCTTCCAAGGTCACTTTCCCTCTCCCTTCCTCCACCCCTGTATTCTTTCCTCTGTGTCCATTAGTAATACTCACTAGTAATAGGCTACCTTCCCTTTCCTTTTGAAGGATCCTGAATTATAGTAAATTATTAAATTAAATTATATATATAAAATTACAAATTACATACAAAGAACTTCACTTACATGCAGCCACTTCTGAGGTGGTGGGCTGCCATCAGGCAGACAAGCCATGCATAATGCTCTATCCCCCTCATTGGGAGGTGGAGAGGAAGGAGAGAAGTTTGGTCAGGCACTGGGGCAAAAACCCCTTCGCTGAAGAATGGTGCTATGGGCTCTTTAATGTTCCCATAAAGCAGACAGGACCTTGGCTGCTACATTACCTGCCAAAACACTGTCCACTTTCATGCACCTTAGTCCCTTGAGACTGGCTAGAAGGAGATTTAGGGACTCATCTCTTGGCTCTGTGGCAGCAGGGAATGCTGGGAGTAAATTCCTGGCTCTGAGTTCACAAAGTGAACTGTAAGCACCAGCCTATAAATGAGAACATCCAAACAATCAAAAAAATGAGACCAAATTAAAAAAAAATATTCCAGGATGGTGCTGCTTCAATCATGAGCCCTGTAGGACTGATGAAGAGACTGGGTGGTTCTTTAGATTCCTGTGGTATGAACACACACCCTAGTCATCACCAACATACGCTCGGAAAAAAACGGTAATGAAAGAGGGCTCAGATTTATTTCCTGATAAAATAACCTTTGCTCCCAAAGGCTAACATTTCGTTCCAGCTTGCAGAGAATGATCTTATATTTCCATCCATCAAAGGCTACGTCGTGCTGGATATTCATAGCATTCTTCACATACAGCCGTGGGTTGGCCAATGAGGGAAAATTGCTACCTATAATTTATTTTTTTCTCTGAGGGGAGAGGCAAAGAGGGGGAGCTCAAAGTTTGTATTAAAGATCAGAATAATTATTGGTCTATTGCAGCTTGTGACAATTGCATGTGATGAATGAGGAAAACGGCTGAAAGGTAGTGTATGAGTGACAGCTTTTCTTCACAATGTAAATAATCTCCAGGTTCTCTGCAGCATTTGAGCTGAATCATCCAAATAATTCCTGTTTATTTTCATCTGGGTAGACGCATTAAAAAGAGCATTCTGGGGCTTTTTGCTCTACCAGTGTGTTAGAACTACAGCAATACTTCATTTTATTGTACATTACAGGTGTCATTTTCCAGTGAGTGAAGGTCCTATGGTGCTTTCTGAGTCTGACAAGACTAAGAGTTGAGATTTTCGATTCTTATGGACAATTTCACATTGCATTGTTCTGCAGAGGGCTATTGGGAACAGTCAGCATAAATGAGTTTAAGGCAAAGTCAGATATTTATTTGCAATCAAAAATATAGCTGAGCCTGCTGCTTGAGCAAGAGGTACTGTCTGTGTGGAGGGGATTAGCTGAAAATTAGCTGTTCATTCGCTTCCTCACTTTATGCAAAGGAGGGTTTGATTCTGCTCTCTTGACACTGGTGTAAATCCACTCTTTTCAGCAGAGCTGCTGCTGATACATACTAGGGTAAGTCAGAACAGAATCAGGTTGCTGAGATGTATGTGCAACAATGATATTCAAAATAAAAGTTCCTATTTGTGAACCTCCAAAGATCTGGAATTTGGGTTCAATTTGGAGAAGCACATGAAAGTCTGAATGCTTGTGGCAAGCTTATCCCTCTGAACCTACTGGCCAAATTCAGCTCTTACCTATAGTGATGCAAAGGCAGAGTAACTCCATTCAAGTCAAAGGGGTTTCTCTGGGTTACACTAGTGCAAACGAGAATGCACATTTCACAAAGTCAGGCCGTGTGAATTTGCTGGTACTTCAGATTACTCTGGAAAAATCAAGGCCTTTTTCATGGTATTTCAGCAACTCTACTGCTGGTTCATCCAGAACCTAGAAATTCAAAGGTGAGTGAAAATGAAAAACAATGCAAACAAGTGACGCTTCAAAAATCGATCCATGTGGTTTTAAATCCATAAATGAATTAAATATGTGGGGAATTCTTATGATTCCAAACCTGTTATCCCAACCCTCCCACTAATGCTATTCAGACATGGAGATCATGGTGGCATTTGAGTGAAGTCTCTCTACTGTAGCTTTCTTCCTCTAGAAACCTGGCTGTATCCCTGCCCTAGTTTTGGTGGAGGTTGGGATGGGAAGGCAAAGTGGTTTATGTTCAGATGCTCACTGCATAATTAGTAGGAGATAAAGGGCACTCTAGGAATGGGGCTTTGAATGTGTATGGAGGGCACCAAGGGGTGTGTGTGTGTGTGTGTGTGTGTGAGAGAGAGAGATGTGGAGAACACTGAATGGACATTGGCTGGTGGAGGCAATATGTGTGTATGGGGCAGGGAGCATGAGTGGGAAGATGAGATAAAGAAGGAGTGAGGGAATTGAAAGTTTAGATGAGAGAAGGAAGGACTGACTGAGAGGCAGGAAACTGAGGGGAAGGAATAGCTCAGTGGTTTGAGCAATGGCCTGCTAACCCCAGGGTTGTGAGTTCAATCCTTGAGGGGGCCATTTAGGGATCTGGGACAAACATTGGGGATTGGTCCTGCTTTGAGCAGGGGGTTGGACTAGATGACTTCCTAAGGTCCCTTCCAACGCTGATATTCTATGATTCTATGAAACCAAAAGCTGTGATCCAAAGTCTATAGAGATCAATCAGAATCATTCTCTAGAATAACTACATCTATTCCTGAAAGGCAAATGAATAACATTTAAATGAACAAATACACAAAAATGTTTAAGCTCCTAAATCAGGAGCAGAATACCTGGAAAGATATAAGGAAATATTTCAAACAAAACTAATATTTGAGAATAATTTCTTCCTTTACTTACCTTCTAGGACCCAAGTTCCATCTGTTGTGCTTCTCCTGGAAGAGATCACCACATCGCAAACATGTAGAGAGGGTAAGGAAATAACCAGCCGGGTGTCCGACAAGATTGCGGTGTACGGCTAGGAAGGGAAGGGAAGGTCTTAGCAGTGGAATATTGTAACGACCTCCAGTGTGAGCTGTTGTGGGGGATTGAAACAGAGCCCACCAGTGACTACAGCGCAAGCCTCTACCCTATGCGATAAAGCAGTTACTCCCAGAGTTGGCAGCTATAGTAGACTCCCATCTTCTGCGGATCACCCACTGGAGAGGGATGTGTATGGAGATATCCACTGCTCAGTGAGCGTTACAATAGGACCGAAGCCCAACCTTTTGCATGGGCCTCTGTGGCAGAGGTGAGCTGGTGGATTGAGGGCTGACCGCCTCAATGAGTTTGTTGCTTTTATTATGAGGCAGTCCAATAATTAAATGAGCTGTGCTATCATTTAAAAATTATGTATTTAGTATCAGGAAGCTTTCAGAGATAGATGCTCAAGCAGCACGGTCAGCTTCACAGAACTTTCTCTGGATAGATGCTGGAGAAAATCAAAAGAAAGAAAGGAAGAAACTCAACTTGCCCAGCACTCAAGCTGCTAGTATCCCTGTTCTCCAGGCTTGTGACTCCAGTTAACCGGTCCTCCCAATTCCTTAGTACGTACAGTTTCCCAGGTGCTGAAAGATTCCCCCCTCCAAAAAAAGCAACCTGCAGAAAGTATTTAGCCAAAGGTTAAATATTACAAACATAGAAATCTGCTTAGAAAATGTGGTTTAAACAGTAAACATTGACTACACTGTGCGAGTTGCAGAAAGCCCTGTAGGGGGCAGTGCAGAGCCATGGCGCCCCAGGAATGTTCCTTCCCAGGAGGCATATTCTTATGATTAATTATTTGTATTACAGTAGTGCTGTAAGGCCCCAGTCTCCACTGGGGCCTGGTTGTGCTAAGCACTGCATAGACACACAGCAGGAAATAATCCCGGCTCCAAAGCATTTGTAATCTAAACAGGCAAAAGAGGTAAAGAAGGCGGGTGGGAAGCAAAGGTTATCCCCACTGGATAGCTGGGGAACTGAGTTTAAAAGACTTGCTCAAGGTCACACGGGAAGTAGTGAGAGGCCCAGGATTTAAACCCAGCTCCAGACTGATTCCCAGTCCACAGCCTCAACCCCAAATCAGTCCTTCCTCACACGCTCTCCCTGGGGCAGCTTAGAGAGCACAGGGTGTGTGTGAGCGCTATGCACCATCCATCATAGGGCGTGTCTACGCTTCAAGTTGGGCATGAGCCTCCCAGCCAGGGGAGCTGGAATAATTTGTATAGTGGGGATGCTGAGAGCCATTAAACCAAACTAAACCACCTCAAGCCAGGGGGTGTGGCAGCACCCCCAGCATCCCTAGTTCCAGCACCTGTGGTCCCAGCTCGCGGAGACCTACTTGTGCTGGCTCTCATTGAGCTAGTGCACTATAGACCAAAGTGTAGCTGCAGCATGAGCGACTAGCCACCACAGGTGCCAACCTTCCAAAGTGCCCCGCCCCCACTCTGCCTCAGGCCCCGCCCCCACTCCACCCCTTCCCCCAAGGCCCCACCCCACCCCTCCTCTTCCTGCCCCCACTCCACCCCCATCCTGCCCAGTTCCACCCCCGCCACTGAGCATGCCATGTCCTTGCTCCTCCCCCCCCGAACCTCCTGCACGCCGCAAAACAGCTAACTGTGGCGGGCAGGAGGCACGGGGAGGGAGAGGGAGGCACTGATTCAAGGGCCCGCTGGTGGGTGGGAGGCGCTGTGGCGGGGAAGAGCTGATGGGGGGCTGCAAGTGGGTGCTCAGCATCCACCATTTTTTCCCAATGGGTTCGCCTATGTTAGCCACCCCAAGTACATATTCAGTATCTGTTCCGGGCACGTACTTGGGGCGGCTCCCCACTCACTTAGCTACTGGCTTGATGAGAACTAGCATGGGTGTGGCTCCTCACGCTGGGACTTGCACCTGCAGCTCAAAGTGTAGCCAAACCCATAGCGCCACATATAGCTCCCCTGCTCTGCCAGCCCCACACAGAGACTGCTATTGTGAGCGACCAGTCCAAGAGGGGATGCCGCTGCTTTGGTGCTCCTTCCCTGTGCAAGGACAGCCCATGATCTAGCCTTAAGCAGGAGAAGTGTTTTGCTTTTGGTTTATGCAACTGGAACAGAATAGGACACGGAGACCCTATAAGATTAAATACATTTTTACTTGGAAAATTTTGGGGCACGTGTTTAAAAAATGTATGCCAGAACTTGGGCTCCGAAAACCGTAGTTAGGCTCCCAAATGAGTGCCTTGATTTGCAGAACTGCTGAGCACCCAGGAGCTCCCCCTGAAGCAGAGGCTGATTCAGATTTTGTAGGGCAGTGGGTGAGAGCAAGTGGGGGGCCTGCAGTCCCACCCCTGCTTTGCCCCTTCCGCCTGTGCCCCCGCCCCACATTTGGTTCTTTCTGCCCCCACATTGTGGCCCCAAGACCGGAGAAGTTTTGTTTCCCACCTCCCGCCCCGCCACAGCCCTGGGGCCACAGTAGGGAGTGAGAGCTCCCCCGGCCCTGAGGCCGTGGCAGGGAGCTAGAGCTCCTCCAATCACGGGGCCTCAGCTAGGGTCCGGGTGCTGGGGCTTCCCCCACCGCCTGGCGCTTCTGCTGGGAAGTGGGGTCAGAGCATAGGGGCTTCCCTCGTCCCACTCTGCCTGCCCATCCAGCACTGCTGTCAGGGAGTAGGGTCGAGGCATGGGGGGGTTCCCATTTTTTCATGGCCCCCCAATTGAACGGGGCCCCTGGGCACTAGCCCCGTTGGCTCAGTAGCTAATCCCTGAAGTAACACACATGATCCTCACCCTTCCCAAACCTGCTTTTGTGTCTGTTGAGTTTACAGCTACAGCAACCCCGAGGATTGCACGTGCAGGTAGAAAAGTTAACTTCTTTCCTTTCCTCTAGGCTAACGAACAGTTCCCATTGTTGTCTAACCAGCATTTGTTTTCATGTCTCATTTTCCTTTTTTGTTGATGTATTAGTCTGGTAAATTGGGTTTTCTCAGAGGGAGGATTGAGTGCAAGTTTCATTAAAAATATTTCACAAGACCTCTCTCAAATGTGAGCTGAGCTTCTGTGCTGATGTAAAATGTTAGAGCAGCTTGTTAAACATATTCTTTTGTATTTTATCAAAACAGATATGTTTTAAATGGAAAGCTTTGCCATTTATGTTTCTCTGTGGAGATAATAGAAAGATTTTTTTGCACTGTCAACACAATTGCTTTGAGCCTGATTCTTTTTTCACCATTGGAGTAACTCCACTGAAATCCGTGGCGTAATACTGGTGTAAAACTGGTGCAGAAGAACAAGCAAGAGCCCTTGTTTTTAATGTGTGTCAGTTGGGTTTTTTTAGATGTCCCAGAGTTGCCTGTCACTGGCATATATTTAACTAGAATATTAATGAGGGGAAAAATCTAAGTATTTTGTGGTTAAAGCATTTCTTTAAAACTTCACAATAGGAAACAACATGTTTCACATTACCGCTTTACCTCCTCTAAGCGAACAGTTGTTTCAAGGGGTAGAGTGTGTGAGAAATTATGTTACACACCACCACGGAGCCTCGCGTATCTCTAAGACATCTGAAATTCCTTAAATCTGCAAATCAAAATGTTCTGGGTATTACTGCAAGCTGTGCTGTACCAGCACATCTCCTCTCAAGTCACAGAGCGAGATTAATAATTCACTAGGGTGTTTTTAATTTCAAAAATAAATAATTTAGCCCCGTTCATTTTAATAGATATTGCAAAATGTGACCGTGGTTTTAGAATCCAAATGCTCTTATCGTTGTTTCAGATTAAACACTTTGCACTTTTTCTCCCCAGGATTTGCTTCGCTATGTTTGTTTTAGTGGCTGTAGCCGTCTGGAATCTTGAAAGGGGCCATGTTTACCTACTGCCATGTTGTCTCAGGCAATGACCTTTTCCTTTACATTTGCTAAGCAGAGGCAGGCCTGTTCGGTAGCTGGACAGGAGACCTCCAAAAAAACGCACTGCAGGAGATGGTGTGAGATGTTCAAGAAATCGCTCTCTTCCCTCTGAGTCAGCATGGAGCCAATGGTCCATCGCAGCATTAGGAGACACTCTGGATTAGATTCATAAAAGGATTTAGATGTGTAACTGCCAGAATCAGGCCCCCATGGGGTTCATAAAACCGCTGCTCAGCTGCATGAACCCAGTAGGCCCCTAAATGTTGGCGGCATGGGCCTTTGTTTCTGCCTCAGTGCAAGTGTGCTTCTGCCTCCCTGTAGGTGTCTGAATGCCTAAGCCCCATAGTGATGCACAAACTGGGGGAAGATAGGCATTCCTCCACCACCTAACATGCCTGCAGGGCCCAATCGAGTAAGCATGCTCAGAGCTTGCCTCTCAGACTGGGCCCCCATAGACAAGCTCACACAAAATAGCTTGCAGGGGGAATGGTAGAAGAAAGGTTCATATACCCCCTGAGGGGAGAAGGGATTTGAACTCTGTGTGATGGGTAGGGTGACCAGACAGCAAGTGTGAAAAATCAGGACGGGGTGGGGGGTAAGAGGAGCCTATATAAGACAAAGACCCAAATATCGGGACTGTCCCTATAAAATCGGAACATCTGGTCACCCTAGTGATGGGTTCCCACTGGGGTGCCACTGAGCCCGCTGACCCACCAGCTTGGGCTTACTCTCACACTGTACTGCTGTGACAAGTAGGATTGTTAGCTTCAGTTTCTTGCCTAAGTTGTAATTATTCTGCTACCTAAAATTCCGCTGTATGGTAGTTTAATTTGGGTACTGTTGGTTCCACACTCTGGCCCATTTGTAGCACTCTGGCAGTGCAAAGGGGCTGGAAAGCTTGCTTTAAAACATGAGAAGTGTCAGGGATGGAGTGGGCTTGGCTGAAGAACCTTGTGCTCTGGTGATCCCTGGATGCCTATTGGCTGTGGGCTGTTATCGGCCAGTAGAAGTTAGAACAATCCTGAGACTGCTCTAACTTGTGCTGGGGCAAACCAGCTCCTGGTACTCTCTGGATTGGGGAAGCTCAATGGGGTATGTTGTCTCCTCTGTACCCCTTTCTCAGATCCTGAACCAAACATAACTTGGCTGGTATTTTTTTTCATGACCTATCCTGAAAAGAGCTGGTCGGGAAATGTAATTTTAATCACGTGGCAAATGCTGACATTTCAAAATTTGGTTTTGTTTCAGATCATAGATTCATAGCTTCCAAGGCCAGAAGGGACCATTGTGATCATCTCATTTGACCTGTATAATACAGGGCTTTAGAACATCCCAAAATAATTCCTAGAGCAGATCTTTTAGAAAAACATCCCATCTTGATTTAAAAATTGTCTGATAGAGAATCTGCCATGACCCGTGGTAAATTATTCCAATAGTTAATTGCCCTCACTCTTAAAAATATACACCTTATTTCCCATCTGAATTTGTCTAGCTTCAACTTCCAGCCATTAGATCGTGTTATACATTTCTCTGCTAGACTGATGAGCCCCATTTGTTACCGATGTAGCTACTTATAGATTGTGATTAAATCAACCCTTAACCTTCTCTTTGTTAAGCTAAATAGAGTGAGCTCTTTGAATCTATCACTATAAGGCATGTTTTCCTAATTCTCTAATCATTCTCCTGGCTTTTCCATGAACTCACTACAATTTACCAATATCCTTCTTGACTTGTGGGCACCAGAACTGTACACAGTATTTCAACAGAGGTTGCACCAGTGCCAAATGTAGAGGTAAAGTAACCTCTCTACTACTCAAGATTCCCTGTTTATGCATCCCAGCATCATATTAGCACTTTTGGCCACAGACTCACATTGGGAGCTCATGTTCCACTGATTATCCACCATGACCCCCAATCTTTTTCAGAGTCACTGCTTTCCGAGTTCTCCATTCTGTAGGTATGGACTACATTCTTTTTTCCTAGATATATACGTTTACATTTGGCCATATTAAAACACATTTTGTGAGCGTGCACCTAGTTTACCAAGCAATTCAGATCTCTCTGAATCAATGACTTCTCTTCATTATTTACAAATCCCCAAATTTTTGTCTCATCTGCAAACTTTATCAGTCATGATTTTAAGTTTCCTTTGAGCTCATTGATAAAAATGTTAAATAGCATAGGGCCAAGAACTGATCCCTGCAGAACCCCACTGGAAACACCAGCTGAATGACAATTCCTTGTTTACATTTTGAGACCTATTAATTAGCCAGTTTTTAATCTATGTTTAATGTATGTTAATTTTGTATTGTGCTAGTTTTTAAAATCAAAATGTCATGTTATACCAAGTCAAACACTGTACAGAAGTCTAAGTATATAACATTAATAGTATTACATTTATCAACCTAACTTGTAATCTCATAAAAAAAGATATCAAGTTAGTTTGACAGTATCTAATTTCCATAAACCCATGTTGATTTGCATTAATTACATTACCCTCCTTTAATTCTTAATCAAGCCCTCTGTCAGCTGCTCTGCTGTTTTGTCCAAGATCGATGTCAGGCTGACAGGCCTATAATTACCTTGGTCATCCCATTTACTCTTTATAAAAATTGGTACAATATTAGCTTTCTTACAGTCTTCTGGAACTTCCGAAGTGCACCAAGTCTTATTGAAAAGCAACATTAACCATCTAGCAAGCTCCTCGGCCAGCTCTTTTAAAACTCTTGAGTGCAAATTATCTGGACCTGCTGATTTTAAAAATGACTAACTTTAGTGGTTTTGGTTTAACATTCTCCAGAGATAATAGTAGAATGGAAAGAGTGTTATCATCATCATATCATGAGACTTCATCATCTGTTTTTTTCCCAAATACAAAACAGAAATCTTTATTGAACATGTCTGCTTTTTCTGAATTATTATTGATAATTCTCCCATTTCCATCTAGTATTGGACTAATACCATTGTCAGGATTTCCCTCCCTAATATATTTTAAAAACTTTGTCTTATTGTCCTTAACTCTGCTGGCCATTGATTGTATCCTTCTGTCCTTTTGCTTCCCATATGAATTTTCTACAATTCCTAACTTCTGATTTATATTCATTAACATCAACTCCTCCTTTATTCAATTATAAAATATGTTTATTTTTTATAGCTGTCTTCACTTCCCCGCTAAACAAGGTTGTTGTTTTTTTAACCAGCACAGTCTTCTTCCTCAATTGTGGGATTGTGGCTTTTTGGGTTGTAAGGTGTTCTTAAATGATTCCCAGTTATCATTTACACTTTTCTGAAGAAATTCTTCCTCCCAGCTGATTTGGCTCATAATGTTTTCAGCTTTTTGATGAACCAGAAAGAAAAGTCACAATTTCATGTGGAACAGAAATTAAAAAAAAATTATTCAGAACCATTGAATGATTTTGTTTCACTAATGTTGAAACATTTAGTTTTGATAAGGTGTAAAAAGGTTTAGTTTCTAAATCAAATGAGACATTCAAATTATTAATTTCAATACTTTTTCTGTCTCAAATTTAATCAAATGACAGATTCCTGTGAAACATTTAGATTATTATGAAACTGCATTTTCCAATGGAAAATTGTCAATCGAAAATTTTTCAACAAAATGTAATCTTGAACTGTTTTGTAGTATTGCTGGATGTTGTTTAAAGTCTTCCAGGTTTAGAATAGAAACTGGAGACAATGGGTAAAGTGATCTTTTTGTGCATGTGTTTGTGGGTATGCATATGTATGAATATATTGTCAACTCAATGAAGTCCTTGGGGTTGCTCATATGTAAATGAGGACAGAATTTGGCCCAGAGTTTGCAACTGGTATGTAAGGTTTACTGCGTTATTTGGGATTCTTAGATGAAAGTTCCTATACAAATGTTAGTCATTATTTTAAATAATAATAACCTACAGCTGTAACTATGAAAAAGTTCTGTGTAAAAGCAGCTAGCCATTGATGTATGGCTTCTGTGTTTCACTGCCAACCTCTACCAAAGTGCACAATAAACTCTTCCTTTAAAAGCATGTACCTCAATATAACATGCAACCCCCTGAAATGTGAGAGCAGCCATAATGAGAGTGAGAGAGAAATTATGCAACTATACCATCATGATAAAGGTCTACTACATCTCCCACAGAAAACCTAATAACACGCCCTAAAAATATACTACAGTTATGGATAATCTAGGTGACAAATTGAAACTGATTTATAACGGGGTCATGGATACAAAACCATCTTAACCTCCCACGTGTTTGTTATTTATCTGCTGGACCCTTATTTTGGTGATTTCTGCATTCCCTTTGCTTTTATTTCTGGAATGTGTTATTGAAGCAAGCATTTAAAGTAATCCCTTAACCTATATCGCAGAGGGTATAACTGTGCTGAAAGCCAAGGTGTGACTGTTGCTCAGAGAGGTGTACTCATGCTGGCTTTGCCGGTGCTAGCGTGGCTAAAAATAGCAGCATAAATGTGGCAATACAGGCGTAAGCAATGCAAGTGGGTTCCCGGGTCCCTGGTGGGTTTGTGCAGCCAGTGTTGAAGTCTGTGCTGCTGCTTCTAAGCAATGCTAGGATGGTAAAGCTAGCACGGGTATGTCTACCCAAGCTGCAATCACATCTTGGATTGCAGTGTAGCCATTGCTTAAATAAGCCCCCTTTGCTAGCAAGGTCACTGATGCTCACTTGCAAGCTCCTAAAAGATGAAACAGAGCAGTAACTGTTAAGCAGAACACACCGTTACAAGGTTAATAGTCTGGAGAGGAAGCGAAGAATACTGCATGTAACCGAAATGGCCAGGGAACTTAGGCAAGCAGCATGTAATTGCCAAATTGATTTTGGCCAGGAGACCATGGCTAACACCCATAATAAGTGTAAAGTGCCATGGGATCTTTAATGACCACAGTGGTTCAGAATCAATTTTACAGTTTTATTTTAAATGTTCATTTTATGTTTGTGAATAATGTACTCCATAAAATGTACACAGTCAGGAAATGCCAGACATTGCCAGCTTCCCAAAGGCAATTTCCGTGCATGAGGAGAAAGCTCGCAGGCCTCGATTCTTGATCATGTTAACCTTTGTTGATATGAGGTAATCCAATATTTTATTCATTAAAATGCACCATATGCCTAAAAGGAATTCAGTGAATGCTTTACTATGCATTAAAATCCTTCTTCACCCTTTCACTGAGTATTAAGCAGAAATTGTTCCTGGACATCTGTCCCTTGTAAATTCTGGAAGACTGCGGATGCTGGCACCTTGACAGGCCTCACTTGTCTAGGAGAAACATCAACCTGCCTTGGAATAAACCCCCAAGACTTCCACTTCCTTGGTGGGAAGGGGAAGTGGCAGAGATGCTCAAGGAGAGAAGAGGGGAACTGAGGTAAATGGCCCCATGCTCTGCAATTCTCGGTAGAACCACATGGCCCCTCTTTACATCTCTGAGCTCTGGGATGGAGCCCTTAGCTAGGAATATCTTGCCGGGAGCTGCTGCCCCTTTAAGACACATCAGCTGGAGAAGAATCTTCCTTGCATTAGGAAGCTATTCTTGTTAGTCTGACTGGATTACAGGAAGGGGAAGCCATAGCAGCCATGTAACATCTAATGTAGCATTAGCTGACTGATAGTGAAGCGGGAGAAGCTTCCATCTCTGACTGGAGAGCAGCATCTTACACTGGCCATCCAGCTCATGATTCTGATAGGGTATTTGTTCGTTGAGTGCTCCAGCCGCTAGTAACCCCAGATAGCAATTTGAAACCCAGCTCTATCAGGTTCACACCAAAAGAGATTTTTGGTGTTGCTCAAAGTAATCCACTTTGGCTGGTGTTGGGTTACAAATCAATTTAGTACTGAATGCAGGGGTAATGAAATGCTGTTATCAGGGTTGTTGTCTTTATTGTATGAATAAAGGGGAGCAGAACTGTGTTTAACATGTCCCAAATGAGGGGGTCACCCTCAGCTGAAAGGACCTTGTTAAGCCAGGGGCTTGAATGCCAGAACCCTGTGAAAGTATGAGGGGTGGGGACAGGTGTCCCAGCCAGGAGGTGTGGACTCTTCCTAAGGGTCCCCGGTCTGGTTTAACCTGTTCCTCTCCACTGTTCAAAGATAGAGCAATATGGGCTCCATTAGGAGCCTTTTATTATGTTAAGTATCAATGAGAGCTAAAAATCACTAAAAGACTGACCTACAGAGGTCACAGCAGGTGGCAGCAGAAGGTGACTGATGAATGGCCAGCAAAAGTGGCGAGCAGTTAGCTGGTGGGAGGCAGTGAGGAACAGTGGCTGGCGGGGCTGTCAGGCGACGAGGAACAGCAGCTGGCGGGGCGGTCGGGCGGGAGGAGCAGTGGCTGGTGGGGCTGTCAGGCAACGAGGAGCAGTGGCTGGTGGGGCGGTCGGGCGGGAGGAGCAGCGGCTGGCGGGGCAGTCAGGAGGCAAGGAACAGCAGCTGGCAGGGCGGTCGGGCGGGAGGAGCAGTGGCTGGTAGGGCTGTCAGGTGGGAGGAGCAGTGGCTGACGGGGCGGTCGGGCGGTCGGAGGAGTGGCTGGCGGGGCAGTCGGGCGGGAGGAGCAGTGGCTGGTAGGGCTGTCAGGTGGGAGGAGCAGTGGCTGGCGGGGCGGTCGGGCGGTCGGAGGAGTGGCTGGCGGGGCAGTCGGGCGGGAGGAGCAGCGGCTGGCAGGGCAGTCGGGCGGGAGGAGCAGCGGCTGGCAGGGCAGTCGGGCGGGAGGAGCAGCGGCTGGCGGGGCAGTCAGGAGGCGAGGAACAGGGTTGGCAGGGCGGTCAGGCAGTGAGGAACAGCGACTGGTGGGGCGGCCAGGCAGCAAGGAGGAGGGGCTGGCAGGGCTGCCAGGCAGAGCAAGCACTCATATGATGGAGGAAAGGTGCCTTCTTCCCCGGGTGGGAGGTGGACTCACAGAGATGCACCTTCGAACCCTGGGTCCTCACTGACCAAGGACAACTACTGTGAGTGGGGTATGGAGAGAGAGCAAAGAGGGGCACAGAAGAGTAACTTTTGGTTGTAGAACTCAGGAACACAAGGCAGAAGACTCTGCCCCACGCACTCTGGGGTGGGTGTCCTGCTCACAGTTTTAGGTTTATGAACCCTGCTTGTGGCATTTTCCCTAATTAATGTTGGGTGACTTCCCTCCTTTCATTAAAAGTTTCTTTTCTACACTCAGACTCTGTGTTTGTGAGTGGGGAAGTATTGCCTCTCAGAAGCGCCCAGGGGTGGTGTGTAATTTTCCCAGGTTACTGGGTGGGGGATCTAGCCGGTTCTGTGTTGTATCAATGGAAAGAAACCCCTAGATATTGAACCCTGCCCTGGTGCTGCCGGCTCCACCTGGGTTACATTCTGACTACTCAACATCTCCTAGTGCTGACAGAACTGTAGCCAAAGAAACACAGAAGGCTGAAATCAGGATTTGGATATACAGTACTTGTAACTTTAATGACTTGGGATTCCAAACAGCCTTTTGTGCTTACATTTTTAACATATAAAATATTTCAGTTCACCTTTAACAACCTGAGCTGTATTCGTCTGTTATTTCAATGTCTATTGTATAATGCCTAATTACTGCTGACAATTAAAACAATATAGATAAGTCATGGAAATAGATCTGAAATTCTTCATATCAGTATAATGTTTAAAATGCCTGTTTCCCATGCGTGGTGTGAGCTGTTACAATGATTTGTACAAAACTAACAGAACACACATGTCAGCAAATGCTGTCCCTTAGCTGATGATACTTTGCACTTCCGTAGCACTTTCCATGCATGGATTCCAGCATGCTTGATAAATATTAGCAATCAGTTAAGCCTCAGAATATCCCTGACACCATAGGTGTTATCCCTATATTACAGATTATTTCTCAATATGAAACATATGCTCTAACGACTATCTGCAGATCACTGAAGCTAGCAATGTTGGGACATTTTAGGGCAGAAGTCTAGTGTAGACAGAGCCTGTCAGTTGACATATGAGACACATGTCCTAAAGACTATCTGCAGATCAAAATGAAAATGTCAACATGTGATCCAGGGTAATATAAGCAGGGAAGGAACCTGCGTGATCTTTTGAATGTTTCAGATGGTGAGATGGATTGCAGTTTTCTCCTGCCATTCCCCATTGCTGGGAATGGAACAAGCTGCTTTTTAATGGATTCAGGACCCTCAGACTCATCTCATTTCAGGTGTGTTTCCAACGTGGATGTTTTAGTTTGGATAATAACAGTCCTACCGAACAGTGGTACCCAGCCTTTAACCAAAGAGTCACTTTGTTGTTTGATACGAGCTGCAGAGAGCTACAAAAAAAGAAATTCAGAATGCCCTGATGTTGTGTTGCAATATGTATGTTTCATGGGATTGTTGCACCAATTTATAATGATATTGTATTGCTCTTCAGGCCACTCCCCCGTTTTGACCCTTTTCTTCAGGCCACTGGAAGCGAAGTAAGTAGTGTTTCCCTCTCTCCAACTCCATTGATCAACTGCTGGAACAGTTACTGAAGGATGTGATAGATTCTCTAAATCATGACTGGATGTCTTTCTAAAATGGGTGGTCTAGTCCAACCAGAAGTTCTGGGCTTAATGCAGGTATCATTGGGTATAATGGCCTGTCGTATGCAGGTGATCAGACTAAGTGACCATAACGGTCCCTTAGCCTTAAAATCTGTTTATTGTTGTCTGATTAGTCAGTCATTGTGCCAGGGAATGTTAACACTTGTAGTGTGGCTGTGAAGAGGTCTGTGTCAAATGTCATTAGATGACTCACATCAGGAAGAGGAGACCAGAGATGTCAATTTCCAACTTTGCTCTAAAATAAAAGGTTGCATTTTTAAAAAATATTTTTTGAGTATTTTAAAAAGGCATTTAGGGGAACAATCAAGCAACGCCCCACACAATACCAACTCTTGAAATACAGAGATTTTAGTTACCTTTTCAATGTCAAGTCTTCATTGTAGCATTCATCGGGAGATCAAGCTAATGAATGTGGGCTTCCCTCTCATGGGTTACAACTTTATCATGTCCTAGCCGGAATGACCTGACCGATCAAACATTTGGCTTAGGACAGCAGCCGTGGTCATGTTCTGTTGCATGCTATTGCACACAAATTACTTACAGCCGTGTATAGGTCATTCTTCCATTTTAATGACACATTTTTTGTACACATTCTGAATTTGTGGCAGAAATGCTGTATGATTTGTCTATGCAAAATCATAGTTTAGCATGGGCATGTGTGTTAATGTTCGATAGAAGATATCACCCCAAAGCATGTAAGAAAAGAAGAGTCTATTCGGCCTTAGTTGAGGTATTTATGCTTCTCTGAAAAAGCCATGTCTCATTATCTGTGAGAAGCTTTCAAAATACAGAATGAAATGGAAATGTAAGCGAAGCATTTTTGTCTCTTTTCCTGTGGCCTGCAGCCTTCTGCAAAGATTAATTACTATTTAATGTTTATATCATGGGTGCTTGGAGGCCAGCCGCACTGGGCCTGCCTTGTGTTAGGTGCTGTACAAATAATGGTAATGATGGTCCCTACCCTTAAGAGATTAAAGTTTTTAAAGTCCGTTGTAGTGTGCTATGTAAGTGCTAATTAAAGGCCAAATATGGGGGTTGCAGAGAGTTTGTCAGTGCAGAATTTGACTCTGAGGCTCCAATTCTGCTCTCAATTACATTCCAAGAGAGTTAGTCTAGTGTTGCCAGCTTTGTTTTATTGTCAGTCTCACAACATTTCGTGCTGTTTTCAAAATGCTACCTCTGGTGTATCTAAGGGCTTGGCTATACTGGCAATGCTAAAGCGCTGCTGTGGCAGCGCTTTAATGTGGCTTGTGTAGTCACAGCAGAGAGCTAGGAGAGAGCTCTCCCAGCGCTCTTAAAAAAACCCTCCACGAGAGGCGCAGCTCCCAGTGCTGGGGCACTTTCTACACTGGCGCTTTACAGCGCTGAAACTTGCTGTGCTGAGGGAGGTGTGTTTTCACTCCCCTGAGCAAGAAAGTTGCAGTGCTGTAAATTAATCATAGAATATGAGGGTTGGAAGGGACCTTAGGAGGTCATCTAGTCCAACCCCCTGCTCAAAGCAGGACCAAGCCCCAATTTTTGCCCCAGATCCCTAAATGGCCCCCTCAAGGGTTGAACTCACAACCCTGGGTTTAGCAGGCCAATGCTCAAACCACTGAGCTATCCTTGCCAGTATAGACAAGCCCTAAGTCACGTATATAGCCCCCAGTTACATAGTATCTGAGTACCTCACAATCTTTAATGTATTTTTCCTCATAACCCTCTGAGGTGGGGACGTTCTTATCTCCATTTTACAGACAGGGAACTGAGAGACAAATGGTATGTCTGCACTACAAGTGGCACAGCTACAGTGCTGCCATGTAGCCACTTTCTGCATTGATGGAAGGGGTTTTCCAGCCCTGTAGTAAATCCACCCCCTCAAGAGGCAGTAGCTAGGTTGATGGATGAATTCTTCTTTCGACCTAGCAGTGTCTATACCAGGGCTTAGGTTGGCTTAACTGCATCTCTTAGGGGTTTGACTTTTTCTCCCTCGAGTGATGTAGCTAGGTCAATCTTAGATTTAGGGATAGACCAGGCCTAACTGACTTGCTCAGGATCACATAGGAATCTGTGGCAGTGCAGATAATTGAATCAAGGACTCCGAAGCCCCAAGCTAGTGCTCTAACCGCTGGGTCATCCTTCCAATTCTTGTCATAAGGTGATAATCTCAGCTTCAATTTGTTTTTTTAAGTAAGTTTCTGGCCCTCATGATTATGGAGAAAAGCTTGAAAATGTGACCAGAGTGTAACAAACCTAAAGTATTGGAAACCAAAAGCAAAATAAAAAGAATCCAAAATGTTTAAAAATAAATAAATAAATCTCTCGATTTTTAAGTCACTCACATGATTTTGGAGGCCCCGACTCATGGTTTTTGAACACTTGAGGTTGGCAATACTATGATGCTTGTGAAACAGTGGGGAGGACTGGGCCCTGAACACTCAGTCCCTGCTTTCTCTTCACTCAGTCTTTTGCTAAAAATTACTATTTCAGTCTGAGATGCAGCATGTTAGTGCTGGGGGAGGAAGATGAGCCTCTACTGCTCTCTGAATGCGCCTGTTTGCTATAGATATCTAAAGAGCAACATTTGACAGGCAGTTGGCCTGCAGGTGAGAGTACAGGGGAGGCGACTTTTCCTGAGGCCTCGTGGCTCACAGTCTGTACTGGCGCTCCAAGAGCTGCCTGAAGCTCAGATGTTTAGTCTCTGGGAACAATTAGGAGGTCTTGACGAAGAATTGTGACATGCTGTTGCAGAGACTCACAGGAAGAAATGACAAAACGCCCAAATGATTGGGGATTCTGTGCCTTTGTAACATTTTGATTTTATTAATGAAAATTGTGTGCACATATGTTATTCAGTGGCCAGTCGGCCACATCCAGTGTTTGAGCCTATTGTAACATACATCTAAATGAATCCATTCCTCTGCCTTCACCTTCTATGCCTTCAAATGCAAGAATTCCTTCAGGAAGTGGGCAAGGGCATTGAACTATGCTGGATCTGGGGAGGATTATGCGAACCATTCATCGATTTCAGCTGAAGGGGTTTGTTCACATCCTGAGTTTTGCCTACTGTTTCAGCTTAAAATGAACCCATCAAAGCGGGGGTGGGGGAAGCAGAGGCAGAGGAGTCTGTAACCACTAGATACACTACTCTCAGAACCTAGAATACAACCCAGGATTCCTGAGTCTCACCATTCCTCTGCTCTCAGCAAATCACTATGAATCCCAATGGCAAAATGTGGGGCTCATTTCCCTCTAGTGGCTGGCCCACACAAAGGATGGCATCCCACCTCGGCAATAATTCCTCTATTAGCTCAAGAGACAAAGGTCTGTGCGGTGGATCTAAAGGTCTAACACTGATGATTATCCATGGGGCTGGTAATATAGTTCCACATGATGGAATTTCTCTTTTCAGGTTGCTTTTTTGAAAACCTAGCAAATGATACAACCTCCCCCAAGTCCCTACATTAAAAGAGTGTTAAAGTTGTAAAGTTAAGCAGAAGTTAGGAAATGTCAGAATCAAGGATGTCTGTGCAACCTTAGTTAGGCTCCCATTGCATGTACATTATGATGTAGTTTTTAATTACATGCTCAGATGCCATTCTACACCGGTCCCTAGTCTCATTCAGTGCACAGAACATACATACATACATACATAGAACATAAGAACGGCCCTACTGGGTCACACCAATGGCCCATCTAGCCCAGTATCCTGTTTTCTGACAGTGGCGAATGCCAGGTGTTTCAGAGGGAATAAACAGAACAGGTAATCATCAAGTGATCCATCCCCTGTTACCCATTCACAGCATTTGGCAAACAACAGGTTAGGGACACTTCAGAGCATGGTTTTGCTTCCCTGCCCATTCTGGCTAATAGCCATTGATGGACCTATCTTCCAGGAACGTATCTAATGCTCTTTTGAACCCTGTTATAGTCTTGGCCTTCACAACATCCTTTGGCAAACAGTTCCACAGGTTGACTGTGTTGTGTGACGAAATACTTTCTTTTGTTTGTTTTAAACCTGCTGTATATTAATTTCATTTGGTGACCCCTAGTTCTTGTGTTAAGAGAAGGTGTAAATAACACTTCCTTATTTACTTTTTCTACACCAGTCATGATTTTATAGACCTCTATCATATCCCACCTTAGTCTCTTTTTCAGGATAAAAGTCTTATTAATCTCTCCTCATATGGAAGCTGTTCCATACCCCTCATCATTTTTGTTTCCCTTTTCTGTACCTTTTCCATTTCCAATATATTTTTTTTGAGTTGGGGTGACCAGATCTGCACATAGTATTCAAGATGCTATTGGATTTATATAGAAGCAATGTGATATTTTCTGTCATATTATCTATCCCTTTTCTAATAATTCCCTAATGATTCCCTAATGATATCCATCCACAGGATGGATATAGCTCAGGGAATGAATGACGGTGTGAGTGCTTCTGAGTGTTTGACTTTGCAACCTTAACATTCTTTTAATGTAGTGTTTTGTATGTAATTATATAAGATCATAGGGAAGTCCTTGGTCATGTCTGGTCCATGCTTTTGTTTACTGGAAGGATCCACTTTCCATCCTTCAGAGCCAGAGATGTTAGTAATTTTTCTTGACTTTTTGCTCCAGTAGTTCTATGTTTTGGGATAAGAAATTAGGTCTTATTCTTTTTGGACTTTGAGGAGACAGAGGATGCCAAGAAATTTCCAAGCCCCAGATACAGAGACTACAGGAACAAGTCAGAAACCAAGCCAAAAGCTTCTCTTTTGGGCAATTACAGCTGCTGTTTCCCGCAGCATTAGCAGACTCTTTTGTATAGGCTATTTTGAGAACGTGTCCATCTCCTGTGACATGCAGGGTCTGAAGTCCATGCATGAGTTGCACTGATTGTCAAAGGTTTTAGATTTTTCCCTTTGCCAAGATTAAGATGCATGCTGAAATTCTTGTTCAATTAGCCCTCTTTCAGGGGCTAGCACATGACTGTAGGCTCCTTCTTTCCCATAAATGGCATGCAGGGCGCACACTGATCCTGCTCTGTAGAGGATTAGAGGAAATACAGAAGTTATTCATGAAGGGTAAAATTTAAAAAAAATCCTATTTTCAAAAGTGACATGTAGGGGCCTAAATCTCATTGAAAATTATAGGGTCCTAAGTGCTTGTCACTTTTGAAAATGGAACTTAGGCTCAAAAATCACTGAGGTGCTTTGGAAAATATACCAGTACAGGTTATTTATCTAGAACAGAGCCATAACTATCCAGTGACTAGGGTTATCAGTGCGTTCGGTGTTGAATTTGCATATCTGTGGGTTTGCCTACACTTGAAATGCTACCGTGGCACAGCTGCGCCACTGAGCGCTTCAGCATAGAAAGTACCTATGCCGATGGGGGTGGTTCTCCTGTTGATGTAGGTAATCCACCTCTCTGAGAGGCAGTAGCTAGGTCAACAGAAGAATTTTTCCACCAGCCTAGTGTTAGGTTGTCTTAACTACGCCACTTAGGGAGCATGGATTTTTCACACCCATGAGCAACGTAGTTAAGCCAACTTAATTTTCTAGTGTAGACCAGGCCTATGTTTTTTCACAGTTGTGTTTGGGAGTAAGGATGCTTTCCTTCAAAACTGAAGCCACATATTGCTACATTTTCTATATGTATCTATAGTTAGTTCTTCTGTTTAGATAAGATAAATATCTCAAAGCTCATGTAAATAATCTATAATAAAATTATGAGTTATTCCATTAAAATAAAATCACTGTGGCCTGGCCTCAGATTCATTTGTTAGCTGTCTGCTTGCTATTTAAAAATACATGCAGCCTGGAATTTTTTTAGTGATTTTTTTTTTCTGCTTTTTACAAATGTAAAATATTTTTTAAGTGCCAGGAACACTTAATGCAATGGAAAATCGCATATTTTATCTGACTAATACTGAAAACCATTTGATTCAAAAGGTCACAGGAAAGTAACATGATGCAAAGCACTTTTCACAGATTCTCCAATGTGCACTTGCAGTTTAATTTTCCAGTTTCTCTATTGTTATGCTGCTTTCTAAGTACCATTTTCCTATTGCCTTTTCACTTAGCCCATTCCACTACCTCCCTGTCTTCCTCCCCTCAGCTACATCAACAGCCTTCAATTCACTTAAGTTGAAATGACAACATAATAGAGCTGCTGATGGTCAGGTTTCACAAAACAATGAAGCACGTTGATGAGAAACAATCACCAAAACTATAAGCGCTTATAGAAGCCAGAGATAAAAGAGTCTCGTTTTCTTGGCAGCCCACATAGATGTTCTGCAATGACTGATGATATGACTGTTATCTTGACACCATACTCTCCCATGTTTAAACTGTTTATGGGAAACAAACATCAATTGAGAAACAGATTGCCAGAGACTAAGTAAATCACTATAAAGGAGAACGAGTCAAGTACTGCCAGCTTTACCCACATTGTCATTGTTATGATGTAACACATTCCTCATGACTGATATTGTATCCAAATTTGGGCACAAAACCTTCTCTTGATCAGTTGGCTGAAATTCCCTGCCCTGTAACAACTGTACACTTACACACACACACACACACATGCCCTGAGGAAGTACAAAATGAAACACTAGAATAATGGAGTATTAAAAAGGTGGGCAGTGATTATACAAACTGTAAATTTTATCCCCAGCCCTGTCCAATAAACTGTTATAATCTTCTAAGCTCTGCTAGTAATGATTAATAAACATTTGGTGGGCTAAACATATGGAAAAATCATCCCATCTGGACCGTTTAAAATTGGGACATAGACTTTATCTTTGTTTATTTCATCCTTAGCTAAAAGGCTTATTATGAATTGCAATAATCCAAGAAGCCAACCATGGAAGACAGACAAGCTCTTTAGATAAAACCAAAAAGGCAAGTTTTCTAACCGAGTACCAGATGTATTTTTGGGTTTTGCCCTTGTACATATTTAGCTGAGCTTTTCAAGTGGTGAAGATTTGCATGTTTGTTTTGCAATACTAATGAATATGTTTTAGATTTACATTTTAGAAAATGGAAACTTTTATCTTCTTGGGGCTTTGTAACTTAATGATTTCCAGAAGATAGTTTGGTATCCTCTTTTAACCCTTCACCATGGAAAACATATCACTTTCTGAGGCACAGCTAGGGCAGGCATGGTGAACTAAACCCAGGCGATATATGTAACTCTGTCTATTGTTTATTGCTGGCATTGCATGAGATTTTTTTCCTTAATTTTCAGTCTAGTGAAACCATATGTAAATGGCAAATTATTTTTAAACTAGCTTTAATGTGATTCTTGGAGAAAGCATGGCTGGACAGAGGATCCTTTAACCAGATAAATAAAGAGAATTCTTTTGAAAAAAATTTTTTTTGTAGACATTATCTCCTACTACTGATTCAGTTCCCTCCAAGATAAAAATTATTTTGGTGCAGTAAGGAAAATGTACTGTATTACTAAATTCTTACTTTTGCTAAAATAAGCACAGTCACAATTTCACAACATAGATCTTTCTCCCTTTGATTTTTTTTGAGATGTTATGCGAAGAAATAATTAATGAATAAAACATAATTTTTCAAAGGCTTCCTCTCTCAAGCAATTTTTATTTGACAAGAGCCCTATCAGAAATGAAAAATTCTTCCTTAAGGAACAACAGAACGTTTTAATACAAGAGATAACTATAGCTTTGAACTGTGTGTGGTTGACAAATCAGTCCGAAACAGCTTGTCTTCCAAATTCTTCCAATAGTTTATGTAAAATATGATAGCAAACTAAATATGCCCTTAAAAGCAAATGCTCTTCTTTGTATTTAGGCCATAAAATTTGCTAAAAGGCCTAGCTTTCTGGGACACTTAAGTAAAGGTGTAGTGCCACAAAAAGTGTAACACAGGAAGATTTTGTTGTTATTCTGCAGCGATTAGTTGAAACAAGGTTAAATAGAATACCAGTGTATAAGAGATTTTGAGGTTGGGGGTATCTACTGTGTATCCAAGGCTTTGCTGGCCATTTCCTCATGTAGCTGCAATAAATACATGCAGAATTAGACGTGCAGTCGCATACATTTTTGTGTAGAGCTTCTGGGGTCCAATTAATTTATTTCAGCATAAGCGTTCGTGGGCTACAGTCCACTTCATTGGATGCATAGAATGGAACATACAGTAAGAAGATATTTATACATTCAGAGAAACATGAAAAGGTGGAAGTACCCATGCCAACTGTAAGAGGGTAATTAATTGAGAGGAACTATTATCAGCAGGGGAAAAAAACTTTTGAAGTGATAATCAAGATGGCCCATTTCGAACAGTTGACACAGAGGTGTGAGGATACTTAACTAGGGGAAATAGATTCAATTAACATAATGACTGAGCCACTCCCAGTCTCTGTTCAAACCTAAGTTAATGGTATCTAGTTTGTATATTAATTCAAGTTCAGCAGCTTCTCGTTGGAGTCTATTTCTGAAGCTTTTCTGTTGCAAAATTGCCACCTTTAAGTCTGTCACTGAGTGATTAGAGAGGTTGAAGTGTTCTCCTACTGGTTTTTGAATGTTATGATTCCTGATGTCAGATTTGCATCTGTTTATTCTTTTGTGTAGAGACTGTCCTGTTTGGCCAATATACTAGATACCATTAACTTAGGTTTGAACAGAGACTGGAAGTGCCTCGGTCATTACGTTCACTTAATTAAGTAGCCTCTTACAGTTGGTATGGGTACTTCCACCTTTTCATGTTTCTCTGAATGTATAAATATCTTCTTACTATATGTTCCATTCTATGCATCCGATGAAGTGGACTGTAGCCCATGAAAGCTTATGCTGAAATAAATTTGTTAGTCTCTAAGGTGCCACAAGTAGTCCTGTTCTTTTTGCTGACACAGACTAACAAGGCTGCTACTCTGAAACCTGGGGTCCAATTGTTATCACATCTAGTTCATGGAGTGCATTTGACAAAGAAAGGAGCAAGTTATATCTATCTAAACAAGGAAAGTAAGGTAGCAGAGGAAGTTGCTATGTTACCCTAGGACATCAAGGAAGCGCACAACATGTGTGCTTTAGAACAGTGGCTCTCAACCTTTCCAGACTACTGTACCTCTTTCAGGAGTCCTGTGTACCCCCAAGTTTCACCTCACTTTAAAACTACCTGCTTACAAAATCAGACATAAAAAAAGGTATCACAACAGCCCACTATTACTGAAAAATTGCTTTCTTTCTCATTTTTTCCATGTAACTATAAAATAAATCAATTGGAACATAAATATTGTACGTACATTTCAGTGTATAGTATATACAGCAGAATAAACAAGTCATTGTGTCTATATGAAATTTTAGTTGCCGGCTAGCATGTGTTAGAGCAGCCTCAGGCTGCTCCAGCCTGTGCTCAGGCCAGGTCTGGAGCTAAGAGTCAAAGGGACATAGCCAGCTCCCTGACAGCCCTTCCTTTCTTCTGGGTCTGTACTATACTGAATATGCACAAGGGGGCAGATGCACAGGCAACCTTAATTCTGTCATTTCCTAATTTATGAGCGCTTGACTTTGCAACCTGCATCACATTCTTTCAGTGTAGCGTTTTGTATGTAGCTTCATATCGCTGTTGCGTTAGTGCCCCAAATGGCCACAGTCAGGCTCAGGCCACAGGCCTGACTGTGGCCATTTGGGGCTTGAGTCAGGCCGTGTTTGTATGCTTTCTTCTTTACTGTATACTCTGTTGTGTGATGATGCAGTTTGCTGTGTAGAGAGCGTTTCCAATGAGATCTCAAAAAGCACTGTCCTTTCAGTTCTGAATAACCATATGGCATGGCCCTGTGGCCTCAGCCAAAATGTTTATGACCAGCTTGGAAATCTTGGGTAACTGACAGCCTAGCCCTATAGAGTATACTGGCCAAATTCTGTCCTAAATGACACCCATGCAACCCTGCTGAATTTCCCAAAAGGCAGATTGTATGGGTATAATGGACTTACTGGTCTGCCATATAAGGCCTGCTCCTTTTGCATTCCATAGACTTCAATGAGAGCTCAGCCAGTGTCTCTGCCATTTTGTGTAACTAAAAGTATTGGGCAAAATCCTGTATTCATGCAAAACTCCCTCGAAGTCCATAGTAAATCAGTGGGCAGTTTACCCGAGTAAAGGCTCAAGGATTTGGCTCATTTTAATGATATCCCTCCCCAAACCATACAATAATATCTCAGTGGTTTGAGCATTGGCCTGCTAAACCCAGGGATGTGAGTTCAATCCTTGAGGGGGCCATTTAGGGATCTGGAGCAAAAATCTGTCAGAGGACAGTACTTGGTCCTGCTAGTGAAGGCAGGGGATTGGACTTGATGACCTTTCAAGGTCCTTCCAGTTCTAGGAGATAGGCATATCTAAGTAATAGCCATTTTTGGTTATATTTTTAATATCATTTTGCTACATCGAATTACAGTTCATCATGCACTTTGCAACCCTGATTTCTTGATCATGTTGGATGGAAACTTGGCATCAGAACTGCAAGCCTGGATTTTATTTTAGTTTTTTAAAGAAAAATATTATAATCCTTCAATCCCTTCCTGATTTATAGGGCTGCAAATCCTACATATTTTATAGAGTTCCATATACTTCCCCCTGCTCCAAACTTCAGACTCAATATGGAAAGTTAATGGGTATTTTTTTAAGTATAGAAGCTGATTTTCATTTAACATTTTGCAGGTTCCAACTTTACCAGTTGCATCCAAGGTCTGATAAGTGTGAGGCATTGTACATATCCCAGGGGTGATTCCTACCATGAAAGGTGTTGAGCACCCACAATTTCAATTCCTTAATACTCTGGGGCTTGACCTTGTCATGGGCAAAAATTAAAAGGCAGGGATGATGTAAAGATTTAAATCAAGAGTGGATGTTTTGCTAACAACTATGCTCTAGTTCAAACAGGAATTAATTCAGGGCAGTCCATTGGCCTGTGTTATGCAGAAGGACTGATTATATGATCACAGTGGTCCCCTCTGGCTTTATAATCTATATAAGGTAGGGTTGGGTTGGAGCCGCTGCTTCCTTTTTCGTTGAACCTGCAGCTGACACCGCCTTCAAATGCAGCAAATGCAATCGAGACTGCCACTCTCGTGTGGGGCTTCACAGCCGCAACAGACGCTGTACAACCATCAACTAAACATTCCCCATGGGCGCATATCCATCGTCTCTCGAGACTAACGGATGCCAACAACAACAACAAGGTAGGGTTACCATATGTCAGGTTCCCAAAAAGAGGACACTGCTGGACGAAGAGGGTGAGCAGGGGGGTACAGTTGAGAAGTGTTGGAGGGGACATTTGGGGGGTGTTGGAGGGGTATGTGTACTGGGAGGGGAATTGGGGGTACTGGAGGGGGTACCTGTGACCTCACTCTCAAGGTGGGGGACAGTGTCGCTCCCTGTCATGGTGGTATGACGGCTGGTGCAGGCCTGGGACGCAGCGCCAGCCCATCAGCCAGCACCTCCCTGAGGATCTCTCCCCCTCCCCAGGGCTGGGAGCCGGGGCTTGGGTGGGCAGGACCAATCAGCTGCGGCTGAAGGGGAGGGACAAATCAGTTGGGGATGCAGGGGAAGGACCAGCTAAGGCTCTTTCTGAGCAGCAACGTCCGCTATGCGAAAATCCCAGACATGCCTCTTATCTGAAAAATCCGCCCAGACAAAGGGCGGAGGATCAAAAAAGAGGCAATGTCCGGGAAAACTCAGATGTATGATAACCCTAATGAAAGGAGGAGGCAGAGGGAGAGAGATGTGCCTTAGCCTGTTCTTTCTCCCACTTACCATCAGCTGCCTCATTTGTGTATTTGCACTTCCTGCTGCCAACGTGGTGGAGTAACTATTTTTTAAAGCTATGGCTAATGTGCACCAAAATTTTACTCCCAGGAGAAATGGTGGTAGGATTTAGGTCTCCCCCTTTTGTGCACTGATTGAGGTGCACCTAAGTTCTGAGCACGCCTTCCCGCACTATGTAGGCTGATGGAGGATCCCTCCCTCTAATGTTTCACCAGAGAAGGACATGACCCATCAATAATAAGTTACAGGCTTATAACACTGCCCTGCTGGCTGTATGTCATGTTGATGCCTCTTCCCAAATCTTCCACTGGGTGGGGAAAAGTTAATTTTTGCTCTGGCTTAAGACCTCCTTTTGAGAAGAAATGCATTGAAATGGCACAGAAAATCCATTTTTCTTTTTATGCATTATTTTGCAGTATTAATGCAGATTACTTTTACTGTTCAAAGTGCCATTAAATGGAATGGGATTCTTGCAGAAGTGATTCCCATAGGGTTTGTGAAGTCAAGATAATACACAGTCAACTGGTGTTATTTTGCATATGATCACATAGAACAATATGAAGTGGTTCTTTATCTGCAACTTATCTCTCTGAGAGAGCTTTAGAAGAACCTAAATCTCATTTATGGGACCCCTAGGGTCTGGGGAGCATATATTAAGCTGCAATATTAAACATAACATCATAACAACACAGCACAATATGATGCACAAATAACACAATAAATGATTAATATGCCAACTCTCTAAAACTCATTCTCTGTGAATACTCCCTACAATTCAAACATGTTGGTAGGGCTCCTTCAAGTGGCTAAACAATAGCTTTCATAAACTATTCCCTGCTGGCATTTATTTACAAGAATCTGGTAATTTTTTCTCATTTATTGAGTAGGGAATTTTTTCTCATTTGTTGGGCAGGGATGGTGTCCCTAGCCTCTGTTTTCCAGAAGCTGGGAATGGGCGACAGGGGATGGATCACTTGATGATTACCTGTTCTGTTCATTCCCTCTGGGGCACCTGGCATTGGCCACTGTCAGAAGTCAGGATACTGGGCTAGATGGACCTTTGGTCTGACCCAATATGGCTGTTCTTATGAGGGCCAAACAAGTAAGATTATGGGTAAAGTTTTCAGTAGCATCTGAGTGACTAAGGCTTCTACGTCTCAT
Organism: Macrochelys suwanniensis; assembly: GCA_033296515.1. Lineage (NCBI taxonomy): Eukaryota > Metazoa > Chordata > Testudines > Chelydridae > Macrochelys > Macrochelys suwanniensis. The sequence continues at coordinate 235,790,134 of CM065776.1, read as the reverse complement.
TTTCAGAAGTGACCTAGACCCTAGAGGCACAAAAGAAATTAGGAATTGAAATGCTCAGCATTGTGGCACCTAACTTTAGGTGCCTAGAAAAATCACAAGAACAACACTGAGATGTGCAAAGCCTGAATTAGGTGCCCAGCTCCCTACACAACGAATAGGCAGGGATAGGTGCTTCAGAGTGTGAGCTACAAAGTACAATCAAGCATACAGGCCAGAGAGGCTGGGACTGAGACTCTCACCAAGGAAGAGGTCTGTGCCACCCTTGAGTCTCACCCTAGGAGAGAGACTATAGGCCAGAGTGGCCAGGACTGAGAACACAGGTCCCAAAAAGGAGGGCTGCCAACTCCCTGAGACCAAGGGGAGAGACTTTACTTCAAGTTTCTTTGTATATAATGAAGTAGACGCCCAGCAGAGGAATTTTTTCTTACACCCTTTTGATGGTTTGGAGTTCTTAAGGGGCCCAGAGAGAAGGAAAACTGAAGCAGGAAGGGTTTGCAGTACCACAGTAGGTCAGGAGGGGGCACTATAGGACAAGCACAACCTCTGGCAAGGCTCCTAAGTCACGTTTGAAAACGGGACTTAAGGACCAGACTTTTAAAGGGATTTAGGCAGCTGTTGGGATTTTCAAAAGTGCTTAATTCCATTGAAATCAATCACATTTCTAGCTGTCATATTTTGGTTGCCATAAAGAATAGAGGGCCCAGATCCTGGCTCAGTCCCCTTTACCCCACTCTGGTGGTACAAGGGGAGTAGACAGCTGTTCTCCTGGAGCAGCTAAAAATTCCCCTGACCAAGGAGCTGAAATCTTGGCCCACTGAAGTCAATAGCAAAACTCCCATAGACTCTAATGGGGCCAAGATTTCACCCCTGGGAATCCCCAAGTAGTGTAAAGCCAACACAGTTGACTCTGTCACTTGCTCCCACTTCCCTAGATTTAGAGGGCATGGCTTGAATGCCTGGAACTCCAGCAATCCCCTGTTGGTAGAACAGAGAATAGGAAGTCATTCCTGACAGGTTAATTTAGAACAGCCCTGAGGCTGTTCTAAGTTATAGACTCATAGACTCATAGACTTTAAGGTCAGAAGGGACCATTATGATCATCTAGTCTGACCTCCTGCACAATGCAGGCCACAGAATCTCACCCACCCACTCCTGGAATAATCCTCTTACCTATGTCTCAGCTATTGAAGTCCTCAAATCATGGTTTAAAGACTTCAAGATGCAGAGAATCCTCCGGTAAGTGACCCGTGCCCCATGCTGCGGAGGAAGGCAAAAAACCTCCAGGGCCTCTGCCAATCTACCCTGGAGGAAAATTCCTTCCCGACCCCAAATATGGTGATCAGCTGAACCCCGAGCATGTGGGCAAGACTCACCAGCCAGACACCCAGGAAAAAGTTCTCTGTAGTAACTTCTAACATCCCATCATTGACCATTGGTCCTATTTACCACTGATGGCAATTAATTGACCCTTGACTAAGATCATGTTATCCCATCAAACCATCCCCTCCATAAACGTATCTAGCTTAATCTTGAAGCCAGTTAGGTCTTTTGCCCCCACTGCTTCCCTTGGAAGGCTGTTCCAGAACTTCACTCCTCTGATGGTTAGAAACCTTCGTCTAATTTCAAGTCTAAATTTCCTGATGGCCAGTTTATATCCATTTGTTCTTGTGTCCACATTGGTACTGAGCTGAAATAATTCCTCTCCCTCCCTGGTATTTATCCCTCTGATATATTTAAAGAGAGCAATCATATCTCCCCTCAGCCTTCTTTTGGTTAAGGTAAACAAACCAAGCTCCTTGAGTCTCCTTTCATACGACAGGCTTTCCATTCCTCGGATCATCCTAGTGGCCCTTCTTTGTACCTGTTCCAGTTTGAATTCATCCTTCTTAAACATGGGAGACCAGAACTGCACACAGTATTCCAAATGAGGTCTTACCAATGCCTTGTATAACGGTACTAACACCTCCTTATCTCTACTAGAAATACCTCGCCTAATGCATCCCAAGACCGCATTAGCTTTTTTCACAGCCACATCACATTGGCGACTCATAGTCATCCTGTGATCAACCAGGACTCCGAGGTCCTTCTCCTCTTCCGTTACTTCCAACTGATGCGTCCCCAGCTTATAACTAAAATTCTTGTTATTAATCCCTAAATGCATAACCTTACACTTCTCACTATTAAATTTCATCCTATTACTATTACTCCAGTTTACAAGGTCATCCAGATCTTCCTGTAGGATATCCCGATCCTTTTCTGAATTGGCAATACCTCCCAACTTTGTGTCATCTGCAAACTTTATTAGCACACTCCCACTTTTGGTGCCGAGGTCAGTAATAAAAAGATTAAATAAAATTGGTCCCAAAACTGAACCTTGAGGAACTCCACTAGTAACCTCCCTCCAACCTGACAGTTCACCTTTCAGTATGACCCGCTGTAGTCTCCCCTTTAACCAGTTCCTTATCCACCTCTCAATTTTCATATTGATCCCCATCTTTTCCAATTTAACCGATAATTCCTCATGTGGTACTGTATCAAATGCCTTACTGAAATCGAGGTAGATTAGATCCACTGCGTTTCCTTTATCTAAAAAATCTGTTACTTTCTCAAAGAAGGAGATCAAGTTGGTTTGGCACGATCTACCTTTTGTAAAACCATGTTGTAATTTGTCCCAATTGCCATTGACCTCAAGGTCCTTAACTACTTTCTCCTTCAAAATTTTTTCCAAGACCTTGCATACTACAGATGTCAAACTAACAGGCCTGTAGTTACCCGGGTCACTTTTTTTCCCTTTCTTAAAAATAGGAACTATATTAGCTATTCTCCAGTCAAACGGTACAACCCCTGAGTTTAGAGATTCATTAAAAATTTTTGCTAATGGGCTTGCAATTTCATGTGCCAGTTCCTTTAATATTCTTGGATGAAGATTATCTGGGCCGCCTGATTTACTCTCATTAAGCTGTTCAAGTTTGGCTTCTACCTCGGATATGGTAATATCTACCCCCACATCCTTATTCCCATTTGTCATGCTGCCACTATTCCTAAGCTCCTCATTAGCCTCATTAAAGACTGAGGCAAAGTATTTGTTTAGATATTGAGCCATGCCTAGATTATCCTTAAGTGGTCCCCAGCAGCTACAGGATTGAGACAGCATAAAGGGTGTTCTAGGGACACCATTCCCTCCTCCCCAGGTCCTGCAATGAGCACAGCTTGGGCAACCCTGCAATCTGCACCAGAATGCCTGAAGAATAAATGGAGGGTCATGTACATACCTAGATATATAGATTAATCCTGCAAGGTGATGAGATGTGCTTAGAAGCATAGAAGATTAGGGTTGGAAGAGACCTCAGGAGGTCATCTAGTCCAACCCCGTGCTCAAAGCAGGACCCAACCCCAACTAAATCATCCCAGCCAGGGCTTCGTCAAGCTGGGCCTTAAAAACCTTGGCTGTGCTGAATACCCTCTACTCCAGTCTGTCTCATTGGGAGTTGAGGGTGCTCAGCTTCTCTCAATCTGTGCTCAGCACCTCGGAGATTCCAGCCTAAAGGGCCTAATTGAGTTATACCATGAATAAGAAGAGCAATCTCTCTTTAGCATGATAAGATATAACCAATTCCATGTCCTGTTCACAATGCAATGATTGCTCAGATCCTGATCCTGCCATCTGATCTGTGAAGGCAGACACCTGTGCAGGCATGGACACTCACTGACTTTGTGGGCATAAGAGTCAGATTGTAGGAGCCAGGGTCTTGGTCCCATGATATAACAGTCACATAGCTCATGAAAAGCCATTTCAAAAGAGAGAGAGAACAAAGCAGTGAAAAATCCTGGTGCTCCCTCAAATCAGTGAGTCGAGGAAATGTCATAACCCTGCTGTAGAACTAACAACAGACACACTTTCCCACAGGTCTTCATAAAGTGCCACATCATAATAAACATGTGACTGGGGAGGCAGCGTGGGCTAGTGGATAGAACACTAGACTGGGACTCAAGAGACTTGATTTATGTTCCTGCTCTGCCACTGACCTGCTGCATTATCTTGAACAAGTCACTTCACAGCCACTCCCTCTTTGCCTGTCTTGGTTACTTAGGGTTTGATCTTGCACCATTGACATCAATCGACATTTTCAATGGGCACAGGATCAGGCAGTTAAATTGTAAGTTCGTTGGGGTAGGGGTCTTGTTGTGTATCTGTACAGCACCTAGCATAATGGAGTCCTAATCTCAGAGGGGCCTTTAAGTGTAACTGTATTATAGATAGTAATAATATAGTGATCAACAGTTTAAACTTATCCTTTAAATATAAACTGCACAACATGAGAAAACTACAGGAAAGGTTCTCATATTTAAATATCCTACATAACTGATCTGACACTATTCAGTGTAGTTGTAGCTATGTCGGTCCTAGGATATTAGAGAGACAAGGTGGGTGAGGTAATATCTTTTATTGGACCAACTTCTGTTGGTGAGCGAGAGACAAGCTTTCAAGCCACACAGAGCTCTTCTTCAGATCTGCCACTGACAGTCCAAGTCAACCCAATTTGTCTTAAGTTTCTGAAGTACCAGGTCAAAATAAATATCGGAAACTTCCATTATTACTTGTAATCTTGAAGTAGTGGTAGAATGAGCAGCTTTAAAGTATCTTTATACGAAAAGACCAAAATACTGTAATCAAAATAATCAGAAAGCTGCGTGTGTGCCAACCTCTTTGATGACAGTGAAAGAACAGAGACGATTTTATTTTTTCCACCTCTGTGCAAAATGTCACATTTTACAGTGAAGTTACGGAAGTTCACCGGGTGAGAATGACAAGTGACATAAATCAGTTTCTTTGATTTTGCTATGGATGAAGCAATTATTTTAAACAGTTTGGAGTCAAGGTTGCTTGCCACTGTGCTTTTATTTGAACTCATTTGAAGTAATGCTGTCTTAGCCTCACTAAATAAAATTGGGTAAAACAAGAAGGTGATGCATCTTCATTAGAGGCCCATGTAGTAGCTCTAGCTGAACCATTATCATTAACAAACCCACCAGCCATATCTAACCTTGCTCCAATGTTTAAATCTAATAAACTCATTAACTCTTTCGTATATGCCAACAATGACATTGCCCGAGGCACCTTTTATTGACATCCTTTCTGTGAGCTAGATCTAGCTGCTGCCTGACACTGGCCTGAATTTCTTGCGTTGTCATCCCAACGTTACAGAAGTTTGTCTTGGATTTTTGCAAAGCCCTGTGTTAATATTTATGTGAATGTGACCCCACTATTATTTAGATCATTTCTATATTATCAATTGTATTGAACTCACTAATTCCGAGTGGCAAAAAGGGTGGGTACCTAGCGTTCTCACACATCTCTGCAGATGCAGTAGGTGCAAGTGGTTATTTGGGAAAGAATGGTGGGTTTGTTTTTTTTAGGTGCACTCCCTGCACTCCCATTGAAAAATCTGTTTCCAAATCATAGCCAAGGATTAGAACTAAATAATAATGTGAAGAACAATAGAAAGAGTGATTCCCAAGTGTATTGGAAAATAACATGGTGAAGTCACCCTGCGGTTATTCACAGGCTCATTGCTTACCCGTATTTGGATTTACCCTTTTATTAATGGAAAGGTGAAATTCACCCATGTGCAGAAGGACAGTGCAAGATGCCTGTAGAATATAAATCCCCTATTTTGAAGTGGCACATGTTCTAACCCTCAGCACAGGAATAACTCTCACCTGAAAATGATTGTGAATCCCAACATGTTCACAGGAAATAGTTTGCAAACATGCTAGAGGTTTGTTGCATAAACTCTTCAGCAAATAATCCCCAATAATCAATAGATTGGCGGAAAACAGGATGGGTTCATAAACAATTTCTGAGCAGAAGAAAAGGATAAATTAATTGGATAACTTATTCTTAACAAATAATTAGACTGGCTCTATCAAGGCCATGAATAATGGAACTTTTAAATGTTCTCTGTTGTAGACACACGTTTACTTTTGCTATCTAGGCCTGATCCAAAGACAATTGAAGTCTATTGGAGCCTTTCCATTGACTTCAGTGGACTTCTGGGCCTGAAGCTATACTGCTTTGCACCTTGTGCTGTCTTTTATACCTGTGCAAAGTGGGGTCTCAAACACTACCAAATTAAACGAATAGTGTTTGACATTCACTTTGCATGGGTTCAGGCGACTACACAAGGTGCAGAATCAGGCACCATATACAGTTGATTGTAATCAATGAGTTAAGTGTTCTGGGATGCTTTTGATTACATGGTTCTATTCAAAATGAAACTACATTGTGGTAGCAAAAACCCCCTAAAACTTCCTCTTAATATGTGTGGGAATCCTACTTTGTTCTGTGAGCAGGAATGTTTTTTTCCCTCTCTCTCTCTCTCTCTCTCTCTCTCTCTCTCTTAACTCTGCAGAATTACATTGAAATGAATGGGATTCTTGCGCTGTGCATTTCAACGGGACTTCACGTAATAAAACTGAAGGTTAGTAATATTACCTGTTATGGGTCTCTGGGATGGATGCAAAAAAGAAAATAAAAAAGGGAAGTTCTTGCCAAGCGCTGCAGAACTTTAAGCAATGTCTGGGCAACATCTCCACAGCAACACACAGATACACATTCCAGGCATCAATTGTCTGGGAACTAACTGCACTACAACTTTCAGTTCAGAGCTAGATGCCAGCCAAGTGTCCAGTTAATCTGACTTACTGAATTGCTGGAAGGACCGGTAGGGTTAAACTGGGATAATCTAAGTAGGTTGATAAGGGCTGTTTAGATGCAGATGCTCAGTCTCCCAGAATTTGGTCCACAAGCTGGAGTCCTGAGCTGAACTTAATCTGTTTATGAGAATAAAGAGGAGAGTCTTTCTGGAAAGTCTCCCAAAGCCCAAATAGATACCCAGTGTGCTCATAGTCTCTGCAAGAGTTGGAAAGATTTCTTTTAGGATAGGTTTGGATGGATAAACGTTATTTAAAAGTGATTTTCTTGTATGTATCTTAATAGAAGGATACTCCAGTGGTTAGGACACTAGTCTAGGACTTTGGAGACCCAGTTCAAAAGCCTGTTCTGCCACAGACTTCATGTGTGACCTTGGGCAAGCCACTTAGGCTCAGATTTTTAAAGCAGTGTTAGTCCTAAGTGATTTAGCTGACTACATCCCAGTTTATTGACATTTAATGAGATTTAGCCTCCTATTAGCCAAGCTTTTAAAAGTATTTAGGGGCCTTACTCCCACTGACTTTTGAAAGTCATCTAAATCACGTTGTGAGATTTTAAAGGTATTTAGGCATTGCTGTGCTCAGTATTGGAACACCTAACTGATTAGGAGCCAAAAATCTCCTTTTCAAAAGTGACTTAGGCACTTGGGAACCAAAATCCCAGTGACAGGTTTTGAAAATGCGACTGTGATGGGGGCCCTGCGTGTCGAGCTGGGCCGCCCCCATTGGCCCTGTACGGGGTTGGCACACACTGTCACCCTGTCGTCAGGACTCCCTGTTAAGTGGGTTATTGTGACCAAGTGGGTTCCGGTCCCCTGATGGGATCACATAAACGAATAGTTCGTTGCCCCCGGGCAGGCAAACCAAACAGTCTAGAGCCCTGAAGCCTCCTGGCTAGAGCAGGCAGTGGCACTTGGGGTGTGGTAGGGGAACCCGGCCCCACCCTCTCCACCAGGTTCCAATCCAGGGCCCTATGAAGCCGGAGAACTCCCCATCAGGGTTCCACTTCTATTACCTCCCTTGGGTCACTTCCTACCACTAGTTGCGTCCTGGATGTCTCCTCAGCTGGTGACGGCTTGGCTTTCCCATCAGTCTCTGCAGTCAGCGAGTTGTACATGGTGTAGTCTGGGCCTACCGGCGCCACCTCCTGGAGCTTCTCAGGTACTTCTACAGGAACCCGCAGTACACATCCTGCTTCCTCCACCTCGACTGAGCTGGGCTGCCTCCTTTTATCTGGCTCTTCCACCTGCAGCAGGAGAAGCTGGGTGTGGCCTCCTGGGCCCACAGTGATTGGTCTTCGCCACTTGGCCCCGTGCAGGGTTGGTACACCCCGTCACAGCGACTTACACTCCTAAATCAAGTGTACTGCTTTTAGGTGTAATGCAATAATGCCTAAATACCTTTAAAAATCTGCGGCTTAGTGTCTCTGTGCCTTGATACCCTATCTGTAAAATGGGGATAATAATACTTCCTTACATCAAAGGGAAGTACATTAAAAAGAATTTGAGGTGCTAGCAGTAATGAGAGCCAAATAAATACTAGACTTTTTCAAAATTCTACAAATTGTGTCCAGGGTATTTGTGGTCACATGCTTACCTCTTGACCATAAGGCTGGTCACATGCTTACCTCTTGACCATAAGGCCGGTCACATGACCACCATAAGGCCCCACACCAGGACTTGGGCTTCTTCTCAGAAATGCTACTATCAAGCTGCACTAAGTGGATACTTACTACTATGATGGTAATAGGGGGTAATTTAAGTAACCGAGGTAGATAGATAGAACCTGAGGAACATTCAGCAATAACGTAGAAGCTAGCAAGAAGGGAACAATTGAAGAATGTGGGCTGAGGAAGACAATATGAATCCAAGGGCCTGGAATGATAATTATTGGAACTTGTGGAAGCTAGAAGGCTGAGACTATTATCAAAGGAAACAGCCAGGGATGAGAGATGGGACCTCAGCTGTGATGTAGCAGACAAGTGCCTGCTCTGTCTTGTTAGCAATGAAGTTCAGAAAATTAGCTAATATCCCAACATTGGTATCAGAAAAATCAATCCTGTGCCACAGAGTGAACTATCCCAAGGTCTCATTTGTGTATGTGATGGCTGTGAGCACAAGTTATATTGGCCGAAGTAATGAAAAACACAGTAAATCCTAGTACAGATTTTTTTGGAGATCCCCTTGGCCCTACCCCAGAAACAATATGGATAATGACAGTGGCTGAAGGCAATAAACTTTGTATGTGATATGGCTCTTTAAACCATCCAAATAGGGTTTCATGCACACCAGAAAGAGCAATCAATCAACGCACTCAAAGCTCAAGGACAGAGAAATAATGGTTGTCAAAATATGCCCCTGTTTTTTCTGATTCACATATATTAGAAGATGTTTCTAAGATGGCTGGCCCATTTCTAGACATGAACATTAAATAATGGAGATGCCAGAAGATGATGGAAAAATCAGGAAAGAAGAAAAAGTGACGTATTGATCAGAGAAAGCATTTTCTCATAGCCTGTTTAATTGTAAGTAAATGGTATGTCAAAACAAACAGAAAAAATGCAGAATACGTGCAGTGAACAGAATGTTTGTGCTGTGAGTGGATAGGATTTTCAGAATGTGTCTCCTACCAAGCGAATCAAACGGCTCTTAAATGGCTGATCAGCAGAATCAGTGTGAATGTCAAAGTCATCAAGAATAAGAAGCCTTGAGAGCCTCGTAAGTCAAAAGGCCAATAGTAAAATCACTTTGAACTGTAATAAACAGGATGCAAATGCAGAGATGTGGTGGGTGAGATATGATTGTTCTTAGGGGTGTCAAAAATCAGCATTGTTGCTGCATTCAGGAGCAAGTTTTGTGAGAGAAGGTGAGGCTGGCTAAGGGGCAAAAAAGCCCAAACAAAACCAAATAATCTACAAACCCCCAAACTTTGGAAATCCACGAGGGACAGCTGGGACAACAGAAACATATGCAAGAATTTCCAGATCTGCAGCAGCTGCGAAGGAATGAACCCATTCTTTGCAAGTGACACAAAGCTGGTCTGAGAGCTATTTTTAATCATTTATCAAAAAGGCTGAGTTCAAGGAATTTCCTCACTGATAGAAACTGAGGTATTACAGAGCTTTATGAAGAAGCCAGTTAGATGGTTTTTGGTTAAGTAGCTAAGAGTTCAAAGTTTAATTTCAGTTTAGTCTGCCATGTAGGGACACAATAGGAAGGGGCGGGGAACAGAAAAATGTGAATGTCTTCAAAAATCTGTTTAAAGTAATCTGGGACCACAAACCTTAAAATGCCTTAAGCATAATCATATGGTCATTGCATGGTGTCACTACGGGACAAGTTAAGGTTGTTTGGCCTCCTGAACTGTGCATTTCCATACCTTAACATGCTCCAGTTTCTTTTAAGTATAACCTTAATTCAGAATTTCCTGGGTTTATAATTCTTGGTTTGGGGATAATTGTAACATGCCTAAATTACTGACGTACTCTCATCCTTAACTGCATCTCAACACAGGTTTTGTCTGAGTATTATATATTGCAGATGGGCAGTTCTGTGTTCAGTTTTTACTCTACTACAATCTTCCTGTGTCACCGTGGGTAAGTTTCTTACCTCTCGGCGCTTCAGGTCGGTCTCTGTGAAATGGAGATACTACTTTGTCCGGCTTGTCTATTTATGTTGTAAACTTTTGGAGGCAAAGAGTTTCATACTATTTATGTCTAGTGCCTATCACAATGGGGCCCCAATCTTGGTTGGGACTCCAGCGCACTACAATAATAGTAACACGTGCATTATAACAATAATAATGAATCACTCTTCATTATTTTATTTGTCAAACCCAGGAGGATTCTTGATAATTTTAAAACAAGGGAGAAAAGCTTACGTTAGACCCTAGTTTCTCCTTTGCCACTGACAAGTCAGGCAGTCCAGTTCCTCCACTGACGATGGTCACTCACTAGTTGTGGTACTTCTTCCCAGGTAATGCCAGTGCATTCAATGTCCTCTCTCACTGTCTTCTGCCAGTTCTTCCTTGGACTTCCTTGCTTTCTCTTTCCTCCCTCTGGTACCCAATTCAATGCTTGCTTAACATGTTTTACATTTTCCATATGGAGCACATGTCCCAACCACCTGAGCGTTCGTTCGTTGATATTTTTCTAACATGTCCTGCGCTGCCAGCTCCCTTACTCTTGCATTTGTTGTTTTGTTTTTCCATGAAATGTGTAGTATCCTCCTAAGCCATCTGTGATGGCAGCTTCCAGTCTCTCTTTGTTAACCGCTGTCATCAGCCAAGTCTCTGCTTCACACATGAACATGCTCAGTACCATCACATGATATTATCTGAGCTTTAGTTTGAAGTGGAGACCTCAGTTTGACCAGATGGTGTTCATCCTTCCAAAAGTGGTGTTTGCTTTTCCTAACCTTGTATGAATATCTTTATTTCGGCCACCTTTAAATGGCATCACATGCCCCAGATAGCAGAACGCTTCTATCTGTTTGACTTCTTTTCCATCCACGTACACCTTTGCATCTGTTGTCCAGTTTCCTACCTTCATAACCTTGTTTTTCTCTGAAGTACTTTTGATCCAGTTTTTACTGCTTTCTGTTCTACCCCTGATTCCATTCCATGTCATACCTAGTAAAGCAATGTCATTGGCAAAATCAAGGTCATGTAACTCCTCTCCACTGATCCATTTTACACAGCCCAAGGTGCCTTCATTGCCTGTTTCATCACCCAGTCTATTGCTAATGCAAAGAGGATCAGTGATAACTCACACCTTTGTGTAACTCCAGTCACAATATTGAACCTTCACCTAGGCTGGTATTTGATCTTACTGTGCATCTACTTCCATCATATACACTCCTTATTATGTTCATCAGCTTATCTGGTATCCCAAAGCTTCTTGCAATATTCCACATGGTTTCTCTGTGGACAGAATTGTATGCTTTCTTAACGTTGATAAAGGTGATTAAGATGAGTTTTTGCCAAGCAGTAGGTTTTTTTTGAAGATCTGTCAAACAGTGAATATCCATTCACAACATGGACTACCTGGTTGAAACCCAGCCTGTTCTCGTAATATTTCATCTACTGGTTACTGAATAGAACCAATAGAAATGAGACGTGACCAGGTAAAGTTTTCAAAAAGCACCTAGGTAACCTAGTACACTGAATCCTATTTTCAAAAGTGAATTGGACACTTAGGAATGAAAATCAATGGGATTAAGGTCTTGTCTTGTCTACCTAGGAAAGCTGTTGCAAAATAAGTCAGGGTGTGAATTTAAAGTGCAATAACTATAGTTCACTGATTTCCCATGTGGACACACTTACTCTGCACTAAGAGTGCTGTCATGAAATGTAGCTTAATCCACTTTCAAAGTGAATTATATCAAATTTGGGAACTGCATTCTTAATGTGGAATAAGAGAGTCCACAAGGAGAGTGTGATGGGGTGGACTAGGCCCTGAGGCCCCCTGTTGGAGGCCCTGTGGCCCTGCCACATCCCGCCCCAGAAAAAGGCAGTATAGAGATCCTCCAAGCTGCCTAGAGCGGCTGTGTGGGAAGGAGCCAGTCAGGGCCCAACAGGTCAGTATAAGAAGAGCTGCAGGGCCAGAGCGAGTTCAGTTCCTTGCTAGACCTGGAGGAGAGTGGATGGTGCTCCAGGCTAGCTGCTGGGACTCCATAAGGACAGGGCCCTGAGGAAGGCCTGCTGCTTTCTTGACTTGCTGCTCACAAATAGGGAAGAAATAGTAGAGGAAGCAATAGTGCATGGGAACCTGGGAGGCAGTGACCATGAGATGGTCGAGTTCAGGATCCTGACACAAGGAAGAAAGGAGAGCAGTAGAATACAGACTCTGGACTTCAGAAAAGCAGACTTCGACTCCCTCAGGGAACTGATGGGCAAGGTCCCCTGGGAGAATAACATGAGGGGGAAAGGAGTCGAGGAAAGCTGGCTGTATTTTAAAGAATCCTTATTGAGGTTGCAGGAACAAACCATCCCAATGTGTAGAAAGAAAAGTAAAGATGGCAGGCGACCAGCTTGGCTTAACAGTGAAATCCTTGCTCGTCTTAAACACAAAAAAGCAGCTTACAAGAAGTGGAAGATTGGACAAATGACCAGGGAGGAGTATAAAAATATTGTTCAGGCATGCAGGAGTGAAATTAGGAAGGCCAAATCACACTTGGAGTTGCAGCTAGCCAGAGATGTTAGGAGTAACAAGAAGGGTTTCTTCAGGTATATTAGCAACAAGAAGAAAGTCAAGGAAAGTGTGGGCCCCTTGCTGAATGAGGGAGGGAACCTGGTGACAGAGGATGTGGAGAAAGCTAGTGTACTCAATGCTTTTTTTGCCTCTGTCTTCACAGACAAGGTCAGCTCCCAGGTGGCTGCACTCCGCAGCACGGTATGGGGAGGAGGTGACCAGCCCTCTGTGGAGAAAGAAGTAGTTCGGGACTATTTAGAAAAGCTGGACGAGCACAAGTCCATGGGGCCGGATGCACTGCATCCGAGGGTGCTAAAGGAGTTGGCCGATGTGATTGCAGAGCCATTGGCCATTATCTTTGAAAAATCATGGCAATCGGGGGAGGTCCCGGATGACTGGAAAAAAGCTAATGTAGTGCCCATCTTTAAAAAAGGGAAGAAGGAAGAGCCAGGGAACCACAGGCCAGTCAGTCTCACCTCAGTCCCTGGAAAAATCATGGAACAGGTCCTCAAGGAATCAATTCTGAACCACTTAAAGGAGAGGAAAGTGATCAGGAACAGTCAGCATGGATTCACCAAGGGCAAGTCATGCCTGACTAATCTAATTGCCTTCTATGATGAGATAACTGGCTCTGTGGATGAGGGGAAAGCAGTGGATGTGCTATTTCTTGACTTTAGCAAAGCTTTTGATACAGTCTCCCACAGTGTTCTTGCCAGCAAGTTAAAGTAGTATGGGCTGGATGAATGGAGTGTAAGGTGGACAGAAAACTGGCTAGATGGTCGGGCTCAATGGGTAGTGATCAATGGCTCCATGTCTAGTTGGCAGCCGGTATCAAGTGGAGTGCCCCAAAGGGGCTGGGGCCAGTTTTGTTCAATATCTTCATTAATGATCTGGAAGATGGTGTGGACTGCACCCTTAGCAAGTTTGCAGATGACACTAAACTGGGAGGAGTGGTTGATACGCTGGAGGGTAGGGACAGGATACAGAGGGACCTAGACAAATTAGAGGATTGGGCCAAAAGAAATCTGATGAGGTTCAACAAGGACAAGTGCAGAGTCCTGCACTTAGGACGGAAGAATCCCATGCACTGCTACAGACTAGGGACCGAATGGCTGGGCAGCAGTTGTGCAGAAAAGGACCTAGGGGTTATGGTGGAAGAAAAGCTGAATATGAGTCAACAGTGTGCCCTTGTTGTCAAGAAGGCTAACGGCATTTTGGGTTGTATAAGTAGGGGCATTTCCAGCAGATCGAGGGACGTGAACATTCCCCTCTATTTGGCACTGGTGAGGCCTCATTTGGAGTACTGTCTCCAGTTTTGGGCCCCACACTACAAGAAGGATGTGGATACATTGGAAAGAGTCCAGCGGAGGGCAACAAAAATGATTAGGGGGCTGGAGCACATGACTTATGAGGAGAGGCTGAGGGAACTGGGATTGTTTAGCCTGCAGAAGAGAAGAATGAGGGGGGATTTGATAGCTGCTTTCAACTACCTGAAAGGGGGTTCCAAAGAGGATGGATCTAGACTGTTCTCAGTGGTAGAAGATGACAGAACAAGGAGTAATGATCTCAAGTTGCAGAGGGGGAGGTTTAGGTTGGATATTAGGAAAACCTTTTTCACTAGTAGGGTGGTGAAGCACTGGAATGGGTTACCTAGGGAGGTGGTGGAATCTCCTTCCTCGGAGGTTTTTAAGGTCAGGCTTGACAAAGTCCTGGCTGGGATGATTTAGTTGGGTTTGGTCCTGCTTTGAGCAGGGGGTTGGACTAGATGACCTCCTGAGGTCCCTTCCAACCCTGAGATTCTATGAAGGGTGAAGAATGTGCTGGGGCCATGGGGAAGTGGTCCAGGGAATTATAGCAGCAACACAGTTTATTTAAAGGGACATTGTGGATGGCTGCTATCTATAGGGTCCCTGGGCTGGGACCCAGAGTAGATGGCGAGCCCATGTTTCCCCCCAGCCAGCTACTGGGAAAGTGGCCTGGATTTTGAGGCACCCCAGAAGGGGAACTGAACTGTAGTGGCCCAACTGAAGAGCTGGGGCCAGAAAGGCCCTGAGGGGGTGAAGAGACTGCCTCCAGAGAAGGAGCCCTGGAGCACTGCTCTATTGTGAAGCAGGAACAAACTGAGAGAGACATCATAGAAGGCACTGAGAGAGGCCCCTATTGGACTTGTACCCCGGAAGGGTTTGCATTGCTTTTATCTGACAGACAGATTGCTTATGACTTGGCCGGAGGGTTGAGTCACTGAAGACCCACCACAAACAGAGAGAGTACAGGCACATGCACTCGGGCAGGGGTGCTCACGAGAGGTGAGTGCAACCCTGTTACAAGAAGCTAGTGCTGAATTCCGCAATAGCTGTTTTGGGCTATTTCCCTGTGTAGGCAAGATCTTAGGCACCCCCTAAGTGCCTAAATCACTTATGAAAATAACTGTTAGCCTCCTAAGTCATGTAGGTGCTTCTGGAAATGTCACCCTCAATCTCTGCCTCAAGGAGTTTACAGTCTAGTTCAAATACAGACAAAACAGATCAGTCACGTACCTAGTGTACCTGTAGGAGATGGAGGTCGTGATGGAATCTGTCAGTAAACATTTTTGAAAGGCTTAGTGGAGCTGTTGGAAGTGCTTCTCTTCTGTACATAGGGCTCTCACTTTCAGCATACACTACCAAGGCTGTAACATTTCAGTACAGTATATATGAAAGGGATCATGTTATACTAATGGCCTATTGTATCTACCCACCTCTGACACAGAGCAAAGCCCTGACACTGTTCTATATGGTTAATAACAGATCAACATATTTTAAAACAACATAGGACCAGCAGACTCTAAATATTAACAGTTTGTCAGCAAAGAAATCCCTTCAGACCCTCTAGTTGGTCAGTTCTCTGATGGTGTGAGGCCCTGATAACTTTCCCTTTAAAGTCACTAACACCCCAATCTTTGCGACTCCTCCCAGGAGAGCCCTGGTCTGGTCTGGCTTCTGCATCCTGATGAGCCCTGGAGTGTTCCTTTACTCAGGAGTGCTTCAGCTGCAGTCCAGCTTCATATTCCTTGGTTGATCCCAATTCTCTGGTTCCTCACAGGTGAGCACCTGTCTGGTCTTTATCCTTGTAGAGCTGTTCAAAATCTGGCTTCTTCTTTCCTGGGATAAACTGACATAGCTACACTTAGCACACTTATGGTCTGGTCTCGCCATTCCATGTGACCCTAGTCTGTTCCTGGCCCTTTCATGCTGAACAACCTTAGGACATTGACCTCTGCACCACTCCAAGCATACTACATTCAACAGGGATGATGTAGCTGACATTATCCAGAATGAAACTCATGGGTGCAGGGGATACAATGCACTCGCTTTAGAACTTCCTATCAGAAGAGATCAGGAGGAATTAATATCCTGTCTCGTTAAGAGCTCATTATAAGAGACTCCTTTTTTAGCACAGGCCTTCTCTCAATGAGGCAGCAAGTACTAACCCCAAGATTTCTTCCTCCCAGATATTTGTCTTCTAAGAAACCACAGGTAATAAACCTCTCTAGACATATCAGGATGCCAAGAATTTTAATAATTTTTTTGGGTACCTGGATATCACTAGAAATTCATAGCTAGATGGATCCCTGGGTACTTCTCAAACAGTAGGTGTTATAATCTTTTTAATATCTATTTCCTGTCTCTTTAATTTCCGCAAGTTATTTTTTTCCTTCAATATTTTAAATTAAAATAATAAAATTTGATGTCAAGGCGTAAAATAAATTCTCTTCCAGGTTTATTCAAAAATTGATGAGGACTGGACTGGATCTCCCACTATGGATATGTCTAGTTTAGAATTTATCCTCCTATTGTAATTTGAGTTCACAGATTGCTTGCAGATTAATTAGAATTATCTAAGACATTTGTAAATGCTAATTTAAACATTCCACAGACATTTGTTTCAGGATGCAGGCATTTATGATTTACCCAAGCATTTATGGAATGTCTAGAGTTGACTAGTATTTACAATCACGTTAAGTAACTCTAGTTAACTGGCAATCAATTAACTCGAGTTAAGATAGAACCACCCACTCTAATATAGACAGAGCCTGTGATTTCAAGGTTTTCTAATTCCGTGATGAATTCCAAAAATGAGTTATAGGGTCAGGTAAGTGGTAGCAGCAAGATCTAGAGAAGCCTTTCCAGTCCAATTATTAAATATGCAGGGAGTAAGCAGTTTGAAATATCTACCCAAGAAGATATCTCCTAGGATTTTGTGGGCAGGGGAAAGATGGTGTATATTGGGCAGCATCCCTGAAAAAAAGCAGGCTGTGGGGAAGTGGACCAGTTGGCTGCTCACTGAAAAATCAAGAAGAGGTAGCAGGATGGTAACCTCTGGCAGTAGACAAGTAAGGCCTACTCTAGCTTAGTGGCTTGATCAACAGGTGATTTGATAATGGTGTATACATTATTTCACTGGAAAAAAATACAAGGTGCTAAAGGGCTCTTTTATCTAGCAGAGAAAGGTATAA
This sequence comes from Macrochelys suwanniensis, assembly GCA_033296515.1. Lineage (NCBI taxonomy): Eukaryota > Metazoa > Chordata > Testudines > Chelydridae > Macrochelys > Macrochelys suwanniensis. Next base: position 235,772,735 of record CM065776.1, on the reverse strand, counting down.
CAAGAACCAATGGCTTGAAGTTAACGTTAGACAAATTCAAACTGGAAAAAAGGTGCACATTTTTAACTGTGAGGGTGGTTAACCATTGAAAGAAATTACCAAGGGAAGTGGTAAGAACATAAGAATGGCCATACTGGGTCAGACCAAAGGTCCATCCAGCCCAGTATCCTGTCTACCAACACTGGCCAATGCCAGGTACCCCAGAGAGAGTGAACCTAACAGGTAAGGATCAAGTAATCTCTCTCCTGCCATCCATCTCCACCCTCTGACAGACAGAGGCTAGGGACACCATTCCTTACCCATCCTGGCTAATAGCCATTAATGGACTTAACCTCCATGAATTTATCTAGTTCTCTTTTAAACCTTGTTATAGTTTTAGCCTTCACAACCTCCTCAGGCAAGGAGTTCCACAGGTTGACTGTGCGCTGTGTGAAGAACGTCCTTTTATTTGTTTTAAACCTGCTGCCCATTAATTTCATTTGGTGGCCCCTAGTTCTTATATTATGGGAACAAGTAAATAACTTTTCCTTATTCACTTTCTCCACACCACTCATGATTTTATATACCTCTATCATATCCCCCCGTAGTCTCCTCTTTTCCAAGCTGAAAAGTCCTAGCCTCTTTAATCTCTCCTCATCTGGGACCCATTCCAAACCCCTAATCATTTTAGTTGCCCTTCTCTGAATCTTTTCTAATGCCAGTATATCTTTTTTGAGATAAGGAGACCACATCTGTACGCAGTATTCCAAATGTGGACATACCATGGATTTATATAAGGGCAATAAGATATTCTCCGTCTCTATCCCTTTTTTAATGATTCCTAACATCCTGTTTGCTTTTTTGACTGCCGTTGCACACAGCATGAACATCTTCAGAGAACTATCCATGATGACTCCAAGATCTCTTTCCTGACGAGTTGTAGCTAAATTAGCCCCCATCATATTGTATGTATAGTTGGGGTTATTTTTTCCAGTGTGCATTACTTTATATTTATCCACATTACATTTCATTTGCCATTTTGTTGCCCAATCACTTAGTTTTTTTAGATCTTTTTGAAGTTCTTCACAGTCTGCTTTGGTCTTAACTATCTTGAGCAGCTTAGTATCATCTGCAAACTTTGCCACCTCACTGTTTACCCCTTTCTCCAGATCATTTATGAATAAGGTGAATAGGATTGGTCCTAGGACTGACCCTTGGGGAACACCTCTAGTTACCCCTCTCCATTCTGAAAATTTGCCATTTATTCCTACCCTTTGTTCCCTGTCTTTTAACCAGTTCTCAATTCATGAAAGGATCTTCCCTCTTATCTTATGACAACTTAATTTACGTAAGAGCCTTCGGTGTGGGACCTTGTCAAAGATTTTCTGGAAATCTAAGTACACTATGTCCACTGGATCCCCCTGGTCCACATGTTTATTGATCCCTTCAAAGAACTCTAATAGATTAGTAAGACATGATTTCCCTTTACAAAAACCACGTTGACTTTTGCCCAACAATTTATGTTCTTCTATGTGTCTGAAAATGTTACTCTTTACTATTGTTTCAACTAATTTTCCCGGTACTGACGTTAGACTTACCGGTCTGTAACTGCCGGGATCACCTCTAGAGCCCTTTTTAAATATTGGCGTTACATTAGCTATCTTCCAGTCATTGGGTACAGAAGCTGATTTAAAGGACAGGTTACAAACCGTAGTTAACAGTTCTGCAATTTCACATTTGAGTTCTTTCAGAACTCTTGCGTGAATGCCATCTGGTCCCGGTGACTTGTTACTGTTAAGTTTATCAATTAATTCCAAAATCTCCTCTAGTGACACTTCAGTCTGTGACAATTCCTCAGATCTGTCACCTACAAAGGACGGCTCAGGTTTGGGAATCTCCCTAACATCCTCAGCCATGAAGACTGAAGCAAAGAATTCATTTAGTTTCTCCGCAATGACTTTATCGTCTTTAAGTGCTCCTTTTGTATTTCGATTGTCCAGGGGCCCCACTGGTTGTTTAGCAGGATTCCCGCTTATGATGTACTTAAAAAACAGTTTATTTCCTTTTGAGTTTTTGGCTTGCTGTTCTTCAAACTCCTTTTGGGCTTTTCTTATTACATTTTTACACTTAATTTGGCAGTGTTTATGCTCCTTTCTATTTACCTCACTAGGATTTGACTTCCATTTTTTAAAAGATGCCTTTTTATTTCTCACTGCTTCTTTTACATGGTTGTTAAGCCACAGTGGCTTTTTTTTAGTTCTTTTACTGTATTTTTTAATTTGGGGTATACATTTAAGTTGGGCCTCTATTATGGTGTCTTTGAAAAGTGTCCATGCAGCTTGCAGGGATTTCACTCTAGTCACTGTACCTTTTAATTTCTGTTTAACTAACCTCATTTTTGCATAGTTCCCCTTTCTGAAATTAAAGGGCACAGTGTTGGGCTGCTGAGGTGTTCTTCCCACCACAGGAACTTTAAATGTTGTTATATTATGGTCACTATTTCCAAGCGGTCCTGTTATACTTACCTCTTGGACCAGATCCTGTACTCTACTCAGGACAAAATCGAGAATTGCCTCTCCCCTTGTGGGTTCCTGTACCAGCTGATCCAAGAAGCAATTATTTAAAGTATCGAGAAATTTTGTCTCTGCATTTCCTCCTGAGGTGACATATATCCAGTCAATATGGGGATAATTGAAATCCCACACTATTATTGAGTTCTTTATTTTGATAGCCTCTCTAATCTCCCTTAGCATTTCATCGTCACTATCACTGTCCTGGTCAGGTGGTCGATAATAGATCCCTACTGTTATATTCTTATTAGAGCATGGCATTACTATCCATAGAGATTCTATGGAACATGTGGATTCATTTAAGATTTTTTTTCCATTTTATTCTCCATTTTCTTTCACATATAGTGCCACTCTCTTCCCTCCCCCCCACCCCTCCGCAAAGTCTCAATCTCTTTATTTCTTCAAATCAAGCCTGAATGGCTTTCCGGAAGGAATGCTTTATTCACATACAAGTTATTGGGCTCAATGCAGGGGTAAATGGATGAAATTCTATGGTCTGTGCTATACAGAAGGTCAGACTAGAAGATCTAATGGTCCCTTTAGGCCTTAAAATCTATGAATCTAAGAATTTGGCTCATAGCATTTATCTTCATTTGTTAGATGACAGAGCATGTAGATGGCATAGCAATAGGTAAGTTGTGCTAGTCTGTTCTCCAAACCAAGGGAAAAGTATGATTTGAAAGTGAGTTCTAGGTGCCCTGTAAATACAGCGCAAATGTTTAAAAGCAAAAATAAAATAGTCAAAATATTGCTGATATTCAAACTATTGAAGTAAAATGGATCATAATGCATGGGTGTTCAAATAAAAGTTATTTCAACCCTTTGAGCATTATCAGCCATTTGTTTCTTTCTATAGGGACTGATTAGGGGACATTATGTTGATAGCGGAGGAGTATACGAGGCAATAAGTGGCTTTCACAGGTGCTTAAATGCCCAAGGGCAGCAAAGCTATTTGATAACTGCAAACATCGTTTATGGCCTCTCACAGTGCATTCTTCCATCGTGGACATTTTTATTATGGCAAAACAAGACAAAGGAAGATCATCATAAAATGGGAGTAAGAAATTTGCTTTTCTTGCCTCATGAGGTTTTGACGGTCCTGTGCTTCCGCTTTCTCAGGCATAAATATTCAAAGGCGGGGCTAAATATGAATAACTGACTGAGGGAGTGACCTGTTTGGAAATACAGTGATGCCTCTGAACACAGACTGTGTCAATACAGACTTCAGTCCTGCTGTAGGTTGAACCAAGACTGAAATAGATTTTCCCAAAACTTCATGCATAGTCAAGTTCCTTAGAATGCAGCAGCTATGTTCAATCCACTTCAGGGTGAGGTCTTCTCCACCTTGACTGCATATTTCTGTGGTAACTACTGTTATGAGAGATGTTTGAATACATGGAAATAGTTAATAGATGAAATGCCAATAGATGGCCCTGAAGAATATGTAACAAAGTTCCTGGTTTTCGTAAGACCAGTAAAACTTCTTGTGGTTGTGCACTGCAAATGGCTTCCTCTGTGCAGCTCTTTAGTTACATCAGCTCTTAACACAGTGTCAGAATAAAAGAGTTTCAAAAAGCCTGGGCTGAGCTTGTACCTGCTGCGGGGTGCACCTCTTCCTCTGAACTGCCTTGCCCTCCTGTGGTTGGAGGCCACATTATGGTATCAGCTGGCAGATATAAGCAGCAGTCACCCAGTGCTGAGCAGGAGCAGAGGTTTGGTCTGGCATGTGCCATAGAGAAATGTCACTCATTGACCATAGCCCCAAACCACCCTCCCTGCTGACTTTCCTCTTCCAAACCTGAATGTAGTGATTAAAAACTCTAACCCCCTCTCGCTGTGACTAAAGCTTTGAATTTATCTCCCCAGTTGTCAGATGACAGACCCGTTTAAACCCACCTTCCACCCAATTTAAAAACCATTGGTAAAAGTCCTGATTTCCCATCAACTTCCAAAAACTACCACAATAAACATATATACTGTTGGTTGATGCTAGATTATTTTGTTTCCTTTCATTCTGAACTCAATAAAAACATATTGATTTTGTTTCCCCCATATTACTACAGAATCTGCAACAGACTTGAGAGCAGCCAGACCATAGAAATCAGGAGCTCCCGCCTCAGTCTCTGACACAGACTGCAGAACCCCATGCATGTAGGACACTAGTCTGCACCTGTTTAACAGGGCTTCCTTCACTCATTGATGAGGATCTCTGTGTGTCTGTTAAAAACAACCTTTGTTTTGCCCTAATTAATTTTCACTCCTTTTGCTTTCATGGCTGACCTTTTCTAACAGCTCTTGAAGATCAAATGGATTTTCTGTGTAGCTGAGGTAGTTCAGCTTTTATTCCCTAGAGCTGTGCTCCTTTACTAATCCCAGGGGAAGCAAAACCATTTATGCAAGATGTTTCAGATATTTGCAAGAGAAACTGTGAAAAGCTTGGCTGTGTTTTCTGACTTTAATTTTCTGTCACACAGCATAAGCCAATTAAGATCCTATTTTCATGGATATTTTATATGCAGTATTTATAGGGACCCACATATGACATAACACATTGCTTGTTTTAGACATAGGGGCGGCACAATAATATACACACTCCTTATTCTTAACAGACACAGACCTTCCTCATTGGGACAAAAAACATTGTCCAGGATGTGATACAGCATGGCCAGAAGGCAGCAGGAGAGTGATCTAGGATGAGGAGAAGCCTTATTCCCTGTAGATTAATTAAAAGCACCTGAAACCAATTAGAGCACCTGAAGCCAGTCACCTGATAAAATTCCCCCTGCTTCAATCAGCCAGAGGAGGAGCTGGAGCAGAGTGAGGAGGAGCTGAATCATAGTGGTTTGGTGGTGGAGCAGAGAGCAGTTTGGAGGAGCTGGAGCTGAGTGGTTTGGTGGTGGAGCAGAGAGCAGTTTGGAGGAGTGAAGCAGAGTGGATTGGTGGTGGAACAAAGAGCAGTTCGAAGGAAAGTGGAGGAGAGTTTTGAGAAGTGCTGCAGCGGGCTAAGAAGACCAAGATCCTAGGTAAAGGGACACCTGGCTTGTGCAGAGGGAAGGCAGGAAGCCCCACAAGCTGAAGGTCAGGAGAGGGAAGTAGCCCAGGGGAAAGAATCACTGGTACAAGTGGTTCACCTACTATCATAGGGCCCCTGGGCTGGGACCCAGAGTAGAGAGCGGGCCTGGGTCCCTCCCTCTCCACTCCCCTTCCCTGGGATACTAGTAGGATAGCTGTTACCCCAGTTCAGGGGCAAGAAATGGCACCCTGAAACCCCCCCACAAGAAGAGAAAGTGCAGGACCCATCATAGTAGTGCCAGCAATTTGCCACAAGGAGCAGACCGCTATACAAGCCACTGCAAATTGTGCAATGGTGGAGGTAGGGGCTGCAGCCAGATCCCCTACCTTTTATGGTTGTGCCCGGGCCTTTTGCATATTCTACAATATTATGGAATAAATTGGCAAACTTACGAAACATAGATATTTTTAATTAATTTAATATTAAAGTAAACAAGATAATCAGTATAGTATAGGGTTCTCAGTAGGGTGACAAAGGGCATGGAAAACCTCTCATGGCAATATACAGAACAGACTAGGATTGTTTATTGTTAAACTCTGTCAACTCTCATGTGTGCAGGCTGTTCTCTTATAGGAACTTTTCCCCCAATCATGTTTCTCTGGGGACTGGCTCCCTAAAATTGGCAGAATCAAGCAGCAGTAATCCTATAGTGGCCATTTTGCAACTGGTTGCTGCACGAGTCTCTTTTCCAGTTGGTAAGTACTGTTAATGCCTCGTATGCTTTCCTCTCATTTCCTAGCTGATATTTCTGAGGAGAATAGCATATTCCCACAGCTAGATATAGATCTTTTATAAATTCCTTAATTACTAGATGTAAAATGAAAAGCCCAGAGATTGCAATGCTGACTAAGGCTTATCCATGTACCTAAACAAAATGAAATCAGATTACTAAACAACTGGCCATGCTTCTGAGATTAACTTTATATTGCACCTCGCATCTCAAAGAAAGCCCAACACTTTTTACAAATGTAACAAATTACACACAAGACTCCTTCTATTCATTACTGAAGTGCAGCTCCTTCTGGAGTGAAACACAGCTACCGTTTAACAGTGTGCAACAATGGATCATAACCATATTGGGCAGGAAGTGACAATTTTGTCCAGTCAAAAGTTCTAGAATTTGTATTTATGTATTTATTTATTTTGGTAGTTGGATTGTATATACCTGAATTTAGTCAGGATCCTGGTGCTAGCACAACTCCTCTTGCAAAAGGCTATGTGGTGTCTTTAATGATCACAGGGACCAATCAAGAGCTTATTTACATATTGCATCCACAATATGGCCCTTCCATCAGCAGCACAGTGCCTCCTACCAGCATTCAGGGACACTGCTTCAGAACTGACTCAGAGGAAGAGTACCATCTGCTGAGTCATGCACAATACTCCCTGCAGCTCTCTACACTTTCTTAAGATGTTTCTCATTCAGAGGTTGACCAGGACCAAAGAAGCCTAACTGGTCAGAGTGAATGAAACCCGAGCACAATGTGGCCTGGTTACATGTGATACTTGAAACAAATTTTTATTTGAATTAAGTGTTTTCCAAAAGTAGCTAGAAGTGGGAGGTTATAAGTTATTAACTTGAAAAGTAGATGGGTTAGAAGACTGCTGCTTGTGTACAGGAATAGTTTCTGCTATTTTTTTTGGTAGGGAGCAGAGCCTTTCATTTAGATTATTGCTGTTCAGCTGAATTTACTGCAGCTGCAATTTATCTAATCCTTACAGCACATTTCCTATATTTTGGGGGTGGGGGAAGGGGAAAGGAAAAAAGGTAAACTGCTGAGGAATTTGTTGCCTGTATTTAACTTTTTTGTGTGTGTGTGTGTGTGTGTGTGTGCAAATGTTACCATGTTTTTCAATAATTTTAGGTCGACCCCATTAATTCCAACTGCAGGGTCCCATTACTCTGTCACAAGGCTATCTTACTCACCTGCAGAACAAAGAAGTCAATATGTGGTTAGGAACAGCCAAGCATGAAAGAGAGGCTGTCTAATATTATTTTTTAGCACTCCAATTTTTCTCTTGAATCCATTATGTCTGTGGTGTTAAAAGAAAAGAGAATTAAATTTGAATAGAGAAATTGCTGTTCCTACAATTTATCTGCTAAGATCTGGTACAATTTGCTTGCTTTTTAAAAAATCATGAGCTTTTAGGGCCACAGTTCAATAGTCACTCCACAGGCTTTAGATGTAGAGGAATTATTAAGGGTGGCACAAGGGTGTATGGCTAGAAGTGAAGAGATGAATATTATGGAAAACCTTCTTGACAGTGAGATATATTACGCTTAAGAACTTTGAGGAAGCTTGACCTAAATTTTGTAGCTGGGCTCCATGGATGGGCAGTTGGTGTACTGAACCTTTGACTGCTATTATTATTTGTATTGTGGTAGTGTGTATGAGTCCCAGTCATACATCAAAACGACATTGTGTTGTGCAAAGAGGACAAAGAAGACGGTCTCTGCCCCAGTGAAACTAACCAGGGTTGTTTCACTGTATTTACCTTGTCCTTTCTCCATTTATTTGCTGTATCCACATGTTGTTGTCTCATCTTGGGTAACACTTTCAAAAGAGCTCAGGACCAGATTTTCAAGAGCCAAGTTCTCCAAATTGGAGCAAGATTGGGCCTCAATAAGGGCTGGGTTTTCAGAAGTACTCAGCTCACAGCAGCCCCCATGATGATAATTATGGCCATGCTTTCCCACATGCACACAGCGTGCTGACTTGTTGAAAATGCTGGCCCATATGTGTGGCCATGTCTACTCTATACGAGAACCTAGCTGCATTTACACTGGGGGCTAGGTCGGCATAGCCACAGCTCTCAGGGCCATACGTGCCAACTCCATGGGTGCTCCAGGGCTGGAGCACCCACAGGGAAAAAAATGGTGGGTGCTGAGCATCCTGGAGAGAAGGAGCCAGCCCCCTCCTCCCATCCTCCTTCCCAGCACCTCGCACCCACCATGATCAGCTGTTCCATAGTGTGCAGGAGACGCTGGAAGGGAGGAGCGAGGGCGGGGCACGCTCGGGGGAAGGGGTGGAATGGGGCAAAAAGAGGCAGGGCAGGGTATAGCGGGGGCAGGGTGGGTGGTGGAGTCTTGGTGGAAGGGGTGGTGGCGGGGCCTGGGGCAGAGTAGGGAGATTGAGCGCACACCCCGCCCCTGCCAGCACATTAGAAAGTCAGCGATGCTGCTCAGGACTATGGATTTTTCACACCCCTGAGAGCCATAGTTATTTTGACACAAGTTTTATGTGTAGACTAGGCCGTGTGTGTGTGTGTGTGTGTGTGAGAGAGAGAGAGAGTGCTCTGTGGGGCAGCAGCAACTGTTTTTCTTGTATGTATGCTGCAAACTGTACGTAATGGTGGCCTAATCGCTATATAATGCAACTTAATAGAAATAGTAAAAGATAATAGTAAAGGCTTTTGGAGCACACTGGTGCTGCAAACTGGAAATTGTATGACAGCTTCAGGGAAATAAAAAAAATTGAGTTTTATTGCATTAAATATGAAAATAAAAAATGGAATGTGCTTTCTGTTATTTACCTTGCTATTAAATTTAATTTATTTTATGCTTGCCTCTATAGTTACATTTGTAATTGATATTTGTAATGCTGCTGGCAGTGACTCAAGAGCATGACTTTTAGGAACCTGGATACAAACCCCAAATAGATTGTGAATTCTACACTTCGATTTCACCAATCAATTATCAAGTGTAAACTCCTTAGGCACTATAACAGCCAGTCCCCTTGCCACTCAGGTGAGCATACCTCTGTGTTAGACGGTTCCTTACCCTGAGAATCACAGCATTATTCCCAAAGGACCAGTCATTTACCCCAAGTCAATTGTACTTTAGATTTTGCAGCCAGTGCTATAATGAACTATATAAAGATTTATTAAATAGGAAAAGGAAATATAAGAGTTATTTACAAGGTTGAAGCAAGTAAACACAAGTTCACAAATGAGTTACAACCTTAAATTTCAAAAGGTAATAGAAGCATCTGTAATCTACAAGCTGTATATATTTTAAACAGCTGGGGATCTTTTGCTTATGCTTAGAAAAACCTTGTTCCCCAGAATCTAAGCAGCATAGAGATAATTAGTTCCTTCATGTTAGGGGTTTTATCCCCCACCTGCAAACTCAGCTGATGGGAGGAATCCATTTGCATGACTCATCTTCACAGAATGGGCAGAACGACAAAAGTCTTTTATCTTCTTGTTGATGGTATGTAGGGAAATTCCAGTTGCAGCATCACATAATAGTCCATCTAGTATCAAAGGGCCTTTCCTTTTGGGAACACCTTCTGTTGAAGATCAGCCCCTCACAGTAATTAATGTCTCTCTTCTGTCTGGTGATTTACACAGTCACAGAGATTCACAATACAACCACTCCAACAGTAGCTTACAGTATGGGATACAGAGGTTATAAGTGAGATTAATCAACTCTCAGACATTTAATAAAGTCTAAACACTAAACACATTCTTATAATTCTAATACCTATTTTAACAATACCAACACACAAGTGAGCCAGACTGATTCCAGGCATGAATTTATCAGTGTTAAATTGACACATGGGGACCTAGCATGAGCTGGCACCTTGTCTGCCAGCATCAGAATATTCTTTTAAAATTAAAGATAAGCAGAATTGATGGTACAAGTTATTTTCTGAAATATTAAGACAGATATAAAAGAGATGGGAATACAGCAAATTTGAGGCACTACAGACTGAGTTACAATAAATATCATTATTAGTATAAATAGTTACATGAGTTTTTATCAGCCCATCCTATTTGCTTCATCTTTCCTTAAACAGTTCAGTTATAAATCTCATACAGTCAGTATGTCATTCCATTTTTCTTGTCTCTTGTACTCTGGACAACCGCATTTCTGTAAAGAGTATTTGTTTTTGCAGCCATAGTGATGAAATATGTTTACTGGCTATGCTCACAATTATTCTAACCAGGTATTTCTGATTCTTTAATTTCAGCAGATCAGTAATAGAAATGCATTTGCCTCTTGGACAAATTGTCAGGAGGAAGTCTAGAGGCTTTGGCAGCTGGTTGAGTTTTTAGTACCTGAAACAGTCTAGGAGGCAATCTGGGTAAGAACATTAGCTGGATAATCAGCAGGGAAACCGTTAACAATGTTGACATTTAAATTATCATCATGCTCATGGTTCTCAAACAATCATGATAAACAGGGCAGTTCAAGCTGCTTACAGCTGACATTTCAGGCTGTCTGCAGACTCTGGAAGTCGTGATTGCATCTCACATGTGGGCTTATGTCTTCAGTGCAAAAAAAGACATGTTTTTACATCAGGATGGCTAACTTGAGATAACTAGCTCGACATAAAATCCTATTGAACACAAGGCGCTGTTTAATTTTTACTGATCTATTACTAGTTGAGATTGATTCTAAACCTCCCGCTTGGGGTTTACCAAGACAGTGCCTTGTTTCCCCTGGGATTTGATATTGAGGTAGTGATCTTGAGTGAGCTGAAAAGACACCTTTTTTGCAGTGAAGACAAAGCCACAATCTCAGACCTATGCTGTAATTGTTGATCCATGTAAATGTCACTTCTGTTGGAAGTGCATGGAATGTGTAATTTTCCTTTCTGCTGTTTCACTGAACATTTTTGTTGCTGTTTGTGTCTTTTTTTCAACCTTGCCACCAGATGTATTATTGATGAGTGGTAACGAAACAGACATTTCCAGCTGCTGCAGCCACCAACTAAGCTTTATTTATCAATTTAATTCTGGCACTGAAGGATGCTTGCTGTGGTTGCTTTTCTGTAGGGTAGCAGACTCACCTTATTAAATATTTATCATCATGGAGTACACACTTCTCCTCACTTGACTGTTCAACAAATATAGGAAAATGAAAGCCACAGACCATACACTGAAGACCAAACAAAATGAGCTAAGTTTTCAAAGGGGCTTCCTAAATTACACCTGCAAAATCCTAAAGTTGGAAGGGCTCATTGTGATCATCTACTCTGACCTCCTGCATAACACAGGACCTAGATTTCACCCAGCCCAACAACATATTCCCAACTGAAATTAGAAGTGATGGAATGGATTAGAGAGAGTCTGTTTGTACCAAAATCACTTTGGGGAAGAAAATTACTAGAGGTTCCCCTGGGCTAGTGCTTGGGGTATGCTACAGACCCCCAGGATCCAATTTTGATATGGATAGAGACCTCTTTAATGTTTTTAATGAAATAAATACTACTGGGAATTGTGTGATTATGGGAGACTTTAACTTCCGAGATACAGATTGGAGGACAAATGCAACTAATAATAGTAGGACCCAGATTTTCCTGGATTCGATAGCTGACAGATTTCTTCACCAAATAGTTGCTGAACCAACAAGATATGATGACATTTTAGATTTGTTATTGGTGAGTAGTGAGTGCCTCATAGAGGACTGGAGGAACAACATAGAGGTTGTAGGGGATGACCTTGGTTCAAGTGATCATGAGTTTCAGCTAAATGCAAGGATAAACAAAAATAGATCTGCAACTAGAGCCCTTGGTTTTAAAAGGGCTAACTTAAAAAAATTAAGGGAATTAGGGAAGTGGACTGAAGAACTCAAGAATCTGAATGTGGAGGAGGCTTGGAATTAATTTAAATTAAAGCTGCAGAAACTATCTGAATCCTGCATACCAAGCACAGGGGAAAAAATTGTAGGGAAGGGTGGCAGACCAAGCTGGATAAGCAAGTGTCTCAAACAGGTGATTTAAGAGAAAACAGAAAGCCTACAAGGAATGGAAGATGGAAGGTATCAGCAAGGAAAGCTACCTCTTGGAGATCAGAAAGTGTAGGGGAAAAGTGAGAACTTCCAAAAGCCAAGGAGAGTTGGACTGTGCAAAGGGAATTAAAAAACAATAGTAAAAGGTTCTGTAGCCATATAAATAAAAAGAATACAAGGAAAGTAGTGGGATCGTTAACTACTGAGGATGGTGTGGAGATTAAAGATAATCTAGGCATGGCCCAACACCTAAACAAATAATTTGCCTCAGTTTTTAAGGTGGCTAATGGAAATGAGGATATATAGAGAGAAATTACCACATCCGAGGTGGAAGTCAAACTCAAACAACTTAATGGGACTAAATTGGGTGGCCTGGATAATTTCCATGCAAGAATATTAAAGGAACTGGCACATGAAATTGCAAGCCAAATAGCAAGGATTTTTATTGAATCTGTAAAATCAGGAATTGTACCCAATGACTGGACAATTGCTAATATAGTTTCTATTTTTAACAAAGGGAAAAACATGATCTGGGAAACTACAGGCCTGTTAGTTTGACCCCAGTTGTATGCAAGATCTTGGAACAAATTTTGAAAGAGAACATCGTTAAGGACATAGATGTGAATGGTAATTGAGATAAAATACAACACGGTTTTACAAAAGGTAGATCGTGCCAGACCAACCTGATCTCCTTCTTTGAGAAGATAATGGATTTTTTAGATAAAGAACATGTAGGAGGTCTAATGTACCTGGATTTCAGTAAGGCATTTGATACAGTTCCGTCTGGGAAATTATTAGTTAAATTGGAGAAAATGGGGATGAATGCAAAAATTTTAAAAAAAATATGGCTAAGGAATTGATTAAAGAGGAGACTACAATGGGTCATACTGAAAGGTGACTGTCAGGCTGGAGGGAGGTTACTAGTGGAGCTCCTCAGGGATCAGTGTTTGGGACCGATGTTATTTAACATTTTATTAGTGACCTTGGCACAAAAAGTGGGAGTGTGCTAATAAAATTTGCGGATTAACAAAGTTGGGAGGTATTGCCAATATGGAAGAGGATCAGAATATCAAACAAGATGATCTGGACGACTGTTGTAACTGAAGTAATAGAAATGGAATGAAATTGAACAGTGCAAATTCCAAGGTCATGCATTTAGGGACTAACAACAAGAATTTTTGCTCTAAGCTGGGGATATGTCAGTTGGAGGCAACAGAGGAGAAGAAAGACCTGAGTGTATTGGTTGATCACAGGATGGCTATGAGCCACCAATGTAATGCGGCTGTGAAAAGGCTAATGCACTCCTAGGATGCATCAGATGAGGATTTCTGGTAGAGATAGGGAAGTGTTACTACCATTATTTAAGGCACTGGTGAGACCTGGTCTAGAATACTGTGTGCAGTTCTGGTCTCCCATGTTTAAGAAAGATGAATTCAAACTGGAACAGGTACAGAGAAGGGCTATTAGGATGATCCAAGGAATGGAAAACCTACCTTATGAGAAGAGACTCAGAGTGTGGCTTGTTTAGCCTTACCAAAAGAAGGCTGAGGGGTGATATGAATACTCTATAAATACATCAGGGGGATAAATACCAGGGAGGGGGGATAAATACCAGGGAGGGAGAGGAGTTATTTATGTTAAGCACCAATGGGGACACAAGAACAAACAGATATAAACTGACCATCAACAAGTTTAGGCTTGAAATTAGACGAAGGTTTCTAATCATCAGCGGAGTGAAGTTCTGGAACAGCCTTCCAAAGGGAATAGTGGGGGCAAAAAAACCTAACTGGCTTCAAGACTGAGCTTGATAAGTTTATGGAGGGGATGGTATGATGAGACTACCTACAATGACATTGTGACAGTCTGTATCCCTATGTCCACCCCCTTTTTAAGACTATGATAAATTTTGTACAAACTATGTCTTGTAAAGTTTCATCTGAAAACTCATTATTTACTGATCTTTATTGTGCTGGTAAAATATGCGTGGCAACATTTTAAAGTTATAAGATTCTACTGTTACTAAGACATTCAAAATCTGGGGAAGCAGCCACAATAGACAAACTGTTCCTCAGAGACAATAGACAAACTGTCGTGTCAGCCAGTGTCAATGAAATCAAATGGACCATCACCTGGTTAAGTGGCCATTCTTTGGCAGGAAAAAGGGTGTGAGTGAGAAATGTACATCCTGGCAAAGAAACAGCTGGATGTTCCTGTCCCCACACACTTCCTGTCTCCTGAACCCCAGCTGGAGATGATTCTCAAAGAAAAGGAAAAGGCATAAGAATGGGGAACAGACACCCCAAGAGTTTCCTCCCTTTCTTTTTACCCACATCAGCCACAACACCTGATGAACAAAGAAACAGCTTTGGACTGAGGGAGGGAGGGATCCTGTCCGAAAGAAATTCAGCCAGTGAGGCTGCTGAAGCATGTAGTGAGAGAGACTTTTGCTTTGACTTCACTTAGCTTATTAAGTCAGATACTGGCTGTGTTTTACCTTTTATTTCTTTGTAACCAATTCTGACTTTTATGTCTCATTACTTGTACTCACTTAAAATCTACCTTTCTGTAGTTAATAAACTTGTTTTATTGTTTTACCTAAACCAGTGTGCTTGGATGGAAGTGTTTGGGAAACTCTATTTGCGATAACAGGATTTGTGCATATCATTTTCTATTAGTAAATTGATGGACTTTATATGAGTTTGTATTGTCCAGTAGAGAGCTGGGCAGTACAAGATGCACACTTCGGGGGAGGGGGGGAAGTCTGTGATTGGGAATTTGCTGGTGTTGCTCTTCAATGTAATTCAAGAGTGGCTGGCCATAGCACTCATACAGTGTAGCCAGGAGTAATGCTGGAGGCTGTGTGAGAGCAGACCAGGCATGGTTTCTCTCTCAGCAAAGCAATGTAAAAGGCATCCCAGATTGGAAAATTGAGGGGACACAGCTGTTCAAGAGTCCAGATGGTACCTTGGGTAATGTCAGAGGCATGTAGCCAATCTGTGACAGCAAGCAGCAAATATCTGCAATGGCCGGTGATAGGACACAAGCTGGGGAGGGCTCAGAGTTACTACAGAGAATTCTTTCCCAGGTGTCTGGCCAGTGGGTCTTGCGTCTAACTAATCGCCATATTTTGGGTTGGGGAGGAATTTTCTCCCAGGTTAGATTGGCAGAGACCCTGGGGGTTTTTCACCTTCCTCTGCAGCATGTGGCACGGGTCACTTGCAGGTTTAAACTAGTGTAAATGGTGAATTCTCTGTAACTTGAAGTCATTAAATCATGATTTGTGGACCTCACTAATTCAGCCAGAGGTTAGGGGTCTATTACAGGAGTGGGTGGGTGAGGTTCTGTGGCCTGTAATGTGCAGGAAGTCAGACTAGATGATCATAATGGTTCCTTCTGACCTTAAAGACTATCTTCTTCTTCTCCTGAAGTTGTGACAGTCCTCAGATTGAATTGCATCAGGATATCTCATGAGAGATGTGGACAAACCCTCTGTAAATGGAAAGCGAGGCAGCCACCTGCATGTGACTGTGGTCACTAGGCACAAACGATGGAGCACATCATATCTGAGTGTCCCCTTCGTTCTTTCACCAGGGGCCTGAAGGACATTCACCAGCTCACTGCTGTGGCAACATGCTGGCTATCAAATCTAGATATAAATTTGTAATCGTTGCTACCTAACCAAGCCATACGAAAGAAGAAGATTTGCTTATAACGTTAATGTCATTGAGGAGGCATTTTGTGTGCTATCCCATATGCTGCACAACAGGGTATACATATGATTTGAGGCCCTAATCTTACAAGCATGTATGCAATCTTCTTAACTTTACACACTACAATGGGACTACTCACATCAGTGCATGCTTGAAAGATCAGAGCTTTAAGATTATTTTCTTCAAACAGTGAACTAAGCAGTGTCTGGGGGACTTTTTGTGAAGCCAATATTTTAATCTATTATGATTTACTACATTATTTTCTTCCAATATGTGGCTTATTGGCACTAAAATTATTTTAAACAAGAACTGGAACATGAATTTAGATTAGATCTACTCTGGAAACTTTATCTTCCACAATAAATGTTTACAATTTTTAAAAGTCAGCATCCTGCAATTTTCAGTGAGTGCTTAATGTAATTACACATTACGTAGTGATAACACATTCAAGGTTTGTTGGGTTTTTCTATGGTACCACAAGCAGGCAAGATACCCAGACCAAGCTTGTTAATGCTAATTGGGAGATAAAGCATAAATCTGAGAGAATCAGGATGTCTTCTGTTTTGCTACTTTTCTGTGGGTTGGAAATTGGAAGGTCAACTTTTTTTTTATCCCAGCTTTGACTATCCAAAAGTGCCAGGCAATTCACTGCTGTCTTTCCTCTGTGCTTTATAATCCATCAGCTGTTATTCATTTAATGCCTTGTTGTTTATTTTTAATCCAATAGACTAAATCAGCTTTCTTTCTAACTGCCTTTCAAAATCAATCATAAAGGACTTTCTAATGTGCAAAACAGTTGGTTGTGATGACATAGCTACAACACTGATGGTTTTTTAATGGAGGTGTGTGCCCTAGCGCTAACAGCAGCGATCTGTTACATTTGAAATATGATTGCATACCTTCTTGTCAGGTAAAAGTACTTAGTTATTGTCGCTACATTTATTACACTAAGGACCTGGCCCTGCAGTTGGGGTTACACAGGTGACCCCTTTTACCTGCATAGGTTGTATTCCAGGGGTGGAGCCTAAATTAGGACTCCCTGGTGAAATATTTCCTGAAGTCCTGGTTGAATTTATTCACCCTATACTTTTCTGGGCTTTTCTTTTTCTTTTTGGAGTGAATGTATTATTAATGCAAATGAGGGACTCTTAGGCTTGCTCTGAGCCAGGCATAGTGACCTCATTCAAAAGAATTCTGATGCTAATAAAGGGAGAAAAAAAGCCAAAGGTCTCTTCCTAAAGTCCAGCATTTAGTGAAGTGCACTGGGATAGCCAGGAAAACACCTGGCTGTACCCGAAGAGATCTAATCAGATGCTGCTGAAAGAGAAATGGTACTGTCACAAAGGTGCAGCAGCCAGCGGTAGAGGAAGTGATGACACTTAGTACATGTAGGTAGGATGACCAGATGTCCCGAATTTTGTCTTTTGTTCCACATCCTGACCGATGCCTAGTCGGGACGCCTTTTGTCCCGATATCGGGCTTCTTCCATTTTCTTTTTTTTTTACTCAACAAGTCCCGATATTTAGGTTCCCGAATCTGATCACCCTACATGTAGGAGATCCAGCTTCTCTTTTAGGCTAGAAAGCTGGAAGGAGGAAGCAGCCTGACACCTGTCTGTTTTCCTCCTTTGGTGGTTTACTGGTCAGTGTGTTGTAATAGTAACTCAATGGCACAGTTAGCTGGGGATGGTTGCTATTGGCTTACTGTGGTTTTGATAATTAAATGTTTACAAGGTATAGTATACAAAATAGTATCAAAGAAAGCCCTGAAATAGAGATGTTTAAGGGGGTGGTTGATTATATATTCTCCTTGCATGGCCTGTGGTCTCAAGGGAGTTAAGAATTCTGTCGGAAGTCCCTTAAGATTAATGTGGGGATTAAGACAAATGTATTTACTGTTCGTTTGATGTGTGCTATTTTATCTAGTCACAGGACCAGAGAAAAAGCATGACTATAATTTGGTGATTAGGGCACTCAGGTGGGAAGGGGGACACCTGGATTAAATTCTCTGTTCCAGAGCAGGGATTCAAATGTGGGTCTTCTACGTGCCAAGTGCATGCCCTATCCCTTGGCCATTAGGTAAGCAGGGGAAAAGGGAATGGGCAGCATCAGCACTACCTCCTCCTCCAGAAGTTTTGTGAATGGTGCTTAAATCCTTTTATGAATCCAGGCTGAAAAATCAAAAAGTTTCATTTTGATAAATGGTTCATTTAGACATTTCTGATTTTTTTTTCCATTTTGACTGAAACAATTTGCTGACATCAACATGCATATGCAAAATGTTTCGGTCAACCCAAATCTGCATTTTCCAGCAAAAAAAAGGGTTGGGCCCAAAAGTTTTGCCCAGGTCTACTGGAATGGAACACTATCGTGCAGCTTTGACAAACCAGCATCAGAGTGAATTTATGCACACTCAGAATCCTCAACACATTTGCCGATGGTGAGCCTCTTACTATTCTTGCAGAGCTAGTGTGAAATTCACCCTATGCAGACAATCTCCACAATGCTTCAGGCCTAAGCCCTCAGTGAAGTGTAGTTCACAGGCCTAGCATAGGCTGTTTCCACAGAGATGAATTACACACTTACTGCATAGTTCTTGTTGGTCTTTTAAGTAAAGTTGTTCCTCTGCTTCCTATCCCTAAACCTACCTGTAAACCAAATTCCAAAAAATGTTGTATGAACAAACGCACTTTGGGCATGAATGTATTGGGGGTAAAAAAAAAGATCATGTCTCATTCTGTCCTGATGTAGGTGCACAATTCCCTTTTCATTTAGACAATGTACGCAAGAAATGAACAATCACCCTTCTCCCAGGTGCACTTTCTCCTCTTGCACTTGTGTGTGCCTCTGAGGTGTTGGCAAAACTGTTGGTTACAGATGGGCAGACTCCTTGAAAAGTTTGTGTTGTAGATTTGTTCGTTTAATATGAGCCTTTTAAAAAACCCTCTTATCTTTGACGTATCTATCGGTGCCGGTTAAATTAAATCAGGTTTTTTTAATTAAGAACAGTAAATATCCTAGTTACTATCTATGGTCTACCACCTACAGGTCTGTCGCGTCTTACGCGGGGGTTACGTTCTGCGCTGAGCGCGTAAAGCGAAAACCGCGTATAGCCTTTAAAAACCCTTAAATCGCCCATAAAGTAGTTTTGTGTATACAACCCTGTACAGTACTATATATACTATACAGAAATGTACATTACAGTATATAATAAAGAGTATAGACTCAAAATATAATTTTACCGTACTTTATTTTTAATAACATAACAGACGGAAGAATGAAAGAATAAAAAATCAAAACAGTACAGTACTGCACAGTACTGTACTGTACAGTACTGTAAACTTGAACAGTTACCAGTCACCCTGGATATTCTTGCTACTGTACACACTCCAATGTACACACTCCATTGTACACACTCCAATGATTAGTCTTCCTCTTCCTCTGACAACACTATTAAGAGGTCATCATGGCTTGATGTCGATCTAGGACATGATGGGCCATGCTCGGGTGACAGAGAGCAAGTCATAGATGAAGTGGCTGGCTCTGGTTCAGCTCGAGAAGTTGCTGCTGGTTGTTTTTTCTTGAAAAACATGGTGATTGGCAACTGTTGCTGTTCTCTCTTGAGCTCCTCAAACATTTCTTGGTACGGTCTCAAATCACCCATAATACTACGTGTGATTTTGAGGCTTCGTTCCATAGAGGGGTCATAGTCAGAAATTAAATCATTCAAGTGTTTCGCTGCTTGGAACACTTCAGAAAATTTATGAATAGTCCAAGTTGCTGGCTCTTCCTGTTCATCGTCGTCATCTTCGTCTTCTGTAGACGATTTTATCAGTTCCTCTAACTCTTCGTTAGTCAATGTTTCTCTATGGCCCTGAATTAATTCCTCAATTTCTTCCTCGAGGATGTCGACGAAGCCATCACCACCCACTTGCCTGGCCACCTGAACAATGCATTCCACTTCTTTGTCAATGGCCGGGAAACCCTTAAAATCATTCACACAGTCTTTCCATAGGTTTCGCCAACATGCATTGACTGTTTCAGGCTTGATTGCATCCATTGCCTGTTTAATATAAGTGATGCAATCAGCAATGTTGAAGGACTTCCAACACTCCATCACGTTAACCTTGGGATCAGCATCCATAGCGGTAAGGATCCGTGAGAATGTAAGCCTCGTGTACGTGGCCTTGAAACAGCTAATGACACCTTGGTCGAGAGGTTGGAGGATGGAGGTGGTATTGGGGGGGAGAAAGGCGACTTCAACGTCATTATGCGCAAACCGGAGTGCATCAGGGTGGCCAGGAGCATTGTCTACGAGCAGCAACACTCTAAAGTCAAGTCCTTTCTCTTCAAGGTACTGCTTGACCTCCAGAATGAAACACTTGTGGAACCAATCCAGAAATGTTGCTGCCGTCACCCAAGCCTTCTTATTTGATTGCCAGAACACAGGCAGGAGATTTTTGTTCTTGCCTTTTAGGGCGTGGGGATTTGCAGACCTGTAGAGCAAGCCTGGCTTTATTAAATGCCCAGCTGCATTGCCACAAAGCAACACAGTCACATGGTCTTTAGCTGCTTTGAAGCCAGGGGCTTGTCGTTCTGATTTCGAAATGTAAGTGCGGGTGCGCATTTTTTCCCAGAAGAGCCCAGTCTCATCAGCATTAAAAACTTGTTCTGGAAGATAGCCCCTTTCCTCTATGATTTCCTTTAATTGTTCAGGGTAGGCTTTCGCTGCCTCCTCACTGGCAGATGCAACTTCACCAGTAGTCTGCACGTTTTTGAGGTTGAAGCGGTTCCTAAAACTGTTAAGCCAACCTTGGCTGGCTTTGAATTCCTTCTTGTCAGAAGGCTGTCCCTCTTCGGTGGGAGGTTTGAACATCGCATAGATGCTAAGAGCCTTTTCTTGCAACATGGTGCCATTGATAGGCACACGTTTACGGTTCATGTCTTCCAGCCATAAGTTTAATGCCTTTTCACTAAAGCCTTCACTAAAGCCTTGTCACGCACTTGGCTCGTCACCTTAGCAGTTCTTGGAGCACTTGATGCCACGGCTTCACGAATTTCTGTCTCTCTAATCTTGATGGCACGGATGCTAGATTGATTGCGGCCGTATTTACGTGCCACACTGGCAACTGACATACCGCCTTTCAATAAGTCCAACACATCCAGTTTTTCCTCCAGCATTGGAACAGATCGCTGTTTCTTTGGTGGAGCACCAGATGAAGTAGCTGGCTTGCGTTTAGGGGCCATGTTGCACTCAGTGTGGCAAGATGCACACAGAATGAGAGGCACAGGGGGACTAAGTATGCATTGGGAACAGCAGATTCGCGTCTCACGCTCACTCCGGGGCATACGCTGCTGGAATGGGCCGCACTACAGGCGGCCGAGTGAACTTTTTTTTTTTTTTTTAAACCGCGAACCGCGCAAAGCCGAAATCGCGCAAGTTAAATGCGCGTAAGACGCGACAGACCTGTATTGTCATTTTTTGGTACATTTTAGTTTTAAAAGATAAGCTGAATCTTTCCGTTCCAGCAGGTTGTGGGAGACGATGGAAACTTGATGAAAGGGGGAGCCAGAGAAGATGAGAGATGGGGAGGAGCCGGAGAGAGAGGGTAAAATACATGATGGGTGAGGTACTTGAGGAGGCAAGTGAGAAACCAAACACAGGGTGGGGCAATTGAGGGAGGACAGGGCAGGGAAGCCATAGAAAATAGGTGGATTTAGAGATGGCAGGATGGAGGTGGGGAGACAAGATTTATGTACATGAAGTAATTCATATTAATCAAATAGAAAATGTGAGTATTACATCATTGGCATAAAATCTCCAATTTTCTGGACCTACAGCCGTAACAGGGATGGAAGTTAGGGCTTGTTGAAAACTGGGGTGGGGGACGGGTGGAGTTTTGCAAAAAATTGACTTCAAAATTTCAAAAATTAGAAAATGTCCAGCCAGCTCTAATGGAAGTGGATCACTAAATTTAAATTGGGAAATTTTAGATTACTTAATCTGGATTTAAAAACAAAAGTGCTGAACTGGAATCCTGGATATTCTGTATTACAGCATGTGGCATGTTATTCTATCACTTCCTCTTACCTTGCCTTTGTAAAATGGTGCCTTCTGTTGACCTGAATTTTGTTCTAATTTTTTGATCAAATGTAAACTCTCAGAGTTCCTGGCACACAACCACCCTCAAAGACTGAGGCAAACATCCAAATTCCTGGAATATGGAGCCATATCCCTTCCAAGTTTTACTTTTTATGCACGACTGCTGTTGGACAACCCAATGTGTGGGAGTCAGCACAGTCCTTTGGAGTGCAGACAGAGGTTAAACAAGCTGGGTCATTCTGTTCTGGTGGAGAAGAAGCAAAGCCATTAGATTTAGAATAGTAAAAAGTTCCATTTCAAGAACAGAGGTGCCAGTTTTCACAATATAAAACACTGCAGGCAAATAATAAGTACCATGTGTCGCCTATGAATTAAAATATCTATGCACAGAGGTTGCTTTCTTCAAACAAATCACAACATGCCAGTTAAGTTCTATAAGAGCCCAGATCCTATGTGAATGTGTGCAGTAATGATGATTAATAAAACAGCCTGTATACTATTAATGCATTGCCAGTATGTAGATTCAGGAAGAATTGATACAGCTTGATTCAGTGGATTCTGTCTTTAGCTGAGAAAATGTCAACAAAGTAAAACGGCGTATGAACAGAGTGCAATGAACTGTAATGATCTATGCTCAGCTCAGTAACATTTGGGGGAGTGACTCGATGTACCTATTTTCTGGAGGGGCATGCTTTAATGAAATGTAATTTATAGTGCTGACATTTGGGCATCATTTGCAGGAGATGATGTAGCGGGCTGTATGCAATGCAGTTACAACTGGAATATGACTTTCTTTTTTATGTAGTGAATGATGCTGACATACTTCACCATGATGCTATACTAAATGCCAGAACTGTATCCACTTTACAGCCATCTGATTTGCTACTTCAGTGTTGGTCAAGAGAATGTACAGTTAATACAATAAGTGTGTGGATATGTTCTGCAGTCCCCTGAGGGTTATTTTAGCTTCTGCCATAGCAGACTCAGTTTGGCTAGAAATCATGCCAACTTTTGTAGAAGTTCTGGTTCAAAGATTAATTTGTCACATATTAATAGTTTCAGCTGTGTTCTCCACAAGCTGGTATGGAATCATCCTACATGTATAACAAAGAATTCCTCTAAACTACAAACAAATCATCCAATTGATTTTACCCACTTTCTGTTAACACCGGGGAAATTTATGTCCTTCTATGACCACATTCACTTTAGGCATAAAAAATCCTTTGAAGCTTAAGCTGCAGTTGCATACCAGTTATCAAGACGGGGAAGTGTGTAAAATATATGCTTATCTTCTGTATAGCAAGCAGTTCCCTGGCATTTGTGAATGTAGCCCCATTAATAACAAGAACACAGTTCTCAAATATATTAAACCAGTTAAAAGAAGCAGTAGAGACTCACCAGGACAGATTAAAAAGCAGGAGGTGCAAACAGCCATCAGCATGTAAGAAGAACTATGGAGTTATTCAGATTCTTTGCCAGCAGAGTAGGACATCCTGACCTGGGACATACTTGATAAATGCATCCTAATCTGGTGCATCCTTAAAATATGTTCACAAAAAACAAACACATTTTAACACTCATGCAAGAAATGATCAACTTTCAATTTTCATAAAATAAAATACACTGAACCAGTACTTTTCAAACTCTTGTTTTGCTTTTTAAGTCTAACAAGGACCCTAAAGCAAATCAAAACATTTTCACCTTCTGCCATTTTGGAATGATCAGATTCCATAATTTTTGTTTGGAACATACTGGGGAAATGTTTTTTTGTTTCCTTTTATTTTTGTTTTATTACACTCACCTATATCATTCAGTTGCTCTCAAAGTTTTTTTTAAATTCACCTTTGAGACCAACATGGTAAGTTTCAGCCTAACAAAACATTTCTTTGAGAAGGTTTTGAGCAATGATATTAGAGGGGTCTAGAATGGACGTTGAAAACTTTAATATAGTTCCCACTGGGATGGCTATACTTCCTCCTTTCCCTCACTGTATGACTTAATATTTCTGTCTATCCAGATCTTCTTCCTACAAATTCTCTCCACCTGAGTTTAGGCTCTACTGCTCCAAACTCTGATTCATTGGTTCATTTTTCAGGCAGATTACAGGCTCCTGATTGGCAGGAAAATTCTTCAATCAAATTTGGCTAGTGCCAGAAGATTTCCCCCCCGCCCACAGTAATTTAACACAAAATCACCTGCATAGCCAGGTAAAGACTAAGGCCCAGTCCTGCAAGACCTCAAAGCCCCATCAGGTGTGATTATGAGTATGTCTGCACTGCAACTAAACACCTGCAGCAGGCTCATGTCAACTGACTTGGGCTTGCGGGGTTCGGGCTACAGGGCTGTTTAATCGTGGTGTAAACGTTCGGGCTTCGGCAAAGTCGGTTTCATTTCATACTTTGGTGCAGGTCAAGAATACATTGTTATTATTATTATCATTATTATTATTTTATTATTTATTGTACTTTTCTGATAAGCACTTTTCATAGCTTTTGTTTTGTTTGAGTTTTAGCCGTGTTTTTCCTTTTCTGTGTTTAGCTCCCCTTCCAGCTATTGTCAATGTCATGGAGTGCACTAGCTTTTAATGGTAAACCCTCCCTTCCTCACTTACCCCAAAGATCTTGAGACAATGTCACCTGAGTCTGGATCTCGCTTTTTTAATTGTTGCCACGATAGTTATAGATAGCTGAGGTTCAGAGTTCATCATGATCAGATCTAAATCAATTTTCAAGCTATAAATAAAAATTTGGCAGGTTTTTCCAATCATATGTAAAGAACTATGTTTGTATAGAAGGAAGGAACGGAATACATGACCTTACTTACTCTCTTCAGTGTTATTTGAAAATTAGGGCACAACTTCAAGGTGTATGCAGCATAGTTAATATATGCAACAAAGCAATTACATTTCTGAAACACATAAAGTTATTTAAAATGATATTTACTGTGAAAACAGTCATATTGACTAATACTTTGCAGAGCTAGAAGAAGGAAGCTCAATGTGTTTTCCTTCTTCCTCATCTTGACCGCGAGGTGAAATGCGGTAGGGAAAATCCCTCACCCATGGCCTGGGGGCTTGCAGTGATGGGAAAAGGCAGAGAGAAAACAGGATAGAGGGACAAGATATTGAGAAGATTTGTGGTGGGAGTGAAGGAGTGAGTGAATGGAACCTCCTTAAAATAGCCTTGCTGCGGGGCCCCAAAAGTTTCAGTACAGGCTTCTGTTCTAGGCTACATCTAAATCATGTCATGGCAGATGATAGTAATGGTTTGTATTGTACATTATTTTTCTTTTATTCTGGTTTGCTCTTCAGCCTTTAGCTACCATGCTAATTCTATCTGCATAAGAAGGAAAATGGAACAGCCCACTTGACACTGCACAGAACCTATTTCTAGCTGCAAATTCAAGTACAATGATGCCAGCGTTAAAAAGCAGCTTCTTACTTTAGGAAGAGGGCTACTGTTTTATTTTGTGTTGTGCATAGAGTTATAAGAATTCTTCTTGCAGGGCTGGATGCATTGTGTTTCTCTGCCACAAACTGAAAAAGAAAACCAGCGTTTTGTAACTGATACCCTGTTATCTTCTACAAATGATGAGCTCATCCAGATTACTCCAAGGGGTTACTTATATTTTATCAGTGGCGCCTTGTTGCAGAATTTCCAGTTTCTTTCTTGAAGATACAATAGAAGATTTATGTCTGAAGGGCTGTGATGTGGTTTCCATCTAAGAGCAAAACAATTCCTTCTAAAAAAATACCATATCCCCATATGATTTCATAATTGCAAACAGCGTTGACGAGTTCTGTGGCTTAAATGAGTTTATACCATATTTGCTGTGTTTTTAGTGGATATTTTTGATGTGCTTAATAAGGAAAAATAATTAAAATCTCTCTGCCATTTTGAATTGACACAAAATAAATGTGACTCGTTAGTGATGTCTGCTATAAGAAGTCATTTTTCTAATTTCATTTCAGCTTTGTTTCAAATCTTCTTTTTTTGGTTAAATAGTTTCAGGACTGAAAGCCAACCATGTTTCTCATTATCAAACTTCAGAAAGGCTTTCTTCCCTTTGTGTTTTTATGCCACTCAAAGATAAGTGAGTCTCAGAATACTGGAATTTTTTGATATATGGGTGAAATTCTCCTATTTCATCCTCAGCGCAGATCTGTTATCTGCACTGCATGCCCCTATTGCATATTTGGTACTGATCCCTTATGCTACACTCCCATTGTTATCAGTGGAAATCTCTCCTAGAGAATAGGCAAAGTGTCTGCAGTGTGGGTAGTAGACAGAAGCATTTTTAGAGTGGCCTATAGCTGTAATTCCCTGATCCGTAATGTCATTGTATGACTTGACTAGGATGGAAGAAACTTCTGAGTCCATGTAGCTGTGGTGTTTGAGGAGGAACACAAGCTAACAATTTGAAAGGCTGGAATGAAAATTAGGTACCATTTTCTAGTCTTGCAATTATTCCATCATATAAATTCATGTGGTGCCATCTTTTGTTCTAATAGCAGTTTTTTAGCATTACCAGAATTAATATTTGAAAATTTGTAATGCTTTAGTCAGTCTATGATTTTGCCTGTTTCTATTACTTGAAAGGGTTGTTGATGCTTCTTGGAAAACAATTAATTAAAAAACATCTCTGGCTACATCCTATTTTCTGTATGTCATTACCTTGTTCTTATAACTAATTCCACATGCAAGAGAACAAGATGTATATTTCTATGAGGAACATTGCAATCCTGGATCAGATCAGTGGTCTGTCTAATTCAGGATCCTGTCTAACAATGATTGTTCTCATGCTGAATCCTTTTTCAAAGCCTGATAAATTGTTGGTCTCAGTACTAATTTGCAGCAGTGAGTTCCATGGGTTATTTAGAGATGCGGGGAGGGGCTCGCACGGCAAAAGTTGGATTTGGAGCCACACTTCCCCAGTGTTCAGTTCTGGGATTTTAGGTCACCATATTATACAGTAGAGGTAGGGGCTACTGCAAAGTTTGGATCTGGATTAGAATCTGAACTTCACAAAAGTTCAGGAACTTTCAGATCTTGCCTTTTGCTTAAGGACCATCTCTAGTTCATTTTCCCTGGCTGCATTGTGCCTACATGAAGCTCTAATTATCTCTCTGTGATATCACCATTGTATGGAAATAGGAATGATGTTGGATGATTTATGGAAATAGGAAGGATTATGATTCAGGTAGGTAATAAACCACAGAAACAGTGCACTGCTACACAGACCCATATGAAAACATCTGGCAGAATGTTACAGAAAATTTTAACCTTTTTATAGGGAGCTACCAAAAATCTAGAGATAAAATGGATTAGCTGAAGAAATTCAGGGCACTCTCAACACAGAGGTACTAAGTCTATTTACCCAGACTCACAACAGAAGCAGGCATTGTGCATTGGTTGTGCTGCACTCTTTGTAATTAGTAGCTACAAAGTGCTCCAACATGAGAACTTGTGCCAGCATCTTGAAACACTGTGGATGGGGAATGTGTTGTCATCCTGGAAAGTCCCCTCTTCTGGAGGGGGATACTTCTAGGAATGTGGCTATGGTTTGTCTGTACGTATGTGCCAGAGTCTTGCACATATATGTGGATATAGTAGCTGTCCCTAACGTTTCAGCCTGCATTCTATATGCTCCATGTTGACTCCACTAATAAAATCAGTGTCCCCCATGCTATTTGGATAATCGGGAGTATATTGTACAGCCTTACTAAGGGGCAGAGCAGAGACCTCCGGCCAGGACTCTGCTTTGCCCGTCCAGGACTGCCGCCTTCCTTGCACCTTGCGCCTGCAGGGATCGGGTGTCACCAATCCTGCAGCATCGGAGGGAGTACTTTGCAGATGCGCTGTCACATCCCTGCTCTCTCCCTCCCATGGCAGTGGGGCTGCAGAGGACTCCCTGTGCTGCTGCAGGAGCCATTCAGCATCAGGGCAGCCTCCCTTGTGGCCAAGAGCTTGTCCCCCTCCGCTTCACAATCCTGGCCTGAGGTCTGTGCTCTATTATCCAAACCTCTGCATTATCTAAATCCCTTCCTTCTTCCCTAGCAGGAGATACCTGGGGGACAAGGAAGGGATTCGGATCATAGGGTTTCAGATAAACGGGAGGGTACTGTAAATGGAAGTTGAGCAGGGGAAGAATGGTGAATCAGACTATAGGATTTAAAACATCAGTGTTAACTGGCCTTAGTGTAAATGAGAATCAGGCAGCCTAAGACTGATTTTCAGAGCTGTCAAACATCTGCAACTTAAGTGGCAGACAGAGGGAGCGGCAGGTCACCACCTTCAAAAATTAGCACATACTATTATTATTTGATATTTATATTACAGTAAAACTCACAGCCCCCTAATAGAACTGGGGTCCCAATTAGCTAGACTCAGTATAAACACATTAGAAGATGTAGTTCCAGCCCTGAAGAGTTCATAAGGTAGAAAATCTACATATAATTGAAGTCTCTGGGCAGCTATTTTTGAAAATTTAGCTTGTAATTCCTATGTATTTCAATTTCCTTCGCTGTAAAATAAGGATAATAGGGAGGCAACATGGCCCAATAGGGAGTTAGCATAATCCATTGGATAGTGCACCAGACTGGGAGTTGGGGCATTGGGTTTCTTCCTGGATCAATCATTGACTCATTGTGTGACCTTGGGCAACTCACTTTAAGTCTGTGTTCTTCACTTTCCCCATCTATAATGTGTGTACGTACCATTGTTCCCCCTTTTGCAAAGTGCTCTGAGATCAACCAGTGAAAAGTGCAATGTACCTGTGATGCCGTGAGGTGTTCTGAGGCTGAATTCAGTAATATTTGTAAAGTGTTTTCAGAGCTTTGGCTGAAAGGGGCTATTGTACACAAGGTAATATTATTACATTGCTGTTACAACATTACAAGATTCTTGTATGTGAATTCATAGAGATTCAACACGTTATTCCACTCTCAGGGTTTTTTTGGGTTTTTTTTTTTGGGTACAACTCTTAAAGTGTAAGAACTCTCTTCCAAAGAAACTTCCCCTGTGTTACTGGGAGGAGAAGTGAAGGCTGCATGTCATGCCAGATTACGTCAAGCAGTGTCAGATTTGGACTACTGTCCTTCCTGTTGATTTCAAATACAGGGCTGCCATTGGCACCATTCAATAATGATGCCAGGAGGCCAGTCTGATTTAGTTCTCACAACTCATTTTGTGCTTCCTGATGGCTTTCCAAATGATTCAATTCATATATCAGGTTGGTGACTCAACATTTGAGGGAGCTAGCCAGATGGGCTTGCTTATCTGCAGAACCACCGTTGGAATATCAGACTTCAAAATCTTGAACTGGAGCAGTTTGGTGTGAATACTTCCCTGCTGAACATTAGTCCACTGGGCTATAAAAGACTGACATTAGATGATGAAGTGTATTGTCTGCTGGATAATAGCCACCCCTGGATGAGTCTTCAGAAGGGAAAACAGCAGGAAGGCCATTTCTCATCAGCTGGTGTCACTGCTTGGAGCCAGATGTAAGCAGCTGGGTGTGGTAGTGCAAAGTGGTCTAGGAAAGAAAGAAGAAAATGTTTAATAAGAAACATTAACTTTCTGGCTAAGCTATAAGCAAATGCAGCATTCCCTTGTTTATTGTAATAACTGCTGGAAGCTGCAGAAATAGATCTGACATTTTAAAATAGTATGTTTACTCTGTTTGATCAGACAGGAGATAATGTCATGGTTTTATTTTGCCATAAACACTCCGATTATACACTCAGCATATCAGCTATTGGCAAGAATTAGGAGAACATGGAGTATCTTCTGAATATTCAAGCACTGGAGTGTTTGAAATATGCAGTTGTCTGTAACTGCACTTGGTATATCTTAATCGTTCCTCACATTAAATGTTTTGATCTGTTACTGTGTGATTAAAGTGATGACGTCAGATCTTAGAAAAGCACCTCAAGCAAGCCCATTTGTCTTTATTTCTTTTTAAAATTCCCCCAAGCTTGTGACCCTGTGGAAAGTTTAGAAGAGCACCAATGGCCAGAATAAAATATAAAAGAAATGGATGTCTGAATTGCCTCCATAAAACACAGCACAGCACATATACACAGTTGCTTCATCTATGTCCGGTGTTTTCATTGCTCCCCTTACTGTAATATCTGAACACATCCTAGCCTTTAAAATAGTTACCCCTGTGTGAAGGGACGTGCCCTTACATTGACAGAGAGGAGATTAACAAGCTCCTCTGGGCCTGTTCTAACCCAACCAGATGCAAGTGCAAGACTTGTTCTGCCTGGCTGGAGGTATGTGGGGGGAGCTTAAAAGGGAAAACCTGCCACGGGGAGGGAGCCTTGCTGCTCTTAAAGCTGTGTGACCCAACCTCAGAGCAGTATGCGCCACGACGAGGGGCTGGAAGTAGACTAAGCCCAATAGGCTGACCCAGGAAGATTGAGCTCCAGGTTGCCTTTACTTCTCTTTACTTTCCCACAGACTCCCTTCTCCCATAAGGGAAGAAAGAGGGGAGAGGCCTTTCCTTTCATTTGTTTGCTCCAATAACCCAGTTGGGTGTCTGCAGGGGAGGGGGAGATAGACCGTATAAGGACCTGAAGTGGGGTCTGGAAGGCACTTGAGGGGTCTCCTGCCCCTCACACCCTGTGAGGTATGGCAGTGCTATTATCCCAATTTGACAGATGGGGAGCTGCTCCCAGAGAGACGAAAGGCCACTTTACACTTTTACAGTGCGGCTACACCGATGCCAGCTGCAGCACTTTGTGAAGATGCTACCTATGCTGGCAAGAGAGCTCTCCCATCAGCGTAGGTATTCCACCTCCCCAAGAGGCAGTAGCTATGTCGATGGGAGAAGCACTTCTGTCAGCCTAGCTCTGTCTACACTGGGAGTTCGCTTAGTCTAATTGCCTCAGTAAGGGGTGAGGATTTGCCATGCCCCTGAGTGATGTAGGTATAACGACGTAAGTTCATAGTGTAGACCAGGGCTAAGACTTGTGCCGGGAATTGACTCCTGATCTCCCTAATCCAGGCCACTGCCCCAACCATGGGGCCATCCTTTCTCTCCCTATTTCATACATACATGTATATTGTGGGGAGCAGTGATGTTTGCACATGCATACGTTTTGCTGGTGCAATTTAAGGACCCTAATTTTGATAACTAACATTTGTACATAGGAATTGCCATTTGGGTTTAGACCTGTGCTCCAGCTATTATCTTGTCATGGGCAGTGTCCAGAATCAGAGCCTTATGAGGAATTTTATTATTTTTCTAAAATCTGGCCAGAACTGTCACAATGGGAGCTTCTGGATGCTGATCTCCTTTGAAATTTTGGCCCTAACACTCATGAATGTATATTGGCTTATTTAGGAAGAACATTTCAGGGGAAGGAGAGCAAAGCAAGAAGAAGGGGCCAACTTCTGATCTCATTTGCATAGATATTTAACACCACTGACTTATGTGGAGTTACTCTAGATTCTCATCCATACAGATGAGAGTAGAATGAAAATGTAATCTAGCAAGCAAAAATAAAAGTATTTTAAGGAAAATATTTGCTAACAGAGGTAACTCAGCAGCCTCAAGTCCACAACTCCTGTCATCCTGCAGATGAAATTCAATGTTGATAAAGGTAAAGTAATGCACATTGGAAAACATAATCCCACCTATACATATAAAATAATGGGGTCTAAATTAGCTGCTACCACTCAAGAAAGAAATCTTGGAGTCATTGTGGATAGTTCTCTGAAAACATCCACTCAATGTGCAGCAGCAGTCAAAAAAAGTGAACAGAATGTTGGGAATCATTAAGAAAGGGATAGATAATGAGACAAAAAAAACTTCATATTGCCCCTATATAAATCCATGGCGCTCTCACATCTTGAATACTGCATGCAGATGTGGTTTCTCTATCTCAAAACAGATATATTGGAATTGGAAAAGGTTCGGAAAAGGGCAACAAAAATGATTAGGGGTATGGAACGGCTTCCATATGAGACTAATAAGACTGGAACTTTTCAGCTTGGAAAAGAGACAACTAAGGGAGGATATGACAGGTCTATAAAATCATGAGTGGTGTGCAGAAAGTAAATAAGGAAGTGTTATTTAGTCCTTCTCATAACACAAGGACTAGGGGTCACCAAATGAAATTAACAGGCAGCAGGTTGAAAACAAACAAAAAGAAGTATTTCTTCACACAACACACAGTCAACCTGTGGAACTCTTTTCCAGAGGATGTTGTGAAGGCCAAGACTATAACAGGGTTCAAAAAAGAACTAGATAAATTAATGGAGGATAGGTCCACCAATGGCTATTAGCCAGGATGGGCAGGGATGGTGTCCCTAGCCTCTGTTTGCCAGAAGCTGGGAATGAGTGACAGGTAATGGATCACTTGATGGTTACCCGTTCTGTTCATTCCTTCTGGGGCACCTGGCATTGGCCACTGTTGGAAGACAAGATACTGGGCTAGATGGACCTTTGGTCTGACCCAGTATGGCCATTCTTATGTTCATTGCTTCATTCGCACAGCTCCAGTATTCACTTGAAAGACACGAAAACTCCAACCCTTTCCAGGCTGCTTTTCAAGTCAACAGCTGCTCTTTGGGACCAGAACTGAGCTAGGAAGCAACAAATGGCAGAACCACTAGCTGACCGCCTAACAGCCACCTGCTACAATGCACAGTCCTGGGTGACCTTATTCATCAGATCTGAAGTCCTGGCAAAGAGCTCGCTGGAACCCTAATGGCAAACTTCAGAAGCTGAATTGGGAGTTTAGGCAATCAAAGACCATAAGCTTACTTGATATCCTGTGGGCACCAGGGTGAAAGAAAGTCTATTTCCAAGCGGTATTGCCCTGCCGACTGAACAAAAGCATCATTGTCTAAGGGAAGCCATGCGTGCATCAGAAACCTGAAAATTAGATAACTTCTCTAACATCGCAGAGCAATTACATTGAAAAGCTATATCTCAAACATATCTACTTCTCTTAGGGCTGGTCTACACTGGGGGGGGGGGGGATTGATCTAAGATACGCAACTTCAGCTATGTGAATAACGTAGCTGAAGTCGAATATCTTAGATCGATTTTTAAAAGTTCTTACCCCGGTCCACACAGGCAGGCTCCCCCGTCGACAGCGCTTCCTCCGCTCGCGGAGCTGGAGTTCTGGTGTCAACGGGGAGCGGCTCTGGGATCAATTTATCGCGTCTAGACGAGACGCGATAAATCGATCCCAGAACATCGATAGCTACCCGCCGAATTGGGCGGGTAGTGTAGACGTAGCCTTAGACTATACAGGAGACTGAATTCACATAAACATTACTAGACATACACTCACAATGCTATTTTATACTTTTTAAATGCCTTTACCCCTGCTGGTTCACACCAGTATCATAGGAACAGCCCCGTTAGATGTGGCACACGTCAAATCTGTGAATGACTCTCAATGTAATTAATAGTATGGAACACTGGTTGAACCGCTGTTCAGATGAAAGAGGGCTGGGATGATAAGCTATCCTGTGACTTGTCCAGCTTATTTAA
Source organism: Macrochelys suwanniensis (assembly GCA_033296515.1). Taxonomy (NCBI): domain Eukaryota; kingdom Metazoa; phylum Chordata; order Testudines; family Chelydridae; genus Macrochelys; species Macrochelys suwanniensis. The sequence continues at coordinate 235,739,051 of CM065776.1, read as the reverse complement.
AAGAGCGATAAACAGTGTATCAGCCCTCTGGGAATAACCTCTTAGGACAGACGATTCAAATCCAGCTGCCAACTTCAGTATTAAGTACAATTTCACAATTCAAGCAATTATCTAAAATGTATCTGGAGGCTTGAAAACCTCCACTATAGTTTTAAATGCTCTTGATAAGCATCCACGTGCTCCAAATTCAAAGGTGTGTTGTTCCCACCACATTTACAACCACATTGTGGTAGAGTGGTGATTTTTTTTTTAATTTTGGGGGCGGAGGAGGTGTTGTTCATTTATTTTTGTGTTGGGTTTTTCTGGGTTGTATTAAGTCTCTAGAGGGTCATTTTCAAACAATCTAATGTAGTTACTTAGTACAATGGTAGATGAAATTAGTGCAAAGTAACAGGAGTTAGATTAATGTGATTTCAGGAAATAATCCATAAAAACCTTACAAGGCCTTTAGCAAGTTGTAAATTGGATTTTAAGCAGAGAGTGGGAGAAGGAGAATGAAAAACCCCAATGAAAATAATCAGCCAGTAATGAGTACTACTAATATTTTAACACTTCATATTAAAATAAAACATCAGAGTAAATAGCATAAGGATTGACTAGCAATTAATTCTTTTTTTACTACCATAAATAATTAAAATTGTTATTATAAACTTACCTAAATGCCTCATGCCTTCTTGCTGGTAGAGAACATTTAATTAATTAACTATCAAAGAGTTGCAAATACAGTCAAAGAGGAGAAACAAAGAAGTCTGGATCAAACAATTGCCTATTCCCACCCTAGGAATGAAAAACAGTTGTCTTCGCGAAACTGACAAAATGTATGTTGCAGATATAGCCCAAAATTTCAAAAGTGACTAGTAATGTTTGGTGTTCCTCCAGTTTTGAATGATCAACGTGAGACACCTTAAAGGGGCTTGAATTTTGGAGGGTGGGTACTGAACATTTTCTGTAAATCTGGACTTCTCTAATGTTTCTTAAGTTTGTTACCCGAAATCACTTTTGAAAATGTTGGGGTTAGAAATGTATGACCAGATTGTGACAGAATGGGAAATGTCTGACCTAAAAAGAAACCTCCATTTTGTTTGTAGCCTCCGTGTTGTGCTATGTGCTGAATGCATCTAACCTTGTCCAAGCAGGTCTATCATGATATATTCCAGATAGCTACCCTGCCCAGGAAAGGTTCTTGATGCCTTGTTGAAGGACAATTACTGCTCTGCAATGGTTTTTCAATCTAGGGCCATCGACTTTGATTGTCTCTCAACTGTTGGCCTAGCCCAGGGATCGTCAACCTTTGGCATACAGCCCATCAGGGAAATCCGCAGTCGGGCCAGGACGGTTTGTTTACCTGCAGCGTCTGCAGGTTCGGCCGATCGCAGCTCCCACTGGCCATGGTTCACCGTTCCAGGCCAATGGGGGCTGTGGGAAGCGGCTGTCGGCACATCCCTCAACCCACGCCACTTCCCGCAGCCCCCATTGGCCTGGAATGGTGACCCCAGGCCAGTGGGAGCTGCGATCGGCTGAACTTGTGGAAGCTGCAGGTAAACAAACCATCCCGGCCTGCCAGCGGATTTCCCTGATGGGCCATGTGCCAAAGGTTGCTGATCCCTGGCCTAGCCCCTTGGAACAATGGATTTTCTATACGGGGCACAAGCATTGTTGGTAGAACTGCAGCTTCTCAGCCTGGGCACGTGGCAAAAGGAGATAAATTGTATTTAAGGGGAGGGTTTTTCTTCTCTGAGTAGAGGACCATCACCATCTGAAATGTATGGAAGAGAGAAGGCATTTTGGGACTCTGTCTAGCCTGAAACGCTGAGAGACTTCTGTCTCTCAAAAGGGATGAGACCACATTGTTGTGTGTATCTCAGGACTTTAGTCATTTTGCAAAGATCTCTAACTGTAGTGCCTTTAAGAATAAAGTTTCTGTGGTTCAGAAATTCCTTAACTGAAGCCTGTGTTCTTTGTGTTCCTGCCATGTTGTCCATGAATAGGCTAAACCAGAGCTCAGAGTGGCCACAGCCTCGGTGAGACTCTGAGGTAGCATCGGGTAGGTGGGATTCTGAGGGGACGGGGGTTTGGGAGGTCAGAGGCACTGGTTTCAGGATCTAAGGTGGCTGGACTCTGGAGTTGCATATCTTAAGGAAGGGCTCACACAAGTGTCTGATCCTGGGAGTGTGTCCTACAGACCCAGACCTAGGAACATTGACTAGACTCTGCCCAGACTCAGTGGGCTTGGAAGGATGTGGATCCAAGACCCATTGGCTTGCAACAGACTGGTGACCATACGGAGGAATTCTGGGCCAGGTTGTGACACAGATTACTAGGCATATTTTTTGCTTATTGGAATAGTCAACACTTCAAAGGTTCACTAGTATATCAATTTCAGTTAGGGGTATGGTTTTTTTTTAAAGAATATTCTTATTACTATTTACTGAAACTGGTATAAAGGTGAGGTGAGCATATATCTATCTATCTATCTATCTAAAAAAAATAATCACACCGTGTTCCCCTTCCCATACAAGAATAGCTATACTAGTATAAAGCACTTTTATACTGGTATAAGTGCATCTACACTAGGGAGTTGTACTGATTTAGCAATACTGGTATATTTAAAGCAATACAATTTTCTAGTATAGAGAAGCCCTTAGATATTAACTTAATGGGTTCTGTGGGTGTCTGTTTACCTTTCACAAAGAGCAACTTTTGACCAAATTACTTATTTTAGATGAAGAAGAAACAATGAAACAACTACAGATGCAAAGTCTCCATGAAATAGCTCAGCCCTTTTGAATATCCTGAGTGATGCGCATACTGCAGAAACTGGCTCACAAAATGGCAGACAGCAGACTCCTAGCAACATAAAAGTACTGTATACAGAAAGCAAAATCTTAATAGGTAGCTACAATAGCTACCTGTATCATGATGTAATTACAAAAATAAGAACCAATCTATGCCTCAGGGCTAATCTTGAGCAGAACATGAACTTTTTTAGGTTTTATAAAAATTTCAGAGAAGTTCCTCCCTGTCTTCCATCCATCTTAGTGGAAATCCATCTCTAGCTAAAAGGTTGTGTCACAATTTCTGTTGGTTTATGGCCATCTTCAAACCTTACAAACCGAGAGAGACTTTTTTTGGTGTCTGGGGGAAAGGGAAATGTACACTGAGCTAATGCATACCCCCAAAAGCATACATCTGAAGAAGTGGATGTTCACCCACGAAAGCTTATGCTCCAATACGTCTGTTAGTCTATAAGGTGCCACAGGACTCTTTGTCACTTCCCAAAAGCATGGGATTTGAATAGTTTCCAGAGGGAGTGCCATACTAGAAACCACCTCCCCACTACTTTATTGCCAAAGGTAGGAAGCCTGTAGGAGAACAGATTGAGTAGATCAGAGAATAGGGTAGAATCTAATTAAATTGGGAGGACTGAACAGTAGAGATGGGAAATCTCAAAATGTCCAAATATATTGGGGTAGCAACTTGAACTGAATGTTGTGATAGCAGTACATAGCAACTGGCTGTATGTGGTAGGGCAGCACAAAATTGCATTGCAAGTCTAGCTACAAATGCTAAGGTGGGCTCCACTTGCGAGATTTCCATCATAGTTTTGCACACTCAGGAGGTTTGGATAGTTGGGATATACCATGGATAAGCTTATCAACATTTGGGTACTTACTCACACGCTCCGCCCTTTTTTCCCCCTTTCCTCATTTAATTCCAGAATTGTTAGCTTCTCTAGAAACTTTTTTTGGAGTAATAGTTAGCTTCAGAAAAGCTTTTACACTACAAATCATAAGAGGATCTCTAATTAAATCCTCCAGTTTAGATTTAATATAAATGTGGGATTTGGTTATATTTTGAAATGGCAGAGTTTTATGTAAGACAAAAACAAGCTTTCATGCTCAGTTTAAATTACAAAAAAAAAAAAATCAACTTTAAGACATTTTGGTTTTTAAAAAATATGTTCCCCCCAAAAACACAATCTGCAGAGAATATTTTTAGATTGAACCAGGTGGAAAATGTAATCTGCAAATAAGAAAAAACATGGAAAACACTAAAGCCACAAATCCATAAGCAATGATAGCTGGCATATTTTGTGATTTCCCTTATTTTCTGTGAGGAATAGCATTTCCTTCTCATTTTTCTTGCAAAAGAGAGGATCCCCAGGACCTGGTGGAGATGAATAAATACTTATGGACTTTTGTAGAATAATATACATTCCATATTGGCCATGAAGAATGGGGGGGGGGGGAAGAGTAGAGAACTTCTGCCCAGGTAGTTTATATGGAACTGGAATTTAGTAGCACAGGATTTTTAAAATGCAATAAAATATAGCACAGAGAACAGTCAGGGGATTTGCATTATGTGGAGTGCTTCAGCTTAAAAAAAAAGATGCTGCCATATTGTGCTCTAATGCCCAAAATGCAATGGTAACAGTGTTGTAAAGTCTGTTGTTTTAGATTGTTAAAGGATTCTACTTTTTTAACTCCTCCAAACTTTTAAAACCAGATAGGATGTTTTTCTAAAAGATATTCTCTAAATTAAAATAGGAATAATTATGGGGAAGTTCTATGGCCTGGGTTATGCAGAAGGTCAGACTAGATGCTCACAGTAGTCCTTTCTGGCCTTAGAATCTATAAACTGACCATGCCACTTATGTTACTCCTCGTGGAATTCTGCACCAAAAAATTAAAAATTCTGTGCGCAATATTTTAAAATTCTGCATATTTTATTTGTCAAAATAACACAATATAATCATGCCAGTTTTTATTATTTTGGTAATTTATTTCAAAATACCTGTCAGCAAGCATGTTTGTAACAAAACAGACAACAACAAAAAATCAGGAAATGTTTTTTGACAAATAGATTCCTTACAAGGCATGTTAATACAGTACTTTGAGTAATAATTCATTTAAAGTACAATACAGAAACATATTCCCTGCACCCCTCAGAAGCAGTGCAAAGGCTTGGGGGAGTCAGGGATAACAGAGGAACTGAGGGAGAGGGAAGTAATTGCTGGGAAAAAGCCTGGAGGGTTGTTGGGAGTGTGTGGCAGAAGTATGGAACACAGGGTTTTTTTTTTTGCGGGGTGGGGGGGGGAGGATTGTTAGGGAGTGTCTGCCATGAAGACCCTGTCTGACCCCTCTCTCATTCAGTCAAGCACTTCTGCACCTGTCCCCATGTGTCCCTGTACCCCCATCCCCATGTGTCCCTGCCACCCACTCAGCCAACCTCCTTCCTCATCCCCACATGTCCCTGCACCACCACTCCCATTCACTCCTGCACCAGTCTGTCACCCCCCATGTGACCCACACTGTCCCTCTATATCCCATGCCTCCTGACCTTGCCTCATGTGCAGGGCACTGTGAGGAATGCAGCCTCCTCTCTTCTCTATCCACTGCTATAGCTGGTCTCTGTTCCAGTGCCACAGAAACCCCTGGTGGGTGAAAGGTGGAACTGAATTACTTCTCTGGCAGAATGTATTTCTTGCAGGGGAAAAAATTCTGCAAGGAACACAAATTCTGTGCCTGTGCACTGGTGCAGAATTCCCCCTAGGAGTATTATGTAGAACAATTGAAAGGAAGTGCCTGATATAGTTCTCCTCCAAAGAAAACAGATGACCCATCTGCCTCAAAGCTCCTTCAATTCCACAAATAACCAATACAGACCTTTTCTCAAATAATTCAGGTGAGAAGGGATTAACGAGGGTGGCTTGCCTGTTCTGCTGGTGCTTTTTGTAATTGGTGCATATGTAATTGTACACTTTGTGAAAACATTTGATGCCTACTAGGCAAGTTGATTTGAATTAAACATGAATCATCCTGAATCTTCATTCTCAACTTGAACCTAAGCCATATGAAATTCAGATTGTGACGGCTTCGGTCACAGAGACCCCCTTGGGACTGTCACTTGATGTGCTGAGATTACCTTTGAGCCCGTTTTCCCTGCCAGCTTGGGACTCCAGAACCCGGCCTTGTTGAGCCAGACACTCTAGCCTGCTGCAACAGAGACCCAGGTCTGGTCCACGCCCCCAAAGCTGCAGACTTTAACCAAAAAATGCTCAGCAGTTCACTTATCTCCAGCACCCAGACACCCAGATCCCAATGGGATCCAAACCCCAAATAAATCCGTTTTATTTTATATAAAGCTTATACAAGGTAAACACATAAATTGTCCACCCCCTATAACACTGATAGCGAGAGATGCACAGCTGTTTGCTCCCCCAGGTATTAATCACTTACTTTGGGTTTATCAATTAACAAAAGTGATTTTATTAAGTATAAAAGGTAGGATTTAAGTGATCCCAAGTAATAACAGACAGAACAAAGTAAGTTACCAAGGAAAATAAAACAAAACATGCAAGTCTAAGCCTAATACATTAAGAAACTGATTACAGGTAAATCTCACCCTCAGAGGTGTTCCAATAAGCTTCTTTCACAGACTAGACTCCTTCCTAGTCTGGGCCCAATCCTTTCCCCTGGTACAGGCCTTGTTAGTTCCAGCAGACATCTTAGGTGAAAAGCAGGGGCTTTCTCATGACTGGGACCCCCTTTGTTCTGTTCCAGTCCCTTTTATAGCTTTGGCACAAGGCAGGAATCCTTTGTATCTCTGGTCCCCACCCCTCCTTCTAAATGGAAAAGCACCATATTTAAGATGGATTCCAGTATCATGTGACATGTTCACATGTCCTGTGAGACCCCCTCCATTCTTCCAGGGCTGGTCAGCACATATACAGGAAGGCTTTCAGGTAAATAAACCATTTACAACCAATTGTCCTAGTCAATGGGAGCCATCAAGATTCTAAACCACCATTAATGGCCCACACTTTGCATAATTACAGTAGGACTTCAGAGTTATACTTCATATTCCTAGTTTCAGATACAAGAATGATACATTAATAGAAATAGGATGAACACACTCAGTAGATTATAAGCTTTGTAATGATACCTTACAAGAGACCTTTTGCAGAAAGCATGTTCCAGTTCCATCATATTCACACTTATAAACATATTTCTATAAAGGATATGGAGTCCAACGTCACACAGAGATGTTTGGTTAACTCACCCCTTCCACCCTCATATCTATACTTCCTGGTTTTAGCTGGCCTGAAACTGGAAAGGAACATATTGTCATTAAGTAAGAAAAGATGTTCTCAGAGAACTTGTGGTCCAGACAAAATCAGGGAGCTTTGAAAAGTTTACAGAAAGGTGGTATAGAAATTTAAGATGGAAAATACTTATTGGGTCAGCTTTCAGAGAATCATAGAATTGTTGGAATGGAAGAGACCTTGAGAGGTCATCTAGTCCAGTCCCTTTCACACATGGCAGGACTAAGTATTATTTAGACCATCCCTGACAGGGGTTTGTTTAACCTGCTCTTAAAAATCTCCAGTGATGTAGATTCCACAACCTCCCTGGGCAATTTATTCCCATGCTTAATTACCCTGACAGGAAGTTTTTCCTAATGTCCAATCTAAACTGCCTTTGTTGCAATTTAAGCCCATTGCTTCTTTTCCTGTCCTCAGAGGTTAAGGAGAACAATTTTTCTCCCTCGTCCTTGTAACAACCTTTTAGTTACTTGAAAACTGTTATGTTCCCTCTCAGTCTTCTCTTCTCCAGACTAAAGAAATCCAGTTTTTTCAACCTTCCCTCTTAGGTCACATTTTCTAGACCTTTAATCATTTTTGTTGCTCTTCTGTGGACTTTGTCCAGTTTGTCCACATCTTTCCTGAAATGTGGTGGCCAGAACTGGACACAATACTCCAGTGCAGAATAGAGTGGAAGAATGACGTCTTGTGTCTTGCTTACAACACTCCTGCTAATACATCCCAGAAGGATGTTTGCTTTTTTTCGAACAGTATTACACTGATGAATCATATTTAGCTTGTGAACCACTATGATCCCCAGATCCCTTTCTGCAGTACTCCTTCCTAGGCAGTCATTTCCCATTTTGCATGTGTGCAACTGATTGTTCCTTCCTAAGTGGAGTACTTTGCATTTGTCCTTATTGAATTTCATCTTATTTCACTTCAGACCACTTCTCCAGTTTGTTCAGATCATTTTAAATTTTAATCCTATCCTCCAAAGCATTTGCAACCCCTCACAGCTTGGTATCATCCAGAAACTAAGTGTACTCTGTATGCCATTATCTACATCATTGATTAAGATTGTGATGAAGTGGCTGCCTCACACTGGCAGAAAAGGGGTTAAAAGCAGCCCTTGGGAGGCTGCACTGGAGGCAGACAGTTAGAAAGGGGCTGAGAGGAGCAGCCAATCATGGCCTGGCAGGCACATATAAGAAGGGTTGCAGGGCAGAGCAGAGTCAGTACCTGCCCGGAGCTCGAGGAGGGAAGGTCAGGAGTGACAGCACCCTAGACAAAGCACTGCTGCCAGCAGGGATTGGAGAAGCTAGAGAGAGAGCTCGTGACTAGTTGCTAAGACTGGCAGGCTGAAGCCCTGAGGTAAGGACGAAGAAGGTGCAGCGGGGGCAAGGGGGTCGATGTGGGGAAGTTGCCCAGCGAAATGAACTGAAGAGTCGGAGGGGATGCAGAAAGTGGTGACCATCTACAGGGTCCCTGGGCCAGAATCTGAAGTTGTGGGCAGGCCTGCGTCCCCGTCTCTCCCCGTCCCCCCACCCAGCCAGTGAGGAAGTGCCGTTGCCACTGAAGGAAGTGGCTGGACAGTGGAATGCAGTTCCTCTGGAAGTGGGGAGCACAGAGTGCAGCACAGTCAGAGGGCTGTGTCCTGAAGAGAACGTCGTGGTCTTTGGAGCGACCTGGGTCCAGGAGCAGAGGTGACGGCGGATGAGATACCACCAAAAGAGGGCGCAGGCTAATTCCCAAAACAGCCAGTAGGAGGCGCTGAAGTGGTGAGTCGCACCCCAGCACAAAGATATTGAACAGATATTTCCCTTATCCTGCTAAATACTGGTGGCTAGAGCTGACTGAAACTCAGAATGTCCATTCCATGGGAAATGATGACATTTCAAAATTCCCTTGTGTCCCAAATCATAATGAAATTCAATGTTTCCCATGAAATGAAATTTCCAAAACATTACATTAATATCAAAATGATATTATAGCAGTGCTTTGTTTTGACTTCTACATTATAAAAGTTGAAGTCAAATTTTATATTACATAAAGTCAAACAAAGCGCTTTGATAATACGTCATTGAAAATTTTGACTAAATTAATATGTTCTGGCAAAACATTTTGATATCATCGAAACAGCATTTTCTGATGGAAAACTGTTCAACTGGAAACTTTTTAATCAGCTCTACCAGTATATTCCCAAATGCCTAGGCCAGTCTTATTTCTAGATGTTTAAGCTTCAGTCAGTATGCCTCTTACTTTTTTTTCTTGGTGGTGTGTCCCTCTTGCTTAGAATACAAGCTCCTTTATGCATGCACCTGTGTAAGCTATGGATTTTGTAAAGTACACACGTATGGCTCTAGTTATTTTTCTGATATTTGAAACTGACTTTTACTGCCTTCAGTTATATTTGTGCAACCCAATTCAAGCCAGTGCACAGATGTAACTGAGGGCAGCATTGGGCCCATTGGGTATTTTATTTATATAGGGGGCAGCTGGATTCTTTTCTCAAATATCTCCTGTTCCTCATCTATATTTTCTCTCCAGGTTTACAGAGTTGAGTGCTTAGTCATGCAGCCAAGTAACAAGTATATCTACATAAATCTGTGCATGGTCTCTCTGTAGATTGTAATCTTAGGGTGGGGCTGTTGCTTACACCTGTGTGTTGTGCGTATGTGCTTGTGTGAGATCTAGCATCAATCCTGCTGGGGCCTCTGGCAACATGGTCATACACATTTTAAGAGAAGAGATAATATCTGCAAACTGTGAATTTCATTCCTTTGGTGGTCATTGCTCCACTTGAGGCTTTTGAGAAGTTGTGAGGTAAGTTTGCTCAATATGCGGTTGTATGTTGCTCCTTTTACCCCAAGTGGCTAGTTTGAGGCCTTCTGGGTGTTCTGGCTGGGAGTTGAAACTGGTGATAGTCAGGTATTTCTTTGATGCAGTTTTATTTATTTACGAAGAATGTGCAAAGTCCTGTGTATCTGAGTGCAGAGGGAATCAAATAGCAAGAAACAGCTTCTTTTGCTCAGAGCACTCAGAACACTTTTCAGCCTGTGCTCCTGACCCAAAAACCTCTTTAGGTTTCTTCCAAGATCAGCCACCGTGCTTTCAGCTGCTCCTTTGGGCTGTATTTCTGTCTGTCTTGGCTCTTCTCAATTGCTTTGTGCTCTGTACCCCCTGCTCACACCTACCCACAGCAATGCTCAGCAAAAACCCCTGGGTTCACACTCCTTTTGTCTTACCTGGGGCTTATGCTTACAGTTAGGTGTCAACTCACCCTTCAGTTAATGTTTCAACTTCAATAGGTTTCACCCTCTCATAATAATATTTTTAAAGTGGGTGCTAACACAGCCATGGTGCGCTGCTAATACAATCGTTCTGTTCAGGTCAAGTGTTATTTTACAGTGTGACTGCTATTGCTAGGGGCATGTTTAATTGCACCACAGCACTAGAGCAGCACAGCTACGGCGCTGCAGCTGTGCTGCTGTAATGCTGTGGTGTAGATGCTGCCTAAACTGAGGGAAGGGGTTTTTCAGTCAGTGTAGTTAATCCATTTCCAGGAAGCAGTAGCTAGATCGACAGAAGATCTAGCTGCGTCTACACTGGGAGTCAGGTTCAGGTGATTCTCAGGCAAATGGCCAATAGAGTGGGAACTTGTAGGGAACAGATAGGCCCCTACTGAAGACCCAGGTCAAGGGAAAAGACTGGGTCCATATGTGGAATTGATGTTGAACTGTCTTATTGTTAAAAAGTAAAGCTGTAGCTCTCTGAAAGGGCCAGAATCAGATGCTGGGTTTTGTGTCAGTCCTTCTAGGGCTGGGAAGACAGGCCGGCAGCCTGTAGAGAGCTGTATGGGCTAATCAGACCTAAAGCCTCTGTGCACGGGATTATTTTATAGCACCCAAAATGTGCAAGGTGCTTCACAGAAGGCATAAGGGAACCCAAGGGATGAAATTCTATACACCAGTCAGGGATGGCCTAGGTTTACTGGCCCTGCCTCAGTGAAGGGGGCTGAACTTGATGACTTCTTGAGGTCCCTCCCAGCCTTATGATTCTAAATTCTGACCCTAATGAGCTCAATGGCAAAATTCCCTTGGACTTCAGTGAGGCCAGGATTACACCCAAGGTCTTTGCCCTTAAGGGCTCATAATACAAATTAAAAATTGACCTGCCACAACAAGTGAGGGTGGTAAAAATAGGGAACAGATGGGTCAAGGAAGGACAAGGGTTACATCCGTAGGGTTACTCAGTTTAGGTGTGTGAACATCGTGTGGTTCTGTTTTTTTTTAATGAAAAATAAGAAAGCTAAAGAAATAGTGGGAATTATTGTTTATCTTAGTATGAATGTCAGCGAAGAAGTGAATATACAGGTAAGAGCAGAGGAAGGAAAGGAGAGCCACCATGATTGTGGTGTTAGGGCACTGGTGAGCTCCTTGGGAGACCTGGGTTCTAATCCCAATGCTTGCTGTGTGAGTTTGGACAAATTACTTCAGTTGTGTCCCTCTGTTTCTCATCCTACTGGTTGTCTATTTGGATGATAAGCTTTTTAGCCAGGGACTGTCTTCTATCATGTGTATGTACAGCACCTAGAACAATAGAGCTCTGATCTTGGTTGGGACCATAAGCACCAACTTTTGTTGGTGCCTCTAGGTGCTCCCCCCCCGGCCCCACCCCAACTCCACCCCCAGCCCCGCCCCTGTGCTTTCCTCACCCCCAGCGTGCCGCCGGAGCCGGAGGGAGGAGCCTGAGAGCGACGAAGAAGGCATGCCTTCCTGGGGAAGCAAGCCAGCCCAGCCCAGGAGCGCTGGTGAGCAGCCGGGCGTGGGGGCGGGTGCTTTGCTGCTCTCCCCACCACACTTGCAAGCGGGGGTGGGGGGGTGGGAATGCAGCACGGCCGGGGGAGGGGCCGGGGGCGCGAGCACCCACCAGCAGCTCCCCGCCCGCCCAACTCACTCACCGGCCGCGCAGGGAACCCGGAAGGTGAGTGAGTTGGGCGGGCGGGTGAGCGCGCGCGGGACTGCCGGTGAGCTGCTGGTGGGTGCTCAGCACCCACCAATTTTTCCCCGTGGGTGCTCCAGCCCCGGAGCACCCATGGAGTCAGCGCCTGTGGTTGGGACCATGAGGCATTTGTATAAGACCACTAATAAAGAATAATGGCTGGTGGACCAGGACAGGCAGGCATTCCAGAGAAGGCATCGTGAACAAAGGCACAGAGCTACTTGTGCAAGAAATGTATGAAAATGGATCAAGGCTGGTGTCGGTGGCAGAGTGGGTGATGCGACAAGATCTCTGATGCCTGGTTAACATTTTCAAACAGAAAACACACCAGGAATTTCTGAATGTCTTTAGCACAAAACTAGCTTTCGCTGCATATCAGCCATCTTGTTCTTTCTGGTATAACTTAAACACCAGCCTGAGATGAATAGTTTGAATCTAGTGCAGTGAAATACCCACTTTAAAGGAGACAATGCAGAGAAAATCCAACTTTCTTACTGTGCTTATGTTTTCCTATATCTCACAGAATGGCAGAGTAAACCAGGTCTGGTGTTTTTATTATTTCCTCCATCATGGCTCCAGTATTAGTTCAGGAAAACCCACGGGATGGGTGAGCTGACCCTGAATGTCTACAGGAGTCAAGGAGGAACTTCCCCCACGTACAGCATTGCACAATTGGCCAGGTATATTATGGGGCATTTTCATCTTCCCCTGAAAAAGTCTAAGGCGGGATACTGGATTTTGATAAAATAGTGACCCTATCTACTCTCAGCTTCTTAAATCCCTGTGCTGGTGTCAATAGCATACAGAAGCTCAGTTCTGTAAGTGACATTGTACAGTGATTCCATAGAGAGCTTTATCAGACGCCATTGCACTATTAGCCCTTTTTAACTTACACCAGTGAAATGAAAATGATCAATGATAACACATGGTTACACCTGAAAGTAAACACAAACAGTTCTCTAAATTTGAAACTTACTCCTGTTTATAAGTTAATTACATATTAAACAAAAAGAAAGCTGTTGTTGCAACATTAAGATTGCACGGTTAAACTCTAAACCTGTCAGGAAATACAAAAGTGAAGGATCTAGCAGCAATGTAAATTTGCCCATCCTGCAACCAAAAACAGTCTTATCAAGAGAAGTGTAAGGAAAATTTTAATAATAGGTAGTGCTACCAGCTTTGCCTATATTTGTGGTATATATTTTGTTGAATAAATGATACTGTATTAAGCATCTAACCAGAGAAACAGAAGAAACAGATTTACTATCCTCATACAGATTCAAAAGTGGTTTAAAGAATTCATTATCCTTTTTCCCCCATCAAAAAAAGAATCACCTTTGTGCAGAAATTAAGCACAGAGCATTTCAGCCTGAAAAGTGAATGTCTTGCAATATTTATAAATCTGTGAAAACAAAGGGTTTTCCTTTAAACTGTTTTGAAACCTTAGCTCTATTGGGCTGTCTCAGAACCCCACAATAATAGCTGGCATCTAGACTGAGTGTGAATCTAATTCTCCAGTGCTGATTGTTAAAGGTAACATTTTCAAATGGGCCTAAGTAATTTAGGAGCCTGACTCCTGCAACTTTCAGAGGCTTAAGCTCCTAAGTCACTTCTGAAAATTGGACTTAGGCATGTTTGAAAAATTTACCTTGAGTACTGAGTGCTCCCATTGAAATCAATTGTAAAGCTACCACTGATTTTGATGTGAGCAGGATTGAGTATACTGCTCAAGTTGTACTTCCCTTGCTTAAGGCATGAGGACAGCCTCTCGTGTGAATGTGCAGTTGTATTTGCTCCAGGGCCATCTATTATCCCCTGTTACAGAAAATACCATTTATTTCAATTACTGCAAACATAAATCAACATATTATTAGCAGCATATGATCTGGTGCTGCACAGCATGCTTCAGCACTAGAAGAACAAATCTGTTCTAAGTCTTGGAATGGCTAAATATCCCTTTCTCCCTCCCATTGTTACAAAATAGTTTAAATAAGACCTTATGCAATTGTTACAAGGTGGCTGTTTTCTCTGGTGCTGGAAACAGGTCTGTTCCAGATTGCTGGAGAGAGAGCCTTTAAAATCTATGATTTTAGATTAACAGGAAGACAAGTATGCAAAATAACCACCCAGAGTTGCCAGAAATTATGGCATTTAACAACACAGCAATCCATCTAAAATGTCAGGATTGCAGCTGCACCCCAGTTTTTAATATCGCTGAATGCATCTACCACCAATGAGAGGAAAAAATACACAGGCATGAATGTTATTCATTGAGCAACACCTGTGTGCTCAACACTGTACAAACACATAGGAAGACACAGTCCCTGTACCAAGGATCTTAAAGGTCAAAGCCCTGAACCTGCAATGAGCTCTATGCAGGCAGATAGATCACTGTAATAGATGAATCTCTGTCTGGGAGGTGCAAGGATGATGCATCTATTCAGCCCAAGTTACAGGAACAGGGCCTAAATCCGACACAGAAAATGTGACTCAAACACATTATACACCAGGTGAGGGCCCAGCCTGGATGTGATGCCACTTTCTTTTGCAAAACACTTCAGGGAAGAAGTGTTTTAGGAAGAGTGGTGCCTGAGCCGGCGGTGGAGAGTTCTGTGTGAGAGGGATGACAAGGAAGAAAAAACTGGTGAGGATGGGAGAATCTGTCTTAGGTACTTATAGCATCTGAGCACCTCACGGTCGTTAATGTATTTGTCTTCACAACATCCCAGTGTGGTAGGGAAGCTGTATTAACCCCTTTTATAGATGAGGAACTGGGCACAGAGAAATTAAGTGACTTGGCCAAGGTCACACAGGGAGCCTGTAGCAGACCAGGGACTTAAACTCTGGGCTTTTGAATGCTAAGCTTGCACCCTAGCCAGTGGACCATCCTTCTCCAGAAGGCCTGAAGGAAGGCAGTTAGAAGGCAGGCATAGGGGGGGACTAGAGGCCGCTTGTGGGCAAGTAGGAGGGTATTAAAGCAGCAATGTAGCTAGTGGAGCAGGCCCTTGAAGATATGTATCTAGATTTTCGTAATTTTATATCGAGCATAAGTTATGCAGACATTCAAATTTGTTTCCAGTATGTTCAATACTGTAACTCTACATGCTTTCCTAGGAACATCCATATCCCTTAATACATAACTATGCTGAGTCTTTCTTTTTTGTGTTTTGACTGCTTTCATATTGTGATGATGCCTAACAGATTGTTAAATGTTGCATAATTTTTGTTGCTGTAATTATTATTAATTTGTATTCCTGTACAGCCTTCAGGCCCCAGCCAAGATCAAGGTCCTATTATGTAGGGCACTGTAAAAACACATAGTGATAATGGCCTAAGGAATACACACACGGATAGCAATTAATAAGTGGTCTCTGATAACCTAAGTGAGATACACTTAAGAAAACACAAAAATATTTCAAAAGGCCTTTGATTCTGGTTACTGAAACCCACATTATTTCTCCAGTAGAACTCTCTGTATTCCAGTCCACAGAATTCCTTAATATTCACAGCATTATGAAGTATTCATATAATTGTTTCATTTAATTGGTTCATCAACAAAAGAAAATGAGATGGAAAAAGCTCCAAGAGGGACATGTGTTAAGACCAGCACACCTGTATGGGAAAGGCTAGTACAAAAATGTCTATAGGTTTGCAGCATTTCATTCTATCTGGCTGTGTTCCAAGAGGAACTGGGTATTCCCCTTCTTAAATTGGAGTTCAAGGAATATCCTCCCTATATCTACTGCCATGACAGGTACCAACCACAGCTCAGCTGATGCAGTTCCACTACACGAGACAGGGAGATCAAGATGCCTTGAATGGAGTTTCTGCACCCTTTATTTTCTGCTGGGCTCCCTGCACATTATCACACAGGGGTTTGGTAGATGGAGCAGGGGCTACTGTAGCAGTCCTGAGACATGTGAAGGCTGCTGTTTAAAGCCTTGGGCTATGTCTATGCTGTGACCAGGAGAGAGCTTCCCATCCCAGATAGACAGACTTGTGCTAATTCTGATTAAGCTACTGTGCTAAAAATAGCAGTGTGTGGTCACAGGATGACTTTGCTGCCAGTCTCTAACCCTGGCAGATATAGAATGGAAGTCCCTCTCATAGTGAGGTTATTCACCTTCTGCATAGCATGCAGTCCAACTCCATTGGGCTTCTGTTTGCTGTACACAGTGGGGGATGGAGGCAAGACACAGTGGGGGCGAGGGTGGAGAATTCTGGATCTTCTGATCCTTCCCTGCTATAGATGTGGTTCACTAGGGCCTTAGATGCTAAGCCAATCATGAGGGGCAGAATAGAGCTAGTGGACATCCTTGGGAGGAGAATTCTTTTCCCAATTCCTCCTGCAGAGCCCCCAACATCCAGCCAAGATACTTGAACTGGGCAAACCTCACTGTCTCGTTGAAGTAGCTAAGCCTCCAAAGTAAAGCTAAGAGCCCTTGACCCAGACAATCATTATCTGGCAGGAAATGCCTGATCTGGATGTCATCATTGCTTTTGTAAACTGTGCAAATATTAAAAATGTAAAGAAATCAATGTCACCTTTCTGTGCGCTGAAAAGTAAAAATCTTGGCTCTCCATTCCACAGTGGGAGCCTTTTCTTTGAGTAACTTGATCTTCCAGCAGTGCTAATCACCCTTTTCAAATAGAAGATCCCACTAGTAGCTGTTGAGCTATTTATTTGTAAAGTATGTGAAGTAAAGTATATTTTATATATAAAATATTTTTACATATAGGAAGTATTGGGCAACCTCAGCTGTGATGATTTGTAACTGTCCTACCTCGCTGTTTTCCTTGCTAAAATCTCTACCTATATGCAGGAGGGAGAGTGGTCAAGAGACTAGTGCAGGGAGCAAGGGAGTCTGGGTTGTTGCATTCTACTTGCAGTGGATACTTTGAGGAGCAGTCCCTAAACCCACTGAAGTGAGTGTCGGTTTAGGCACTGGGATCAGGATCTGGCCCTTTGTGCCTTACTTGGTTCATCATGTATAAAATATGGATTAGATTATTTCCTGCTTCATAGGGGTGTTGCAAGGCTTACTGCATTCATCTTTGTAATGAAGGAACTGGGAGGAGCTGATACTGGCTGAGTTATGGCCTCAGGTGGGGCTGGTAGCTTTCAAGGCTCTCACTAACAGATGGACAGGGACACTGTGAGATTGCTTGGTGGGATGCTTGAATTCCCTATCCATCCTGCCACTGCAATGATGAAGTTAATTGGTGCAGAATGCTATGGTATTTACCTTTGTTCAGAGCAAGTATAATCCCAACAGTGTTACACCATTGAAAGAAGTTGAAACAAAGAAGTTAATGAAATTGAAAGATGGCAAATTCAACATTGATAAAAAGAAATACCTTTTCACTTGCTGTGTAATTAGTATGTGGAACTCACTGCCACAAGATGTCATTGAGGCCAAGAACTTAGCATGCTTCAAGCTTCATATGGATAACAAGAATATCCAATTACAATAGTTAATGCTAACAAAAAGAGCTTGGATGGGAGATAAATATGCCTTAAAACAATATCTAACTATTAGGGATGAGACCTTCATTGAGGATGGGCGCAGGACAGGTTATCCCACATCTGCTTACTGTGTGTTTGTTGCACCTTCCTCAGAAGTATTTGGGGTTGGCCACTGTTGGAGAAAGGACATTGGACTGGGTGGACCATGGGTCCAGTACGGCAAATCCTATGTGTCTAAGTTATGTGTATGATGACAAATATTTTACAGGCATGCAATGCCAACATGTAGTCTCACAGAAATAGCTAATATGTGGCTTTTAATTTGCCCTAGAAATATGGGAGAAAGGGCCAGTTATTGGTCAAGATCTCACCAAAATAAAGATTTATTTCTGACAGCTCAGCAATTTAACAGCTCTGCTACTAAAATAATATCATTAATGAGAGTCACAAATTGTACCTTTGTAAAAACACAAACTGCCATCATATTGACTCAGCTTTGAGCTTATTCTATTGCATTCTGCAAACACAAAAAAGCAGTGTATGGCAGTGGCACAAAGTCCTATAATCTGTAATGTAAATAAGCAGTATGAAAATTGCTATCTGGCTACTGGAATAAGAAGGGCACAGGGATGAAACATGGCAATCAGGACAAAACAGTGAGAATATTTATAAGATTGAACAATGAATGACTATTGCTGTTTGAGTGATAGAATAATCCATGCTGCAAGAAAGTGCATCACTCAACTCTTATTCTTTCATTCTTCATTTTTTTTGACATGCCAAAATGTGCTTGTCCAACTAGACTCTAAACACACACAGTAAAAGAGAAAATAATGCATAACACATCACTATTGTAATGGGCTTCCTATCCCCCATTACCAAGGCTGCAGGTGGGTGTGGTTTGAGGGAGAGGCTGGGGAATTGAAATGAAGTGTTCTTTGGGGCAAGGAAGCAGAGTGTGTGTGAGGTGAGGGCTCTGGCCCCATTATTATAATAATTATCTTTTGTATTGCAGTAGCATCTTGGAGCCCTATCCACAGACTCAGGATCGCATTGTGTCAGGTGCTGTACAAACACAGACCAAAAAGACAGAGATATTAAAGTTGAATTCGTAGACAGTGTGGTCTAGCCTCATTCCTTCCGATACCTTTGATATGATTATATTTATCAACTGGACTTGTTGCCCAGCACCCACTTCCACACTCCCTCAAGCAAAAGTCTAAATAACCTTCAGCGAAATGTGTAAGGCCAGTGCTCTGGGCCTGACAGGCTAACAAGAGCACAGCTGTTCACACCACTTATGTCCTGCTTGGGGCTGCGTAGGGGGATGGAAAGGCTGTACAAGGTTCCTGCACCCTGTGTGTGTGAACGCCATGCAAAGGGTACACGCACTTGACTCTCAAAGGTTGGGGTGGTAGTCTGCAACGGGGGCGGCTTAGAGGATCCAGATTTATAAGCCTCTTGCAAGTGCCCTGGTGTGTCTAGCTCTTTACACACCAAACATTTTATGGAGAAACCACAGGAGCACAGATGAGTCACAGAAAATCCCGTGTACTAACTATACACAAACACGTAATACCTAGCTAATGCCTAGCTACATACAAACTGCTGCTCTGGCTTGTTTCTGGTAGCTTCAAAAACACAGAACACAGTGAGTGCCACTTACACAGGGCTGGCTCCAGGAACCAGCCAACCAAGCACATGCTTGGGGCAGCTCCTTCTAAGGGGCAGCCAATCTTGGGGCGGCGCTCTGTGTTTTTTTTTATTTTTTTTTTACTTTGGCGGGGTGGCGCTTGGGGTGGGTATTTTGTTTTTGTTTTGGCAGGGTGGCGCTCGGGGGGGTTGTTTTTTTGTTTTTGTTTCGGCAGGGCGGCGCTCGAAGGGGGGGTTGTTTTGGCTGGGCAGTGCTCGGGGGAGGGAGGGTTTGTTTCGACGGGGCAGGCTGGCGCTCGGAGGGGGTTTGTTTCGGTGGGGCGGCGCTCGGGGGGGTTGTTTCAGTGGGGTGTCGCTCAGGATTTTTGTTTTGTTTTTTTTCCGGCGGGGCAGCACTTGGGGTTTGTTTGTTTTTTGTTTCGGCAGGGAGGCGCTTGGTTTTTTTTGCTTGGGGGGGGGGGGGAGCGGCGCTCAGTTGTTTTGGTTTTTTTTTTTTTGCTTGGGGTGGCAAAGAAGGCTGTGGACAACTGGGACAAGCATTGCTTCAAGTTCTTCTGAGCCAGCATAAGATTGGGGAAGCACAAAGGGGTGTTTACATGATATCTGAGCTGTACTTGTACCCTTCACTCCTTGGCTGCAGCTCAGGATTTGGTCCTTGGTGTGTAATTTAAAAAAAGCAAGGATAATGCAACTAAATGATATTAACAAGGTTGACAGTTTCTTTCATTTGTATATGTGTGTGTGGATCAAAATCCCCAGTTTCAAACCACTACTCTCTTCACAAAATGGTGGCAGCTTCCATATCTGGACTCTGGGTCCAGACTTGGCAAGTTCAAGCCCATCTCTAGTTTGAGATATTGGTTAATGTTGAAACCATGCAAGTTTAGTGAATGAACAGTAGCATATTTTGTAAGAATAATGAAATCTCTCACCACGAGACCTCAATAAAGCATGTTATTGTTAAATCTTTGCTGACAGCTGTTTTTATGTGTGAATTATAAGGTGTGTGGATAGGCGAAGGGCAGATTAATGAGGTTCTGCTGTGCTGAAATGGACCTGCGGTGGGATATGAATTAAGAAATGTGGTGTCATTTAGTATTTTGTATTCAAGAAATTATGTTTTTCCAGCAGCTTCCAGTCGGAGCATGGAAGGCTACTGAGAGGGCATCACTGGGGGTTGTTTTTGTGTAGCCCATATATTTGCCCATCAATTTTATTTGTATTAACTATAGAAAACTGAATAGCCACTTTGGGGAACATGTAAATCTAATGGTTTTTTTTGTAAGTATGAAGCTCTGAATGGGCCATTACCCATTTAAAATTGCTTCACAATCATCACATATAGGTAAACCTCCTTAGTTCCATTCCTTTGGCATGGAGGAGCTCCATTATTTGTTCTTGCCATGGAGCATCACCCTTTTTCCCTTCTTTACTCAACCTCAATGCTGCATGGCATTATTACGGAGTGGGAAGAAATGCCTCACAATGTTATTTGCAGGTTATTCGCCCCCTTTCTTAGCGGTCATTGTGATACATTGCATTAGACTGGCTTTTAAGTGGCGGAAGACCTTGTGAGATAAAGAACATCTGTCGGTGAGAGATTTTATGCGTCACGTAAGCTATTGAGGAAAATTGTCTTTTGAAATTATTATAAAGGTTTAGTAATAAATTACTGATGCTGCTGAACACTTTTGCATAGCTTGGAGGTAGTTTTCCAGGTTGGGTCCCTCTCTCTGTCTCCTCCTCCAACCTATTTCTGAGTGCCTGGATATAGTTTCTGAAACTTGCTTATGCCGTGGTATCTCCTAGCTGCTGCTGCCTATATTCTGATGGCTCTAAATGCTCAGCCTTCTTCCCCCAACACAATGACGCCTCAGGGCCAGTTCTTCAACAACATTCAGCTTCCATAATTGGGGCCAGAATTTCAAAAGCGTTCTGCATCCAGCAGCTGCCATTGAAGTACCTTAATGAGAGCAGAGTTCTTTTGAAAATCTGGCCATAGGTTATTCTGCAATAGTAGGGGCCAGATTCTTCTGTAACACCAGTGGAATTTGGTCTTAGAACTTTCTTATACTCTCTATTCACTTCTTTGCCCCGTCAGTCCATTTTTCCATGACAAGTAAAGTTATCCCTTCCCACCCCCCCCTTTAAAGCCTAAATGGCCTCAATCTCTTTTCTTGCCACTTCACTTCTCTGAGGCTTCTGTCTGGGTTATTGCTCAGATCTTTTAGGCCCCTTCTGGCCCAGTGTCTGTGCCACAAGCAGTCTCTGGAACCATTTTAATAGTTGTATAGGCCAGGTAGGTTGGATGAAATTAAGGCAAGACAACAGTGTAGCTGAAGTGTCTCACTGAACGTTTCAGTTTGCTTGGTTTGATATATATGGTGGAGCAACCATAAATATATAGGAGAAACAGGGCATTAACTGTGGTATTGAAAAAATGACGTGGATGTTGCTGGAAAAGAAAAGAGAGCAGAACATTTTCCTTCTGAGCAGATCCTGTAAATATGTCTCTTTGCAGGCTAAGAAAAGTTTTCCCTGATCATATTATGCACAGTTCCTTACATACAGTAATAGTTTATGCAGAAGTGTGCCCCTTCTGACTAACCTGACATTTTCTTTGCATGCACATAAGCAATTTCACAGTATTTAATTTAACAGAGTAACATTTTTAAGGACTCCTGGGTTGTTTTATATGTGTCTGATTGTTTGGTTTGGCACACAGATGATCCAAGGGGCCAAGGGACAGCACAGAGAGGATTGGAGGAGTCGATGAAAGCTCACTCATCCTTCACAAATGTTTCGTACATGCTGATGTGTGACCTCCAATCACACATAAGCTTTTTTTCCCACTGAATACTTAACGTTTTACATCTGTAATTTAACTTTGCTAAGAATGATATTGGTGAGCATGAATAGGTGTGTGTGTGCGTGCCTGTGGATGGAAAGGGGTTGGTGGGAACGTAGAGTGTATGTGTGAGTGAGTGAATGTCTAGGGAAATTGCTTGGCGGTGAGGAACAGCTGAGTAATTCACTTAACAAACTTTCAGGTTACTGTTAAAATAATCTGGCATCTGGTCTAGCTTTTGCACTGGATTTCTAGGGAACAGCTGCTACCTCTTTTTGTTCAGTTAAGTGTTTTCTCCCCCATTTTCAGCTGAATACTGTTGAGTATCCATTTTATGTTTGCTCCTGGGATTTGTTATAAACTTTTCCTCCATGTAGATGTGATAGTGCTTTATGGTTAACGCCATGCAGATTTAAATTACCATTCAACACTTACCCATATATTGCCTCTTGCACTATATTCTTATTCATGTAAGAGTTAATTAGGGTTGGGCATAACACATTTTACAGATTCCTTTTGTCCCCCTTTAGTTCTATAAGCCTTCTGCCAGGTAGAGTTAGCAGCGACCAGGGCCGGGTTCAATATATAGGGGTTCCTTGTTGACAATGCAATACAGAACCGGCTCAAGCCCCTACCCAGTAACCTGGGAAAATTACACATCACCCCCTGGGCACCTCTAAGAGGCAATTCTTCCCCTGTTGTAAGCAGAGTCTGAGTGTAGAAAAGAAACTTTTAATAAAAGGAGGGAAGTAACCCAGCATTAATTTGGGAAAACGCTGCAAGTAGGCTTAATAAACATAAAACCATGAGCAAAACACCAACCCCAGAGTACGTTGGGCCATGTAATTTTCCTCAGGTGCTTGAGTCCAACAACCAAAAGTTCCTTTAATGTGCTTCTCCCTTCACCACATGCCCCCCACTCACAGTGGTTGTCCTTGGTGAGTGAAGACTAGGAGTTCAGAGGTGCATCTGCATGAGTTCAACTCCTGCTCAGGGGGAGGGGGAGCTTGCTCACTCCGCTATCTAGGTGCTTGCTCTGGCATCAGCCACCCTGCCAGCCAGCCAACCGCTACTTCACTCTGCCGGCCGTTTTGTTGGCTTCTCTGCCCTGATCTGCCTTGCTGGTTGCTCCACTCAGTTGGCCGCCTTGCCAGCTGTCACCGATGCACACCATCATAGGTGCCGACTCCGTGGGTGCTCCAGGGCTGGAGCACCCACGGGGAAAAATTGGTGGGTACTGAGCACCCACTGGCAGCTCCCCGCCAGCCCCGCGCCCATGCCCAGAGCACCTTACCTTCGCCCCCGACGCCGGGCGACGTTGCGGGGCCCCCGCCCCCGACGCCGGGCGACGTTGCGGGGCCCCCGCCCCCGACGCCGGGCGACGTTGCGGGGCCCCCGCCCCTGACGCACCCACCGGAGCCGACGAAAGTCGGCTCTTATGCACACCATCACATTCTGTTGCCACCTGCCTCTCTACTGTGACCTCTGCGAGTTGGTCTCTTGAGGTTGTACCCAGCTCTCAGTGATTTTCAGCTCTTAGGGCACATCTATACTGGCAAAGTTACAGTGCCGGCAGTTACAGCGCCGCTCAGGGAGTGCAGAAGGAAAACCGCTGTTGTGTGTTTACACTGACAGCTGCCTGAGCAATAGTGTGTTCACACTTGTTCATACTTGTGGCACTTGCAGCGCTATTTGGAGTGGTGCACTCTGGGCAGCTATCTCACAGAGCACCTCTTTCTCTTTTGCCGCTAAGACTTGTGGGAAGGCAGAGGGGGTCACGGGGCATCCTGGGTCCAGTCCCAATGTCCTGTGATGCATTGCTTTGCATCTCAAATATCCCTGTCCTTCCGTCTGCATTTGGCGCCATCTTTCAATGGTTTGTGTACTGCGTGCTCTGCCTCTTCGGTCTGCAGGAATGGATCCTGAACTGCTGACCAGTATGCTGCTCGCTCTGACTAACATGTCACGAGTGGCAGGGGAACTATTCCTTAAACTACAAAGGCAAGAGGAGTGTGACATTGATCTCACCACGCGTAGTAGCTATGACACAAGATTGCTTGTGGCATTCACGGAGGTGCTGATTACAGTGGAACGGTGCTTTTGGGCTTGGGAAACAAGCACCGAGTGGTGGGATCACATTGTGATGCATGTCAGGGATGACACGCAGTGGCTGCAGAACTTTTGCATGAGGAAAGCCACATTCATGGAACTGTGTGATGAGCTTGCCCCAGCCCTGTGGCGCAAGGACACAAGGATGAGAGCTGCACTGTCCCTGGAGAAGCGTGTGGCAATTGCACTGTGGAAGCTGGCTACTCCAGACTACTACTGATTGGTCACTAACCAGTTTGGAGTGGGAAATTCAACCGTTGGAGTCAGATTGATGGAAGTGTACAGGGCCATTAATTCCATCCTGCTCTGAAAGACCATGACTCTGGGCAACGTACGTGACATTGTGGATGGCTTTGCACAAATGGGCTTCCCTAACTGCGGGGGGCGGAGGGGAAGAGCGAGCGATGGCCTACATATTCCAATTCTGGCACCAGACCACTTAGCCACTGAGTACATTAATTGGAAGGGGTATTTCTCTATGGTTCTCCAGGTGCTTGTGGATTGCTGTGGGTGTTTCATAGACATTAACACAGGCTGGGATGGAAAGGTGCATGACGTATGCATCTTTCGGAACACTGGCCTGTTCAGGAAGCTGCAAGCAGGGACTTTCTTCCCGGACCAGAAGATCACTGTAGGGAAAGTCGAAATGCCCATTGTGATCCTGGGAAACCCTGCCTACCCCTTAATGCTGTGGCTTATGAAGCCATACACGGGGCAACTTGACAGCAGCAAGGAGCGGTTCAACCATAGGCTGAGCAAGTGCAGAATCATAGTTGAGTGTACATTCAGATGCTTAAAAGCCCACTGACGATGCGTGTATGGGAAGCTGGACGTGGCCGATGACAATATTCCTATGCTTATAGCCGCGTGCTGTATGCTCCATAATATTTGTGAAGGGAAGGGTGAAAGCTTCACTCAGGGCTGGACTGCAGAGTCTCAGCCCCTGCAGGCTGAGTTTGAACAGCCAGAGACCAGGGCTATTACAGGGGCACAGCGCGGGGCCATAAGGATCAGGGATGAGTCAGGCAGCAATTTGAAGCTGAAAGCCATTAATATTTGTTGATATGCTTGGGATTGCAGTGCTTGTAATGCTAGGAGGTGATTGGTGCACATGATGCAAGAAGGGGCCTTAACATAATTGTATGTTGCTTTCCAGTGCTCTTTTTGCTTTCACTTAATAGAATAAAGATTGCTTTCAAACCAACACAATTATTTTATTAAAAGACAACAATCAGAGGAGACAGTCAAATGAAAAAATTCATAAGCAGGGAGGGGGATTGGAGAAGGGAAGGTATCAAGAGGAGGAGGGGTCTCGGGATGGCTACAGATTTGTGTATGTCCAGGGATCATACACAACCTTCTCCTTTGGAGTACAATGCAGTGGGTGCTGTACGTCAGCACTGCCAAACTGCAGAGGGATGGGTATTGAGTGTAGTGGGAGTCCACAGTGCTGGACTGTGAGGAGGGAGGAGTGGAATGCTGCGGGTAGAGAGTAGTGTCAGGAGGTTGATAAGAGTGTGTTGGCGGTGTGAGTGGGGTGCATGGGAAAGAGTTTTGCGACAGCGGCTGCAGGGGAGGGCAGGCGTGGAGCTGCTCAGTTTGAAGAGTTAGTATCGCCTGGAGCATGTCCACTTGGCGCTCCATAACATTTAAGAGCCGCTACGTGGCTTCTTTCTGGTGTGCTGTGTTCTCCTTTTGGTCCCTCTTCTCACTGTCCTGCCACTCCTTCAATTCCTGTTTCTCAGCAGCAGAGTGCATCATAACCTCACGGAGAAAGTCCTCCAAAGTTCTTCTTGGCCGCTTTCTAATTCTGCACAGCCATTCTGCGCCCGATAGCAAAGAGGGAGGCTGGGCTCCCAAGGTCATCTCTGAAGTTTAAATGCAACATTTTACAGAAGCAGTATTGTCTGCAATACAGACAGCACTGATTCAGTGCTTTAAAACATAGCCAGTACTCACACCCCTGTCGCTAACTGGCTGATCCCAGGCAAGCACACGTGAGCCACAAGATCCCCAAAATGGTGAGTAGCTGCAGGGCCAGGGTAAATCTCTCTTCCCAGACCCTGCTGCACACTGGGCATGTGGCTCTTGGGGAGAGCTAGCACTGTAGGGGGGCCTGATAATCATTCCTGTCCCCACACTTTCAACAGGAGGTGATCATTATGGAAGCTATCTCGCTGATGAGGGTGAGCCCGGAATCAAGGGAGGGTCTTGTCCAAGCCTGCGGCTTCCACCCTGGCCCCTATGTGGCTCGCCTGTGTACAACAATGGTCCCCCACCCCTCCTGGATGGCAAAGTGGCATGAGAAAGTTACCATTAATGGGGCAAGAATCGAAGCAGCTCTGCCGAGGAACCTGCAGCAGCGGATTGCCCAGTATCTCCGTGAGAGTTTCCTGGAGATCTACGAGGGAGATTCCCATGAAGTGAGGGAGTCAATAAACAGCCTGTTCCGCCGCAGGAACAGGCATGTGGTGGGAGACAAGCCTGATTTCTGCAACCCTCCTGCCTCCAACAACTCGCTTCAGCAATTCCCAAAATCAGATCCACTTACCAGGGGACTCCTCTCCTGTTTGTGCTTCTCCAAGATCTGACTGCTGTGACTGGCTAGGCTACTCCAGGGTAGAAAAGAGCTCCTGACTGCATGCATCTCTGGCCTCCGAATCATCCTCTGCTTCTGGGTCACCCTCCCCCTCTTCGTCCAAGATTTCCTCCTCCTGGCTCGGTCCACTCTCGACTGACATGCAAGCCAACGAAGTATCCACAGGGGACTTCACAGTGGAGGTGGGGTCGCTGAGTATTGCATCCAGCTCTTTGTAGAACCAGCAGTTCGTGGGCGCAGCACCAGAGCAGCGGTTTGCCTCCCGCGCCTTGTGGTAGTTGTTCCGCAGCTCCTTCACTTTTAACTTACACTGCAGTGTGTCCCATTCATGGCCCCTTTCTGTCATTCATCTAGAAATCTGGCCATAGGTATAAAAATTCCTATGGCTGGAGCGCAGCTGGGACTGGACAGCCTCCTCTCTCCAAATGCCAATGAGGTCCAGCAGCTCAGCATTGCTCCAAATGGGGAATTGCCTGGTGTGTGTAGCAGGCATGGCCACCTGGAAAGATGCACTGAGACCACTGCACGCATCATCGAGCAAACAGGATGGGGACTTTCAAATTTACAAAGGAATGTATGGGGTGGGGATGACGGTTGGTCACCTGAGGGCAGGGCAGTAGAGTTCACACTGATGGCCAGAGAGGCACGACCAGGGATTGTGTGACACCTCCCGGAGGCCAACCGCAGCGCTGTAATTGCCATGGTGTCTGTACTGGCACCGCAGCACTGTAGCCCCAGTGCAGAAAGCTGTCCGCCTCTGGTTGGGGTGGTTTTTTTTAGAGCCCTACAACTGCGCAGTTTCTGCGCACTAAGTGGCTTGGAAGTGTGTGCACCTCGGGAGTTCCAGCGCAGAAAGCTGCTTTACTGCGCAGAGACTTGCCAGGGTAGACAAGGCCTTAGACGCTGAATCTCACTGCTGAAGCAGGCTGGGCAGAAATGCTGCCCCACAACAGATTATTTCAGCTCTAGTGATCACGTAACAAAACAAAAAGACTCCAAATGGAGTCTTAATTAGCTCTATCTTTGAACATTGGGGAGGGACAGGTTAAACAAGGCATTGGACTCTTAGCTCAAAGCCCACATCTCCACACAGGAATATCTGTCCCCAGCCCCTCTCACTCTTCCCTGGGGTCTGGCATCGATCTGAGTCTCCTGCTTAGCGAGTTCAGTTGAGGGTGACCCCCCTCAATCAGGACAGGCTAAGTACAGTTCTGCTGCCCTTTACTCATACAATAAGGATAACAACATTTCATTACCGCTGTCCCCTACATTCAAGACTATAATGATTTGTAACCCAACACCAGGCAAAGTTGATCACTTGGGCAACACAGCTCTGTCTGCACATACCTAGGCAGAGTGGGTGTATTCATGTACATACTGTGTTGTCCTAAAGCCTTTTCCCCCACCCCAGCTCATCACTAGCTATCAGGGAAGAGCTCATTCAGACCCTGCTTACAGTTCTAAAGCTTAACCTGAATCCACTCTAACAAGGCAGGAAACTCTACCCCAAATTTAAACTGATCCTTTTCGGAGGTTCAAACTGATTTGTTTAATTTTCTTTTAAATATTATTTCCATTGTCTCACTTTAGGGTCACATGTCAGTGAACCCTGTCTTTGGTGGAGAAGAGATTAAACGAAGCAGATGCGTTAGAAAAGGAGAGATTGCCTGACACAGTTCACAATTTAGGTGCCAATCCAAGGCTGTTCTCACATTAGTTCTGGTCTGACTGAAAGCAGAAAGCACTGGAAATCTCTCAGGAAAGCTGTTGCTGCTTTCCTCATAAGATTTCCTGTCCACAGCTATGAAATGACTCCTTATCTACTCCACCACTCTTGTCCAGTCCACCTTCAGGTCTTTTGACCCTTCATAACATGTACATGCCACAGATTCTCCTAGAATATTATTCATTCCTTTTTTTGAACAGGAAACGTCCATTTCATCTGTAAACCTACAGATCCGCTTTACTGGAGCTTGCATGATACCACAAATTGTTCATGTGTCTTATCAGGAAGCAGGGCAGCCATCACAAGGGCCAACAGCCTGCCAGAACTAAGGAACCTTGTTAATTCTACAAAACTCCAACGAGAGCATGTTGGCCTCTGTCTTCATACTCCTCCACTTTTTAAGACCTTAGTAGACATACACCATACACAATGCTAATCAGGCATTATAGGCACAAGCCAACAGTCATATACTTTTAATATGAATAAAGCTTTGAATCAGCATGACTCATTAGTCAAGCGTGATTATTAGCTTCTGGACTAGCCTTCTTAGTGAAGTATAGAAACCTCCATTTTGGAGCCATTTAGAGATCTCTGGAGACATTTAAAATTAGACTGGACAAAGCACTAGAAAGTGTACTGTAGAGAACAATCCCGCATTGGCATAGGTTTTTGGACTAGATGACCTAATAAGTCTTTTCTCCCTATAATTTATATGACTTTATGACTGGAAATAACTTTGAACATAAGAGGCTTTAGATGACAGGCCTGGGCCTGCATTATTTACTGCCTAACTTACAATAATTGCTGTATTATTGGGTGCGGGAGAAGTGGTGGTGGGTGGAGGATTGTGCTGGTAAATGAAAAGAGGAGATCATGGAATTAGGCAGCAGTGGTAGAGCTGGAATAATAAGCACAGTTCTGTCTGGAAAAGGTGTCTTTCTAATTAGAAGGAGCCCTGACTACAGTAAGTACCTTAGAGGTGTTTTACGTTTGTTTCCTACTTTGTTGTTTTCTTTCCAAATGCTGGGATTCATTTTGAAGGTGTCTCTCTCTGAACAGGAGCGTCATTTTTACTTACATTGGGACAATGCCTTAGGGCCAGATCCTGGGAGGTGCTGACCTCCTGCAACTTCCGATCACATATTTTCCATACTCAGAAGAGATTAGTTGCTAAAGGGAGACTGCTGTGCCAAAAATGTGAACTACTGCATGTGTTTTAGACAACACAGCGTCTGGACAGAATAGCTTCTTCCACTGTAGTTGCCTATTCCCTTCTTCTGAGCCGTTCTTGACCTTTACAAGAACCTTGCTATTTAAGGCACTCAGGGGACGGGGTCTTGTAAAGTGCCCCTTTACCTTGCATAGAAGAGCAGGGTAGACAGACATAATGGGGAAAAGCTGTGCATAGCACATGTGATCACAGATAAGACCTGTGCTCCGATTTGTTGTTGTATGGTCATAACCCAATACACAGGCTTACTTCATCAAATAGTATCCACGCTCCAGTCCTCACTTAAGGAATAATTTATTTATTTTTAAAAGCGACATTATTAGCCAGATACTGGGAGCCGATTATTGTGACTTTTAAGTGAGGTTACATTTTTGGCTTCCTGACTTTTATGTTGTCCCTTTATATGTCCCTTTAGATTCAAGATGCATTTTTTTATGTGTGTTTGGACCTGGGAAACTTTGTAATAGTTAAACAGCAAAAGAAGCTTTTTGGTTTCCTTTGCAGACATCGATTTTGAGAAAAACCATGATGTAAAAATCTTGAAAATGTAGCAGGATGGAGTTATGCTAATACCCCCATATTCTAGAACCCTGTGAAGTGGGAGGGTCCCAGAACTCGGGCTGCAGATGGAGCCCAGTAGTTTACACTGCAGTTAAACATCCCATTAGCTCGAGCCCCAGGAGTCTGAGTCAACTGGCATGGGCCAGCCGTGGGTTTTTAATTGCAGTGTACACGTACCCTATGTCTCTTGATTCAGAGTCCCGTCCTTGAAATCACAAATAAATGGGGGTAAAAGGGAAATGCGGGGAGGGTTTAATTGCAGTATAGACATACCCCTAAAGTCTAGTCCCAACTCTGCCACTAATTTGATTTGCAAGTTTGGGTAAATCACTTAACTTTTCCCTTCCTCCGTTTCTTGATCTATAAATTATGGATAATGCCTATCTCATCAAAGTGATGTGAGGCTTGCTTAATGTTTGTAAAGTGCTTTGAGATCCTCAGGTGAAAGGTGGAATAGAAGAATAAATAACTTTTAATACAAGTCTCACTCAAATAGATGTGTTAGCCTATTCCTGGAATTTACAGAAATGCTGGATTTTCCATATGCTGCAATGTGATTGAACATCCTTCTCTTTAGCTTCACTAGCCCGTTCTGAAAGAGGAGAACAAAGAATCAATTGAAATATGTAATACTGGAAAGTTTAACATACTACATCACTTAACTACAGTCTACAGGATATTTAAAGTGTGGTTCCACTCTGAAATTGGCACGCTGCAGCAATACCTACCTGGAGCATTAAAGCTGCTTGATGCCACATTTCACTCTGTAGAAATAGCATTGTGAGGTTCTGTGTTTCTCTCTCCATGATTTCCATATCAAATCTGCTCCATTTACAAACAAAATGTTTTTTCTAGTTTCAGCTCTGCCAACTCAGCTTGGGCTCAACGGGTATGTCCACATTGCAATGAGACACCCGCAGCTGACCTGGGCTTGTGGGGCTCAGGGTAAGGGGCTGTTTAATTGCAGTGTAGATGTTTGGTCTCAGGCTGCAGCCTGAGCCCTGGGACTCTCCCAACACACAGGGTCTTAGAACCTGGGCTCCAGCCTGAGCCCAAATATCAAGACTGCAGTTAAACATTCCTTTAGCTCAAGCCCCACACACCCAAGTCAGTTGTCATGGGCTGCAGCAGGTGTCTAATCGCAGTGTGGACGTACCCATTGCAGTGTGGACGTACCCTAAGTCAAAACTTGAGTTGTCTCCATTACTGCATCATCACCAGTAATAAAGGTCCTGAAAATCAGATTAGTCCCTCAGTCCCACTTTTGAAAAATCATTGTCTTCAAATGATGTCCTCAGTCCTATTGCCTTCACTGGGTTTGCACGCGAGTAACTGATTGGAACTTAGTAAACAAATCTGTTGATTGTGCACAAGATGAAAGTTGGGTTAAAATCCCTCTTTTTAGCTAACCCCCATTCCTCCCAGAGATCTTTCGGGGCCAATGCAAGTGGAAGAAATGCATAGCATGTGTGTGTGTGGAGGGGGCTGAGGTGGGCTAAACAGAAAATTGGGGGGGAGCTGTGCTATCCAGCCAGCAGCCACTGCTCTCTGACCACCCAGCGTTGAAGGAAGTGCTGCTGCCAGCAGCAGGGCAGAAATAAGGGTGGCAATGCCATGCTATCCACTCCCTGTCCCCTCCCCTCTGCCCCCTAAAAGAACCCCATGCATCCTAAACACCCATCCACAGTCCATCATATAGTGCAGAATCCTAGGCTCCCATAGACGCCCAGCCTACAGCCCTTACACACACACCCTGTCCATATCCAGACCCTACCCAGACTCTCACAGCTTCTACACCCCTTTGGGACCCTCCACAATATACTCTTCCCCGCCCCTGTATCTGTCAGGGTGGGTACCTTCAGCCATGGCCCCGAGAGTGGAGCCAAACCCGGCTCAAAGATATCCTGGCAGGAGGTGGGAACCCCTCCAACCATCTTCACAGAGACTCAGTGTTAGGGTGACCAGATGTCCCGATTTTATAGGGACAGTCCCGATTTTTGGGTCTTTTTCTTATGTAGGCTCCTATTACCCCACACCCCCTGTCCCGATTTTTCACACTTGCTGTCTGGTCACCCTACTCAGTGTAGCCAACTCGGAGATACGCTGAGCCTCTCTCTGCTGCCTGATTGGTGCTTCCAGTTGCCTACCACACCTCCTTTGTCTCTGATTGGTATGCAAAGCAATGTCCCACCTCCCCCTATTGGACTTGAACCATCCAAGTCAGCAAGACTTCCTCCTGGGAAGGGTGTTTATATGTGCATCCCCTGGTCACTGATTGGCCTGTGTGAAGAGCAGCAGAGGCTGTGATTGGACACCAGACCAGGAGCTACTCCTGCTTTGCTAGTCTGTGCCAGGTGGGTGAGAGTCCTGGATCCCTTGTCATAGCCTCAGGTTCTTCCCAGCCACTGTGGGTGAGGTTCAAGTAGGTTGTATGTACCAGCCCCTAGAGCCGTCGTCAGCAGCAGTGGAGAAGTAAGGGTGGCAATGCCATACTATGCCATCCTTACTTCTGTGCTGGTACTGGCAGTGGTGCTGCCTTCAGAACTGGGTGCCCAGCCAGCAGCTGCCACTCTCCAGCCACCCAGCTCTTAAGGCAGCGCCACCGCCAGCAGCAGTGGAGAAGTAAGGGTAACAACACCATAGCGCTGGGAGGGGTGGCTATGGGTGGGTGGGGGGTCTAAGGCAAGTTTTGGAATAGCTATAGTCCCCACAAGCCTTAAGTGCCACTCCAGAAATAGAAATACATCACTTTTTCTACTGCTTACATTAGCTTCACCCTCCAGGTCTGATGAGAACATTTTGCCCTCTCTGTTTTCTGCTCAGTTCATGTTGATCTCTATCCCTCCATGCATCCATGTATTTGCACGGTAGACTTGCCTTTGTGTTTCCATCATCTGTAATGCAGAGCTTCACATACAGAGCTTGTCAGCAGGAAAAGAAGCAGATGCACTTGTGTAAGTAAACTACTGAGGAAGGACCATCATAATCACCAGTTCCCTTTGGGTACTGTGATACTATTAGCTGTGGGTGACTGCAGTGCAAGGGACCTATTCATAAAAGATACTGGAATAATTTCTCTTCCTCCTTTACATTTTTATTCTTAGTTTGTGCAGCTTGGAAATTGTTATGCTCTACTCCATGTTTATGTATCTATACATTCGTATGCTTTATTGGAGGCATAAAATCTTTTCCCCACCATGTGTATGACTCCGTAAAAGCTGCATATGGCATGGAATTCACGATGGCATCTCAGAAGGAATGCATATGAGAAAAGTACAATCTTGGAGGGCAAGAACGATACAAATGAATGTTTTCTCAGTATGGCTCGCCCCTAAAATGATCCTGAATGCGTTGCAAACCAGAATTATGCAACAGCAACTCGTTCTGTCAGTCAACTGCATTCGACTCTTTCAGACCATGACAGTTTTTCTTGGTCTCTTATCAATCCTGTCAGTGTTATTAGTCTTGAGCTAAGCAATATATCATGCTCTAGTCTACAAAGCATGTAAATGAAGATCGAACTGCTAAAGAAACATATTGACACCTTAGATAATGAAGCAGCCCCAAAACCCCTTCTTGCCATTACCTCACATATGGTTCTGAATTTCTGTTTTCATCTTGTTAGTCTGTTTCCCTGATTGCACTAACTTACTGGATGGAATTACTGGCTGTACACTAGAGCTGGGCAAATTTTTTTTTTTTTTTTTTTTTGGTGTGGAAAATTTCTACTTTTCACTGAAAATCTGAAAACTAGCTTTTTCAGCTAAAAGCATGACATAGTTTGTGCAAAGCAGCCACTTTTTGTGAAAAATTTTGTTTAATCCAAACCCGAAAATAATTTTGACAGAAATTTTTTGACTGTTAATATCTAAACACCTTCAGCATTAGATATGCCATAATGCACACTCAATACCATTTAAAAATATTGGTATTGTGGAGGAAATGTATGAGACTGGAAGTCAGGACACCTGGGGTCTAGTTCCAACACCTCCATTGACATGCTACAATGTGTGATCTGGGCAAGTTATTTTCCTTCTCTATATTTGTTTCTCATTGGTAAAATGGAGATAATAATACTTACCTCCACAGCCTCCTTGTAGTGTACTTTATAATCCTCTACGGGTGCTATTTAAGTTCAAAATATTGTTGCAGTTATAAACAATGTAGAAATATTTTATATCACCCAATTACACAAAAATAAACTTCTTGGATGGGTTCTCTCTGTTTTTGGCCATCTAATTAATTGTGGTTGCTTAACTGCTTACTAATTACCCAGTGGATTCAATGAATTCCTTAAGTGCTGATTGTTCAATTCTGTACAAAATCTATAAAGAACTACAGCATATCTTCTTACAGAAAGTTCTGTATTTATATCAAATGACCTCCCTGAAGCTGAATATAGAACCCGGAACATGCTAGCCCATTGGTAGGGCCCTACCAAATTCATGGTCCATTTTGGTCAATTTCATAGTCATAGGATTTTAAAAATCGTAAATTTCATGATTTCAGCTATTTAAATCTGAAATTTCACGGTGTTGTAATTGTCGGGGTCCTGACCCAAAAAGGAGTTGTGAGGGGGGTCGCAAGATTATTGTAAAGGGGGTTGCAGTACTGCTACCCTTACTTCTGTGCTGCTGTTGGTGGCGGTGCTGCCTTCAGAGTGGGGCAGCTGGAGAGCAGCGGCTGCTGGCCGGGAGCTCAGCTCTGAAGGCAGAATCGCTGCCAGCAGCAAAGCAGAAGTAAAAATGACATGGTATGGTATTGCTACCCTTACTTCTGCACTGCTGTTGGCGGGGTGCTGCCTTCAGAGCTGGGCACCTGTCCACCAGCTGCTGCTCTCCAGCCACCCAGCTCTGAAGGCAGCACAGAAGTAAGGGTGGAAATACTGCAGCCCCTCTAAAATAACCTTGCAACCTCCCTCCAACTCCCTTTTGGGTCAGGACCCCCAATTTGAGAAATTTGAGAAATGCTGGTCTCCCCGGTGAAATCTGTATAGTATAGGGTAAAATCACATAAGTCTAGATTTCACCGTGGGAGACCAGATCTCACGATCTGTGACGCATTTTTCGTGGCTGTGAATTTGGTAGGGCCCTACTCATTGGTATGATCTCAGATGTTCTTGATTTCTTCATTAAGGAAATCAGATCGGCAATCAATCTATCGGGGATCGATTTTTCGCGTCTCGTTTAGACGCGATTAATCGATCCCCGAAAGCGCTCCTCATCGACTCCGGAAATCCACCTCTGTGAAAGGTGGAAGCGGAGTCGACGTGGGAGCGGCAGCAATCGACTCACCGCCGTCCTCACGGCCAGGTAAGTCGATCAACGATACGCCGACTTCAGCTACGGTATTCACGTAGCTGAAGTTGCATATCGTAGATCGACCCCCCCCCTCCTAGTGTAGCCCTGGGCTAAAATAGTTTAAACCAACATAGTTATACCAGTGCAAAACCCTTTGTAGGTATGTTTTTAAATTAGTTCAAGGTTGTCTTATTTCAGTTTACTCTGGTAAGAAAAATGGATTGAGCTAAACTGAATTGAAATAAACTACACTTAAATTGATTTAGACGTGTCTACATTCAAACTGGTGCTGGTTTCCCTAAATTGGTTTAAAAACACACCTTAGATAGATCAGTACAAGTTTGTGTGTTAACAAGTCCTAAAGTGATTTGTCTTTGAACCCTCTCATTTAATGGATACCTGAATAATCTGATTATTCAATATCCTTTAATTTCATTCCAGCTAGTTTTCTAAAGTTTCCCTCTGCTACTCCCAGTATTGGAAATATGGAAGGGGTATTTCATATGACATACTTCGCTGAACAAAGGCATTATATGCCCTTGTGAGATTTTACTGAAAGACTGATTGATCATAGGTTTTTAAATGATTCATTTGAGCTTTTGTCTGTTTCCAGGTGTGGAAAATTTCCACCTTAATTTTTTTTCCCCATCCAGGCAGCAGAAGGACTCATATGAACTAACAATGTTAATGTCCTGCTTCAAAAGAGACTATTGGAGACTGGAAAAAACAAAATAGCTATTTAGAGCAGTATCTGATATTTTCCCTTAGGAATCAAAGTACTTGAATGGAATATAACAACAAGGCTTTTTCTTATTATTTTCCTTGCAAGCTTTATAATATCTGTTCTCCTACCACTAATTACCAGGATAGCAACCAGCCAGAATTTAGAAACTTTTAATATTTCTACTGTATTCATCTTCTCCCATTGAGGTACAGAATCAGCCTACATTCTAGTCCCCTCTTGGTTTTCAGGTGTTCATTGTTTGGGAGAACAGAGAAGAAAAATACACGTGTCATGTACATTCAGCCTTTGTTGATTGATTGTTTCATAACTATGAAACAAATTTTCCATACCAATTATGTCTTTGCAGATGACAAAAGCCATTTAGGCTAATGACCATAATAATTAATTTTCATTATGAATCAGGTTGGTTAATGATGCCAAAACCTAAGTTTCTTTATAGAACTAAAATACAATATCTTGTGTGCACTCCCAGAACATATCTTCTAAGTTTGTTAAATAAGGTACTACATTAAATATTGTTTTCTGGTTAGGAGTAGCATTGACTGATTTTGACCTGAAGGGTTCAATGTGAAAGTTCAATGTGAAAGTTCTCTAATGCCAGGAGCTCATTAGTAGCCCCCCAGTTTCACCACAGTAAAACATGATTTATAGCTGGGAAAGACTTAGACCATGTCTATGCTATAAAATTATGGTGACCTAAGTTACATCAGCATAAAGTCGCTGCAGTTATTACATCACTTGTGTGTGTGTGTCCATACTGGGCTCCTTGTGTTGATGGTGTGTGTCTTCACCAGCAGTGCTTGTATCGATGCAGAGTGCAGCTATCCTACTGTGCAACTCGCTCTCATCGAGTGCAGAGTGTTTTGGGAAGTTTTTGCAATGCCTTATGGGGCCGAAACAAGTCAGTCGGGTGACTGGGAACATATGTTCAACTTCCCATAATGCGGTGTTCTCCATACATAATTTCACCTGCATGCCATAATATTTCACACCTCTTTTCAAAATCCCCACAAATCCATGCATCCCTCCTTGCTGTGCGCCATATGTGACAGAAGCATGGATCCTGCAGAGATCAGCACTATTGTGATGAGTGTTGTAACAACAGGACATCTGATCCTGCACTATTTGCAGAGCTGCAAGAGAAGCCGTGGGAAATGTGACAATTCCTTGCAGTCTAGATTGCTGTGGAACCTAGAAAGAAACAATTCAAGGTTTCCCAGTCAGGGAAAGATACTTTTTATAAAACAATGGGCTCTAAATTAGCTGTTACCACTCAAGAAAGAGATCTTCGAGTCACTGTGGCTAGTTCTCTGACAACATCCACTCAATGTGCAGAGGCAGTTAAAAAGCTATCAGAATGTTGGGACTCATTAAGAAAGGGATAGATAATAAGACAGAAAATATCACACTGCCCCTATATAAATCCATGATATGCCCACATCTTGAATACTGTGTGCAGATGTAGTTGCCCCATCTCAAAAAAGATATATTGGTGTAAGCAGAGTCTAACATCTAGTGGTGAGCAATGGACAAGGACTTCTGGAGCTGATCTCGTTTGCATGGGCACACCCAACCTGCCTATGTGCTCAGCATGATGGGATTGCTTGCCCAAATGATCACTTGTGGCTGGTGTTGGATCCCCAGTCTCCTTGTTATTGGGGCAGGAGTAATAAAGGGTTGTTATCCTTGTTGCGTGAATTGAGGGCAGCAGAACTGTACCTGGCATACCCCGATGGAGGGACTCATGCTCAACTGAATGGCACTCAGTAGGCAGGGGACATGGGTTCCAAAGCCCAATGAGTTGAGAGTGGGTAGGGACAGGTATAAGTAGTGTGGGCTCTGTTTAAGAGTCCTAGACACCATTTGACCTTTCCTCTCTCCATGGTATAATAAAAGAGCTAATTTTGACTCAATTGAGTGTCTTGTTACACGCTGCAGAACTGAAATCACCAATACCTAGGTCTAAGTATTTGACCTACTTTGGGACTGCCCAATGTGCACCAGCAGTGAGGCTCTCCCACTAACAGCTGAAATCACTGAGAGCTGTGTTAAGTGGTGGGCCCTCAAGACATCTCGGTGGCTGGGTGGCTGCAGTTTTTGGATAGTATTGCAGGTTTTCGAACATTGGCAGAAGAGGAGCAGGATTCGCTTGTGAAACCAATAGAGGAGGTGGAGGTTTGGACAGCTGTCTTGTCACTGAAGAAGGGAACTTTGACAGCAGAAGTTTTTCAGAGGCTGTTGGATTCCCTTTCTGTGGTGCTATCATGTGCTTTCCATGATTCCTTGATTTGAGGCACATTGGGAGCCTCCTCTGATGAAGGTTTTGTTGGGGTTTTTTTGGGTCAAAAATAGGGATTTGCAAGATGCCAGGAAATGGAGGCCCATAGCCCTTTTGAACATGGATTGCACATTTTTGACTTCCATTCTAGCCAAGAGATTGGGGAAAATAGCAGGGAAACCATTGCATCCCAGTCAGTCTAATGCAGTTAAAGGCCACACAGAGGGAAGGCTACAGTTTGTGGGAAGTATTTGAAATTGGTGGTTGGTTGGGTTATGTTTTGGCCTTGGATCAGGCCAAAGCTTTTGATACAGTTAACTTTCCTTACTTATGGCTGGTCCTGTCTCAACATGATATTCCCCTGTAGTTCATTAACTGTCTGCAGCTCTTCTATGTTCATGCACATGCATTCCTTTAGTAAATGAGTGGAGGGGAGAGGCTATACTAATACTCTGAGGTAAGGCAAGCTTGTCCACTGAGTCCACAACTGTATTGTTTTTCTTTTGACCATTTACGGTGGGCAACATGGGTAGCTGGTGACCCGTCCGTTGAGGGAGGCTAGTACCTGGCCCCACCCCTTGTGCCTGAGGCCCTGTGCCTCCCCCTTCCCATCTGCACCCCTCCCCCGCTGGATCCCAGAGCACCCCGGCCCCAGCACTGGACAGCTGGGCCACCCCCAGCCCTAGTGTGCCAGGAACTGCAGGAGGGAGTCTGGGGGCAGAGCGTGGGTGGGGCCACGCCAGGGTATTTGAGGAGGCACAACCTCCCCCGCCTACAATACCCGCTACCCATGGTGGGCAGCGTATGGTAACAGAGGATTTCAGGACTTAGATGTGTGGATTAAGTGAGAGAGAAATTTCACTCTGCCAATGAAGCCCAGGCAGATGATGTCACATTGGTGGTGGGCTGTACCACAGACAAGGACATCTTTTTGACACCTTACATAATGATTCAAACACAGCTGAAGCAGTGATTAACATGAAGAAAAGCAGGGCTTTGTGAGTGGGG
Source organism: Macrochelys suwanniensis (assembly GCA_033296515.1). Classification (NCBI taxonomy): domain Eukaryota; kingdom Metazoa; phylum Chordata; order Testudines; family Chelydridae; genus Macrochelys; species Macrochelys suwanniensis. The sequence continues at coordinate 235,699,438 of CM065776.1, read as the reverse complement.
ATTTGGGGTGCTATTTTGCTCTTCCAAAAGTGTTGAAGATTGTGACAAGCCCTCCCAGGGTTATAGATATTTTGGGACTCACCTTTGGCATTGATTCAGGAGCAAATGGGAGAAGTGGTTTGACTCCTGCCAGGATAAAGTAATGAGGTGGAAAAAATGGATCCTGACGTTGGCAAAAAGGGCGATGTTAATTAAAACATTCCTGTTATGCCTTCGCATTTATATGGCATAAGTGTATCCTTCCCCTGGAAAGTTGTTAGGCAGATTGAGGGCTACTTTTTCAGAGCTTCTGGGGCAACAAATGCAATCTAGTGGAAAAAAAGTATAGTCTTCTTACCAGTTAAATACGGGGGTTTGGGAATAGTCTAACATGAAGCTTTCTTGATTGGTGTTGCGTTGTTTTTTAATTTTCATAGGATTAGTGCAGTTGGGGGTAGGAGATGACCACTGCCTTTTCCAGTATTACTGGGAAATGTCACAGAGGAAGAAATTGAGTAATTGGTAGGGAAAAGGAGCTGCAGCCCCTACAAAGATATTTTTTTTCCAGCAAGAGCCCAGCAGACTCCCTCTTAGGGTATGTGTGATGGGGTGTACCTGGCATCTAAGGCTCCCAACAAGAGTCCCCATGGTCCTACTACAGCCTGTCCCAGGAAGCAGCAATATGGGAGGAATGGAGCAGTGAAGCTGGATCCTCCAGACTTTCCTAGAGAGGACTCTTTGGGGCAGCCATTTTGGAAATAGCAGAGATCTGGTTCTCCAAGAGCTAGAGGGGCTAGCAACAGCCAATTAGGGCCTTGCTAGTCCAGATAAAAGGAGCTGTCTGGCCTTAGCCATTCAGTTGCTGGCTGGGACCAGAGGAATGGAGGGAGGGGGCTCCTCTCTGGGCACAGGGACCCAATAATCAGTCAGTGTTCATAGGTGGCTGAATTTACACAGCTGGGAGTGCAGAGAGAAGGAACAGAGGACACTGGCCTTGAGATAGACTGGAAATAAAGGGGCCCAGCAGGAAGAGGCCCATGGAAATACCAGCCAAAGATTGGAGTTGACAAGTATCCGGCTGCTGTGTGCAGGGTCCCTGGGCTGGAACGTGGAGTAATGTTTGGGTCAGATTCCCCTACAGCCACAGGTAAAGTGGCTTAAGCCCCAAGAAAGAGACAGGGCTTATTTGGGGGCCCAAACAAAGGGCTGAAGTTAAAGGGCCCAGAGCCAGGCTGAAGACCCTAGTGAGTGCAAAGAGACTGTTTATTTATTGGACTCTTTAATACCCTGAAAGGGGTTCATTCAGATTTGGGATTGGCTGGAGGGCCAAGCCACTGAAGACCTGCCGAGTTTGGCTAGCAGCCTGCAAGGGGCAGCAAAGGTGAAAAAAGGACTGTGGTACCGCACACAGCCACTTGAAAGTGCTCAACAGGTGAGTGACCCTTCACAGGATGTCTATGCAGCCAGCAGCAGCAAGTCTCTAATCCTCGGTCAACAGAGTCAGGTTTTTGCTAGTGGACTAAAAATAGCGGGCTACATGGGCTTCAGAGCCTGAGTGCCAGCCCAAGCTGCAATGTCTACACAGTCTGTAGACTCAGGCTGAGAGGCTGTATAAACATACCCTTATACAGAACTTGCTTTAAGGTGCATTTCCCATTGGCAAATTCAGGAGATAGCATGCCAGCACACTGGGTCCACCAATGGCTATTAGCCAGAATGGGCAGAGAAGGTGCCCTAGCCTCTGTTTGCCAGAAGCTGGGAATGGACGACAGGGGATGGATCACTTGATGATTACCTGTTCTGTTCATTCCCTCTGGGGTACCTGGCATTGGCCACTATCAGAAGACAGGATACTGGGCTCGATGGACCTTTGGTCTGACCCGGTATGGCCATTCTTATGTTCTTAGGGTCACAGTTTAGGAGAGCGTTATACCAGACGATGCTTAAGAAATATTTTTCAGAGTGCCATTTAGCATTACTGAATTGCCCAGAAGACTGAAGGAGTAGGCCATTGTTGTAAATTCACAACAATAGAGTTCCCTTTAAGTGCTGGGATTTACAGTGGTGGGTATTTCATAGTAAATGGCACTTTAGAGGTAATCCACAAGGTAAGCATATAGTAGATAAAGGCCGTCCTTGGGGAAGCATGCTCTAGGGAATCTATATCTAGAAGATAAAAAAGCACTTTTTATTATTTGACTCCTTTAACACTGGCATTTGGGAATCCTGCTATTGTGTGACCGGACTTATGATCGATTGGCTTCTGGAATGTTTCAGACACCAGAGGGACTGAGCATCTGCCTCCATAAGGAAGGACAAACATTTGTCACGTATTTTCTTTGAGACTCTGGTGGTTGTCAACACAGTGGTTTTATGCTACCTCTGGCAGAGCTGTTGTTTGGCCTGTCTTCAGGCACAGAATGACACACCTGAAACTAGTTCGTGCTATTTGTGCGGTTATTCAATGACTGGCAATGACAGAGAAAAAACAAATGAGTTCAGAGGAATGGTGGGCGGTGTGGAAGCTGGTGATAGCAGATTGCTCTTCTAGGTTTCAGGAGGGCAGGGTTTGGATAATTTCTTCTTGTATCTGCGATGTGTTCTGATTGCAATTGTAACTTTGGGGTTTGGAAGTTCTTAGTTCAATGAATATGAACAAGGTGAGAGAATGGTTAAACAAAGCAGGGCAGATGTAGTAATTGCACCAGGGCATGAGGTAGATGTGATTGGTCAGTAGAAGACACAAGCTGCACCTTGGTGCAAATGAAGGGTTCCAACCAAATAAGGTTGGGAAACACTATTTTAATAAGAACTATGTCTGCTCATTAGACAGTTATTGAATAGTGTAAGGTGTTATTGGGAAGAAAACTCTTGTCATTTTCTGTTCAGTAAAAATATTGTTAAATAATGACGCTGAGTTCTGCTTTTCTCCCAGTAGGTAGGTGATCCTCACCTCCTCCATTTGTAATCTATGACTATGGTTCTTAATGCATTTATCCTGTTAATACCTTTGAAAACCTGATTTGGTAAAATGACACTAGTGGCATGCTTGTGTCAATATCTCATCGGTAATTAGATTATCAATGGGTTTTGCACGTATTATACTATTTCAGCATCACTTACATTTGGTACAGTAGTAGTCAACACAAATATATTCTAAAAGGAATGGGGAGGTGAGGCCGGGCCCCTTTCAGTTCTGCAACGGTCAGCTGTGCTGTCCTGTGGCAGGGAGTGGGGGAATGTATACTGCTTCTTCTTGATGAGCTATGCTGTGGCCGTATTTTTGAAAGCATTGTGCCTCCTGAGGCAGAATACCTTCCTCAGCTCTCTATCTACTTGCCTGTGAATGTTAATGCAAGATGGAAAAAAATGTATAAAGTTCTAAGTAAATGCAAATTTCTTTTTATCTCAAGTTGTTGCTTTTAGCCTCAGGATGTTTTGCTGGCATGCAAGTGGAAAGTAGGGTTTTTTTGTTTTTTTTTTTAAAGTTTTAATCCGTTAGAACCTCTGTAGATGGCTGGGTTTAAACAGTTAATTTTCTCCAATAGTTAGTACTAAATGTGAACCAGGCCCCTTTGTAATTATGGAAAAAGGTAAAATAATTGAAATATTTACTTTTGAAAACTGGCTGCTATTAAGTGCATGGTTGGGTTTTTTGTAACATGGTACAATGGCATGCATGCATCTGTGCAATAGAAAAATGTCGAGCTGGTTGAAAAATGAAGCTATTTTCTGTGAAAAATTTCAAAGGAAATAAACCAATTTTCATTTTGTTTTGAAAATTCCATGGCAAATTTCAATTTTTAAAATATGATTGGATTCAAATCAAAATGAAAACTTTTCAGAGTTTCCCCTACTCCATCTCGCACTCCAAAAGTGTGTGTGTATGCAAAAAGGGATAGAACAGGCAGACAAGAACCAAAGAAGTGAAAACTTACACTCGGTGGGAGAAATTCTGTTGTCCACGACACCAACATAAATATAAAGCAAGGACCCAATGCAGCTCACATTTGTCACTAGGGGTTTTTTGATCGACTCCAGTCAGAGTCGGACTGAACCTCAACTCCACTGAAGTTTGTAGAGTTACAGTACTTCAAAGTTACATCTGTGTAACTGGGCCAAATGTGGCCAGCAGAGTATTGGAGGGTGACACACAAACCCACAGTTTTGATTTAAGACTGCCACATCAGTTTTAGCCCCCTCTGTTGTATTTGGTATTAAAGCATACAGAAGAAGGATGTTCTAATTTGGGTAGTCAATAGGCAGAACACTGGCCAAATCCAGATGGCTAGATGCTTTTGAACAGACCCTGGAATCTTTTTATTTACTTATTATAGTCATTATTGTTGTTGTTTTTAAAATTTATTTTCTCTGGGGTCTGGACCTTGACTATACCTTGCCCAAGAAATTTGGACCTTAATAAAAAAATATTTGACTACACCTGAAGAGCTGGATTCAATTCCCAGCTCATCTACAGACTTTGTGTGACCAATGACAAGTCACTTCATCTGCCCTGTACCTCAGTTTCCCATGTGTAAAATGGGGATAATGCTTCCGACATCACAGGGGTGTTCAGATACTATGAGCTAACATAACAGATAGACACGCCTATTGTTCTCTACAAGGGAGTCTCCATATACACCACTGTATGATCTAACCATACAGTACAAATCTGATGAAATAGCCAGACACAGAACGGTGAATTAAGGGTATGGTGACAGCCAGACCGGCTTTGCTTTTATTGGTATGTGTTTCAACATCAGTGTTATTTTAACACGCACATATTTTCTAACTTATTCCGTCTGGGTGAAAATTCTGGGCTTTGCTCCAGATTGAGGGCCTGATCCCACAATCTTCACTCAAGCAAAATTCCCATTGATTGCAACACAGGTTTTAACTGAGTATGGATTTCAGAACTGAGCCATTAAACAGTACTTTTTTTGTTTGTTTGTTTTCTGTAAGGGGACATCCTTATTTACCTATCTGACATTGCTATTGTGAGTCATATTTATTGACTGGAAACTTGGCCAGGCTAATATTTGTTTTTGGTAACAAGATACTACCTGCAGCTTTTACTTACAGGGCTCTGCAGCAACCAGGTGGAACGTACATCATTAGCTTACTGAATAATGAATATACTTTAAATCATGATTCAAAAATGTTCAGTTACTTACTGTGTATTAAATTAGAAAAAAATGTTTAATGTAAAACCAGCTTTCCATAGTAGAATTAACAGAATCAAAATAGGCTTTTTATCAACTTTATTGAAACTAATTCAACTTTCCAAGAACTAAAAATTGGTTTCCTGTCTTGACTGTTTTGGAATTACTTACTGTCATCTGTTTCAAACGTTAAAGGATATGATTTAATATCGGCAATAAGGCCTCTGTTCTTAGTTTGGCAGGTGTTAATTACTTAAACACTACTCATTTTAATTTGTTTCCAATCATTCTTTTGAGTGATTTGCTTTAAAGAGTTCATTATGTGTATTTTCTGCACAAAAAACAAAACAAAAAACTGTGTGTGTGTGTGTGAGAAGAAATCCTCCAATCGATAGACCTATTTCTGCAACACTCTAATTGATAGGCATGTAGCAGCAGAGATATATTCAAGTATTATGATCTCCACTAATGGAATATAATATACACTACATCATTTTTATCTTCTCTGTAATAAAAAAAAGTTCACTTAGACTATGGATTTCTGCATGCTAATGATTGTCCTCTGTATGAATGAATTGTGAAATGGGTCACAGTTCTTGAAACGTCCATTTCGTTTGGAGCGCTTCAGACAGAATCATTTGAAAAATGGAAACAAAACCCTAAAATAACTGAAGTGATTTCTTCACACATTATGCGTAGGCTTCAGTTTTGTTTAACTCTGGTGACAAAACACAGCGTCATGTATATCGTTTGATTCCCTCCAGATACCCATTCATGATGATGAAAAATGTCTCCCCAGATAAATTTGAGTTTTCATCCACCACAACATTAGAAAAATGCCCCCTTTCTTTTTACCTTGATTTTACTTTACCACATTACACTGAGGAAATAAAAGTCCTAATGCCATATAATAGACCTCTATATTGTGCAAAGTGAAATTCTAATTGTATGATAGATAAAACCCATAAGCCACAGTACAATTCTTGTCAGTAGAATAACATAACGGAAAGCTGGGCTGGAGAGAGAGAGGGGGAGAATTTTAGCACCACTGGGGAAATAAGAAACTGACAACTATAGGTATTACAGTTATACAAGGCAAGTCATTTCATCCTAGTAATAAATGGAAAAGGTGGGTGTTTGTTTAGATTTAGGCCACTTGGTAATGATTTTAACACTCAGCCAAGCCTCCTGCCAAGACAAGCACTCCGAGGCCAATATCTGTAATGACTCTCATCTTCTCAATTATAGATTCAGTCATGACCAAAATGATATCCAATATTCCATCTCTCCTCTGTGCAACTTCAGGAGCTGCTCTTGGGGACGTGCAAACAGTGCAGCTCCATATGGAGCCTCCTTTGTGCATGGCGACCCCTTGCTGGCCAAAGCACAGAGGCTGGGATGGTAGCAATGAAGTTAGCTTTAAAAAAAAAATGGGAGGAAGGTGGAAAGACTGAGAACAGTGGGAGCCTCATAGAGAGGGAATTAGTAGCTGGAGGCTCCAGGGGCAAAAGGGGGAAAGGAAAGGGATTGAAACTATCCTCCTCTTGCCTCAGGGATTCTCTTACCCCCTTTTAACACATGAAGGACTGCACAGTTTATTTTGCCTTTGCAGTTCTATGACATTGCTTTTGTTCCCTGGGTTCTGCCAGCTGATTTATTCTTAGTCATTGTATGTAATGCCTTACTGTGCTCTCCGAGTGATGTCCAGCAATATATCTATGGCAAGATACTCCACTCCTTTTTATCTGTTACCATTACTTCAAAGTGATCTTCCATATTTCTTGCCCACTTGCATCTGCCAGTAAGTTCTCGCTCTGATTCTCAACTTCAGTATTCATTGCAATGCTAGACCATCTGATCCATTCCATGACTTGTATCACATGGCCTCACTACTTAATATTTTCATTTTCTACATTCTCTCCCTGCTTCTGCTTCATTTTTCTCTGATGGCTTCATTCTTCACTATATCCACCTGCCTTTCCATCCAGTCTAAAGTGGTGAATGGTGCTTTGGTCCCCCTGCCTAAAAGCTGATCTGTTTCCCTCCCTGCCATTGTCTCTGGGCACTGTAAGTATTCTGTCCACACCCAGAACTCCACTGAGACTCCGCAAATAACTCAAGGAGAAGACTAAGATTTCAGGTGGGGAGCTGCAGCCAGTGGAATTTGAAAGGACTGATTGATTGATGTTGGACATCTATTTCAAAGTGGGGAGAATAGTGCAGCCATGGTTATCATGGAGTGGTAGCCACTGGAGGAGCCTCTAGGGCTAAGAGAGTCTGTCTCAAGTTCTGCATTCCCTTCCAAATGCAAAATTTCTACTCTGAAGAAATGCAACCAGGGCCTCTGTGTTACCACTAAGGTTGCTCATTTGCTAACTGTTGTCAAAGGATGGGAGCTACTTCTAGATAAGCAAGTCCCCAGACCTCCCTAAAGGGCTTCCATGTTGACCTTCTAGCTTCCAGACAAAAGCTGAGCTGGGGAGAGAGGAAGAAAAATGCCGGGGGATAAAATAAAGAGAAACAAATATCTCAATGGGAAATAATCTCTTGTGAAAGGTTGCCACAGAGAGCTGGAGAGAAAATATCTTCGCTCCTCCATGGAGGCAGAGATCCTGTATAGGGCATGGTCACTCTAGCAAACATCCCAGCTGAAAAAACAAAACCCTTCTTTGGTTGCATTTGATTTTCTGTCTCAAACAAGGGAGTTGTTGCAAAAGAAATGCAGTGTGGCCTAATGGATTAAGCCCTAGACTGGGACTCTGGAGACCTAGATTCTAGTCCTAGTTCTGCTACAACTTTGCTGGGTGGTCTTGAGCAAGTCACTTCCTTCGTGTACCCCCAATTCCTTATCTGTTAAATGCATCTAATGATAGGGACATCCTTTAAAAGCACTTTGAGCTCTACAGATAAAAAGCACTATATAATAGTAGATATTCTCCCTCTTTATCTAGCATAAACTCACTTTGCTTCCTGTATTCCTCACTTCTTAGCCTAAATATTGTAGCTTGAGCTAAATATTGTAGCTTGAGCTGTTCAACAGTTGCCAACTGGTGACTCAATTTTAGTCCTGCACAAGGTGACTTCCATGTATAAATATCTAATGTAGCTTGCCCAATCTTGCAACCACAAATCACAGGAATAGTAGGACTTGGAAGGACTGCTCATGAATTCAGTGGGATTGCTAATGTGAACAAGGATCACAGGATCGGGTCTCAAGTTAACAAAGTTTTTCAGGTGCCTTTTGGGAACATCTGGGTGAAAGGTGGAAATAAAGATGGTTCTCATATCATCAGCATAACTCTGTTTTTAGTTATTTCCCCAGAATTTCCTGTGTATGGCAATGTTGGCAAAGAACAGTTAATTACTTAATGTTTCTGAATCACTCTGAACATGAAATAAGTGCCAAGTATTATTGTTACTATTATTATATCAGACATTGGGCTTGGGGACTCATCCTTCCCTTCCTCCCATCCTTTTATTCTCCATTAATGCATAAGCTTTGAGTGATATTGTATGCGGCTTATACGTGTAACGAGTTGCTAGGTGCAACTGGAAATGGGAAGATGTTCCCTTCCTTCCCTGCTGCAGAAGATAGCTGCCATTTTGCCTTCATAAAGGGCTTGTCCCGGAGGAGATGTACTAGGTGCTCTCTCAGGGAGACCTTACTTTTTTTTGTTCTTTCGCTGTTCTCTTACTTTTACTCAGAATAACCATTATTTTATATTATCTGGCTGTGCTCTGCTTATGCAAAAACAAATCTCTTGTGAATATGCAGTGTTTTGTGGGTCTTTTTTTTTTTTTTTTTTTTTTTTTTTTTTAACTGATCCTCCCCAATATCTGTGCCTTAGTCCAGTCTTGAAGTGACAACCACAATATGCTCTGCTCTTAGAGAGCACACAGAAAACATGGATAGTGCAAAATGTAATGAGGACGAACTCTGATAAAGCATTCTCCAAGAGGGACTCTTGCCTCTGGCATTAACTCAACACCAGATTTGTTAACCTTTCAGTCACACAACAAGGCCCACCTTCTCTCCTAAGCATTTGTGGAGAAGAGCGCTCATTACAATTGGCTAATTTAGGGTATGTGTGGAAAATCGTATATGTCTTTGGACTTTTATTAGTCACCTGGGGCATTGTAGGGGTCAGATATTTACGCTAAGATGATCAGTTTATTTACTACTATGATACTGCTGAGATAGTAATTTTAGTTGTTGTAAGGGTGCCCACAGGATAGGATTAGTTCCTGCAATGGACTGGGACCCAGGAGACCTGCATTCTATTCCCAGCTCTGCCTCTGGCCTGGTGGATGAACTTGGGCAGGTCTCTTCATCTCTCTGTGCCTCCATTTCTCCATCTGTAATATGGGGATAATGATACTGTCCTCCTCTCTAAAGCACTTTGAGATCTACTGTCAGGGCAGGGCTGTGGGTGGCCAGTCAGTTACCAAGTTGCAGTCAAGAAATATGTAGCAGAGTTGGGGTCAAGCACCAGGTTACAGACAGGCGGCAAGTAGCAGAGACTGGGACGAACCAGGGTCAGGAGCCAGAGTCTAAGGTTTACAGTGGGGCGTAGTCTGGAGCAGAAGCAAGCAAGTGGTCTGCATCGTTGCTCAGACAGTTGCCTGTAGTGGCTTACTGGTTTATATAGCAGCATGGGAAAATCAGTGGGCTGCAGGGGCCTGGCACTCAACCTTACTTCCTGCAGTGTCTAGCATCATGGCCTCCCCTTCCCCACAGGAGAAACCTGGCCTGAGCGCCTGGTGGTGATGTGACAGTATCAGTAGCCCAGAACCTCTGTGGTTCTAGTCTTGCAGGTGCTTACATTTACTGAGAGAAAGTGCTGTGTAAGAGCTATGTGTTAATGATATTATTATTACTCTAAAAATATTTCTTTTCTTTTTTTTACCAGTCTTTTTGTACAATGTTCATAGGCCCTTGATAGCCACTCCAATGGCCATATTTATACTGGTGCAGTAAGGGCCAGGGGAGGCAGGCTCATATTTGGTAGATATGTCCCTGAACTCCATGCAACAAGATTAGTAGGGCTGGTTAAAAATTTTCTGCCAAATTGTTTCTTGGCAGAAAATTGTGTTTTCAATTAAATGAAAATTTTCACCAAAAGCATCTGATTTCCATGAAAAATTGTGACTTTTCATCAAAATAACAAAATCTAAAGTTTTCAGCTGAAAACGCAGGAAATTTCCAAGCATGTCAATGAAAATGTGTGGGTTTTTTTTTTAGTTTTTCATCAATATTTTCTGCAGAAAACCCCCCTCATTTTCTGACCAGCTTTAATGGTTAGATTAATGTCTAGCTACATGAAAGCAAAAATCAGGGATTTTTAAAAAAGGAAATCAAACTATATGTACATTATTAAAGTGTATTGAAACTAAAATATAAAACTGAATAACCAACAAACCCCTATGTGTAAATAAAAAGAAATGCAAACTTAATACTACAAAATAATTAAAATGTGAATCATGAATTTAAAAAATCAACATTTATCTCCTTTAACTTGAAACCTGACTTGGGTAAATCAGTTTCTTTTTCTTTGGCCTCCATGAACATAATTTAAAATATGATTTTATGACTTCTGATATCAAATTCCTGCATATTATCTAGAAGTGCAAAATGAGATCTGTCTGGGCAGTCAGTAAGATGTCATTCATTATTGTTTTACCTTAGGGACTGGATATTTAATCTGAAAAAATAAACCTTCTATGTATACTCCACCTATATGACAAGACTTTCTGTTATAACTTCCTTTCTGATACGCAGCTTCTGTCCCCAGCTTACAGCTACATGAAACCCTATCTGATTCACCCTGGTTATAATTTACTCTCAAAACACTCAAATGCTTTACTTCCTAGAAGTATTTATTAAAAAAACCCCTCCAAAGTATATTTTCATTTTAACTATTGATATGTCACTTACTGCTTTTATTTTGAAAGCTTGGTAAATGTATAATTTCAGTATATACTAATTCTGTGAGTTTATAATTGCATTTGCTAGAGTCATTTCCTCTGACATGTTCAGTATTGCTAAATTTTATTGTCATAAGGATGAAACAGATCACATTTAAATTCTGTGAGCATGCTTCTCCTTTTGCCCATCACTTCCATAGACTTTATACTAACCAGTGCAACTCCATTGATTTAATTAGTTACTCTCCTGAATTATGCTGGTATGAGAGGAAATTCAGGCCTTACTGTATGTTGCATGTGAAGATGTGGTTTTTTTACCCATGAAAGCTTATGCCCAAATAAATCTGTTAGTCTTTAAGGTGCCACCGGGTTCCTCATTGTTTTTGTATGTTCCAAGGCTGATCAGACCATTCTAAAAAGTGTTTCCAGCATAGGGTGACCAGATGTCCCGATTTTATAGGGACAGTCCTGATTTTTGGGTCTTTTTCTTATATAGGCTTCTATTACCCCCCATCCCCGTCCCGATTTTTCACATTTGCTGTCTGGTCACCCTATTCCAGCATGGAGTAAGCACAGTGTATAGGAAGTGGAATGACACAAGCACTATGTGACCTTTGCTGCTTGTTGAAATAGATCGCAGAACCTAGAGAATCTATTTTCTTCTTTCTGTCTGCAGCTGCTTCCCAGGATTGTCCCTGTTTTGAGGTAGCTGTTGTGGGAAATCGGTAAGGTGCTCAGTATACACTGCCAACTGTCCAGTTTTATGGGTTCAGGATCATGCTGGATGTCCCGGTGTTTTTGTACCTCAGAGGTGGCAACTATATTATGTGTACTGGCACTGTAGTCCAAAAAACTTCCTCTCTTTCTCTGGCCAGCTTACTGGCACTCTTAGAATCCCTTGCATTGCAGCATGGTGTGGGGGTTGGAATTCTCTCTGGCCAGTCATGAAGATCCTGAGCATGATGTCCTTAATCCCAAAGAGGAATGATTAGGAGAGTATTAGCCCACCTACCAGTAAAGAGAAGGAGACAATACTGAGGTTCTCTTCTCTAGTTCTGGGGCACAGAGAACCAGAGACCACTACAGGCTGGCTAATCAGCTAGCCTTGAAGATTCATCATGGTTTCTCCTAAAATTTGGCAACCTAGGCACTTGTTGAAATTCCTGTCCTGTGTATGTGTCTAAAACAAGCCCTGTCTTCAGTTGTGAAACTGTCATTGGCATTAATGGGAGCTATAGGCATATTGCATGGAACGGACTCATTGGTTCATCTGATTTGAGAGTGGACAGAATAAAGACTCAGTCCTTCTTTGCCATAACTATTTTTCTCAACCTGTGCACCCTGTGCTAGAATGCAGAATTGAACTCAACAAGGGGGCAACCTGAAGGAAAACACAAATCTGAAAGTTTAGAGGCTACAAGGCAGTTTGAGATACTGTCAAATACAGGATCAAATGGACAAAGAGTTTAATGAAAGAGGCCAGGCCCACTAACAGAATTTAAATGGATTTTTTTCAGAGATGTTAACCTAATGGAATAAGCTACTAACTAATGGGAGCAATTGGTAAAAGTAGCAGTTTTAAAAAGGATTTAAACTGGCATTTAAAATTTAAATAAGATGGGGGCAAAACTACTAAATCAAACAAACGGACCTAGATGTATAAAACAAAGTAATCTACCACTCCCAATATTGTTGTACACTATCCATAAAATTGAGTCAGATGTTCCTAACACAGTATGTTACCAGTATACTATTTGTGTATATTTTATGTCTGTCAAATGATTAAAAAAATTAATCCAGGACCTCCATGGTAACATTCTCTGAAATGCTTCCAGTTCCACATGCAGGGCCAGCTAGACAGGCAGAACTGCAGGGTCTCAATGCGTGGATAAGACGATGGTGTAGGGAGGAGGGGTTTATATTTATTAGGAACTGGGGAAGCTTTTGGGAGGGGGGGAGCCTATACAGGAAGGATGGGCTCCACCTAAACCAAAATGGAACCAGACTGCTGGCACTTAAAATTAAAAAGGTCGTAGAACAGTTTTTAAACTAAGGGCGGGGGGAAGCTGAGAGGCGTGGAGGAGCATGTGGTTCGGACATCCGTTAGGGGAGGATCTCTAAATGGAGATTCTCTATGTCCTCATAAGGAGAGGATGGAAAATGATAAAATGCAGGAGGATCTGATGAGAAACAGTCAAATGAAAAAAAATCCCATTCAATTACATCATGCAATAGGGGACAGCCAAAAAATGGCAAGTTTTTAAAATGCTTATATTCCAATGCTAGAAGTCTAAATAATAAGATGGGCGAACTAGAATGCCTAGTATTAAATGAGGATATTGATATAACAGGCATCACAGAAATCTGGTGGAATGAGGATAATCAATGGGACACAGTAATACCAGGGTACAAAATATATCAGAAGGACAGAACAGGTCGTGCTGGTGGGGGGGCGGGGGGGGGGGGGGGGCTGGCACAGTATGTGAAAGAAAGTGAAGAATCAAATGAAGTACAAATCTTAAATGAACTAAACTGTACTATAGAATCTCTATGGCTAGTAATTCCATGCCTGAAAAATAAGAATATAGCAATAGGGCTATATTACAGACCACCTGATCAGGATGGTGATAGTGACTCTGAAATGCTCAGGGAGATTAGAGAGGCTATTAAAATAAAAAACTCAATAATAATAATATTGGGGGATTTCAACTATCCCCATATTGACTGGGTACCTATCGCCTCAGGAAGGGATGCTGAGATAAAGTTTCTTGACACCTTAAATGACTGCTTCTTGGAGAAGCTGGTCCTGGAACTCACAAGAGGAGAGGCAATTCTTGATTTAGTCCTAAGTGGAGCACAGGATCAGGTCCAAGAGCTGAATATAGCTGGACCGCTTGGTAATAGTGACCATAATATAATTAAATTAAACATCCCTGTGGCGGGGAAAACTCCACAGCGGCCCAACACTGTAGCATTTAATTTCAGAAAGGGGAACTACACAAAAATGAGGTTAGTGAAACAGAAATTTAAAGGTACAGTACCAAAAGTAAAATCCCTGCAAGCCGCATGGAAACTTTTAAAGATACCATAATAGAGGCTCAACTTAAATGTATACCCCCAACTTAAAAAACATAGTAAGAGAACCCCCAAAGAGCCACCATGGTTAAACAACAAAGTAAAAGAAGCAGCGAGAGGCAAAAATGCATCCTTTAAAACGTGGAAGATAAATTCTAATGAGCAAAATAGAAAAGAGCATAAACTCTGGCAAATGCAGTGCAGTGTAAAAATATAATTAGAAAGACCAAAAAAGAATTTGAAGAACAGCTAGCCAAAGACTCCAAAAGTAATAGCAATTTTTTTTAAAATACATCAGAAGCAGAAAGCCTGCTAAACAACCAGTGGGGCCACTGGACAATTGAGATGCTAAAGGGGCACTCAAAGACGATAGAGCCATTGCAGAGAAACTAAATGAATTCTTTGCATCAGTCTTCAGTGTTGATGTGAGGGAGATTCCCAAACCTGAGCCATTCTTTTTGGGTGACAGATCTGAGGAAATGTCCCAAATTAAGGTGTCATTAGAGGAGGTTTTGGAACAAATTGATAAACTAAACAGTAATAAGTCTCCAGAACCTGATGGTATTCACCCAAGAGTTCTGAAGGAACTCAGATGTGAAATTGCAGGACTACTAACTGTCATCTGTAACCTATCATTTAAATCAGCTTCTTTACCAAATGACTTAAGGATAGCTAATGTGACACCAATTTTTAAAAAGGGCTCCAGAGGTGACCCTGGCAACTACAGGTCAGTAAGCCTCACTTCAGTACCGGGCAAATTGGTTGAAACTATTGTAAAGAACAAAATTGTCAGACACATCGATGAACATAATTTTGGGGGAAATAGTCAACATGGTTTTTGTAAAGGGAAATCATTCCTCACCAATCTACTAGAATTCTCTGAGGGGGTCAACAAGCATACGGACAAAGGAGATCCAGTGGATATAGTCTATTTAGATTTTCAGAAAGCCTTTGACAAGGTCCCTCGCCAAAGGCTCTTAAGCAAAATAAGCAGTCATGGGATAAGAGGGAAAGTTCTCTCATGGACTGGTAACTAGTTAAAAGATAGGAAACAAAAGGTAGGAATAAATAGTCAGTTTTCAGAATGGAGAGAGGTAAATAGGTGTCCCCCAGGGATCTGTACTGGGCCCAATCCTATTTAACATATTCATAAATGATCTGGAAAAGGGGGTAAACAGTGAGATGGCAAAATTTGCAGATTATACAAAACTACTCAAGATAGTTAAGTCCCAGGCAGACTGCAAAGAGCTGCAAAAGAATCTCACAAAACTGGGTGACTGGGCAACAAAATGGCAGATGAAATTTAATGTTAATAAATGCAAAGGAATGCACATTGGAAAACATAATCCTAACTATACATATATAATGATGGGGTCTAAATTAGCTGTTACCATTCAAGAAAGAGATCTTGGAGTCATTGTGGATAGTTCTCTGAAATCATCCACTCAATGTGCAGCGGCAGTCAAAAAAGTGAACAGAATGTTGGGAAATCAAGAAAGGGATAGATAATAAGACAGAAAATATCATATTGCCTCTATATAAATCCATGATACGCCCACACCTTGAATACTGCGTGCAGATGTGGTCGCCCCATCTCAAAACAGATATATTGGAATTGGAAAAGGTTCAGAAAAGGGCAACAAAAATGATTAGGGGGTATAGAACGGCTTCCGTATGAGGAGAGATTAATAAGACTGGGACTTTTCAGTTTGGAAAAGAGGCAACTAAAGGGGGATATGATAGAGGTCTATAAAATCATGAGTGGTATAGAGAAAGTAAATAAGGAAGGGTTATTTACTCCTTCTCATAATACAAGAACAAGGGGCCACCAAATTAAATTAATAGGTAGCAGGTTTAAAACAAACACAAGAAAGTATATTTTCAGGCAACGCACTGTCAGTCTCTGGCACTCCTTGCCAGAGGGTGTTGTGAAGGCCAATACTATAACGGGGTTCAAAAGGGAGCTAGATAGGTCCATCAATGGCTATTAGCCAGGATGGCAGGAATGGTATCCTGAGCCTCTGTTTGCCAGAAGCTGGGATTGGGTGACAGGGGATGGATCACTTGATGATTACCTGTTCTGTTCATTCCCTTTGCGGCACCTGCCATTGACCACTGTCAGAGGATGGGATACTGGGCTTGATGGACCTTTGTCTGACCCAGTATGGCCATTCTTATGTTCTTTAATCCTGCGAATAAAAAACCCAGTCGTGAGATTAATCACACTGTTAATAATAGAATACCATGTATTTTTAAATATTTTTGGATGTTTTCTACATTTTCAAATATATTAATTTAAATTAAAACACAGGACACAAAGAGTACAGTGTTCACTTTATATTTATTTTTATTACACATATTTGTGCTGTAAAATACAAAATAAATAGTATTTGTCAATTCACCTTATGCAAGTACTGTAATGCTATCTCATTAGCATGAAAGTGTAACTTATAAATGTAGAATTATGTACAAAAATAACTGCATTCAAAAATAAAACAATATAAAACTTTAGAGCCTAAAGTCCGCTCAGTCCTACTTCTTGTTCAGCCAATCGCTCAGACAAACAAGTTTGTTTACATTTGCAGGAGATAATGCTGCCCACTTCTTGTTTACAGTGTCACCTGAAAGTGAGAACAGGCGTTAGCATAGCACTGTTGTAGCTGGCGTTGCAAGATATTTACGTGCCAGATGTGCTAAAGATTCATATGTCCCTTCATACTTCAACCACCATTCCAGAGGACATGTGTCCATGCTGATGGTGGGTTCTGCTCGATAACAATCCAAAGCAGTGCAGACCGATGCGTGTTCACTTTCATCATCTGAGTCAGATGCCACCAGCAGAAGGTTGATTTTCTTTTTTAGTGGTTCGATTCTGTAGTTTTTGCATTGGAATGTTGCTCTTTTAAGACTTCTGAAAGCATGCGCCACACCTTTTCCCTCTCAGCGTTTGGACGGCACTTCAGATTCTTAAACCTTGGGTCAAGTGCTGTAGCTATCTTTAGAAACCTCACATTGTACCTTCTTTGCGTTTTGTCAAATCTGCGGTGAAAGTGTTCTGAAAACAAGCAACATGTGTTGGGTCATCATCTGAAACTGCTATAACATGAAATACATGGCAGAATGCAAGCATAACAGAGCAGCAGCCATACTATTCTCCTTCAAGGAGTTCAGTCAAAATTTAATTAACACGCTATTTTTTTAACAAGCGTCATCAGCATGGAAGCATGTCCTCTGGAATGATGGCTGAAGCATGAAGGGGCATATGACTGTTTAGCATACCCTGCACGTAAATACTTTGCAATGACAGCTACAAAAGTGCCATGTGAACACCTGTTCTCACTTTCAGGTGACGTAAATAAGAAGCCAGCAGCAGTGTCTCTCATAAATGTAAACAAACTTGTTTGTCTTAGCGATTGGCTGAACAAGAAGTAGGACTGAGTGGACTTATAGGCTCTAAAGTTTTACATTGTTTTGTTTTTGAGTGCAGTTATGTAACAAAAAAAAAATCTACATTTGTAAGTTGCACTTTCATGATAAAGAGATTACACTACGGTACTTGTATGAGGTGAATTGAAAAATACTATTTCTTTTGTTTATCATTTTTACAGTGCAAATATTTGTCATAAAAATAATAAGATAAAGTGAGCACTGTACACTTTGTATTCTGTGTTGTAATTGGAATCAATATATTTGAAAATGTAGAAAGCATCCAAAAATATTTACTAAATTTCAATTGGTAATCTATTGTTTAACAGTGTGATTCAAACTGCGATTAATCGTGATTAATTGGTTTGAGTTAATCGCAAGGGTTACCTGCGATTAATCGACAGCTCTAGTATATTTTGAACTAGTTTGGCCTGTGAGAGTTTATTTTAACACAGGGTATGTCTGCAGCAACTAGACACCCACGGCTGGCCCGCACCAGCTGGCTCAGGCTTGCATAGCTCAGGCTGCAGGGCTGCTTTATTGATGTGTAGACTTCTGGGCGTAGGCTGGAGTCTCTGTGAAGTGGGAGGGTCCCAGAGCTTGGGGTCCAGCCCGAGCCTGGAAATCTACACAGCAATGAAACAGCCCTTCAGTTGGAGCTCTGTGAGCCTGACTCAGCTGACATGGGCCAGCTGTGGGTGGTTTTTTGTTTTTGTATTTTTGTGTTTTTTTTGTTTTTTTTGCTGTGTAGACATACCCTTAGAGCGGTACAAAGACAGAGACCATGACAAATTTCAACTCTCAAATCAGGCAACAGTTTTACATGAAATTCCTCAGGAGATTGAACCTTTATTCATGATTACATGCTTAAAATTGTCACTAATTCTTCCTGCAAAATGGAGGTTTAATGCGTACTTAAAGTGAAAAATTAAATTGGAATAGCACCCTGGATAATATTTAGTTTAAATGGCCAAATTCAGAGCTGGTGTAAGCGGGTGCAACAAACCAGTGGAAATGCACCCATTTACATCGCTATGTGGCCCATTGTATTTATCTTAAATTACATTGTCAGTAAGTTTATAGTAATTTTACAGGCTTTGGAGCAGTTTCAGTGCTCAGAAAGTGCAGAAGCTAGAATGGAAGGAGTGCAGGACTGAGATGGCAGTGAGAAAGTTAGAGCAGTGACTGTAAATGAGCTGTTCAATATATTTAGAGTTTATAGGTAAAAGGCAGCTGGGAGAGGGAATGGCAGGTAGAAAAGCAGATGGAGTTCAGAGTATTTGATTAGTGAGGTTGAAGGAGACCACAGCATGTCTATAGAGTATGTGCAAATAGTTCAATATGAGCATTCACAGTTCCAATTACAAAAGCGTTGGTTAGTTTTCATTAAACACATACAAACATATCATGTGATCTGTTCCCAGATTGGATAAGAGGAACTCTTAGAATCAGGGTTCAAGTGAGATAATCATGGTTACAAGTTCAAAAGAGCGTTGTTGTTTCTTTTGTCAGCAGGATCCCATTCCGACACCAGCGTTGACCCTCTGCCAAATGGTGGTAGATAGCCAGAGCCTTGCAGTTCAGATTCTCAGCAGAAGAGAAATCAGTGATGCAGTGTCTGTCTATATTCTAAGTGTAACTTGTTTTACCTACATATACATACCAGTCCTGGCACAGAGGTGGTCAAACAGCATGCAGGCAATCCCTTCTTTCAGGAATCTCTGCCTAACACCAATGCCCATTTCCTAGGGAACAACTCTTCTTGAAGAATGGATTCTTAATCAGAGCAGAGGGCAGAATGCAAACCCTCATACTGTGCATACAGCTGCTTTTCCAAAGACCAGTGCTGCACAGACCCTTGCATAACCCCAAACGACGCCACCACCACAGGATGTCTTCCCAAAACTGAACATTTGCTCACACTCAAAGACAAAGAACTTAGAAGACTTTGTAACAGCACCACTTGGAGACACCTGTCATAACAATAGCTTTCTGTGCATGTTCCCTTACAGTTTCTGTGACACCTTCTTGACAGTAAACTCATTTACTAGAAAATTTATGGAAACCAAATGCAAAAGGGGTGTGACCACAATTGAATGAATATTTGCACTGGATTTTTTGCTCTACTTATCCAGCTCTAGTCTTAGGCTTCAGCTGCTATAGGGGAAAAAGAGCCATCAGAGAAACATTTGGTTTGGAACAAATAAGTTACTGCAGTTTTAGGAGGAAGGATGTGGTTAAAGCAAATGCCTGGGAGGCAACAGATAAGAATTCTATTCCCAGCTCTACCACAGACAGACTATGAGATCTGGCACCAAACCACTTCCTTTCTCTGAGCCCCAATTCCTCTAGCTGTAAAATGGGGATAAGAATACTTACCTACCAGACCTGACAAGGGTGTTGGGAGGCTAACTTCATTAATGTCTGTAAAACACTTTGAGATACTGGGATAGATGCTATGGTGTTCAAAATGTTGTATTTGGGGGTGGAGAATAAGGAATAAATGGGTCCAATTTTAGGCTGACAAATTTGTCTCTTTAAAATACTGATGTATATTAATAGTATTTGTATTGTTAATAATATCCTCTTTAAAGTATTCATAGCTTATACTGAGTACTTTTTGCCCATCTCTGTACATAATTAGTTCATACAGATCTTGAAAGTCCCACTCTGTGCTCCTAGTGTCTGCAAAAAGAAAGAATAATAATTTCTCTATCTTGCATGTGCCCTGAGAAGTTTAATTTCTGATAGAACATTTTAACAGTAACACGAACTCAACAAACTGTTAGAGAGAATTAGAGAAAAAAACAAACACAATTTTTGCACCTTTTAAGATAACTTAGAGAAACACATGTATTGTTTTTTAGGAATAGGCACACACAAGGTAACCTTTCCCCATTTCTCCTCCAATGAGTTCTGGAGCTAAGACAGCCCCAGACAAGACTTAAATCTTGCTTCCTTCCACCCTGGAACAGATGATCATCGCTGTGCCTGAAGAGCCTTCCAGCTTGTTTGAAAAAGGAGGAGACTAATGTCTTATTTAATTCAGCAGCACCCATTGGACAAACTGCCGCACCCCTTCCTGGCTTTTTTGGTAACCCTCTTCCTTGAAATTATGTCCCAAATAGGTCAGCCAGGCTCACTAGTGTGGCCAAGCATCACTTATCCTTAGCTGAAGTAATGTTTACACATAGGATCTTTCAATGCCATTTAAAATATGAAATGCCTGCTGTGAAAACAATAGACATATTCAAGCATTATATCCCAACAGAAATGAGAGAAATATGCCAAAGCTCCTATAGGTGTCTAATAGGTATAATTTTGTTAGCGATATGGTAACGTACAGCAGCTTTCCCTGGACTGCTAAGTAAAACAAAGAAGCGGTTGTCAGCCTTTCGGAATCAGATGTTAATGATATTTCATGTCTTTGTTGAGTCTGTGGAAAGCAGCTACTGCACCTAAAAGGGAAATGACTTCCATACCAACCTCCCCCAGCCAAAGTCGTTCAGATTGGGAAAACTGGACAGAGGCCATATTTATATTTCAAAAAGAGGTGTAAAAGAAGATTTCAAGACAGTATTGACTGGACCGTCTGCTGCTCTCTTTACCCAAAGTTATATCTTATCATTGTGATGAAAGTTTTTAGTTGGGGGGTATTATATATTTTTTTCCAAACATATTTGGAGTTTTGCTTACATTACATTCTTTCCTCAATGTGTTTCTGGCAAACGGTGAGTGTTTTCTTCATCTCGTATATTTTTGGAAGCATTCGAATCCAAAAGTAATACGTCTTCCAAATCTGGAAGAAGCCTTTTTATTAGTGTTGCCTGTGTGCTGCAGAGACCAAATTGTCTGCCACAGCTCCATAGCAAAACGTGATTGTTGCTCTTTCTCAACTAGTCTGTAAGATTGGAGCCAGCCGAAAGGAGGATTTCTTTAACTTTATTGCTGAAACTTCATTTCGCTGCACTACTGTATGTCTTCACTTCTGCAACCTTTTTTTCATTTGTTTTAAAAAGAGGTCTTAATACCAATTCAAAACCCATCCAGAAAGGAGGGCCCCTCCGCACTATAGTCCAGCTGGTGGGGATTAGCCTAGTCCTTTTACCGGATACGTATCATTTTAATCTTAAGCCTTTAGACACTGTACAACATACTATTAAGTCTGTTACCAAATAAAACACTAAAAGGCTGATTCACTAAGGGTTACACACCCTTCACAGGGAAAAAAACCCCTAACATTTACAAAGGGATAACTGCCAAAAATCACTTAAATTTCATGTCTTTCCTATTTACTAAATCCCACATCCACCATGTGTACAGTAACATCCTTCAAATATGCCCCCGGGAGATGTGCAATTCAAAATAAAGGGGAAGTTGGCCCACCAAAATATATTCTCAACTCTAAAGAGTGATTTATATCAATTCACATTAGAAAATCTGAAAAATGTAAGTTATGTTATTCAGGCATAAAATTAAACCCACTAGGAGGTGTGAAGCACGTACTTGATGTCTAAGATAACTACCATTACGTTTCCCATATAAGGGTTAGTGGTTAGAGCAGGAAACTAGGCTTTATCACACCCAGGGGACTGATTTGCTGTGTGACCTGGGGCAAGTAACTTGCACTAAATTTTTCAGACTAGGATGTCTAAAGCTAGGCATCTAAATCCATATTTAAGCCCCTTATTTTCTGAGTTGCTGTGGGTGCTGAGGACCTCTTTAAGTCAGGCCACCTACTCAGGTGCTTAACAGTTAATTTAGATGCCTAACTTTACTCACTCTTGCTTGAAAATTTTGGTTGTAAACATCTCTTGTCCCACATTTTGTCCGTATGTCAATGTGTGGAATAAACACCTCTGTTATTTGTCAAGTCCTTTGAAATCTTTGGATGAAGGGAGTTATATACATGTAAAATATTAACACTGTTTACTACTTAGGCTGTAGTTCTTATATAGGCTTAAAGATATCACACTACATTATATGCAGTCATTTAAGTTAGTATTAACTCTCATGGGTGCATTTTAGAGTATGAATTTCATCTCAGGAGCAGCATTAGGTAGGCTCTGGCACCAACACTGTGAAAGAAACTAAACTGATACTCTATGTCCTACAGTTAGAGTATTATAAATCATTTAGGGTTTTTTGTACCAGGGAATTTTTTGTTGTCAGTATAAAAACCATATCTCCTTTGTTTTGGAGAAAATACCCCATTGTAGAAATGTGTAATGGAACATTCCATTAGCTCTGACAAACAGTTTTGCTTCACGCTAGCCAATCAACTCTAGTGCAGCATTCGGAGACCTTTATTGTCTTGGAGGATGCAGAAAATCTGCCAGTATTGGGGGTTGAAGCTCACTTTGCAGATTTTTTATGAAATTGCAGAATTTGTTTTCACCTGAACAAGAAAATAAATTCCTAGTCATTTTGCTTGTGCAGATTAAATGCCAAATGATACGTGGATGCATGTTCATCTGAGTCTGAATCAGTATAGAATAATTGTACTTGCATAACCTTTTCATATTCAAAATATTTTACAAAGATAAAGGATAAAATTCACCCCTGTGCTTTAAATCCCGAGATTAAGTAGTGCATAGGCCTCTGTGGGTCCCTTGCAGAGAGGTGACTTTCACCTTAAGTAGTTAATCTATTCACACACACACATGCCAAAAAAGGTAGGTATTGTTATCCCTGTTTTACACATGGGGAAACTGAGATATCAGGGGAAGACTTTTTCCCCAAAGCCATAGAGGGATTTAATGTGTCAGAGCCAGGATTAAAACGCAGGTATTGTCACCGTTCATCCCTGTGCTCAAACCATACAATTGATCCTAACACAATTTTATAGATAGTGTCTTGATATTTGGTGTTTTCATTAAAGACCTAGCTCCAGGAGTTGATACTGTGAGAATCTTTGCTTCCATATATATACAAAGGAAGTTTCTAGTGCTAATATTGCGGAGAAAAGCTTGAAAACATGATCCAAGTGCTCCCTGCAGTCTCAAAAGCCCAACAGGCAAATAAAAAGAACCCCAAATTCATTATGATTTTTTAAAATAAATGTCATGATTTTTAAGCGACTCTTGTGATTTTTTGGGGGGCGGTGGGGGGTCTGACTTGTGATTTTCAAATATTTGGGCTTGGCAATACTGCTGGTATGTAACAGAGAAGTGAGGTTTGTGGTAATTTGATTTTGATGATTAAGTTTCCCTGGCAGTGCACAGTTTATTTTGGGGGAGCCTGTATGTGGCAAGGTGGGAGAGAAAATACAAACAATAAACAAAACTCTCTTAACGTTTATAATTGCACATTAGCCTTCAACAAATCTAGGGTTTAGTACCACCAAGAAAACTTTCCCATTTATCTTAAGGCATTGGGTATGCAGGTGAGAGGTCTCTGAAGGCTAATGACTAGTATGGGCCTTTTTTTGCAGCATCCTTATGCTGTTTTGGTGAGAAGTTGTGGTGTGAGGCATATACACACCGAGTCAGATTTGAACTAACTTTACTAATAAATAGGAAGAACAGTACATGATAACATCCTATAACTTGCTACATCCATGGAATCATCACTAGGAGAAGCGCTATTACTTATTCCAGTACCTTACCATTTCATCAACCAAATAGCTCTAACTTCGCTTGTTTTTGCCTATCAGTGAACAAATGGTATAAATTGCTTTAGTAATATTATATAATATCTCAGCAAGTCTAATGCTGAACTTACTGTAAACAACACTAAATACAATCTAAATTTATTTAAGTAATAAAATGCATCAGTGGAAGTTTCTCTCCGGTTGGATAACATTTGTTTGGAAAAGTCTCTGAGTGATCTCTTCCTAATTCTTCAGGTACAATTCCTTGACTTTGATGAGCTGCAGTATCTATATTCAGCTCAGGAAATATCTGCAGTTTGTTCTTGTTTGCACTCTATTGTATACACTTCTCCCCCTGGGAGAGGACGAGAGAACAAAACGTGTGATCGATGTTAGTCACATAGTTTAATGCATTACTGGAAGGTGCTCAGACACTATGATGATTAGCGCAATATAAGAACCTATACATAAGGCTGCGAGGCTGTCATGGAGGTTGCGAAAGTCATGGATTCTGTGACTTGCCTCGACCTCTGTGATTTCTGCAGCTGCAGTGGCCAGTGTGGCTGATCACAGAGCCACTTGAGCAGCCAACCAGAGTGACCTCTGCTGGAGTGGCCCCAGAACCAGCCGTTCGGGCAGCCATGGGGCCAGCCGCACCGGCCATTGTTCGGGCAGCCCCAGGCAGCTGGCCCCAGGGACTGCCCAAGCAGCGGCCGGTACAGTTCCAGCGGTCCTGGGGTCTACCTTGGAGGTGGGCTGAGGAGTGGGCAGAGCAGCAGCCCCAGACACAGTCAGGCCCCACTGCCAGAGCAGGGGCCATCTGTAGGTCCCTGGGACCCCCAGAGCAGTAGCTCTGGAGGCCCCCCAGAACAGCAGCACCCTGGGATCAGCTAAGGTTTACTCAGGTGTATTTATACTAAAAGTCATGAACAGGTCACTGGCCATGATTTTTTTGTTGTTGTCCGTAACCTGTGTATGGTTTTTACTAAAAATACCCATGACTAAATCTTGGCCTTACCTATACAGAACAGAATAAAATTGTTAATGTTAGAACCAAGCACTTAGCCTAACCATAGGAGGATGGGTAGCATGGTGCTGTGGTTAGATGTGTGATTCCATTTAATGTAGTCAGTTAATCAATGATCTGAGGTAAGTGCAAAGTATTATCTTTTTTTATGTCCTCAGTGGAGTACCTTCTGAAAATGAGATTCTTTCCTTTGTCTCAGAGACCTCCTAGAGCTGTGGAGGTCTGGATGGGAATTCTGGAGACCATCAGCATAGTTCAGCTACACAAGTTGCTAGAGAAACATGATAAACAATTTTCACCAGGCTTCCTTTGCAATATCCCATGACCTGATTCATGTTAGGAACCATTAAGGAAGAGATAGATAATAAGAAACAAAGTATCATAATGCTGCCATATAAATTTATGTTACGCTAACACCTTGAATATTGTGTGCATTCTGGTTATCCCATCTCAAAAAAGAATTGGAAAAGGCACAGAGAATGACAACAAAAATTATTAAGGGTATGGAGCAGCTTCCATTAAAGAGATATTAAAAAGACTGGGACTTTTCAGCTTGGAAAAGAGATGACTAGGAGGGGGTTGATAGAGGTGTATAAAATTGTAAATGGTGGGGAGAAAGTGAATAAGGAAGTGTTGTTTACTCCTTCATATAACACAAGAACCAGGGGTCACTTGATGAAATTAATAGGCAGCAGTTTAAAACAAACCAAAGGAAGTACTTCTTCACACAACATACAGTCAATCAATGGAATTCATTGCCAGCGGATGTGGTGAAGGCCAAAACCATACCAGGGTTCAAAAAGGAATTAGATAATTTCATGCAGGGCCGGCTCCAGGCACCAGCCGACCAAGCATGTGCTTGGGGCGGCACCTTCGGAGTGGCCAATCTTGGGGCAGCGCTCAGGTTTCTTTTTTTTTTTTAAACACACTTAGGCGGGGCAGTGCTCGGGGGAGGGGTGGGTTTATTTCAGCTGGGCGCTGTGGGGGGGTTGTTGCGGCGCAGCGCGGGCACTTGGAGAGGGTTGTTGCGTCGGGGCGGCACGGGCATGCCGTGCTCCCCCCGCCGCTCCAGACGGGAGAGCAGGGCCGCGGGTATGCCATGCTCCCCTCCATCTGGGAGAGCTGGGCCATGGGCATGCCGCCCACCCCGTCCCCGGCGCTCCAGATGGGAGAGCTGGGCCGCGGGCATGCCGCCCTCCCCCCTAGTGCTCCAGCTGGGAGAGGTACTCGGGGCGGTTGTTGCGGTGGGGCAGCGGCGCTCGGGGGGTGGGGGGCGGTTGTTTTGGCAGGGCACTGGGTGGGGTGTGTATTTTTTGTTTCGGCGGGGCGGCGCTTGGGTTTTTTTTGCTTAGGGCGGCAAAAAAGTTAGAGCCGGCCCTGATTTCATGGAGGATAGGTCCATCAATCGCTAGTAGCCAAGATGGTCAAAGATGCAACCCCATGCTCTGGGTGTCCCTAGCCTCTGATTGCCAGAAGCTGGGAGTGGACAAAAGAGAATGGATCACTTGATTGCCTGTTCTATTCATTCTCTCTGAAGCATTTGGCAGTGGCCACTGATGCAAGACAAGATACTGGGCTAGAAGGACCATTGGGATGACCCAGTATGGCCATTCTTATGTTCTATATCCCAGAGTGTGAGACCAAGCTAAGGAGTGAAACCCAGTTATCTCAAGTGATTCTTGCTACTCGAGTCAGAGTCAATAATCAGATAGTTACATAGTTGAAAGAATTGCTTTTCCCCCCTTCTTTTTAGAACGGCTAAGAACATTGTTGGCTTTCAGTGAAATGTTGGACTCACAGGCATAGCTTGTGACATTTCAAGACAATGCGAGCAGCAGTAGGGAGTGAGGCCACTTTAATGATTTGATTTAGATTCTCAAATGATGTACAATGACAAATTCACGTGGACACACTGGTATCAGATCACTGGTATCAGGAAAGGGCCAGACAGAAAATATCTGTAATGTATAAATTCAGGATTTGGAGGGGAAATCCCTGCAAAATTAAACAAAATGCTCAAATGAACAAATGTTCTTAGCAAATCAAGAGTATCACAAAATGGTGGATTAGAATGGTGGATGGGACTGATTAGGAAATAATTGTCTAAGCAGAAGAAAGGCCTACCCTTGTCTCCACTACCCCAAAAAAGTCAGTCTTGGTGTATTGGGCCAAGTTCATTGCTGGGGTAATGCCATTTGTCTTCAGATATGAATTTGGCCCATTTTTCTTACGCTGAATCCCAGGATGGAAGGGACTGCTTACTAACTCCTGCAGGTTTTTTTAACTGTCACTAAACAGTTAAGTGCTTTTCAGAATGTGCAAAACACTTCCTCAATCACTCAGAAGCTGATGCAAATTCATAGGAATGAGTTCATTGAAAAGGAAATGAGTTTGAGCCATTGCTGTAAAATTGCCTGAATTCTGGCCTGCTAGCAGGTTTCATCCATGCAGTGTCATTGGTCAGGTCTCTTGCAGAACACTACTCACATTTAAAGTATAAGGGGCCTGATTCTCCTTTCGCTTACACTGGTGTAAAGCAGATGTAATGGAGTTTAAAAGAGATGAGGACAAATCCCTATAAGTATGTATACTTTACAGTTGCCTAGATGAGGGTTCAGGCTGACACTGGTCTTCTGCTGCTCCATGGAGATCAAGATCCCAAATAAGCAAACTTCTTCCGTGAAGCCTACAAGAAATTAGTTAGCTAAGACCTTAAGTAATTTACTTTCCAAAATGGAAAATGCAGCATAAATGTTTTTACTTGGCCATTCTACCAGGATGTGAACTAGCCAAAGGTGAGTAACTGCTTAATATTTATTGATATTAATTACCCCATCCTCTCTCACTTTTATCACCACCATTTCAAGAATTCGTTTTAAAGCTCTTTGGGGCAGAGGACATGCCTTTTATTTACATTATTAGGCATGTAACATGCTTTTGGGGTGGTGCAAGAAATATGTGGTAATGGTAATAAATAATATAGCTGTACTAGCCTGTTTCCAGCATAAAAGGAATGGCATCAGCCATAGTTCTAAATAAACTATAGAAATCTTGAATCCTTCATGGGAGAGTTATAATCATTGTATTCCTGCCTGCCTAGCCTAAAGACAGTGGCGATGAGTAATCTGTTTGCAAAAGTGTATAAGAATACATCCCTAAGTGGTCGTCTTTGTCCGGCCTAGGGGGCAGTGGAAAGTCCCGCCACTGACTGAGCTGTGTCCATTGTCAGGGAGCACATAGGGACTAGAAACAAACTGTAGCACCACACCGGTAGCGACTAACGACCCTGCCCAATGAAGATGTATTTGGCCCAAGAAGAATTCTCCACTTCCTTATGATCAAATAGAACTCTAGATTATCATCTCCATCCTGTTTTCCCCATGCAGGCATCACTGTGTACTATGGTAATGCTGGAGATGGGAATGGCAAAACTGCTGGAGCAGGCACTGACAATGATTCCATCAAGGTCACCATTGTACGCCTGCTTTGTTGTGTCAAGTTTGGCATAAAAATCTTTGATTCCTATGGTTGGCTGAAGACGTCAGACATAAGAACATAAGACGATCAATATCCTGCTGCTTTCTGGAATCAAAGAATGTTGTTGTTAGCATTGACATTTTCAAGACAGGGGCAGCTGAAGACCTTAAGTTGCTTCCAGGACTCAAGGGCATGTGGATTGAAAGTCCATTGGACTCTTGGAAACAGACCTCACATTACACTTAGGAGAAAGTAATGCTCCAAGCAATGTTCCAATGCCTTGATGCATCCTCTCAAAAGCTTGGAGTATAAGGTCTAGCTGGACCTAGAGATTAACAAAGAGCAGCTTTGGTACATAATTCTTCATAACAAGGCTGATGTAGGTAGAGTCTTCACTACCCAGCTGGCTCATTTTATTCTGTTTTCCTCAAGGCTTCTGCCTTCCTTGCCTACCCAGCCTGTTTTGCTTTGGACTTGCAGGAGGTATCAGGAGAGGCCAGAAGATGCTCTGCCTCGCATCTCACAGACTGTGACAACATTCGGGTGTAAATCCTGGAAATGAGTCATTCATGGTCCTTTCTGAGGTACATAAAACAGGGGTTGTGCTTCTCTGGGAGAGACAATAGTATGCCTCCTCTCAGGGCACTCTTTGAAAGATCTTGGGCTCAGTTGTTCACCTTGTTCAGGAAAAAGGAGTGCAAGGGAGAAGAATACTCACAGCAAAAAAAATCCCCCTCCATCCCCAAAAAGGCTGGAAAAGCTAACAATTTGAGCGAGATAGAAAAAGAGAGAGAACGAAGTCACCTCAGGGCTCAAAGACAGAGTGTGTTGCTGATACTGATGACTGCAGAGAATCATACCAAAAAAAACCTAACACACATTGGTAAAAAATGTCAAACTAGCAGTTAGAAGGCACTAGAGGGAAAGATGTGATGATGAAAACTCCAGGGTCTGAAGCAATAGGTAAAGGGTGCACCAAGCTGAGCCAGGAGGTTCAGTTGCAGAGACGGCTGGACACAGTGTCCCCAGGGAGTTTTCTCTATTGATCAGAAAGGAATTTGTGGCTGGAGACACTGTGGGGCCCAGATTCCACTGAAGAGCTGATGCATAATGTTCCCTGTTGGAGCCAGGACCTCAGAATGTTGATCTTTAGAGAGAACCTGCTTTGGTCTTACATGGGAGCGTGGAGCAGAGAACCCAGATCTGCCAGAGCTATCTTTGGAAAACTCAGTTATCACTAATTGAAACAAAAAGGGGAAATAACACATACACATTCTGTCCCTTGAGGATTCTGAATAGCTTTTTCTATTCCAATTCTAGATTCTTCGAGGAAAGCTGCTGAGCTGCTTGATTGTAATTGACTGGTTCTTTATATCCTTTCTGGGTAGAGGGTTTCATGACTGTGTGACTTCTGAAGTTAACAGAAACACCTGTTTCTGCATCTTTTTCTTCTCTCTCTCTGCAGCCAACCTAGAGACCCAAATCCATACTAATAACTTTCGAATAAGAGGGAATTAAAAGAAAAATTTAAAATTTACTTTTCCCAGAGAAGATTTTTGCCTGTTCAGATGGGCATGTGGAGGTGGAATCTCTTAAAATAAAATACTAAAATAATAGTACCCTGGTCATAAACATAATGTCTGCAAAAGAGACTCTAACAGGAGACAAGAGGCAGAATCAGCGTAGGTTTATCTTGGCTTCCTCCATGTAAACCTAGGAGATGGAAACTACACAGGAAATTACAGGGGAAGAGAGTGGAGATTGCAGTGGTGGAAAATGGCTATGACTTTCCCTTTCCTGTGGAGTTATGAGTCACCAAGCTCTGAAAAACAAGGTGAAGATATACAAAAAGGGATATAGCAGAAATCTGGGGGATATACTAAATCAGCAGGTGTATGGAGTTCTGAATGCAAACTGAAACTACCTCCTCCATGTCTGGTGATGGCAACACTGCTTTCCGTTAGGGGAATTCCTTGCTAGGAACCAGGCTGGTATAGGGCGGAGCAGTTTACACTTTCCTGTGCCACCTTCAAGGAATCTGGCCTCTATATAGAGTATTTTATACAGGTCACTTGATTCATCACTGAAATGCAGCAATTCTACACCACCACCATTATGCAAGTTTTTAGGAGGAGAAGTCAATAATTCAATCAATCAAACTTATTAAAGTTATTTTGAACTTTTTCAGCGTTTAAAATAAAGGAACCTTCAAAATTTAAAAACATTCTATTCACATTTCTTATTTTAGATTTCTTCAAATTAAGGATTACATTATGGCCAGTCACTGCCGCCTAAAAATACATCACCTCTTAGAAAAACATTTTTTTCAACCTCTTGCACCCATTTTTAAAAATGAAAACCTGTATTAAATACTAGCTGAAATATGAACAAATATACAATAGTAGCCATCATGATGTGTAATGTGATCAGTTTTATTTAATGGATTTCTAACCAAGAAAATGGCCAAAAGTGAGTGAGTACATTGCAGATGTCAGCGTTTATAAACTCATCTAGCCATAGGCTGGATTACTGTCCATTTTTCATATCACACTGTTCACTGCGATGTATTTTTTTTTAAAAAAGCAACCTTTATTGTAATAAAATATGGGGGAATCTGCCAACTAACCTTTTCTGTTATCACAATAAAATTCTTTTCCCTCTGACAGAGCTGTTGATCCTATTAATTTTCATCTTCTGAATGCTATATTAACGGTATTCTGGACTAGGAAGGATGTATTCTCTATATAAAGATTAAACTTTATAATACAATGATGACTGGTTGAGTGAAAAACAAATGCACTTGACAAAACGGGCTTTATAGGGTTCAAGTCTCTTGTTCTGTGTAGCATGGAAACAATATGTCTGTTTCCCATTTCACCACACCCTTAGTAGGTAAATAAATCAAGTGTGGTTTCATCTGTCAGCAAAGGTCTAGAGGACACAGCAGTAAAATGCAGTTTCCAGGTTGATACAGATGCTGGGATTCTGAATCAAGCACTGCCTGATATGTCATCACTTGGCTGTTTTCATTCTCTGTTCTTTTAAGGATTCAAAATCACAGAAATAGAAGTCTGGAAAAGACCTTGAGAGATCATCTAGTCCATCCCTCCATGCTGAGGCAAGACCAAATAAACCTAGACTGTTCCTGACAGGTGTTTGTCCAACCTGTTCTTAAAAGCCTGCAATGATGGGGATTAGTGCTTATCTATCCTTATAGTCAGAAGGTTTTCCTTATATCTAACCTAAATCTTCCTTGCTGCAGATTAAGATGATTATTTCTTGTCCTAGTTTCAATAGACATAGAAAACAATTGATCATTCTCCTCTTTATAACAGTCCTTAGCATATTTGAAGACTGTTATCAGGTCACCCCTGGTGCAGATGGAGTGGCCAGGCCCCAGGTGCAGCCCGGGTGGCCCTCCTCCGGCCCAGACCTGCTGAGACCAGGGGAGGGGCACCTATCCTGCAGCCCCAGCCCCAGAGCTCCCGTCCAACCCAGGTGCTGCTGCAGAGAGAGCGTGCTGGGGGGAGTCCTCTCTCCCCACAGTGGCCCTGGAGCACCCTCCTGCACTCCAAACGCCTCATCCCTGGCCCCACCTCAGAGCCCGCAACCCCAGCTGGAGCCCTCACCCCCTGCACCCAACCCTCTGCCCCATCCCTGAGCCCCTCATCCCCGGCCTCACCCCAGAGCCTGCACCGCCAGCCAGAGCCCTCACACCCCTGAACCCCAACCCTCTGCCCCAGCCCTGAGCCCTCTCTCACAAGAACTCCTCGGCCCCACCCCCACCACGTGAATTTTGTTATGTGCACCAATATGAAGGTGATGTGTCACACAACACCTCCATACTGGTGCACATAACGAAAGTCATTCTGCACATGGGTCGGAAAAATTAGAGGCAACACCGCCCTTCTCTGCTTCAGACTTGAGCGCTGTTTAAATGTTAGCCCTGGGCTTTCACAGGGATGTTTTTAAATTCCAGTGAGAAGTTCCAGGACTCTTCTGCATGTTACAAAGGTCCTGATTCTGCTACCCTTACTCTCCTACTGAGCAAGTAGTCCCACTCACATGACCTAGGATGCAATTCCCTCTGATAGAAAAGTGTAGAAGTGAATGACAGAAAGGTGTGCAAAGGTGTTTGAATCTGGTCTAAAACAATTTTGTGATTCTTTCATTTTCTACCATGGGCTGTGTTATGCTGTCTGGAGTGGTTCACGGCCATGAGCGCCTAGCTCAGGACAGACTCAGAAATAGGGCAGACATCCCAAACTGGTGGTACATTCTATAATCTGATTTTACCAAGCCAGTAACAAATGTGAACTCTTGTATTACTATAATAGCCTTACCATAGAGACACAGATAGTCCTCTTAGATTCTCCAGTCTATCTTGCCACCCAGGCAAACTGGATTTAGTGATAAATGGTCACTTACACCAAAAATCACACAATATTCAGGTTGCTTCCAGTCCCAAGAGACTAGTCACTTATCCCAGATCAATTGGTACCCTAGATCTTATACCAAAGACAATGCCTGTAGCCAATTCTGTAACAAACTATCTAAAGCTATTATCTTTGGTAAATCATGGGAGACAGGAGAGATTCCAGAAGACTGGAAAAGGGCAAATATAGTGCCCATCTGTAAAAAGGGAAATAAAAACAACCCAGGAAACTACAGACCAGTTAGTTTAACTTCTGTGCCAGGGAAAATAATGGAGCAAGTAATTAAGGAAATCGTCTGCAAACACTTGGAAGGTGGTAAGGTGATAGGGAATAACCAGCATGGATTTGTAAAGAACAAATCATGTCAAACCAATCTGATAGCTTTCTTTGATAGGATAACGAGTCTTGTGGATAAGGGAGAAGCGGTGGATGTGGTATACCTAGACTTTAGTAAGGCATTTGATACGGTCTCGCATGATATTCTTACCAATAAACTAGGGAAATACAACTTAGATGGGGCTACTATAAGGTGGGTGCACAACTGGCTGGATAACTGTACTCAGAGAGTAGTTATAAATGGTTCCCAATCCTGCTGGAAAGGTATAACGAGTGGGGTTCTGCAAGGGTCTGTTTTGGGACCGGCTCTGTTCAATATCTTCATCAACGACTTGGATATTGGCATAGAAAGTACGCTTATTAAGTTTGCAGATGATACCAAACTGGGAGGGATTGCAACTGCTTTGGAGGATAGGGTCATAATTCAAAATGAACTGGACAAATTGGAGAAATGGTCAGAGGTAAACAGGATGAAGTTTAATAAGGACAAATGCAAAGTGCTCCACTTAGGTAGGAACAATCCGTTTCACACATACAGAATGGGAGGAGACTGTCTAGGAAGGAGTATGGCAGAAAGGGATCTAGGGGTTATAGTGGACCACAAGCTAAATATGAGTCAACAGTGTGATGCTGTTGCAAAAAAAGCAAACATGATTCTGGGCTGCATTAACAGGTGTGTGGTGAGCAAGACACGAGAAGTCATTCTTCCGCTCTACTCTGCGCTGGTTAGGCCTCAACTGGAGTATTGTGTCCAGTTCTGGGCACCGCATTTCAAGAAAGATGTGGAGAAATTGGAGAGGGTCCAGAGAAGAGCAACAAGAATGATTAAGGATCTAGAGAACATGACCTATGAAGGAAGGCTGAAGGAATTGGGTTTGTTTAGTTTGGAAAAGAGAAGACTGAGAGGGGACATGATAGCAGTCTTCAGGTATCTAAAAGGGTGTCATAAGGAGGAGGGAGAAAACTTGTTCATCTTAGCATCTGAGGATAGAACAAGAAGCAATGGGCTTAAACTGCAGCAAGGGAGGTTTAGGTTGGTCATTAGGAAAAAGTTCCTAACTGTCAGGATGGTTAAACACTGGAATAAACTGCCCAGGGCGGTTGTGGAATCTCCATCTCTGGAGATATTTAAGAGTAGGTTAGATAAATGTCTATCAGGGATGGTCTAGACAGTAATTGGTCCTGCCATGAGGGCAGGGGGCTGGACTCGATGACCTCTCGAGGTCCCTTCCAGCCCTAGAATCTATGAATCTATAAAGATTTATTAACTAGAAAAGATAAAAAAGAGATTTATATATAGGTTAAAGCAAGCAAACATACACACAAATGAGTTGCAATCTAAATCTTAAGAGGGATAGAGTTGTAGTGATCTGTCAATTCAAAGTGTCTTTCAGGACAGACCCAGGAGGTAACTCCTGGGGATCTCTGGCTTCAGTTTGGTGTGTCTGGCCCTGTGAGAGTTTAAACAGCAAAGAGATTAATTTTTTCCTCTGTCTTTGGCCAGGGCTACACTACAAACTTATACTGGTATAACTACCTCACTCGGGAGTGTGAAAAATGTAGTTATACTGACCTAACCCCTTGTGCAGACAGCGCTATGCTTCTCCCATTGACAAATCTACTCCCTCTAGGGGAGGTGGATTAACTATGCTGACGGCAGAAGCTCTCCCGTCGACATAATACTTCACTAAAGTGCCACAGCTGCACCACTGTAGCACTGTACATGAAGACAAACCCTTTATTTTATTTCCTTCATTCAGCCTTCAAGTCCATAGGACAAGCTTCCTTGCACACATTATTTCCACGGTTCAATAGGGCCATGAACCAATCCTTCTGGATGGGCGGGAGGGGACGGGGAATACTCTTCCCATCTGGGTTCACAAGTTTAGAGCAAACATTTTCAAAGTTATAAAGCAAACCTTACATATTTCCTTATAGCATGGAATACAGACATTACAAATAAGATTAATGCATGCAGCAACTTACAAACATTCTATAGAGTCGAAACACTAAATACGTTCAGATAAGATTAATACATATTTTGAGCAACATGAACACATAAGTGACAGAGAGTCCTGTGGCACCTTATAGACTAACAGACGTATTGACAAATACGTCTGTTAGTCTAGAAGGTGCCACAGGACTCTTAGTCTGGATCTGTAGAAGTGACAAACACGGCTACCCCTCTGATACATGAACACATAAGTGAACTGGTCTGGTCTCCAGCTACGAGTTTGTTAATTCTTAGCTAAAGCCTGCAGCTTTGGCAAGAACTGGCATCTGGCCTCCTAGCGTTGCAGGCTGAATGTAAACCTTTTTCCCCTTTTCCATTTGTCACAAAATCTCATATGCATGGGTTTTACAATACTGTAAATCCACGGACTTAAGAATTACATGGTTGCAATTGAGATCTGAATTGGGAGTAGGTAGAAAGCAATGACATAGACATAAATAGATTTTCTACCAGGCATTTATCAACCATCCACTCTAGTGTCAGGAAAACTAGAAGGGGATGTTAATAGATGCAGAATATCCCCTTCTTTTACTATGGTAGTAGGGAGAAAACTGGTTAGATATGCTCATTTGAAAACATAGCCTTAGAATCAAATCTTCAGTTCATTCTTGGGTACATGGTGATTTTACCCTTCATCACTATCAAATAGCTTTTAATGTGTTAATTACGTAACAGAATTTGGGAAAACAACATAAACATATTTGAGTTAGAATTCATCCACTATTATTTCTCCAGCTGTATTTCCCTTCTTGTCCTCCTAAGCAACTTCTCTAGAACAGACGCTTCCCTCTAAATTACAGTAGCCAAACAATTTAAATTAGCATGTGATGAGATAGAGAGTCATTTTATGTTTGACCTACTTATTAAAATTACATTCTGAGAACTAATGGCATAATTACTCTTAATTGGTAAAATAAAAAACCTGTAACTGCTCAGAGTGGGAGTGATTACTGATATGATCAAGCATTAAATTTTTTTAAAAAGAAATATTTCCTTGCACATCATCATTAGCTCCATATGTTTCAAAGTAAATGGAGACACACCTGCAGTGACTACATTTAAACAATTATATGGCATCTCTGCCTTAGCATTTGATTTATTAGTCATTGATAAACCTTCGTTCTTACTTGTCTATAACTGGGAAAATGTACACTTTAAACTCTTATAGTTACTAAAACGTTCTATTACAGTAGTGATGTTTTCCTCAAATAAAAGAGGTATTGTAAGATAAGTGGCAATGAAGTAAAAGGGTCAGTTTTCAGAGGGGACTTATTTCAGTAAAGCACCAGGGACTCAGGAATGCAAGTTGGGTCCAGGCTGCTTCCACATCAATCTCTAGCACCTCAGCATATAACACTGGCCTTTGAGCATGCTTAGTAGAGATTGCTTTCTTACAACTCTGCCTGCTGTGTAATTTATTGCTAATGAAACAGATATCACAAGAGTAAGAGGTAAAAGCTGATACTAAAGGAACTGAGCTCACTATAGGTTTCATGGTTCATGCGAAAACTATTTATTTTTTTCTTTTGACTTTTTCTGTACTACTTTCTAGAGTATAGAGGATCTAATTCTGTCCTTGATACTCACTTTGAATAGTACTTTACTGGGTAAAGAGCCCCTGAATGACAGTATTAAATCTGACCCATAATAATCTGAACTGTATTATTGTGTGCACCTGTGTCCTTTCATATTATTTCCTTCCTATAAAAATATACCTCGATTGTGCTGTTTGGTTGGTTTGTCAGTGCAACACATAGGAATATTTCTCTCTCACAATAGATAGGCCTTCTGGAGAAAAGTATTTTCCAGTCTACATACTGTATATTATACCCATTTCACTAACACTTTTAATGTTTATTTCCTTGAGCATGTCTAGCATAGAACTAGATATAGAAAATATTTTTATTACTGAATTAAATGAAGGGAAAAACCCTTTATCTGGATTATTTTTCTAATCCATCTATTGTACCAATCTACTGTATCTGTGTTTTTATACCCTGCCTATCACTGTAGGATGTGAGCTACTGAGAACCTCAAGTGGATAAGTCAACGTTTTACAGGAATTTTTGCTATATTTACAACCTGCGATTCCAGAAAATAAATGCATTTAACAATGTTTCATATTCAGCGATTGCTGAATAAGAGTGCTAATTAATTTGTAAAAATATTTATTTACAGGAGGCAGAATGTCCTTTCCTTGGCATATTTTTTGTAGTCTCAATATTTTGGGCTCCTAATTCTCTGTTCATGTGTGCTCTTTGCACCTTTGCTTTGAGCACAATTGAAATGGAGAGCTCCATAACACAGCTCCTTTATTTAACCTACTCAGAATTGGTGCTTTGCCATCAAAAAATGTCTTTGCACATCTTGAGTTGTATCCAAATTACATAAGCTCCAACAAAAGAGGTGCAGATGCCATGCAAAAGGGTGTAACTTATCCAAACAAGTGAGTGACATATTCTGTAAATATATATTCTTCTCTTTTAATAACATAGAAATTATCTCCCAAATGGATGTGCATAGACTTTAGGATCAGAAGGGACCATCAGGAACATGTCACCTGACCTCCTGCACAATACAGGCCACAAAACCTCACCCACCCACTCCTGTAATAGACCCCTAACCTCTGAATGAGTTACTGAAATCATGATTTAAAGGCTTCAAGTTACAGAGAATCCATCATTTACACTAGTTTAAACCTACAAGTGACCCCTGCTGCAGAGAAAGGCGAACCCTGCTCCCGCAGGGTCTCCGCCAGTCTGACCCGGGGAAAATTTTTTTCCCGACCTAAAATATGGCGATCAGTTAGACCCTGGGTATGTGCACAAAACCCACCAGCCAGACACCTGAGAGAGAATTCTCTGTAGTAACTCAGAGCCTTCCCCATCTAGTGTCCCATTACCATTCTGCATAAGTCAGAACGGGCTCTGAGCAGCTTTAATTTACATGATACTTCCTTGACTCATGCAATTTACTATAGTCAAACACAAAACACATTAGAAATACAGAAAAAGTGAAAGTGTGTCACAGAATTGCATCTTTTATCCACATTATCATTTAAAAACAAGTGTAATATTACAGTCTTACTTTTCATTTTCTTTGCATCCTTTAAACTTGAACAAGATATAAAAATAAATTTATTTTCAATAGCTCAAATTAAGAAGAATCTGTTACCTGAATTGATAGCTAAAAAATACACATTACATCAAAGGTATACAATCAATATTAGAATCATAGAACCATAGGGTTAGAAGGGACTACAAGGGTCATCTAGTCTTATCACCTGCCAAGAAGAAGGATTTGTTGGGTCTAAACCATCCAGGACAGATGGCTATCCAGCCTCCTTTTGAAAATCTCCAGTGGAGGAGCTTCCACAACCTCCCTAGGCAGTCTGTTCCATTGTCCTACTGTTCTTACAATTAGGAAGTTTTCCCTAAGATTTAATCTAAATCTGCTATGTTGTAGTTTGAACCCATTGCCTCTTGTCCTGCCCTCTGTGGCAAGGGAGCACAACTTTTCTCCACCTTTTTTATGGCAGCCTTTCAAGTATTTGAAGACCGCTATCATGTCTCCCTCTTAATCTCCTCTTTTCTAAACTAAACATACCCAGTTCCTTTAGCCTTTACTCATATGGCTTACATTCCATCCAGAGATGACACATAACTCTTGATGACCCATAAAGATGACCCATAACTAAAATTCATTTGCAAATTTAACACCATTAATTTGGGCTTGAATAGGGACTGGGAGTGGCTGGCTCACTACAAAAGCAACTTTCCCTCTCTTGGTATTGACACCTCCTCATCAATTATTGGGAGTGGACCACATCCACCCTGATTGAATTGGCCCTGTCAACACTGGTTCTCCACTTGTGAGGTAACTCCCTTCTCTTCATGTGTCAGTATATAATGCCTGCATCTGTAATTTTCACTCCATGCATCTGAAAAAGTGGTTTTTTACCCACGAAAGCTTATGCCCAAATAAATAAATCTGTTAGTCTGTATCCACAAAAACAACGAGGAGTCCGGTGGCACCTTAAAGACTAACAAGGTGATACATAACTCTTGGTGAGAGGTGGGGAAGAGGAGGTACAATTGAAAGGTTTGGGGAGGCATATGACCACCCCACGCATCACCTCTGGCCTCTTTCCCCTGAACCTCCCAGAACTGCTCCAAGTTGGCACCACCTTGCCCCTACTCCCCTCACAGCTCCTTCCCCACTTACTTCTTCTATTGCCTCCCTGCTGTGGGTGCAGCATGGGCTGCAGCAGGCTACGGGCACCTACTGCCAAGCAGGTAATTGCGGCTGTAGGCAAGGGAGGGACGGGACTCAGAAGGCTTCCCCGTGCCCTCTGTGGCGGAGCTATGCTGCAAGCCCCATCTCTCTTCCCTCTTCCGGGCACCTCCTAGGTCCTAGGAGAACTCAGTGGAAGCACTAGGTGCGATGTTTTCCCCAGGCATGTCCCCCTCAGCCCAACTCCCACCCTGCCTGAAATCTGGGGAGGCACACGACCCCCCCGCCCAGTTGCCTCTGATTCCATCCCTTTGATCATATTTGTCGCTCGTCTCTGGATCCTTTCCAGTTTCTCTACATCCTTTCTATACATTGGTGACAAAATTAGACACACTACTCCATCTGAGGCCTAACCAGTGCTGAGTAGAGTGGTACTATCATCTGCTATGTCTTGCATGGTTTTCCTCTGTTAATGCAAACCAAAAGTGTATTTGATTTTTTTGGCACAGCATCACATTGCTGACTCACGTTGAGGTTGTGATCCACCACAACTCCCAGATCCTTCTCAGCAGTGCTGCTGCCAAGCCAGTTATCCCCCATTCTGTATTTGTGCATTTGATTTTTCTTCCTTAAGTGTAGCACCTTACATTTGTCTTGGCTGAATTTCATTTTGTTGTCTATAGCCCAGTTCTCCAATTTATCAAGATCCCTCTGAATTTTAGCTCTATTCTCCAAAGTATTGGCAACTTCTCCAGCTTTGTGTCATCTGCAAATCTGATCCGTATGCTCACTATTCCTGCATCCAGGTAATTAATAAAGATGTTAAACAACACTGGACCCAGAACAGACCCCTGTGGGACTCCACTTGAGACCTCCCTCCAATCCGACATCATTCCATTAATAGTTACTCTTTGTTTGCAGTTGTTTAACCAATTATGTATCCACTTAATGGTAGTTCTGCTGAGTTTGCATTTTTCCAGCTTACTTATCAGAATGTCATGTGGGACAGCGTCAAAATCCTTGGTGAAGTCCAGGTGTATTATGTACACTGCAGTCCCGTTACCCACCAAACCAGTTACCCCGTCGGAAAAGGAAATCAAGTTGGTTTGGCATGATTTGTTATTAGTAAATCCATGCTGGCTGTTAGTGATCATCCCTTCGTCCTCCAGGTGTTCACAAATTGAATGTTTTATACATTTCTCTAGTAGCTTCCCAAATACCAAAGTCAGGCTGACTGGTCTATAGTTCCCCAGCTCCTCCTTTCCCCCCTTTTTAAAGATGGGCACTACATTAGCCCTTCTCCAGTCTTCTGGGACTTTTCCTGTCATTCATGAGTTTGCAAATATCATTGCCAGTGGCTCCAAAATTTCTTCAGATAATTCTTTCAGTACCCTGGGGATGAATAGCATCAGGCCCAGCTGACTTGAATTAATTCAGATTGGTCGAAAGATGTGTTCTTTACTTATCTTGATCTGCATCCCTTTCTCTTTATTATCATGGTAACTTTGCTAGTGATCCGGTCACATGCTATTTTTTGTGAGAAGACTGAATTAAAGTAGGCACTGAGCAGCTCTGCCTTCCTATCATCATCCATTACCAGTTCACCTTCTACAGCGAACCAACACCATCCCTGATCTCTTTATTTTTGTCTGTAACATTCCTTGCCAGCTGTCACTCATTCTTTGCCTTGGCTTTCCTGACTTGGTCAAGCTATTCACATGTATACTTCCTTGGTATACGTCCTTCCATTTTCTCTATGTATCCTTTTTGGTTTTTAAATAGCTCTTTGTGCAGCCAGATTGGCCTCCTGTGGCTCTTTATATCTTTCCTCTGCATCAGAATAGCTTGATATGAGTCAACAGTGTGCCCTTGTTGCCAAGAAGGCTAACGGCATTTTGGGCTGTATAAGTAGAAGCATTGCCAGCAGATTGAAGGACGTCTCTATTCAGCATTGGTGAGGCCTCATCTGGAGTAGTGTGTCCAGTTTTGGGCCCCACACTACAAGAAAGATGTGGAAAAATTGGAAAGAGTCCAACAGAGGGCAATAAAAATGATTAGGGGGCTGGGGCACATGATTTATGAGGAAAGGCTGAGGGAACTGGGGATTAATTAGTCTGCAGAAGAGAAGAATGAGGGGGGATTTGATAGCTGCTTTCAACTCCCTGAAAGGGGGTTCCAAAGAGGATGGATCTAGACTATTCTCAGTGGTACCAGATGACAGAACAAGGAGTAATGGTTTCAAGTTGCAGTGGGGGAGGTTTAGGTTGGATATTAGGAAAAACTTTTTCACTAGGAGGGTGATGAAGCACTGGAATGGGTTACCTAGGGAGGTGGTGGAATCTCCTTCCTTAGAGATTTTTAAGGTCAGGCTTGACAAAGCCCTGGCTCTGATGATTTAGTTGGGGATTGGTCCTGCTTTGAGCAGGGTGTTGGACTAGATGACCCCCTGAGGTCCCTTCCAACCCTGATGTTCTATGATTCTATGATTCCATGATACTGAGCCTCTAGTATTACATCTTTTAGGAACTGCCAACCCCCTTCAACAACTTTTCTTCTTAATTGGTCTTTCTATGGGACCTTGTCTGCTATTTCTTTGAATTGGTTGAAATTCTCCTTTCTGAAGTCCAGCATCCTTGTTTTGCTGTTCTCATGTCCCCCTTTCCTTAGGATCTTGAATTCTATCAGAACATGATCACTTCCTCCCAAGTTCCCAACTACCTTCACATTCTCAACTAATTCATCCCTGTTGGTCAAAACCAGATCCAAAATGGATGCCCCCCTATTTATTTCTTCAACTTTCTGTCCCCCACACATGCTGAGAACTTTCAGGACATATTATGTTTTGCTGTAATAGTCTTCCAACAGATATCAGGGAAGTTAAAATCTCCCATTAATACTAGTTCATGTGTGTTAGCTAATCTTGTTACTTGCTTTTAGAATGACTCATCCACTTCCTCTTCCTGATTTGGTGGTCTATAATCGATCTCCACCATAACATTGCTGCTGTTCTTTTTCCTTTTTATCTTCACCCAGAGACTCTCAGTAGGTGAGTTGCTCACTTCCCCTTGGACCTCAGAGCAAGTGTATACATTCTTGACATGAAGCACAATGCCTCCTCCTTTTTTCCCATACCTATCTTTCCGGAACAAGCTATATCCTTCAATGCTGGTACTCCAGTCATGGGAGTTGTCCCACCAAGCCTCTGTAATACCAATTAAGTCATAATTTTCTTCATATGCCATGACTTTTAGTTCATCCTTCTTGTTCCCCATACTCCTTGTATTTGTATACAGGCATCGAAGATGTTGTTGATGCCTGAAGTCATTAGAATTGCACCTCAAGTTATGTCAGATACAAAAGCTAGCAAGGGGTTGTGTTGAGGCAATATTAGGATAGACCTTCAGACCATTGATAGATATCAATATGTTTTACAAAAGCGGGTTTATAATCTTAATTTGGGGAGCAGGAAACTGAGGCACGGCACAGAGCAGTGATGTGACTGGCCTAAAGTTGCACAGCGTGTCAATAGCTGAATCACAAGTAGAACCAAGATTTCCTGACCTTCCCTGTTCTATGCCCTAACCATCAATCTAGGCTAAGCCAATGCTTCAATATGGAGCTAGTAGGCAGCACTGTTCTACTGGAGATGTCATATTATTGAATAGAGATGAAACTGAGTTCTTGGCCACATGTGGCCATTAAAATTCTCATGTAGCTTTTTGTACAGGTGGAGTGGTTAAGTCCATTTTGAATAGGGTTCTTTGTTTTATGGGAAATGGGAATAATTATGTGTAGACAGACCTATATTGTAGCATTCCAGAGGGCAAAATTTTACCCATTGTCTTGAAATTATCCTGAGATTGAAGGAGAGGCCTTAGAAATCACAAATGCACAAGCCCAATCTATTGAGATTTTATATATTTTGGATTTATCCTAGCATTATGGCTCAGCACACGTCAAATGGCGTAAATGTTGGAGATCTGTGAATGATGTCAATATTAGAATGCTTTGGACTGTGGAATTTGTATCATTTAGTGAAAAATAGATGTGAAGATGGT
The DNA here is from genome assembly GCA_033296515.1 of Macrochelys suwanniensis. NCBI lineage: Eukaryota > Metazoa > Chordata > Testudines > Chelydridae > Macrochelys > Macrochelys suwanniensis. Next base: position 235,655,698 of record CM065776.1, on the reverse strand, counting down.
AAGAAATTCTCTCTAACGTTTGTCCTCGTAGTTACTACCATGAGCAAACTTCTTGAGGTATATTAAATTACCACCAAAATGTTACATGAATAGTAATTAGATGATAGTTTTACATATACTAAATATGTGCTGTAATTCATTTTTGTTGCAAGATTTTTAAAATTTCAACCACTATGTTTATTATTATTATTATTTATTTATTAGACAATAATTCATTACTGGGCCTGTGCAAAATAAACACGACACTCCAGTACAACATTGCATTGCCTAGGGAAATGGTGCTTCATTGCATGGGTGAAAAATAGGTGATTTCTCTAGGAAAGATACTTGTAAAATTGGGACCAGAAAAGGGAACACAATAAGCAAGGAGATATGTCATGCAAAAGAAACAAAAATTTAAGCAAATTGCATTTAAACAAAATTAAGGTAGCCCCATTAAGAAAAATGATACATGAACTTATGCAAAACTTCAAAGATACATGTATCCCTTTTAAAACTACCACTGACCTTCAAACTTTAATTTAAGATCAGTCTTAATGATTTTCTTCCTTTCTCTGTCCCAAATAGCACTTAGACAACAGTGATTCTTACTACTGAGTTGGAAATAAATATATGTAAATTACACATCAAAACGTTAGTCCACTGGAACAATGTGTTTACTTTAGATAGTACTTCAGGTGTGTTGCTTGTGGAAATAAAATTGCTGGGATCAATAATGCTCTCATCTTCTACTCTGCTCTTACTTTAGTCCCATCTCAGTCTCTGAAGACAGCTGCTACTCTACACATGTTCAATATCAAATACTCTCTTTCTCTTCTCTACTGATTTAATATTTAGATTGCCTGTACCTAAATGCTTTGCTGAATAGGGATCGACTGCTCAATTTGGGCTCTAATCCTGAAACAATTTTAAAGCAATTTTTGTATCTAAACCAGTTGGACACACCAAGGTAATAGGCGTCTTTAGAACTATGATAGATTAGATAGGCACATGTAGATAAAATAATATTTTCTATCTCCTATGGTCCTTATATGGCTCCTTCCCCTTAGTGTTGGAGCCTCTCCCAATTATTCAAAGTGGAAATAATCTCTTTCTTGCTTTCTTCTTTCCAGTTTGTAGAAGCAATGGCTTGATTAATGTACGGGTTGTTTCTTTGCTTGTTTATATTTGTGTCTGAGTGAACAGTGGGTTCTGTGCCTCAGGGAGTTGAGAAATGATTGAGGAAAAGCTAAGTCGTAGAGAAGAGTTTTGCATTTAGATCTGAAAGTGATGGAGTCTGTGGTCATGCCTTGCAGAAGTGAATTCCACAGTTGAGGACGAGTTCCTGTGAAAGCTTGGGCTCCTGCACTCAGGAGTCTCCTGCTATTGGCTGATAATTTCATTGTTCCAGTAGAACATATCTGTCGTGGGGGGTCATGGTCAGAGAGGAAGAGGTGATTTCTCAAAAGCTAGGGCCAGTCCCAGAGAGATCTGTAATATCCGCCCGAGTAACACCACAGATTAATGACCATAGCTTCTCTGCTCTTATGGTTAGATTGTGCCTGAGTTCTGTGGGGATAGTACCCTCCATGGAGTGGTCAGATGCAACAGGGGTCCTTGTCTTCAGGAAGCAGCGCTCCATAGATCTACTGATGCCAGCATGAGCCTCCTCGGGGGTATGGACGACCAAACCAAGTGGAGAGGGGAAATGATGCTGCTGTCCCTCAGGCACTGCTTCTACCTTGGCGCTCCAGGAGACCTGGGGCCTGCTTTAGACACAATGCCTCTTAGAGCTCCTGCATGGGCAGTGCACTATTCCAGTGTGGGGCTGTGGCTGCATTCCCCAATCAACCCCAGAACAACATTTCTGGCTGTACTGACGCTTCCTTAATGAAGTCCACTGAGCCGTGGGTTAGATGGTAAATCCAGCAGCACAAACTATTCTAGGCTGCAGGCCAGCTTTTCAAAAATCAATCTTCATACCTCTGTGTTGATGTGCTACATAAACAATACAGAGATTTGCCAGTTTTAAATGTCTTCTACTTCATGGTCTCTACAGGAGAAATAAATTCTTCTCTTCTTAAAGACTTTTCTAAATAGGTATTTACAGGGTAGATAATTCAATGTTTCAGGTAAATAATACAGTGCAAAAACAGGTCAAAAGGTCAAATAGTCACCCTGGTCTTCAGCAAGTGGAGGGGAGCAAAAAGCAGTGGATTTGGGTAGAGGGGGAAGTGCTGGCTCTGATATTCTCTTCTTCCCCCCAGTCCCGTTGGGATCAGGGACTGCAGATAGCAAAAGGTGGGAGGGATGGAGTTGAGGATACAGCTGCTGTCCTTGGCCTTGTTCCCCCCATCCTACCCATTCAATCCTGTAGACTGGGATTTTTATTGTAAATTAATGTTCACTCTCTCCTCATTCACTTATATCATTGTGCCCTCACTCCTCCAGGAGGGTTGTTTGAGGCCAGGGACACCATGGGAGCATGATTCCTGTGGCTGCCAAGAGGCTGGGGATGCCAGGAAGCGAAGATCTTCTTGGCTCTGTGTAGTGTAAAGGACTACGATAGTACCCCGTTAAATAGTTTGCGAGCCCTCTAGTGATATTCACTGTGTTGTATGTTTTAGAAGCAGCCAGAAGCCAGACAGAGCTGCAGGATCTGTGTAGTTAGGCCTTGAATGTTTGTGCATTGTTAGTAAATACAGTTATTTGGAACCCAGCTGTGCCCCCGGGGTTTGTTCATCTCATTGTTTTGTAAAGTGCAAGGGACACAAAACTTTGTCTGCATGAGGAAGAAAGGGAATTAAACACAAGACAACTAACCTGTTTTAAAATCCTAGTGTACACAGTGCAATTTCCAGCTAACGTGTCAAAACTTGCCCGACATCCACTAGGGTTTTAACACCGTTTGGCTATTGTATATTTAAAACATACTTCTCCCCCTTCCTCTCCACCCTCACATAACCCATCTAGCTGGCTGTGGCCTGCAGTAAATCTTCCAGGATGTGAAGGTTTGAGAGGGGTTGAACTTTCCTCCCATTCCACATGAGAAGAAAATCCCACCTTTCCAATGGAACTATCAAGCAGAAACTCCACAAGCACAAAACTCACCGACTTTCTCAGACCCTGTGCAGAATTAATGCACTGAGGGGACAATTTGGCTATTATTGCATACTTAGCTGGCCTATCATAATAGCACCAATGATTTCTTGCCAACTCTTAACACTTTTCTAACACAGCTTCTTTCACAGCCTCTCTTATTTTCTCTTATCTGCTATCTTAAAATAAAAAACCGCAAGGAAATTCACAGGGAAAAATGCTATATTTATTTAAATAACATTAAAGCTGGGCTGGAATATAGCACATCTGGCCTTAAGTACAATACAGGCAAGTGACTGCTTAAGGGAAGGCCTCCAGAGAAGCCTCAGCAGCTCTCTGCCCCACTTCCAGTTATGGATTTCCCTCCGTGTCCGTAGCAGCCTGCCACCATACCACCAAAGACTGATGTGTGAATGGCAGGGAGAGGGGAGTATAATCAACTGCACAGTGTTGTATAACCATATTTATATAGATTTGCTTTTTTATTACTATTCATAGTAGATCAAGTAAGAGACAACTATCCCTATCTATTTTCTACTTAGCCACCATTAATTGTTTGCTATTTTAGCGCTCAATCCATGTTTGCATGTCCTCTCTGTCAACCTGAAGCGGACAGAAAAAAAGCACCAGTTCAAAGCATTTCTTCTGGTGTTTTAGGGCTTGATTTTTCTCACATACATTCTTGTAAATCAGGAATAACTCTACTGAAGCCAATGGAATCAAACCCTGGTTTATGCTGGTGCACGAGAGTCGAGCCTCTGATGTCCAAAGTTCTGATCCTGGCTAGTGAAAGAGAGCAGAAGTCCAGCCTCAGTTTTCCTTAACCTTATGGGATCCTGTGCTTCAGATTTTGATGGTGAAGCAATCTCAGCCACTGTGGCCTCTCATATTTGGTATTGTTATTTTATAGGGGTGGTGGCTGAAATGGTATAGTCCAATAAAGGCTGCACTGGATCCAAGGAGATACATTCTGTGATGCTGGAATACTCAGATGCTATGTTGATGAGGCTAGAAAGGATGGGGCATAAAGATGTGATCATCACACTCTATAATTCATACATGTGTGCCGACTTGGCCTCACAGACTCCAGCCCATGCAAATGACTCCAGCTGTTGAAATGAATGATCTCTTCAGGAAATGGTGTAGCAGAGGAGGGGAGGTGAAGTTGGGTGGGGGGATCTGGGCAGGCCAGGACGTGGGATCACAATAAAGCTGCTTTTTCAGCATTAACATGGCCAGTCCTGAAGCATTGCAGAATTTGTCCCTAAATGTTTAATGACACCGCTATCAGAAAAAAGTAAAAAGAGAATTCAACAAGATAGACAAAAGATGTCCAGCTAAATAGCTGATAATTATTGATATTGTTTCATTCTGAGCCAGTACCACACTTCAAACTAAAAACCGGGAGATCATTTTGTTAATAATTGTAATTGGCTTCCTTTTCACAATGGATCAGAGAAGCCTAATAAATGGATTTCCAGTTGACAGATGATTTTTAAGACCAGCAGCTTGATAACTAACACAAGAAACACACAGTCTCTCTTACATTTAGTTTGAAGCAAATGGTTCCTCTACAGAAGGAACAATAAATAGAGATAGAAAGGGTTTGATCTGCCTTAAATGATAGATGTTCTTCTCTAGTAGATTCCTTTTCCTTTTTAGTCCTCCCCCACCCCCGGCTTTTATAGTGACAATCCCGATTTTTGGGTCTTTTTCTTATATAGGCTCCTATTACCCTCCACCCCCTGTCCTGATTTTTCACATTTGCTGTCTGGTCACCCTAGGCTTGACAAGCATGTTGTCCTGCTTGTTTTCAATCTTTATTTTCTTTCCCTGATATCAGGTTGAAGTCTGACTAGCCTAAGCAGTGAAGTGTGTTTTCTGAAAGGAATTTGTACGTTTCCCTAGCAACAAGAAGCACACAAAACATTTCTCCTCTGAGTGGATTTTTTCCTTTTCCTTTTTGCAGGGTTCATAGAGATATCGAGGAGAGAGGTACTGGTTAGGTTCAAATTAATCAGGAAAACTGAAGTGAAAGGAATGGTGACAGCGTTTGGTTAATTTCTGAACAATACTAGGTTGCTCCTGCTTTCAGTGTTGCTGTTAGATGTTTGCCTCTCTAATATCATTAATATTTATATCTAAGGAGACCTGGAAAGAGATTAATTAAAGCACAGGCACAGCATTACCTCCATTATTTGAGTCACTTTCATATAGAAATTAATGGTTGTAATTTGTAAAGGCTACACTCTTTCAGTAAAGGGCCTTTCTATATAATTTCCGCCTGTCACTGTTTTTGTTTTTTTTTAATTGTGAAAGGTCATATAGTGCCACAGCAGATGTGCTACTGGTTTGTAATAAACATAGTTAATAAACACGATGCTCTAAATCATGCATAGCACAATAAATCACATGCCTCCCATTATTTGAATGCATTGCAAATCTATACAGCAAGAGTTTAATTTCTCTGGCATTGGGGGAAACATGGTAGGTGTGAGTGATGAGAGCTCATGAAGAATTTTACTGTTATTAGGGTAATTTTCCCCCCACAACTTTTTTTATTTCATCAAAAAATCCCATGAAAAATGTCAGGTTCACTGAAAACCTGAGAACAACTTTTAGTTTTTGGCAACTGAAAGGCCCCAAAATTGCAGTCTTCTGATGAAAAGCAGAAAAAGTAGTTCAAAACTTCCCCCCTCCACACTTTTTTAAAATGAAATGCCATTTTTCAACAACAAAAAGTTGTTGAAAAAATTTCAGCCAACTCTAATGGTTATTCTCCAAGCACATACCCTTTGTAGTGTTCCCTGTCTCTGCTGTTGCCACCTCAATAAGTCTTTTACCTACTGTTGTGGCAAAATCCGTGTCATTCCGTTCACTGAACGAAATGTGGCTTGCTTATAGCTTCTGTGGTAGCTACAGGAAAGATTAATTTCCAGCATCTAATATACAAGCCTTTGGCTCGGGGTGCTCCACTCACCACTGGGCTGGCACCTCCTTCTGGTCAGTCTTGGGATTAGTTCTCAAGGCCGATGTCCCCATCGGGACAGCGTTTGCACGCCATCATTCCGACTCTTGTCTGCAGCTAGGGTGACCATGGGAAAATGGGACACCCCTGGGCTGGCCTGAGCCACGCCCCATTTCCACGCGGGGCCGGCCCAAGCCCTCCCTGCCTTCTGTCTGCACGAGGCCAGGCTGAAGTCCCCCTCCCCCCGGGGCCAGCCCCAGCCCTGCCGCTGGCCCCTACCTGTTTGCGTGGCCAGCCTGAGGTCCCCCTCACAACTGGCACCCAGGGCCAGCCTTAGCCCCACCACCACCCACGTGTGCCTGGGGCTGGCAGGCCGAGCCCCCATGCCACACTTGGGACCACCCAAGGCCCCCCTTTCCTCCCTGCATGTGGGGCGGGGCAGCTGGCCCGAGTCGCCCTCCCTAGCCCTCCCTCCAGTGCAGGACTGGCGTTGCCACTTGTCCCCCTCTCTCCCATACATTCCTCCACACCCTGCTAGGGGTCCCACCCCACTTTTTTGACAAATGTGGGCATTTGTTACAAATGTTCAGACAGCCGGGACAGGGCCTAAAAAAGGGACTGTCCCAGCCACAATGGTCACCCTATCTGCAGCTCCTTTTGCTTCAGGACCCACAGTGTTTCCTTTATGACAACCCTGTGGCTAGTCACTCAGCATTCCCCCTTCCAGATACAGTCCATCAGAAGTCCTAGGCAGTCTTCCCATCCACTGCTTCAGTTCCATACCAGGCCCTTGAGGCTGGTAGGGGAACCCAGGCCCACCCTCATTTCTGGGTTCCGGTTCAGTGATCCTCAGCTCAGCAGTTCTGGGCTTCCTCTCTCTGCCCTCACTGCTCCTTCCCTGGTCTGCTTCCTACCACACCTGGTTCCCCATCTCTCTCTGGGAGTACTAGCTCCAAGAACCTTCCTCCCTCTTCCCAGGGAATGGCTGTTAGCTGCCTTTCCGCAGCCTTTCCCAGCACCCTGTCTATTGTCAAATTCCTGGCTGAGCTTGTTCTCCATTAGTTCTCTGCTCCCTGGCTCCTCCTCCTGGTGCAGCCTGTGGAGTTAATTGGCCTGCCTGGCCATCTTAACCCCTTCCAATCCTGTGTGGGGTGGACATGCTATCACAGCCTTCCTTTTGTTGGTAATTTATAACTTTTTGAACCAAATTCCTTTTTGTCTGTACATTTTTCATGTTTGGTCTTAGCCCAGAGTCTAACTTTTTTTAAAGTTTGAGCAAAAATGGGTTAGTCTTTCTAGAGTTCTTTATGTGAAAAAACAACATTCCTCTTTACGTTCTGATCAGAAAATTTATGTATGACATTAAGGAAAACCTTTGCTCTTACAGAATGCAGCATGGGCTCTCAAACTTCCAGACATTAATACCTGGATGCAGCCACAGTAGGAGAAGTAGCTGGATGGATAGCAAAATGCCTACCTTCTCCTCAAGTTGAAGACCTGCTCTTGATCAAGGATACCTTGATTGTTTCCTGGTGGCTTTGACTTCTCTTTAGTTCTAAGTTTCTTTCTAACAAAAGCTTACTGTATAACAGTCACACCAAGAAAAGGGTTAATAAGCTATCCGTAGTTGCTAGGTAACTGTGTCTGACCTCATGGAATTGTCCACCAATGAGTGTTGTTCTGATGATATACTTTATGGCTGACTGTGTTGTCACTCATTCTTTTCTTGCAGGGTACTGGGCTTTACGAATTTGAGAGAAGTCTCTATCATGATCAGCTGAGCTAAGTGTCTAACAAAAGGCAATTTCTAATTTTCTAAATGTCTCCTTGTTTTTTACCAACTGTTTATCCAAACATAACAATTGGGGTCTATTGAAGTCGTTTAGAAATAACTCTTGTGTCTAATTCACACCTTAGTCAATAATGTAAATTTCTCAGATCCTACAACTGCACTGATGGATGTACACTATAAACATTTTTATTATGCTTCACTTTCCCCCCTGTACCCTATGCAGGACTTAAAAACTCTCTTCATCAGAACTGCCTTAGGTTCAGAGCCCAGCATATCCTATTAAGGGCATTTGACTACGGAGAATTCTTCTTCTAGCTGACACGGCAGCTTAACAGATTAATGAATTAGTCTGTAATACCTTCTCCCTCTAATGACTGGCTCAAGTTTTGCTGCCGTTACTTCGATTACCACTATATTCTCTGGTGCTGAGCTCATCAATTCCTTATATTGACTGCACTGGCATTTGCTACTGTCAGAGAGGTAGAAAGAAACACTATCCTCTAAAGTTTGCATCGATCTAAAAGTAAAATTATAAACATATCCATGTATTCTGACAGGACGAATAGGGCTGCTAACTGTATGAAACAACCAGTGCTCAAGGCAGCCTATCGTTCTTTCTTTAAATATATAATACTACTAGGATAAGTTGTTGCATATGGTTTATACCAGCAGTAGTTCTCTGAAACTCAGTAGTTTCATGCAGTCACTGATATTATAAACCACAGTGGTTTGTTACAGTATTAACTTCCCTCTGTTTACTTCAGGCGGTTAATCAATGAACCAGCCATTAAGTGCTGGCAACATATGATTTTTCTAGGATTACTGCTAACATTTCTGCTGCAGTCAGGAGGGTTTTTCTGGCCGAGTTCAGCAATGGGGAAATCTGTAGCTGATCAGATTTGCTCTCCTATGCAAGTGTCACTGCAATTGATGGGATTTAATATGAAAGGCAAGATTTACTTACAGAAACCATTACTTTAAACCAGCTAGCCAGAAAATATTCATCTAAATATTGAAAAAGGAATGCAGAGTTTGGGAGAAATATGTTTTGCCTGTAACTGACCTAGTTTGTATGTCACAATGGTGAAAGGCAAGCTGGAAGATATAGAATTCTATTTAGTATCCTGATTTTGTCCTTAAATTTATTATAGTTTTTAAATCAGTCCTGTGTCATGGAAAACTTTCCTCAGAGAGGTGACCACAAGAATCTTGGGGATGGGGGGGGGGGATAGAGGGAAGTCTGTATTTTAATCTGTATATTAGCTAATTTTTCCATGCAGTTTTGGACTGGTCTTTATAAAAACTTCCAGGGATTGGCAACGTCCAATCTTAAAAAGTGCTGAGCACCTCCCATGAGGTGTTGACTGCTCCATACTGCCACTGACAGGAAAAAGTGTGCAGGGAGCATGCTTCCACTCATGAGATACTTTGTGCCTTACAGCACTGGCCCAAATGACCTCCTTGTCTCAACCTTTCACTTATTCCTAGAACCAAACTAATGCCCAGACCCTGAAAATGGGTTTGTTACTCTACTTTAGGTACTTATATGGCTCCCACTACCACAGTATCTGAACACCTCATTGTCTTTAATATATTTATCCTGACAACATCCCTGGAAAGTAGGGAACAGTTATCTCCATTTCATTGGCGGGGGTGGGGAAGAAAATTGAAGCACAGAAAGGCTAGGTAACTTGCCCAAGGTCACACAGGAAGTTGGTGACAGAGCAGGGAATTAAAGTAGGTGTCTTGAGTCCCTAACTAGTATGCTAACCACTAGAGCATCCTTTCTATCTATTACTCATTCAAAAACTAATCTTGTTTCTGTGTTGAATCTAAATACATCTTCATGTTCCACTGGCAAGCTTACATCACCACATTTTTTGTTTAATAAGAAGGTAGGCTATGTTTGAGGCAACATGATGGAACCATTTAGCATACATCTATATTCTTAAATATTTTTGTAATATCATAAAAAGTATAATGTTCAGTGATGGTGCATGTCAACTCATTCAAATAAGATATGTAATTTATATTAGCACAGGATCTGCCTGCAAGACTTGCTTTGCATGATCAGGGCCTTAAACCATAAACACAGAGAACAGGGGAATCATTCTAATTTAATTTTGTTTTTTAATCTATGCATAATAACATCTCTTAATAAAAGTTTTAAAACCAGTGTAACAATAGGTTTCTGATTATTCATGCTCTAAAAATGTCAGTGGACTTTCAACTTGAATTTGAGATCAAAATTCATAAAATCAAAGAATCTCTTTCTAGATTACACCAACATCTGCTAAAATACAGATGCTTAGTTAAGAAATTAAATTTCATACTAATACAATTCGCCCGTTTAAGCATCTGCTCTTTCAAGCTTTATACATGTTGATGTTACTTTTTCCTATTTGCTTTTACTCAGATGCCCTTTCTTACTGTGATCTTTTCCAGGGTTTGTCTAAGACCTTGTCTACACTACAGAGTTTTGTCAACAAAAGTCATGTTGACACTCAAAAAGCGCTATAATAAAATCAGTATTGCGTATTCACACTTGCTCCCTTTGTTGGCAAAGTCCATGGTTGGGGCATTATCATTGACAGTGTGAGCAATGCGCTGTAGGTACCTATTTCACAGTCCAGCTCTACACCTTCTGCTGCTAGGTCTTGTAGGAAGGTGGAGAGGATCGTGGCGGATCTTGAGACTGGGTTCAATGTCCCATGATGCATTGTTTTCTGTCCCAGCATTCCATGGGCTCCAGATTTCTTTTGCAGCATTTTTCAATAGCCCTTGTTTGCTGTGCACCCTGGCATCTTTGTGAAAAGGGATGGATCCCACACTGCTAGCCTATGCTCTGCTAACTGTCATTAAGACATTGCAGATGGCAGTGCAGTTAGTCACGAACTTCCTAACTGAAGAAGACTCCAAGTTGCCTGACTTGCTGTGTGATATGGATAGGAGCAACTTTAGATTGCTTTTGGCATTCACAGAATAGCTGCAGACAGTGGACTGTCGCTTTTGAGCTCGGGAATCAAGCACTGAATGGTGGGATTGTATCGTCATGCAGGTCTGAGATGACAAGCAGTGGCTACAGAACTTTTGGATGCGGAAAGCCACCTTCCTGGAACTGTGTGTGGTGCTCACCCCAGCACTAGGGTGCAAGGACACCAGAATGAGAGCTGCCCTATTGGTAGTGAAGCGTGTGGCAATCGCTGTGTGGAAGCTGGTGATTCCAGACTGCTACTGGTAGGTCGCAAATCAATTTGGAGTCCGGAAGTTGACCACTGGGGCTGTGTTAATGCAAATGCGCAGAGCAATTAATTGCATCTCACTATGAAGGACTGTGACTCTGGGAAACGTGCGTGAAATAGTGGACGACTCTGCAAAAATGAGTTTCCTTAAGTGTGGAGGGGCAATAGATGGCACACATATTCTAATTTTGGCACCAGACCACCTTGTGTCAGAGTACATCAATAGGACGGGGTACATCTCCATGGTATTGCAGGCGCTTGTGGATCACCACAGGCATTTCACTGACATCAACATGGGGTGGTCCAGGAAGGTGCATGGCACACGGAACACCGGCCTCTATAGAAAGCTACAAGTGGGGACTTTCTTTCCAGACCACAAGATTACAGTGGGGGATACCCATAGTGATCCTGGGAGACCCGGCATACCCCTTATAGCCATGGTTCATGAAACCTTACACGGGAAACCTGGACAGCAGTAAGGAGCGGTTCAACAACAGGCTGAGTAGGTGCCGGATGACAGTGGAATGTGCCTTTGGCAAATTAAAGGCACACTAGCGATGCCTTTATGGCAGGTTAGACCTCAATGAGGATAATATTTCCATGGTCATAGCTGCGTGTTGTACGTTGCATAATCTTTGTGAAGCTAAGGGTGAAAGGTTTGCTCAGGGGTGGAGTGCTGAGGCAGGCACTTGGTTGCCTTTTGTCGACAAAACTCTGTAGTATAGACAAGGCCTAAGTTAGAGTTTGATCCTGCAAACACTACTTCAAGTAGACCCCAACTCAGCAAAACACTTCTGCATGAGCTTAACTCCCATGAAAGTCAATGGTACTGATGCATGGGCTTAAAGCTAAGTGTGTCTTGAAGTGCTTTGCTGAGCTGGGATGGTGTAACTGGGTGACGACTCACCCCATGTGGCGCCTCCTGCTGGTTGATCCAGGGAATTAGCTCATCCAGCTCCGGAGCGCCCTCTGAAGGCCGGTGTTCTGCCTGGATCACTGGCCCCAGGTCCCTCCCGGACCCCAGTGCCCCCTTTCACGCCAGGGTGCTGCTACCTGAAGTACCCCCATATCTGGGTCTCCCAGGGGAACCCCCACCCACTCCCCCCACCTTGCCTCAGTATATGGCTACTGCCCAGTCACCCGTCTAGCTCCCATTCACTGGGGCAGACTGCAGTATATAAGCTACTCATCAGAGGCAAGGAGGTTTTGGACCTGGTGCCTCTGCCTACCCGTGGGCTGCCTCACAGTACCCTTTATGGCCTTAGTCTAGGCCTGCAGCCTGGGGGTTTTCCAGGCTGGAGCTCCCCAGCTCCTCTGGCCTTCCCCCAGCCCTGCTCCACTCCTTCTCAAGCTTCCCAGCAGCCAGGCCCATCTCCCTCCACAGCTAGAGGAGACTGACTGAGCTCCCAGCTCATAGCCTTTTATAGGGCCCAGCTGCGCCCTGATTGGGGCATGGCCCAGCGGTGGATGCTTCCCCTTTCAGCCCAGCTTTTATCCCAGCTCCCAGGGCTGGCTTTAACCCTGTCAGGGCTGGAGTGGGTGACCACCCCGCTACAGATGGTTTGCTATCAAGACGAAATTCAAGATGAAATTCAATAAAAACAAGTGCAAAGAACCACACTTGGAAAAGAAAAATCAAATGCGTCTCTGAAGCATCTATTTTAACGTTTCAAAACTATATAAAATACATATATGACCCCCTCCCCCCCGCCACAGATCTTCATGCTGGCCAGATTGTCCATAAATTAGTTGTGTATAATATGGTTTATTTTTTAAAAAATCAGAGAAATAAACAAGATGTCTTCCCAATATAAAGCACATTTCATGATAATTTCTTTGGCATCCTGTATGCCCTCGCCCTTCCTTTGTTCCTCATCCCTTGCTGTGGTAAAGCCAATGTATATTGCAAGCTCCTCAGTGCAGGGACCTCCTATTGGTTGTAAAGTGCCTGCACTGCTAGAACAACATCCTCTGCTGATTACTGAAGTGAATCATTGGGACAATTCATGTGAGTTAGAACAGCTAGTGAAATCCTGACCCCTTCAAAGTTAGTGGGAGTTTTTCCATTGACTTTGGAGGACCCAGGATTTTATTCAATGTGTGTGTGTTGCAGAATTGCTCTGTATAAGTAATAATTGAGGCTCTGTGTTTGTCATGGGGGTCACGGAAGTCATGGATTCCGTGACTTCTGCAGCAGCCCAGGGTGCCTGGTCCGGGAGCCGCCTGAGCAGCTTGGGCAGCCCCTAGGCCAGTGGCACTGACTGCTGCTGGGGCAGTCTCGGGCCCTCCAGCCCCATCAGCAGGAGTTTGGGTGTGGGGGGGCTCAGGGTTGGGGTTTGGGGTGGTGCTTACCTCGGGGGGCTCCCCAGAAGGGCGACAGGAACTCCCCTCCCTCAGCTCCTAGCTCCATGTGCTGCCTCCGCCCACAGGCACTGCCCCTGTAACTCCCATTGGCCACGGTTCCCAGCCAATGGGATCTGCAGAACCGGGACTTAGGGCGAAGCGGAGGCAGCATGTGGAATTAGGAGCTGGGGTCAGCCCAACCAACCCCCCACCCCGTAGCATTCGCGCACCCCCCAGGCCACAACTCCTCCCGCGAGCACCTGTGGCCCCTCCCAGGCCACGACCCCCCCAGCACCTGCAGCGCCCCCCTCCCCAGCACCCACTGTGCCCCCCCGGGCCACGCCCCCCGAGCACCCATGGTGCCCCCAGAGCCACCCCCCCGAGGTGCCCCCTCCAAGTTTTAGTCAGGGGTATATAGTAAAAGTCATGGACAGGTCATGCGCCGTAAATTTTTGTTTACTGCCTGTGACCTGTCCATGACTTTTACTAAAAATACTCGTGACTAAAACATAGCCTTAGTAATAATATATGTTGATCATTATTCAAATTCAGGATTATTTAGCTTGCACTGTATTCCAGTACAATTAATATACAATGCAATATAAAATATTAAGATACAAAGCTTCCGATAGATAAGTTAATTACTTCAGCCTGGTTAATTATTAATAATTCATAATTAGTTTTAAAGCACCGAAAAGTGTGCATGATTCTTTACAGAAATATGTAAAAAAAAATCCCTGTTCAGAAGAGTTTTCAATACATGGTTTAGTGACAGGGTGACCAAGTGGGGGAATGGATGAGGTTGATAATAATCTGATCACATAATGACACACTTCAGTCACATGCATCCTGAAATTTCTTTGTAAATAAGGTGTTTTAATTAGTGCACTTCATTTTAGCAACATAGCAGAAGTGAGATTTAAGAGCAATCAGATTCTGGAAGACCATTCCATGCATAGGAGCAACATGGGGAAAAATACAGGTGGAGCAGAAAACAATGGAATGGCAACACTGACATCAATTGCAGAGTAGAGAGGGTAATGGGAAAATGGTAGGAAACAAGGTCAGTGATATGTACTAGGGCCTGTCTATCCAAGGTTTAAATCCAGCTCATCATAGACATTGGATCATGCACAGAGTTTCAATCAAATCCTGATCTGAGCTTTTGTGAAGTTCAGTGGCATTTGGACCCTGGGTTTTAGTTGTGTCCACTTTAATGAAGGACGAATTGTCACCCTTAATTATAAAAAAACGAGGAGTCCTTGTGGCACCTTCAAGACGAACAAATTTATTTGGGCATAAGCTTTCGTGGGCTAGAACCCACTTCATCAGATGCATGGAGTGGAAAATACAGGAGCAGGTATAAATACATGAAAAGATGAGATTATAACACTCAAAAACCAGTAGGAGAACACTTCAGTCTCCCAGGTCACTCAATAACAGACGTAAAAGTGGCAATTCTTCAACAAAAAAACTTCAAAAACAGACTCCAACGTGAAACTGCAGAACTGGAATTAATTTGCACACTGGACACGATCACATTAGGTCTGAATAAAGACTGGGAGTAACTGGGTCATTACAAAACCTAAACCTAATTTCCCTCTACTGTTACACCTTCTTGTCAACTGTTTGAAATAGGCCACTCTAATTACCACTACAAAAGTTATTTTTCCTCCCTTGGTGTCTTACTGTTAATTGAATTGTCTTGTTAGACTGACCTCACATTGGTAAGGCAACTCCCATCTTTTCATGTATTTATACCTGCTCCTGTATTTTCCACTCCATGCATCTGATGAAGTGGGTTCTAGCCCACGAAAGCTTATGCCCAAATAAATTTGTTAGTCTTGAAGGTGCCACAAGGACTCCTCGTTGTTTTTGCTGATACAGACTAACATGGCTACCACTCTGAAACCTGTCACCCTTAATTATGAATTCCCTGGCATTTGCTGTATCATAATTTTAATGGTATTTAAATAACCAAAGTTTTGTTGCTGATGGATGTTTGTTTTGTTTTACTGTGAACACACTGCGGTCACTGCTGATCAATCTTTAGACTACTGAAGACGCATGCAAAGCCTAGCCTGTACATAGATCTGCCTTTGTATGAAATGGGTAATGTGTACTTTAGTATTTAAAATAGAAATGAGTCAAGCAAATCATATGTTTGCTATTTGCAGAAACTTCTAAAAGGTTTGGGTGGCTTTTTTTGTTCCTTCTAAAGTTATATTAGAAAGAATTTCCATAGTGCTACTGCAGATCTGAATAAACCATAGCATGCCAAAATTCCTATCTAAATATCTCATGAATTTTAACTGTTTCTGACAAATATGGATTTCTGTCATTTAACAGTAGGTAGAACTAGATGATGGTTTGGGATTAAGATTTTTTTAAAGATATAAACAGGGTGCTCATGAATTCAAGCTAATCAGTTTATTGGGTTGGTCAAAGTGCGGCCATTAACCAAATGCCTCTAAAGTTCTCCACTGTGGCCACCCGTGTTCATAATATGGAGTTGTCATGTGGGGAGTACAGGTCCCTGCATACAGTTGTTCCAATCTTGATCTGAGCAACTTGGCATTTTGTATCAACACAGGGCATTACATAATACCTACAGGGCACATCTACATATGAGAGATTAGAGCAGCTGCAGTCTGCTCCATTCTCTCTAAATTAGGTGCTGCCCTCGGTCTTTTGGCATCTCTCCAACGTGTCATGCTGTTGAGCCAAGTTAGGGTGTCTCTGATGTAAGTGGTGACATGCTGCAAAATACTATAACAAGCCTTGTAGGCCCCTGCTAATCACAACATTGGTTTCAGATGGCAAGTGCCATCTTGTTGGTGTTTATTATTATTATTAGTTTGCTTGGATGTTTTCTCTCATAGGGTGTGTGTGTGTATCTTGTGCATGTGCCTGTTTGGAGTGGGAGTGGAAAAACAATAACAGTCTCGACTAGCAGGTTGAGGTCTGGAAACGTGTTCCCAGAACAGTATTTTGGATCAAGCACCTAGCATTTAAAAATGAAGAGGTCCATCAGCCCTTGTAAATTCTACGCATTCATTTGCATTATGGTGTTAGTGGCAATGCACATGCTTTCTTCATATTTATCAGGTGAGTTTTCTTAATCCACTGAAATTGCCCCAGCATCCCTGATATTAGTGGAGCATGTTTGCTAGCTTTATTATTTCCACTCTGTGTTTACACAGTAACAAACTACACTACAAGATAACACTGTGGAGTGGGAAGGGTACAGAGTGCCTGAATTCAGTTTATACCTACGTCTGCCTTCCCATTGTCTTGTGTATCTGCTTGGGTGTTTTCCAGGTTTGGAATCTCCATCCTTTCCCTTTATGTTGTGAATTTATTCATTCCAAGGAGATGGCTCTGATTTCTAAGTCTTGGAAGACAACTGCTGAATTCAGATTTTTACAGGGAAGAAAAATCTTAATACACTTATTTGCATTTTTTAAAATAAACACACTTTGTTAATCTTCTGGGATCTTTTTGTATTTACAAAATGTGTGAACTAAAATCCTCACATACAAATGAAAAAATGTGTGAACATTTTTAAATTGATAAGCTTTATATGAATCCATAAAACTTTTTTGTTATAAACTTTATTATAGAGATAAAAATAAGCATGTAACATAACCATGGAAGGCTCCCACGGCCTTCACCTTTTCCCCCCACAAATGACACGCTCAACATTCTTGGCTAGAGTTTTATTTAAAACACATTTTAAAGGCACAACTGTAAAACATTAGATCCCTCCAAAAAGCAAGTGTTATAAATTGACTAACAGGAAGAAACTAGGCAGACCCACCGTGCAATCCTGGACAAGTCTCCACCTGACTCAAATCCTGGTTTCCTATACAGACACCAACCATATACGTCAAGAGAAGACATCAAATTAGATTATGGGCATCCCGCACTTCAAATCCTGAATACAGACTAGGTCTCATCCTATTCTAAAGTCTAGGTTCATACCCAGGAAGACTCCCAAATTGATGTTTTATCTCCAAGTGGAGCACCAGTCTCTGAGGTTTGAGCAACTACTTCTTTCCTGTACTACAGCTGTAGCTCTTTGTATTCTCTGACCCTGTTAGATCTCATGATATAAGCACTGCAGGAAGTGGTGCTGATGATTTAATTGGTAGCACTCTTCTCTTTGAGTTAGGACTGAACTAGTGTCCTAGAATGGCAGTGAGGGGGGATGCTGTGCTGCTGGAGATGCTATCTTTAGAATTAGATTAAAATCAAGACCGTGATCACTTCTAGTCATTGAAGCTGGGCTGGACCTTGGGGTAAGAGTTGAGATGTGTGAACCCCTATGTCCTGGCCAAATTTCTGTCTGGGTATTTGAATTCAATCTACCCAACTTCTCCCTGCTGTTTCAATTGATATAGTGTTCTTAATTTTCTCCCCTAAACAATTATGTAGCAATGCTGTGTAAGTAAAAAGTTACTGGTGTAACCTTCAGGATAGCTGCATTTCATTGGTGGAAATCCCCTATATTTGTAAAGTGCTTTAGAATCTTTTCACTTATCTGGTACAGTCTAAATGTAGGTGTGAAGGATACAAGGCTTGAAGGGGTAAATTAGGCCACTTACCATTAGGCCGCACCTGAAGAAACCTCGGGAGTTCTGGGTCCTAATTGCTGATGAAGTCCAGCTGAGGAAGGAGCTGGGTGGGATCTATAAAGAGAGGGAGTTGGTAGGCTGCAAGGGGAGAAAACATGTGGTCAGACCCCTTGGTACAAGGGGGAAGAGCAGGAAGGTGTAATGACAGACTAGGAAGCAGTCCAGGCAAGGAGCAGTAAGGGCTGGGAGAGTAAAAGCCCAGAGCTGCTGGGTTGAGGACTGGCTGGAAGCAGTCTGGAAGCAGACATTGACGGTACCCTGAAAGAGGGAGAACTTTTAGGTGAGTTAGGTGGAGGGCTAAGCCATGAAAAGGAAAGTGCTGCAGCTCCAGGTGTGAGAGGCCATGGAGTGAGTGAGTGGAATGATGGGCTGAGTAACTGCAGGAAGGAGCGTCAGAGGTAGGTCCCCAGATAAGCCACAAGGAGGTGCTGCTGAGAAGTGAGTAGAGCAGACACTGTCACAGTTGGATATTGTAAATGTTTGCCTTTAGATTCTTTTCACAGCGTTTCCATTCACTGGCCGTATCACTCGCTCTGTTAGGCTACTGCTGCTTCCTATGTGGCATCTCAATTACTGGAGGTTTGCAACCATGGTAACCCATTCCACATGATTATCTGCTAATATCTTTGTGGAAGAATATTCCTTTTGATCTACCCAGATGTGACAAAGTGCGATTTCCCCCCCCCCCCCATGTAATATTTGTTTGAATACTGAGGGGAAATTGAGGCACACAGTGCGCTGCATGGTAAACTAGGTGGTGGGAAAAGGCTGTTTATTCTTGTGAATGACATCTAGTTTTCTTGGGTTTGGGGCCAGGGTCAATGGAGGGTCCATGAAGACAATGGCAAATCTAATCACTGGGACATTTGCTACTTAGCAACTAATGACCATGGATAATCCACTCTCTGCAGGTAGCCAGCCATGTTTAACCAGCTGGACAACAAGCACTGAGGAGGGGCCAGGTGGGACTTTGGATAAAGGGGACAGAGTGGGAGCCAGGTGGGGGCACTGCTTGTCTGGGGCTATGGGCTAACCTGAATGGACCACACTGTAACTTACTTCTCTCCATGCTAACCATGGACTTTCTGTGCTGTGTTCTAGTTGACTAATAAACCCTTCTCTTTTGACAATGCTATGTGAAGGTCAGTGCAGATGCTGTAGGAGGTGCGTTGCTCCCTAAGATTGTACAAGTCTTCCTCAGGGGTCTCAATGGGACTTGCTGAATGGAAGTAACGGTGGGAAGTAGGAGTGCTGAAGGAGCAGAGGTCCAGCCTAAGGAGGCGGTGAAACCATGCAGCTTGCCCTCAAAGAAGAGTGAGACCCTCTTGTGGGTCTTACTCACTGAAAGGGTCCTCCCATAGGCTGTTCCAAAGCTGGGGTCATAGCACAGATTGTGTCGATCCACGATAGCAGGGTACCAGATCATCCATACAAGATCTTTTTCTGTCTTGTGTTCTTCTGCCATCAACTTTCCCTTCCAGTGCCTGTAAACCTGCATCATGTGCTGCACCTCGAAAAGTGTGCCCTGCAAACTGAATCTTTCTTTTTAGAAGATCTGACACATTTCCTGAGTTCCAATACATTTTCATTGGTTACACAGTCAATCCATTATATTTTCAGAATTCTTCCATAACACCATCATTCAGAGGATTGTAGTTTCTTCATTATCCATTTGTTTGAATGTCTGTGTTTCACAGCTGTGATTTAACACAGGCCAAATGTAAATTGAGTCAGAATTTAGTCTTCAGATTTATATTCCTTCTCATCAGATGTTTACTCTTCTAGAATGTCTCTTTTGCTCGTGCTAATCTGTTGCTGACTTCAATATCCAATCTTCCATTTTTTGTAATGATGCTTCTTAGGTAGCAATAGTATCTCACTTGCTGTATGGGTGTGTCATTCACTAGAATCTTGCATGTTTCCACAGGATCTTTGCATATTATCATAGTTTTTGTCTTGTCCACATTCCACTCTAGACCATATTCATATATAATCTCCACTAACTTCATCAGATCATCTTTTAAATAGCCAACAGCATTGTCATCTGCATAATAATTGTTGTTCATCTATTTTCCATTCATCTTAATACATTCTTCTGTTTCTTTGATTAATTTAATTGAACAGTCACTATAAACACTGAATGAAATCAGGCTTCAGAAACTCATAATCCACCCAGCACTGGGAATATATAGTGATGCAGAATCACAGGTTGTGCTTGCCTTGTTGCACCCCTTCCTGACTATGTAAAAGAGCCAGCAACCCGCAGTGTGGCCAACTCTCGTGATTTTGTCATGACTCTCATGATAATTATTGTTTTCCTTAAAGCCCCAGCTCTTGGAGTCAAGTGGACATGTGATGATTTCAGCCTTCCTTCTTAAAGAAAAAGTAAGTTTCCAGCCCTCGTGGCTGTGGAGAAAGCTTCAAAATGTGACACCAGTGCACCTTAAAGGCTCAAAACACAGAAGGCATATAAACACCAAATCTATTATTTGTACATGATCTCATGATTTTGGTGATTCTAACTCATGATTTTTGAACATTTGGGGTTGGCAATACTGTGACATGCAGGCTTTCCCTTAGCAGAGGCCCAGGACAAAAGCTATCCCAGGATTGCCTTTTTATTCTAATGATTAGCTTCTCTCCTAGGGAGACTGCTAAATAGTTCCTTCCCATGTAGAGGATTTGAATGTTGAGTACCAGAGGACTTCACCTTGTGCAACACCATATTAAGCAGAGGGAGGGATGGATTGATGCTACCAGAAATTCCATCAGCCATAAGAATGATCGTTGGGTTTTGTTTTGTTTGTGGGAGGAAGTGTGGTTTGGGAAGAGGGAGATTTTCATTACATCCAGCTCTATAACCACGTATGAAACTACCTTACATAAGATTTTTACTCAGGTGGGAAAAGCTATTTTTAAAGTAAAATGTCTTGCCTTTGCTTTTTTCCATAAAACAAAAATATTGATTAACCTTTAACATTTGTTGTTTGTAGTGAGTGTGTGTATGAAACTGAGAGCAAGAAATGAAAATGAGCAACAACATTCACATCCATATTAGAATTTCCCTCCAAGATTGGGATGTTTAGATCAGGGAGGATTCTCCAGTGGTGAGAATCTTTAGAATGTGACTCTGTGACTGTTAAGTAGCAGATGACCTGACCCCCTTTAATCTACCATGTTTTAATCCTTAAACAGGAAGGTTGAAGTTGCCTCACATCCTGTAGGACAGTACTGTAAGTAGCACCACACTTCATGTTGACTCTCACGGTATGGCTACGCTGCAAAAAATAATATTTTTTTAAATGGCAGTACCCCTTAGAGCCCAGGTCAACAGACTTGGGCTTATGGGGCTTTTGCTATCAGGCTTAAAATAGCAGTATAGACGTTCCCTCAGGCTGAAGCCCAGGCTCTGAAACCTGGTGAGCAGGACGGGTCTTAGAACCTGGACTTTAGCCTGAGCAGGAACATCTACACTGGTATCTTTAGCCCCATAGCACCAGACCTGGAAGCCCAAGTTAGTTGACCCAGGCTCTGAAACTTGCTGCAGCATCTGTTTTGTTTTTACAATGTAGACATATCCTCACTGACTCTCACAAAAGGAGACAGGAATTAGTTTCAAAAAGTGGGAGAGAGAATACATCCACGGTAGATTGCAGCAGCATCAGTACTTCATTTCATTTCCAATTGGTAATAAAATCAGTTTCACAAAACCTTGCCTCAGTCACTACTGATCTAGTACATAGGTCACTATACCTCCTGTCCTGCTGTAGGTGACACTGGACTGTCAAGAGCCCTGGCTCTTTCTCACCTGGTTCCTTTCCCCCTTTGAATTCATGCAGAATTTGCTTTATATTTACTGCATTTTCCTAAACACATACATAGTATGATAGGGTGCTCTTTATTTTTACCACTTCCCACCCGATTTGCAAATGCACTTTTTAATATACAGTCTCTTACATCAAAGCCTTGCTTCCATATTATTAAAGCAAATAACATGAGTAAATCTCACAAAGTCTTAGTGAAATCACCTATTTTAAGATTAAGAATAATTGGTATTCACAGACAAGATGAGCATTTTCATCCACCTAGTAATGAGCAAGTTAAGACACCTAGTGAGTTGTCTTAACAAAACTACCAAATGTAAAAGGAACTAATTATGACTTGATTCATCCAGAATACAAAATTGCATTAGCAATGGTCTGTCTACCTGATGTTATGTAGACTACGGAGCAAAGAAACTGAGCAGGTGCCTGGTGATCAAACACTCTGTCCTTACTGATGGCTTTGGCAGTGGTATGATCTCATGGTTAATGGGGGACTTTTGAGTATATTCTGTATAGGTTCTTGGAGCACGCTCTTTACTGACTTCCAGTAGTGCATTAAACAATGTGACTAATATCTATCATGTGTCTGTTTTCTCCTCCTCTCCCCAGGGAAAGAAGTATAGATGAATAAAAAAAGAACAAACATGAAGGGCGGGTCTACACTGTATCTGGGAGCTAGCTTCTCAGCATGAGTCCACAGCTTCCCTAGCCCACCCTCACTGTCCCAGGCTTCAGAGCCCAGCTCATACCCAGCACATATACAGAGGGACAAATTCAGACCAGGTATGAGCAAGTGTGACTCACTGAAGCTCTGCCCCTGCTATGATAGATTTGAATCTGGAACAGAGAGCAATATTGTTTTCTATAAAGTAAAAAACATCAGCAGGGGTTGCACATCTACAAAGGAAAGCAGAATTTGGGTCTTGCAAATGCTTTTCAAAATATGCAGTTTTATCTGTGATTTGTGATTATGGAGCACATGTATTTAGAGGCACACAGGCAAACATGCATGCAGAAAATAGGGGTGAGAGCGAGCTACACGGGCAAACATGCGTGCAGAAAATAGTGGTGAGAGTGAGCTACACTGGCCTTCTGCCTACTGAATTCTAAAACTTTAACTAACAGGGTATAATCTCAGTTCCCCACTTAGAACAAAGGCTGCTTTAGTTCTTTGGGGCTTCTTTTGGAAGCAGTAGTCTAGGGTTTATTTATGAGGCATGGAATAGCCAAGCATGGGGACCCCCCTCCCAACTCTGGTAGATGTATCCATCCTAGCTTGCTAAAAATGCAGTAGTGTGGCTGGTGCTGCATAGGCTTGCCACCCCGAGTGAAATCCCATCTGAAACCCTCCATGCATACATGGGGTGGCTATCCCAGCCCAACATCCAGCCAGACACAGCAATGCTTCTATTTTTAGCCTGCTAGCTCGATGAGCGCTAATGCAGGTATGTCTACCTGAGCTGGAAATTACACTTCCTGCTCAAGTGTAGACTCACACTTTTATTCCCTGACTGCTACCAGGCAAATACCATGGCCTATACTATGTAGCTCTGACCTGCCATGAAACCTATCATCTTGTGTAGTCCCCCACCCCATTGTTTCCAGCTGT
This sequence comes from Macrochelys suwanniensis, assembly GCA_033296515.1. NCBI lineage: Eukaryota > Metazoa > Chordata > Testudines > Chelydridae > Macrochelys > Macrochelys suwanniensis. The sequence goes on along the minus strand of CM065776.1, from coordinate 235,632,205 downwards.
CTTTACTACATAAAAGGATTTTAATTGCAGTTTCCTCTGAGCCTGACAAAGAGTCCATAGCATACCCATGGGCTTTAAGGAGGTCTACAATTGTCTTTGGATCACTGGTGCACTTGCGGGTAACCATTAGCTCCTTCCATCTTAACAACAGGCTCAAATCCTAGAGGTCAGTTCCCTATGAGCCTAATCCAAAACCCACTGAAGTCAGTTAGAACCTTTCCATTTCTTTCAATGGACTCTGCATTAGGAACTATACTAATTTAACCAACCTGCCCAATTTACCCTAAGCTACCAACTTTCACTAAAGTCAGTACACAAAGATGTGGTCTGCTCACAGGACTTGCAGCACAGAACTCCAGAGTTCTAATCCCAGTTCCTGACACTGACCCCAGCTGTGGTTTTGGGAAAATGTATTTATCTTTTTGTTTCTACTTTTGCAAAATGGGAATAATACTGACATCATAGGGGTGTTCTTCTGCAGATTAATTGCTTAATGTTAGTAAAGCTTGTGTGAAGCATTTGGAGATGAAAAGCATTCTACCAGTGCTAATTATTATTATTATTGGTGTAGCTGTTGTTATGCAAAGCCTTGCCCTTGGGGCCATTCACAAGCTATGAATTCCAGCAGGCCTGGTCTCTGGATCCTTCCAGGATAGGTTACTCCCTTTCAGGGTGTGACAGATTTCCCCCACCCCCAGAGGGTGCCACTGGGAACTGGGGTACTGCTGAGCCCTCTGACCCCCCCACCCTGGGCTTCCTCTCACACTGGTCCTACAATTCCACTTCCAGCATTCACACAGGCAGGGACACCCCCAGCTGCAGTTACAGGCAGGCTCTCTGACCAGCCACTGCGTGAACCAACAATAGCGAAGCTACAGCCAAGATAATCACCAGCTCCCCAGGGACGCTTCCCCCCTCTGGAGTATAAAATCAAAACTATACCATCATGTGCTGCACAGGGAACTATACAGCGTAAACTCATAGAGTTTGCCCCTCCCCAAATATGGAGAGGAAATGCAACAGCCCCTTGAGCTAAGATTCCTGAATGCTTCACTCCAAACTTACTGGTTTAGATTAAAGCCAAATAAAATTATTAACTACAGAAGATAGATTGTAAGTGATTATAAGTGATCGCAAATAGCTCAAAGCAGATTACCTAGTAAATAAACAAAAATGCAATCTAAGTTTAACATACTAGAAAGATAGGATTTTAATTACCAATCTCACCCTGACTGATGACACAAGCAGGCTGCAGATTCTTAAGGCACAAGCTACACTTGCTTTGCAGCTTGGAATCCCCAGGTCAGGGCCGGCACTACAACTAGGCGACCCTAGACGGTTGCCTAGGGCGCCAGGATTCGGGGGTGGTGGCATTTCTTACCTTCTTCAGTCGCCGGGGCACCATTTCGGCGGCAGCTTCTTCAGCCACCAGGGTCCTTGGCGGCATTTCGGTAGCCAAAAAGCTGACACCACTACTGCCCCAGGTTTTTCATAAACAGGCTAGAAATCCCTTTAGCCTGGGTCCAGCACTTTCCCCAGTTCAGCCTTTATTCCTCAGGTGTTTTTGTGAGTCTTCTTGTGTGTGGAGTGAAGAACAGCAGATGATATTACTCCTGGACTTCTATAGCTTTAGCATATGGCAGAACCCTTTGTTTGAAACTCAGTTTATGGAAAAACATTGACATCCCAAGATGGAGTCCAGAGTCCTGGACCAAGAAGGTGGCCTGGTCACATGCCCTTTCATACTTTGCTGAGTCATAGCAGCCATTACTTACAGGCTGTCAGGAATGTTCTTAACGAAGGTTAAGTTCTTCCAGGGCCCATTTTCTTTGCTGATGGGCCATCAGCACTGTCTGGCTTCTTCATTGTTGTAGCAGAAAGGCTAGTTGTGGGTGTCACCCAGAGTAAACACATTTGAAATACAAATATATAATTAATATTCCTAACTTTAGATACAAAAATAATAAATACATACAAATATGATTTTCTGAATATGATTATGCTAACTTTTCCAATGACACCTCACATGACCCATCTTGTACAAAATGCATCATAATTATGCCATAATCATATCATAATATCACTGTGAAGAATATGGGGTGCAGTGTCACACAGGGTCGATGACATGATGTCGTCTTTAAGGGAAATCTTGTCACACTCTTCGTTTCTTTGTTGCAGGACCATGCCTTTCTCTCCTGGGTATGCTCAGTAATCAGAAGAAATTCTTCTGTCACATATGTTTTCACGTATTTATCACTGAGGATTTCCTTGCATCCAACGACGAATTTGTATTGACCAGAAGCTCTCATCCTTCCTCTTGATCCTGGCTGTTGCCCTCCTAGCTGGAACAGGATTTAATAATAGAAGATATTATTTGATTCTTATCTGCTTAGCACTTTTAGTCTTGAATTCCAAAACACTTTAACAGCAAGAATGAATTAGGCTACTACTGAAATGTCAGCCATCTCTGGGGTGGAACACAGATTTGTCATTTTCAAAGTGCTTAAGCATCTGTTTACAGTGCATAGCAAAAGTACGCTACAGGTTAATCTTGAAGTGGAGAATAATTCTGTATCATACACAAATACAGATGAGATCCAGCACTTTTTAGCTTGTGAGGCCACAGAGATCTGAATACAGTCCATGAACTTATTTCACAAAGCAGCTCATCATCAGCTAGTAACAGCTTTCCATCATTAATAATCTATACTGGATCTGAATCAGTGCTCTACATTTGAAAGGTTTTCTCTATTACTTGTGCCCTGAGCCTCCAAGTCCAATGGGTTTTTTATTAGTTTATATGTTGGTTCACTTACTACGTTAGAGTCGAGTTATTTAAAAGGGCCATTTAAAAAAAATGACTTTTTACATTTAACGATGATGTGATTGCCTTGCATACTGACCATTGAAGGTGCCGATCCAAAGCCCATTGAGTCAATGGAAGAACTTCCACTGATTTCAGAAGGAGTTATAGCAGTCCCAAAATGCCCAGTGGCATGGAAGCTCCTCTAAGCACTGAATTGGGAAAACCCATATCTGAAGATTCCTCAGATCTCTTGCTATCTAAAAACCTGACCCAACTCCCATTGCAGTCAACAGGAGTCTAGTTTCCAGTGGCTTTAATTGGTTCTAAATTAGTGTTTCTGAAGAAAACGGAGGAGAGGGTATTCTCAGGGAGTGGATGACCAATTTTATATGATTCCATCTGGTGTGTTGGAACAATCCCAATGCTATCCTAACAGGCTGCAGAGAATCATTTTTAAAACCACTGTTCCCATCAGCAGAAAGAAGAGCCTCGTGGTCAGAATGATTAGACAAAGGACAAGAAGACTGAAAGGAGTAATATAATGCAGAACTCCACAACAGTAATCTGTCCAAATTGTTTTTGGTTAGGTCGGATGTGCAGAGGCCTTTGTATTGAAACCAAACTAAATCACATCATATATATAAAACCTATACCAACATAGCAAAACATTTTGGATGTTATAACAACTAAACAAACATTGCCTTGTTTGGCAGAATTTTCAAATACATATAACTTCTTTTATATTTTTTATTACAATACAAATGTGTTTTGTGTTAAATCTATTGTTATGAGGAAATTAAGCCCCAAAGCTGCCAGCATGGTTCTTCCAGAAAGTGAAAAAACCCTCCTGTATTAGATACATGAAAACATAAAAAATCTGAAAATGAAAAGAGCAGCCTCTGCGTAGCAAATTAATCACAAAAATAAAAGAATTCTTCTGTGTGAACTGAAATGGTTTGAAAGCAGAACACACCAGAAGAGGATAGTATGCAGGCTCACAAAGGGAAACCAGATAATGTTTAATCATCTTTACAGATGCATCAGAGCTGTTCAGAAAAAATAAATTAAAAAATCCAAGGCCATTAACCAGAGATTTGGTCCTTGTCCTGCCTGAAATAAGAATTGCAGGATTGACTCCTTCCTTTGTAAGGGAGGATTTCCTTGGCTTTCCCCAATAACACAACCTCTTTTCAGATGATCTGTTCCTTGGCTTTTAACATTCAGGACAAAATTTTCTATGTTGGGTGCTGATAATTAGGTACCTAAATCCATAATTAGGCACGTGAGTTAGCAAATTTCAGCCTCAAACCTTTCCTAATCGAAACGTATTTTACCCTTCCTCTTTTTTCTATGGTTTTAAATATCATTTGCTAAATATATTATACCTCACTATTTACCTCGGTCATTGAGACTGTTGGTTTATTATTATTAATTATTATTTGTATGACATAAGCACCCAGAGACCTCAGTTGAGACTGGAAGCCCGGCACTGTACAAACACATAGTAAGACAGTCCCCACCCCAAAGAGCTTGCATTCTCAACAGAAAAGACAGACATGGGATAGGAGGGAAAACAGAATCATAGAGAAGTGAAGTGACTTGTCTAAGGTCACACACCAGCCCAGTGTCAGAGCCAGGAATAGCACCCTGGCCACTCTGTTTCTCAATGTATCATTTCCCCTTTCTCCCCTCTAGGAGTTTCACAGAGAAAGTACTCTAGGTACTTCCAAACATAGCCAGCCAGGTAGTCAAAAATAGGAGTGCATGTGTAACCATGTGGGTCATTTATCAAGGGAGAGTGGGGTGCACTGTTCATAGCAAAGGGGATATTGAGCAAGTGCCAAATACAAATAAATCTTGCAAGGCTTGCCTCGGGATTTTTGGGAGAGTAAATAACCTGACAAAGAAAAGCCGACAGGTTGACATAATTTATCTTGATTTTTAGGAAAATGTTTGACAATGTCTCACAGGGAGTTGATAAGGTCAAAAATGATGTCATCAGTAGCGAATAGGTGAAAAGTTTTGATAATGGGCTACGCGGCAGCATAGAGAGGGTGCTAATCAGTGTGCAAAGAGTCTTCTGAAAGAAGGTAACAAATGAAGTGCCTTGTGGCTCAATACTGGGACCAGTTCTGTTTAAGATTTATGCATGGAATTAGTGCTGATGTACCTTTGGCTGGATCTGAGATGAATCATTGTGTTGTCTGATTTAGTCACTATGCAACTGGCCCTAAATCTAATCCCTTCCAGTGGATTAAGCTCTATCACATTAGGAAAGTAGTTAAAAAAATAAAAAATTACACCAGCCACATTTAAATTACTAGTAAATCTGTGTACTATTACACTCCTGGCTTCTTCTGCAGCAATATTCTGGTAGCATCACTTTAAACCAGAGTCAGTGTTGCCATGTGGCCCTTTTACACTGGCTCTGTCAGTGTAAAGGGTCTATAAACTCTGCCCCAGGGCTTAAATTCAGCTAGAGTTGTTTGGAGCAGAGCTCCAGTAAATATTTTCAACCCACTGGAGTTTTTATAGTGTGCGTGTGTGGGGACAACATGGTGGGTTCCGGAAAATACTCCATGAGAATGTAAAGCCTGCTCTTCCCAGTGTTGGGGGCAGTTCAAGCATGGCATAGAGCTGGGGTAGAGGTTCTATGCCAGCCCCTTGAAGCCCCTCATGCAGAGGTTATGTAGGGTGGTGTCCAGGGAAAAGGCTGCTGCCACAATGGTCCTTGGGGCTTTGGAGCCACACAAGGTCTATGTACCATTTAAGCCCTCCTCCTAGGCACCACTAAGTGTCGCTTATCGTAGGCAATTGGTTACAGATTCAGGTAGGCCTGTGTCTGCTCTAACCTGTACTGGGATTGAACTGGAGAAGGATTGTAGAGGATATGGTCATTAGGAAGTGCTGTGATGAAGGAAAAATAACAACAACAACAAATCAAACAAAAATACCGATCACCCAGTGCCATTTCTGAAGACTGAAGAGCAGGAAAATAGACAGCACATTAAGAATTTAAGACTGGTTACTATTCGTGAAAAATTTAAGGCTTGTGGCTACTCCTTTACTGCTGAACTATTCAGATTGGATCCAGATAACAGTGATATTTTTATCTTTTGCCTGGAGAGTACCAAATTTGTTATAAAAAAGCCCTCCACAGCAGCAATTCCACATGTCATTTTGGAAGTGTCACAGACAAACAGAATTACTGGCTGTTAGGAATATGATGTTTTTCTGGCCAGGAAAACAACAGACCGTGAGTAACAGCAATTTCAGTTAGAATATTTCTGGAGTACACTGGTGCCTTCATCAAAAAGAAAGAAACAAAGAGTTTTGTGGGAAAATTTTTTGAAACAAAGAGGAAACAGAACAAAAGGCTTTAGATGTTAATGTGTAGTTTCCTCTTTTGTGTTCTAGCTCAAACTTGATTAGGCTGAGCAAACATTTCTGGACAGGAGACAAATGTTTATAATCAGATAGAACATGTACATTCTGGAAAAAGATGAGACTTTTGAAAAAGAAGCTTCAAACCTGAAGATGATGTAATACATGACATTAGTGACTGTGTGATGATTTTTGGACTTGTAAAATGGTCAGCTTATCAATTTAAAAGCTCAGGGTATTTTCCTTGTTTTATGGTGCTGTTTATCCTTCGGTCTCCTAATGCTTTTATCTATATTTTTTTTCTGTTGTTAATTGGCTGTATGTCTTTGTCTTGCTAATATACATCATGTGATATGAACATTTCCAAAGAGGTCAGGGTCAGCTTTTCAGGTGCTCAGCACCCACAACTGTGCTCTGATTTTCATAAAGTCTTGTGACTGACACTTGTGACAGAACTGGAGCTGCTCTGTAATAATTTATGAATAGTGTTTGTTGACCTGGCAATTGGAATGTTTACTGTATGAATATATTGGTTTTAATAGTGAGGTATAAGTAAAAACAAGCAGAAAGGGAAGGAGATTAGTTCAAGATAAGCCTATCCTCAGCAAACACCATTAGATCTGAGGGTGAGGAATCTGGCTAGACCTCCTGCTCTGGTTACTGAAGCCCAGAAACTGACAAGAACAAAGAACCTCTGGCTGCATTAGAGAGAGAGAGGAGGTAGTTGTCAGGAAGCTATTTGGGGAGACAAGACTAACCTAGGCACCCACTGAGATGTCTGAAAAAAACTGGGGCACCATCACTGGTTGGTAGGGCTTTAGGAAAGATGGATGTGAACGTAGACTGTTCATTGTATTAATACCCTTTTTCTCTAAATGTTTTGTTCCTACAATTGAAATAAAACAATTCTTTGATTTTAAGAAGGCTCTTTTGTCATGGTACAATACTGATCATAGACTCCTGAAGATAAGAACCACAGGTGCAAAATCCAGTCAGAACGGGTTGATATATGGTACTTTAGCCCAAGGCCCAGTTTCAGAGTTGGGGGATTATGTAATTCCACCCTAAATTAGGTAAAGGCACAGGGCCTGTCAGCTGAGGGAGTGCACTCAGAGAGACTAGAGAAGAGACAGAGATGAAGCTAGCCCTCTAACTATAACAACACTTATGAGCTAATTTTCAAAAAAGCTCTGTACACCATGTGCTGAGCACTTCTGAAAATCTGGCCACTTATTTAGGTGACAGCTAAGGTCTTTTGTAAATCTGGCCCTGATTATGAGTGCTGACGACTTTTGTAAATTTTGGCTGTACTGTCTTTCATAGTACTACACTGTGGTCCAAAGCTAGTGAAAATGGCTGTAACTAAATTTTAGTCAGTGAGTGGTAAATTTGGCTCAGTGTCTGAGAATCATGCTGGAGTTCTATGCCGTTGTGTTAGAGCTTGTCTGCAAGATGGGGTAATGAGCACTACAGGGGTGTGATTTCTAAAGCACACTAATATGTTGCACATTAATGAGTCCATGCAGACCCTGCTGGTGTGCACTAAATGTTCCCTACTGTGCTTTAATGTAGTACTGTTTCAAACAGGATCTAAATGGACCAATTAATGTGCAACACATTAGTGTGCTTTAGAAATCGCACCCTCATCTAGGGCATTACCTCACTGTGTAGAAAAGCCCTACATTTCGTAGAGGAGGAAGGGAGGTTCTTGTTGGACTATGTTCAAATGGATATTTTCAGCCTTACGGTCTCTGTTTGCCTTGGACCCAAGGATGCAAATAAAGGTTTACTGTAATTAACATAGTGTTTCTATTTGACTGAAATAGCAATTTTTTTCTAGTTTTATGATGGAATACAGTTCTTCAATGGTTAGGCTAATGTAACAAATGGCCTTATTATATCTAATTTTGCTTACAGGATCAGATAAAATATTAAGTGATTCTGCATCTGCCCATCAGTATTGCCTCCCACACTTATATCAATTATGGCGAATAGCTAGTCCCACAATAGAAAGAAATTCTCTTCATATGAGTAAAAGGTTAGTTTCTGTATGGGGATAAAACAGGTAGAAGAGTTATCTTAGATCTCCACTAAGAAATATGGCCATATATTATAAAACAGGCCAGGTTTGTAGATGTTCTGTATTCTCATGACAATAATGCATGTTGATTTTTTCCCTTTCTTTTATTTTTAAACTTACATGGTACTAAAGTTTGTGGACACCTTAAGGGTGGAAGAGAGGTAGATGCTAGAGAAGATATTGCCAGTCCTCATGAAGATTTAAGGAGGATGGGGAAATGGACAGTAGAAAGGTTGTGGCATGGAACTCTTAAAAAAGATGTACCTGGAGAATGTAATACAGTATTAAATTATTCTTCTGTAAAACTATGCTTCAGGAAGTACCATAGGAGAAAGATTTGAGGTTAATAGTCAAAGAAAGATCTTGTATAAGGTTCCAGAGTAACCAATAGTAAAAAAAAAATTACAAGACACAGAATCATAGAATATCAGAGTTGGAAGGGACCTTAGGAAGTCATCTAGTCCAACCCCCTGCTCAAAGCAGGACCAATCCCCAATTTTTGCCCCATATCCCCAAATGATCCCTTTAAGGACTGAACTCACAACGCTGGGTTTAGCAGGCCAATGGTCAAACCACTGAGCTATCCCTCCTCCGCAAGGGATGACATCACGAGACTCAAGTTATCCAGAGTGTTTTGAGAAGACAGAAGCAGACGACATTAGACAGGTAAGCATTATCCAGTATCCCAGTAAGAGAGAACCACTAATTGAGCCATTAAATCCAGAATAATTGAACCATAGTATTGAGATTAGCTAGCTAGCAAATTAAGACAATGCTACTAATTGGTGGATTTGTAAAAAAAACTCTAGCTAGAATAAAAAAATATATTAGCCGGTTGAAAATAAATGCTTGACTGTTTTTTTTGTATATTCTAACCATCTGCAACTTGAAGAGAAGCAATCTGTCATTTTGGGGGTTTACATCGTATTGTAGCGACAAAGGGTCCTGTGGCACCTTATAGACTAACAGAGGTATTGGAGCATAAGCTTTCGTGGGTGAATACCCACTTCGTCGGATGCAAGCGACGAATACTACCCCTCTGATACTTGAGATCGTATTGTAAAGTCACTTCAGAAGTAATTTGTCTGATTACCTTTTACTGAATGCTGAGATGAGGATGTGATGGTTGATTTTCTTCCTTTAACATTGAGTTTTGTTGAGATGAGTTTAATCAAAATTGCAAGACATTAACCAAAATTTTCTAACCTGGATGCATAAAATTAGGTATCTGCATCTACATGTAGGCACTTAAGTGGCTTGATTTTTCAGAGGTGTTGAGCACCTGTTGCTTACACTGATCCTGTAGGTGCCCAGGACCTCTGAAAAATCAGTGCTTAAATATAGATTTAGGTGTCTAAGTACCCCATCTTGAAGATTTGAGTGTGTGTGTGTTTAAATCTTCTTAATACCACTAATTTGAAAGTAAAGAAGGTTGGTTTCACCCACAAGTCTAATATGATTGATTAAACATACTAGATGGATGCACAAAGTTAACATTAAAGGATGAGTGGCTATTTATCAAATACTGCTTAGGTAACATAGATACAACACACATACAAATTAATCAGAGCATAAATGAAAAGCTCAGCACACATCCTAATTACTGATAGTAAACTGAGATGACCTCTGATTTCTACTCAGTCAGGGTGATCTTTTCAATAAAGGATAAAATACATTGGGTCTGATTGTGCTCTCATTTACCCAGGTAAAATGCAAGATTAATTCCACAATTTGGAATCATGCTAGTTTAGAAATGGTTTGAGATCAGAACCAGGCCCATTAACTTTTTTTGCTGCCTCCAAATCTACCTGTATAAATAATTACATTTAACCAGTGTAAAGATTTATCCCTTTGGATACCTAAATAATAAAGCATTGTCCATCCAACGCTACATTCCTTCCCTTTAAATAATGACTGTTTGTTCAAATAAACTGGTTACCACTGGACAGAGGAAAAGAGATACAAAGAAAAAATGGAGTCTGTCTTTGGAGTCTTACACTAATAAAGGTCTATATGCAGATATATGTAAGCAGAGTCAGGATGAGCTCCACCCTGACATCTGGTGGTGAGTCGTGGCAAAGCACTCCAGGGGCTGATCCCATTTACATAGGCACATCCACCCCACCGAGTACGAACCCATAATAGCCCAATGGGCACGTTGGGCTGCTGTAGGATCCCCAGTTTTCTGTATTGGGGCAGGAATTTCTGTTATTGGGGCAGGAAGAATAAACTGTTATACTGCTTATGTAAATCAAGGACAGTGGAACTATACTTGGCCTTTTGTCATGATGAGGGGGAACTCGCCATCAACTAAGCAGCGCTCGCCAGCCAAGGGACATGGGTTCCAAAACCCAGTGCATGGAGAGAGGCTGGGGACAGGTTTCTTGACTGGGCCTTTTAGCTATAGCTCAAGCACTGTACCTGGTGGTGTGGGCTCCTTGTGAGGGTCTGAGACACCAATTGCACCTCTTCCTCTCTCCACTGTGGAATATCAGAGCTAATGTTGAGTTCATTGGGAGTCTGCTCTCAAGCTGCTGAGTTGAAATCACTCTGGGCTAAGGGTGCAAATGAGCACTAAGGTTCCCCTAACTACAAGCTGAAATCACTAAAGAGCTAAAAGTCTCATGAGCTGAAATCACTGAGCTGAAATCACTGAGCAGTGTGTTAAGTAGTGGGAGTGCCTGAAGATCTATTGCTGAGTGGCCGGCGGAGTGGAGCTGCCGGCAGAGTGGAGCAGTTCGTGAGGACAGCTGTAGTGGCTTGTGGGACAGCTGACAGAGCAGAGAAAAGCCCCACGGAGGGGTGAGGCAATCATCTTCAAGCCACGTAAGGTGATGAACTTTTGAACTTTGGGACTGGACTTTTGGGTTCTTGGACTTTTGGGGACTTTGGGTGATTTCTGGGTTGCTGGACTCAAGAACCAAAGGGACAGGACATGGCCCAATTGGCTGGGGTGGGTTTTGTTCAGAGTTTGGTTTATGAATCCTAGTTGAGGTGTTTTCCCAATTTAATGCTGGTGTCATTTACCTGCTGTTATTAAAGATTTTCTGTTACACCGAGGCCCTGTGCTTGCGAGAGGGGAAGTATTGCCTCTTTGAGGCGCCCAGGGGTGTGTGTAAAGATTTTCCCAGGTTACTGGGTGGGGGCTCGAGCCAGTTTTACATGGTATTGTTGAAAAGGGAACCCCTATATACTGAACCCAGCCCTTGCTGCTGTCAACTCATCCTGGCAGAAGGGTTACATATAGAACATGAAACTGAACCGTGCTTAAAATTATAACAACAAGAGAAAAAAACCCTAAAAGAACTACACTTGGAAACATGGAGAAATAGCAAATTAAAATAACTAATTATAAATTATAGGCAGGTCCCTATCAAATATATAAAAATACGTTATTCTTTACCTCTCCCCAAACTCTGTGCCAAGAATTGAAAATGCTATTCTTTTATCACTTCATCAGTTAAAAATCCACAGCCTGGGTGAAGGATAACTGAATCTTCAAGAAGAACGAGGAGTACTTGTGGCACCTTAGAGACTAACAAATTTATTTGGGCATAAGCTTTCGTGGGCTATAGCCCACTTCATTGGAAGTGGGTTCTAGTCCATGAAAGCTTATGCCCAAATACATTTGTTAGTCTCTAAGGTGCCAGAAGTACTCCTCGTTCTTTTTGCGGATACAGACTAACACAGGTACTACTCTGAATCTTCAAGATAAGCACTCATACTTTTAACATGTTCACCAGATGAGCCTGAGACTCTGCTTCCACTACAAGCAAAGATTCCACCCAATTGTCTTTCCTTTTCCCTGGTGCATCCTGTCTCCTTTTTTATTTATGCTAGTCATCGACTATGGATTAAAACAATGCGACAATGATACATATGCCTAAAATGGAACAATTCAAGGCTATTTGATCTAGACTTTGCTGATGACATCGCTCTTATCAGTGAAGATGCCAACCAACTACAAAAATGCACAAACCAAGTAAAAGAAGTAATGGAGATGATAGGTTTAAGATACAATGCAAAGAAATGTAAAGTCATGTTAATGGGGACAGAAATCAAAACTGAAGAAGAGAAACTGGAGAAGGTGGACAATTTTATGTATCTTGGAAGTACCATCATCCAAGATGGTACTAGTTCCGAGGAAATAAGAAAAATTGGGAAGGCAAACTCTGCATTTGAAAGACTCAGAAACACCTGGCAACTCAAAAACATCTCTCTCAAGACAAAACTGAATGTGTACAAATCAATTGTTATCACCATCACAACATATAGCAGTGAGACATGGCAACTTACCATGAAAGATATGCAAAAGCTGGATGCATTTCATCACAAATATCTGAGAAGAATATTGGCAAAAACATATAGAGATAGGAAGCCGAATGAAGAAATCAGAAAAATGACTGGACAATGTACCCTCTCACAAATAATCTGCAAAAGAAGACATCAGTAGCTGGAACACGTGCTGAGAGTGGAAAAAGAATACTTACCCCAAATACCACCCTTGAATGGATGCCAGAAAATGCAAGAAGAAAGAGAGGAAGACCATGAATAACATGGAAACAAACAGTTCTGAACGACATCAAGTACCTCAACATGAAATGGGAAGATTTAGAGAGAAGGGCAGTTGATGGGCAAGGATGACAAATGTGGGTAGCCCAATGTGCAGCAAAGCATGGGATGGACTAAGGTCTTAGGTAAGGTCAGGAAAACTTCTAGAATGTGAATTTGTGGGTTTCCTTGGCAACAAGCATGTGGACAGCATAACATTTTTTGACATGTTCCTCTAAAACTCATCATAAGCTATACATATTCTTCTATCACTCAAAACCAAACCAAACAAAAACATAAACACTGGGCACCCAAAGTATGTGAACATTAGCCATATGTTTATGAGTGGCCCAAAACTGGAATTTCCCTTCAAATTTCAAGTTTGGAGAACAGGAGGAGGGCCAGATGCAGTTCCTCAGATTTGAAATGTCTTTATGGTTCTGTTTTTAATTTAGGTCAAAAATTGGCAGAAATCTATTTTGGATTCTGGCGCATAAGTGTAAGAAATGTTGTGCAACCTGCTTATTTTGTGAGATATTTTTATTATTTTCAGCCGGAATCTCATAATAACTGCTTCTTGAAATGTGGATTTTTTGGGGGGGGTAGATAATGCAGAAATTTAAAAATGATGTGAAGTCTGAAGAATGTATAAATTATTCTGTAAAAAAGGATGTGTTTATTGATAGGTATTTGTATAACACTCATCACAATGGCATCTGAAGTAAATCTGAGGAATTCCAAAATGTATTGTATACGGCAGGGATCGGCAACCTTTGGTGCATGGTCCATCAGGGAAAGCCGCTGGTGGGCCAGAACAGTTTGTTTACCTGCAGCATCCACGGGTTCAGCTGATTGCAGCTCCCACTGGCCATGGCTCACCATTCCAGGCTAATGGGAGCTGCGGGAAATGGCGTGGGCTGACGGATGTGCTGGCCGCCGCTTCCTGCAGCCTCCATTGGCCTGGAACAGCAAACCGTGGCCAGTGAGAGCTGCAATCGGCCGAACCCGTGAACGCTGTAGGTAAACAAACCGTCCCGGCCCACCAGCGGCTGTCCCTGATGGGCTGCGTGCCAAAGGTTGCCGATCCCTGGTATACAGCATCATAGTAATAATAGTCCATAATGATGGAAAGAGGAAACATATTTTACACCAGAAGCATAAGGAGGCAGAGTTAAGAATGAGTTTCCAACTTTAATTCTATTTCTGAGCTGTAAATTCCACATGGAAATTAGATTAATCTTGTATTTAGTGTTAAATTTCCACACTAAAGTTTGTAATTGACTATGAAATCATTTAAATGATGAAACTGGGTTAGACTATTACATTATGTCTAATTAAAATATAACTGCTACTATTCTAATTTATTTTACTAAATAGTACAAGTTTCAAGATTTATTTCATTGTCTTACATTTATAGTATACTGGTAATACATGTGAGTTTTTTAGGAAGCTACCTGCTTTTTGTAAAAATCGTGAACTGCCTAGACTACATATAGACCAGTGGTTTAACAGAACAGATGCTCAATGAGATGATAACAGCTTCTTAATTTCAGATATTTCCAAGCATACAAAAATGACATAATAGCCTTGTGCTCTCCTGTAACTGCAGAAATAATTGAGAAGTACAGTGAGCTGTTCGCCAAAGATTTGGACACTGACAAATAAGCCCTTCATGAGTTTGTGAGTTCATTGCCATTCACCCATTAAGTTGAACCACTGGGAAATTCAAACTGCTCATAAGCACAGGAGGCAGTGGAGCTGCTAGGCTTATTTGGTCACGTTCAGAATGAGATCATGCCACATGATCTCACTCTGAACGTGATTATTTCTGGTTTGGGTGTGACTTAAGGCTTGAATGTCAGGAAGACAGAAAAAAGAAAGGGTTGAGAAGCATGAACTGGGAATTTGAAAGTAGAAACATAACAAGACAAAATGCTCAACCTAACTGGCTGTATATTGGTATCCCCTAAATACCTTTCTGATCCAGAAGAGAGTCTAACAAGACGTTCAAAGGGTCCTGCACTATAACATCACAATACATGACACTGATAGGAAATGCACCACAGAAAGGTTTGGATTCATGTTGAGAATAGGCCCAGCATCTAAGGGCTTGTGTATACATGGACTTGTTCCCGATTAACTCCATGTGTGGACACTCTTAAGGCTGGTCCACACTGGGGCGGGGGATCAATCTAGGAAATGCAACTTCAGCTATGAGAATAGTGTAGCTGAAGTCGACGTTTCCTAGATCGAACTAAATTTACTTACTGAGGGTCCACGCGGCACAGGCAGGCTCCCCCGTCGACAGTGCTTCCTCCTCTCGGCGAGCAGGAGTTCCGCAGTCGACGAGGGAGCGCTTCTGGGATCGATTTATCGCGTCCAGATGAGACGCGATAAATCGATCCCAGAAGATCGATCTCTACCCGCCGAATCGGGCGGGTAGTGTGGACCTAGCCTTATTGTGGTTCATGTGGTTTAACTAATACACTTAATTCTGGAATACGAGTGCCTTGTTGTCATTTAGCTTACCCCATGAGAGCAGACAAAAAGAAGCTAGGTGCTAGTTACTTTTTTTTTTTGGGGGGGGGGGAGAATAATCCTTGCAAAAATGGGATTATCTCAATGTACTGCATACTGTGACTGAGTCTGATCACCCCAAAGTGAGCTACGTTTGGCTGGCCTGACAATAAGTAGATAGGCAGGTAGGGGTGTGTGTGTTTGTGTGTGTGTGTGTGTAAGAGAGAGGGTGCAATTGTCATAGGGCTGAGTAAGATGGAATTTGTTGCTGTTATAATTAAGCCTTAATTGACAAACCCATGTGTAACAAGACTAATATTGAACAGATGTCAGCTGATGGCTGAACACTGCACCCCCTGAAGTAATAGGATTTGCTGACTTGCGCTATCTAGCATTAGCAAATTGTCCTGGCAAGGCCAGCCTGGTCAGATACATTAGATTTAATTAAGACTGATCGTGCGGATATTTTTTGGTATTTTCCCCTCCAAAAAGCACTGTCGAGACCGGGATCTGATACACAAAGGAAATTACAGCACATTATGGTCTCTGTTATGGCTACCTTGTTTGGGAGTGCTGCTGAGGAAGAATGCCCAACTGTCCCATTTGTCACATGCCCCATTAGTGGCTGGTTCACAAAAAGGATATATATCTGTTTAGAAACTTATAAGGCTCCCATCACCACAATATCTGAGCATTTCATAATCTTTACTGTATTTATCCTCAAAGCACCCCTCTGAGGTAGGGAAGTACTATCATCCCCATTACAGATGGAGAATTGAGGCTCAGAAGTCCAGATCCACAAAGGTCTTTAGGCTCCTAACTTCCCATAAAATCAATGGAAGTTAGAAGTGAGGAGCCTAAATACCTTTGTGGATCTGGGCTGGAGAGACTGAGTTCCAGAGCCTCAAAGGTATTTAGGTTTATCCTAGTTCACTTCCAAAGTGAATTAAGATAAACTGAATGAAGGCCACTTTAACTCTGAATAAGTGTCGACACAGGGATTTAATTTGGTTTAACTATTCCACTTCAAATTAACACCGTTAGTTAATTCAAATTAATTTTCCTGTGTGTCCCCTTATAGAAAAGCCCTTGAGGAAGGAAATGGTATTGGCACCAGCTCTGTACACCTCTGAGGATTTGAGCATAGCAGGCATGTAACCCCTCCCTTTCCCTATGCACCAGTTCTGTGGGAAAAACAGAAATTATATAGGTATAGTTAGTGCCACAGCTCAGTGCACTCTCCCCAGTGCTCAGTAAGTATTGTACCTTTCTTAGGCAAAAAGTCTTCTTCCCTCAACATGGATCAGGTGCTGGAGGGGCTTTCCCTTCTTGCACACCACTTCTTGGCAGAAACCACAATTTGGCCCTATGTAGTTTTTACCTGCTCTGGTTGTAGTGGAGATGAGCTATGCAATGTTATCGTTTTGTAGCCTTGAGCGTTATTGAAACCCTCCACATTTGTGAATAATAAAGAAAAGCATTTCTCCTTTGCTAGTGGCTTTCATAATTGCCTATTGAGACTCCTGTAGGGGAATGAAGGGAACCTAGGGCAACATCTACACAGAGCTCTCTGTTCTCTGCTGCGAACCAGACAGAAATCTTTCATTTCAGACATCAGTCACCACAGACTGCTGTGATTCCTCCAAAGCCACATAACCTCATAATGTACTGACATTAACACAAATCAGTTCAATTAATACAGATAGGTTTGCTTCTGTTGGCAAACTACCATCCAAAGAGAGATTTCATTGACCTATTTTGTGATGAGGCTTAGCCCTTTTTTCCTGAGAAGTTATAACTTGACACTTATGGATGATGTTATGGTTACACCAAACATTAATTTATTTAATTATATTAGCTTAATAATAGCATGCGACAGGTGTGCCCACATAGCCTTTTAACTTTCTTCCTTATTTTTACATTGGTGTTTTAATTGGTTTGGGTTATTTTTAAGTACAGTACAAGTGAGAGTTCCTAGTGGCTTGGGCCTCGATCCTGAAAATACCTAAGCACCTGCATAAATTTGGTCACATGAGTAGTCCCATTGACATCAATGGGACGCCTTCCATTAGTAAATATATGAGAATGGGGGTGGTGTGTTTGTCCCTTTTTGAATGGCTAAGGAGGTGGGCAGCTGACTTTTGCAGGTGCTGGAGTTTTGAGAACCAGAGCAAAATCAGAAGGGAAGGGTTAGGAGTTAACAGGGTTAACCCAGGGTTAGGGTCTAGAGCAGTAGGAGAAACACAGGCAGAACAATAATGCTGGCCAAGCAGTGAGGTGAGTCTATGTCCTGGAATGAACTTAAAGCTAGTGAGGTGAGCCTAAGACTTGAAGCCCAGAAGATTTTTCTGCCCCCTAGAAGCAAGACCTCATCAAAGGCTCTTAAGCAAACTAAGCAGTCATGAGATAATAGGGAAGGCCCTCTCATGGATCAGTAACTGGTTAAAAGACAGGAAACAAAGGGTAGGAATAAATAGTTTGCAAAATGGAGAAAGGTAAAAAGCGATGTCCCCCAGGATCCTGCACTAGGGCCATTGCTGTTCAATATATTCATAAATGATCTGGAGAAGGGGGTAGACAGTGAGGTGGCAAAGTTTGCAGATGATATAAAATTACTCAAGCTAGTTAAGTCCAAAGCAGACTGCAAAGAGTTTCAAAGGGATCTCACAAAACAGGGTGATTGGGCAAGAAAATCACAGACAAAATTCAGTGTTGATAAATGCAAGGTCATGCACATTGGAAAATGTAATTCCAACTACACATACAAAATGATGGAGTCTAAATTCACTGTTACCACTCAAGAAAGAGATCTTGAAGTCATTATGTATAGTTCTCTGAAAACATCTGCTCAAAGTGCAGTGACAGTCAAAAAAGCTAATAATGTTCGGAATCAGTAAGAAAGGGATAGATAGTAAGACAGTAAATATCAAAATGCCACTATATAAATCCCTGGTACACCCACATATTGAATACTGTGTTCAGTTCTGGTTGTCCCATCTCAAAAATATATATTAGAAATGGAAAAGGTACATAGAAGGACAACAAAAATGATTAAGTGTATGGAACAACTTCTGTATGAGAAGAGATTAAAAAGACTGGGACTTTTCAGCTTGGAAAAGAGACGACTAAAGGGGATATGATAGAAGTCTATAAAATCATGAATGGTGTGGAGAAAGTGAATGAGGAAGTGTTATTTACCCTTTCACATAACACAAGCACCAGGGGCCACTTGATGAAATTAATAGGCAGCAGGTTTAAAACAAACCAAAGGAAGTACTTCTTCACACAATGCACAGTTAACATGTGGAACTCATTGCCAGGAGATTTTGCGAAAGCCAAAAGTATAATTGGAGTAAAAAAAGAATTAGACAAGTTCCCGGAGGATCGGTCCATCAATGGCTATTAGCTAAGATGGTCAGGGATGCAACCCCTTCCTCTGGTTGTCCCTAAGCCTCTGACTTCGAGATTCTGGGACTGGATGACAGAGGATGGATCACTTGGTAATTGTCCTGTTCTCTTTGTTCCCTTTGAAGCATTTGGCATTGGCCACTGTCAGAAGACAGGTTACTGGGCTAGATGGACCGTTGGCCTGACCCAGTATGGCCATTCTTAAGTGCTTGCATTGACACTAGGGCTGTCAAGTGATTAAAAAAATTAATCATGGTTAATTGTACTGTTGAACAATAATAGAATATTTTAGCTGTTTTCTACATTTTCAAATATATTGATTTAAATTATAACACAGAATACGAAGTGTACAGTGCTCACTTTACATTTATTTTGACTACAAATATTTGCACTGTGAAAAACAAAATAAATAGTATTTTTCACTTCACCTAATACAAGTACTGCAGTGCAATCTCTTTATCGTGAAAGTTAAACTTTAAGTTGGCCTTAAAGTATTTCTACGAACCGCTTAGCCAGCCCTGATTTGCAATCATTATCTTGTTTCCAGAATTGACATAATGAACCCTCTGGCACTTGCATAATAGCTAATTAAAGTAAAAAGATAAATGAGAAGGATTCTTAAATTTTTAATTAAAAAGCTACAAATATAATTATATTTGCAGCCATGACAAAATATGGCAAAACACTTTGCATTTTACATTTCAGTCTTGCTGGAATAATTAATTTTGAAAATAAAACTTCCATTAGGGGAAAGGGGATACACTGCATTATTAGTCTTGTAACATAAACAGAGCACTTGGTTGTTATAGTGATGAAATAATGTTTTGGGGGTAGATATTCAGGGAGGTGAATTAATAATTTGATTCTGTCAGTAACTGGTCTAGGCAGGATTTAGATATTTTTAAAAAAACACCAGTTCAAATTTACTACTCTTGGCAATGAAAATGTAAAGGTTACTCTGTATCTCCCTTGCAGTTTAAAAGTTGATAAAATTAGAGCTTAAAAGACATTAAAATTACATTGAATTATTTTCTGCTACTTCCTGGTATAGCCAAAATTTTTACACGATGGCCATTTATTTTTAGAAGAAGCAGATAATTTTGTATCATTCCCATGCTTTATATGGGCTGTGGTTCCAGTTTATGGAGGCACAGAGCAGGCTGAAGGTTATTGATTGTTTCACAGAGTGATTTTTAGAACGCATGTGTTCTATAGAATTCTGAAAATTTTGGCTGGAGTTAGTCAAATACAGCTGGCAAATAAACAGAGTTCCTTGCTGGGAATGGTACAGAAACCCACAGGATGGGTAATAATCCCTCAGGCACAATCCCTCATCCAGCTCTCCAATACACAGGGTTGGTGTGGTCATGTTGCATCATCCATTTTGAGTGCCCAGCCAGCTCTGCAGGCCAATGGAAAGGTAAAATCTGGCCTCTTGCCACTCTTTTGGGGTAGGTTGCTTCCCTTGGGAACAAGAAGAGAGCAATCTCTGGGCTTCATAAAGCATAGGGATCAGGGCCGGCCCACAACATTTTGGCACCTGAGGCGGGACGCTCAAATGACACCCCCATACCGCCTTGCTTCAGCCAAAACTTTGAAAGGTCTCAATTCTGCCTTCTTCCTGTTCTACTCCTCTCATGGTACTGCTCTGCTACCTACCCCAATAAAGGAGAACTAACAACTTAAAATGCCTTGTTCAAAAATTTTAAGTAACACTTAACTTTCAAACACCTGAACAGCAAATGTAATTTTTCTTGTCTGCATAGTAAACCCTGGCATTTTTATCTGTTTGAATAATCAAAGTGGTGCTTTCCGTGCCTTCTTGGTTGCAAAGATTTGAACTGCTTCTGCTTCTTGAGGTCCACAGTCTGGGCCAGCTCATGCTCTATTGAGATGGTTGCAAGGCCGACCAGTGTCTCCTCTGTCATTGTGAAGCATAGATGTGTTTTTATTAACTTCAGCTTGGAGAAGCTGCGTTCTCCACTGGCAACTGTTACAGGAAGTGTTAGAAGTATGTGCAGAACAACAAAAGCATTTGGAAAGAGGGTGGTCATCTTATTTGTGCACATATATTCTAGAACGGCCTTTGGAGTTGATCCTGCTGAAATGTATCTTGAAAGGGCTTTCAGTTAATCACCTAAATCACTTGCATCAATATCATGCATGTCATCATGTATCAACACTGTCTCTAGTGCCCTGCATTGCTGGTGTAGGTCTTCTTCAGGTATAGTGAGGAGTTTTGGAATATCCTACAACATCCCAAATATACTGCTGTGTTCCTTGAGCTGCATGAAACGTTCTTCAACTGATTGTATTGCACAATCTAGCATCTGGTTAAAGAATTCAACTTTGAATTGTTGTTTGAGGTCTCTTATGCGATTATCCCGTTCCCGTGCCTCGTAATCAAAATGTCTTCTTCTTCGGTGACTCTTGTATTCTTGAATGGGTGGGAAAATAGCTGCAGTGTGAAGTTCCTCTGCCAACTTCTGTGCACTCTTCAGAACATTTTGAAATCCCACATCTGACCAGTAAGACTGTAGGTATGACTTTGCTTTGTCCAGTTGTTCCATTGCTCCAGATATATCAAGGTCAACACCTTGCATTCTCTTGCTTACAACATTTATTTCAAACAGTATGTCATGCCACAACACTAAGCCACACAGAAATGTGAAGTTATGTATGTTTCTGGTGATTCCATTTCCCTCTGCCACTGTTCTCCCAGGAACAGTTCCTGTCATAGCATTATCCTCCATAATGGCAACTATGGCATCATCTATCTTCCCAATTTGGTGCTTGATAGGCTTTATCACCTCCACTCGACTTTCCCATCATGTGGCACTCAGTTGTTTCAGTGTCAGAGAGGATGTTCCCAGATATTGCTTCAAAATTTGCCATTGATGAGTTGATGCAGAAAAAAATACATAGATGTTTTGAATTATATTAAAAAATTCAGCAGCCTCACTAGAAGCTGATGCTGCATCACTGACCACCAAGTTCAATGAATGAGAACTGCATGGGACAAAAACGCTCGAGGGTTTAACTCTCGGATCAGTGTCTGCACTCCTCTGTTCTTTCCTCTTATGTTGGCACCATTATCGTAGCCCTGACCTCTCATGTCAGCTATCACAATTCCCGTATCTTTTTAAGAAGCACATTTGTCATACCAGCACCTGTAGTATCATCAATGTCAATAAATTCTAGAAAATGCTCTCTGACAGTAACCATTGCAGGGACATTTTCATTAGGTTCTGTTGTTGTTACAAAATGCACCATTAAAGTCATTTGTTCCGTATGGCTGAAGTCAGGTGTGCAGTCCAGAATAACAGGGTAATAGTTTGCTGACTTCAGATCTGCCACAATCTTCTGTTTGACTTTTGTTGCCAGTAATTGTATGATCTCATTTTGAATTGTTTTTCCAAGGTAGTGGTGTGTGTACATTTCTTGGTGACTCTTCTTAGATGCTCCTGGAGTATAGCATCAAACACAGCCATCTGCTCTACAATTTTAAGGAAGTTTCTATTGTTTGGCACATACAGCTGATCTGAAGTGCCACGCAGTGCTAGGTTTTGGGTAGCAAGCATTCTCACAATGGCAATGAGCCTTTTCAGAACATTTTGCCAGTAAAGAAACTCTGATGCAATTTCCTCTTGCTGCTGATCATCTATGGTGGCCTTTAACCTTAGTCTCATCTCAAGCTCTTTCCACCTATGGAATGCTCTCTGGTGATTTTCTGCCTTCTCATGGCATGCCAGATTTCTAGCCAGATTTTTCCAGTCCTTTGTTCCTGTAGAACCCAACGTGGCTGGAACATTAGACTGGAAGAGTTTGCAACAAAAACAGTATGCAGTATTCTCGGTTTTTGAGTACATAAGCCATGGCCTCTCCGCTTTGTCACCATTGGGGATTTCACGCCAGTAATGTGTTGGATGGAAACTTCTATTTTCGTTGTCTTTGGGGAACATGAAGTTTTTCATTTGCTGTGGCCCATGCAGTACAAGGAAGTCCCTCAGGCTACTGCTCAAGTGGGTCCACAGTCCTGAATCATCTAAACTTAAGGAACTAAACTCAGCAGCAGCTGTTTCTTGCGCCTCCACCACACTCTTCTCTGATCTACACTTTTCTTCAGGTATGTGCATGGTTACATCCATTTGAGATGGAGCTATGGATGCTGCAGTAGCTGCCAGGTCACCTGCACTCTGACTAACTGGAACATCAGGCATCTCCTCACCACTCACATCCTCACTGGGGCCAGAAGGCTCACCGTGAACATTTGTGTCTGTGTATCTCAGGAGAGCTCCTTCCTGCTTAGATAGAAAAGCTTCCTTTGCTTTCTTTCTTTTTCTGAATGCTGTCCCAGAGGGGTGTTTTCTTCTTTCACTCATGACTGCTGTTCTGTGCCAGTGTAGTGGCTCTCAACACTCAATTGAAGGGGACTAATATGCAGACTGGTAGCAGGGCCTGAGTGAGGGAAGATATCAGCGTCATAAGGGCCTAACTGGCTCCTACTACTTCGGCCTGTTCTTCTCAAGTGGGTTCAGGGAAGCAGTAGGAAACAGGAAGCTCCCTGAGAAGCTGGTGTTAATCAGTCCAGGCTCCTGGGGGTGCTAGAGACGTACATAAGACATAAATAAGAGGCTCCTCCTCCTCTCTCTCCCTGCAGCTCCTGCTTCTTTCTGTTATTCCCTCTCACCTTTTCTCCTGCCTGCCTGTTATGTCTCTTGTGCCCTCCTTCCTCCAGCACAGCTCTCTACCATCTCTGTGCATTTAGAGGAGAGAGAATACATATGCACCAGCAGCAGACAGAATTTTCTACACTCTGGGGTCCCCACCCCCAGTCTGGCACCTGAGGTGGCCACCTCAGTTGGCCTCATGGTAAGGCCAGCCCTGACAGGGATTACTTTTCTGTGTCTAGTCTTTGTGCAGGATATACATTGACGGCAAGACTATCTGTAACCTTTCCCCCCTCTTTCCCCCATCCCTACACTATGTCTGGTCCTATAACATTCTGATTTCCCCTTTTATGTCCTGCTCATGTGTCTGATTTAATAACTTGTCTGCCAAGACAATAGGCAGAGCAATTCATTCTCCACAGTGCCTTTGTTGTAGCTAATCAACATTCAAAATGACTGGAGTTTTAATAATCTACTAAAACTAAATTCGTTTATTTAGTACTTGCTCCACATTCAAAGTGGAAAAGGATCCCCTTTAGGCTTGATGCAGCTAGCATATTGTTAATTTGTTTTTAAAAGCCATCAAAATGACTAAAGAAGACCTTTCTCAGGGAAGGAAGTCTATGTTGCCCTGTTGGGCCCTAAAAGCTCTGTCCTGGTAAACACAAGATGACCGTGCAATTAAGGAATAACTTACTTTTACTGTGTGAATGTATAACAACAAGTTAAACATTACATTATATTTAAATTAGAACATAAATATAGCTATGCATAATTCAACAGGCAGTTGCTCTTGTAGTCAGATTATACAGAGGGTGATTGCCCCTTTATAATAGTCTTTCCAAGTGCTAATATTACATTGCTGTAATGAAGTCAGTCTTTGCATAGGGTTTATTTTGCATCCTGAACAGGGAAAAGGGATTTATCATCCTTTTTAGGCACATATGTAGTGGATAGGGTTTGAATCCCTCCCATGTATAACTGGATTGTTAACCTTACTGGCTCATCACATACATATTCAGAGCCTGCTCATGTTGAGCCTACCATCAGCAAGGTAATGATAAAAATATATCACACATTGCTTCCATACCACAACAATCCCATCCCCTCTTCACACACACAAACACCAACAAGGCAGATCTATATGTCTTCTATCTTAGGTATTTCTAATGTACTTTTTTTAGTGTCGGATCTAGGTGCTTTCTCAAGACTTTGCATGAGCATATCCACCCAATAGGCATTTTTATTGCCTCATTTGCTCTATATAAATAACCTACCCTAAAGCTGGACACATTTAACTTTATCTATGGCAGAAGTATATAGCAAAGGTCTGTCTTTTTATGGCTCAGCACTCAAACAGCTGAGAAGCAGATAAAACATACTCCATTTGTTCAGTAATTCATTCCAGTCCTTGCCAGATTGATTTCCATGGGTTTGTTTGCTTCTTTCTACACTCTCCTTCATAATAATTCTAACTAGAATGATTTATTAACTTGATGCCATATTCTTTGCTACCTTAATAGTTAGATTAACTTCAGGAGATTTTCCCCCCAGGTGCTTGGGGTGATGCTTTTCAGTAATGAATGAATAGAGTCAGAACTGTTGGGCACTTTTCTGATTCCCTGTGTTAAATTTTTGCTTTCCTAGAGGCATTCTGCGTAGACATAAATAAGCTGGCAAATAACTGTTACTCAGAATAGCCTCAGAGTACTTTCTCTCCCAGTGGGCACTCTGAACAGGGTAACTAGATTTCAAACCTGCCTCATTACACTGACTCTGGGGTTTCTCACTATCTAGAACAGTATGAAGTGGCCACAGAGCTGAAATTTCCAAGAAATTAGGATAGGTTAGATGTCTGCTATCTACAAATGGAGAATAAAATTGGTAACACTATAATAATATATGCTACTTTCTGAGAATAATAAACTCTCTTACAAGATCCCAGTGGTGCGCATGCAATAATGTTGACTCGGCACTTCAGTGCAAAGGTAAGTTGTACACTGTTGCCTAAATCAGGATATTAACATCTTCATGCTGGGCACATATTGAGACAAGTCTTTAGGTGACACGCTTCTGTTACACTGTTAATGTGATTTACCCAGATGCCTTTGGCACAATTCCTAGACCCTCTAAGTGGTGGTTTTTGTCATATGTGACAGAGAGTGGAGCAAGAGAAACTTAGGGTCACTGCTTAGTGAAGCATGTAAACCCAGATTATTAGACCTACCAAGCCTGTTTGTAACATTTAGCATTCTGGCAGATACTGACACTGTCTTAGCTGCGCTCTTCCCAACAGTGCCAGTGAGAAAACAAGGTAGGCAATCGGATACCACAGTCAGTGAGAGGGCACCAAAAATACATAGAGAAACAAAGTGCTTTTGTGGGTGTGAGGGAAATAATGTGTTAAGTAAGCCTGGATAGCTCAGTCAGATGAGTATCATATGCTTAATCTGAAAAACTGGAGTTCAAGCACAAACGAGGAGGTAAACACCAGGGAAAGAGAAAAGCTTTTCAGTTAAAGGACAATGTTGGCAGAAGCTCAACAGGTTGTAAACTGTCCATGCATAAATTTAGGCTGGAAACGAGAAAGTTTCCAACTGTCAGAAGTGTGAGGTTCTTCCCATAGGAGTAGTGGAGACAAATGAAGGAACTAGTTATAAAATGGAGCTTGTCTGCCAGCAAGGAACTGAATTAGTGTCAGTCGAAATAGTGGTATCTGGTGTAACAGTGTGTTTGTTGAAGCTGGTTTAAGTGTATATCATTCACATTTTCAGTGACATTTTTCATTTTTTCAACAAAAACTGACAAGACACACTTTTTTGAAATATATTAAATTTTTTGGAAATATTATTTAGTTTAAGTGGGGAAATAACTTTATTTTTTCCCTTTTGTACTTTCTGCCCTCTTTCCCCCCCTCCCCCCAAAAGGTTGTGTGGGAGGAGAGAGAGTCAAAAAGGTGTGTGTGCGGGGGTGGGGGGGGTGTCTTTTTTTTTTTTTTTAACACACACCTTTTTTACCAATGGTAAAAAAGTTTAAAAGTGAGAGTAGATTCCCTCACCCCACCCCACAAAAACAAACTATTTTTATACACCACAACCTGCTGGAAATTTTTTGTTTGATCAAAACACAGAATTTTATCAAACTGAATTTTTTCATCGGTGTTTTCCTTTTGTTCCAAATGGAATTCTCCGTTAAAAAACAATTTCAGCTAGCTCTAGTGTTCACTAGGAGCTAGACTGAGTCCGCAACTTATTTCACTTTAGCCACCAGACGATAATGATTCCGTCTAATATTGACTGGGGCTAAGTTTGAACTGATGATCTAGAAGTAGGGTGACCAGACAGCAAATGTGAAAAATCAGGACAAGGGGTGGGGGGTAATAGGAGCCTATATAAGAAAAAGACCCCAAAATCGGGACTGTCCCTATAAAATCGGGACATCTGGTCACCCTATCTAGAAGTAAAGCCTTTCTCTGACCAATCCAGTTCCCCACAGGTCTTAAGTGGCAAATGCCCACCAGCAAAGACTGCTGTGTGGATGTGTTGTGAATCAGCGCTTCCTCCATCAGTCCTGGAAGCACACTGCGGCAAGCACAAGCCACTTTTAGGGGCTGTGCTGCCTGCTTTCAGTTCCATTCCATCACACTACACACACACAGGCACTCACACACGCATGCAGAGGGGAGGTTGTGACTACTCTGCCCTCCAAAACAACCCAGCATACTTGTCTCCACTGTGGGCTACTGCCCCTGTCTCTGCCAGCTTCTCCAGGTCTAGATCCTGGTATGAATATACTTCTTGGAATAAATGACGTAGAGGACAGATGCCTTAGTACCTAAGATGATGAACTCTGATCTGTTCAATTTAATGAAACCCTTGTCCTCTGCTGACAGTACAAACTGTGTTTTTGATACCTTGTATTTAGCCAAGCCTTTGAATATATAAACACCATCTTAGTTCTCAATGGAAAGAAGTCAGTTTATCTCTGGGAGTGGTGGTTTGCAGAGCTTTGGCTGTGACAATATTTTTTCGTAAATATTTGGTTGCTGTGTGCAGACTCCAAATGGCAGATATTCTTAACGGCCAGGACTGAACTGCTTCCCCTTTTCTGTGGTTAAATTGGCTACAAAGCCTCTCACTCCAGGTATTAACAACCAGAGCTTGGATGTATTTGGGATGGAGTGAGGGAATGTTATAAATGAATTAGTATGTTCAGATGACCTGATTTATTAATTTTTTCTAAACTGATTTGGAAAATCAGTCCCCACCCTAGCACTATAAATAGATATAGCTAATAGACATAGCATCATTAACAGATCTAGCATAAGCAGTTAGCTTACTGCATAGTCAGGGTATACTGTTAGTATTTGTAACTCTCAGATTTCTTTTGGGTAGGAAAGACATTGCATGTGCAGATGTTTCCCTTCCCAAAGTTTCTAGCCCTTGCCTGGGTGTGCAGTTGGTGTCAGTGTATTTTGAGCTGTTTAAATCTAACTATATGTCTGCAGTTAATAAGTGGGATCACACTTGATAAACTGGGGAGTTGGTCTGCCTGTGGGCTGGATGAATAAATGGATGCTAAACCATATATTCCCTGTATTTCAGCAGGTCCTTTATTCCGTGATCTGCATTGTTCTGAGTATATTTGCAGCCACCATAAACCTCCCAATTGCCTGAAATGGCTCTGGATAGGGAAGGAGGAGGATGGATTTTCCGAACCTTCAGTTGTGCTATTTGGTTTCGATATCTTCGGAGATATGCTTTCTAAGGATGCAATTTTTAGAAGTGACCACTGATTTTGGGTGCTTTTTTTGGAGACCCATCTTGAGACCAGTTAGGCCTGATTTTCAGAGGCGCAGAGCACCCAAAGGTTCCGCTGACATCACTTGGTATTTTGGGTGCTCTGTACTTTTTCTGAAAATCCAGCTCAAAGTGTTTCAAGTTGGGCACCCAAAGACTGAGGCACCCGTAATCAGTGGTCACTTCTGAAAATTGTCTCCAGAGTTGTTTGAGCTGGGGACTGTAGCACCTCGTGCAGTGGCGAGTTTAGAAGCAAGTGTATGATCTGACCCCATTCTGTAGGTTAGGTGTGAGCACACTAATTGAACCCATTCCATAAAATCTTATTAATCTCAGTTAGCTGCACTGGGATTTCCATGTACAGAGCAGTGACAGAATCAGATCCTATGTGTATTTAATTAATTGTTAGTTAGCTTTGTAGGAAAAGTGCCCATCCATTGCTTTGGGTGCTTTCACAATAATTAATAAAACATACTGGAATTTTGTGCTCTCCTTTTTCATTCAGTCCTCAACTTTTAATGGCATCCCACACTTGCACACTCTGGAGAGAACATAGTGTGGATATAAAGCACAAACCTGTCTGAAAGCTCTGGTGTGGGGGGTTTATTTCATTATGAAAAGAACAAGGCAGATCTCAGGAACCAGAATAAAAATTGTCTGGGAGTTTTTGTTTTGTTTTTAAAGAAGGTTAAAGTTTGGTAGCTTGGATTCCCTCCCCCCCCCCACCCCGTTTATTTCATTCACATTTGTTGTTTATAAAAGCGGTATGATCAAATGAGCCTTTAGTCTCTTCTTACCCTCATTTTGTCAGTCTCGTTTGTCTTGTTGTGAGTTTATATTTCTGCCCAAGCCAGAATCTCCTGCTCCACATGAAGAGAGGGAAAATAAATGCCAGAGGGCTGAAAAGGTCTTGGCAGCCTTTTAGTCTGTTGATATATTTTTGTTTTCTTATAGCTGTTTTAACCATACTTTGAGGATTTCCTGTTTGTGAGCTATTTTATCTGATCCATGCACCTGATTGAAGCATTCCAGTTCAGTCAGCGCTCTCACATTAACCAAAAATGCTTTGAAGAGTTTCCATGTAAAATCAATGTCAATGGTACGTTGGCCTTCCTGAACTGGGATCTTCTTATCTGTATTAGAGGGGAGTGTGTGTGTGTATTTTGGCATGAGCATCTTTAAAAGAACATTCCTTAATGAAGCAGCCAGATTTTATTTCTCTCTTTTCTCTTCCTTCCTTGTTTAGGTAAACACAGTGCTTATGACCTAGGAAGCAAAAGTACCCCCCACTGAAGCCCTTTATATGTCCACAAGGTGTGAGCAGCTTCACATTAATAAGAAAGCTGCCTTGGAGAAGCTGCTTTGAATTCATTCTGCACCTGCCATTATTCCCAATCCCCACTGAACAGAGATTATTTATTAAATGTTGAGTGAATATAGTGAATCCCCAGATTCACAATTCTGGAGCCGTCCAATGCTCTGTGTATCTGTAAAGCAGATGTAGCATTTGTGGTATCAGTGCAAGCTTCTCTACCACTGGGTTGTCAAATGGGCTCAACAGTGATCTGCAGGGACCACCTTAGAGTTGAGAAGAGGCAGTTTGTTTCCTACAGGCACAGACAATCTTTGGTCTCTACACAGAAACTGCCAACAAGAGTGCCACTGAGTACAAAGCGTGGTTGTGATCCCATACTTATACTGAAAACATAATGTCTAATGGCTGTCAGATTATAATGACTTTCAGCCACTTCCATTTGGCTGGATTCCAATTGTAGCATGGAAGTGAACATGGGTACTGCACAAAACAGATAGGCCGCTGAATAAATACCCTGTTACCAATCCCATTAGCTATCCAGGGCTTATTAATATTATTTTATATCACAAGTAATAATTAATGCACTAAGGAAAAAGGAGAGTCCCTTTCTCTTTTCCTAAGCTTGGAGCAGTCCCTGAGCACCGGAAGGGGGAGAAGAACTCCAGTGCTTAATCATACTTGTATGACATTGGTTATATAACTTAGATTGTGTGTGCTGCGACATTTTGTTTTGCAGTCATTAAATGGGTGCTCTATTAAGAATTGCCTGATGTGATACAAAGGTTTTGTCTTTAGGTGTGTACATGTTACACAGAGCAATGAGAAAGGACTTTGATTACTCTGCAAGTTTTTTGAGCTGGGATCGTCCAGCTCTGCTGTAAAAACATAAGTGTTAAATTTAAAATGGTCCTTTTAAAAGTTTCTAATGGCCATACTTTGATGCTATAGCTAAGCCTCTGAGATTTGAAACCAAGGGACTACCATAAGACATAAAGGCATCATCAGCATGTCAGAACTCACTATTATTGGATTGCAGCAGTGTCTAGAGGCCCCAGCTTGGGAGGAGGGGGCATTGTGCTAGGCGCTATTGCAGTCCTGCCCCAAACAGCTTATGGTCTTATGCCAAGATATAACAGCGAGGGTGAAATAAATAGGCAGGAGACGGTGAAGAGGAAACTGTGAAACAAGCGAGTGGTGTTCAGTAAGTAGTAGTGATTGCTTACCATCAGCCTAACCACAATCAACTGGCAAGGTTCCATAGCCATCAAGATAGAGGTGAACTCTAAGGAGCAATTTGGAGTGACCTTATCACCTGGCATAAGTGTTCTGTGAAAAACTGCTTATAGCTAAAGAAAGGACAACTTGAGCCTAGCTCGCAAGTGTCCTGCATGTGCATCCCACAGAGGAACATAGGCTACTTTCTGACTGGCGATTTGGTACATACATGACTTATTGCCAGACTTACAATGTACATTACCACCTCCTCACACAAAGGCTGGAACTCTCGTAAGAACTCTATGCTTTGCAACCCACCTAGGTAGGCCAATGTGCCAGTCTGCAGAGGGAGAAAGAGGCAGAAAATAGTGTGATTTATAAGATTGAAAAATAGTACGTGCTTCAGAAGCTCCTGCTAGTGATCATGGGGAAGGGGGGACAATCATTTTTATAGTGCGGGTGCAGAGAGCCTTTGAACAAAACTATACACCCTGTATATAATGGAAACCACTTTAAGCCAGGTGATGCAGCAGTACCCTCATCACCCCTAGCTTCAGCATCTATGCATTGGATTAAAAAATCCATTTCACCTACACTTTCAACCCAGTGGTATCTGAAACACTGCAGTTATTTCCCATTCTGTGTGTTAACTGTAGGTCAGTAATGGCTCTTCAATGGCACTCTCTGTATTTACAAAAATGGATATAATATGATAATTTAATAATATAGGGAGGAGACGTGGGGTAGGGGTGCTAAGAAAACAGTCTCTTTATTCTGAAATACAGTGTTGGCAACCATAGGTCACATTGGCAAAACCAAATGCTATCCAATGCATGAAGTAAACTGGCAATAAAAGAGAGAGAGATTTTGTTTTCAAGACTTGCAGTTATAGTAATGTCAGCCCCACTCCTGCAAACACTTACACATATACTCAACTTTACTGCTAAGAGTAGTCACATTGATTTCACTGGGGTTACTTGCTGTGGTAAAGTAGGGTTCAGGTATAAGCATTTACAGGATCAAGGCCTTATCTATTACTTGTAACTATAATCGCTACAAAATAGCCAGACAGAAATGTAATTTTCAAGTTGACTGGTACCTTTAAGGAATTATTTAAGTAAATGATCAGATTAGGTTGAAATTAAAAAGACCCCAGATCCAAAAACACCCGAATTTTGGGGAGTTTTGATTGGATTCAGACCCAAACTTTTAGCGTAGGCACAGAGAACCCTATCCAAACTGCTCTAGTGTTGCCATTTATATTTTTATGAGCTGGGTGAACCCTTGCTATGGGTTGCGTTTAAACCTTGTCAAACTGATGTGTGAACAAGCCCTTCATTTCAGATAGTTGTAAGTGAGGGTAAAGGGGCTGCACCGAAAACAAAGCCTAATAGAGTTTGCCTTGAAACTAGCACCATGTGGGTGGGTGGTTCCCCTGGGTATCATGATCCAGGCATGTGGGGCAGGGGAGGGGGAAACACACAGAAACTGAGAGACACAGGAAAAAAGCAAGAAAGCCAAGCAGTAGCCTGTGACCACACACTGACCCTACGAAAAACTAGATAGAGTTTTTGGGTTGGGGCATTGGCTAAAGAAGCTTGGGGCTGCAAGCTAAGGAATTGCTTCTTTGTTTTTGATTCCTCCTCCATTCAGAGGCACAGGACTTTGTACGTTCTTTGTGAATAAACAAGAGTGCATCACAGGGAGCATCAGACTCCATCAATTTCTGCTTCCAATTGGAACATCCTCAGGCCCTGAAATTTGACTAGCCACTTGGGTCAAAAAGGGGCAACAATATTTACTTATTTATTACATTGATTACATCTGATTCATCATGCAAGGATGTGTTAATGTCAGATTATTTGTATTTACCTTGCTGTGACAGAGCAATGGCTTGTATCATTTAAAGTAGTACATTCACTAGCAGTGAATCCCCACTCCGGTGGTGAAACTCTTCTGGATTCACGGTATCACTTCTAAGGTGGTGTTGCTTCCAGAAGTAATGATCTCCATGATGAGGAATAGACAAGAAGCAGAGTAGGTACCCTAGTAAATGTCTGTCCTTATTAATGAGCAGGCAGCAAGCCCTTGCTGTACTCAAAATGTCACACCAAACAGAGGAGTAAAATACTACTTTCACAGTTAATTTTTATGAGGCCATGTACACTGTTTCTTTAAACCTAAAACAGGAAGTCAAGTCATAGGGGGCTTGGGGAATATTCTAGGTGGAACCTCTGCAGTGAAACAGGGAGAAAGAAGCTTTAGGGATAATGCTGTGGACCTGTGGCATCTAATATGGCATCTTGTTCTGTATTAGAAGAAATCTGCTCTTTATGTGATTATATTTTTATTGTGGCATGACAATCTTGACTTCCACTTTCTTATATTAAATACTTTGTTCACTAAAAATAAAATAAAATTAAATTAAATTAAAATTGGTATTGTACAAATGCCCTGTAAATTCTCTGACATTCTGGTTATCCACGCACTTGTATGGAAAAAAGAATTATTAGTCAGAGGAAGTATCAGAAGGGTAGCCATGTCAGTCTGGATCTGCAAGAGCGACAAAGAATCCTGTAGCACCTTATAGACTAATAGATATATTGCAGCATAAGGTTTCGTGGGCGAAGACGCACTTCATCAGATGTATGAGGTGGAAATTTCCAGAGGCAGGTATAAATATGCAGGCCAGAATCAGACAATACTTACACAGTTTGTTGTGTAGTTACATTTTCACTCCAGAGCTTGGTTTTCACTGACCAAGTTGAAATACTTAAACTGACTTTCAGTGACGATAGGAGGACAGAAATATAGCCCTTTTAGCAGATCTTTCCTCAGCTGATTGGAAAAAAGACCAAGACAAAGGCCTTTAGCATAAATTTCAGGAAATGGGTAGGAAGTTTAAGGGCACAATTGTTTAAGGGTACGTAGTAATCACAGCCCTGGTCTACACTACGAGTTTAGGTCGAATTTATTAGCGTTATTTCGATTGATCCGTGCACCCGTCCACACGACGAAGCCCTTAACATCGACTTCTAGGGCTCTTAAAATCGATCTCGCCACTCCACCCCCAACGAGGGGATTAGCGCTTAAATCGATATTGCCGAATCGATGTAGGCTAGTGAGGACGCAATTCGACAGTATTGGCCTCCTGGATCTATCCCACAGTGCAACATTTGACCGCTCTGGACAGCAGTCTGAGCTCCAATGCTCCGCCCAGGTAGACAGGAAAAGCCCCGCGAACTTTTGAATTTCATTTCCTGTTTGGCCAGCGTGGTGAGCTGCAGGTGAGCGCAGATCTCATCAGCAGAGGTGACCATGATGGAGTCCCATCAAAAGGATTTTTTGCTCCCCCCTCAGTTGCTTTCACGGAGGGAGGGGGGAGCAAGGGTTAGGCTCATTTCCTTCTAGCTGCAGATGGTACAATATGCGGTGAGCAAGGAGGCGCCTTCCCTTCTAGCAGCAGATGGTACAATATGCTTGATATCCATCATCAGCTCCTGGCCCCCTCAAGGATTGAACTCGCAACCCCGGGTTTAGTGGGCCAACGCTCAGACCGCTGAGCTATCCCTCCGCCCATGTTCCAGGCAGTACTGAATCTCCCTTAAACAAAACGTAAAAAAGAGAATGACCAGAGTCACTCTGGTCACTCCCATTTATGTCCAAGCGCCCCCGGCCAGCCACACCATAGGCCGCCGGCCAGGAGCACACGAATACCAATCATATTGTACAATCTGCTGCGAGAAGGCAAGGAGCTTCTGCTGTATGGTCCCGCGACCACGACCATTTATGGCATATTGCACCATCTGCAGCTAGAAGGCAAGGAGCTTCTGCTGTGTAGTCCCGCGACTACCAGCCTCAGGCGGAATGGCCCCCTCAAGGATTGAACTCGCAACCCCGGGTTTAGCGGGCCAACGCTCAGAACGCTGAGCTATCCCTCTGCCCGTATTATAGTGTGACTGAATCCCCACTAGACCTAATGTCCAGGCGTACGCTGGAGATGTACGGTAATTGTGAGCTGAGCAGGCTTCCGTAGCAAACACGGAAACCCCGGAAAAAAGGCGCGAAAAATATTGCTTTCACGGAGGGAGGGATGACATGTACCCAGAACCACCAGCGACAATGTTTTCTGCCCCATCAGGCTTTGGGATCGCAACCCAGAATCCCAATGGGCGGCGGAGACTGCGGGAACTGTGGGATAGCTACCCGCAATGCAATGCTCCGAAAGTCGATGCTAGCCCCGCTACTGTGGACACAGTCAATCGACCTCATGGTCTTAACGCTCTTTAGTGGGGACACACACAATCGATTCCATAAATTCGGGTTTTAAAATATCGACTTCTATAAATTCGACCTAATTCTGTAGTATAGACGTACCCACAGAATGGTACCTATGCCAGGTCTTGGACTGATGACGCAGAATAAACCTAGAAATACTGTGGGATGGAATGTCGATGTTATTAATGTAGTAAACTAGGTTGCTATCTATGTTCTGCTAGTTGAGACCTTATATATGCATACAATACATTGTGCAACATAGAACATGCACCAAAATTTCTGTTATTTTCATGGTTTCTCATGAAATGGCCATTGGTGATTTTGCAACATAGAACATGCACCAAAATTTCTGTTATTTTCATGGTTTCTCATGAAATGGCCATTGGTGATTTTATGGATTCTAATAACTGTTCCTAAATTTTGGCCAGAGACTATTTAGGACCAAACACATAAAAGTTTATAAATATTTCAGCTGAGTAAGCACTAAAATATTTGGCAGGTGGGGAGGGCGGCATTTGTGCTTGGACAGGATCTCCATGAGATATTAAATGGGAGGTGTTCTGTGGTTATTTTATTGCAGTCAGTGGCCAGTATGTGCGGGGAGGGATAGCTCAGTTGGGGGGAGGGATAGCTCAGTGGTTTGAGCATTGGCCTGCTAAACCCAGGGTTGTGAGTTCAATCCTTGAGGGGGCCATTTGGGGATCTGGGGCAAAAATTGGGGATTGGTCCTGCTTTGAGCAGCGGGTTGGACTAGATGACCTCCTAAGGTCCCTTCTAACCCTGATATTCTATGTGTTTTGCTCAGTGTAAAAAAATATTCCATAGTATATATCATTTTTATTCTGAAACTGAAACACATATTTATGCAGTATTTAGTCTCCTAGTCCAATTGTCTATCAGGCATTTTTCATTGCTTTTCAATGAAGAAAGGTTTAATATTTTCCCTAGGTATTATATTTTCCACTGTCCCTCATTTCAGTCTTGCTCCAGCCAATGGCAGCAGAATGCTTCCTCACAGCACTGCAATGGCAGCTAGGCTGTCTGCAGACTGAGATACAGTAAGTTAACAGCGATGAGACAGTCTTTCATGCTTCCCTCCATGTGGCTTTCCCCACTTGTATGTTTGTCTCTGTGTATGTTGGCAATCTCCTGGAATAGTGACTCTTCTGACTGGTATGTAAAACCTTAAAGAAAGTCATTGTTTCTTCTGAATTCTGAATCCCAACTGGGGGTGCTGGAAATTAAACTTGCAGTTTCTAAAAGTGTGGTCAGATCTAGGAGCCTAGCAACTGAGACTTTTCAAATGGGTTTACCAGATTTGTATGTTATTTAATAGCTTGTGTCTTGAAAGCCATTAAATTTACATCATACTTTATCAAATTACAAACAGTAATGGTCCAAAGTTACTGCTTTGCAAGAGGCCACAGAATTCGTTTTGGATACAATTTATCTATACATTCTTTTGTTAGTTTTGATTAAAAATCCTATTCAGAATACTACACTCACTCTGGTGATTTAGCGCTACAACTTTTCTTCTTCTTCAAAAGAGTTATCTCTGCAGCTGAGTAATGCTTTATTTGTAGGAAGTTCTTTTGCATTATTTTGTTCATTGTACCCCATCTCATTTTCTGCAGTCCTTGGAAACTTATTGAAGCAGCAATATGATATTAGACCCTTAAACAATGTCACCAAGAACATTGTATTCCTAGTAGTGCTGTCCGATGTGCAAAA
This sequence comes from Macrochelys suwanniensis, assembly GCA_033296515.1. NCBI lineage: Eukaryota > Metazoa > Chordata > Testudines > Chelydridae > Macrochelys > Macrochelys suwanniensis. Next base: position 235,595,451 of record CM065776.1, on the reverse strand, counting down.
GCATGACCGTGAAAATGATTCATGCTGCCTATTAAAGGCTAATTTAAATACTAGAATAGTGTTTTACCATTCAGTTGCGATAAAATATTGCTTCTACTGTAGTTTGGGTCTAAATCTAACCAGTGTTTCCAATGTCCCAACAAAATCCATCCCCAAATAATTTATATATATATATATATTGAGAGAGTGAGAGAGAGACTTTTTTATTTTACCTATGTGAGTAATAATCTTTCATACATTTTAATACAATCCTAATGAAATCTAAAAAATAAATTTCTTAGTTCATCTGCTGTTTTACTGCAGAGACTGTGGAGTAGTATGTTAAAAATGTATTTCTTTCTCTTGCTGTTACTCCTTTTATCTTCTCAATCAAGTAAATCAAACTTAGACTTCTAATTTATTAGCATAAACTCTCATCCAGACATAATCTGCTTGATGAGCAGACTTCTCTCTGTGTTATGGGGACATAAATTACACTGATATCACTAGGGAAAAAAGGCAAATCCTTTACTTAATGCTTTTGACAAAATGTTGCAACAGGTTATGATTGTTCAAAACATATAATGTTTAATTTGGAAAACTTAGATATAAAATTATTAGTTTATTAGTTATAATCACCATTACTCATAGTACCCTGCTTAAACATTTTGTGATACAAAACAATTAAACATTACCTGGTGTACTTTTGACTTGTGTGCCACAAAAACCTGTTGCTTAGAGGGTTTTTGTTTAGTTAAAATGCATATATATTTATATATAATCATATGAACTAATCATATGTATATTGCACCTTTCAAATAGAGTGTCATAATTAGAACCATTTAAGAAACGTTCTTTCCTTTGGGCCCAATCCTGCACTGTGGAAGACAAGGGGATTTTTGCCATTGATTTAAATGGAAATGGTAGTAGGCCCTTATTTGTTTGTGCATGGGAATAAACTTTTCATCACTTGCATTCACTCTGAATTGGCTGATGTTAGACTAGTTTAGGGCCCTATCCTGCTAGGTGCTGAGCACCTCCAACTCCAATGACAGCGGAGGATACTCAGCACCTTAAGGACAGGGCCTCAAGATATTTTGGTTGATTATCTACCAGAAATGTCACTGAGTGTCATTTCTGATAGGGGTTGTTGAATTTTCCTTTTGGAATTTTCAACATCTCACTTGTAATCCTCAGCAACCTTATCTAAGTATTTGTCAACAGAGAAACTTCATTCCTATGCCCTCCATCCCACTGGATGGCTCCTTTTCTGCAGTTTGACCACAATATCCTAGTTAGTAAGAACTGAAGTGGGGCTTTTTTTGTTTTTTTTTTTGTTTGTTTTTTTTGTACCTTGTGGTCTCCACACTGGAATGAATATTACCATGCAACAAGAATAATGTTGAAATGTACATTTTATTGGTGCAGAAATCCATCTTGTCTTTATCTTATGCCATTTTTTTTACTATGTCTGGCATTATTTAACCAACCACATGATACAGTTTTTAACCAGTACTTTCAAACCTCAAGGACCCTATTTTCAAGAACTCAGCAGCAACAGTCAAGACCAGATTTCCAAAAGAGCTCAGATGAGCTATGTCCTGATCTCTTGAAAATCTGGCCCTGACCGTGAGTGCTGACGACTGAAACATTTGGTTCTTGAGGTCTTCTGAAAAATCTGGCCCTACCGGGCCATTTTATCATCCGTTACATTATTTTGTAGGCTTGGAAGGATTTGAATTTTATCAGTAAGTGTTGGTAAATGTCAATTTCACTGTAGAAACAAATAGATTAAAAATATTTTCATCTGTAATCATCAAAATTTACAGATAGACAAAGTAAGATAAATGATGCTTGAAAACTTATTAGAGTTTGATTTAAGGATATTAACTCTGTATATTTTGACATGGGTTGCTGACAATTTGTGTTTTAACCATTATAAAACTTTAATTTTTTAATCTCAACATCTATTGCCATTAAACAATTGCCTGCCAATGACTAAATCCCCTCTATAATTTCCTGCAACTGTGAAAATTTAAATCTATTAAAACCCAAAACCCATAATTTTGCACAACTGTGAAAATTTAAAGCAATAAAAATAAAAAATGTTGAAAAATAAACCTATATTATTTGTCAAAATTATAAAAAAATGAAAACTGAATTTTGCCAAGCCTAATTATTTGTAACATATAAAATGTCACCAATGACTTTGTCAGCAGTAGCATTGGGCCCATGCTGTTTGAACAGTTATGTTTTTCAGAGTTTCTGTTGTCTTTTCTGTAGCTTTTGAAAAGCCACTCTGCCATAATCAGGATAACTGCCGACTAGTGTTTCATACGGATATGGTAACCTTCACCTGCCTACAGAATGTAACAGATACCAGTGTAAGCCTCTCTCATTCTTGGTATCAGTGTGAAGCACTCTTCATGAGCTGTCAAACTGAGATTACACTGCGATGGGAAACTCAAGTGAAAAACATGCTGCCTGCTGTCAATACCTCCAAAGGAAGTTTCTGTTCCTCTCTCCCATATATGGAAGAGACTCATACTGTATCTCAGATGGTTGTCAGATTGTCAATGACCGTGATAAGGTTTTCAGTTATCCCAGCTGGGGAGGCTTAAAAAGTGAGTAGGAATTGCAGTGGGAAGCAGCTGCTCATATTTCTGTGATAAGCAGCCCCATAGGAAGATTTTTGCTCAATTTCTGTGCCTTGCATTATTTAACTTACCACCTGATGTTCCTGTCATGCAGTAAATCCAAAAAATTACTATTTGCTGAGGTTTTCACTGTTCCAATTTATGCAGAGACATAAGACAGTTTCCCACGTCTCTTAAGTGTTTAAGATTACATGAGGGAACCGTATTGTGATATTTTTGAAGGTTTCTCTTCCATTCAGTGGAGTTCCAGCTGAGCTTTTAACTTTTACTTAAGACTTCATTGCTACAATCTGGTTAGGATCAAAGGTATATCAGCAAAATATCTGCACAGACAAGTCCCTGCAGGTTGATAATACACATAATAATCAGGTACACATGAAACAATAACAATGACAAAATCAGTGTAACAAAAAATAATTGACCTAATGATCACAGGTGGTATTAATTGATTATTATCATGATACATTTACATTGCACTTATAAAAATAACTACTTAAAAGACAAGGAACCTTCTTGCAAAGAGAGGCCAACTTAGATAAAAACAATTCAGACAAATATCATTTGCAGAATCATTGTGCAGGTGCAGCCAACAAATTTATAGCATTCACAATCAGTATTATTTTACAGTGTTACTGCAATTCTACATACCCTAGATTAAAAAGAGAGAAAATACAGTTCTGTATATTTAAGAAGATCAGATTTTAAGTTATTGATTTGATCAATTACATATTTTTCAGGAATAATTAAAATTAACCAAGCCAGAATTTCAGTTTGTGAGGCAATGTAAAGGAATGAGGATTGGACAGAGTCCCAGTGAACTCCTGAATGCTAATCCCAGCTCTGTCACTGATTTGCTGTGCAGCCTTGGGCTTTTCACTTCACTGTTCTGAGTCAAATTGTGATATGTTTATTCCTGCTGAATAGTGCCTTACTCCACAAGTAGCGTCATTAATATTCCTGGTGTGAGGTGCTATTCCCAGTGGATCAGAGTATCACAATCTGACTCTTTGCACCTCAGTTTCCCATCTGTAAAATGGGGATGGTAATGCCTTCCTAACTCATGGTGGGGGGTGGGGGTGTTATGAAGATCAATTACTATGTAGGTTCCCTTCCAAACTAAGACCTGTTCTGTGACTCCCCCAGAATGCTGCCCCTAAACATGAAATGTTGCAGTTGAAACCATAACTAATCATGGGAAGTTTAAAAAAATCAAATGATAGTTCTAAATGAAGTATACAAATTTTTAAACACCCTCAGTTTAATGTGATGGATGAACCTGTCTTGCTGACAATTGGTTTTCTGCACAAGGCTATATTGGAGATATGCACAGTCTAAAGTTCCTTGTAAATGATATATGATTGCAATGCCTCATTTTATCACCACCACCAGCATCAAAAAGAAACCTGACTTGTAGAGAAATGAGGACATCTGCAACTCATATTGGATTCTTCTTCTTCAGAGACAACTCAAACCTACTGAGTTCCTGGCTAGAAAAAGTCAGTTTCAGGCTCTAGGCACCGGAAAGTTCATCTCTTTGTCTTGCAATGGCCCAGTAAGTGCTACATAGTCAACAGATCTTGGAGAAAAGAGTTAGAGATCCACCATTTTCCCTCCTGTGAGTCATCAGGGAAATATGTTCTGCAACTGGATCTGAAGTTCCCCCTAGACTTGTGAGTTCCTGATGACTCCCAACCACTTCCTTAGTCTTATGAAATTATAGAGATACCCAGTAACATGCCTGAAGTCTGTTGACATTGCTGTTGCCAATAGAGCTGGTTCAAAAATACCAAGTGTTTTTCATAGGACATTTTTTGGGGGGAAGTGTTCTCATTGACATTAAAATTGTCCCAACAAAAAAAAAATTAATGAAAACCTGAAAACTTAAGTTTTCAAAAATTATGTTTGGTTTTAAAAACAAGTTTTTGATTTAAAAAATCAGTTATCAACAATCAGATATTTACACTGAGTGTTCAGCTTTCAGTTTCGTTTTTCAACACACAAACTTGAAAATGAATTTTTGGGTGTACATTTTCATTTGTGATAAAAGGCTTTTTTTTTGGTTCAGATTACTTTTTGACTCCCCCCCCCCCCTCGGTTCTAGTAATCAAGTCTTAGTGATTTCTTTTCAAGGTTTCAGTTTTCTCAAAAAAAGAACTCCCTCAGCTTTGTCTTTCAATAACAGATGTTTGGTTGGAGCAAGGATGGGCTGAGGAGGAGCAGAGAACTATTAGCTAGGGCTTGTTACTACAGTCTCAATGGTTCCTTTCTGCACCATGCTCCAGCAGGAAACCCCAGTGAAGAATCCAGCCAATTAAACTGTGAACTGTGTTGCAGGATTTGGCCCCAAAATGTTTATTGCAAGTGCATATGTTACAACACTTAAGCTAACGTTAACATCAGAATAGGATGTGTTTGAAAAATAGGCAGAAGACATGCTCTCCATTAATGCTGCACACCAATCTTTAGCAGGCTGTCTGCTGTGTTCCTAATGCCAGTGCTTATTCTAGATCATTTCCTGATTTATCTGAATTTCCTAAGGAAGGTACTCTCAGTAGACTGATTCTTTGAGAAATGTTGTGACAATAACTTGATTGCTCTGTGTCACTCTTCAAAATAATCTTTGCTTTTGTTATGCAAGAGATTCCTGAATTGAACATAGTTTTTCACATTGTTTAAATTAAATCCACTGTTGCTCATTGGAGAAATAGATAAAAGAAGGTGAAGATTGTTATCGCCTATATTTTAGTAACAGCCTTTCTTTCTGCATATAACAATTCTGTCTTTTTAGTTGCAAAACTGTACACTCCATGTATTAAAGATTACTGCCGAGTGTTTGCGGTCATGTGGTGTCTGCTATAGTTGTTGTTAGTCCCTTCCTGGGCTTGTTGAATTGGTGACTATACCTGCTGAGTCTTTGCCTGGACTTGTCATATCCCTTGTCCTTTTTGTCTGGGCTTGTTGCAAGTGCTGTTGTGTGTCTGGATTGGTGTCTTTAATCTCTTGCTGTGTATAAAGTATAAAGGGTAAAACAAGCGTCAATGGCCCCAGGAAGAATTCAAGCCATGAACTAGGACATATTTTACAATTGCTTTTTAAAACTAAAGATTTATTCTAGTACATTAACGTCCAAACTGGTTAGCAAAGGTAAGAACCGGAACTGCAGAAATTGAGAACATTTCCAAATTATGGGGAATAACACTGTTGAAAGGATAAAATAAGAACAGTTTTATTATTCTATCCTGGGAAACAATATAGAAAATGAGAGGTATCTTGTATCTCTGTCTACAACAACAGTCCATAACATTAAATTGTTGACATCCCAGAAAGAATGGTAATGCAGAGCCAACAGTGTAATACGTTATTAATACATTAGCATTCTCTCCCTCATTCTGTGGTTACAGTTCTCAATACTCTACCTTAGGGCTCACATCTCATCAGGGTACTATGTCTCTTGATTAATAATTCTGTTGCCCTGGGTTGTCTGGGGCTTTTTGTATTCTGTTGTGGTTGTGAAAATGAGCTTAAGGAGTCCGGCTACTTAGTAATACCATAGTTCTTACAGTGTTCAGTGAAATGATTCCCAGCAACATATTCATTTTTGTGAGTGGTTATATTTTTGTAACCATTCTCTAGATTGTTTTGGAGCTGTTCAAGGTCAAAGAAAATAGGAAGGGAAAGTGGAGAAGAAAAAAAGTAAAGGTGGAGAAATACGAATAGAAAACTGGATACTTCTGTGAAATAGAGATCAGCCACAATTTGCATTTTAGGGCTATATTTCCCACTCAGGATTCTGAAACTGACACAAAGCACTCAGCTTTGCTCCGGTGGTTTATGATACCATCCAAAATCCTCCATGGAATACAGTCCATTATTCACAGTTACCTTTTATTCTCCGTATATGTCACCTTTCTCCAGTCTCAAGCTATTTTATGTACATTTTATTGCTTGAGTTAATTGGCAACATATATCAGCACTACAACACTTCCTGTCCTAGCCAGCCCAAAATTTTGGGATCAAAATTTTGAGCCCTGTGAGTCCTCAATTTGCTCAATCTGAAAATTCACTTTTTAACTTAATTTCTATTTCTACTTAAGCATCAAACAGACATAAGGTTGTTACAATACCAAGCTACAAACTACAATTCAGGCACAACCTAGTGGTGTCAAATGAATCAAGCAGTCTGCTGCTCTCTGTGTTCTTCAGAGTATCATCATTAGGTGATAATAGTAGAGATAAGATCAACAAAATGTATGCTTTGATTAGTACATCCCAAAAAAAGATCTGCTCTCAGAATTATTTTGGGGAAGTTCTGTGGCCTGTGTGATACAAGAGGCCAGACTAAATGATCACAGTGGTCTCTTCTGGCCTTAGAATTGATGAACAAGGACCAAAGTTCTGTTGGTATTTAATATCAGTAACTGTTTTAGTGTAATGCCAACAGACCCTGGTCATCAGCGGGCGGGATTGTACCTGGGACCTCTGAAGCTTGGTCTATGAGCCTCTACTCTACTGCATGAGCTAAAAGCCACATGGCTCTTAGCCAAGGCTGTAGCAAACTCACCAATTTCCAGGTGGTTTAGGTGCCACTAGAGGGGGACAGAGCACCACACCAAGCAGGCATGGGTTACATTAGAACACATAACTTCAGTTTAGTGGGAATCTCAGCAAAGCACGGTATGATTATTACCATTCAAAATAATAGGAATTGTTATTATGATGGGCTAATATTATTGTAATATCGTATGAGCAATTCAGTATATATTGTGGGTTTTATTTCTGTATTGTACATTTTAACTACGTTTAGTTGCTAGAACGATAGACAAATAATAAACCTGTAATGGGATAACAATAACAATATGTGGCTTTAAAGTTTAGAACAGGCTAAAGATTCCATATCAAGAGTCTGGAAGATCAGAGGGAGATAGAGTTCAACAGTGTATTATGGTGCAGCAGTAGCTGTGGCATAGTTTAAGTTGTGTTACAGAGGTCAGTTTTAACAGGCACTTTAAACTTTTAATTTGTAAAAATCTCATTGAAATGGCAAAAATCAAAACATGAGCATGATTTTCATAAGCATGAGCATGATTTTCATGGTGGTTTGATGAAAAATAAATTGATACCAGAATAGTAATAAGAGTTCAAATGCCATCTATTTTCATGGTTTTTCACTGGATTGTCTCTTTTCTTTGTACCTCTTTGCAAGAAATTTAAAATGTTGAGATCTGTCCTTTGGCCAGACAGTTACTCTTCACGTGCTGATTCCTAGAATATCAGTTATACTATTATTTATTATATTGTGGCAAAGTCTCGCTAGACTTAGTGCTCCCTCCTCTGGCAGGGACAGGGCCTGAGGTAAATCAGCCCCCATGCTGGAGCGAGTCTGTCTTCCCTCTTCGGGGTTTGTTTCTCAGAGCCTTCCCTACTCATGGACCAGGATCCCATTGTGCTAAGTGCTGTACAAACACAACAAAAAGATAGCCCCTGCCATAAAGAGCTTGCAATCAAGCATAAGACAAGAGACAACAGACCGACAAGTACAAAGAAACAATGAGATAATACTGGTCAGTACACCACCAGCTTCACCGTTGTCAAGTTTTTGTAGGCTCCACAGCAAATGATTGTTTTTAAGGAAGAATTTGAGTCATAATTGACATCAGCATTTTTTGTCTATATAGAACATTTTAGAACTTTATATCCGTAACAGAAAATATGTGGCCTCAACAGTGTTAGGGCAGAATAACTTCCCAACTACATGTATGCAGTGTTGTTGTAGCCGTGTTGGTCCCAGGATTTTAGAGAGACAGGTGGGTGAGATAATATCTTTTATTGGACCAACTTCTGATGGTGAGAGACACGCCAACAGAAGTTGGTCCGATAAAAGATATTACCTCACCCACCTTGTCTTCCCAAATATATGGAACATGGGACTGTCAGATGTGCTGATCCGTTGGTATAATTGATATTAAAACATATGAGCTCACTGTTAAGATTTTGCATTAGACTGCAAATTTGATGAAGCTGGGGTATGGTATTGCTTTTTGGTATCTGTTGGAGATGGAGGTGAAAGCCATATGAAGGGCTGGAGTGTGTTATTAATAGTGTTGTAAGAAATATGAAGGTGGAATGGAATGCACAATTATTTCCCTTAAGTTCCTATTTCATTCTCTTAACACTTGAAGTGTGCAAGGCACTGCATAGACATAGGAAGATAGTCCCTGCCCTGGAAGAGCTCACAGCCTAAAAGACAAAAGAAAATGAATTTGCAAACTTGACACCATCAAATTAGGCCTGAATAAAGACTGGGAGTGGCTGGGTCACTACAAAAAGTAATTTTCCCTCTGTTGATACTCAGCCCTTCTTGTCAGCTGTTGAGAATGGGCCAATTCCACCCTGATTGAATTGGCCTCGTTAGCACTGACCCCCCCACTTGGTAAGGCAACTCCCAACTTTTCAGGTGCTGTATATTTATACCTGCCTACTGTATTTTCCACTCCATGCATCTGATGAAGTGGGTTCTAGCCCACAAAAGCTTATGCCCAAATAAATGTGTTAGTCTCTAAGGTGCCACAAGGAATTCTTGTTGTTTTATCTGAGCTAAGTGATCAGGGTGGCACATACCATATTAGTCCCACTTTCTGGAGGGCAGCCCCCCTGTCAGCATTTGAAGAATGGCAGCACTGCCTGGTGTGCATGTCCAGAGCTTAGGGGGGAATTCTATGCCCCTGTTGTAGTATGGCCCCCTCACAGATCCCTTAAAGGCAAAATCTAGCCAATAAAGTGTAAGACTTACTTCCTGTATCATGCTAACAATGGAACTGCTTGAGCAAGTGAAATGAATGCCTGAAAAACAAGTCATTAACCGATCGTAGCAGTTATAATAACATTACCTATGCTTACTGCATACCAGAACCAGTATTGCTTCAGCCATCCTGGCTTCTGTTGTTTTTCAAATTGAACACACTCTGTGTATGTAAGAAAATATCTGGTCTGGTCAACAGTTCGGTTTACCTTTCATTAAAAAAATTAGCTAAGGCAAAGTGCCAGGCACTTTGTGTGACAGGCTGTGTGCCTTCAATGCCTGTTGGAGCCATGGGGGGGGGGGGGGGATCAAGGGCATTCAGCACCTTCCAGGATGGTGTCCCAAGTCACTGAAGCAAATGCAAAGGGTAACATTCAGGGTCAGCGTGTGAGTTTGCGACGCTCTGCCTTTAGCACGTTTAGGTCTATAAACCCAGGAATGGATTGCACTCCTCTCTTGAGAGGTTTTTTTCATCTGTGACAGAGACTGTAGTATGTCTAATATTCTGCAGCTTAATATTTAATGATGATCTTCATTTAATAATTAATCCAAGTATAATTGAAGACAAGTTATTTGCAAGTTAAAAAATATTCATCATCATTGACTTAACCGTTTCACACCACCTTGTGTGAGGGACCCAAAAAGAAAGGAACAGCTTGTTACCAAATTCTGCCCTTGGTTACATGTGCACATTCCCAATGACTCCTGTGGAAAGTGAATTTGAGGGTAGAATTTTGGCCCTTAGACCAAACTCTTTAGGGCAGGGACACTGGAGAAAGGCAAAGTGCCATGCATGTTTATGGTATGGTAAAAACAAAAATATTGGTGGAAAGTGAGGTGACACTGAATGGTATCCTGATGTTAGTTCAAAAACCAAAAAGAAGGCCTGTTCAGTCGCTGGATCGTGGGTACTCACAAGCCCGTAAGAGCTGCCATACTGGGTCAGACCGTGGTGCATCTTTCCAGTATCCTGTCTCCAACAGTGGCCTGTCCCAGAGCTTCCAGGGGAATGTACAGAACAGGGCAATTTGGAGTGATAAGCAGCTGTCTTCAGAGGTTTAGGGTTGCCCCAGGCATGGGGTTGTTTCCCTGACCATTTTGGCTAATAGCCATCGATGCACCTATCCTCCATGAACTCATCCAGTCTTTTTTTGAACTCAGTTCTACTTTTGGCCAATACAACACAGGTTAATTGTGTGTTGTGTGATAAAGTACTTCCTCTTGTTTGTATGAACCCTGCTGCCCGGTGACCCCTAGTTTTTGGATTGTGTGAAAGGGTAAATAGCACTTCTCTATTAATTTTTCCACACCATTCATGATTTTATAGTCCTCTATCATGTCCCTCCTTTAGTCGTCTCTTTTGTAAACTCTACAGCACTAATCTTTTTAGTATCTCCTGGTATGGAAGCCATACCCTTGATCATCTTTGTGACCCCTCTCTGAATTTTTTCTGTTTCCATTAGATCCTTTTTTAAAAGAAGGGGTCACCAGAACTGAACACAAAATTGAAGGTGTGGGTGCACCAGGCATTTATATAGTGGCATTATGATATTTTATGTTGCTTTCCTAATAGTCCTTAACATACTGTTTGCCTTTTGACAGCTGCTGTGCACTGAGTGGAAGTTTTCAGAGAACTATCCATGGTGACTCTAAGATCTCTTTCTTTAGTGATAACAGATAATTTAGAACCCATCATTATATATGTTAAGTTTGGTTTATTTTTTTCTACATGAATTTCTTTGCACTTCTTTCATCTGCTATTTTGTTGCCCAGTCAGCCAAGTTTGTGAGATCCCTCTCTAACTCCTCACCTTCGGCTTTTGGCTTAACTATCTTGAATAATTTTGTATCATTTGCAAACTTTGCCACTTCACTGTTCACCTCCTTTTCAAGATCATTAATGAATATGAACAGCATAGGTCCAAGTAGAGCTCCTTGGGGAGGGATAGCTCAGTGGTTTGAGCATTGGCCTGCTAAACCCAGGGTTGTGAGTTCAATCCTTGAGGAAGCCATTTAGGGATCTGGGGCAAAAATTGGGGATTGGTCCTGCTTTGAGCAGGGGGTTGGACTAGATGACCTTCTAACCCTGCTATTCTGTGATTCTATGACCCTGCTATTCACCTCTCCAATTGTGAAAACTGACCTCTTACTCTTTGTTTTCTATCTTTTTAACTAGTTACAGATCTTGGAGAGGGCCTTCCCTCTTATCCCATGGCTACATAATTTCCTTAAGAGCCTTTGGTGAGAGACCTTGTCAAAGGCTTTCTGAAAATCCAACAATAGTGTATCGACTGGATCTTCCTTATCCACATGCTGGTTGATTCCCTCAAATAATTCTAATAGTGTGTTGTTCCCTTTATGAAAGCTGTGTTGACTCTTCTCCAACAAATCGTGTCTATCTGCGTGTGTGATAATTTTGTTCTTTACTGTAGTTTCTATCAATTTTCCCAAGACTGAAGTTAGGCTTACAGGCCAGGATTTCCTCTGGAGCCCTTTTGAAAAACTGGCATTACATTAGCTACCTTCCAATCACCTGATACAGAGGCTGATTTCATAAATATGTTACATACCACAGTTAGGTCTCTAATTTCATATCTGAGTTACTTCAGAACGCTTGGGTGAATACCATCTGGTCCTGGTGACTTGTTACTGTTCAGTTTATCCTTCTTAGTAGTGGTAAGTCTACCAGGAAAGTAGATGGAAAGATTGAAAGGGTGAGATTCACAAGGGGGGCGTAGGTACACAACTGTAATTTTAGATATCTAAGTCCAACATTTAGGCACCACTGGTATTTGCAAAAACCATGCTCGCTTGCTGCCTAACCATGTATTACTCAAAGTCCCTCGGGGCCTAAATCTCCACTGTTAAAGCCCCAAGACCCCTAAATCCATAAAACTATGCTCAGCACCACAGTTCTGACACCACCAAGGAGCTCAGCACCTAATTCACCCTAAGCCCCAGCAGAATTCACACCCTAGGTGTTCTCCCACCTCTTTTGCCTTTTGGGGCCCAATCTGGTAGGTGTTCTCTGAGCATGCTTAAATCCACACAAAAAGAAGGAGGGGGAGAAAGTCATGGTTCTCCCTGTGTTACTTTAGTCCAGTGACTAGGGCACTCTCCCAGGATGTGGAAGACTATGTGGGAATCACAGGGCTGACTATAGGCATTTTATCACTTAGGGTGGAAATTTTTTTTGGTGCTGCCCCTTCTTCCCCAAATGACCAAAGGAAGAAAAGCAAAACCCTTCCTCCAAAAATGCGATTTGGCACCCCAGAGGGCATTGATTTGTTGCCCCCAGAAGTTGATGCCCAGGTCAGCCCCCTGTTTGCCTGTTCCTGAGGCTGGCCCTGCAGACCCATCTTCAATTCTTCCTTCCTGCCTCGTGTGGGGAAGGCATTTGAATTGGGCTCTCCCCCTCCCTGTGTATAAATACTTAAATAATAATTAGGCCAAAGAGAGTAAGAAAGATTCTGACTCTGTAGCCCAGTGGTTAGCCTGGGAGGTGTGATACCCAGGTTCCAGTCCCTGCTCCAGTGACTATTTATACACAGTGGAACAGCTCTAACAGATGAGACAAAGAGAGAGACCTCCTGTCAAGTGCCCCATAGGCCTGTGCTCTCCTCAGCATTTCCTATTGGTGACTCCTTGCTCAGCATGTCGTTTTTGTTAATCCCATTGTTAGATGCCTAATTCTCCCATACATGGTATAGGGAGCTTAATTTGGACTGTGAATTCCACTGGGCACCAGGGCACCTGAAAATTAGCTACTGCAACGCTGAGTGTTACAATGCATAAATCCCCCTTGTGAATTCCAAAGATGTCTACAACAGCCACACAGCCATTCCCTCTCTCCTGGCATAGGTGCTGTTATGAATTATCAGAAATATCGGTGAGTGTCATTGAGTGGTACATTTGCCACCTTAGGTGCATACGACAATAACCATGGTATCCTCCTGTGTTCAGGGTCTGTGGAAGTGTCAAGTGTTGAGTTTTAATGGCATCCACTGTATTTGAGTGAATCCACCCAAAACAGGAATCTAATCTTGTCTCCTTCACCCTTATAGAGGAGTCCCAATATCAAGCCCAGGAGATGTTATGTCAGTTCAAAATGCAGGGGATGTGTTTCATGAAAGTTTATTAAAATCTTTTGCCAATAGGGTCAAATTTTCAAATGCTCAGCAGCCAAAACTATGGGCTCAATTTTCAAAAGTGCTCAGCACCCAGCAGCTCCCATTGTAACATTTGTGGCCAGATGTTCACCCTGTTGAAAATCTGATCCTGATTGTGGATGTTGATGACCTCTCTTGAAAACACTGCCCTTGATGTTAACAGTGGAGTCATGGGGGCTTCATGTGGTCAGCAAAGGCTACCTGCTGTTGTGGACTAGGACATAAGTGGTCAGACTTAGTAGTTGCTCACAGGTAGCCAGCCATCCACCTAGTCACTCAGACAACTTCATGTGCCTCCTTCTGGCTGAAATAATGAGTTTTAGCCAATCAGAGAGGCCAGATGGTCTTCTCCAATCAGGAGCTTCATGTGTGGTTCCTTTGGAGAGCTAAGGTCCACTCTAAGCCACACTCCCTGCTGATACCAGTGAGCTATTGGGTGGTTGCTATAGTCTGCAGACTGCCTGGGGACTCCTGTAGAGCCAGCTTTGAGACCTGTGATTCCTTACCCTAAATGAGACACTGGCAGGATAAGGACCCTGGGTTGTAAAATATTCTGAGATTGTGGAGGATTGTATTTTATCTGTGAAGTGCCATGCACACCTCTGGTGCTGTGCAACTGGATTGTGCCACACTTTGACTCAGTTGTATAAGACAAATGAATGTTACCAGTTGATACGTGTTTTTAAAGAAAGACTATAGTTAATTGTCAGTGCCAATTATTAGGTAACTTATGTGGCAAATTGCCGGCACTACTATGATGGGTCCCGCACTTTCTCTTCTTGTGGGGGGGTTTCAGGGTGCCATTTCTTGCCCCTGAACTGGGGTAACAGCTATCCTACTAGTATCCCAGGGAAGGGGAGTGGAGAGGGAGGGACCCAGGCCCGCCCTCTACTCTGGGTCCCAGCCCAGGGGCCCTATGATAGTAGGTGAACCACTTGTACCAGTGATTCTTTCCCCTGGGCTACTTCCCTCTCCTGACCTTCAGCTTGTGGGGCTTCCTGCCTTCCCTCTGCACAAGCCAGGTGTCCCTTTACCTAGGATCTTGGTGGTCTTAGCCTGCTGCAGCACTTCTCAAAACTCTCCTCCACTTTCCTTCGAACTGCTCTTTGTTCCACCACCAATTCACTCTGCTTCACTCCTCCAAACTGCTCTCTGCTCCACCACCAAACCACTCAGCTCCAGCTCCTCCTCACTCTGCTCCAGCTCCTCCTAACTGCTCTCTGCTCCACCACCAAACCACTCTGTTCCAGCTCCTCCTCACTCTGCTCCAGCTCCTCCTCTGGCTGATTGAAGCAGGGGGATTTTATCAGGTGACTGGTTTCAGGTGCTCTAATTGGTTTCAGGTGCTCTAATTGGTTTCAGGTGCTTTTAATTAATCTACAGGGAATAAGGCTTCTCCTAATCCTAGATCACTCTCCTTCTGCCTTCTGGCCATGCTGTATCACATATCCTCCCCCCCTGCTCAACACCATGGGGTTGGGCAACTTGGGACGAGAGGCAATGCTTTCGTAACAAGCCATCTGCGTTGCCGTGTTGGCTTCCGGCCCTATGCTGTACTTGGAAATGAAAAGGTTGCAGAGATAGGAACCATCTAGTCACTCTTGCATTCTTCTCCTTGTTTCTGTGCATCCACTGGAGCGGGGCATGGTCTGTCACCAGGGTAAATCACCACCCCAGTAAGTAGTAACGGAGAGTTTCCATGGCCCATTTTATCGCCAGACATTCCTTTTCAACGACGGCGTACTTTTGTTCCCTGGGGAGGAGCTTCCGGCTGAGGTACAGGATCGGGTGTTCCTCCTCCCCTACCATCTGCGAAAGGACGGCTCCTAGCCCTACCTCCGAGGCATCTGTTTGTAGAACGAATTCTTTCTTGAAGTCTGGGGCTATGAGTACAGGATGGCAGCAAAGGGCTGTCCTTAAATCTGCGAATGCCCCTTCTGCTGCATCAGACCACTTTACTATCTCAGGGCCCCGAGCTTTTATCAGGTCAGTCAATGGCCCTGCTCTTGTGGCAAAATGAGGGATGAATCTCCGATAGTACCCTACTAACCCGAGAAATGCTCTGACCTGCTTTTTACGGATTGGCCGAGGCCAATCTTGTATTGCCTCCACTTTGTTCCATTGGGGTTTTACCAAACCTCTCCCTACTACATACCCAAGGTATCTGGCTTCAGCTAGTCCTATCACGCACTTGAGAGGGTTGGCAGTGAGGCCAGCCTTCCTCAGGGTGTCTAGTACCGCTTCTACTTTTACTAGGTGCGTTTCCCAGTCAGGGCTATGGATGACTATATTGTCTAAATAGGCGGCGGCATACCTGGCATGGGGTCGCAGCAATTTATCCATAAGTTGTTGGAATGTTGCTGGGGCCCCATGGAGTCCGAAAGGGAGGACAGTGTATTGGAACAGGCGATCAGGTGTAGAGAAAGCGGTCTTCTCCTTGGCGTTCTTGGCCAGGGGAATTTGCCAATATCCTTTAGTCAGGTCCAGAGTGGTTAGGTATCGGGCCTTGCCTAACTGATCAACTAGCTCGTCGACACGTGGTATTGGATAGGCATCGAATTGGGATACTTCATTCAACTTCCGGAAGTCATTACAAAACCTCCAGGTGCCGTCAGGCTTGGGTACTAAGACGATAGGACTGGACCACTGGCTGTGGGATTCTTCAATAACCCCAAGTTCCAACATCTTCTTCACTTCTGTCCTAATTTCCTCTCTTTTAGCTTCCGGTATCCGGTATGGTCTTATCGTCACCCTTATTCCGGGCCTGGTGACGATATGATGTTGGACCAGTGTCGTACGGCCCGGCTGTGTACAGAACACATCTTGGTTCCGTTGGATCATATCAATGACCTCTGTTCGTTGTTCAGGGGCTAACTCGGGATATCCTCACCTGCCCCTGTTGGTCGTCCGTCTGGGATGGAGCTCTCCGAATGACCAGGCACGTCTCTCGGTCACGCCAGGGCTTCAGCAAATTTACATGGTAGATCTGCTCTGGTCTTCGGCGGTCTGGTTGTCTGACCTTATAGTCCACTTCCCCAATGGCTTCCACTATCTCATACGGCCCATGCCAGCTGGCTAGGAGTTTGCTTTCTGCTGTCGGCACTAGCACCATCACCCGTTCTCCTGGCTGAAATTTCCGTACTTTCGCCTGGCGGTTGTAATATGTGCGCTGGGTCTCTTGTGCTTTTTCCAAATGTTCCCGTACTATAGGGGTTACTCGAGCTATTCGCTCTCTCATCTGTGTCACGTGCTCAATGACATTCTTTCCTGGGTTGGGTTGTTCTTCCCAATCCTCCTTGGTGATGTCTAATATTCCGCGTGGGTGGCGTCCGTATAGTAGCTCAAAGGGAGAGAAACCGGTGGACGCCTGGGGGACTTCCCGTATTGCAAACATTAGGTATGGTAGAAGGGTATCCCAGTCTTTTCCATCCTGTGCTACCACCTTCTGGATCATACCTTTAAGGGTGCGGTTAAACCGCTCGACCAGGCCGTCTGTTTGAGGATGGTAGACTGAGGTCCTTATGGCATGGATGCGGAGCAGGGTACATAAGTCCTTCATTAATTTCGACATGAAAGGGGTTCCTTGGTCAGTCAGGATCTCCTTAGGGATGCCCACTCTGGCAAAAACCTGGAGTAGTTCTTTTGCTATTGCCTTGGATGTGGGGTTTCTTAAAGGAATGGCTTCTGGATACCATGTGGCATAGTCAAGGATGACTAGTACGTTTCGGTGACCTCGTGCTGATCTTTCCAGCGGGCCCACAAGGTCCATGGCTATCCTTTCGAACGGGACTTCAATAATAGGCAAAGGTACTAATGGGGCCCACAAGTGAGGTCGAGGGCTATGCAACTGGCATTCTGGGCAGGAGGCACAATAGCGTTGGACCTCCGCACGTATTCCTGGCCAATAAAATCTTCTTAGGACTCTATCCAGTGTCTTGTCTATTCCTAGATGTCCCCCAAATAAATGACTGTGAGCTAGCTCTAGTACTGCCCTTGTGTGTTTCCGTGGGACTAAGAGCTGCTCTACTTCTTCCCCTCGGATCTGTACTATTCGGTACAACAGATCACGTTTGATCACATTATACGGCCCCGGGCCTTTGGTCTTTCCTTCCACCGGTATGCCATTTACTTCCACTACCTCCTCCCTCACATTCGCATATAGCGGGTCATTGGCTTGGTCCTGCCTGAAATTCTCACGGGCGGTACCGATCTGACCTAATTCCAGGGGGTCTATTTCTACTCCGCCCCCTGGGTTGCCGCTACTTGGGCTAGGAACTGACTCTGAGTCCTCTCTGGCCTGAATTGTCTCCTGGCCTCGTGAACGGGTTCGCTTACTACCAAGGGAGGCTTTCTGGTTCTCTGCTAGAATCCTGGTCCCTAGCCTTTTATCTGCCCTCCTTTCCCGCCTAGACTTTCGGGGTTTCCTGGGGGATGAGAATAGCTCTGGGGCAAATTCAGCAAAAATTGGGGTGAAGCTATCTGTAGGTGCCTCCATTTCAGCCCGGGGGTTGCTACCCTCCCTTGGCTCTACTGGGGGGAGTAAGTTCTCAAACCCAGGGAAGTCTCTACCAATTAAGACCGGGTAGGGGAGCCTAGGGACCACTGCTGCAGTTACCCTGGTAGTGTTCCCCTGGATCTCAATCCGTACTGGGATTGTGGGGTAGAAATTTACGGTGCCATGAACGCACGTTACCCCTGTGGTTTTGGCCCGGGTTAGTTGGTCTTGCCCCACCAACTTCCCTGAGACCAGCGTGACAGCACTCCCGGAATCTACTAATGCTGTGGTCACAATACCATTCATTTTTACTGACCTTGTATACCCATGTGGGGTCGTTGTGACCCCTACCAGGCCAATTAGGCCACATTGTTCCCCAGGATCCCCCAGATTGCACTGCATAGGCTCTTCCCTGTTGGGGCATTGGGCTGCTATATGCCCCAATTCCCCACACTCGTAACACCGACCCCTTATCCCGGTTGCCGCCCTCTGCCTGGGGCTATTTGGTTGGCCCCCCCAGCCCTCTCTTCCCAAACCCCCAGGTCCCTTCTTGGACTCGGGTCATTCCTCAATGTCTTTCCTCCCAGTTATAGTTCTCCTGTAGTTCTCGGCGGTCCGGGACCTTGGGTTTGGGGCTGGCTTCCTGGCTTGCCGTATTTCACCCCCTGGGGTCTGGAACAGTTCACGGGCTGCTAGCTGTCTTTCCACGAGGGAGACCAACTCCTCATAGGTGGAGGGGTCATTCTGGCCAACCCAAGCCCGGAGGCCTGGTGGTAGCCCCCTCATATACCGGTCCAGTACCAGGAGCTCCATCATCTTCTCAGAGCTGAGGGCCTCAGGGCGCAGCCATTTCCGGGTCAGGTGGATCAGGTCAAACAATTGCGATCTGGGTGTCTTGTCCTCTGTATACTGCCACTCATGGAACCTCTGGGCTCGCAATGCCGTAGTTACTCCAAATCTGGCCAGGATCTCTGCCTTCAGCTGAGGGTAGTCTGCTGCAGTCTCTGCGGCCATATCGTAGTATACCTTCTGGGCCTCCCCACACAGGAACGGGGCAAGGATACCAGACCACTGGTCTCGGGGCCAGGCCTCCCGCAGGGCTGATCTCTCAAAAGCCAGGAGGTATGCCTCCACATCATCCTCCTGTGTCATTTTCTGTAGGCAGTGGCTGGCCCGTATAGTCCGGGTCCCATTGCCGTTCTGGCTTCGCTCCATAAGGGCCTTCATCTGGTTCACCAGCTCCTGCAGCAGGGCTCGGTCCTGGGCAGCCTGACTCATCAACAGACGATTAGTCTCTTGCTGTACCCTAGTCGCCTCCTGTTGGGCGGTTGCTTGGACTCGGGTAGCCTCCTGCTGGGCCGCAGTGGCTTGTATTAGGGCCTTGATTACGTTGTCCATCTTAAGGACTGGATAGTTTTGGCTAACCCTGGTTTAAGTCCCAGTGCGGAGATCCTGCTCCTGACACCACATGTGGCAAATTGCCGGCACTACTATGATGTGTCCCGCACTTTCTCTTCTTGTGGGGGGGTTTCAGGGTGCCATTTCTTGCCCCTGAACTGGGGTAACAGCTATCCTACTAGTATCCCAGGGAAGGGGAGTGGAGAGGGAGGGACCCAGGCCCGCCCTCTACTCTGGGTCCCAGCCCAGGGGCCCTATGATAGTAGGTGAACCACTTGTACCAGTGATTCTTTCCCCTGGGCTACTTCCCTCTCCTGACCTTCAGCTTGTGGGGCTTCCTGCCTTCCCTCTGCACAAGCCAGGTGTCCCTTTACCTAGGATCTTGGTCTTCTTAGCCCACTGCAGCACTTCTCAAAACTCTCCTCCACTTTCCTTCGAACTGCTCTTTGTTCCACCACCAATCCACTCAGCTTCACTCCTCCAAACTGCTCTCTGCTCCACCACCAAACCACTCTGCTTCACTCCTCCAAACTGCTCTCTGCTCCACCACCAAACCACTCTGTTCCAGCTCCTCCTCTGGCTGATTGAAGCAGGGGGATTTTATCAGGTGACTGGTTTCAGGTGCTCTAATTGGTTTCAGGTGCTCTAATTGGTTTCAGGTGCTTTTAATTAATCTACAGGGAATAAGGCTTCTCCTCACCCTAGATCACTCTCCTGCTGCCTTCTGGCCATGCTGTATCACACTTAACAAAATTTTAAAAGAACCAAAGCACCTGATTTCCTCCATATCTGCTGAGTTAGTCCAATATCGGTGCTGGCCAGTCTTAAAACACAATGAGAATAAATACTTCAGGAATAAATTAAAGATCAGTGGGAATGAATGTTAAATGCTTCTCATTAATCTGCCAAGGAAGCAAGATTAAAATAATTACAGTTTAAAATCTTGCACAGGTTTTCATTAAACTCCATCTAGACTTTTCAATAAAGGTTTACTGCTCAATGACAATTGCTAGAGATGCCATCTATGGAAGCGGATGTATTATCCATATTTTATATCAATGTAAAAGAAAATATAATACATTAG
The DNA here is from genome assembly GCA_033296515.1 of Macrochelys suwanniensis. Classification (NCBI taxonomy): domain Eukaryota; kingdom Metazoa; phylum Chordata; order Testudines; family Chelydridae; genus Macrochelys; species Macrochelys suwanniensis. The sequence goes on along the minus strand of CM065776.1, from coordinate 235,574,871 downwards.
TTAATTGCAGTCAAAAGTTAATATCTGATATTCTGGGCCAGAGTATTGATTAGATGCCACACATCACAGCCCTATGTGACTATGGAGAGATGATGGGTTCCTCTAATCTGAGCTGGACATGGGAAACAATGCATTGCCCTAGGGTATTCTAAATGCATGACTGTTACTTGCTGTGTGTGGGCTACCATTTCACTAGTCTGTCTGAGGAGTAGAGGAGGCTCTGTGGAGCTGCTATTCCTTCCCTGTTCAGGTGGTAAAGAGAGGTAGGGAATGAGAGGAGCTATTGCTCTGTCCACCCAGAGTCCTGGCCAGTGGAGCAGAACTGATGTGGAGGGAGAAGTAATAAGCAGCTGGTATAGTTTAAGAACAGATGACTTTCCTTCTGGAGCAAAGGGGAGAGCAGGGAGGTAAATGTGTCTTTCAGAGTCTACTAAATTTCCACCAATGACAGCAGCACTTGCAGATGGCAGAGATAGTGCAGTATTATATCTACTAGCAATACTATAGAATCGTGACCTTTTGCATGGATGAAAAAGGACTAAAAAACAACAGTTCCACTCCCTGGAGAATAAAGCAGGATACATGGGAAGTAAAGGGATTTGCATGCTTTGCACATCACAAAGCACTGCTCCACACTCTCTGCACGTCACCATGAAGGAGGTAGGTGGGGGCCATGATTAATATGTTTGCAATGCGACCCATGTTGGCTAACGCTGGTTGGAAATTTTCTGTCGAAACAGAGTTTTGTCAGAAAATGTCAGTTTGTCAAATCAATAATGTCTCGTGCATACAATATGGGTTCAATGAAATTTTGTCAAACCACAGGCAGGTTTCCAATAGAACTCTGCCTGCCAAGCCAGCTTCTGTTGGAAATTTCTCTGGTTCCCTGCCAGGTCAACTGGCGGGCTGCTAGGTAACTCAGACTTCTAGGATCTGCTGCTCTGGGGCAGCCCTGCCATGCCAGGGCTTCCAGGGTTTCCAGGAATGTCAGAATTTCTCATGAACCAGAAACAAAGGTGCTGACTTTCTGAGTTCCCAGGAGGTGCTCGACCCCCACTCCACACCAGGCCCCACACCCACTCCACCTTTTCCTCCAAGCCTCCACCCTGCCCTGCCTCTTCTTGCCCCATTCTGTCCCCACCCCTGCCTCTTCTTGCTCCCACTCTGCACCCTCCCCGCCCAGCGCCTCCTGCACACCTGTGAACAGCCGGTGGGCGGGAGGTGCTGGGGGGAAGGGGACAAAGCTAATTTGCGAGGCTGCTGTTGGGTGCTGAGCACTCACTATTATTTTTCCATGGGTGCTCCAGCCACGGAGTCGGCACCTATGACCAGAAATCCTGAGTTTTGACTTACTCTAGTGTTGATCCAAACCTTCATGGAGCATACAGTAGGCAATGGTTGTTACTCAAACTAGTGGCTGTAGAATGGCTGCATGACTACTCCATATCCCAAGTTCTGGATCAAAGGGCAGGATTCTACCCTGTATGCAGGTCCTCCATGCAAAGTCCATTTACTTTGGCCTTGCTCAGGGATTAAAGGCATGCAATGCTTTTTTAAAATCTGTAGTAGCAAGCCCGGCAGGAGAGGCCTGAGGAAGGCTCTAGCAGTGAAGCAGGGAGAGAATAGCTTAAGAGATAAAACTGGTCCTGATTCTGACAAATAACTTTATTTAGTGCCAGAATAGAGCAGCTCTGTGAGTCTTTTCCATTGTCACATGACCCAAGGGATGAGAACTTGTGTATAATTTTATTGCTTATGAACCCAACAGATTTACCATGTGTTTTCTCAGGCTGATGAAAATGGAAGGGGTTGGTAATTCTTGTGAAGATCTTCTCAGATCTCTTCTGCATTGTTTATATAATTTGTTTCTCATTTAATTTTCCTCTTGTTCTGCTTTATTCATGTTGAGAGGATTTCCTTGATGTAATATTTTTTTATAAAATGTGACATTTAAAAGTAATTTGAAATTCAGAGTTACTAAAAACAAGAATTGAAATCTCTCAGAAGTTTGACACCAATAATGATTGTACTGAAGTAACTAAGTAGACTCAGAAATACATTAATATCCTTGTACTGGACTATTGGTTTCATTTAAAACCAATAATTTTTATAAGGCCAGTACTGCTGCCGTGTTCACACAGAACATTAAATGATACATATACTGGCATACTGCTGCCATTCTTAATTATAACCTGTTGGAGAGTCTCTATTGTCTTTTCTCATTTTAAATGTGATATGTATTATATTTCTATAATGTTGTACTTCATTGTTACAATAAAATATAATTTAAAAATAAGGATCACAGAAGTTATAGTTGGGAAATCCCTATTAGATGATCTAATTCATCCCCGCTGCCAGTTTTGGATTGTATCCCCCGGCACAAGTATCTAAATTAACATTTTTCCAGAAACCAGCCACAACAGAGATCCACCAAAACTTTCAAGTTTAGTGCTTTTATCTTTAAAAGCACAGGATTTGTATTTAATGTCTCTTTATTTTTAAATAAAATTAAAAAATCATTATGTAGTGAGAAAAGACATTGTTGGTGCCATTATTTTTTTGAATAGAAGAGTTATTTTAATTATTTCTATAGCACATCTATGTGCATGAGCTTTACACATAAATAAAAAGAGCCGGTCATATAAGTTGTTTGTTGCATATTTTAGCAACTAAGTATTGTGTATAATGATTTTTTTAGTCCTGTATGTTAGACCAGAGTTGACATTCAGGGCCAGATTCTAATCTCAGTTACTCTGGTGTACATCTGCCATAATTTTGCTGAAGTCATCAGAATTACACTGGATTTACTCCAGTGTATTTGGGTTCAAAATCTAACCCTAATTTCTTTGTCTCAAATAAAACAAACAAAAACATAGAGGATATAAAACAGAAATATGGCATTTGATACAAGGATGGTGCCAGAAGCCATCGTGGAATTAGAAACTACATAAAGAATATTTACATTCATGCATGTTTTAATCACAGCGACAAAATTCTATATGACAATCAGTGGGTTGGGGTTTTTTTTCCCTTTGTGAACATGGAAAGCAACATGTGTCACAAGATGGAGTAAGAAAAAAGCAGAAGAGAGAACATCCGATTCCACAGACTTTAAGGCATTTTTTGTATACGGTGGATCATTGAAATCAAGTTTATGATCTATCCCTGCTAAATCCAAACAGCTGAACCTAATTTCACCATGTTACGGGGACTGGAATTTTCTGTCAGCATCTACCACATTTCAAGCCCCTTAATCGTAGTCTTATATGATGGCTACTCCCACAGTAAAAGTTCTAATACTCTTTCAGAGCCTCAAGCTAATTGTTACTATATGATAAACATATGTAACCTCAATCCTTATTTACTAGTTTTATTTGATTGCACTAAGTATACTTAATCCCTTGTTTGCTACTCCATTTTATTGTAAGTGGAACTTTCTTGTTAACAAAATACTCCTTAAAACATTTTTTGGAGGTAAAACTTATATTAAAGCATATTTTCAAACAGCACAGTTTTGAAAATCAAGTCTCTGTTGAACTGGATTATTCACACAATGAATAGGGATAATGCAACAACAAAAGATAATTTTGTTTAAAGTTCTTTTCCAAATACCCATATCTATCTATTTCCAAGGTGCATCTATGAATAGTATGTAAGACTTAGCATAGTCAGTTTCCAGATGCCGCTTCCTTGAGCTTCACTAGGTATCCCAAAGGAAAGTTGGGGATTTGTCAGGAAGGCCTACCTCAAGGAGAAGCATATACTACTTCCTGCTGGAATGGATGCTGGGCACGTAAGGTGAAAGATGGAGGTCTGAGTACTCCCTTACCTGAAGTATTCAATTGGTGGGTGAATAAGGTGGGGTGGAACTGTGGCATGGATCATTTCCATACTCAGTAGCCCACTGAGATCTGGATCTGGAACCCAAAAGATGGAACTAGTTCTAGAGATCTATAACCAACCAAACTCTTGAGTTGCACCCTTCAGGTCTGAGGATGTTCAGCTTTGGAATCTAGATTCATGGACATTTCTGCTTTGATTCACATTTACTACTTGTATACCTGTTGCCAATATTGTATAGATAATGCTACAGACTTCGTAAAACAGGCATGCCAAACAATGACTATCTCCATTGGAGGTGGGGTTGTAATGTTAAAATGGGCTTTAAATAATTACATTGGAGTCATATAAAGATTAAAACAATTCTTAACAAAGGCTTCAAATGCAGAAGTTAAACAACTACATCCTTTCACAACTCAACCTTTGTGAGGCTACACAACAATAATCCACACTAAGATAAACATCAACATTTTCGTGTCCTGGTGAACATTCACAGCATATTGTAATTCAACACTCATCCCAAAGATGCAGAGTTTACCAAACAAACATGCAATATGGTCTTGGTGCTAATGAATGACCTGCCCCAAACATGGTAAAAACATGTCCTATTTTATTTCCAGAAGCCTTTTTATTGCTTGTGGAAAGATAACAGGGAAGCTGCCACACCTCTTTCATTATACCCCTTTGCTGTTAGATTAATAGATTTTAAGGCAAGAAGGAACCATTGTGATCATTGAGTTTGACTTCATGCGTAACATGGACCAAAGAACCTCACCAAATAATTTTGCATGAAGTTCTGTTTGACCTCTAGCATTTCTTTAAAAAAAGATATCTAATTTTGATTTAATGACTTCAAGTGCTAGAGAATCCACCACATCTTTAGGTACATTACTGTACTACAGGCATGATCACTGTGTAATATTCAGACATTCTAGCTATGTAGGTATACTTGTATATCCCTCAGCACTGTAGTGTTAGAGCATCTGTAACCCGTATACCCAGAACTACGCTAGCTTGACAACATGGATATCACTTCAGGAGACTAGGCTTTGAAACTTGGTCTATACTTAAAACTTAGATCAGCATAGTTGTGTCAGGCAGGAGTGTGAAAAATCCCACACCTTGTACTGACATAACGGTACTTGTCTAGATAACTGGGCTTGATGGCCAAGGAAGCCCCTCCCAAGCATAAAATATATGCATCTCTGACAAAACCCTGGGTGCAGATGCAGCTATACCAACAGAAGAGTGCTTCTGCCAACATCACTAACATCACTCAGGGAGGTAGTGTTGCTACCCAGGCATAAGAACTTCTTTAGTTGATGTAGGCTGCATCTGTGGTAGGGGGCTATGCTGGCATAATTATGCAAATGTGGGTTCTGTAGAGTAGGCCTAGCCTTCTGTAAACAGAGTAAAACATACTTTCAGTCTAAAATGACATTTAAAAACTCGAGTAAAGCCAGAAAGAACAAAAGTAATCTCACCATGAAAGCAGAGAAGGTGGATCACTCCTCTGTTATAGGCTGCAACAACTCTATAAGAGGCTCCTGAACTCTACGCAGAGGGAGAGGTCTAGGAAATATAAAGCTTGAATGAATAGAAAAACAAAAGATGTCACAATTTCCCAGCTGTATGCACCACAGCAATCCTGATGTTTGCACATTGCATCGTTGCTATCTTGAAGTTTTGCTGCACAATGAAATGTAAAGACCAAGACTTTTAAAAGTACTAAGCACCCAACATCTTCCACTGACTCTCAGTGAGAGGTCCTGGCTCTCCATAGATAATATCTGGTATAATGACATGCACTCTACTATGGGCCATTAGAGTTACATTGCAAGGGAAAGCTATGATGACCAATGTGAGCACTAATTTCAAATTCTACTTACAGCTGTTCTGCACATGGCAAGATATGGCCCGCAGCAATGCCATAATATCACATTCCTGCTTCTCAGATTGCATTATTTAAGGGCCTGATCCTGGGAATAGCCTCATGAAGAAGATTATTTGTGCACGTTAGGGCTGTAGGGTGGGGCCCTAACTCTGCAAACACGGAGGGATACAGTTGGTATGAGAGACACTACACAGAATAAAATTAAACAAAATTATAGATTTAATGCAAAGAAGTGAAGTGTCCATCAGTTCTGGAATTAACTCTCTGGAAAGCAGCAGCTGGCTGTCACAGTCAGAAGAGTGAGAGGAGGGATGAGAGAGGCACTGAAGTGGTGGGCAAGTTACAGCAAAGGGAGTCATCTAACAATCAGTGTGTCTGCAAGAATGAGTTTTATGCCTCTGAGCCCCCAATTTTGATTAAAAGTCAGAGATGCATATATTTCCTGCTTGAGAGGGGCCTCCACAGCCATCAAACCCAGTTCTCTGCACAAGTACAGCAGTTCCATTAACTTACCTCTCAAAATGTTAACGCTGATTTCTGCCTGAGTACATCTTCTGATGGTGCCTTGGCTAATCCCCTAGGTAAATTATTCCATTGCCTCATTGACCTCACTGGTCGGCATATTTTTTTCCTGATGTCTAGGCTTTTTATTATTATCATTCTAGCTTTTGTATGCCAATGATTGCCCTGCATAACTTTCTTCCTCCCTTTTATTTAATACACCTCAGTTAGTTTTGATTGACTGTTTCTCTGCTACTCTACTGCTTCTCCTCTGGGCACCTGATCCTTTCAGTGGCTTCTTGTAGGGTGGGGGAAATTGCAGGGGTTGAGGAATCTGAAATACATTGCTCCAACCTTGCTTCCAGGCAGGCCATGGGATAGACCTTCCAATTTTCAGTGCAGCTACTCACACGCTCTAATCCAGGAGTCATGCCCCCAACATCCTCCTTTACACCAGTCTATTCTTGACTGGTCTGGAGCACCCCCTCCACAGTGACTGAGGCCGGGGAGCCCCCTTGCATGGCTGTTCCACTTAGTCCATCACAAAGGGGCACCATGGGTCTTAAGTGCCATGGAGAGCTTTGTGTGGGCCCTGCACATGAGTGCCTTTCACCCACAGAGCATGCACTGTAAACCTTCCATCAGTTATGTAGCTAGCCAGTTTAATGTTCCCTTCTATAGATGGGTCCTGGTTCCAAACACAGTATTCTCATTTTGGGCTTACTGATGTTGTAAAGAGGACTCCTTATCTCCATTGTCTACAAAGAAGAACACAGTGATGTTTGCTTTGTAGAATTTGCAACCACTATACAAGGCCTGTGCTTTCGACACTGCCCCTCTTGAGACACTTTTTCTTCCTTATATATTTCAGGTAAGTATGATTTTTTTTTTCAAGAGATCTCATCCTCCTTCCACTGAGCTCAATGACAAACTCCCTGGTTTATCCATGGGACTACACTATTGAATACTGTTTAGGCTGAATATTAGAAAGAACCTCTAATGAGGGTCTATTAGAATGGGAAATAGTCTCCATGGGGAGTAATAGAAATTCTCCTTTAGTATCATAGAATCATAGAATCATAGAATCTCAGGGTTGGAAGGGACCTCAGGAGGTCATCTAGTCCAACCCCCTGCTCAAAGCAGGACCAAACCCAATTAGATCATCCCAGCCAGGGCTTTGTCAAGCCTGACCTTAAAAACCTCTAAGGAAGGAGATTCCACCACCTCCCTAGGTAACCCATTCCAGTGCTTCACCACCCTACTAGTGAAAAAGTTTTTCCTAATATCCAACCTAAACCTCCCCCTCTGCAACTTGAGACCATTACTCCTTGTTCTGTCATCTTCTACCACTGAGAACAGTCTAGATCCATCCTCTTTGGAACCCCCTTTCAGGTAGTTGAAAGCAGCTATCAAATCCCCCCTCATTCTTCTCTTCTGCAGGCTAAACAATCCCAGTTCCCTCAGCCTCTCCTCATAAGTCATGTGCTCGAGCCCCCTAATCATTTTTGTTGCCCTCCGTTGGACTCTTTCCAATTTATCCACATCCTTCTTGTAGCGTGGGGCCCAAAACTGGACACAGTACTCCAAATGAGGCCTCACCAGTGCCGAATAGAGGGGAATAATCACGTCCCTCGATCTGCTGGAAATGCCCCTACTTATACAGCCCAAAATGCCGTTAGCCTTCTTGGCAACAAGGGCACACTGTTGACTCATATTCAGCTTTTCGTCCACCGTAACCCCTAGGTCCTTTTCTGCAGAACTGCTGCCCAGCCATTTGGTCCCTAGTCTGTAGCAGTGCATGGGATTCTTCCGTCCTAAGTGCAGGACTCTGCACTTGTCCTTGTTGAACCTCATCAGATTTCTTTTGGCCCAATCCTCTAATTTGTCTAGGTCCCTCTGTATCCTGTCCCTACCCTCCAGCGTATCAACCACTCCTCCCAGTTTAGTGTCATCTGCAAACTTGCTAAGGGTGCAGTCCACACCATCCTCCAGATCGTTGATGAAGATATTGAACAAAACCGGCCCCAGCACCGACCCTTGGGGCACTCCACTTGATACCGGCTGCCAACTAGACATGGAGCCATTGATCACTACCCGTTGAGCACGACCATCCAGCCAGTTTTCTATCCACCTTACCGTCCATTCATCCAGCCCATACTTCCTTAACTTGCTGGCAAGAACACTGTGGGAGACTGTATCAAAAGCTTTGCTAAAGTCAAGAAATAGCACATCCACTGCTTTCCCCTCATCCACAGAGCCAGTTATCGCATCATAGAAGGCAATTAGGTTAGTCAGGCATGACTTGCCCTTGGTGAATCCATGCTGACTGTTCCTGATCACTTTCCCCTCCTTTAAGTGGTTCAGAATTGATTCCTTGAGGACCTGTTCCATGATTTTTCCAGGGACTGAGGTGAGACTGACTGGCCTGTAGTTCCCCGGATCTTCCTTCTTCCCTTTTTTAAAGATGGGCACTACATTAGCTTTTTTCCAGTCATCCGGGACCTCCCCCAATTGCCATGATTTGTCAAAGATAATGGCCAATGGCTCTGCAATCACATCGGCCAACTCCTTTAGCACCCTCGGATGCAGTGCATCCGGCCCCATGGACTTGTGTTCGTCCAGCTTTTCTAAATAGTCCTGAACTACTTCTTTCTCCACAGAGGGCTGGTCACCTCCTCCCCATACCGTGCTGCGGAGTGCAGCCGCCTGGGAGCTGACCTTGTCTGTGAAGACAGAGGCAAAAAAAGCATTGAGTACACTAGCTTTCTCCACATCCTCTGTCACTAGGTTCCCTCCCTCATTCAGCAAGGGGCCCACACTTTCCTTGACTTTCTTCTTGTTGCTCACATACCTGAAGAAACCCTTCTTGTTACTCCTAACATCTCTGGCTAGCTGCAACTCCAAGTGTGATTTGGCCTTCCTAATTTCACTCCTGCATGCCTGAACAATATTTATATACTCCTCCCTGGTCATTTGTCCAATCTTCCACTTCTTGTAAGCTGCTTTTTTGTGTTTAAGATGAGCAAGGATTTCACTGTTAAGCCAAGCTGGTCGCCTGCCATATTTACTTTTCTTCCTACACATCGGGATGGTTTGTTCCTGCAACCTCAATAAGGATTCTTTAAAATACAGCCAGCTTTCCTCGACTCCTTTCCCCCTCATGTTATTCTCCCAGGGGACCTTGCCCATCAGTTCCCTGAGGGAGTCAAAGTCTGCTTTTCTGAAGTCCAGGGTCTCTGTTCTACTGCTCTCCTTTCTTCCTTGTGTCAGGATCCTGAACTCAACCATCTCATGGTCACTGCCTCCCAGGTTCCCATCCACTATTGCTTCCTCTACTATTTCCTCCCTGTTTGTGAGCAGCAGGTCAAGAAGAGCTTTTCCCCTAGTTGGTTCCTCCAGCAATTGCACCAGGAAATTGTCCCCTACACTTTCCAATGTCATTTAAAATTAGAATGGTTAAAGTACTTAGCATATAATAATCATACTTAGCAGTTATATTTCGGTTGAGCTTCGATATGCTTTACAAACATTAATCCCTCCCTGAGATGTAGATAATTGTTGTGGTCTATTCAGGCAAATCTAAGGCCCCCTGCAAAGTGTTTTTTGGGGGGAGAGACACTAAGCTGCAAGACAGTGTGATCCTCCTCCTTCTGCTACCCCAAACTCAGATTCTGTGCCAGCTGGGGTAGTGGAGGTTCAGTTCTAGGGCAAACAGAATGATTTCTGAAGAAATATACTGGACAGGAGTATGGAGTTTCTCTTAAATAAGAGAAGGTGGAACCTGTGATGAGCCCCAGCCAAGCTCACAATGTAGGAGAAGATTTTCTGATTCCCCAAAGTCTCCGTCAGCCCAAAGCAGTTTAAACGCCACACCTTCCTAACATTTCAACCTGGCCTCGTTAGAGTGGAGATCCCTGCAACTGTGGATTTAGAAACATTGTCCAAACCAGCCTGGTAAATAATATTATCCCCATTTTACATATGTGGAAATGGGGAGATAGAGAAGTGAATTGATTACATCTGCGCAGCAAGTCAATGACAGGACTGGACTCCTACTTTATTAGTATACTGCTTATTCCACATTCCAATAGAGGTAGCTGGCCTGGGTAAACAGAGAGCCTGTCTTTTATAGACTGAGATGATCAGTCCACTGATAGCTAGAAAGCGTGGGGACAGGAGTGTAAAAAAAAGCCACAAAACCTATGGCAGTGGTCCCCAACCTTTCTGTGGCCAAAAGCACATTCATGCCTTCATCAGAGTGTGGCGGGCGGCGACGCTTCTCCGGTGGCAGTACTCCTTGGCGGCAGCTTCTCTGCCGGAAGTGCTCCGCGGTGGCATTTTGGTGGCAGGTTCTCCAGCGGAGGCGCTCCTCTCCTCTTCGTTCCTTGGCACCGGCCCTGATGGCGGGCACACATAAATGCCCCGGCAGGCGCCATGGTGCCCGCGGGCACCGCGTTGGGCACCACTGACCTATGGCACTCTGAGTCAAGTAAACCAAAAGTGCCCTGAACCACGTAAGAGAGTGAAATAAAATCTGGTGTAAAATTTCCCCAAACCCAAGAAGTGAAAACAACTAATAAAACCTGAAATAAAGTAATTTTCAACTCGGAGATCCTGTGGGCAGAGAGAATTCTCAGGGGTATCTTGCAGGATAATAGAAGTGAAATGGACCTTTATTTTACTTTGGCTTCTGACCTAAAACTTGAGTCCTTTTTGGTCTCTCTCTTCCTCAAAGTAAAGGAGAGAGAGAGAGAGAGAGAAGATAGAAGCATATTTTTGCACAGAAAAGCAAATGGATTAGATATAAGGGATGTAAGGATGTAAGAATGTATTTCATCTGCAAGGCTGGCTCTAGACCGAATGGTGCCCCAGGCGAGGAGTATCTTCAGCACCCATTCCCCCCCATTTGTTAAACTTTTGAATACCTTATTTTTATTGCATTTGTAGCCCATTTCACAACTTTGATGCACAATGTGCATGCATGATTTAGCCCTTTCATGAAAGATGATAAATTTGCTCACTAGGATCTGTAAATCTGCATTTATTCATGCCATATATAAGCAAATAAAAAAAATGGTTTCCTCTAAGAAACTTTTCAATTTTAAGACTAACTGAAATGTACTAACATCAAGATACTGAACTGTGCACCAACATTGGGCGGACCAGTATTAAATAGTATTACAGTAGGTGACAATTTTATGCCGGCAGGAAATCTGGATGATTCTCTATCTCTTTCCTCACATTTTCATTCCTTATATTTAGGTAAATCTGCTAATTTCTTAGTACTAGGACTCCATCATTTACCTTTTGCTCCTCAATTTCTTCTGCACTGGGATGATCGCTACTGCCTAAAGCCCAGTCGATGTTGTTCTGTTTCAGCTATTTTCCCAACAAATTTGGCCCTTGCTACAAATTAGATTGGAATTGAGCTTTTCGCTTTCTATACTGAGCTTCTAAAGCTTCTTCTGAGCCATCTTTTATTTTCTACGGGGGAAAACATTAGGGAGAGAAAAAGTCTATCTTCCTCAGTCTTAGAAAGTCATCAAACATTATGTGTTAAGCAAGGCAAAAGAAGTAACAGTATTTCTTTGATATTGTTGCGTAGATAGGGGTTTGATAGATATCTTTGGAGTCTCATTAAATATATCCTTTATTAGTCGCTACTTACACTCTTCAAGTGTTAAAACATAAGTACATGTTCACAATTACACAATAAAACAAGGTTTACAATATCGCAGCTGGGTTCTCACTTCAGTTCATTCTTATATCTCACTGACTGACTGGCGACACCCCACCCCTTATATACCCGCGATGGCATGGCTGACAACATTCTAGGAGGTTCAAAGAAAATGTAGTTCTCAGAAAGTCTGGAAGGTTCCACAAGATTCTACAAAGGTCAAGAACATTGTAGGAGGTTAGTGAAAAATGAATCCACATATGGAATATCTGAAACATGTTATTTCACACATTCTATTTTCCCTTTTGTAGCTAACAACAAAAACTGCACCCCAAGCCCAGTGCCCGCCAAGTCTGGCACCCCAGGCAGTCGCCTGGGTTGCCTGCCTCTAAATCCACCTCTGTCCACATATATATATATATATATATATATATCTTGTCCGGGGAGGGGGGGGAAATCATGTCTTTATCCCTCTTAAATAAACAGAGCTCCTTGCTCCTGCAATCAAAGGTAATATGTTTTTGTAAAGCGAGGAATAAAGCCACATTATTTTCACATGTGGGAAGTGGGGTTGCCAACGGTCTAATCACACAAACACTCTTGCCCTGCCCATGCCCCGCCCCTTCTCTGAGGCCCCGCAGCCACTCACTCCATCCCCCCTCCCTCCCTCTGTGGCTCACCTCCAATCACCTGATATCGTTTGAAGAGAAAAATGACAGCTCTCGCGCAAAATAATGAAAGAGATGAAGGTGACCCATGGATTGAGGGAAGAAACCATGGCACTACATTGAGGGCAGGAGGCGTGATCACTTACCTGTGAATGAAAGTGGAAAGCAGGAGAAACTGACTGAGGTAAGAGCTTCTGTTGGGAAAATAATGATAAAAAAGTACCTGACAACAGAATGGGATTTTGTTACATTTTATATAGTTTCAAAGGCATCTGGAGTGTGATTTTCCCCCTCCCTTTATAATTTGGAAACCTGGTTTAGTTAGATACAGGCCATAGTGTCTATACAACAGAATCTGAGCTAAATGAAGAAATTTACATTCATATGCGTTATTGCAGCGTGATTAGATTACGTCTAGATCATGTCTAAATTAGAAAAAAAGGTCATGTTTTAAAACATGTTAGCTAATAAGTTTTAGCTCACTTGATTTTAATAAGACTTTGAACCTAATGTAGTCATGTTTAAAAATATATTAGCTGTTCATGGTCAACTCTTGGAGTGCTTAGGGTTGACCTCAACCAACTAATGTGATTTAAAACATGACCATTTTTCCGAGGCCAGGCATGATCTAATAGAGGAGGACAAATCAATGCAAACTAATAGATGTGAGATGCAAAGCTCAAATTAATGAGTAGGAAATTATTGTTTTCCAAGAACAATAGAATGTATGTTGAACAACATGGCATAGTCCATGGCAGATAGGAAAAGTAATGGATGGAGTACAATACTTGGTCTGAACTACAAACATGTCTTTGGACACAGACCCAAAGTTCTCTGAGACAGCTGACTGACCTCTCCTTAGCAATGAATTTACTTGTGTGAGTTTTATCTGTTCATGGTGAGGGGTGAGGTAAATGGAAGTTTGTTAGCAGTAACAAGTCATTCTAATTTTGATGTGAGCTGTTAATCAATCCGTTTTCATCCAATGTGCCAGAGTTCTTAGAAAGAGCCTTAATCCTCTGAGGCCTTTGTGACATACAGTAAAAACTAAATTTGCCTCTTGAAAATGAGCACATAATTTTCAAGACAGCAAGCTGCAGGATTAAAAAGAACACAATAGCAAAACCATGCTCTGTCAGGATCATCTCAGCCACTTAATCACTTCTTTGCAATGAGCAGCTGCCAATATGCTAAAGTAGACTCTGTACTTTACGATAAATTTGTCTGACATCCTGTCAGGTAAATCACTGGATTTAACTTGTTTTATCCTGTGTGTTTCTTCTTCCCATGAGGTCTGGATGGCTCCAGGGATTGTTAATGGAATAGTCTTTCAGCCCTGTAAGTCTTTGGTCTGTATCCATTTTTAAGGATGAGCAAAATCCAGTTCATCTACCTGTACATTTCCAATGCACATATTGTTAAGAACAGCCAAAAGAAGCCATTTGCAGTGCACAACAAAACATTTCATTAGTCCTACAATCCTGCAAGCTACTCGGGGCTTTATCTGTCTTAATTCAATACCTAGTAGGCACAAGTGTTCATATCACAAGAAGTCCATCAAAACTAATTGGCGCTCTTGCGGTAGCATCACCCTTCCTACCTGTGACCTCAGACTGGGCCAGCATTTCATACAAAGGGTTAATCCCTCCAGAGTAGGTTTGAAGCAAATTAGTAGAGCAGTGTGGAGAAGCTGCCATTGCTTCTGTTAGATGTACTGTACCTGTTTAGTGCATAAATAGTTGACTTTGTTCTCCAGTGCCACCAAGGTAGACCATTTAAAAAGCGGCAAATTCACTTAACATTAAAAAAATCCCACAATATTCTTCATTGCTAAAAAACTAATGTTTAAAGCTGCTTCTTATGTGAGGGGTTTATGGTGTTTGCCAAAAGTCCTGATTATTGAAATTAAACACTGTTTAGCATCCTGGTGACTATGGCAAATGTATGTTATCCCTATGCAATACCAAACACCAATTATAGAATTGTGATTGGCAAGAATGGGAAAAAATATGAAATGAACTGGAATGTTTTCCTGCCTCTGTGAGATTAACAACTGCACGTTTGAAGGAAGATGGACCAAATAGGATGACCAATAATTTTTCTATCAGTTCTATAACAACAGCATTTGCATTTATTATAAACAACAAGTTAGGCTGATGCAGATACCAAAGGGATGAGTATGGTATAAATAATAAAAATCTAGATAAACTAAACTAATTTAGCTTAGGTTGATAAATCCCTTTATGGAATAATAACATAGAATTTAGTAGCAATTAAAGCAGTGAACCAATAATTAAACTCATAATTTTGATCACTTATTTTCTCTAGACAATTTTAAAAAGTGTTGTATTATTTATCTTAAAATCTATATAATTCAATAGAAAATGGTCTCCTTGCAATAGAAATTTTAAACAATTCTGTAGAATTTAGTGGAACGTTATTGCTCTACTCTAGAACTTTAGAGGTTTGCTTTAAAAATGTTTAGAAAATATTGTTCTATAGGACTTTTCCATAGGGGCAGGTAGATAGCTAGATAGTGTGTTATCTATGTTGAATTCCTTAATCTTGTATAGAGTATCAACTATTGTCTCTTTTAGGGCTGGATACAAAGCCCAGCAAAGACACTGACTTCAATGGACTTTGGATCAATCCCTTCCTGTTAATAGGCCAAATCTAGCAGTCTTTCCTCTGTCAATATTCTCACTGAAGCCATTAGATGTTTTGCTTGACTAACAGCTGCAGGATTTGTCTCTATGAAAGAAAATGATTTGTGCTGTCTACAATTCTATCTATCTTTAAAAGATGAACTCAGTAATGAACAGCCTGAGCACCTTACCGTTGACATCAAGAACAGTAGGGGTGTTCAATACCTCTCAGCACCAACCCATAAATAGTTAAAGCCAGGCAGTGTTGAATAAAATAGAGTTTTGCTCCTAATATAAAGCTGTGTTTTGTTTTGTTTTTTTTAATGATAGTTATCTGGGCAGTCAAACTGCAAGAAATAAAAATAGCTCCGTACGCAATATTTATTTATAGCGACGTCAGAGCATATGTTGTTGAGTTTAAATTGGCCTTTAAGAAATTACCACTTCACTTACAAGGGAGCATGCTGCAGGATTAGAAAGAACACAATACCAAAGCCAGGCTCTGCCTCAGGACCATCTCAGCCACTTAATCACCTCTTTGTAATAAGTGGCTGCCTATATCCTAAAGGAGGCTCTGCTCTTTATGATAAAAGAGCCAAGCGCCCTGTCAATCAGTACATCACCGGAGCAGAAGAACTTGTTTTCCAGTAAATATTTAATTTCTCATTCTCAAAAAGCTAATCCATGTATGATTTTCCACAGCTTGCTGGGAAGAAAGTTCTGTGCTATTAATAATGCAGATGGTACCTTGTAATATACTGCAACTGGGGACATTCTGGTGTCTGAAGCACTTGTTTAAATATATAGCCAGCTCCAATATTGCCGGGTTCCCAGTCTGCCTGAGATGAATAATCTTTGCCCATTTCACTGAGCTAAGAGAAGTGCATAGTCGCAGTTACAAACTGGCAATATTGTGCATATCAGGTCATATATCCTGCAGGCTTTGTCATGCAAAATAACTCCCATTGACTTCAATTGAAACTTTATCTAAATACTGCAGGATTGGATGCTTATTTGGCAGGGGTAGTTTGACCATGTTGCAGAGAGAAAAGAGGTGTCTAAATGACCTGAAATGCAAATGTAACAGTAGTAGTAACCATGTGCATTTTGCGTTGAAGGGATTTGTATACATTGATTCTTGAATCAAAGGATGGTAATATAATCAATGCCAACGAACACGGGTTTATGGAGAATAGATCGTATCTATCTTGATATCTTTTTTTGATGAGATTACCAGTGTGGTTGATAAAGGTGATAGTGTTTATGTAATAAACTTAGACTTCTGTAAGGAATTTGACTTGGTACCTCATGACATTTTGATTTTAAAAATACTATATATATATATATAGTATTTTTATACTATATATATATATATATATATATATATATATATATATATATATATATATATATATATATATATATATAAAATTAACCTGGCACATGTTAAGTGGAGTAAAAGCTGATTAACTGATAGGTCTCAAAATGTAGTGTAAATGGAGAATCATCATCAAATGGGTGTGTTTTCAGTGGGGCCCTGCAGAGATAGGTTCTTGGCCTTACACTATTTAACAGTTTTATTAACAACCTGAAAGAAAACATAAAATCATCACTGATAAAGTTTGCAGGTGACATAAATTGGGGGAGTGATAAATAATGAAGAGAACTGGTCACCGTTAAAGAGCCACCTGGAATGTTTGGTAAACTTGGCTCAAGCAAACAATATGAGTTTTAATATGGCCAAAATGTATACCTCTGGGAACAAAGAGTGTAGACCATACTTACAAGATGGGGACTCCATCTTGGGAAGCAGTGACTCTGAAAAAGCACTGGAATTGTGGTGGATAATCAGCTGAGCTCCCAGTGTGATGCTGTGGCCAAAAGGGCTAATATAATCCTTGGATGCATAAACAGAAGGGTTTATTAGCATTCAAAAGGTTATTTTACCTCTGTATAATGTGCCTCCATTGCTGGTGTCCACAGTTCAAGAAGGATTTGATCAATTGGAAAGGTTTTGGAGAAGAGCTACAGAAATTATTAAAGGATTAAAAACCTGCTTTACAGTGATAGATTCAAAGAGTTCAGTCTATTTGACTTAACAAAGAGCAAGCTAAGAGATGACTTGATGACAGTTTGTAAGAATCTACATGGGGAACAAATCTTTAATAGTGGGCCCTTCTATCTAGCAGAAAAAGATATAACCTGATCTAATAGCTGGAAGTTAAAGCTAGACAAATTCAGACTGGAAATAAGATGTGAATTTTTGACAGTGAGGGTAATTAACCAATGGAACAACTTATCAAGGGTCATGGTCAGTGCTCCATCATGGGCAATTTTTAAATCAAGACTGTTTTTCTAAAAGATAGACCCTAGGAATTATTTTGGGGAAGTTCTATGGTCTGTGTTATAGAGAAAATCAAACTAGATTATCACAATGGTCCCTTCTGGCCTTGGGATCTATGAATCTTGTCAGTCTAGCAAATTTGTTGGGAAGTGTCTGATGAGCCAAACAAGTGGCCCAAAGAAAGAGGAGGGAATGAGGGATGGTATCAGGGGACTCTGTGCTAGTTCTTCATTTTAATAATTCTTAAGTGAAAACTAATCTTTCCTCTGGTTTTTTAGTTGAGAGGAGTTTCCAGTTTCATTGTGGATATGATGATGGGAGATATTTTCAAAAGTTTTTGTTTCTAAACTAGGCACTTCCACACACAACAACAGGGGCCAAATGATGTTTGTGCCCACTGGACCATTTTCAGAAGAAGGCATAACTGAGGATCCATGGAGTTATACCTGCTAGGCAGAGCATGTCAGAAGTTGGCCTGGCATATGTATTCACCTATCTTATGCATACAGGTGCCCAATTTTGTGGCACAGAATCATAGAAGATTAGGGTTGGAAGAGATCTTGGGAGGTCATCTAGTCCAATCCCCTGCTCAAAGCAGGATCAACACCAACTAAATCATCCCAGCCAAGGCTTTGTCAAGCCGAGCCTTAAATGCCCGGATCCGCGGGTAGCGATCGATCTTTCGGGGATTGATTTTTCGTGTCTAGTGTAGATGCGATAAATCGATCCCCGATCGCTCTGCTGTCGACTCCGGTAATCCACCCCGGCGAGAGGCAGAAGCAGAGTCAACAGGGGAGCGGAGGCAGTCGACATTGCGGCATCCTCACAGCGTGGTAAGTCGAGCGAGGTACGTCGACTTCAGCTACGTTATTCACGTAGCTGAAGTTGCGTACCTTACGTCGACCCCCGCCCCTAGTGTAGACCTGGCCTAAGGATGGAGATTCAACAACCTCCCTAGGTAACCCATTCCAGTACTTCACCACCCTCCTAGTGAAATAATGTTTCCTAATATCCAACCTAGACCTTCCCCACTGCAACTTGAGACCATTGCTCCTTGTTCTGTCATCTGCCACCACTGAGAACAGCCTAGCTCCATCCTCTCTGGAACCCCCTTTCAGGTAGTTGAAGGATGCTATCAAATCCCCCCTCACTCTTCTCTTCTGCAGACTAAATAACCCCAGTTCCCTCAGCCTCTCCTCATAAGCCATGTGCCTCGGCCCCCTAATTATTTTCGTTGCCCTCCGCTGGATTCTCTCCAATTTGTCCACATCCCTTCTGTAGTGGGGGGACCAAAACTGGACGCAATACTCCAGGTGTGGCCTCACCAGTGCCAAACAGAGGGGAATAATCAGTAGGGACTAGGGAAAATGTATCTCCTAGTCAAATCCATGCTTGGACCATAGATTCCATCTGCTAACGTCTCTACTGAGTAGAGCTTCTAATTTTTTCCAATGAAATGGTTTTTCAACAGAAAATGCCCTTTTGATTTTAATGAAAATTTTCACAGAAAGCAGTGGCCCCAGAAAAAAAATAGTTATGGTTGTCAGTTTGCTTGCATTCTCTCCCCGCTGCTGGACCTGAAGCTGTATTTTCATGTGGTTGCAACTTCTCATGTCCAAGCATCTTTGACATCCCTCCCTTTGGGGGCTTAAGAGCATACACAGCTGATGGCATTTGCACATATTACTGTAACATAGTCATATGTTCCCATTCAACAAGGGCCTGATCCTTGGGGAACTGAGTGATCCTTAAGTTCCCTGTAAGTTCAGTGGAAATTGAGGGTTAGTAATATTAACTGTTGTGCTTTGTTCTAATTTTTTTGTTTAATTTTAATTTTTTCCCTTTGGGAGCCTTTCATTTTCAAGTCATCTCTGAAGCCTCAGTGTGGCTGTGACTGCAGCTTTAAGAAATGGTTGAGCTCCAATTTAATCTTTCATTATTTATTAACAGAATCAAACGCAGGACAATTAGATCCTCCTGATTTTGATTTGTTTTAATATTAAGAGAATGTCTGACATGGCACAAGTAGTGGGGGAAATATTTCAAGACTTGGTTGCAGCAACACTGGAGTACTGGAGATGAACATCAAAGTTAGTGGGAGAAGAAAATCTAAACCAACCGTTCTTTACATGCATGGGATTTTTTTATATAATTCTGTTGTGCACAGTGAAAGGAAGAATGGGAAAAGAAAATCAAGGAACAACAACTTTTCAAAACTTGAGTATTTACATTGTCAGTTACATCAAGGAGTTTTTCTTGTTTTATTTTGATAGTGGGGGACACCAGACAAATAGCTTTCATGCTTTAATAAAAAGGAAGGATGTTTAGGTTATCAAATCAGGACTTGGGAGACCTGGGCTTGATTCCTTACTCTGCTACAGACTTCCGACGCACCTTGTGCAAGTCTGTTAGCCTCCCTGTTCCTCATTAGTTGTTACCAAAGGATTTAAGCCCAATTCTATCAAGTCAATTATATTACTTAAAATCACTGCTTTTAATTTAAACCCTATATTCTGATGTTAAAGGTTGTGGCCCGCCCTATGGATTTTCCAAAGAAAAGCCGCTGACCAAGGCCAACTAACTTTCCCCTTGAAGGACACGGATACAGCCCTCTGATCAAGAATAGGCAGCACGCAGTAAATTCTTCGAAAACAAAAATAGAATGTATTTAGTAGTGAAGGATTACAATAAAAAAGGAGAGAGAGAGGCAAGAATCAAATAAACAGTAAAGGTTACAGATACAATGTAAAGGAAGCGGTGCAAGAAATAAAGACACAGTGTTACAATTACAATTTTAATTAACTCTACCACATACAACAATATAACCATACAATTATTCACTTAACACTCTATACTTTATCAATTCAAATACATAGAACAATATATTAGTTAACACTAATTAACAATATATTAATTAATACTTAACACTAAAACATCCAATAAGTACTGATCAGGCAGTTATCAGATGGGTAGGGAGATCTCACTCAAACCATAGGGGCATCCAGCTTTATTTACAGACAAGAGCCATATCCGCTAAGAGTAAAAGGGTGAAAAGGGAAGATTAAACTTACAAAAGCTTCCTCAATTCCCTCTGAGGTCGTCTATGGTCCTTCTGATCTGTCACAGCGTGTGATGGGTGTTTAGAGAGTGTTGTCTGGTGGCGATCTCTGTGCTGCTGCTTGCCGGGTTGCTCCCTGCTGTCTTCTCCTGAGGTAAAGTGTCCCCTCAGGCAGGAGAGATGGAAACCTGTTGACTATTGCTGCTGGGCTGCTGCAAAGGCCTCCTGCTGGCAGGGTGCCAGGAGCAACCTTTGCTAAGGCTGCTGTTGCAGTGACTGGCTTCCAAACAGTTCTTCAGCTTTTCAGGTGGTTTCTCTTGCACAGGTATCTTCTCATAGGTGTTTAGCAGCATTCTGGTCTCTTGCTGGTCCCTATCCCTACAGAGCTTTAGCCTGCCGATTACAGCCTTTATATACAGTTTTAGCTCATTAACTATTCATTTATGATCATAATTCAGCCAGTTTTAGGGATTTGCATATTCTATTTTATGTCATGTGTACAGTCCAACTCAGCCAATCAGCTTCCAGAGATTAGTGTATTTTAATGATTAATTAGTGTATGCTAATTAGTATGACTGTCAATTAATTGCAGTTAACTCGAGCGATAAACTAAAAAAAATTGCGATTAATCGCAGTTTTAATTGTACTGTTAAACAATAGAATACCAATTGAAATTTATTAAAAATTTTGCATGTTTTTCTACATTTTCATATATACTGTATACTGTGTTGTAACTGAAATCAAATATTGCTTACAGATATTTGCACTGTAAAAATGATAAACAAAAGATAGTATTTTTCAGTTCACCTCATACAAGTACTGTAGTGCAATCTCTTTGACATGAAAGTACAATTTACAAATGTAGATTTTTTGTCACATAACTGCACTCAAAAACAAAACAATGTAAAACTTCACAGCCTACAAGTCCACTCAGTCCTACTTCTTGTTCAGCCAATCACTAAGACAAACAAGTTTGTTTACATTTACAGGAGACAATGCTGCCCTCTTCTTATTTACAATGTCACCAGAAAGTGAGAACAGGCATTTTCATGGCACTTTTGTAGCCTGCATTGCAAGGTATTTAGACATTTAGATGTTCTGGGGTTCAATCCAGACCAGTAAGGAATTGTGTTACCACCTTCCCTGCAACTCTGGGTGTCTTAAATGCTATGGTGTTGTGGCTCATAGCCCTGACACTAACAGCCCACATACAAGCATGCAGGTCACACCCTGGCTTCCACCGCCCAGTTTCTTTTTGCTGAGTGACCCCAATCCCATCCCTGTCCTAAATTTTCCTTGAGGTGTCCAGCCCTCACACTGAACACACACAGAAGTTACTGAGTTTGCTGCTCTTTTAAAGGGTAGTTACACAACAGCTTATTATCTGGAGTAAACACACCCTTCCCATCAAACACATCACTAAATTGGTTTATAGTAACAGTAAAACAAATGGTAGGTTTCAGTGTAGTAGCCGTGTTAGTCTGTGTCAGCAAAATAAGAAAGAAAAACTTGTAGCACCTTAGAGACTAACAAATTTATTTCAGCATAAGCTTTCGTGGGTTAGTACCCACTTCATCGGATGCATCCGATGAAGTGGGTACTAACCCACGAAAGCTTATGCTGAAATAAATTTGTTAGTCTCTAAGGTGCTACAAGTTTTTCTTTCTTATTTTAGTAAAACAAATGTATTAAACAAGAAGTCATAGGATTAAGTGATATCAAAGTATAAGGAATAAAGACAGAGTTACAAGCAAACAAAAGTAAAATACACTTCTAAGACTAAAACTTAATTTTAGCAAGTTACAGTCCTTGCCTAAAACAGGTTTTTCACCTAAACTGAATGTTCAAAGTTCAACCCCCTTGGTTAAAGGTTCCAATGTTCTGCGGTTTCAGGAGCTCTGGCCTTTTTAATCCGTCAAATGCAGTAAACCTTTAAAATTATTTGAAAAGTAAGCCCAGGCAAAGCTTCGCTCTCCTGCTGGGGTATAGACGCCATGCTGTCTTTTCAAAGTTCAAGAGGCAGGGAGGTTTCCTGGGAGTGCAGTTTTATCCCCCTGCTGATTCTTAGGTAAAAGGGGCTTCCATTTTTTTGGTTCCACACTGCTTAATTTACACTGGAGACAGGTAAATAGCTGCCTTCCCTCCTGTCTGAGAGAGAACCTGTTTCTCCCTGTGTTTGATCACAGACTTTAAAGCATAATATCAGTGAGAATCCATAATTCTTCATACAGTGTTAATGTGTACATTTCGCAATGATATTAATCACCAGTGTGTCACAAGTTTTCATAAAAGACCACACTCAATACACTTTTATAAGTTGGATTCAATTGCTTATCATTTGAGGTTCAGACCTGCTGTCTTTATAGATAACTCACTAGTATGATGGCTTTGTTTATCTGTTATGTTAATATACATTCATTGTCTCTATCTGACAACCAGGCTAGGCAGACAAGCAAACACTCATTCCTTTGTCAAAGGCAGACTGTGCTTATGCATTGCTTGACAAACATTTTCATAACATAATTCTAGTACATATTTATAACTCTTTATACACACACCACACATACATCATGCACAACAGGGACAAAATTAGAAAGGCCGAGGCACACATATGATTAAACTAGCTAGGGACATAACGGATAACAAGAAAACACTTTACAAATGTTTTAGAAGCAGGAAGAAGACCAAAGATGGGGTAGGACTATTCCTAAATGACAATAACAAAAAAACCCAGCAATGCCCACAGTGTTAAATGCTTTTTTTGTTTCATTTTTAAGCAAAAAAGGTTAGCAGTAATCGGATGATTAACATAGTGGAAGATCAGTGTAAATGGGGTAGAAGCTGAGGCTAAAATAGGGAAAGAACAAGTTAAGAATTACTTAGACAAGTTAAAGGTCTTTAAGTCAGCAGGGCCTCATGAAATACATCCTAGAATACTTAAGGAACTAGCTGAAGAAATGTCTGAGCCATTAACAAATACCTTCCAGAACTCGTGGAGGATAGGAGAGATCCCAGAGGACTGGAAAAGACAAATATAGTATCTATCTATAAAAAGGGGAATAAAGACAACCCAGGGAATTATAGACCAATCAGCTTAACTTCAATACCCAGAAAGATAATGGAGCAAATAATCAAACATGTTGTAAGCACCTAGAAAATAATAAGGTGATAAGTAACAGTGTTGTAAGCAAGACACAAGAAGTAATTCTTCCACTCTACTTAGCACTGATAAGGCCTCAACTGGAGTAGTGTTTCCAGTTTTGGACACAACTCTTTGAGAAAGATGTTGACAAATTGGAGAGAGTACAGAGGAAAGCAACAAAACTGATTAAAGGTCTTGAAAACATGAGGAAAGATTGAAAAATCTGGGTTTGTTGAGTCTGGAGAAAAGAAGACTGAGGAGGGACATAATAACAGTCTTCAAGTGTGTGAAAGGTTGTTATAAAGAGGAGGATGATAAATTGTTCTTCATAACCACAGAGGACAGGACAAGAAGCAATGGGCTTAAATTGCAGCAAGGGAGATTTAGGTTAAACATTAGGAAAAAATTTCTAACTGTCAGGGTAGTTAAGCAGTGGAACAAATTACTTAGGGAGGTTGTGGAAGATCCATCATTGAAGATTTTTAAGAACAGGTTAGAAAAACACCTGCCAAGGATGATCTAGATACGCGGAGTCCTGCCTAAGTACAGGGGAATGAATGAGATGACCTATCAAGGTCACTTCTAGTCCTACATTTCTCTGATTTCTATGAAGTTGTATTAGTAATCAGTGAGTTATTTGTTTTCCAATGATATATTACATGCCATCTTTTGAGCATACATCATGACAACAGTGTGTTAGGTGTAATGAGTATGTCAGGCCTGACAAGAGTTGCTGGCAGAGAGAAGTGAAACACCAATCAGCCTCTGAGTCACAAGCAGGTTTCTGGGTGCTGTGTAAACAATGTTAAGGAAGGTTTCTCTTTTATTTGTTTATCAACAGTTCTGTTTGTTTGTTTTTGTTTTTAAAGGAAGACTAAGCTGTATAGAGTTCATGAAAGGAGTGTGTTTAGCAGAACTGATCCAGCACCCGCTGATAATGACATAGACACACCCACTGATTTTAATGAACATTAGGTTGGCCCCTAAATCTAAGCTGGTGTGATACAGGATGACCAGGGAGCAGTGGGAGAGGGGAAATATATAAGCCCTAGGCTAATTAAGGCATGGTTCCCTGTAGACTAGGGAGGGTGGCTACAGGTTAATTGGAGCACTTGCAGTCAATTATGGCCCGGTCAGGAACCTAATAAAACCCCCTGCTTCAGGCAGTCAGGGAGGAGGAGGAAGGAAAGAGGACTGGAGCTTGGAGGTGTGCTGTGAGATTTGAAAGACCAGAGAACTGAAGTAAGGGAGACCCTGCTCCAGCAGGGGAGGGAGACTCCCTCCCCCAGCGTCTAAGCACTGAAGATACCCGACCCAAGGGCGAAGAGGGGAAGAACCCACACGGGTAGAGAGGGGCTAGAGATGAGAGTGAGGAGCAAACCCAGACCCCTCCCCCGCTTCCCTCCTTTACCACCTTCCTGGGCCACTAGCGGGGCCCTTGGGACCCCAAGAGCGGGGGCAAGGGGTGGCATCTTAGTCCCCCCTGTCAAGAAAAGTGCAGGACCCACCATACTAACATCGGCCTTTTTGTCACACGTGGTGTATGGAGTGGGATATCTGCGCTGTGAACATAATCCAGGGTGGGTCACGACCACCCTGCCCCAAGATGGAGGACATGGTCAAAGCACTGGTGCAAGCCACTGCTGCCCAGCAGGAGGCTACCCGGGTCCAGGCAGCTGCCCAACAGGAGTCCATGTGACTGCAGCAAGAGACCAATCACCTGCTGATGACCCAGGCCACCCAAGATCGGCCCATGCTGCAGGAACTAGTGAACCAGGTGAAGACCCTTATGGAGCTGAGCCACGGGTATGACAGGACATGGACCATATGGGCCAGCTACTGTCTGCAGAAAATTACTCGGGAGGATGATGTGGAGGCATACCTCCTGGACTTCGAGAGGCCAGCCCTGTGGGAGGCCTGGCCCCGAGACCAGTGGTCGGGCATCCTTGCCCCATTTTTGTGTGGGGAGGCCCAGAAGGCCTACTATGATATAACCACAGAGGAGGCGGCAGATTACCCCCGACTGAAGATGGAGATCCTGGCCAGGGCAGGGGTAACAACAGCCTTGCGAGCCCAGAGGTTCCATGAATGGCAGTACTGCGAAGACAAGACACCGCAATCACAACTATTTGACCTAATCCACCTAGCCTGGAAGTGGTTGCGCCCGGAGGCTCTCACCTCGGAAAAAATGATGGAGCTCCTGGTGCTGACCGCTATACGAGGGGACTACCCTCGGGCCTCCGAGCCTGGGTAGGCCAGAATGACCCCTCCACCTATGATGAACTGGTCACCCTTGTAGAGAGACAACTGGCAGCCCATGAACTGTTCAAAACCCCGGGAGGTGAAACGTGGCATTTCAGGAAACCAGTCCTGACCCCGAGGCTCCGGATCATCGAGAACTCCAGGAAAGCCATAGCTGGAAGAATAGGCACCAAGGAGTGGCCTGAGGCCCTAAAAGGACCTGGGGGTCCGGGGAAGAGGGCTGGGGGAGAGAGTCAGAGGGCCCAAGACAGAGGGCAACCTCCGGAATGAGATATCGCTGTTATGAGTGTGGGGAGTTGGGGCATATAGCAGCCCAGTGTCCCAACAGGGAGGAGCCCATGCAATGTAATCTGGGGAATCCTGGGGACCATGAATGTGCCTAATCAGCTTGGTGTTGGTCACGACGGCCCCACATGAGTACACCGGGCTGGTAAAGATGAACGGCATCCAGACAATAGCTTTGGTGGACTTTGGGAGGAGGCCCTGTCAGGGAAACTGCAAGGTAGTACGGACTAGTGGAGACCCAGAGATGGCCCCCAGAATGAGCATAAGCACCCCAAGAGAAAGAGGGGAGCCCAATCCAATAGAATCAGGCCAGATCGATGCCGCACATGAGTGTTTTGGGCAGGACCAAACCAATGACCCACTGTATTCAAATGTGAGGGAGGAGGTAGTAGAGGTAAACGGCGTGCCAGTAGAAGGGAAAACCAAAGGCTCAGGGCCATACTATATAATCAAACAGGATCTGTTGTACCAGGTAGTGCCAATATGGGGGAAAGTAGTAGGACAACTCTTAGTGCCACAGAAGCACACAAGGACCGTATTAGAGTTAGCTCACAGTCATCTGTTTGAGGGACATTTAGGAGCAGACAAGACCCTGTATAGAGTCCTAAGGAGGTTCTACTGGCCGGGGATATGGGCAGAAGTCCAGCACTACTGCACCTCCTGCCCAGAGTGCCAGCTGCATAACCCCCGACCTCAGGGAAGGGCCCCGTTGGTACCCTGGCCTATAATTGAAAAGATAGCAATGGATCTAGTGGACCCACTAGAGAGAATGGCCCGGGGCCACCAAAGCATACTTGTCATCCTGGACTACGCTACACGGTACCCCAAAGCCATTCCTTTAAGAAACCGCACGTCCAAGGTGATCGCGAAAGAACTGGTGCTGGTTTTTGTTAGGGTAGGCATCCCTAAGGAGATCCTGACAAACCAAGGGACTCCCTTCAAGTCGAGAGTAATGACAGACTTATATACCCTGCTCCGCATCCAAGCGTTGCGGACCTCAGTCTATCATCCCCAAACAGATGGTTTGGTTGAGCGATTTAACCGCACTCTCAAGAGCATGATCCGAAAGGTGGTGGCCCAAGACGGAAAAGACTGGGATACCCTCCTACCATACCTGATGTCTGCAATACAAGAAGTTCCCCAAGCATCTACTGGATTCTCCCCCTTTGAGCTACTGTACGGACACAACCCATGTAGCATATTAGACATCGCGAAGGAGGAATGGGAGGAACAACCCAACCCGGGGAAGAACATCATTGCACACATGGCCCAGATGAGAGAATGAATAGCCCAAGTGACTGCCATGGTCCGAGAGCATTTGGAGAAAGCACAAGAGGCCTAACGAACCTACTACAACCATCAGGCAAAAACACAGAAATTTCAACCAGGAGAACGGATGCTGGTGCTGGTACCAACAATAGAAAGCAAGCTCCTGGCCAGTTGTCATGGACCCTATGAGATCGTGGAAGCCGTTGCGGAGGTGAATTATAAGGTGAAGCAGCCAGACCGCCAAAGGCCAGAGCAGATCTACCACGTCAACTTACTGAAACCCTAGCTCAATCGGGAGATGTGCCTGGCCATCCTGCCGGCCCCACCCCAGGCAGATGGCCCACAAGGGCAGGTAAAGATATCCCCCAAATTAGCCCCAGAACAACGAACAGAGGTCATCAAAATGATCCAGCAGAACCAAGATGTGTTCTCCACACAATCAGGGTGTATGACGCTGATCCAACAGCACATCGTCACCTGTCCCAGAGCAAGGGTGATGATAAAACCATACCAGAGGCAAAAAGAGAAGAAATTAGGGCAGAAGAAGGGCTGTAACTTGGGGTGATTGAGGAATCCCACAGCCAGTTGTCCAGCCCTATTGTCTTGGTCCCCAAGCCTGATGGCACCCTGAGGTTTTATAATGAGTTCCGGAAGTTAAACGAGGTATCCCAATTCGATGCCTACCCAATACTACGTATTGATGAGCTGGTGGATTAATTAGGCAAGGCCCAATACTTGACCACCTTGGACTTGACAAAAGGCTACTGGCAGCTCCCCCTAGCTGAGGATGCCAAGGAAAAAAACACTTTCTCTACACCCAATGACCTCTTCCAATATACCGTCCTTCCTTTTGGGCTCTATGGGGCCCCCGCGACTTTCCAACAATTGATGGACAGATTACTTTGACCCCATGCCAAATATGCTGCCGCCTATTTAGATGATGTGGTAATCCATAGCCCTGGCTGGGAGACGAACCTGGGGAAAGTGGAAGTGGTACTAGATGCTCTTAGACAGGCCAGCCTTACCGATAACCCATCCAAATGTGCAATAGGGTTAGCCAAGGCCAAATACCTCAGGTATATAGTCAGAAAGGGCCTGGTGAAGCCCCAGTGGAACAAAGTGGAGGCAATACAGGAATGTCCCTGCCCGATCCACAAAAAAGCAAATCAGAGCATTCTTAGGCATAGTGGGGTTCATTCCTCACTTCGCCACAAGGGCAGCACCTCTGACGGACCTGATAAGAGCTCGGGGCCCGGAGATAGTTAAGTGGACCGAGGAGGAAGAAGAAGCTTTCACAGACCTAAGGACGGCCCTTTGCAGCCATCCAGTGCTCATAGCTCCAGATTTTAAAAAGGAATTCATCCTACAAACAGACACCTTGGAGGAAGGACTTGGGGCCATCCTTTCACAGATGGTGGGAGATGAGGAGCACCTAATCCTTTACCTCAGCCAAAAGCTCCTGCGCAGGGAGCAACGGTACACCGTAGTAGAAAAGGAATGCCTAGCGGTTAAATGGGCCATGGAGATTCTACGGTACTACCTACTTGAGCAGCGGTTCACCCTTGTGACGGGCCACACCCGACTCCAATGGATGCACACAAACAAGGAGAGGAATGCACAAGTGACTAGATGGTTCTTATCCCTACAACCTTTCGACTTCTGGATACAGCATAGAGCTGGAAGCCAACACGGCAATGCGGACGGCCTGTCATGACAACACTGTTTCTCGTCCCAAGTAGCCCAATCCCATGGTATTGAGCGGGGGGTGGGAGGGAAGATATGTGATACAGGAGGGCCAGGGAGCAGTAGGAGAGTGATAGAGGGGAAATGTATAAGTCCTAGTCTAATTAAGGAATGGTTCCCTGTAGACTAGGGAGGGTGGCTACAGGTTAATTGGAGCACTTGCAGTCAATTAAGGCCCTGTCAGGAACCTAATAAACCCCCCTGCTTCAGGCAGTCAGGGAGGACGAGAAAGGAGAGAGGACTGGAGCTTGGAGGTGTGCTGTGAGATTTGAAAGATCAGAGAACTGAAATAAGGGAGACCCTGCTCCAGCAGGGGAGGGAGACTCCCTCTCCCAGTGTCTAAGGACCAAAGGTACCCGATCCAAGGGCAAAGAGGGTAAGAACCTGCAGGGTTTGAGAGGGGCTGGAGCTGAGAGTGAGGAGCAAACCCAGACCTCTCCCCCGCTTCCCTCCTTTACCACCTTCCCGGGCCACTAGCGGGGCCCTTGGTGCCCCAAGAACAGGGGCAAGGGGTGGCATCTTAGCCCCCAATCCCGCCAAGACCCTCCATACTAACATCAGCCATCTTGTCACACTGGCCAGAAACAAAACATATGAGAGATCCACAGCTGATATGACAATAAATAAGCGAATAAAATACTCCTGAAACACAGTAGTAATAAATTGAAAGAAAAAATTTCATACATAACTACTCAGGTGTATCAGAGCTTGCCTTGAAATGACTTTTTGAATCAAAATTTCCTTTAATTTTATTTTAAAATATGAAAACACTTTAAAAATGCACTACATCAAAATAAAATATTTCATTTCAGGTCAAACAAAATTGTTCATTTGATCTGAAATTACATTTATTTTTTACTTTTTGATTTGTCAAATTCTGGAAAAAAATATTTTTATTTTAACCCAAAACAATCCTCTTTTTGGAATTTCCAGAGAACCAAAAAACCAATTGTTTGTCCAGCTCTATTGTTATGCCTTTCACTAGCCCCAGTCCATATCAAAAGCAGAAGTAATTTTTTCTTTTATTTTCACCACCTGATCTAACATGTGGTGCATGGTACTCCAATACAACTTTCTCTCAAGCCACGTTTGCCAGTTAGCGAAGGACTATTTCCTTCCAAAACAATTAATGGTAATAACAAACAGCAGACTTGACCTGCGGGCATCCTTAAACCTCTATTTCCTTCTTTTCAATATTACATCAGTTTCTTCTTATTTAACAGACACTATTTTTTGTTTGTAAATTTCTTCAGAAACTGAATACTGCAGCACCTCTAGCAATTTCCATCTCATTTCCACTATTTAAACTACGATGGAACATTTGAGTCCCACTTATTCTGCGGTATAAACAATTCTGAAACATGGGATTAATTGCAAGCCATTCCGTTATGGACAGGCTCGGATTTTGGAAAGGACCTTTCCGTATCCACAGAGTTGCTGTGCTGCTCCACATAGTCTGGCAAAATACTCTCTTTTGCTGAATTCTTTTCTCTCTTGTGGTGCACAATGAGCACTAAACACCTTTCATACCTCAGCTTCTGCACTTCAGTTATTGTATAAATATTACTCTGGTTAATAAGATGTTTCCAAACAATGGAAAAATAGTTCCCCCAGAATTTACTGTTATCTTCTTGGGCGTAATGATTCCAGTCTTTCTTGCCTATGGACCAAGCCTCCTTTAGTCATATGATAGGAAAACAAAGGTGCTCTCTTGACTTGCCAGATGTTTCTCTTAGTGGACTCAGACACACAGTCCTTCCATAATAAGTTCCTTAGTCTGTGAACAATGCTTTTCTCTCTCTTAGTCCAGGATTTCTGATTCCAAATGTAAAATGGTTCCTGGGGGACTCCCTCAGACAGCTACTGAAATGGCAGATTGTGGGCAGCCAGAAAGTTTCCTGTGTGAAAGTTGTATCTCTCAGCAAGGACTTTGGGGTTGGGGTATATAGTGTTGGTTTTTTTTAAACACGTCAGACAAATCCTCATATTCACCCAGTTTTTTAGGTTAAACAAACACAAGCCTTCCAAGACAACAAGGGTCTCACTTTGAACCAGTAAGGAAAATGACTCAATTAGTCAAAAAGAAATTTATGTAAGCAAAAATTATTGGACTGAGTACAAGATTAACTGGGTGGAGTTCTATGGCCTGTGTTATACAGATCAGACTAGATGATTTAATGGTCCCTTCTGACCTTACTATGAATCTATGAAACTGTTTTTTTTTTCTTTCAACTCTCTTTAGTGTCACTGTTGCAGCTTTTTTACATACACGATCTTCACCTTTCCTAAATTTATTTTTAATTTATTCTTCTTTTTAACCAGAGACTTCTTCCTCACTGATACTTCACCAATCATGTGGCTATTTCAAAGGATATCACCCAAAGGATCCCATCCTTGTCTCCAGTGATTTTCTTGTTAACTCTCCCAAACCACAGGCAGCCATTTGTGCCTTCTCATTTATCTGCAATAACTTTATTTAGACCAGAATAACAAACGAGTGAGCGCAGTGATGGGGCATCCTGGTTTATAAACCACATCCAGCTCAACATTGTCCTGAAGTCCATCTCCAACCAACTCCAGCTGCCACTGTTTCCAACTCTTATCCTCGGCCACACAAAATGCCCCAGACCTTAAAGCCTCAGCAAACCATGCACAGTCAAGTCACTGCTGTTCTTGAAGTTCCATGCTGTACAGAAATCAAAAGATTTTTATATATGCCAACTGCTTTAATGAATGCAGGGCACATGGCCATAAGGTGTCACTCCAGTATGGGATTCATTTTGTTTTCCAAATTACGCCTAGCCATTAGAACTTCTGAAAATTTTAGAAAGAGAACTCAAATCTCCAGAAAAGATTTATTATTTCACTAAGACTCAAATGGAGCCAACAATCCATTGGCACTTAAAAAAGAAACAACAACCAAAAAAGCATGGAATTCATTAGAAAAAGAGTTTTCCAGTGAGGTGTGAATGACTGACTGAGACAGTCTCTGTTGGAGTTTCTAGCTGATGAGGGCTGCTTTCTGCTTCATTCCCAGGTCATATTTTCTGTATGTGTGCACAGACAATGTTGGTATGGTGCATCGCTGCACTGATCTGTCAACATACCTTAGCCCTGATCTGTAAAGTAAATCAGACTTTATATTTATTCAGTCACTGGGTTGGATCTCCTCTGACTTACAGAACTACCTCTTGGGCAAAACTATGTCAGCTTTGTGCTGTGGTTTGGGTCTATAAATTCACACCAACATTTGTTTTTATCAGAATTAGATCAGTCCTGGCAGTTCAACTTTCCCTTAAATGTAATCCCTGAGACA
Organism: Macrochelys suwanniensis; assembly: GCA_033296515.1. Taxonomy (NCBI): domain Eukaryota; kingdom Metazoa; phylum Chordata; order Testudines; family Chelydridae; genus Macrochelys; species Macrochelys suwanniensis. The sequence goes on along the minus strand of CM065776.1, from coordinate 235,542,227 downwards.
GGATAAGTGTTTTTATTTCCACTGAAAATGACTCAGAAATCTTTTATGAAGAGATGGGCCTGAACCAAAATAGATTCCAAACAGTTTGTACCCTGCTCACCTTACAGAAACTAAAAATAATATGCTCTTTGTTTATTTTAAATATGTCAAATTTAAAAGTGTCCTACAAAAGAAATAAAAAGGGGCTGGTTTTTGCCATTTTTTGCTTTGTATAAAGATTTGTACAGTGATTTTTTTTTTTAAAAAAAAAGGGGGTCTTGCCTTATCCTATTTTTAATGAAACACTGTATGGACATCTGGGGAACTGGCAATACTGTGACATGTAGTGAAACCTGATTATTTGCAAGAGGAAGCAATATTCATGCAGATGGTTTAAAATGCTGGTTTTACTGTTTGTTAGAATGCCGGAATAAACATTTGGGAGAAAAGATGGCTTAGCTAAATATTGAATGCTCCTGTTCTCCCATCAGTTCTTCTTAAAGACTGAGAAAGCTCAATATGTATCTGTGAACCCTCAGTAAACCCCTCCCCCACAATAAAAAGCTCAGAACTTCTAACAGGCCTTATATTTTCCTCTGAAGGGGTGGCCTCTTAACCTGACTTTAGAAGCTAAAACAGGGCTTAAAATACAATGGTCAAGAGTTATCAGTTTCAAGCCTAAGCTTCAGGGCTGGCCCATAGGTTTTTTGTGACTGCCTCAATGTCCAACCAACAGTGTGTTAGTAACACTGTGGCTGCTGGGTTTGGTGCCAGGAGTGCAGGGTCCCTGGCTGTGCAGGGCTCAGTAAGGCGACACACAGTAAGTAGCATAGATATAAGGCCATCTTTTATTAGCTTCATCATTGACACTTAGGAAGTTTGCTGCTCATAGGTCTCATCCATTTAAAAATTGAGCTCTGAGCTAAATCTTGTCCCTGGGCCAATCCTGAGTAAAAACCACACCTATTCCATTGCCTATTGCACCGTCAACACCGTGTGCATGGAGGAAATTGTGACAGTCTCTTCAGTCACTGAGCTTCCAAATGTCAAAGGTAGGCTGCCTTCCCAGGATCCCATCTAAGGGATGAACTCCTTTCCCAGAAGGTAGCGCCTGAAGTGCCTCATGTTTCCAATTAGCTCTTTCTTGCTGGTGGGGTACTCTCTGAGGAGCCAAGAGCATTGCCGGCATAGCCTATGACTCTTCTAGGGGGGAGGGATAGCTCAGTGGTTTGAGCATTGGCCTGCTAAACCCAGGATTGTGAGTTCAATCCTTGAGGGGGCCATTTGGGGATCTGGGGCAAAAATTGGGGATTGGTCCTGCTTTGAGCAGGTTGTTGGACTAGATGACCTCCTAAGGTCCCTTCCAACCCTGATATATTCTATGATTCTACTATTCTGTTCCACTGGTATTACAGCACAGCTCTCCTCCCTTTCTCATTGGCAGCCACTTAAATAGTCCCAATGGTCATGACTGCGAATAGGAGAGGCGGCATTTTAGATGGGAAGCCAGCTCAAGGGTATTTGCCATGGATCATGCCTCATTACAACCCAACACTCCCTTGAGAGTCTGACCTTGAGCCTAGATAAGCAAAGCAATTTACAAGTAAGACTAAAAATCCAGGCTGATGGTCTTGCCTTAACGCTGAGTATTAGTATTTTGAAAAATGAAATATACTTTTCTGTTTTTCTTTCTCAACAGAATGAAAAAGCCCAAATATATAGTCCAGGATTTTCATTCCTAACTGAATATCTGTGATTTGAGGGTTTAAAAGTTACAGATTTAAAATGACTTTAAGCTTGGCTTCCTTTTTGGGGCTGAGGGGTGATAGTGTTAGAAATAAAATGTTCTTAGTTAAAAATCATCCATTAGGTCTTACCTGTGAGAATCCTATGTGGCAATTTGAATGATTAGTTTAATGACAGAGAGCTTATTTGAATGTGATATTGTTTTCTGAAATGGAGTTCCTTTGGTTCAGGCTAACACCTCGGAAAGAAATGTGCTAATATTCCATTGACATTCAGGGCTGGCCTACAACATTTTGGCACCTGAGGCGGGGACCTCAGATGACACCCCCATGCTCCCTTGCTTGGGCCAAAATTTTAAAAGGTCTCAATTCTCCCCTCTTCTTGTTCTATTCCTCTCTGCTCTGCTACCTACCCCAATAAAGGAGAACTAACAACTTAAAATGCCTTGTTCAAAAATTTTAAGTAACACTTAACTTTCAAACGCCTGAACAGCAAATGTAACTTTTCTTGTCTGTATAGTAAACACTGGCATTTTTATCTGTTTGAATAATCAAAGTGGAGCTTTGTGTGCCTTCTTGGTTGCAAAGATCTGAACTTCTTCCTGAAGGTCCACTGTCTGGGCCAGCTCATGCTCTATTGAGATGGTTGCAAGGCCGACCAGCCTCTTCTGTTTCATTGTGGAGCATAGATGTGTTTTTATTAACTTCAGCTTGGAGAAGCTGCGTTCTCCACTGGCAACTGTTACAGGAAGTGTTAGAAGTATGCACAGAGCAACAAAAGCTTCTTAGATGCTCCTGTAGTACAGCATCAAACTCAGCCGTCAGCTCCACAATTTTTAGGAAGTTTACATTGTTTGGCACATACAGCTGATCTGAAGTGCCACGCAGTGCTAGGTAGCAAACATTCTCACAATGGGAATGAGCCTTTTCAGTACATTTTGCCAGTAAAGAGACTCTGATGCAATCTTCTCTTGATGCTGATCATCTATGGTGGCCTTTAACCTTAGTCTCATCTCTAGCTCTTTCCACCTATGGAATGCTCTCTGATGATTTCCTGCCTTCTCATGGCATGCCAAATTTCTAGCCAGATTTTTCCAGTCCTTTGTTCCTATAGAACCCAATGTGGCTGGAACATTAGACTGGAAGAGTTTGCAACAAAAACAGTATGCAGCATTCTGGGTTTTTGAGTACATAAGCCATGGCCTCTCCACTTTGTCACCTTTGGGGATTTCACGCCAGTAATGTGTTGGATGGAAGCTTCTATTTTCATTGTCTTTGGGGAACATGAGGTTTTTCACTTGCTGTGGCCCATGCAGTACAAGGAAGTCCCTCAGGCTACCACTCATGTAGGTCCACAGTCCTGGATCATCTAGACTTAAGGAACCAAACTCAGCAGCAGCTGTTTTTTGCACCTCCACCACACTCTTCTCTGATCTACACTTTTCTTCAGGAATGTGCATGGTTACATCCATTTGAGATGGAGCTATGGATGCTGCAGTAGCTGCCAGGTCACCTGCACTCTGACTAACTGGAAGAGCAGGCATCTCCTTATCACTCACATCCTCACTGAGGCCGGAAGGCTCACCGTGAACATTTGTGTCTATGTATCTCAGGAGAGCTCCTTCCTGCTTAGATAGAAAAGCTTCCTTTGCTTGCTTTCTTTTTCTGAATGCTGTCCCAGAGGGGCGTTTTCTTCTTTCACTCATGACTGCTGTTCTGTGCCAGCTATAGTTGCTCTCAACACTCAATTGAAATGGACAAATAAGCTGGCTGGTAGCAGGGCCTGAGTGAGGGAAGATATCAGCGTCTTAAGGGCCTAACTGGCTCCTACTACTTCAGTTGACCGCCTGTTCTCCTCAAGTGGGTTCAGGGAAGCAGCAGGAAACAGGAAGCTCCCCGTGAAGCTGGTGTTAATCAATCCAGGCTCCGGGGGGGGGGTGGGGGGTGGGGGGGGTGCTAGAGAAGTACATAAGAGGCTCCTCCTCCTCTCTCTCGCTGCAGCTCCTTCTGCTTTCTGTTATTTCCTCTTACCTTTTCTCCTGTCTGCCTGTTATGTCTCTTGTGCCCTCCTTCCTCCAGCACAGCACTCCACCATCTCTGTGGATCTAGAGCAGAGAGAATACATATGCACCAGCAGCAGACACAATTTTCTACACTCTGAGTCCTAGTGGTGCCCCCCCTCCCCTTCCCTACAGTCTGGCACCTGAGGCAGCCGCCTCAGTTCGCCTGATGGTAAGGCCAGCCCTGTTGACATTGATGAGAGTGCGTACATATTAGGCTTGAATAAAGTCAGCCAACTATTCAAAAGGTAAGTGGCCTAGCCAACGGAGACCTGCACTCCTATTGTGAGCCCTTATTTAAATCCCATGCATATCTGTTCAAAATTTATCTCAGTGTGCTAATTTGCATGGCTACGCCTAGGATAGGTTACAATGAAACATACATGCAGAGCATGTCATAAGGCACTGCAGTACTTCTGCATATTGTTTAAGTGTACTTATAATGTGCTTTACACATTTAAAATATTATTATTATTATTATTTGTTAAGCCTGGATGGTATGCTCAGTGCTTGTGATGGAGTCAGTGTAGTTTAGCAGTTTATGAATAGGTTCAGAGAATTTTCCTTAGGCTGGTATTCATCTGAAGGCAGCTTTCCTTTGGAGGAAGGCTCTGACCCTGCCCATTTTAGGACTGGTCCCTTAAGGGCAGTGAAGCCATTTGCTGCCCTTTCATATAAGCACTTCTGAGAAGCCCAGGGCCCACTCTAGTTATGGAAGGAGTCATACTGGGGGAGCTCCATTAGATAAATTCTATTGCTCAGAATTTGAGATATTCTAGTGTCCAAGGTCAGGCTATTGTTATTCAGAGGGCAGAGAAGCGTGTGTGTGGTTTTTTGTTTTTTTTTGCCTGAGCTATAGGCTGTCCATTCAAATGTTCTTAGCATCTCTTAACCAAGTCAGAAGCTTGTGCATTTATAGTTTTAAATCCTGCACTTTTTGAGGTAATGTCAACATTTCATAAAGCAGACATTGAACACACCCCACATCTTTTCCCTTCCTAATCTCAGAAGGGAGCCACAAGTGCTACACAGAGCACCCAAATAAAGAGAGCCCCTCTCCTGAAGAGTTTTACAGGTAAACACTTGGAGGACTGGACGTACCGGGAAATCCAGATGTTTACAGAGTGGTGGCTTGGCTGAGTCGAGTCTTAAATCTTATTACTAAATGAATGTTACTAACTTTAGCCTGTGGGGCTCAGCACATTCTCCTTAGTTACCTTTGTATTTTTTACCATTATGTTGTAGTGAATGTAGTGCTCATGAAAGAGGCCAAATTAACAGCCCTGGTGATGAACCGTTCTCTGTTTATTCACAGATTGGGTACAGAATGTGAAGAAGCAGTGCAGCTTCCTCACATTCTCTTCCCAGCCTGACTGGGAAGGGACCACATGTCTATTATATTATGCCGTTGTAATAAAATCAGTGTAAGAGGGGAATCAGCCTGCCTAATGTATACAGTTTATATTTATGTAACCCCATTGACTTCAGTGCAGTTACTCCTGATTTTTCATAAATGTAAGTGAGGAAAATCATGTCCAGGAAGACTGTCCTGCACTTGATATGTATATAGTTGGAAGGGATGTGCACATGCTGGGGAGAATACAATCTAGATTTACACCAATGTAAATGAGATCAGAATATATCCCATAGATATCTATGGAGTGACTCCAGATTTACACTAGTGCCAATGTGAGGACGATTTGAAATTTGGATAATTTAAACTGGTCTGTGTTCCATAAAGGGCTCAAATCTATCTTATAAATTTCAGGGAAGAGGTACCTTGTTATTTTTTAAAATGCTTCGAAAACAAAGTGCAACTAATTGTTCGTAACGTCCCAAACACACTTCAGGGCTGTGTTCTGGAGTAAAAACCCTTACATGGGGAGGTCTCACAGGAGCTGCCATTCATTAATTTTTAAAACCGATGCTTCACTGAACAACATATTTAATTACATCTAAACCTGTTGTGCTTAAACAAGAGAGATTTTTACTAGAGCAAACATAAAGAAAAATTCATTGCAACAATTAGCCTGAGTTGCTAGGTACTGTATAGTTTATCAAACAGGTAGAGTAGCTTTCCCAGGGCAAATTAATTTAAGTGCTAATCATAAAAAGCATCGAAACAAAGCTCCCAAAGCTTAAGATCATTGTATGTGCAGTGACTGCTTACAAAACTGTATGAGACTTTTCATTGTATAAGGCCTGATCCTACTCCCAGTGAAACAAATGGGAGTGGGGTCAGGCCCACAGACCATATGCACTTTACAAACTGTCTGTATCATAAATGGGCAAACAAAGAATAGTTTCTCCTTAGTTTCAAAATATAACTCGCAGGAGTGTCAAATATATCACTAATCACTCACAGAACCCAAAGCCACAAGCCTTAGTCACACTGTGTGGTATGTAAGTTGAGCCAGGATTGGAATTCAGGGACCCAATTCTGCTTTTACTTACACTGGTTGTACCCCTGCATGACTTTATTGACTTCACTGGAATTACTCCAGATTAACACCGGTGTAAGTGAAAGTTCAACAAAGCCCAGATCTCTACAGGTGAAAGACTAGTGTACGAAAGAGCTGCACCACTTATCCTTTCCTATTCCACTTTGTTTCTCGAAATAGACTACCCCGAGGAAAGTCACACCGGAAAAACTATTTTACAATATGAAAATTCTGTCTTACTGAATGAAAGCCAGCAAATTCAGAGTAAGGTTGTGCTTAATGTGCCAGTGTGGCTAGATGTCACAGTATTATGAAAATCATCCAGTATACTGAAGACTTCTCCAGTGCTGAGTAATAACAGGGTGGGTTCAAAGCAGTTTCATCCTTTACTCTGAATGTTATGGTTTTGGTTTGATTCTTAGGGTTAATTTTCTCTCTAGTTGGCAGGTTCTCATCCCTTGGGAAATCACTCACATTCCTCTTGTGCATTCATGATTCAAGACACAGTATGATGCACAAGGAATATTTGAAGAAACCTTAAAGATAATTTAGCCCAGCTTTTAAGTATGGATGGTCTGGTAATTAAAGCACTAGATTGGTACTCCGAAGATCTGGGTTTTATTCCCTGCTCTGCTGCAGGCTTCCTATGTGACTTTGAACTTTGATTTCATTGGGAGTTGGGTGCCTACAAACATTTGAGGATCTGAACCTTAACCTCTCTGTGCCTTACTCCTATTTTGCAGGTAAATTAATAGTACTTCCTTACTCCCATCCTTTCTTTGGATGATAAACTCTCTGAGATACGGTTTATGTCTCTCTCTGTTTGTACAGCACCTAGCACAATGGGGCCCAATTGTAATTGGTGCTTTCAGGTGCTACTGAAATATAAAAAAATAAAAATAAAGATTTTCTATAGAGCTATAAAATGATAATTGTGCACCTTTTGCTTTAAAATTCACAAAAAACATTAAAAACCAGCCAAAATGCTACCCATCACCCCTTGCTTATCTTATTAAAAACAATTACTAAGAGTATTTATGGGAAAATATTTATTTGTGTCAAATTTGTAGGACACAGTACCTGCTACAGAGAGTGACAAAGCTGAGGAGGGGGGGAAGCTTGAAAGAAAGAAAGAAAGAAAGAAAGAAAGAAAGAAAATAGGCCTTCTTCCAGGACAATATTCTATCCTTTTTTTTTCAACAGAAAAATTTTACTGTCTGGCAAAACGTGTGAGGTTTTACCCATGTCAAAAACCTCCGTTCTTTTGGGCACATGTGGGGAAATTTTGCCTTGGACCAAATTCTCAGTTTCTCTTAAATTTTTGTGAAGTTATCTGTTTTCATAAGCAATAATTCATAAAGGGCAAAATAGTAGTCTCACACCTTCTAAGAGCCCAGATACCATGGTGATGGGTGCAGTATATGCTTCTAGATAGGATGGAATATCAGAATTGAGTGTGCTCTCAGAACAGCAAGAGTCAGAAAAAGTAAACCAAGTTTTCTAGTTAGGTGTTTGCTGGTCAGATCTTTGTAAATTAGAGGGAGGAAAACATAAGGATGCTATCTGATATTCTGACAGCTGTCCAGTGGGTTATCAGCTCCTGATGGGGCAGTAATGAATAGTCCACAGCAAAGTTAAACTAACCTACCTTTGTACAGGCAGAAAAGGAAGATCTATTGCCCTCTTTCTCATTCTCCCAATCTTTTGCCCTCTCTGCGAAACAGCATTAAATACAAATAGGAAAGTAAAAAAAAGATGTGAAGGCTGCCAAGAGCGTTACCATGGTTTTAAAAGGATTTGAACCAAACAAAGCCCAAAAGAAATCAAAGGAAGAGAAAACATTAAGCAGACTAGGGAATGATCAGTAATATGGTATGTTACTATGGCTGAGTTCCAGTCTGTTGAAAACCACAGACCCCAGTGCTGCTCCTGTTCAAGTCCATGGAAAAGTCCCATTGAGGTCAATAACCCAGGATTGGGCCCTCTGATTGGAAGTGGATTATTAGGATTGTTTTAGTTGGCCTGGGTTTTTGTTTTTATGTTTCCAGTGGCTAGATATAAAATAGCTTTCTAACAATAGATGCAGTATACTACTATAGCAGCAGTAACATTCCTCTTTATTTCAGGTGGCGTCAAAATATTCACAATCCAAAGATAATTACCCTTTTCTACCTGCAATTAGAGTATTTAATTTTGTGATGTAATGCTGCATGTTCAAGTTATGCCACATTCCACAATGTCATGCAGGGTGTCTATGGAAGGAGATAAGCTAATCGGCCATGTGTATTAAAGTAATGTCTGTGTCATTTGTTAATCCAGAGTACTGGGTACTTCTTTACTAAGAAATAAGCAGTTTAATCACAGAAAGATGTGATAGATAGAAAAGAGCTGGGCATTTAAACCAAGTCCATGATTGGGGCTCGTAAGTGCTACTGGTATATAAATAATAACAAAAATATAATAAATGGACTCAGGCAAGCAGGTCTTGACCATAAAAATTATTATTCATTCTACAACAAGCACAAACATATAACAGAGAGTGTTCCAACCTCCAAATGCCTCTTCCTAATTGTTTTCTAATGTAGCTTTGTGATCTATGTGGCACCTGTGGAAGAACTAATTTGCATATAGCAATTCCTTCCACAAAAAACTTGCAATAGTGGCCGGCCCTCAAGGAATGGTCAGCCAGTGAAAGTGTTCTAATGATGTAATGTTTGCAACATAATATCTGATAGGTATAGCCGGGGCGGCTCTATGTTTTTTGCCGCCCCAAGCATGGCAGTCAGGTGGCCTTCAGCGGAACGCCTGCAGGCGGTCCGCTAGCAGATTCAGCGGCGTTTTTGTGGGTGATCCACCGGTCCCGCGCCATTGGTGTCCCCACCGCCAAATTGCTGCCGAAGCCGCGGGACCAGCGGACCTCCTGCAGAAACGCCGCCAAAGGCTGCCTGACTGCAGCCCTCACAGCAACTGTCACTCCGCCCCCCGCGGCTTGCTGCCCCAGGCACACGCTTGCTGCGCTGGGGCCTGGAGCCGCCCCTGGGTATAGCTGTTTGGAATCAGACTTCAATATGACATCAAACATTGACAACACTGGCAATTAAAGGGTCAGTTGAATTTATTGGAATTAATCTCTTATTCTTTGTAAAGGTCACGGTTATTTATTTGACTCACATCTGGACTCTAAAGGCCCAGTTCCTGATTCTGTTAGGGCAGCTTTGCACTGGCATGTCAGGACAAAGCTGCCCTAAAGGTTGTTTAACTAATGAGTGATGGATTCACTCTTTGCTCGAGAACCCTCTGCTAGAACCACCACATTGACTCTTTCATGATCTTGAGCCCAGCTACTGACACAGGAGCCATGAGTTAGGTCAAAGGAGCATGGCAATCCCAGGATGCTAGGCACTGTTGGCAGCTGGTGTAGTTCAAAGCAGCCTTTAGGCTTCTCTAATTTGTGCCAGGAATTGGACTGGTGCAGAACCATCTTTGATTAGTGGTAGAGAGAGACAAAGGGCTCCTTTGCACCCCCTGTTCAGCTGCACCCCATGGTCCTTGGGTGCACCTGAGATTCCAGCCTTAAACACACTAAAGGGTTTGTTGTCATTTTTTAAATTTTACTACTTGTCTTCCTATGGCCAAAATGCAATTTGTCTTTTTCAAAAAGTACACATTGCTGTGAATAAAATGCTACCACTGTTTTATTTGCTTTAGCCATAAATGTGGTTTGACTCGACAAAGTTACAATTATATTGATGGAAAAGATTAATGGAAATTTTAATCAAAATTTATCCTTATAAATATATAAAATCACTCTCTGTGAAGTACACTGTAGATGCTCCAGCCACTAGGCTAACCGTTAGAATAATTTGAAGTTAGAATAATTTTGGCCATTGGACAGCTCCAGTCCTTTTCAGCTAATGCAATAAAAATGTATTACAGGGAACAAGGAAAATCTTAATAAAATTGTCAGAATTGTGGTTCTGGAGTTCTTGCAAAGTCTGCCCTCTAGTTTATCCATTTATATTACACCAGGAACTATAGTTCATACCCAAAGTTACCTGAAAACAGCATTTAATGGAAATATACTGAAATACTGTATATTATACTTTTCTTCCTGTTGTTTTTGTTCAATGTGAATTAAGTTGATAAAGATAACTGGGGTGTTGAAAATGTAATATTATATTTGATGCTGAGAGAAACGATGGTCATTAAGACATCTCATAAAAATATGATCACACCATGGTATTTAAACTCTCTATCTTTGCACTATAAGACAAACATTTTAGGCAAAAAATCCACTGAAATTTACAGGTGTTAGATTAGCAGGAGAAAGGTTCTCCTATTGCATTAAAGGAAAAGCAGAAATATAGAAGCCACTGCTAAATGGTGCTGAGCACTTCCCATGGAAGCCAGGGACTTTGCTTTTTTTTTTACATCTGGTTAATTTGTGACATCCTGGTTAAAAGAAGAGAGAACAGATTGGTGCAGCCATTGAAGATTAGTTTTCCACCTGGCATTGTTGAGAATTGAAGATTCTGTTTCATGTGAGCAAAGATTTTCAAATCATAAATCATTCCATTACCCTTTTAACAAGTCACAATTGAGACCAGGCTTACTTGTCTGCATCTCTGATTTTGATAAGAATGTCTTATGTGAAGATTAAACAAATGTTCTATCAGACATCCCCGATGATATAATTGTAAGACGAGTTTTCAGTGGCTTGACTCCTGGAAACTTGACTGTACTGAACTTTTTTTATTAAATACCTCCCATTGCAGCTCAGATGATCTCTGTACTGAAAACTTTAATGAAATTCAAGATGTGCATGCAAGGCTGAACAGCCTGGAGTGAATTCAGTTGTGCAAGAAAGGGTTATGAGGAGGGAGGATGAGAATGAATTAACAGTGAATTTATATTATATCATTCTCAGTAGGAAGAGTATATTTTTAATTGACTTATATAAGACAAAGTCTTATTTATTGAAAATAAATGGTGTATAATATCTTTGTGCACTTATAACATGTATTTATGCATTATATGCAAGCACTTATAGTTACAGTAATCTCTGTTCCTGCATCTTTGGCATAACAGAACCAGCCAGCTTTTTACAACATGCTGGGTGGTACTGTGATAATCATCAGGGTGTGCTTTCTCACTCCTGCAAACATTAAAGGCATAAGACCGTGCTGACTTTTCTACCCTGTGCAATCCACTGATTCCCCTGGGGGTGTGAGTCTGCAAAGAATGTGACTATTGTGAATCAGTTCTGTCTGCATTTTAAACAAGCAAATCCAAAAGGATGTATACACCTTTGTGTGTTCTAATAACAGCACAATTTATACATTCTTTTAGGAGATCTTGTGGGTAGGGTCTTTTATATTTGTGCTCCTCACATCTAGAAAATATTTAACCCATATTTTTGGCCATATATTTGTTTCTTGGGTATTTCTTTTCTGTTCTATGCATGCATCTAATTTGCCCATCCAGAATGACCTTCCTAGAAGTTTCTTTAACAGACATACCATAAACTACACTAGTACCAGTAATTAGCATGGCACTAGCATAATTTTTCCAATGTCTACTTATTCGTCCTTGTCTCTTTTTAGGTGATCCCCCAACTGCATCACCAGGGATGTTGGTCTTGGCATGTTGTTTGTCTACTTCTTCCATAGGTATTGCCATGCATTCCTCCATGTAACACCTATGCACACAATCTCCTTCCTGAGATGGTCCATACGGGTCTCTCCTCATTCAAACATTTCCTGAAGACCCTCATCTGCCATGATACATACAGCTGGCTGACAATGACAATGCTGTAAGGCCTTGGGGAATAGTCTCTTTAAAAGTTGATTTATTATTACAATCGTAGACTAAAGAAGTGAGGTCCAGATCCTCAAAGGTGTTTAAGCAATTAACTCCCATTAAAATCAATGGGAGTTAAGTGATTAAATACGTTTGAGGATCTGGGCCTGAGAGGCTAAGGAAGCTCAATTTATTTAAGTTAAAAGGTGACTTGATCATGACCTATAATTACTTACATGGGGAAGATATTTCCGATACTAGAGGTCTCTTTATTCTATCACACAAAATTATAATAAGTTCCAATAGCTGGAAGTTGAAGCTAGGCAAATTCAGACAAGAAAAAAGGTAAAAAAAAATTTATAGTAAGAGTGATTAATCATGGGAACAACTTACGTAGGCATGGTGCATTCTCCATCACTTGAAGTCTTTAAATGAAGATTGCATGCTTTTCTAAAGGAGATGCTCTAGTTCAAACAGAAGTTATTGGTTTGCGGCAAGAATCACTTGGTGCAATTCTGTGGTCTGTGTTAATCAGGAGGTTAAACTAGAGAGTTGTAGTGGTTCCTTTTGGCCTTATAATCTATGAATCAGATACATTTCTATCATCAGAAGTAGCTAGTCACCACCTGCTCACTTTACTTTTTTCACTCTAGGCCTTTCACTTGCTCTTCATTTCTCTACAGGACATTGTGGGTGTTACCAGCAACAAATAATGATAATAATGATATATGATTCAGCTGACATAGGCACCTCCAAACAGCACAGTATGAGCAGGAAATTTAATACAATTTTTATTTTATCTGCCCTGATTTCTCATATCCTTTTCTTCACTGATGCAATAACCACATTACAGATAGCCTAGCAATGTTATAGAGTGACATTTTGCAGTTAGCCTCAGTGCAGCACAGTATATATCACAATTTTTTTTTCAAGCTGTGGCTTGCCTCCTTGAAAAAAACAGAGGGTAAGATATATTTAGGTCAACTGACAGGCATGTAACACATCACAAATGTTACATCTCCTCTACTATAAGTAGTTTCCATTCAACTATTTCTCTCATGCAAGCGGGTAATATGAATAATATTATATCTACCCAAGGTAAAACGTCTAACATTGTGGATTATATGTTCATAGATTTTAAAACCAGAAGAGGCAATTAGATCAGGTAATCTGGCCTCCTCTATAAAACAAACCATACAATTTCATCCAGTTTTTCCTTTATTAAACCCAGTAACTTGTGTCCGAATAAAGTATATCTTTCACATAGACATCCAGTCCTGATTTGAAGGCTTCAAGAGATAGAGAATCCACCTCTTCCCTTGATAGTCTATTCCAACAGCTAATCAGAATCACTGTTAAAAATGTGCACCTTATTTCTGCAATAGAACCCCTATTTTACAAACTAATTAGGGATTGAGGCGTTCATAAAATCAAATGTCTCAAAATTACAGTATGCACTGTATCATTACAGATGCACTGCATCATTCTCTTCTTGTCCTTCAAACCACTGCAAAGTGACTCTCAATGAATGGAAGGCATTGGAATGTGAAGGGAGTGTCACTTGTTCTTCATTGACATCATTTTCATTATGTGATTTTTTTTTTGTCCATTGGGAAAATGTATTTTAAAAACTCATTAATAAAATTGGTGTTTGTAACATCAAATGTCTACTGTAATTTGAAATTGTCTAGCTTTAACTTCCAGCCATTGATTCTTGTTATGTCTTCCTCTGCTAGGTCAAAGAGCCCTTTAGTACCTGGTATTAATGTAAGCCATGCATTGTTTTATGAGTCCAAAGTCCCCCAGAGTAAACCACAAAGTACCTAAAAGCTGGATTTTGCATTTGAATCTAATATTAACCAATTGATATGTAAAGCATATGTAGACAGTCATCTCTCTATTGGCTATGAATCTAAGGAGCTGCATATTCTTCATTTATTCCAGAAAGCATAAGGCATATAGTGAATTCAAGATAGGAACGTGTTCCTGGTTAGACCTGGGTAAAATTTTTGAACTAAAACATTTTTTGGAGAAAAATGCAGATTCAGTGACACCAGAATATTTTGTGAATTTATGTTGATTTCACTGAATTGTTTTGATTAAAAATAACCCTTAAAATCCCAAGTCAATAAATGTTTCAATCTGACATTTTCAGAATGAAACATCTTGATTTTCCAATTCAAAGTCACTTTTCATTTCAAAAATTCCTTCAGTTAAATGCTCAAATGGTCTCATTTTCTGCTGAACAAAGAATTTTTTTCAACTTTTTCTACTGCAATTTGCTGAATTTTTTTTTTTTAAATTATTTTGGGTTTTCCCCCGGTGTTTTTTTTCAATATTTTTCAGAATCACCAGCAAACCAAAAAATCCATTATTCACATAGCTGTCCTGAATCACTAGTTTCAAACTGGAGTGTGCAAACAAGCAGTGCTTGCAGCTTGTGGTCAAGTTGTGTCCTGTTTTGTTGTTTTTAAGCACAGGTTAATTAAATATGGTGTCTCACATAATGGGTTTAGCTAATCTCTCACCTAACACCACTGAAGGCATGGAGTAAATGAATTTGCCTCATGGTGGCTCCAGAGTTGATTCTGGCCCATTGAGGCTATGTTTAGTTTCTTTGCGTGAAAGACAGCAGTATGTTGTTGGAGCCACCACTTTGTTTAGAGTTAGCGCCTCAAGGCATAGATCACTGAGAGTAAGTAGTTGCTGTGCAGATGCACAATGACAGGAGGCTACAAGGAGCCTTCCCATTTATTTGTCCCCCCTACACGGCAACTTAGATGGACAGTTCTTGCACCTATCTAGATGCAAGGATTGTGTGGAGCTAGCATTGCTAACCATCTCCTGAAGGGACAGGAAGAATGCAGAGGACGGGTCCCTGCCTCCCCTTTTGTGGTAGCCAGTGCAGCTGACCAGCTGCCAAGGGGAGTTCATACCTCCACATTTCCCCTTTGCAGTGTCTACATTTCCACAGTCTACTGGGATGTTGTAGGAGATATTATGGAGTAGTGCCTTAAAAGTATTGCAGAGCCTTTAATTGTTAGCAAGACCAAAGGAACATCTCATCTAAATCGGTCTTTAACATTGTACAATGGAACAATGTATTGAAAGTGAAAACAGTATCATTTTTATGGTGCTGTATGATATATTCTCATTCAGATCAACCTTTCTTTAATACAGCTAAGAGAAGATACATATTTGGTGTTCTCTTCTGGTATCCCTTGATCATTTGTACCGCTACTTTGATTTAAATCTACCACCCACACTTGTTTATTTCCTCTTTCTTTCTTCCCCCCTCCCATCCCCTGCCAATCTCATTGTTCCCCTCTGCTTTCATATTTCCATGAATAAATTCCATGACAGAGAAACTCACTGAACATACTAAGAAGAAATATTAATAATGGAATGCAGATGCATGAATATTACATCAGTTTTGTACATTTGCATGGTGCCCTGAGGATACCTTTATTTGTACTAGATGGTGTCTCATGAATAGTTCTAGTTCTTGATTATATAGTAGGACTGTGATGTAGAGATGAGGGACTGTATCCAAGGATAACTGCAAATGAGACCATGTAAACCCCACAAAAATGTGCCCTCAGGGTGCCATAAACTTTTAGAACTAAATCCTGGTGTCAGATAGTCATGTATAACTCCCAATGATGTCAAAGGAAGTTTCGTGCATATTTCTCAAGACTGATGTAGCTGAGGCCCTTATTACGGAAGGGGAAAATATGAATCGATAAAGTTTCAGCGAAACCACAAACTGGAGCCATTCATCAGTAGAGCAATCTAAGAACTGCATCAAGGCACCTTCCTGCACAACTGCCTGGTCAGCAATATCCAGTCACTCAGCAGTCAGATGGGCTGATTCTTCTTGATTGCTGTATAGTAAGTCTTTGTTGTAGCCACAGATTTATTCCAGAGATCAGAGGGGATAAGAATTGGGCTTGAAATACCCTACACTCCTTGAATTTCCAATGGCCAATTTCATCATTGTAAGGATATATACATCTAGGCCCAAACAGTTTACAGTGAGACGTCCTCTTCAGCTGAGACTTCATAAGTAATGAATAATGATCCTATGGCATTTCTTCTCCTGTGCCATTACCCCGGTTATTGCACAATGTACTCTCCATTGTTTGTCTACTTGTTGCTCTTCACCCCAGAAGTGATGCATGTTAGAGATGCGTATGTATAGACAGGAGTTTTTGAAGCATTTGGGGATCGTTCAAGGTTAACTATGCTATATATTGATGATAATGTAAATATACATTATATAATCTAGTATGGATTAAACATCGCTAACATCACAGTGGGAACAGATAGTTCTTCTGCTTTGGGAATCTATCCAGACAGGCAGTATTATTTCAACTGGACTTTGGAAGAAAGTGCTAGTAAACTGCAGGGTTGAATGTACTCCTTCCCCAGCCCATCATGTGCTTGGTCCTGCACATGGCCACACACTAGCTGAGCCCCCTCTTCCAGTCTGTTTGAGCATGAGAGAAAGATCCTGTCTTACTAGTAGGATGGAGGTAACTGGCTTCCCATATCTTGCCCAACCTCACTCCCTTATGCCCCAGCAAGGCAGAAAGAAAGATCTGGTTTCACAGGTTTCTGGACCAGAATCTGTGGGTAGGGTTGCCAATTTTGGTTGGAAATATTCCTGGAGGTTTCATCACATGACATAATCTTTAATTAACGATTAATCTTTAATTCCTGGAGACTCCAGGACAATCCTGGAGGGTTAGCAACCCTATCTGTGGGTGAGCAAACTGCTTTAGTACTGGCAACAATTCATCGCTCAGCAGCGCGTGTAGTCAATGCATTTTACTAATCATCTGTTTATTTCCACATTCTTTGGATGTTGAGACTTTGTCATGAGACAGGACAGATGGCAGTGACATCAGCACCTGGAATTAAGAGAGAAGTCAATGCTCCAGTATTATGGGGTGGATTTCCTCTCCCACTCCCCTTCTTTTGGCTGTGTTGGTGGGCACTGCAGTTAGTGATAGTGAACTGTAGCCTGCATGCTGGCTTTCTTAAAGGAACCCATGATTTTTAGTAACATTGTGCCTGGGAATCAATATCATTTGTTAATTTATCTGACTACTGATCTGGGGAAGGCCTCTTACTTTTGAGATTATTTTATTATTGTACATAAAAAGAGAAGGGTTTAATATAACTATCCATACAAAAATGTTTAAATTATATAGTTTAATGGAAGTCAACAATGAAATTCTATAAACACAAGCCCCAGATGGCATGTAGAACAGAAAATGAGACTGTTACCTGAAACAGTTGTCTACATTTTTCATCTCTCTTTTTGTTTAATTCAAATTTACCAGGAGTGTGTTTTAAGCAATGAATGGCATTGCCGTAGATGTAACAAACTTCTGAGTATTCCTGTTTCAAGACAATTCCTAAAACATGTTTCAGTTTTGAAGTCATGGGAAAAATATTTCTGATAAAAAGAAATAGATGCATTTACCAATCTAGTGTAACTTCGTAGGGCTGGCTGATATCGCACAGAAAAAGCCAGTGTGAACAAGGGAGTCACTCAGTCGCTGAGGATATGATTTAGAAACCTGAATATACAAATTCCCTTTTGAGTTCTGAAGTCTAACTAAGAATCTGATGCGACACTTGCACATTAAAGCACCTAGGCATTTTATATTAATATGCAAACTGTTTATTCAACTAAATATACTACATATACACTTTGTTCTGTTTATACAGGCCATCATTTTATTTAAGCAGAGACGAATCAGTAATAGGTTAGTCTTTTTTTTTAATTCTTCCTTAAATAGGTGTTCATCCAATGTACATAGATATCTTATAGCAGCAAAAATATATATATTTATTTTGCAAGTCACCTGATAGCTAAAATACCACTGGATACTAGAATTAGGATTTTACTTTCCTCCAGTATAACTGTCTTAGTCTGGTATGCTGTTTCAGTACAACATATGCCTCTTGTTGCTGACAACCTTTTTCTCTTTATCAGTTAGGCTGCTCATCCGTGATGTGAAAACTCCCATCATGCTCAAGTCCATTATACAAATGAGATTTGGGGGCAGGGGGAAATTCTTTGTTCCTCTTTTTGTATGTGCAGTTAGTAGGCAGTAATGCAGACACGATGAACTTATTGGAGTTGAGAGTAATGGTGTGAGATTGCTCACACCATTACTTTAGAGGGAAATTGAGTCGTTGCTGTCTGCACTGAATTCTTCAGACTCTCTTGTCTGTTTGACTCCTGGATAATGATAGTGACTATGTAACTTTGCAAAGAAGACCTCTCCAGCTAGGGGTTATGCCAAAGCACCAGTTACATAGGACTAGGATTGTGCCTTTGAAGAGCCTATATACTTGCTGTATATTTTCAGTGCACTAATTATGAGCTGCCCCTAGAGCATTGACATTTTTAAACTGGCACTTGGTGGCAGAAGCTGTGATTGAATCATATTTCCACTTTCCATGCACTACAAATTAAGAGCCTGATCTGGTTTCCATTTAAGTCATCATGAGTTTTTTCAGTTACTTAAATGGGAGCAGGTTTGGGCCATCAAGTTTTAGCTCATTAGTAAAAGCTCTAAGTTAGGTACCAGTGTCTTGCCATGAAGTTTGGAAGCTACAGCTAACCTGCGTTCTATGATCTGACTACTTTTGCTTAAATAAAGAGATCGTCTCCTAGACCTTGCAGAGGTGAGCATCTTTAAAAAGTCATGTTTTAAGTAACACCGCTATTCATGTCAGGATGCTATCATCAGTCTTCCCACTTGTTCCTATAGAAATAAAATTTTGTCAGTAAACATGAAACCTGCCACGTTAGTGAAATACAAATAAAGGGAATGCATGATGATATCAAAATTGCAGTTACTCTGCATAGCCAGATGATTGCTACTTCAGTCCTTTTTGTGTTAGTGAATTTACTGCAACTGATGTAATTTATTATTATTGTTATTATTTATTTGTATTGCGGTAATGTCTATGAGTCCTAGTTGTGCAAGGCCCCATCCTGCTAGGTACTGTGCAAAGACAGAACAAAAAATGGTCCATGCCCCAAAGAGCTTACAATGTTATCATATGATCCCTGTAAATGCCAGTGCTGAAAGGATGCATCTACCATAGAATAATTTGCCTGTGTACACATTAAATATATAACACTGTATCTCCAACAACACTTCTAAAGAATCAGCCTGGATTTTGTATCTTGATATGACAATAATTATAGAGGTTTTAAGTCCCTATATTTGTTCCAAATATAATTTTAAAAATCTGAGTAGGAATAATGATCAGATCCAACTCTCAATGAAATCAGTGGGAAACTGAGACTACAGTTGTCTTTCGTAAGTGTTAATTGACAGTCTCTCCTTGGTCCCTAACCAGTTAAGTGAATGAAATGGAAAAGGCCATAATGAGGGCACAGACAGTGCATATGAGCTGTATTTGAGAAGCACATACAGAAATGTCTGGCATAAATGGTAGGAATACTCCCATTTAGAGATACACTGGCATTTAAAGCATAGATACTTCTAGGAACTCATCAAAACAAAGGTAACTCTCTCTCTCTCTCTGTCATTGCCAAAACAGGATTAAGAACATGTCAACTGGGTTAGAAAAGTCCGAACTAGCTTTGCTTCATCCTCCTTGTCTCCATGAACATAAGTCATGTAGGTGTGGCTTGGTGTATCGTATATCAAAGTCGTTGAAAAATGGGATGACCCTTTCATTAAAAAGCCAACCCATTTTTTCATTGAAATACAGAAATGTCATGAACATTTAGAATATTGTTGTTTCGGCTATACTTTTATCAGAATTTTGTATTTCAATGGGAAAAACATAGGACCAAATGTTTGCGATAATTTTTGTGAACATTCCGACCATTTTTTCATTGAAATTGGTCAAAAATATTAAAATTTCCAGCCATCTTTAATCAAATATATTTATTACATATTTACTTTTCTAAACACACTCCAGTTGGCAGAGACAATACTGAAGAGTTGGATGGTGGGGTTAAAATAGAAACACTTTTGATATATCAAAGTTAGAATAACTGTAGAACTGGGGGGTTGGGGGAGTAGTGCAAGGGAGGAGCGAGGGCATGTTGTAGGGGTTCCTGAAGGGAGAGAGGTAAAACATGAGTAAAAATACATATTCAAATCCACAGATATGTAGTATGGTTCCAAATGCTACACAATGCAGGTGCCCAGCTTCTTAGCAACACAGGCCACTGTGTGCTCTGATCTCATTTCTCCCTGCATAGATAGAGACCAGGAATTGGACTCTCCTTCTATTTAAAGCCCTCCATGGGACTGGCCCTCTGTGGGACTGAAATATCACAATAGTACCAATCCCAAGCATTCAAAAATCATGAGCCAGTCCCCAGAACATCATGAGATTGGCTTAAAAATCATGAGTTTTTAAAAATAGTAATATGGAGTTATTTTTATTTGCCATCTGATTTTTAAACCTTTAAGGTTCACTTTTTCAAGTTTATCTCTGCAACCATGAGGGCTATAAACTTACTGTTTTTGTTTATTTTTTTAATGAAAGCACAGATTCTGGTATATTCACTGTCCTCCAAGATCTAGGGCTTTTAGAAAACAACAAAGGTGATGAAATTCAGGATAGACTTGGCAATACTGTATCATCGATCCTTTTGCCACCATGACCTCCCACTACATTCTACCAGTTATTTCTATTTTGAAATACTTGGGTGATGCTCAGGTACTATGCAGGATGGAGGCATACAAGTACCCACATTGATAAGCACAAAATTCTTGTCCTCTTAAATCCTATGGAAGTTTGGCCATTGACACCAATGGGGCCAGGATTTCACCCTCAATATTTAGAGTTGTCAACTTTAAATACGAAGGCAACTCTGACAACTTGTGTAGTGCCATGGATAGCATTTGAAGAATTTTTTCTGAAGAGGATAAATTTGTTATACATAATGATAAGGTGTAAGTTCAAGTGGTTGCTCATTATGAAAGTTGGGAGTAACAGTGTTTCAAGAAATGGAAATCTTGAAATCTTAATATGTCTTACCCTGCTGTCATTTCCTTGCCATCCATTCCAAAGATATAAATATTTTAGCAGCTTGGAAACCCAATTGATTTGGGGGAGATGATGTGTAAAAACAATCTTTATCTTACTTTGTAGAAGATACCATAAGTTTAGGCATGCTGAATAGTCAGTGCTTTTCTATCAAGATGGTTAAGCCTAAAAATACTTTCCTTTTTTTTCCTGTTTGATATAGCTCGTGAATGTAGATTTTGACTAATTGACAAAAGACTCATGTAGGTGTAATGCAATTTCACTGCAGAACTTTAACACAAGAGTTGAGTGGATGCTACATATTTGATTCAAGGCACAAAGTCCATAACTGTTACCAGTAGCTGAGCAACCTAAATGTGTGGGCACCAGTTTCTGAAGTTTCCAGTTTTCCTTTTGTTGATCCTTGAAAGTTGCCCCTCTGTGGTTGTACCAACTGCTGATTTTAACAGCTTGCCTGACCCCTGCTGTCTGAGGAGGAAGACAAAGGCTTGTCAAGAGCAAGAGAGGAAAAGGATGAAAAAAAGAAAGATAAAATGTCATGCAGTGTTGCATTAAAAGAGAGGCCTTTCATTGTCTGCAGCTTGGTGTTTGAGTTGCAAGCAAGTAGAGGTTAATGGTTACAGTGTAGTGTTCTGAGTTTAAAGCTATTGCAGAGGCTAACTTGGGTAGTAAAAGACCAGTGGTAATGGTGGCGGGAAGGTGCGTTGGTTGCCTAAGGAATAATGTAAATGCTGAGCTGTATTACTCAAAATATGGATGTACAGAATTTTATACATCTGTGCTTCAGCCTTTGTTACAGGCAGGCTGAAGGCACGAGAATGCTTCACTTTAACAGTTGAAATTCCTGTGTTACCAACAGATGTAAGCACAGCTGCTCACAGAACACTGCTCACAGCTGCTCACAGAACACCTGTGTGAAAATCAGCGCTAATGTAGGAGCTGCCATGTGGGTGGGGCAGATCATGGACAAAGTGAGTGTGGAAATCAAATCGGGGTTGGGAGAAGACCACTTTCTGTTCCCAGAAGGACCGATCATGTGCTTAACAGGTTCAATCTGCTCATATCCTGATATAGTAGCACAGCCACATGACTTTGTGGTACGGAATCAGCCCCACAAATTACAACCACATTCCTGCAGTCTCTTGCAACCCATAACTCCATATTGCTGTACTATGTAATGTTTCAAGTTTGTACCATCCCCTTAATCTTTGGCAACAGTGAGAATTGCATGTGACCTGAATCTCAGAAAAGAAGTCAAACTCTCCTTCTTAAAATAAAGTAATGGCTTTATTCCTATTGCCTTTTGGGCAGTCCAGCAATAGGAATTAGAACAGCTACCTTGCATGGGCTTTCTGATCACTAATGCTGCTTTGTTATAATAGAAAGGAGGAGGAAGAGGTTCTTACATCTTATTAACAGGGGTTCATATTTTTAAGAGACTGATGCTCATAGAGGGAACAAAGGTTTGTCAACTGGCCTTCCACAAGGACCATTAGCCTGTCAGTACTCTCTTTCCTCTCAGTTCTACCCTATACCCCAGCATGCTCACCACTGCTTCCATCCATTCTTCCTCCCCATTTCCGCCTGAGCACTTGCCTAAAGCCTCTCTCCTGTCTTCCAATCTCTCTTCTCCACTGTATCTTTAGTCTTGCAGTGAGAAAGCTCCTCCAGAGGTTATTCTTTGCCTCCCTGGCTACTACAATGTGGTCTTCATGGTGAAACAGACTGCAGAGCTAGAGGAGGCACACTCAGCACCAACCCTTGCCGTTGTCTTCCCCTTCCTCTGCAGCAGACTTGTACAGCACTACAGGTAGCAACAGGGACTCACTGACCAAATGGAACGGCCCCACAATTTTCTGCACTGGTTCATGCAGGTTCTTAGGCATCAGATAACTTACTTGTGGTCTTCACATAGACTAGTGGAACAGTCATCTGGAACTGGCTCATTGAGTTACAGATACAAATGCCTTATGAGGGAAGGAAACTAGCACAGACGATGTTGCAACATCCACTAATTGAGGATGTCATATAATAATAATAACAAATAGTGTTTTACACTTGTACATCAAAGGAGCTATCATCATTCAAGGATTTCAAAATGCTTTACAAACCTCTTTAATTAACCAACAGAACCCCACTCTGAAGCAAGAATTTTTGATCCTCACTTTGCAGATGGCACTAAGAGGTTAAGGCAAACATTTTCAAGCTTGGAAGCCTGAAATTAGGTACCTAAATCCATATTTAGGCATCTAAATAAGTGGTCTAATTCGCAGAGGATCAGGTACCCAGAGCTTCCATTATCTACATATTTAGATGCCTGAATATGGATTTAGGTGCATAACTTCAGAAGAGGTGCATAATTTCCGAAGAGGATAGTATTGAACCAAAATCTACTCTGTTACATTAGTGCAAAATCCAGAGTAACTCCATTGCAGTAGTTATAATTGTGAGCAGAATTTGGCCTGATAATGTGATATTTTTGGTACAACTTTAGCTATATTTTCCCCTTTGTTATGGTTTGGTGAAAAAAGCTGAAAAACGGAAAGAAAGAATGTGATCTGCAAAACCATAGTTCAGCCTGATATTTTGGGCAAGAAGTGTTTTTTGTTAATATTCTAATTGGAATTAAACCAAAATAACATTGTTAGAGGAAAATATCAGAACACCATGGGAAGAGTCATTCACATAACAGCAAGAAGGACAAAAGAAGAACCCAAGCAAGGGGAGCTGAATTTTTCAGATGAAAAAAAAAAAATTCATTGAATTGTACCCTTTTTTCAAACTTGGAACTTAATGGGAAAAAACTCGGATATTTTAAATGTTTTCATTTTTTTTTAATTTGTGGCAGAAACTTTAAATATTTGTTTGGCTGTCCTGGAATAATCTGCCTGCTTGTTTCCTCTCTCATTCTTTAATGCTATTGTTATTGTATTGCTGCTGTGAAGCTTTTGATTAGTTAGATTTTTTGCAAAATAAATCTAAGAACATGTCAAATTTGGAATTGTTTTATTTCAAAAATGCAAAGTGCCCTTTTGGAAATTTTCCAGTTTCAAAATCAGAAAACTTTGATTTTGAAAAATTCCACAGAAAATTCAGAAAATGAAAATTTAGACTGTTGTTAAACATAAAGGCATGGAAAACACTTCACAATTTGCTGAACTTTCTCCTATTTTTCAATCAGTTCTACTAAAACCTTGTTTTGCCAAGACAATTGGCCCTGAGTCAAAGAATAAAATAGAAAGATAGTAACAAAATATGTCCACAAATTGACATTTTCAAGCAGTTTTGGAAGGAGTGATCATTTCATGTTTAACCCTGATTTATTATTCCGGACCATAAGAATTAGCTAAGGCACCAATCCTGCACCGTCTGAGATGGTGAGGAGTCATACTGAAGGCAAAGGGGCCCTACATAGGTTCAGGTGTCCATCTTCATAGAGTAAATTGCTGGATCTGGGCTTAGATTAGAACTAATTGAGACTACTTGTGCATAAAGATATTCGTGTGTGTAAGTGTTTGCAGAATCATGACCACTTAGAACCTGGCCTTCCAATTGACTCCTCACTGAGCCCCACTGATTTCAGTCAATAAGCCAAACTCAGTAGGTCTAGTTATGTATAAAGTTACTGACTTGTGTAAGTAACTGCAAAATCTCAGCTAACATGTGCAAGTGAAAGGAGGCAGGGAATAAACTGAGTCATACAGAACTAGTACAGGAATGAGTCAGAGGTTTTAAATAATTTAATAGACTCTTACGTTATCCCTCCAGGAAAGTGGAGAGGGGATCATCAAGAACTAATGGCATTAAGTTTGATTCTGCTCCAGGTGCAACCAATGGGGAGTTTTACCCTTGACTTACATGGGAACAGGAGCAGGGTCTTATAATTTCAGAAATTATATCATCTAAATTGTGTCTGTCAGTAGAATAAAGATCTTGGAGATGCTTGACCCCGAGTATTTAATGCCTGTGGTGTTCCATTTACATGTCAAAGACGCTGAGACACAGCAATTAAAACATTCTGTAGGGAGAATCTTGGGCTTCCCCCCACCTGGATGATACACTCATTTCTTGCTCAAGATAGCTTCCCAAGGAGATGTGCAAAGAAGGGTTATAACATTACTTTTATTTTTTAACCAGAAGTTAGGGAAAGTTCTGTATGAACCCAAGGATATGTTAAGTAGAAAAGGTGAAATCTGTGATGAAAGGAAACAGTGACAATATGGAGTGATGATTTGAAAAAAAGTCAAGGTATTTTATGTTGGATAGGACACAAAGTGTTCTGATAAGTAAATGAAAAGACAATTAACAATCTTCTTGTATACAACAGGGAAAGTTTAGGAGTCCCCTTAGTGTATATCTCTTTCTCCATTCTTAAATAGCTGTTTCTCACTTGTTGCATGAATATGGCCCCAACTCAGCACTTAAGCAAGTGCTTACCTTTAAAGCCAATGGGACTGAATTTAAGCATGTGCTTGTGTTATGCTGAATCAAGACCTAAATGCACTTGTTGTTGTTGAGCTGGCGATGCTTTATTTTCGCAAGCCTGCCCATATTGGAAATTTTGTATCCCAGGGTGATGTTAAAAACAAAGGGTAGATAAAAATTAATAAATATCAAAAACACAGTGTTTGACTCTCTGCTGCTTTGCCTCTTGTAAATTCATTTGCACATGTGCATTTAAAGCGGAAATCTCCACTCACTCACACAAGTAGTAGCATTTCACACAACCCTTTTGCATTCACTTTGCTCAAGCTTAACAGATCACTCAAAGTGCAAGGCAGTGCAGAATCAGGCCTAATGACTTTACCAGGATACGGAATTTTGCAGGTGAATCACTGTGATTCTTGTGTAAATTGGGTCTTCAGATACATGGGTGAAAATTAGGGTGACCATGGGAAAACCGGACACCCCTAAGCCAGCCCGATCCACTCACCCCTCCACACAGGGCTGGCCCAATCCCTTCCTGCCTACCACCCACATGAGGCCTAGCTGAGGTCTCCCCCCGGAGCCAGCCTCAGCCCACCACCACCACCCACCTGTGCCCCAAGCTGGTGGTCTGAGCCACACATGGGACCGCCCAAGGCCCCCCTTTTCTCCCTGCATGCAGGACAGGCCGGCAGGCCCGAGTTGCTCTCCCTAGCCCTCCCTCCAGTGCAGGGCTGGCATTGCCACTCACCCCCGCCCATATGTTCCTCCATACCCCGCTAGGGGTGCTACCCCACTTTTTTGACAAAACTGGGCATTTGTCCCATTTGCTCTTGCCAACAGTTGGCGAGAGCAAATGGGACAAATGCCCAGTTTTATCAAAAAAGTTGGGACAGGGCCTAAAAAAGGGCCTGTCCTGGACAAAACGAGACATTTGGTCACCCTAGTCAAAATGCACTTCCAATGTTACCCCATAGGCATATGCTGATGTTCAATCTTTGCACTTCTGCAGCAGCAAAGGGGTGAACAATTTAGTCCTGACATTTCCCCTTCCAAATAGAGAGACTAGAATTTTCCAGAAAGATTCATACTTCTTCTCATTCATCCTTATGCTGTCCATTATCATCCCCAGATTATGCGGATCCTAACAGGCATCAAAGGGTTTCTACAGTGTAAAAATTAGTCAAGTGGTCATCTCCAAATTTAAATTTTGTTGAATCCCAATTTTACCTTAAAAAGGCATTTGTTCCAACTGGTATCAATCAATTTCTCATTCTCTAATCGTTAAGGATGTTTGCATCATACCATATGACGTTAGTACACAGGGAGCTGTAAAAGGTCTACAAGGCTGGATCCTAAGATGACTTCAGTGCAACTTTGTTGAGTTACAGCCAATGTTCCCTCTAATTTTTGACAGGCTGTGTGCGCAAAAATTTTCTTCTATGCAAACTTTTGTGCGTGTGGTGTTTCGTCATGTGCGCAGGGTTTAGGATCTGTGTGCACGCGCACACGCGCACAGCTTAGAGGGAACAGTGGTTACATCAGCTGAGGAGCTGGCACACAGGTTTTAATTTCTGAACATCTTGTGAAACCCTGCATGTCATTAATCACTTGCAACATGCTGTATGTGAAAGCATAATCTTTCTTATCAGAAGCAATAAAACTATATGGAGAGTATAATTGTTCCATTTAAGATAAAGAAAAGATACATTTGTAATCAGAAGATTAGCAGGAGGCCACTACCACACTGCTCTTTTCTGTACACAAACTCTTACATATCGCTTAGAATCAGAATTACGTGGGGGGGTGGTATAATGTGACTGCAGATTTTTCAGCCCTTCCAAAGAAGTTTGAGTGTGGGAAACTGAAAACAATTTCAGACATAAGCAAGAATCTGAAAGTTTGTTACTCTCACTTCAAGCAAAGGATCTGCTGAGCTCTTAGGAAATCCCAACTGAGTGCTCTATAAAACACCTGCTCAGTGCTCAGGGAATTAACCTTCCAAGATGTAACACTAACACAAGAAGGTTTCTTGTCTAGCAGCTGGCAGCCAGACACTAGAATGGAGTTGGCCAATTAGCAGAGTCCCCTTATTTGCTGTGTGTTGAATACACCACTCTAACACAGCTGAGACTCAACCTGAGATCTGTGTTCTTCTCAGCCAATAGCTAATACAAGGTGAGCCAAAAGCAAACCTCTCCCATGACCAAGCCAGCAGATGCTGGGCTAAGATTATCTGAGTTGAGTTTAGGATCTATGGGTGTAAATATGCTGAGCACCTCTAGCAGGGTGCTAAATACCCTCAACTCCTGATGATACAACATTATTCTCAAGCAGCTGCAATTATAAGGACTTGAACCACAACAAAAACCTGTCAATTCATAAAAATCATAGTGTAGCCACTTACCAATATCCCTTACAAATATTTAGATACTGAAATCAAGAGAAAAATAGTACTTTTAAAAAAACCCACGAGTGTATCCAATCCAGGTGTCAGAATTAATTTTGTTTTGGTGTGAGGGATCATGAGTTTCTTAACCTTTTCCTGAAAATGAAAGCTAAACCTATACAAGTATTTGTGGCTAGAAAATGGGATATCCAAGGTAAAGGACAAACTGCAACTGAAGGTAGGAGAATATGCACTTTTTAATATAGTCATAAATGCTAGATACCAAGGCTATATAGCTCTCTCCTAAAGCAACTCCAGTTACAGACAGGAGGCAGCTGGCCTTGCATCACCACTGAGAGGACTTCATTAACAAGTGTGGTAACAAGGTCAGCTATGTGGTATATTGTTACAATTGGCTCGGTTTTTTCCAGTGTCCTATTAATGCATTAGCTGAAGAGGAAAATAGAGGAAAGAAGTGCTCCCGTTTCAGCAGAAACATGGGAAACATCTGGCAGAAAATGAAGGACACCTACAGCTCCCTCCCTTTAAGATCCCCAATTAAAATGTTACACAAATATCATAGGTCTGAGGGCATTTACACAAGGCTGGTCTTGTAAAGAATAAACGCTGGCAGGCGCACCAAAAAAAAAAAAAAAAGTCAAACCCTCTCATATTATGAATACCTGTTAAAAAAAAACCTGCCTAATTAATGGAACGGCATCTTTGGTTGGGTGTCAACATCCTTCTCTCATCCTGTTCACCTGGGTCACTAAATATGCTGGTACTCCC
The DNA here is from genome assembly GCA_033296515.1 of Macrochelys suwanniensis. Taxonomy (NCBI): domain Eukaryota; kingdom Metazoa; phylum Chordata; order Testudines; family Chelydridae; genus Macrochelys; species Macrochelys suwanniensis. Next base: position 235,513,540 of record CM065776.1, on the reverse strand, counting down.
TATCAACATCAAGAAATGAGTGGCAGCCTCAATTCTGGTAGGCAAAAGGGTCATTCTGAGATAATGGAATTAAGATGATCCTAAAGACCTCTCTATCATGGGACTTATGGAGAAATTATTAACTTTATCCAACAGGAACAACTGGAAATGATACAACCATGTCTGCTTGCCTATGAAAGACCTACATGTCCCAGCAGTTTGATTATGATTCTGTAATCCCCCATCAGATTCCTATTTCATATTATAGACTCCTATATTGTTTTTAAACAAACTCTCTTGTTTTCAATATTACTGAGTATGTATGTATAACCATTGCTATATCTATCAAGCTCTCTGTACTTATTTTGGGTGTGCATACAGAGGTACAGATATACATTTATGTGAATATATAGATATAGTAAGACACACAGTGCATATCGATGAGTAAAGATCTATATATATTGTATATAGTTGTATATACAATGATTGTATACTTTTTGATACTTATAAAACTGTTAAACATTATATTATAATGTAAAAATAGCCAAATAGGGTTTCTTTAGTTTTATTACTGTGCAGCTAGGAACCCAGAGAAATAGAAATGCTGACAGAACTTAAATTATGGGGTTGCTAAGCAGCTACAAAAGATAATCAGCGTTTCATTACCTTAGTTTGTGAATATTAATCTATCTCAGTAAATATTATGTAATTATTATAAATCTATTGTTATCCTTCCTACAGTTAGAGGACACACAATGCCTGGCTAGTTTAATGAACTATCTTATACATAAATGGCTTTTAAAAATGCACAGTCAGTATCACCTCATAAGACATCATTGACCTCCTTAAGTACAAGGTTTATTATTGTAACTCAGTGCTGGACAAATAGCCTAATACTGTCCTTAGCCAATTAGACTTTGCTTATAATAGGTTTCCCCTTAAGGGTCTTTGAAAAAGCTGGTCATTTTAACAAGACATTTGAGCTGTTTTCAATGTCTCTCTCATCTGATTTTTAAAAAAAGATATGTGCTCTGTGTCTCTTTCACTGTCACATGCACACAAAGAATCTTGGGGCCACTCAATATTCTGCTCTCATCTTTTATGCTGTTTTTATTAATACTAACAAGATTGTAGAATTGAAATTTGTAAAGGAAAGCACCAGAAGCTTTGTCTGATTCTGAAATACTAAAAATCTCGTGTCAAAAAGCAACTCTACCATTTTCCTTTCAAGTTCTGTCCCTACATTTTAGCACAAGATAAAATCAAATGCTTCGGGAATGAAATCAAAGCTAACTAGTACCTAAAACAGGATCAGTGAAGAAAGGGCAAACAAACAACCAATCAAAAAAGAAAACCGCCAATGATATTTTCCATTAATGTGCATCATTATTTCTGTATGCGGGGCATATGCAGCAGGGAGCATTTGATCACATATACAGGGCCACGTTTACATATATGCAACTCAAAAGGTCTTCAGTCTGAGTCTTTATATTTCAAAGGAAACTTTAATTTTCAGATGATTGTTGTTGAGGGTGCCCCTCTCAACAATGAGACATGGTGGTGGTACCATATGTCTAACTTTCTCACATAAGAGCACTTGAACATCAGTCCAATTCATTACCCTAGCAGAAGGGTCTGCAATAGTTTCAAGCTTCATGTGCAAAAAGGATTCTCCTTCATATCAGAAATAATTTATTTCATTAAATATATTAGTTTCTTATTCATATTCAATAGTTTACCACTTTCACCAAACACCACTTTTTTATTGGCAAGTTTTTATTTTGACCCTGCTGCAATCCTCATCACTGTTAAACTGCTTTTGTCCCGCTTCAGCTCACATCACTATTTCTTACTACTGTTCACTTAGCATGGGCGCCTTGAAAAGGACCACACGGTCACATATTACCACATTTGTAGATTGGTTTGTTTAGCTACATTGTTTGTTCATGGGGTTGAATAATTTTTGTACCAGATATTAAACTTGACCACATATTTTCTTTGGTTTTTATGATGATTTGTCCAGGCATATCACAAAGGATTTCAGAGTGATTCGTACAGAAGATCAGGATGATCTAGAATAACATTATTTTATTATGTCTGGTTCTTTATAGGAAATTCTGCTTTTGGGGGTGTGACATATTGTACCTCAAAATGGAGCCCTATAATCCCCATATTCTTCATTCATATATGGTTGTGACATTTCACACAAAGCATGCCATGTAAGATATCAGATAAAAGGTCATAATCTGCTAAAACCCATTATTCTGTCCAAATTTGTATACCATTAGTGTGTATGAAGTTATGAGATTTTGCTGTATGGTTGTTACTGAAATATGCTGTAAGTTTGCTAGTGACATACAAAGGACCCCCACCCAGGAGGGTGTTCAGTGACCATTAGTCAGCAGGGGAGTTGTAATCAAGGGATTTACAATTCAATGACAGTTGCGCAAGCACCACACAGTGGGAACTGCTCGACCCTATGACTCAGCACATTACCACGCCAGGGGGACTGCTCAACCCAGTGACTCGCCAAGCCCACCAGGACCTGTCTGGGCAAGTGTCTTATAGGCACGTGGACTAGGGATATAAATAAGGAACAGTAACAGAAGGCCTTTGCCTTTCTCCTCCCCCACCTTTGCTGGAGGCAACAGGAACGCTGAGAAGACAAAAGTCATCTGAGAAGACCAGTCCAGGCTTAAGGAAAAGCCTATGCATTAAGAGCTGTAACATCCAGTGGGGTGAGAAAATTGCTGATCTAAATACTGCCTAGTGTAAGGTTTAAGATTTAGATTGTGTGTTTTTATTTTATTTTCTTTGATAACTTTCTCTGATTTTTTTATGCCTACCACTTATAATCACTTAAAAGCTGTCTTTCTGTAGTTAATAAATCTGCTTTATACATTACCTAAATCAGTGTGTTTTGGTTGAAGTGCTTGGGGAAATCTCAGCCCAGTTACAAAGGCTTGGGCATGTCCTCTCCACATTGAGGAAGGAGCAGACTGGGTATTAAACTTATCCTGGTCAGGCTTCTGACCCGGGCAAGACAGTACAGCTCTGGGGTGCAAGACTGGGGAGCTAGGGAGGGGAATTGGCTGGAGCCTCTCTATTGTTAGTTCACGAGTGGCTGGGAGAAGCATTCATGTAATTCAGTTGGGTGTATCCCTGCCTGTGGATGTCTGTGTAAGTGCAGTACCTGCCAGAGGTTTGCAGCTTGTCATTGCATCACAGTGTGAAAGGAAGCCCAGCTTGGTGGGCCAGAGGGCTCAGCAGTACCCCAGTTCCAGGTTGCACCAGGGGGATCCTGTCTTTGGGGGGATTAGCTAGACAACACTAATCTTGCAATTCTGATATTGGTGTTCACTTAGATTGGTCAGCTCAGACACTAGACCAAGACTCTAGATGAATCCAGCACCATTAGTTGTTCCCTTTATGGAAAAGTCCTATAGGAATTTTTAATAAAAAAAAAAAGTAAACAAATTACAATGGGCAAGAAATTTAAATTAATACAGCAATTATTACTACTTATATCAGGACAAAGGGATAAAAATGTAAATATCTATTGCTTTATGCATTAAGCTGTTACTTTTTCTTTTTTCTTTATTATATTTTGACTCAGGAAAGGCAAATGAATGGTCATAAGATCACTGTACTAACTATAATGTAATCTTAAAAAATTGTTTTAGTAATGACATCACTATATTATATCAGAATTGTATTACTACAGCCATGCAGTGTACCCTCCTCCCCCCATTTTGTCAGCAGTATAAAATTATTTTCTCCATGAGATCTATTGGAAGACTTTAGAGTCATATACTATAAGGTCAGAAGGGACCATTATGATCATCTAGTCTGACGTCCTACACAATGCAAGCCACAGACTCTTACCCACCCACTCCTGTAATAACCCCTAACCTATGTCTCAGCTATTGAAGTCCTCAAATCATCGTTTAAAGACTTCAAGGTGCGGAGAATCCTCCAACAAGTGACCCGTGCCCCACGCTGCAGAGGAAGGTGAAAAACCCCCAAGGCCTCTGCCAATCTGCCCTGGAGGAAAAATTTTTCTCAACCCCAAATATGGTGATCAGCTAAACCCTGAGAATGTGGGAGCAAGACTCACCAGCCAGACACCCACAAAAGAATTCTCTGTAGTAACTCAGATCCCACCCCATCTAATATCCCATCACAGCCCATTGGGCATATTTACTGCGAATAGTCAAATCATAGAATCATAGAATCATAGAATCTCAGGGTTGGAAGGGACCTCAGGAGGTCATCTAGTCCAACCCCCTGCTCGAAGCAGGACCAAACCCAATTAGATCATCCCAGCCAGGGCTTTGTCAAGCCTGACCTTAAAAACCTCTAAGGAAGGAGATTCCACCACCTCCCTAGGTAACCCATTCCAGTGCTTCACCACCCTACTAGTGAAAAAGTTTTTCCTAATATCCAACCTAAACCTCCCCCTCTGCAACTTGAGACCATTACTCCTTGTTCTGTCATCTTCTACCACTGAGAACAGTCTAGATCCATCCTCTTTGGAACCCCCTTTTAGGTAGTTGAAAGCAGCTTTCAAATCCCCCCTCATTCTTCTCTTCTGCAGGCTAAACAATCCCAGTTCCCTCAGCCTCTCCTCATAAGTCATGTGCTCCAGCCCCCTAATCATTTTTGTTGCCCTCCGCTGGACTCTTTCCAATTTATCCACATCCTTCTTGTAGCGTGGGGCCCAAAACTGGACACAGTACTCCAAATGAGGCCTCACCAGTGCCGAATAGAGGGGAATAATCATGTCCCTCGATCTGCTGGAAATGCCCCTACTTATACAGCCCAAAATGCCGTTAGCCTTCTTGGCAACAAGGGCACACTGTTGACTCATATTCAGCTTTTCGTCCACTGTAACCCCTAGGTCCTTTTCTGCAGAACTGCTGCCCAGCCATTCGGTCCCTAGTCTGTAGCAGTGCATGGGATTCTTCCGTCCTAAGTGCAGGACTCTGCACTTGTCCTTGTTGAACCTCATCAGATTTCTTTTGGCCCAATCCTCTAATTTGTCTAGGTCCCTCTGTATCCTGTCCCTACCCTCCAGCGTATCAACCACTCCTCCCAGTTTAGTGTCATCTGCAAACTTGCTAAGGGTGCAGTCCACACCATCCTCCAGATCGTTGATGAAGATATTGAACAAAACTGGCCCCAGCACTGACCCTTGGGGCACTCCACTTGATACCGGCTGCCAACTAGACATGGAGCCATTGATCACTACCCGTTGAGCACGACCATCCAGCCAGTTTTCTATCCACCTTACCGTCCATTCATCCAGCCCATACTTCTTTAACTTGCTGGCAAGAACACTGTGGGAGACTGTATCAAAAGCTTTGCTAAAGTCAAGAAATAGCACATCCACTGCTTTCCCCTCATCCACAGAGCCAGTTATCTCATCATAGAAGGCAATTAGGTTAGTCAGGCATGACTTGCCCTTGGTGAATCCATGCTGACTGTTCCTGATCACTTTCCCCTCCTTTAAGTGGTTCAGAATTGATTCCTTGAGGACCTGTTCCATGATTTTTCCAGGGACTGAGGTGAGACTGACTGGCCTGTAGTTCCCCGGATCTTCCTTCTTCCCTTTTTTAAAGATGGGCACTACATTAGCTTTTTTCCAGTCATCCGGGACCTCCCCCAATTGCCATGATTTGTCAAAGATAATGGCCAATGGCTCTGCAATCACATCGGCCAACTCCTTTAGCACCCTCGGATGCAGTGCATCCGGCCCCATGGACTTGTGTTCGTCCAGCTTTTCTAAATAGTCCTGAACTACTTCTTTCTCCACAGAGGGCTGGTCACCTCCTCCCCATACCGTGCTGCGGAGTGCAGCCGCCTGGGAGCTGACCTTGTCTGTGAAGACAGAGGCAAAAAAAGCATTGAGTACACTAGCTTTCTCCACATCCTCTGTCACTAGGTTCCCTCCCTCATTCAGCAAGGGGCCCACACTTTCCTTGACTTTCTTCTTGTTGCTCACATACCTGAAGAAACCCTTCTTGTTACTCCTAACATCTCCGGCTAGCTGCAACTCCAAGTGTGATTTGGCCTTCCTAATTTCACTCCTGCATGCCTGAACAATATTTATGTACTCCTCCCTGGTCATTTGTCCAATCTTCCACTTCTTGTAAGCTGCTTTTTTGTGTTTAAGACGAGCAAGGATTTCACTGTTAAGCCAAGCTGGTCGCCTGCCATATTTACTTTTCTTTCTACACATCGGGATGGTTTGTTCCTGCAACCTCAATAAGGATTCTTTAAAATACAGCCAGCTTTCCTCGACTCCTTTCCCCCTCATGTTATTCTCCCAGGGGACCTTGCCCATCAGTTCCCTGAGGGAGTCAAAGTCTGCTTTTCTGAAGTCCAGGGTCTCTGTTCTACTGCTCTCCTTTCTTCCTTGTGTCAGGATCCTGAACTCAACCATCTCATGGTCACTGCCTCCCAGGTTCCCATCCACTATTGCTTCCTCAAAGATCAATTAATTGCCAAAATTAGGTTATCCCATCATACCATCCCCTCCATAAACTTATCAAGCTTAGTCTTGAAGCCAGATATGTCTTTTGCCTCCAGTGCTCCCCTTGGAAGGCTGTTCCAGAACGTCACTCCTCTGATGGTTAGAAACCTTCATCTAATTTCAAGTCCACACTTCCTGATGGACAGTTTATATCCATTTGTTCTTGTGTCCACATTGGTACTGAGCTTAAATAATTCCTCTCCCTCCCTGGTATTTATCTCTCTGATTATACTTATAGAGAACAATCGTATCTCCCCTCAGCCTTCTTTTGGTTAAGCTAAAGAAGCCAAGCTCTTTGAGTCTCCTTTCATAAAACAGGTTTTCCATTCCTTGGATCATCCTAGTAGCCCTTCTCAGTACCTGTTCTAGTTTGAATTCATCCTTCTTAAACATGAGAGACCAGAGCTGCATACAGTATTCCAGATGAGGTCTCACCAGTGCCTTCATAGAATCATAGAATCATAGAATCTCAGGGTTGGAAGGGACCTCAGGAGGTCATCTAGTCCAACCCCCTGCTCAAAGCAGGACCAAACCCAACTAAATCATCCCAGCCAGGGCTTTGTCAAGCCTGACCTTACAAACCTCTAAGGAAGGAGATTCCACCACCTCCCTAGGTAACCCATTCCAGTGCTTCACCACCCTACTAGTGAAAAAGTTTTTCCTAATATCCAACCTAAACCTCCCCCTCTGCAACTTGAGACCATTACTCCTTGTTCTGTCATCTTCTACCACTGAGAACAGTCTAGATCCATCCTCTTTGGAACCCCCTTTCAGGTAGTTGAAAGCAGCTATCAAATCCCCCCTCATTCTTCTCTTCTGCAGGCTAAACAATCCCAGTTCCCTCAGCCTCTCCTCATAAGTCATGTGTTCCAGCCCCCTAATCATTTTTGTTGCCCTCTGCTGGACTCTTTCCAATTTATCCACATCCTTCTTGTAGTGTGGGGCCCCAAACTGGACACAGTACTCCAAATGAGGCCTCACCAGTGCCGAATAGAAGGGAACAATCACGTCCCTCGATCTGCTGGAAATGCCCCTACTTATACAGTCCAAAATGCCATTAGCCTTCTTGGCAACAAGGGCACACTGTTGACTCATATTCAGCTTTTCGTCCACCATAACCCCCAGGTCCTTTTCTGCAGAACTGCTGCCCAGCCATTCGGTCCCTAGTCTGTAGCAGTGCATGGGATTCTTCCCTCCTAAGTGCAGGACTCTGCACTTGTCCTTGTTGAACCTCATCAGATTTCTTTTGGCCCAATCCTCTAATTTGTATAACGGTACTAACACCTCCTTATCTCTACTGGAAATACCTTGCCTGATGCATCCCAAGACTGCATTAGCTTTTTTCATGGTCATATCACATTGATGGTTCATAGTCATCCTGTGATCAATCAATTCTCCGAGGTCCTTCTCTTCCTCTGTTACTTCCAACTGGTGCGTCCCCACCTTATAACTAAAATTCTTATTATTAATCCCTAAATACATTACCTTACACTTTTCACTATTACATTTCATCCTATTACTATTACTCCAGTTTACAAGGTCATCCAGATCTTCCTGTATGATATCCCGGTCCTTCTCTATATTGGCAACACCTCCCAGCTTTGTGTCATCCGCAAACGTTATTAGCACACTCCCACTTTTTGTGCCAAGGTCAGTAATAAAAAGATTAAATAAGATTGGTCCCAAAACCGATCCCTGAGGAACTCTACTAGTAACCTCCCTCCAGCCTGACAGTTCACCTTTCAGTATTACTCGTTGTAGTCTCCCCTTAAACCAGTTCCTTATCCACCTTTCAATTTTTATATTGATCCCCATCTTTTCCAATTTAACTAATAATTCCCCATGTGGAACCATATCAAATGTCTTACTAAAATCGAGGTAAATTAGATCCACTGCTTTTCCTTTGTCTAAAAAATCTGTTACCTTCTCAAAGAAGGAGATCAGTTTGGTTTGGCACGATCTACCTTTTGTAAAATCATGTTATATTTTGTCCCAATTACCATTGACCTCTATGTCCTTAACTACTTTCTCCTTCAAGATTTTTTCCAAGACCTTGCATACTACAGATGTCAAACTAACAGGCTTGTAGTTACCCGGATCACTTTTTTTTCTTCCTTTCTTAAAAATAGGAACTATGTTAGCAATTCTCCAGTCATACGGTGCAACCCCTGAGTTTACAGATACATTAAAAATTCTTGCTAATGGGCTTGCAATTTCATGTGTCAGTTCTTTTAATATTCTTGGATGATGATTATCTGGGTCCCCTGATTTAGTCCCATTAAGCTGTTCGAGTTTGGCTACCTCCATATCCTCATTCCCATTTGTCATCCTACCACTATACCTAAGCTCCTCATTAAAGACTGAGGCAAAGTATTTGTTTAGCTATTGGGCCGTGCCTAAATTATCCTTAACCTCCACTTCATCCTCAGTGTTTAGCGGTCCCACTTCTTCTTTCTTTGTTTTCTTCTTATTTATATGGTATAGAACCTTTTACTATTGTTTTTAATTCCCTTTGCAAGGTGAAACTCTACATAGCTTTTGGCCTTTCTCACTTTATCCCTATATGTTCTGACCTCAATAAGGTAGCTTTCCTTGCTGATCCCTCCCATCTTCCACTCCTTGTAGGCTTTCTGCTTTTTATTAATCACCTCTCTGAGATGCTTGCTCATCCAGCTTGGTCTACAACTCTTGCCTATGAATTTTTTCCCCTTTCTTGGGATGCAGGCTTCTGATAGTTTCTGCTGCTTTGACTTGAAGTAATTCCAGGCCTCCTCCACCTTTAGATCCACAAGTTCTTCAGTCCAATCCACTGCCCTTACTAATTTCCTTAATTTTTTAAAGTTAGCCCTTTTGAAATCATAAACCCCAGTCACAGATCTATTTTTGTTTATCCTTCCATTTAGTTTGAACTGAATTAGCTCATGATCGCTCGAACCAAGGTTGTCCCCTACAACCATTTCTTTTATGAGGTCCTCACTACTCACCAAAACCAAGTCTAAAATGGCATCCCTTCTTGTTGGTTCAGCAACTACTTGGTGAAGGAATCAATATGCTATCGCATCCAGGAAAATCTGAGCCCTATTATTATTACTAGCACTTGTCCTCCTGGGAAGTTAAAGTCTCCCATGATCACACAATTTCCATTAGTATTTACTTCATTAAAAACATTAAAGAGTTCTCTATCCATATCAAAATCAGATCCCAGTGGTCTATGGCATACCCCAAGCACTATCCAAAGGGAGGCTCTAGTAGCTTTCTTCCCCAATGTGATTTTTGCCCAGAAAGACTCTGTCTTATCCATTCCATCACTTCTTATTTCTTTACAGTCTACCTCACCATTGATATACAATGCTACTCCACCACCTTTGCCTTTATTTCTGTCTTTCCTAAACAGCACATACTCTTCAATACCTGTTTTCCAGTCATGACTACTGTTCCACCATGTTTCTGTTATCCCTATAATATCTGGTTTCACTTCCTGCACCAATAGCTCTAGTTTCTCCATTTTGTTGCCTAGGCTCCTTGGATTGGTGTACAAACATCTTAATTTTTGCTATTTGGCTTTGCTCATATTCTTTGCCAGATTAAGCACAGACATTCTACCGCCAGTATCACCTATTAGACTGGTATCTACACTACCCTTCCTCCTTCTGTCCATTCGCCTACCCACAGATGTATCCTTTCTAATTTCGTATTCTTCCCTCTCAATGTTAAAATCCGACGTGGAGATTACCTGGACATCTCCCAATCATCTCCCTCAAATTCCTAGTTTAAAGCTCTCTTAATCAGTTGTGCCAGCCTCCATCCTAGAAGTCTATTTCCTTCCCTACTCAGGTGAAGTCCATCCCGAGAGAACAGTCCTCTGTCCATGAATGCCTCCCAGTGGCCATACACCCCAAAGCCCTCCTTATAGCACCACTGCCTGAGCCATCTGTTGATTATCATAAACTTGTCATATCTTTGTTGCCCTTCTCTAGGAACAGGCAGAATCCCACTGAAGATCACCTGAGCCTCGATTTCCTTAAGCATCTTCCCCAGCCTGGCATAGTCTCCCTTGATACGTTCCAATGAAAATCTAACCGTATCATTTGTTTCTACATGAAAGACAATCAGTGGATTCTTTCCCGCTCCTGTTAGGATCCTCTTCAGCCTCAGGTCCACATCCCGTATCTTAGCACCCGGTAGACAGCACACCCTTCTGTTCTCTGGATCAGCTCTGGTTACAGGCCTGTCTATTCTTCTCAATAAGGAGTTCTCAATCATGTAGACCTGCCTTTTCCTCATGATGGTGCGATTCTCCGGTCGATCCCCTATTCCCTCTGGCTGCAAGTCCTCTTGATTCCTATTCTCCTTTGCAATCCTCTGAAACCCATCCTGTATCCTCCTGGGGCTCATATTTGGTGTTGTTATCTCCATTGACTCTTCCCCTCTTCCTATAGGACTAGCTGCTCTTCTCTTCTCTTCTCTTCTCTTCTCTTCTCTTCTCTTCTTCCTTGCCCTCCCACCTTCAGTGACCACCTGCTGTGTTCCTTCTTCATTTTCAAACTCCGCAAACCTGTTCCTGAGCTCTATTTCTCCTTCGCTAGCCCATCTTTTCCTCTGCCTGGTTCTCTTAGTCACATGCTTCCACTGTCCACTTTCCTCACCCAGCAGTCTCCCCTCAGAGTTTTTTGGTCCTGCTTCCATCTGTAAGTCTGAGCTTTTCCTTTCAGCCTCCTCATGTCTTTGCTCCATCATCTGCTCGAACACCCTTCTAAATTCAAACAGAGTTTCCACAGCATCTCCAATCCTCGGATCTTTTCTTCCATCAACTCTATCAGGCGGCACTTCATGCAGACAAAATTCTTTTCAGGTACCCCCTCCAGGATCATGTACATACTGCAGCTTCCACATCCAGTCATCTTCAATGTGTCTTCCACTGCTTGGGTCACTACCATTGCTGCCTCTGTATCTGTCATAGCCTTCCCACTTAAATCCTGTTAGTCCGGGAAACACAAACCAAACCAAAACACCCCTACCCACAGCAAAACAACCCCCCAACGAGCACCACAACACTGCCGGAACACTACACCCTCCCTTCAGTAGCCTGTCTGTTCCTCTTCCTGATTCTCCTAGTCTTCCCCACAAACTCCGCTTACAAACGCCCGTTTACAGCTGTTTGCTGGCTCCTGTGCCACTGCATCTGTCTGTTTCTTAAGAAGTTTAATAATAAAAAGAGCACTTTGCAGGCAATATGTATACAAGTGGTTTAATTCTTTACTGTACCCAATAATAGTGGTGGATAAAAGGTAGCTAAAAGTAGGAATCTAAATTACATATCTCATTGTCAGAAAAAGTTTGGGAAGAAATGTGGCAGAATATTAGAAATACAATCCATTCATTATATCTGTGATTTTCCAGAATTAAAATCTGAAACCATTTTTATTGGGAACCAGAGCCTCTCCGTAAAGCAGGTTTAGCTAAACCATAGTGAATGTTGCAAATGTTGCCAATCATCACCTAACCTGTCCCACGTAACTTTTGTTTCTTTCCATTAATTAGAAAAATACTGGAGCAATATATGCTAAGGTCTTTCCTTAGTTCTGAACATAAAGACTTGTCCCTAAATAGTTTGTATCCTGGTATTAGTGGTTGAATTAAATCTTCCAGTGAACACCAGTAAATGGATCTATAAGTAACAAAACATGCAATACTCAGAAAATGAAAATTAAATTCACCCACAGATCTCAACACAATGTCACAAAAATTGCTATAGAAATTACTAGGAATGGGACCAATATGGTTCTGTAGAAAATAGTCTAAAATGTAGAACATTGATTCAATGGGGCCAGGATTTACCCACAGAATTTAGCATGGAATCTTTTCTATAGATTTTTTTAAAAACGATATTATTGAATTTAACAGAAAATTTTATTCCTGCTATAGAATTCCATAGGCTGGTTGAATCTTTTTTGAATTCTATAGGCCTTTCAAAATGGATGTTCCCACTCTTTAGTTGTGTAGGCAACATATGTCTGAAGTTAGGAGAAAGCTTAGTACCGTTTTGCACTGCATCTGTTTTCCTTCTTCAGTATGTATTATTAGTCCTCCTGAGTCTTATGAGCATAAAACTCTATGGTGTTACTTTCTATTTCTTCTGTTTTATAAGTGTGTTGGCATCCTGCACCTGTTCAGATTTTTAAAAATTTATTTTGCTGAATTGATTTCTTGTTTACTTTCTAAAATTTCTCATCTCACCTTTGGAAGTGGCTTACATTTCACTCTAGTGCTATAACTGACTCAGGAGGTTGTGTTGTATTAATTTGTTTTGTCCTCTCACAGCTTGTGTCTTTTAAAACCTATGTAAAAAGGTCACATTTGACTTAACTATTACATTTGCATGGACAGCAGAGGACTATGAGGACAACTTTTTCAAATCATTTAATATTTTCCTTTCTAACTTACATTTGTTAATGTAGTGGAGTGAATTTACCACTGTTCTGTGTGTACCCCTAAATACTGGGAGCCCAAAAGACAGGATTTAAATGTTTCTAGTGATTCTGCCTCCAGTCTATTTAAAATCACCAGATTACATATAACATCCGTGTATAATATGGTATTATTGTTTATTCTATAGCAGTCTCAATTGGAAGCATCACAGAAAACATGATTGGTACTTGGCCTGAGGATATTACAGTCTATATCAGGGGTCTCAAACACGCGGCCCGCAGGCCACATGCGGCCCACGGAGTTATTTCCTGCGGCCTGCCATAGGTGCCGACACCACTGGCAGCCAAGCTCCAAACATTACTGAGTGTTTATATTTTATTAAAACCCCTCTTTGCATTACAGTTTTTAAAAAGTTAATACATTGACTTTTAATAGAATACTATATTACTCTTCTTTTTTTCATTTTTGACTATACTTTTGTATCATTGTATGAAAAGGTTTCAGTGATGCGGCCTTCAGGCCAATTTACTAGTTCTCATGTGGCCCTCGTGGTGATTTGAGTTTGAGATCCCTGGTCTATATGGTAGATTTGACTGACAAATGAGAATATATCATACACCAGTATGGTATCAGGTTAAGGAAGGCCTTAGGTCACTGATGTATAATTTTGTGGTTACTCAGTGTATATGCCCTTGTGGCATAAAATCAGTTATTTCAATAATGAATTCATTTATGTTTTTAGAGGTTGCTGCAGAAGTGGAATTCCAGGAGCGATTAGAATGAGATGAAGGTGGAAGAGAGACCAATCGATTTTGGAGGAAGGGTTTCAAGCATAAGGGTGAATGGACAAAGAAGCAGATTTGTGAGTGGACATGTAAAGGATATTAAGGCTGGTATGATTGGCAGAGCAGCAATTTGGATTGAGGTATATGTGCATGCATGTGAAAGGGACTAGGTCAGAGGAGATTGTGTGGTTTAAGACCTTGAAAACAAGGACAAGATTCTGAACTTGTAGCAAACTAGGGACTAAAAAGAAGCTGACTCATAATGTGTGTGGTGGGATGAAGGGTGGGAGGTGACAGAGCGAAAGCGATAGGTGGGAAAGATGATTTTGGGAGCAGCAGTTTGGAATAACTGAAGGCGGTGAAGTTAGAATGAAAAAAATCCCAGAAGGCCTCAGTGAGACTATTCACTTAAGGTTCTTCTTGCAATGGTCCCTATGTTGACTTTCCTACAAGCATGAGGTGCTTTATCACATCCGTACAAAGAACAAACAATGTATTTGTCTGTTCCTGCTATCTCCATTGAGTCAGTAGCCAAACAATTTGTAAATCAGGAGTCTGCAAGGTGGTAAGAAAACACCAGACCAGTAGGCTCCAGCAGGAAAGAGAGTGTGACAGGTTTGGAGTTGCCTGTAATAGTTTATGAATGCTGTATCTTGACTGGGTTATTGTTTTGTGTACAGTATGCATATATTCACTATCATGTTTTTCAGGAAATACACTTAGGAAGAGGCTTGATTCCTGATAGTCCCACCTCCTGGCAAACACTTGGGGAAGAATGAAGACACAGTCACTTTTATCCTCTGGCTGGGCCACCAACTTAGCCTACCAGACACATTTTTTCCCAGGAGGGTTCAATTTCTATGAGGTAGGAAGATCCAAAGCCTCAGTGGTGTTTAAAGACATGGATGCTCTCTCAAGGAGCTCACATAGTTAAGGGGAGACGAGGCAGAGAATGTTGGGGAGGAGATTGAGCCTCAGGCTTCAGAGGCTGGGTAAGATAGGTCTGCCTAAGTCTTTAGTTAACATAATTATGAGTCTAGATTATTCAACTCTTTTCTCATATGCTGTGCTGAGTTCCTACTGTTAAGGTTAAACAATACTTTGTTTTAAAGAAGAAGTGGCTGGGGTCACTATATTCGCCAATGCTCAGAGCTCCCAAAGAGAAGAACTGCATGTAGCCAAGCTCAGTCGGACCTGAGCAATCACAGTTGGTTCACAGGTGCTGTAGCCCAGGGACCCAGACTAAGAATCGCAGGGGTGTAATCAGTAAGGCCAAAGCACAATTGGAGTTGCAGCTAACAAGGGACGTGAAGGGTAACAAGAAGGGTTTCTACAGATATGTTAGCAACAAGAAGAAGGTCAGGGAAAGTGTGGGACCCTTACTGAATGGGGGAGGCAACCTAGTGACAGATGATGTGGAAAAAGCTGAAGAACTCAATGCTTTTTTTGCCTCGGTATTTACAGACAAGGTCAGCTCCCAGACTGCTGCACTGGGCAGCACAGTATGGGGAGGAGGTGAGCAGCCCTCAGTGGTGAAAGAACAGGTTAAGGACTATTTAGAAAAGTTGGACATGCACAAGTCCATGGGCCCAGACACAATGCAATCGAGGGTGCTGAGGGAGAAGGCTGATGTGATTGCAGAGTCATTGGCCATTATCTTTGAAAACTCATGGTGATCAGGGGAGGTCCTAGATTATTGGAAAAAGGCAAATATTGTGCCCATATTTAAAAAAGGGAAGAAGGAGAATCTGGGGAACTACAGACCAGTCAGCCTCACCTCAGTCCCTGGAAAAATCATGGAGCAGATCCCCAAGGAATCCATTTTGAAGAGGAAGGTGATCAGGAACAGTCAACATGGATTCACCAAGGGCAAATCATGCCTGACCAATCTGATTGCCTTCTATGACGAGATAACTGGCTCTGCGGATATGGGGAAAGCAATGGATGTGATATATGTGGACTTTAGCAAAGCTTTTGATACGGTCTCCCACAGTATTCTTGCCAGCAAGTTAAAAAAGTATGGCCTGGATGAATGGACTATAAATGGATAGAAAGCTGGCTAGATTGTTGAGCTCAATGGGTAGTGATCAAAGGCTCAATGTCTAGTTGACTGCCAGTATCAAGCAGAGGGCCCCAGGGGTCTGTCCTGGGGCCAGTTTTGTTGAACATATTCATTAATGATCTGGATGATGGGATAGATTGCACCCTCAGCCAGGCGCGTCGCAAGCTTTTTTGCCGCCCTAGGCGGTGAAGACTGGAAAAAAAAACTTGACGCTGCAGCGGAGGAGCTGCCACCAAAATGCTGCAGTCGCCGCTGAGAAGAGGAGGAGTCGCCGCCGAAATCCCGCAGTCGCAGCTGAAATGCCACCGAAAACCGAAGAGGAAAGGAGGAGTCGCCGCCGAAATGCCACCGAGAAGAGGAGGGTTTGCCGCCGAAATGTTGCCAAAGACGTGAAAATGCTGCCTCCAAGAGTTTGGCACCCTAGATGACCGCCTAGGTAGGGATAGGGTCCAGAATGACCTAGACAAATTGTAGGATTGAGCCAAAAGAAATCGGATGAGGTTCAACAAGGACAAATGAAGGGTCCTGCACTTAGGACAGAAGAATCCCATGCACTGCTACAGGTTGGGGACTGACTGGATAAGCGGCAGTTCTGTAGAGAACGACCTGGGGATTACAGTAGATGAGAAGCTAGATAGGAGGCAACAGTGTGCCTTTGTTGCCAAGAAGGGTAACAGAATATTGGGCTGCATTAGTAGGAGCATGGCCAGCAGCTCGAGGGAAGTGATTGTTCCCTTCTATTCGGCACTGGTGAGGCCACACTTGGAGTACTGAATCCAGTTTTGGGGCCCCCACTACACAAAGGATGTGGACAAATTGGAAAAAGCCCAGCAGAGGGTAATGAAAATGACTAGGGCGATGGGGCACATGACTTATGAGGAGAGGCTGAGGGAACTGGGCTTATTCAGTCTGCAGAAGAGAAGAGTGAGGGAGGAGTTGATAGGAGCCTTCAACTACCTGAAAGGGGGTTCCAAAGAGGAGGAGCTAGGCTGTTCAAAGTGTTGGCAGATGACAGAACAAGGAGCAATGGTCTCAAGTTGAAGTGGGGGAGGTCTAGGTTGGATATTCAGAAAAACTATTTCACTAGGAGGGTGGTGAAGCACTGGAATGGGTTACCTAGGGAGGTGGTGGAATCTCCATCCTTAGAGGTTTTCATGGCCCGACTTGACAAAGCTCTGGCTGGGATGATTTAGTTGGGGTTGGTCCTGCTTTGAGCAGGGGGTTGGACTAGATGACCTCCTGAGGTTTCTTCCAACCCTAATCTTCTATGATTCTATGAATTCTACCCCAGAGAGATGGCTTAAGGCCTAAGGCCTGGAAGGAGTGTACTCAATAAGAAACCAGTAGAGGACACAAAGTGCAGCTAGCCCTGAACCCGTGACATGTATGTAATTTACATCTTTGTCCTTATTCTTATAGTAGTTGTACTGATCTCTAACGACTCCTTTTATACAAGGCACCTCCTGTTCTATATAATCTAGCAGTCGATCTATATTGCAAGCTTTTGCATAGTCATCACTCTTCTACCTTTTCAAACACACTTTATTGAAATTGATATCTAATCATCTGAAATAAACTACATTTAACAATGACCCAGAGCAGAACTCTTTTATCTTTACTCTGTGTGTGTTCGTGTATTGTGGGAACAGGCTCTGGCAGAGAGAAATGCTTTAGGTAAGAAATCTGAAGAACCATCTAATTATATAGTAAATTATTCTATTTTATTTGACAGAAATTCCCTCTCTGTTCTAAAATATACTTATTTTACTTTAACTCTTTGTTTCATCTGCAAATTAGCATATCACAGTTTCTTCTTCTTCTTCTTCTTTCTTTTGTTGTAGTCACAACAAATAAAGCAAAATGAACCAGGGAGATGATTGAAGCTGAAACCAAAACAAACTCTAATCAGTAACAGATTAATTGTGTGTCTAATGTTCAGGGCAATACAGAGCAGAAAGATGAAGTCTATGGGAGTTGCAAGGTTCATCACCTGTGCAAATCAGGCTGCTTGGTTAGCTATACATCTGACTACATTAAGAACTTAGGGGGTCTCCATTACTGAAATGTCTGAGTGCCTCATAATCTTTAATGTAGTTAGGTGCCTTCACATGAATTTAATTGTCTTCCTTTAGGCACTCAAGTTTGCAAATTTTGGCCTATGTATTTTTTTTATCCTGAAGAATCCCAGAGTGATTAACAAACTATATATGGTGATGATTTCATCTTTCTCTGAAATGCAGCTACTGCTAGGGTGAATACAGCATCCATTTAATACTGCACAACAACACTCTGCTATGGTTTAAGAACTTGATCCTAAGCCCATTGAAATCGATGGAACCACTCAAAGCTAAGCACCTTTAAGTGCTTTGCTGGATTGGGGCTAAAGGGCCATATTTACAAAGGAATTTAGTAGAGCTGCTTGGGAATTTGTTGATTAAATGTTGTTTTTTAAAATTAGAAAATGCCAATTTTTCGAAACCTAAACTTTTCACAGAAACATAATGATTTTGAAAAAACTTTCATGGGGAAGGTTACTCAGATTCAGGATGGAACTGGAAAACAACACAGCCGTATAGTAGCCAATAGCCCAGTGGTTAGGGCATTCAGGACAGAGGTAGAAGAGTCTGGTTTGAATCTGTACTCTGAAAGTTAAAGGGAGTTATGTATTTAAATCACTCAAGTTTCTTTGTAAATCCTAATAGCTGCTTATATGCACCTCAGTACCTTTGTATTTCTGGCCCAAAGTGCTCAGCACCTTGCAGGAATGAACCCTATGACCCCATATCTACCTTCCAACCTCCACTAGTCTTCAAATTTTCTATTGCTTTTAGGAGGCTCTTCTTTTGTTACTTCCATTTTCTACCTGTTTACTTTTTCCCCCTTTCCTTTGACCTGTCGCCCCTCCCCCATGTTAAAATCTTTGATGTTGCTTTACAGGCACAAATTTTGAACAGCTGTTATGGAAAGCTGGATTTTCCATTTTCTTCACACTTAATACATATTATAGATACAATAATTGATCCTCTTCAAGAAAGAAAAAGGTTTGTCTAAAAGTCTGTGAACACGCATAACTATTTTGATGAAACCAAGGATGCCTTATGGTTTTGGATCAATATAATAATAACCTCATGATTTTAGAAGCTTTGAGTGCAAAGTTAGGTGAAATTAGATAGTTATGGCTCAGAACTGCTTTGAGATTTGGAAGTTCTTCTCTCCTAAAAATGGAAGTGAAAGTTAAGAGATGCAAATTCACATAGTGCTGAACAGAATAAATTGCCTGCAACCATGTAAAATGAGGCCTTCAGACCAAATACATTACAAGCTGTCTTTGCTAGGAAAAAAGGGTGTGTTCTTAACTCTTGTTAGCTAACACATGGTAACTAACATGAGGTAAAATTCTGGTGAAGATAACAGGGCCCTTGGCAGAACCCACTCAAGTTAAAGTTGCAAGTTAGTTACCATTATAATCCCTCTTTCCACATGTACATTACTTTTGAAACACTCAGTGAGGGTGTAATAAAACAATTATACACACTCTGTTCTAGATAGAGCTACAGTGAAAATAACCGAGGCTGCAGTCTTGGCATGGGGATAATCCCCATGAATTTGAATTTTTAAGTGCACAGCTGTTATGGGCCTGAATCAGTAGCTCTTATAGGAGTTGTCTCATTGATGTCTAATGGAGCCAGCACAGTTTGTAACCTGCAATATCTGATCACCTTTAGATTTTCATGTTCTTTCTCCCGTTAATTTGGGGGATTTTTAAAGATAAAACCTAATGAAAACATGCATTAAGTGAAATCTCCCACAATGCACGTCATACTTTTTATTTTCATATTTTCTTCATTCAGTGTAAATCTTAATTTGCAGTTGGCATCATTAACAAATTGACGCATACCGTACCAGAGTAATTACCTTTACCACTCTGTTTGTAGTATTCCTTATACTTAGAATGGTAAATACCTCAAATACACCGGTAAATTTTACTACTGCAGGTGGGGAACATCCACGTTAATGGCCCCACTGTATTACTCTTTATTATTAATGTATACCATAAAATACACAGGATATGCATGGTGACTGAGTTAACGTTACTGGAATTTCCTGATTTTTTTTGGAATGCTTGATCTTACATCCTTGAAATTATAGATGGGGATTGGTGGGGGGAATTAAGGAATGGCTTAACTCCATTTCTGACTCAAGGGGAAGCCAGGGGCGGGAAGAGGAGCTGAGGAATTAGTTGGGGGAGAAAAAGGAACCTCAACTGTCAGGTGAAGGGGCACAAAAATAGCAGCATTAATTTCAAAATCAATAAAAATGATATTTAAAAAATATTCCTAGATATGTGCCATAACTGAACAATATGGTATTTGGGAGTATGACAGAAGATCTAGGGTCTGTCAATAATGTATGTTTTATGACGGGGTGGCCAAACTGCAGCTCGTTACTCACATGTTGCTCTTTTACAGTTAAAGTGCAGCTCGCAGAAACACCCCGGCAATTTCTCCACCTACCAGACTGGGATTGGGGGAGCTCAGGGCTTCTGCCTTGAGGCAGGGTGATGGGGCTAGAGGCTTCTTCTCTGCAGGGAGGGAGGTCTCAGGGCTTCAGCCCCATGGGAGGCGCCTGCCGGGACTTGGGGCTTCAGCGGGTGCAGGACTGAAGACCTGAATCCCAGCAGACGCGTCCAGCTCTCAAACTTAGGAAGATTATCATATGCATCTCGGAGGGTCAGTAAGTTTGGCCACCCCTGTTTTATGATAATGAGAAATTAATTAAAGAAATTTTAAAAGGGGCACATCCAAGTTGTCACTGTGTTCAGCAGGCATGTAGACTGGGTCTATTGAGCTGGAAGGCATGAGCTGATTCCTATACAAAGGAACAACTATACGAAGCAACAGCTAATCACTATACTTAAAGAAATGGAAATCGTCAGGACTTGTGACATACCCGCCCTGGAGACAGGAAGGGTGAACAAAACCCCCAGAGATAATTAAGAGGCAATAGTCATGTGACCTTACTCTCCAATGGGACTGCTGATCACAGACTCATCTGTGTAAATGTTAATGAAATATCATTATGATATGTTAATGGCCTCTAACACTTGGGAGATGCACGGATGGCCGAGAGAGGACTATCTAGACAAGTAGACAGACTCTGAGGAGGAGACTTGAAAAACAAATCCCTGGGTCACACAACTGAGGAATATGTGTCTAAAGAAAAAGTGATGGTGACAGTTTGGTCAGAGAGGATTACTTTCAAGGTATTTCACTTTTTTTTCTCTGTAACTAAACTGAAATTGCCTTATCTATTTTATAAGATGGGCTAATCTAGATATGTCAAGCAAACGGTTTCTTTTGTCTTAATTTGATTTTCTGTCTGTCTTGGGTTTTTTTAACATTACTGTTGTCTGCATACTGTCCCACACATGTCCCCGCCCCCAGGCAATAGAACCCCATAACCTCATAGAGAAGTGTAGAGAGAGAAAGTTTCTGGAACCTACACTTACCATTCACTCTCGGATGAGGAGAAAGAGCAGAGCTGTCCTATCTCACTGAGTTGTATTGCCATCAGGCTGAAGCAGGTGAACCCAAGAGAAGAAGCTGAAAGACCAAAGGGGAGACGAGAAAAGGCCTTGGTACTGGCCACAGGAAGGAAGTTTGATTAGTAGCTAAGTCCCCACGTAAGAACTTGGAAGATTTGGGTTCTGTTCTTGGCTCTGCTGCAGCCTTAGGCAAATCACTTAATCTATCTTGGGCCTCATTTCTTCATCTATTAAATGGGGATAATACCATTCTACCCTCAAATACTCTGTTGATAAAGGTCATATAAATACATGGATAGACATATGGGGATTGGGGTATGTTCTTGGCACCTGTTTGTGATGACCTGCCTAACTCATTCTTGACTTCATCATTTTTACGTAAAGTAACCATCTCAAACCATATCCTGATAAAGCCTTATGTCAGCCATGCTGTGTTATACCTGCTTATCTGTCTATAGACATGAAGAGAGCTATACAGATAGACTTCCTGATTATGGAAAGCCTGTTTTTGCCTAGCATATTGGATACAATGTTCCAGGCCAGGATCAGAGCCTCCTCTGATTATTGCTATGCAAGGGATGGTGAGGTAAGTTAAATCTACCTACAGGCTGGCTGGCCTTTCTAAAAACTGCCTTTTTAATTTCATGAATCAGTACATTTTGTTCATGTCTGTACCATCCCCTTTACCACACTCTCTGCTCCTTTTCTGTATGTGCATGAACAGGATATCAAGATATTTCCCACTGCTCTTTCACTAAGTGTTTTTGGCATTTGATGAATTTCCCTGGCATTAGCATTCAATTACGTTTTGTTGGCATTTCATTGTGACAATTTAAAATGGGTACATATGAAAAAATGAAATATCAGACTGGAGTTAATATATTAGGAGCTGAATTAATTAAGAATGAAGACTGAAATCATCACATGTCCACTTGACTGCAGGAGCTGCGGATTAAGGAAAACAATAATTAACATAAAGAAAATAAGAAAGAAATACTTGTGGCACCTTAGAGACTAACGAATGGAACACTCAGTGAGAGGATATTTATACAGTCAGAGAAACTGTATTCCAGAACACACCACACGATCCATTGTCTACAGCCAAGCTCTAAGATACAACCGCATTTGCTCCAATCCCTCAGACAGAGACAAACACCTACAAGATCTCTACCAAGCATTCTTAAAACTACAATACCCACCTGCTGAAGTGAAAAAACAGATTGACAGAGCCAGAAGAGTACCCAGAAGTCACCTACTACAGGACAGGCCCAACAAAGAAAATAACAGAACGCCACTAGCCGTCACCTTCAGCCCCCAACTAAAACCTCTCCAGCGCATCATCAAAGATCTACAACCTATCCTGAAAGATGATCCCTCACTCTCACAGATCTTGGGAGACAGACCAGTCCTCGCTTACAGACAGCCCCCCAACCTGAAGCAAATACTCACCAGCAACCACACACCATACAACAAAAACACTAACCCAGGAACCTATCCTTGCAACAAAGCCCGTTGCCAACTCTGTCCACATATCTATTCAAGTGACACCATCATAGGACCTAATCACATCAGCCACACCATCAGGGGATCGTTCACCTGCACATCTACCAAAGTGATATATGCCATCATGTGCCAGCAATGCCCCTCTGCCATGTACATTGGCCAAACTGGACAGTCTCTACACAAAAGAATAAATGGACACAAATCTGACATCAGGAATCATCACATTCAAAAGCCAGTAGGTGAACACTTCAACCTCCCTGATCACGCAATGACAGATTTAAAGGTAGCAATTTTACAACAGAAAAACTTCAAAAACAGACTCCAACGCGAAGTTGCTGAACTGGAGTTAATATGCAAACTAGATACCATTACCTTATGTCTGAATATTGACTGTGAATGGCTCGGTCATTACGTTAATTGAATTTATTTCCCCCCGCCCTCCCCGTTAAATACCCTTCACTCCTTTGTGTCAACTGTCTGTAATGGGCCATGTTGATTAAAGCTTCAAAAGTTTCTTTCCTACTGATAACAGTTCCTTTCAATTAATTAGCCTTTTACAGTTGATATGGTTACTTCCACCTTTTCATGTTTCTCTGAGTGTATAAATATCCTCTCACTGAGTGTTCCATTCCATGCATCCGACGAAGCGGACTGTAGTCCACGAAAGCTTATGCTGAAAAAAATTTGTTAGTCTCTAAGGTGCCACAAGTATTTCTTTCTTATTTTCTTTATGTTAATTATTGTTTTCCTTAATCCACAGCTCCTGGAGTCAAGTGGACATGTGATGATTTCAGTCTTCATTCTTAAAGAAAAAGTATGTTTCTAGTCCCTGTGGCTGTGGGGAAACCTTCAAAATGTGACCCCAGTCCACCACTAAGGCTCAAAAAATAGAAGGCAAATAAAAAGAACACTAAATCTATTATTTTTACATTGGCTTTAAAAGCACAAGATAATCTCATGACTTTTGGTGAGCCTGCAGGGGTGAAAGTGAGCCGGTATGAGCCGGTACTGTGTACCGGTAAGAAGCCGGTACCGGCCCGTACGCAGCCCATGTTATAGCGCTGCCACGGCAGCGCTTTAACGTCCCTGCCCCTTTTGCCTCCCCCGTCGGCGGCCCTACCGGTAGTGTGCATACCGGGAGTGGGACGGGAGTGGGAAGGGACTGGGACGGGAGTGGGAAGGGGCAGCAACGTTAAAGTGCTGCCGCGGCACCGCTTTGAGGGTCCTTAAAGCACTGCTGCAGTGCTTTAACATCATTACCCCTTTTGCCCCACCTGGGCCACTGATGCGGGGGGGGTGTGTGTGTGCAAAAGGGCAGCTTTCCTGGGGCCAGCGATTTAAAAGGACCTGGGGCTCCAGGCCAACGCTGCTGCTACTGCGGCAGCGGTCAGAGTTCCCGGCTCTTTTAAATTGCCGCCAGAGCCCCAGGCGGCGGAGACCAGGCAGCATGGATGGGTTGGCTGCTGGAGACTGACCCCCCTCAACCCCGCCCCTTCTGCCCGAGGCCTCGCCCCTTCCACCTGAGGCCCCGCCACTTCTGGGGGCCGGAGCCAGCCCCCATACCAGTAAGAAGTTATGATTACTTTCACTCCTGTGAGCCTGCTTCATGATTTTTGATCATTTGGGGTTAGCAATACCACCTTTCTATGGCAGGGGACCCATCTATGCAGAGTACATCCACATAGCTGTGATCTCTTCCCCTCTCCCCCTGTCCCATTCCCACTTTTTGTGTACTTGCACTTGGGTCAGCCATATGATTAGGAATTAAAGGACCTGATTCCTCCTAGGACAGTAAGTTGCTGACTCTCCAAGGCTACGAGCTGGGCAAGAGGAATTCTGGCTGAGTGAGAACTCCTTCCAGGAATGTCAGAAGGAGGAGAACCCCCTTTGCACCCTCTCCAGAATGTCTGAGGACTCTGAGTTGCATCTGATGGACAAGCCCACTGGTGTCAAGATAAACCAATTACTATGAACAGGAACAATCAGAGGCTTCAGAACCGAGGAGGGCTGGGGAGGCCAGGGTCTCCCCACTTTTAAAAGTGGGAGGGCCATGTCTGCCCACTTTTTAACATGGGCATAGTTTGGGGGTAGGGGACCATATTGTCCCCCTCAAACTACAAGTCTTGAGCAGATGCACAGGGGCACAAGCAGGGGCTGTGCTTCACAATGGGGGAGCTACCCCACCGTGAAATATAGCCCCTGCCCACGGTGCCAGCCTGTTCCTGGTGCAGGCCTTCTCACTGGTACCATCCCTACTCCCCTCTTCCCCCAAAGTGCTGACGCCCGGCCAGGCTGGAAGCCGGAGCTAGGCCATCGTAAGAACTGTCCAGGGACCTTACGCCACTGTGGGGAGCCCCGGACCCTCCACCTGCCCTGGACAGGAGGCTGGGGTGCCCAAGAGCAGCCCATGGCCCATGTCCCCACCTCCTTGGTCAGGGGTGGTGGAGCCCTCCCAAAAGTGTGGGGGCCTAGGGCTCCAGCCCCTCCATGGCCCCACCCTGCCTCTTCCATTTGAGGCCCCACCCTGACTTTCCTATTCCACCCGAGGCCCCACCCCGGCCAAGCCAGAAGCTGGAGTGGGCCAGGAGCCATGGACCATCCACCTGCCCAGGATGGGGGCGGGGGCAAGAGCAGTCCTTGGCTCAGGCTCCTGTCCTGTGGGCCCCCAGCCCAGAGTAGGAGGTCCATAGATCCCCACAGCTGTCCACCTGGCTCTTACCCTGACCTGGCTCCGGCTGGAGGGTTGCAGCCTTGCCATGGTAAGATCCATGGTAAGATCCGGCAGGGGGCCCATGGTGAAGGACATGGGCTGGGGGCTGCTCTCAGCCCCACACCCCAGGCAGGTGGAGGGTCCATGGCATGGCACCCTACTGCTGCCTGGGCTCCCGAGCTGGGCTTCAGCTCTTCTGGCTGAGGGGTCGGGGCCTCAGAGGAATAGGTGGGACAGGCGCGAGGCCTGTGGTGAAAAATGGGTGGGCCAGGCCTGGCCACTTTCAAAGAGTGGGAGAGCCATGGCCTGGCCCAACTATTCCGGCACCCCTGGTCTGGCGCTTTCCATAGAGGTCCAGGCTTTCTGGGCAGCTCTTACCATAGCCAGGCTCTGGCTTCTGGCCTGGACAGCGGGCAGAACCTCAGGGGAAAAGGAGGAGTAGGGGATGGGGGCATGGATGGGGCAGGACCTTGGGGGAAAAGGAGGAGCAGGGGCAGGGCCACAGAGGGGATGGAGCCTTGTGTAGTGACCCCCTTGTGGCCCCACCCTACCCCATTTCTGCCAAGGTTCTGGTGATCCTGGGAACTATTTACAGCAATGAGGTAACGAAACTTCCTACTATTGTCTGGCTACAGCCTGAGACTGCCCTGTCCTGGGTACTTTGTTTCTGCCCCCAACATGAAATGTGTCATAGGAAACCAAAGATTGTATCTAGAGTGTACAAGAACTGTGGCATCTCTACACTTCCTGAAGGACTTCCTCTATAGCACACCAAAAGCACAAAGTAACCCATTATCTATTTATTCCCAACTGTTGTGGCAAACACTCTGTGGCCATAGCATTGACATTCAAAATCCACTAAGTGGAATCAGCACTCCCTCAAAGTTCATAGGAGCCAATACATAGGAAGCAATAGGAGATGTAGAAACATGTCACCAAGACAGCTCTAAACCAATGACAAACTGAGGGCTTCACATCTGTTCCTGAAGCTGATTCCCCCATGGGATAATTTTGTAATGTTATTTTAGGACTTTGCATAGAGGATGCAGGTTTGACAGAATTGCCCAAATACCATACTTTACCATCAGAATGATACAACAAAGAAATACAAGTAGCACAGAATTTCATGACATTATACATCAGGTGGGTACTGTTAAGTATTTGAGATTTGAGAGATGCTGAAGTTTGCCAACCTATTGAATTCAGTAATGCCAATAGTGACAGTACATGTATGGATAGGACCTTGACCAAGAACCCCTAAAAGAGAACAAAGTTTCTTGTGGCTTAAAAAAAAGTCCTGCTACACAAAAGGACAATGGTTCAAATAAAAATATATTGGATGAAAAAATAGGCTATATATTGGATGTGATATTCTGAAATGTCAATCTGCTCTGAAATTGCTAAATCCATTCATCACCTTAAAAGAGGTCAGATTGTCAAACTTTAGAACATTTTACATTTATTTTTAGCTTAGAGCAAATAATGATTTAGGACTTTAGTGTTTATTCCCTATCTTGACACCCAGTCAGCTATACAAGGGATGGCTTTTATGTCAAAGTATATAGAAAATAATAGTAAATGTCAAAAGACTTGATAATTCAGAGATTTCCTGCTCCCCTCCTGCCCCCTTTTAAACGGCTCCTTTTTTCAATTGTAG
The DNA here is from genome assembly GCA_033296515.1 of Macrochelys suwanniensis. Taxonomy (NCBI): domain Eukaryota; kingdom Metazoa; phylum Chordata; order Testudines; family Chelydridae; genus Macrochelys; species Macrochelys suwanniensis. The sequence continues at coordinate 235,486,335 of CM065776.1, read as the reverse complement.
CTGTCGTGAAGAAAGCGTCTGTGATAATATTCAGGGCAGAGTTGAGAAAAAATTCCTTAGAGAAAAGTTTAAAACCCAAAGTGCAGTGTATATTGGAACCTGCTTGTGGCCTCTGATTTTTTCCTATTGACTTCAATTCATTTTAATTTTTAAGCTTTTTTATTATGTTATTAAAATCAGAGCATGCATAGAATAAAGTTTGCTGGCTGCTCTCGTTCAGAAAAAAATGAAAGCACAGCTTGTACTGAATGATAGAGCTGTGCTTTAAAGTCCAGCCATGTGGTTTCTTCATGGAAAACTAATGAGTTAAAGATGAAATTCCTCTTCTAGTTTGCATATATCTCCTTGCAAGGATTCTGCTCAGCAGAAGTATAATTGAAGGCTCTTTACAACTGAATCTTGTTCTTTTTAATCCTAACATCATAAGTTACAAATATTTTCCATCCCTCAAAAAATGTATATATTCAGATCTAGACCTGCTCAGTCACGGATATTGTAGAAATAAAATAAATACTTTCCAAACACCAATACCATGAGCCTGAAATTTCTTTGATACCATGTGGAAATAAAACAGGCTACAATTTTTGAGGGTTCCTTTAAGAAAAAAATACTAATATCATACGGTCTGCAGAATTATTCAAGTCCTTGTATATTAGGGACTTGATCCTGCTTCTGATAGAAAAACTATCAGTGACATAAATGGTGCTGGATCAAGCCTTAGATGGGAAATAGAATTCTCACCCTGCTCTGAACAGAATTCTCAGCCACTGACTCTCATTCTGATCTCAGTTTCAGTTGTTTTACACCATTCTTCCATTCCAACTGTGACCCTATTCACAGATGCTGAAGGAGATATTTTGTGAGTGGGATTTTCTTTTTTGCTTAAGTACCTAAGTGTAAGCAAATTTTTATTACCTATACATTCCTCTGCATTCTAATACCATGATTAATTAGAATGATTAATGCCTGTTTAGCCTAGGGAGCAGGGTGCGGACACCTTTGTAAAACTATCTATCTCATTCCCCAATATGAAAGGCTTTATTTTGTTATGTTTTAACACATGGATCACTGGCTATCATCACTTTAAAAATGTGTGGTTTTTGAATGGAGAAAAGAAGTTAATGTAGATTTGAAGCAGAAGTTTGTAATGGGAGGGTGATGCTTTGGAGAATCTGTTTCTGCACAACTTATGAATTCTGTTTGAGATTATGAACTGTTCATGTATATCAGTGTCACCACAAACTCCACTATGAAGGTGGGGCTTGCTGCCCTTTCTGTTGTACTTTTACCTCCATGTTGGACTGAAATTCCAAAGGATGTTGGCATAGGACTAACAACAGAAGGTCATTAAACTTTAATGATCTTCTATTTGCACGGGAGCCACCTTGGACAAAGAGTTGACTACATTCAGTCAGCAGTGGATGGTCAGCAGTGGATCACCTGCTGAGGGATTTTGGATCACCCGAGGAGGCTGAATAGGTCACCTGACAAAGGGGATGGGAAGTTGTAAAAGAGCAGGTCTCTCACCAGCCATTTTGAAATGAAAGGAGAAGCAGAAGAAGTTGAATCTAGGACAGGAGAATGAAAGGTCACCTGACTGCAGAGGCCAGAGTAAAGGAGAGACTCCATGATGCTGAAGTGAAGCAATGTGCAGGAGGGGGAACCGGGACTCCACTCTGCCACAAGCCAAAGAACTCTCCAGAATAGTCAGGAAACAGAGGCAAGGAAATGTGTTCAGGTGTGTTTATTATTTTGTCTAGATCTGTGTATTTCTTGTGCTAAGTTAAGAGTAATTTGCTTTAGAATACTATGCAATTCTATCTGTGTGTCTGTTGGCTTTTGCTGTCATGTGCCCCCGAAGAGTTAAACTGTAAACCCAGAATATCTGGATGGTTAGCGCTCTGAAAGAGTGTGTGCTTAAGCTACAGGCAGGGCCGGCTCTAGCTTTTTTGCCGCCCCAAGCAGAAAAAAAAAAAGCCGTGGCCGGAGCTGCCGAAGCAAAAAAAATGGCCCTTGAAATGTGCCGCCCCCGGAATGGCTGGAATGCTGCCCCTTCAGATGTGCTGCCCCAAGCGCCTGCTTCCTTTGCTGGTGCCTGGAGCCGGCCCTGGCTACAGGGGACTTTGAGGGGACAACACTAGTGCCAGGGGCTGAGCAGTCTTTGTGACTCTCCAAAGAGGTGCTAAACAGAAGATCTACACCTGAAACTGTGCCTAGAGACCCCAGCCAGGGGCAGTGACTGAACTCTAGTTAGACTCATGGAACTTAAAGTACACAGGGCCCAGTTACATGGGCCCCAAAAACAATAGCCTGGTGAGTGTCCTGCCTGGGGGGTGGCGAGGCGGGGGGAGGCTCTACCTGTGTGTGTGTGTGTGTGTGTGTGTGTGTGTGTGTGACACGCAATATTAATTATTGTTAGTATTATTTGTATTACAGTAATATCTACAGAATTAGTTAGGTTGTAAGCTCTTAGGGAGAGGGACCATCTCCTTGCTCTGTTTATAGAGCTTCTCACACAGTGACTTGACAAGTAGACTTGACTAGAGATTCTAGGCACTTCTGCAATACAAATAATAATAAAGATTACAACTGAGATTGGGATGCCACCATAATTGTATACCCTATACAAATGCATAGTAACAGACAGTCCTTGCTCAGAAGAGCTTAACATCTAACTGGAATAAAGAATAAAAAATTAACTGGAATGACATCTTGTTTTACTAGTATTACTCTGAATAACTTGGTAAAAATAATCCATTAATACATTTCTTCTGCAGAAAAGTAACAGTCATATGTAACCAATGACATTTTGATCCTATAATCAGTAGTTTATAACAGATTATGCTTTCTTTCAGAGTAATTTTAACAACCCTGTAAAGATGTCACCTAGGTAAACTGTAACACACAGACAGTGCCTCTTGTTCCTATTAGGCTGCTTCGTTCAGTTCTTGCCAACAGATGATGTTCACAAGCTATCCTTCCTACTTTGCAGCTTGTATAAATTCACCATTAGCCTCAAAGGGTTAAGGCTTCTCTACATGGGGAATTATACCAACATAATTATATCAGTATAATTATATCACTATAGTTATACTGTATAACTCCCCATAATGGACAGTCTTATTCTGGAATAAGAGTGCATATTCCTTGTTTAGCTTATACAGCGCTCTTATTCCGAATCAAGAGTCCATCTAAGGAGTTATATCTCTGACTTCAAGTGTATCCTCATGTCAAATTTCAAGTTGCGACTCCAAACTGTTAAGGAACCAAAGCTATTTTTAAACAACTTTTTTTAATAACCTCATTCTTGTAAATGGAGACCGAGATCACACACAGAAAGTTTCAAACTGGGCGACTAAATCTCTGAGAAAGTATGGCCCAGTGACTAGAGTTATAGCCTAGACTTGTGGAGATCTGGGTTCAGATCTCTCCTCTATCACAGGGTTCCTGTGTGACCTTAGGCCCAGATTGTCAAAGGTGTCTAACTGAAATTTTGTGCCTAAGTACCTTAGTCTTTCTATGCCCCATCTGTAAAAATTGTATTATTAGGTTTTTTTCCTCCTACCTCACAGGGATGTTATAAGGGTAGATACACTAAAAATTGTAGGTGCTGAGATATGACAGCGATGGGGCCATACCTTAGTACTATTAAAGTTGTGAAAACCAAGAATTATAATGGGAAATGTTAGGCAACATTTAAAAATAGTGTGGCTACTGCTCCACCTATATGTTTAAATACCATCACTTCTGACTGTGTGTGCATGTGTATGTGCACCTCTGCATTCAAAGTATACGTTTCTAGTGTCCACACTTTTTTTAGTTTTACACACTTCTAAAATGTGGGTGCCGATCCTACAGATATTATTACAACTCACTGACATGAGTAGTGCCATTGACTATTATAAAAGCATTGGCATCAATGGATTACTCCTGGTAATAAGTGCTATACACAGTAGGAAGTGTTTTCAGGATCTGGCCCTTTCCTATTAATATTTAATGCATGCTGTCTCTCTCCATATATATGTGTTCCCATTTTCCTCCAGCTTAGCTCTTCCTGCCACTAACAAATAACCTTATTTCTCTATGCTGCAGCTAGTGAATGAAAATATTCAGTGTGGGAAACATCTTATCAGAGAATCAGTTTTCTTCCCCTAGGTTTTAGCTGAAGAAGAACAAATGGTTCCAACCCGTCTTGTTCTGTTGGGACAAACAGAGTGCAATGATTTTTTTTTTCCAGTTTGCATTTAAAAATTGAGAGATGCCCTTTTCCAAAGCTGAAATGCAACCCCAGGGCCAGTTCAGACACGGTGTGATGCAGGCCAGTTGAATTTGGCTGATGGTTCTACTGTGGATGAGTTAAGGAAGGAATCACCCCAAGCAATCGTAGCTCTCAGAAGGGGGCCTCCCCTTCAACAGTTTAAAGCCTTTGAAGAAAGTTTTGCTTTGAGCAATGTGAAGTCTTTGTGGTGATGGGAAACATACATTTGTAATTACACAAGAACACATTGTACAGTAGGAATAAAAGCTTGCGATGTACAGTGCCTAAAAAGATGCATTGATGTAGAGGGCCCCACTGCCCTAGTTTGTTGCTGGAAGCCCTAGAAACATAGGGACAGCTCAGAGATCTAGGTTATGAACAACACTCCCTTCTCTTTGTGCTCCCTCTCCCACCCCGAGCGTTAAATGAGTATTCTGTTATAAAACTGACTGGACAGTAATACTATCTGAATACAAAATAACCATACTTAAATAACGTGAATAAAACTTGCGGTGTTCCCCCACAGGGGAATATGTGCTAAAAGAGAGCCATCATGGATCCGCATACAGATCAGGGAAAAGAGCTAGGGGTTATGGAAAAATCATTGAAACCATCAGCTCAGGATACAGCTACACTTTAATAAATAAATAAATAAGCCAATAAGATACTAGGTTATATTAACACGGGGGCAGAATCTAAAACAAAAGTTATACCGTTTCTATATAAGGTAGCAGGTATTATGTCAGGGCCCATATGGAATACTGTGTACTGCAGGGCTCACCATAACACAGGAAAAGTGCGTTATTTCCTCAGAGAGCATGTAGCACAAGAAAACAATAGGACACTGACTAGGCTACAAAGGCCAACCGTTCTCCTCCATTGTTTGGAGGGGAGTAAAGGACTTGAAAAAGAGGACGGTGGAGAGCAATGGCTGCAGTGCTCTGTCATGCTCCTGAGCCCCCAAGGAAGCACTTTCACGTGAACAAGGAAGCGCCAGGACTTCATAGGAAATCAGGTGATTATACGTCCCATTTTGGCCAGGACAGTCCCTTTTTTAAGTCTTGTCTCGGCTGTCCTGACTTTTTTGGCAAAATTGGGCATTTGTCCCATTTTCTCTTGCCAACTTGATCAGTATACTCAGTTTTGCCAAAAAAAAGTCGGGTGTGACGCCTAGTGGGGCACGGAGGAACTCGAGGGTACGGTGGGGGGCGATGCTAGCCCCATGCGGTGGGAGGGAGGACTTGGGTGTGCAGCTCAGGACGGCCATGCGTGCGCCTGGGGGGGTGAGTGGCACAGGTCGGCCCCGGGTTGGGGGAGGACTGGGTGAGGAAGCGGCTCAGGCCAGCCCAGCATGAGGGGCCTCGGGCCAGTCCCACATGGGGGAAGGAAAGAGGGGGGCCTCAGACTAGCCCCGGATGGTGTCCCATGTTCCCTTTTGGTAAATATGGTTACCCTAGACAGGGCCATAGCACTCTAGTGGGGAGAAGAACTGGCAAGTAATAACTTCACATAGTAGGATCACCTGGCTAAATGCCCAGGATTATGTGGCAAAAAATCATGGGAGTTAGTACTGCTGAGATCACAAGTGGAATTTAATATTGTGAATGAACTTTCAGAAACATATTGGGGTCTTTGGGAAGGACAGGTACTATATAAATGTAAAACATCAATATACCCACTTCAGGTTAGGATTTGGATTTCAACCCCTTTGCCCCAAATACACATCAGGCAGTTACGGTTCAGCCCATTATACAGACAGGTCACTACCATGAGATTCAGAACTGGATATGGATAATGAAACCCCACCAAAGTTTGGGAGAGTGTTAGGGCATAGGGATTTGGTTTAGGCCCATGTCTAATTATTACAACGAAGATTAGTTGTTGTTTGTCTTGTATGTCACTTGACCTGCGGGGACAGACTATCTGAGGGGATCATCGAAAATTTACACTGCGATAAAAACCCAAGGCATGGTCATGGCTGGCCCAGGTCACCTGACTAAAGCTTGTGGGAGTTGAGCTGTGGGGCTATCAAATTGCAGTGTAGATATTATGGCTTGGGTTGGAGACCGGGCTCCAAGATCCTCCCCTTTCATGAGGTCTCAGACATATCATTTGTTACAGAAAAACAACAGAAGCCTTCAAAGGTGGGTTATGGCATGAGCTTGATGCACAGTGCAATCAGTGTGAATATTCCGCAGCAGGCAAAAATGAGACAATTTCCCTGAAGGTTTCTTGGTGAGGCTGCTTTTTCCCCCGCAGTAGGAAATGGTGGAGTGCCATGCGGCAATTACATCATCAGGAACCACTGTGGCACACAGGCTAGCAGCATACATACCCAATCTGCAGCCACACGCATGTAGGAGCTGCCCGGTTACCCTCAAAAGTGAGATATCAGCTACAATCACCCCCACCTGTGGAAAACGGTGACAGTATTCTGAAGAGTAGCTCTCTGCACTTGTACTGATATCCCAGTGCTCCCCCCCACCACTTTGTCCCAAATCGCCCTTCCCACCCTGGGCCAAACTCACCATGGCTGGTGCTTCCACCATGCTGTATGGCTGCCAAGGGAAAGTGAGAAAGTTGTGCTTGTTACTTGTTTGGATCAAGGGTGTAAGCACAATAACAATAGGGCCTCTGTCACTGTTTCTTTAGCAGGAGCAGATGTGCCCTCGAGGGTCTCCTCCCACATACCAGTGGAGCGACTCCGTCAGATAAGGAGAAGAAACAAGAGAAGTAAGGAAGACATGTTCCTTTGGTGCTTCAGATTGCAAGCAGAAAGCATGGAGAGAAGCAATCAATGCTAAATTGCGGATGGATAGCCAGGACAGGAAACGGGGAGGAACGAATGATAACATTGCTCAGGGAGCAAACAGACGTGTTGCGGTCCCTGATTGAACTTCAGGCTGAACACATCCGTGCTCGTCTCCCCATACAGAACTGCCTTCCAGAACCTCCTCACTCTTCTCCCCTCCCATTCCTCTTATCTTCCAGGGCTGCAGTAGTACCCCCAGGCACTCACCCCGAGGGAGATTTTGCACAATGATAGCTGGACATACACCTAGCTGTGAGAGTGTCGTTGGCATATGTGCTTGTGATTTTCCTCTTCCTTCCCCTTTAAAGATACTTTTTCCTTGTATGTATGTTGAAGTTAACATTACCATGACTTAGAGATGTTTGCATGGGTGTGGAATAAAAATGTACTTTATGGAAGGTTAATTAATCTTTATTAATCTCCAACATATGGATACTGCTACTAAAATTAAGTGGCCATACAAATAGGTGCATTTGTATTGATATATTAGCATACACATAGCCATCATTACAAGGTTTGTACCACAGTGCAAAAAGGCTATGCCTGGATCACGCTTTACAGCAACACACATTACTGTGGATCATTGCTAAAATGCTCCTTCAAAGCCTCCCTGATCCAAATAGCTCCCCTTTGAGCCCTCTTACAGCCCTGGCATCTGACTGCTCAAAAGCAGCAGACAGCCAGTCCACCTCAATGCTCCACCCCTGAGGAGGTGTCTCCCCCTTGGCTTCACAGCTATGAAGTGCACAGCAGGCATCTATGACCATGGGGATATTTTCCTTGCTGAGGTGTAACCTGCCAAAGAGACAGCACCAAGTCCCTTAAAATGGCCAAAGGCACTTTCATCAGTCATTCCGCACTTGCTGAGCCTGTTGAAGCACTCCGTGCTGATGTCAAGGAGGCTGGTTTAAGGTTTCATGCGCCACAGGAGCAAGGGGTAGGCTGGGTCTCCCAAGATCACTATTTGCATTTCCACATCCCCAGTGGTAATCCTCTGGTCTGGAAAGAAAGGCCCTGCTTGCAGCTTTCTGTACAGGCCAGTGTTCCTAAAAGAGGTGTGAGTTGTGCACCTTCCCTGATCAGCCCGCGCAGATATGGGTGAAATGACCCTGGTGATCCACCAGCGCTTGCAATACCATAGTAAAGTAGCCCTTTCTGTTGATGTATTCCATCACAAGGTGGTCTGGGGCCAAAATAGGGATATGCATGCATCTATCGGCTCGCCATTGGAAAATCCCAATTGCTGCAAAACCGATCACTAGTCCACACACATTGTCCACCGTCCCAGTCCTTCATAGCAGGAGGTGATTAATGGCTATGCACACTTGCATCACAGCAACCCCCATGGTGGATTTCCCAACTCCAAATTGATTCAAGTCTGATCAATAGAGTCTGGCATTGACAGTTTCCACACAGCGATCGCCACTCGTTTCTCCACCGTGAGGGCAGCTCTCATTTTGGTGTTCCTGCGTCAGAGGGCTGAGGCCAGCTCCGCACACAGTTCCAGGAAAGTGGCTTTGTGCATCTGAAAGTTCTGCAGCCACTGCTCATCATCCCAAACCTGCATCATGATGCAATCCCACCACTCAGTGCTTGTTTCTTGTGCCCAGAACCACAGTTCACCGTGTGCAGCTGCTCAGTGAATGTCAAAAGCAATCTTGAATTGTTTCTGTCTATGGCACACAGCAGGGCAGACACCACGGCATCATCATCAGAATCACAGCTCATGAAATACTGCAGAATCAGATGCTTTGTGTTCATAATGCTCATCACAATACGAGAGAGCAGTGCAAGATCCATGGTTTTAGACAGAGATGGCAGGCACACAGGTTGCAGGGGCTGTTGAAAAGTGGTGCGATACATACTAGAAAGCCCACGGAATGATGGGACGGAGAAAAATACAGCATGATATGCTGAGCCTGCCCACATGAAACATTGCAAACCCTTCCCAGAACATTCTGTGGAAGATGGTGGCAAGTTGCGCAGTGGGATAGCTCCCAGGGTGCACTGCTCTCAGTGTCGATGCATGAGCTGCTACTGTGGATGCGCTCGGCTGACACAAGATGCATAGTGTTGACATGCAACTGCGGTGTAATTGCAGCGGTGGCTGTATGTTGATGGAACTTAAGTTAACTTAACTGTGTAGTGTAGACATGCCTTAAGTAATTCTTAATGTGTTCTTTTCCTACTTTAGCCTCAGATCTTACCCCATTTACAAGGCTCTCTATGTTAGTCATCTGATCACTGCTAACTTTTTTGGTGACAACTAAAACAAAGAAGGCATTTAACACTTAGGCCATCACTGCATCTTCTGTTATTGTCATTCCCTCTTCATTTAGTAATGGGTCCTACGCGTTGCTTCCCATGTATTTGTAAAATGAGTTCTACCATTTATAGCCTTAGCTAATTTAAACTTGTTTTGTGCCTTGACCTTTCTAACTTTGTCCCCACATGTTCGTGGTTTTTTTCAATCCTTTGTAATTTGATCTAGTTTCTACTTCTTGTATGACTCTTTTTTGAGTTGCAGGTCACTGAAGATCTCCTGGTTAAGCCAGAGTGGTCTCTTACCATACTTCCTAGCTTTCCTATGCATTGGTATAGTTTGTTCTTGTGCCCTTAATAAAGTCTCATTAAAACACTACCATCTCTCCTGGACTCTTTTTTCCTTTAGACTTGCTTCCCATGGGATCTTATCTACTGGATCTGCGCCCTTCAGTTTCTAGCCACTCTCTTATTTCACCCTCTTTTACTATGAGGATGGTGAAGCACTAGAATGGGTTACCTATGGAAGTGGTGGAATCCCCATCCTTAGAAGTTTTTAAGGCCTGGCTTGACAAAGCCTTGGCTGGGATGATTTAGTTGGTGTTGGTCCTGCTTTGAGCAGGGGATTGGACTAGATGACCTCCTGAGGTCTCTTCCAATCCTAATATTCTATGATTCTCTTGAGACCATGGTACTTAGTTAGTACCCATCTCTTTCTTTATAGAGTTCTGATTTTAAATATATAATGTCTTAAGAAACCCTGTTGTCCCCCTTGAGAGTACAAAACCATGTAACACAAATGAAAGACATTACATGCTGTGTGTGCTCAGGTAGTAGAAATTTGAAGGTTCATGGATTACACTGGGGAAGGTCTGAAGAGCACAATAAGACTATGTAAGAGAGAGTCTAACCACTGTAATAAAAGCTTGTCAACACACAGCGCAAAGGAGCAATTCCAGGGCAATGCCCATTTTGCTAGCCAGTGAGTCTATGGGGAAACAGCATATCTGTTCCACAGCCTCTTCTATTTTGGACTAAATATGAAGCGAGAGACTGCTGCACTGTGGTACTTTGCTTTCATCATCCATCAGAGCTTCTCAAAGGACTTGATCCTGAACAAAATTAGAGAATTAAGCCGCACCATGCCCTATGAGGCAAGTATGACTTTTCCCATTGTATAAGTGGGAAGCCAAGGCAGACACCTTCATATGGCTTTAGCCAATCATTCCTCTTCACCTTTCTTTGCCATATTTTTCCCCCTCGTAGTTCTGGCTCCTCCCCATTCTCAACATTTGTTATGTTTTACTTGTCTTTTTTCTTGCTTTCATTTTTATCATTAAAAGTAAATGTTTGCCTCAGCCTTCTCTTGCCAGAAGAAACCAGGGGACACCAAATAGCAATATTTAGCAATAACCTGGCACTCTGCAAGTTAATTGTAATTTTGCTAGTGGTAACACCAGTTGAAAGGTGGCAGGAAAGACTGACAGGTGAAGGGTTAATTTCCTCATGAGGAAGGGCTGTTTCCCCACACCTCCTTAGTTGGGAAAGGAGCAGAGTGTGATAATTAGCCTTGATAGAAGTTCCAGGGTTTTGTAAGTGGAACAGGTGAAAATGTAACTGGCAACAATTAAAGGTTAATTATCTTCAGCTATCAACTGGTCACCAGCTGTTCTGCACCACATAAAAAGGGAGACTGAGAGGAGCGTATGTATTGTAGGGGACAGTGTTAGTAGTAGTAGTTCATCTGGAGGGGTGGATTGTAGAGATTATTGTTGATAGGCCTGATCCTGGAAATTGACTCATATGAGTTGTTGCATTGAAGTCAACAGGCCTGATTTTCCTCACAGTTACACCAGTTTTAAAGTTAAACTAATATAATTTGATTGGCTTCAGTGAATGTTTCCTGCTTTATATCACTGTGAGTGGCTCATTGACTTCAGGGGAATTACTCACGCAATTAAGCTTACAGAATTGGGCCTTTGTTTGTGATACATTTGTACTTAATTGAGGAGCTTGACCTGGCATAGGGGACCTGCAAGACAGCCTGGTTATTAATTGTTTTGAGGATGAGGCAGGGGAGTTCCATTGTTTGCATTTCATTTCATTGCCTTTGTGAACAAACTGGGTTCATCAGCACCTTTTAAAATCACTTGTTTTGTCTATATCTCATATATGGCATTAGTTAATGTAACCCAAAGGTTCTCAAACTAGGGGTTGTGACTTCCTGGTTATTACATATGGGTCACAAGCACATGCATGAAACAAAGAGCAATTGCTATAAAATATATAATTTAAATCTAGCGTTTAAGAAGATTACACACACCTTTCTGTCACAATGTAGTGTATTAACTTCAAAAAGAATTATAAATGTATAATGCAGTGATCGTTGTGCCTAAACAAAATATATATTTATATTATCACCATTTTAAAGAAATTGGACTCTGGGGGTTATAATATTGTGTGTGCAGGTTTGTTGTCTTGAGACTAAAATGATGGGACTGAGACAATATTAGAGGGCTTGGTTATTCAGCTGCTGAAGAGCTGCATTTAAACCACAGACCAATCAGAACACTGAGATCAGCAAAGAAAATGTAATTCATTATTTAACTCTCAAACACATAGGCAGGGCCAGCCCTCTGGGGGTTTGTGGGGATTAAAGCCACCCAAAAATGTACCTTAATTGCCTGTAGCCACCCTTCCCAGTGCAAAGGTCAAACGTTACACAGAAGTAAGGGTGGCATGGTATGGCATTGCCACCCTTGCTTCTGCAGTTCTGCGCTGCTGCTGGCGGCGGTACTGCCTTAGAGCTGGGTGCCCAGCCAGTAGCTGCTGCTCTCCAGCTGCCCAGCTCTGATGGCAACGGTGCCACCGCCAGCAGCAGCACAGAAGGGTGGCAATGGGGCATTGTCTATTGTGAAAATTGATACTGATAACGTTTCTTCATGCCTCCCCCCAGTATTAAACAGTAACTATTACAAAAAAACTTTTCTGCTTATAACAATAATTAGATAAAAATGTCTTTTAGCCTGAATTTAAAAATGGTGAGAAAAGATAAATTCATTTTAAACAATAGGGTTATAAATTTAGCATTTAAAATAATGTTAAATCAAAAAATGTGTTTTTGATTGATAAGGGGGGTCGCACTCAGAGGCTTGTTGTCTGAAAGGGGTCGCCAATACAAAAAGTTTGCGGACCACTGAAACCTGTTACAGTTCCATTGTCCAGTAGAGGCTAACCAATGATATTAGACTTGAGCATTGCATTTCTAAAATAAACCTAGAAAAAATTCTATGAGACAAATGAAAGGGGGATGAGTCTATCTTTTCATAGTTAGTAGGCTATTTCTTTTATCATTCCTTGAATATGTGATGTAGGTGATTCCTGTCTTACCACTACCACCTGTCTAAAACCACATCACAAACTGATGAGTGACTGGGTAATATACAAACACTTGCATGCCTAATATTTATAGTTATATAGTCTATAGTATTCCCAGTCCACCTGCAAAACATGCACCAGAGTTCTCCTAAGAGAGAAAATGATTGATTCCCAGCCCTAACCAGTAGGCCAAATTCATCCTTAGTGTGAGTGAGTGCATCTAACTTATCTTTAATGGAGTTATGCCTGTTGACAAAAGGGTTGAAGCCAAGATCATGCCCTATTACGGTGGTTCTAAACTATGGTCCACCGCTTCTTCAGGGAAAGCCCCTGGCGCACTGGGCCGGTTTGTTGACCTGCTGCGTCCGCAGGTTCGGCCGGTCACGGCTCCCACTGGCTGTGGTTCACCACTCCAGGCCAATGGGGGCTGCGGGATGCAGCGGACAGCACATTCCTCGGCCCGCGCTGTGTCCCGCAGCCCCCATTGGCCTGGAGCGGCGAATCACAGCCAGTGGGAGCAGCGACTGGCCGAACCTGCGGATGCGGCAGGTCAACAAACCGGCCCAGTGCGCCAGGGGCTTTCCCTGAAGAAGCGGTGGACCACAGTTGAGAACCACCGCCCTATTAAAACTATGAATTGAGGAAAGGAAAAATTGAGAAGCCCTGAAATGGAGCAATTGTCAGAAGAAGGGCTCTGATTATAATTTTCATGATTCTTTCTTTTCTCTTGAGTCCACAGAAGCTCCCTCTATGAATTTAGGACATTGTGGATATGGGTTACAGGTGGAGACATGAGATATTATCCTCCTTCTTTTCCTCTTTTCATTTTCCCCTGGAAAATGGAGAAAAGCTGAAAATACTGTAGGAAGGGTGTTGACAAAAAAGGAAAAGTTTTCACAGAAAATATCAGAAAAACTGAATATTTTTTTTGGTGAAAACTTTCATCTAAAAACAATGACTATGTGTGATGGGGTGTACTGGGTTCTCTGAGGACCCCTGCTAGAGGCCTTGAGGAAGAGGAGCAGTGAAGGTGGGCCCTCCAGGTCTGCCTAGAGAGGCTGCAGGGAAGCAGCCAATCAGAGTGCGGCAGGCCCAGTTAAAATGGAGCTGCAGGGCCTGAGCAGATCAGTTGCTGGCTGGGACCAGAAGGGTGAGGAAGGAAGGAGAGGAGGTGAGATCTTCAGCCCTGAGGTAAGGGTGAAGAGAAAGGGGCTATAGCGGATATGGCTCAGGGAATAGTAGTAGCTACTATTGTAGGAAGCAGCACATGGCTGTTATTTATAGGGTCAGGAGATAGAGTAGTGAGTGGCCCTGGATTCCTTCTCTTCCCCCTATCCTCACTGGACAGGGTGGCCTAAGCGCTAAGAAGGGGATAAGGCTTGTTTAGAGGCCCAAGTGAAGGGCAGGACTTAGAGTCTTCAGGGAGGAAATCCCTGGGGCCACTGCTCTATACCAGCGCAGACACAGACCTAAAGCTAGCCCAAAAGGGGCTGAGGACTAAGCTCAGAGACAGGTCTAAAGACATTGCATAGGTCCTAGGGACAGGCCCTGTTGGACCTTTTTATCCCAGAAGGGGTTCTTTTATTCATGTGTTAAACTGTGTGGCTGAGCCACTGAAAACTTGCCTGAGAAGGGCAAAGACCAACAGGGGGGTGTCAGAAAAGGAAAGAGTGCAGGTTTGCACCTGACCAACAGGCGGTGCTCACCAGAGGTGTCTTCTCCCCTGCCCCCCCCCCCCAAAAAAAATCACACCATCCTACTACAAGCTCAAATAGGAATATTTAGCCCAATCTTTTCATGGTGCAAAGTGACCGATTGCTTGTGGGGAACACAGAGAAATTGCTCACTAATCTGTAGTAAAATGCTCTGTATTACACTATGAGTGATGTCCTTGGTAGGCAGAATGGGTTCAATTGACCAATATACTACTGGGTAGAACTATGAGTGTGTAAATAGTCCAGCCTTCAAGGTAAGCCTGCTCCCCTGATACATATAAGAGCGTCTGTGAAATCAGGCATGCCTGGAGGCATGTTGTTTATCATTCCTTTTCAAGCTAAAAACCTTATCAGTTTTACACAGCAGGAAGTCAGATTTCCTGGACCCTCACTGCTTTTTTTGTTTTGTTAGAAAGAACTAATTTGACAGTTCTGGAGACTAAAATCTTCTTTTTACCCTCTGAATAAGTATACAGCAGGCAGCTGCAATACAAGCTTTCCCACACTCTTCCACCAATGCTGAGGCAGATAGTGAGACAGTAGTTCATTCTGTGCCCATTATATCCTTAGCTGCACTGCTTGAGATTGCTGTCTGGTACTAGTTGTTGTGGTGTCTTGTGTATGCATGTCTAAGAGGAGCTAGGTGGAAACTAGCACTCCCTCAGGCAACTAACATTAGAATATGCAATCTCAGCCACTTCAGACCTTGGCTGGATTCAAACTGGAAGCCTTAGCCCAAATTTATCCCTAGTGTTGGAGATGAAACTTTGCTAAATCAATTGAGTTGTTCCTCCTTATGCCAACGTGAGTGTGGCCCTCTGAGAAGAAGGCCACCACCCTGAGACCCAAACTTTACTGTTCTAAGCCTTTTTGTGTCCCCCACTGCTCACAATGATCAGATTGCTTATGAGCACCGGAAGTTAGATTTACTGGCATGGCATTTCAAGGGAATGTCCCTCCTCTTTATCCTTGAACTCTGCTTCTGTTTTGCAAATGATGCACAGATATAGGAACGTTTCCATCTGCTTGGAGCTTTCTTGTTGCCAGTCACATATGCTTTGATAAGTATTTCCTGTATTTTAACACTAGAATTCAGTAAATAATTCACAGCAAATAATTTATTCACGGGCATTTTAGCCTTTTTTCTGTTTACTAACTGTGCAGGAGCTGCTTATGATTTTTTTTGAATGCATTAATTATTTACTGAATAACTTCTCTATGAATAAAGTTTAGTTTGTAGCTTGTTTGTGAGTAGTTTGAGAGTATTGAAAATTTGAGCTCTTTGTTTTCATAAGAATGGCCATACTGGGTCAGATCAAAGGTTCATTTAGCCCAGTATCCTATCTTCTGACAGGGGCCAATGCCAGGTGCCCCAATTTCATTAGCTACACAGGCCACTTTTCTGTTCCTTGATTGAATGAGTGTAGCTATTAAAATCAGGTTTGTAGTGTGTAGTATCTACCAATATTCACCTGAAGAAAAAAATAGAGGCTATTTATGGAGAGCACATAGTGAACACAAGTATTCACAAATACCTTACTATCTGCTACTTGTGTTCACAAGTATTCACAATGTGCTCTCCGTAAATAGCCTCTCTTTGTTAAAATTTGCTGTTTTAAGAACATTCCTGACAGTCAGTTCTTTTGCTTGACTATTCTGACACCGCGAACACTAAAGAGAATTGAATTTTTTTTCTTCAAGTGAATATTGCTGGATATATTTTTGAGGCAGACAACTAGCTCTATTTATTATTCTTACTTGCCAGGTTTTTTTTTTCTTCTCCCAGATGAAGACAACATATCAGTCCTCTCAGAAATAGAGAACCAGAACTGTTGGTCTACAAGCTACACACTGAGGAGTATTTCTCATCTTTTCCTTTTCCGGTATCAGTGCCAGACTTTTTAAAATTTAAAATCTTTCCTTAGTGACATATCCATGGAAAGTTTAAGGACTTACCCAGTGAAAAATCTTGGCCACAAGTCTTGTTCCAACTTCTGAGGATTGTAAAATGTTTCATGTCACTTTATTTACTTATGGATGGCACTACTAAGCCTTTTCGGTAGAGAACACCAAAACTGGCTGTTCATAGGAATCATTTAAAAAAAACAGATAAAACAAATGAAATCATTTCAGGTTGGAATTGTTTTTTTATTTTAAAGCCGATTAGGTTAATTTGTTTTATTTTACTAAGTGTTATGGAGTAACTAATTATTTTAATTAAACATATTAATCTTTTTGAGACAGTACAGAAAACTAAATGCAAAAAAGACACCAAGACAACTAAATGCAAGACAATTTTTATGGTCTTGGTGTTTATAGCACACTAAATATAAGCTTATTTTGAGTTCCTGTTCATCACAACTTTTCCATCCAGTTGACTAGAATGCATTGAGCAGGATATATTGATCTCCCTTTATACTCTTTTAAAAATGTCACTTATGTAGCTATAAAATACTGTTTTACTAAGACTGCAGCATATTGACACATAACTGACAGATGATGTCTAAGCATCATGTGTGCTGTTAAGAATGGCGTAGAATGCACATCTTTATCAAGGCAAGAGAAAGAAGTAGTAAAATGTGCAAGACCTTCTATCAATCATCTTGCATCAGATTCACCCATGGAGTTACAGGGGTTTAGTGTGGGGCTGGAGGAATGGGGCACACAGGACAATCATCTTGTCAGCGTAGAAGAGGCATTTTGAATATTGCAATGATATGGTTAGTGTGTATGTGCCCCAAGGCACTAGAATAGAGGAATCTGAACTGCTCAGCTGTGAATTATAGGCTCCAATCTACCCACAGCTAATGGGGATTCTCCTTTTAGCTCAAGCTTACCAGCACTTCTGGAACAGGATAAGAGTTTCAACTCCACTGCAGCTGTGACATTCTGAATGGCCATGGTGCCCAGCATAGTGACAGTTGTGAAGTCATAGGTGCCAATATCATATTATAACAAATCTATGTCCACCTGTTATTCCTAAATATGGTCTATATATTATACTGATGATCTATTTTTTATATATGCATCTGATGTAATTGTTATATTTACTGTTTGTATTAGTCACCACTAATGTATGTCTACACAGCATTTTGGAGTCAGCCTCCAAGCCCCGGTTGACAGACTTGAGCTAGAAGGGCTCACACAAGTTCTCTAAAATCACCTGTACGATAGCACTTTGAAGTTGTGGTTCAGGCTGGAACTCGGGTTCTGAAGCTGAGGGATGGGGATGGGCTTCACAGTTATGTAATCAATGGGAATTAGGCACCTAGGTGCTTTTGGAAATCTGGCCATTAGTGTGTCTGTGCCTCGGTGAAAGTTGCCATACCAACTCTAAGGGCTAGTCTACGCCACCCGCTGATTCGGCGGGTAGCAATCGATCTTTTGGGGATCGATTTTTTTTTCACGTCTAATGTAGACGCGATAAATCGATCTCAGAACACGCTTCCCATCGACTCTGGTAATCCACCCCGGCACGAGGCGGAAGCGGAGTGGACGGAGGAGCATCAGCCTTCAACATTGCAGCGTCCTCACGGCGAGGTAAGTCTAGCAAGGTACGTTGACTTCACCTACGTTATTCACGTTGACTTCACCTACGTTATTCACGTAGCTGAAGTTGCGTACCTTACATCGACCCCCTTCCCACTCC
The DNA here is from genome assembly GCA_033296515.1 of Macrochelys suwanniensis. Taxonomy (NCBI): domain Eukaryota; kingdom Metazoa; phylum Chordata; order Testudines; family Chelydridae; genus Macrochelys; species Macrochelys suwanniensis. The sequence continues at coordinate 235,468,261 of CM065776.1, read as the reverse complement.
TGTAGTGTAGACCAGCCCTAAGAGGCTAATTAATTAAGATGAGCTATTGGTATGGCAACGTGTGTGTGTGTGTGTGTGTGTGTGTGTGTGTGTGTCTTCCTACTATATGTTCCATTCCATGCATCCGATGAAGTGGGCTGTAGCTCACAAAAGCTTATGCTTTAAATAAATTGGTTAGTCTCTAAGGTGCCGAAAGTACTCCTGTTCTTTTTGTGGATACAGACTAACATGGCTGCTAGTCTGAAACCTGCTTTCTTACTGGCCTCCAAGTCCAGTGGTGGAACCTTCCCAGCCTGTCACTCACATTGTAGTCCAGGGAGGCACCACTTTGCCTGGGAATTATATCTCTTGTATTTTGTTGTTGCGCTTGTGTGACTGGGGTCCTAGTGGGAGCCAGCTGTGGTCATTCAATGAGGGTGAACTGCAAAGAACGGGGCAGACAATAGCCATAAAGCTGGTGGATATTCCAATACCTAGATTTACCAAGCCAGCATAAAACAGCTTCTTTATTACCTCACTGGTTACTCAGAAGTCCAAACAACACAGTTCCCTTAAAGTGATCCAGCCTCAGTCCTCCATCCAGGTACCCATACCAAATATGATGAACATTTCTGTAAATCTTATCTCATCATATAAAAGAAAAGGTTCTACCAATTACCTCCCAGACTAATGAATGTTTCAGATCTTACCCAAATACATACTACAGCCAATTCTTATTAACTAAACTAAAAACTTTTAAAAAAAAAAACAAGAGTAAGGTTAAAAGACCAATATACATACAAACATGAGTTCAACTCATTGAGGTTCTGAGTCACAGCAGAGATGGTGAGCTTTGTAGTTGCAAAGAGTTCCTTTAGAATTTAGGTCATAGTCCAATGTCCAAATCTTGTATTCAGAGCGTACCAGCATAACACAGACCTCAGTCTTGTTACTCAAACTTTCTCTGAGGTCTAAGCAGATCTGAAATGACAGAATCAGGACCCAAGGGTCTCTTATACAATTTCATGTCTTTTGACAAGTTGGAATTCCTCAGGGAACAAAAGGTAATTAGGATGACTTTGAAAGAGGTCCATCACTGGTACTTAGCTATATGAATTAACATAAGGCCATTTGCTTGTTCCTCCACCATTTACAGTACATTTCAAAGAGATGAATCTGAGGGCTTGGCTACACTTGTACTTTATACCACAATAAAGCCTCCTAGAGCACTCTACCTTACTCCCCATCCACACTGGCAAGGCACATAGAGTGCTGTAACTCCCTGGCTGGAGCACTCCTGGTACTCCATCTCCCCGAGAGGATTAACAGCTGTTGCATCTTGGCTGAGATGCTCCAGGGCCAGTGTAAATGGGCAGTAACATTATTACGCACTGATTGACCTCCGAAAGCTGTCCCATAATTCCATTAAGATTAATCCTCTCTTCTCTTTGTTGTGAAATTGGCCAAGGAATGCGGAAGTGTGGTTTCAAATCTCCGTTTCAAACAGCGGCTACTTATCTTCTCCCAGCTGCTTATCTGCATCAGTAAATGTTTGCAGTAAGTGAGAGGCAGGGGTCGGGGGTCTGATAGCGAGCTGAAACAGCCAGCACTCCAAAAACCTTCTCTCTCTCCCCCACGCTCCCTGTCACACTCCACCCCACCCCCCTCATTTGAAAAGCAAGTTGCAGCCACTTGAACGCTGCGATAGCTGCCCATAATTCACTGCTCCCAATGCCGCTGCAAATGTGGCCACACCAGTGCACTTGCAGCTGTCAGTGTGGACAGACTGGAGCGCTTTCCCTAGTGCGCTCTCCGAAGGCTGGTTTAACACAAACTGCTCTACAGCTGCAAGTGGAGCCATAGCTCCTGGTTTGGTTTTCTCATGTTGTCCCAATGCCCAGAGATCTTTGTTGCAAGGCCAAGACAAAATGCAACATTGAGTTCCTAGACTTCCACTTACTGTTTTGATCATGAAATTGTATTGACATTTCTAGAAATGACAATACCTGTTACCTGAAATATGGCAATATTTCATTTAGCTTCACCTGTAATTGGAGCTTCATGGATTTACTTTGACAATATCTTATTATGACACCACTGGGTCAAATTCCTCCCTCCTTATAATTCCATTGTGCAAAGAGATTAATTTGTCTCATTGTCACCTGCATAGTGAATTTACAGAAAAAATATGCTTTGTATATTGAGGCATCCCGAAATTGAGGATCTTGAGGCAACCCAAAATTCATTTACATTGATATACAGACCGTGTGTATATAGATATAAAAAATATGGAACTCCTCATTCACTACTGTAATGCAGACACTTCCAGGGAGAAACTACAGTTTGGGTTTTTTTAAAAAATATTTTAAAACTTTTTGTCACTTAAAAAAAAAAAAAAGCCCAGATCTATAATTGTTAAAGGTGGTGTGGACTTTGAAATGTTGCAGGGAAGGAGGGAAATCTCCTTGATTTCTTTTCAAATATCAAAATTTGAACTGAAAACTTTCAACCAGCTGCAGTTGAAACATGTTCATGAGCAGACACAATATTGCACAACATCTTAGGATGGGAAATGAAGAACACTGTATCCAGACAAAACTGCAAGGGGGAATTTAGGCAGAATATAATTATTGCATATAATTATATTGGGGCAGAATGTAATTATGCAAAGTTGGAATTTTGTCAGGGCACTGCGGTGCACTCCCATGCTTTGTGAAAAGCTTATGGGAATTTTTAATTAGCATAAGTGGTCAGAACACTAGTTTGATGTCTCAGCCAAAAGATGAATTGATATTGAACTACCATATTCCCCCACAGTATGTGCATGGGTAGTACCAAAATAACAGAACCATTAGGTAGCCTGACTCACCTCGTACCCAAGAAAGCACTGAAGGAATGTGCTGTATTTGAAATCTGTATTAATGATAAAATGTACCTCACATATTGTGTGTAAGTAGAAGAAAAGGATTTCTGAATTCAAGGTACTTTCATTACAAGGAAAAGATGTGCATCTGCTAAATAGGCAGATCTTTGTTCTCTACTCATTTTGAGAAATATTTAAACAACTGAGCATTTATTCTTAAAATACCATAGAGTAACTTTCAGGGGTAAGACCTCATAAGTCAGGAAGGTGCTCTCACAACCCATTTATTTCAAAAATCTGTCTATGGGTATTAGATAAGGGAAGAGTAGCTTGGATAGGTGTTTCTTAATATTTCAGTCCCAGTCTGTTCCATGTATCTTGGTCCTTATGCCACACCCTTCCCCAGGGTATCTGAAAGTCTTTCAAGTCCCTCTCTAGCATCAATATTTGTTCATTATTTTTGATATTGTGTAATATAAGCTGTAGGCTGCCCTCTCATTATTTGTGTTGCTACCACAGTGACCTTGCCCTGAGATGTTAATTCATAATGTTGCAGAGTCCCTTCAAAAGAACAGCTCAGAGTTGCTACGCAAAGTAGGAAAATACAAATGAGCATTGCATAGAGTTATTTCTCTAACTTCTTTGAACAGCCATTTTTTGTGGCACGCCGTACACATGCTCTCTTTAAAAGGCCATATTTTGATTTCAGAACTAACTTTTTTTTTTCTGTAGCTTTTAAACTCTGAGGAAGGCTGGACTTGTGACTAAGATAGTAAACTGCAAGCCAGGAGGTCTGAGTTAAATTGCTAACTTTTTGAGCAGTCTTGGGAAGGCATGATCTTTTACTGAGTTTGTTTTCCATCTGTGAAAAGGGATACTTCTTGTACCTCAGAGCCATGTTCTACTCCATCTATTAGTGTTTGAGGTGCTCTGATACTATAGTGATGGAATCATAACTAATTCCTTTTTTAAAAATTGTCGGAAGGGGAGGAGACGGGTAATTCAAACTGGAGGCAAGTTATTTTTTTTTCTTTAACAACTTAAACAGATTCAAACCACATGTAATAAAATACATTTGTACACAGTTTCATTGTGATGTAACCTGACTGCCAGTAACTAAACCTATACAAAATGTAATTCATATCCAAAAAGTCAACTTGACCTTAGCAGAGCTGCTACTGGCTTCACTGTAATTAAGTGCTAATTGCAGGAGTGTACTGTTTTTTTGCAAGGCAGTAAACTGAGTGGATAAACTTGGAGGTTGAAGGCCAAGGGGTTTGTTCTGTCAAGGGAACTGGATCATTTCAGAGAAAAGCAGCACACCTGTCTTGTTGTGAATATGATACAAATGTGAATAAGGCCAATAAAATTAACTTGAAAATCTGGAAAATGTATTGACATAATTGAAAATAGTAACTGACTGTACACAGCATAAATGTCTAACTGGATTCTGCTGGATCTCATGAGATGATACTTACCTGAGCAACTGAACCAAGAAAATGGGAGTTAGTGTTAGGCCTATTGTGAACAGTGCTGTTGACTTTGCAGTGTGATCTTGGACGTGTAGCTCGATCATCTTGTGATTTACCTTCATTTTATAGCTAGGAAAATATTACTTACCTAATTCACACACAGTTTTTAAATACTTGGTCTTAGTAAAGTGCTTATCCTTGGATAGAAGGCACAAGCAACAGTAAATGCAAAATATTTTTCATGTATTTCAGTGAGCTATCTGATTATGTTTGTTCTTTAAATTCTTGTAAGTATAAGAAAAATGGTTTGAAACAAGAAAGCAAAGTTTTATAGGTGGCAGGGGAAGGCTTAAGAAGCATAAGTAAAAATGGGAGTTTGGGGGTTTTTCCCACTTGTAGAAGGAAGTGCTGTGATTTTTATCACCAGCACATTTATAAAAAAAATTTGATAGTGAGCATTGGTAGGGAGCATCCCTTCTGGCCTAAAATATAGGAACTCGACACAGTGAGAAATATGTATGTATTGCTTCATATTGTGCAAGACAAGTTTTTGATTGTTTCTTTGGCCTCAGACAGGCTTATGCAGTATAGAAACTAAACTTTTTTTTTTTTTTTTTTGCTTTAAACAAACTTCTATATTCTGTACAAGCAAAGAACAGTCATCTTCTCTGCAAAATTAGGGACTGAGCTGGCAGCGTTTACTTGTATTTAAAACAAATTTGAGAAATTTTGCAAAATGAGTAATTAGTTTTTGGAACTCACCTCCATAAGAATTATTGAAGCCAAGAACTTAGAAGGTTTTTAAAAGGTTTAAATGTTTGTTTTGTAAATGTGGAGATTACCATAATAATGAGATTAAAAAAATAAGAAAATACTTCAGGGCCTAGCCAACCACTAACTGATGGGGTGGGGGATGGTTATGAAGACACTTCCATCTATGAATAAGTTATTCCATTATTGCCCATTACATGATTGCTTGCCCCCTGCTCTAAAGCAGTTGATACTGGTGGAGTTGATATGTCACTCCAAAACATGGATCAAAGGTCTGATCCCTCATAGCAATTGTTTTGTTATCCCTGAGGCAGGGCTCTGTGTTGGACCTTTAGACTTGACTACGTGTGTCATTATGCTGATGAGACACTCACTCCGTCCATATGTTCAGTGGTAGAAATTAAAATAACTCTCTACTTTTGAAGAAACACATTTCTGCTAAGTATGATTATTGTTTGAGTAATACACCTGCATCTTAATTTATTGCTGCTTTTTATTGAAGAAAATATGCTTTATGACTTAAGGATAGTTTATGGGTTGCAGTACAGAGTATTAATGAAAGATGGTAGAATATTTTTGTCTGAATTCTTTAGTTTTCTAGGGTGCAGAATTAATTTATACACATGGGTCTGATTCTTCACTCACACAGGTGGAACAATAATACTAGTTCTTAGATCTCTTCATCCCCAGATCTCTATGGACTTCAGTGCAGTTATTCCTGATTTACATGATTGTGAGTGAGGCAAGAATCAAGTTTATAGGTTCATTGATTGCTCACTGGCCTTAAAAAAAAAAAAAAAAAAAAATCTCCCCATGATGATCATATAGTCTGACCTGCTGCACAAAATGGACCATAGAGTTTTACCAAGTGAGCCCTGTGTCAAGCCCTTAACTTCTGGCTGAGCTGGAGTATATAGTTTAGAAAGACAGCTGACTTTAAAGACCTATGAAAGGCAATCCACCAGGCCCCTAGGTAAATTTATTCCAATGGTTCTCTTTTCTTATCTGAATTGTCTAGCTTCAATTTCCAGCCATGGGACCTCAGTATGCCTTTGTCTGCTAAACTAAAGAGCCCTCTCACTATGTCAGGTTTTCCAGACACCAGTTCATTCTTGTAGCTCTTTTCTTAAGCCTTTTCAATATGTCAATATCCTTCTTGAAGTGTAGATATGAGAACTTAACATAGCATTTGGATAATGGTCTCACTAATGCTGTATACAGGGGTAGGAACATCTCCCTGATCCTACCTCTTATTCTCCTGCTCTTATACAGATTCTCGACTGTTTCAGAATGAATTACCAGATTGGCACATGGATCTCTTCCCCTTCCCCACCCACACAGAATGTCAACTGCAACAGCACAATCTCTTCCCACCCCTTTACCAGACAAAAGGAACTTCAAGGACTGGTGACAGGGCTGGAGGACATAGAAAAAACTCTTCAGAAGCACTTCAGTGACTTAGGCTGTAGTGTAGACTTTGCCTATGTTGGCAAAACTTATGTCACTCTGGCGTGTTTGAACATTCCACAGGCCCACCCCCACCCCCAAGTGACATAAGTTACACTGACATAAGTGTTCATGTGCACAGCACTATGTTGGTGGGAGAGCTTCTCCCACTGGGATAGCTTATGCCTCTCACAGTGTGTGTATGTCCATCCAAGTCAATGTCCAACAGCATCTCTCCCATCAGCATCGAGCGTCTTCACCAGATGAGCAGCAGCGTCAATACATGCCACACTGCACGCATAGCCATACCATGAGAAGCCTGTCTCACTTTGAAAAGGGATTTAAGCACTTAAAAGCTCCATTGACTTGCAAGGAAACTTAGGAACCTAAGAGCTAGATCCACCAAGGTGATGTAGGCTCAGCATTGCAACACTTACCTTTTAGATGCTCCGATCACTGGCAGATTTACTGTGAAATGAACTGTGCGGTGGCACAGGGCCCCCAATGACAGGTGGCCCCAAAATGCAGGACAAATCTGACACATGGCTGAATTTAATAAGCGTTGCAAGTCATGATGCAGTCCAGGCTTTCTGCATTCTGAGTATGTATTCTGCGAACTGTGCTCTAAATGTGGCTTTTGGAAATAGTCTAGCAAATCCATTTTTTTCACTGCCTCGGCAATAGCATAACAGCAACTAAGGGAAATAGTCATTTGCCAATCAAAGTCTGTCTGCTTGACCAACTGAACAAAAGCACCCTCCCCTGTACTTGGCAACAATGCCTGTGATTTGTCACTAGTATGTAATGGTTCAAAATCCCATTTTTTACAGAGCCTGATATAAACAAAGATTAACTGTGTTAAACCTAATTGGGTGGTCCACAATCCACCTGTGGCTATCCCTCTGCTCTTTCAGAGATTTTTTTTTTAATCTGCCTTAAAATTAAGGATGGTTTGTTGTTGTTTGTTTTTAAGCAATAATGAAGCAACACTGAGTCCGGCAGTCAAAAATGCAAAAATATGTAGGCAAGGCAAGAAGACTAAGCTAAGCACAAAGACAGTTTGTCACCTTATTTTAAAAAGCTTGAAGTATTGAATAGTGAACAGTCATCCAATAATTCAGATGTTTCCTCATCCATACTTTTTGATTGCTTGCCGAGTTGTGGGGATGCCACAACGACTAAAAAAATTGAACAAGTGGACTCTGAAGTGACAGTGGAATTACAAAATATTGGTAATTTTGTCGAAGTAAGGGGGAAAAACCTACCCTGGTAGGATGAAGGAAAAATGGGTCGACAGAAATTAGAATTTGGTTGGGTGTGGTTTTCTTTTTTTTTTCTTTTTTTCCAGAAACCACTAAGGCAGTCTACTGTTATGTTTGCAAACTTATTCCCTGACCCTAATAAAACGTACATTCGTTGATGGGCACTCTAACTGGAGAAACATTGCAAGACATATTGCTGATCATGAAAGTTCCAAAGCTCGTATTAATGCTATGTGTAAATTCATTCAAAGGTGTAAATTATTTGGATGAATTGATTGTTATTGGCTTAGTTTGAAAAGGAGTGTTCTTATTGGAGGAAAGTGCTGAGACGTGTTGTTGCCATGGTCAAACTGCTGTCGTCTTTGGTACTACCTCTAAGAGGACATGATGAGGCGTCATCGTCAAATCAAAAAGGTAGTGGGCTTTTTTTTTTTTTTTAACCTGCCTTGAATATCTTAGTTTTTCAAATTTTCCTCAAAGAACATCGAATTCACTATCAGTATTGTGGCTCAGGGAAGACCAACTTTTTAACGCACCAAACCTATGATAAATTCATCACTATAATGACAGAGTGGCTCAGAAACCAATTCACTGATGAAGTAAAGGATGCCAAGTACTATTCGATAATAGTCGATTCAACACCAGATGTGAGTCATGTAGGCCAATTAACATTAATGTTAAGATATGTGACCGGCAATGGTGAAGTTGTAGAGCAATTTCTTTGTTTTGTCCTGCTAAAATCCCACACTTCTGAATGTCTAGAGAACTGTTTTGGAAATATTGCAAATTTAGGTTTGGACATCAAAAATTGTCATGGGCAGAGCTTTGATAACGCTGTAAATATGGCAGGAAAATATTCAGGTCTACAGGCAAGACTGAACAATGCAAGCTCCTCTGCTTTATCCATACCATGTTCCAGCCATTCCTTAAATTTAATCTGCAATGCTGCAGCTGAATCTTATGAGGGAGCCACACTTTTTTTTTTTTTTTTTTTTTTTTCCCATTCAAAACGTGTATGCCTTTTTTCGGTTTCCACGCATCGGTGGAGTATGCTACAATCACACTTGAAGCAGGCAAATGAAAAACATTTGACAGTCAAAAGAATTTGACACCAGGGCGTCTGCTCATGCAGATGCTGTTTTGACTCTGAAAATGAGCTATGATCTAAAGAGAACCTTATTAAACATAGCTACATCAAATTCTGAAAAAATGTGTGCAAAAACTGAAGCAAAATCCTTAGGAGTAAAGTTTGAAAAGAACAGTATTGCTGGGGTTTTTTTTGTTTGTTTTTGTTTTTTTTTTGGTGGAACCATTTACTTCAAAGAATTAATGCCTTCAGCAAATTGCTGCAAAAGGTTGATACAAATTTATTGAATGCTGCACAATTGTTAGCACCAGTTAAAAGTTTTGTCATGGAAGTTCGAAATAACTATAGCTCGGTAGAAGCAGAGGCACTAATATTAACAAAAAATAGGTTCCTCTGATATATCTAAGCATAAAAAAAGCAGGAAGTTATTTTTCAGTTAAACTAGAGACAATGAAATCAATTTAAAAGGGACAGAAGATCATTGTTGAGTCCGTCAATGTTGTTTGTGACACAATAATAGTGCAATTGCAGAGTAGAGGTGAATCTCTAAAGAAAACTGATTTATTTTGCATGTTTGACAGAAATATGGATGAAAATGCTAAAAGGCACTACAGTAAGAATTTAAGTGAATTCTACCGAGAGGACATAGACACACACACATTTTTGAAGATGAAGTGAATTATTTCATTCATTTTATCAAAAACGATGAGGTCTGTGCTTCAAGATCACCAGTTGATTTTTATAGACTTGTACGTGACAATTTGCAGGCATTCTGAAAATATTTTTAGAAATAACGGTCACAAGTGTTTCTGGCAAATGTTCTTTTTCTGTAATAAGTTAAAAATTATTTTGTGAAATACAATGAGTCAGGAACATTTGACAAGTTCAGCAATATTGACAATTGAAAGTGCCGCTTTGTAAAACATTACTTAGGATGACATAATTAACGATTTTGTAAAGGAAAAGTGTTGGGGGAAAAAAATTATTCAGTTAGCTTTTTTTTTCTAACTGAATAAGTTACTTCTTCTGAAGAAACTTAACTTTTATTTTTCCATTCATGCATCATCTATACTCTTCATTTTTTCACATTAGTGTAATGCAAATACAAGTTTTCATCTAGACCAGAAGTTCTTAAACTCTGGTTTGAGAACTCCATTCAGGGGGACTGAGGAAAGGTTGTTTTGTTTGGTTTGTTTGTTTGTTTGTTTATTTATTTTAATTGCTCTTTTATCCAAAGCCCTTAATAGTTAACTAACGGTACAAACAACATTTGGAAAGATCATTAAGTGGACGGCCGAGATCCTCAGCAATTTTCAAGTGGACTGGGGTGGTGAGGGATAGTTTGTTTTTTGTAATCGATCACGGTACCTCACTTTATTTTCATTTACTTGCTATTACTTATAATACAGGCCTGCACAACTCGTAAAGCGGTGAGGGCCATATTACTCCGAAGAAAATAGCCGAGGGCCGAAACTCTTCTCCCGCCCCAAAGTTGTTGAGCAACAAAAAAAAAAAAAAAATGCGGGCCATAGAGTAACGCTCCGCGGGCCGCATGTTGTGCAGGTCTGATATAAGAGGAGGATGAAGGAAAAAGTGTTCTTGGCTGGGTCCCGGGGGAGCAAAAATGAAGCTGCACACAGGACCCCACTAACTCTAAATCCGCCCCTAGCCCTGATACCTAATGGAATCCTCAGCCCCAATTTAGGTGCCCAGGTTCCCTATACAATGAATGGGGAAAGTTGGGTGCCTATAGGGTAACCAGATGTCTCGATTTTGTAGGGACAGTCCCGATTTTTGGGTCTTTTTCTTATATAGGTTCCTATTTACCCTCCACCTGTCCCGATTTTTCACATTTGCTGTCTGGTCACCCTAGGTGCCTAAGAATGGGATCCACAAAAACCAGCACACTGATCAGTTGAGGTGGCTGCCTGACAGGAAAAGACGATGGGAGGGGAGAGACCTAAACCCCACCCTCAAAGGGACTTAATTGCCCAAATCCTCATTGAAGGCAGGTGCCGCTCTGCTCAGGATTCACAGCCATCAACTTTCTCCTGGAGTTTTTTTAACAAGAAAAAGTGCCTAACACCCCCAAAAAAACCTGAGATGGTGGTGCTTATAACCTTTACTCACGGATTAGTTTACTTGCCAAGGCTACAGGAGACCCAGGTTCAAAATATATATATATGAGAGAGAGAGACCAATCTCCTAGAACTGGAAGGACCTTGAAAGGTCATTGAGTCCAGTCCCCTGCCTTCACTAGCAGGACCAAGTACTGTCCCCTGACAGATTTTTGCCCCGATCCCTAAGTGGCCCCCTCAAGGATTGAATTCACAACCCTGGGTTTAGCAGGCCAATGCTCAAACCACTGAGCTATCCCTCCCCCCTTAAATCTCCCCTCTGTCTGGCTTGGAGCTGGGATTTCCCTTAACCACTGTGATGTTCTGAGGTGGGCTTCTCTTAATCGCTCCTGTTGAAACTCTTCTACTTTACATAAATTAAATATGCACTGGGTTAGCAAAAGAGGTGAGTGACTCTGTAGCCCAGGGGTTAGAGCTCTTGGCTGGAAGAATCAGGTTCAGTCTGTTTCAGTGACTATCCATACAAAATGAAACGGCTTCAATATTTTAGATCGAGACACCTACCCCAGAATATTTAATGGTGTATTCAAATCCCTGTTCCAAATCTGACCTGGGGAGGAGGGGCATTGGAACCTAGGTCTCCTACATCCTGGATGAGTGCTCTAGACACTGGGCTAGAGGACATAAATTCACCATTGCTACTAGCACTGTTTTGTGCAGGACCCATCTGTTACATGGCCTCTGAGGGTACATCTACATGGGAGTAAAAGATCTGCAGCTAGCCCAGGTCAGCTCACAGGGCTCAGGCTGCCAGGCTAAAACTTGCTGTGTAGAAGTTTGGGCTGGAGCCTGGGGGATGGGACTCTTCCCCCTCCAGCCCAAGCCCGAACATCTACACAGCAATTTTACAGACCTGCAGCCCAAGTCAACTCACCCAGGCCAGCCACAGGTGTTTAATTGCTGTGTAGACATACCCTGTGAGTGCCTACTGGATCAGGCCCACCAGGGCACTGAGGTGAAGGAATACCTTGTCTGAAGCTCTCACCAAGATTTAGGTGTGAGGCAGTCATCAGGATTTAGGTGTCTGTGCACATGCTCACTGGCACGCTTTTAGGTGGCTATAGGAATTTTTTGGAGGGGAATTTAGGTGCTTACAGGGTTAGATGGCAGCTGAGCAGAGGTTCTGAGGATCTGCATTTTGGACTTGGGGCTAGATCCACAAAAAGTTTTAATTGCCTATGTGCCTAAGTCACTCTTGAAAATAGGACTCTGGCTCCTGAGGCATTTAGGTGCTTTTGAAAACTTTATCCATCATAGTAAAGGTAAACATGGTTCCAGGCTACATAACCTCTTCCATGATCCCATTCCATGCTAGGGAAGCCTTATTTAAAAGTTGGAACTGCAGACTATTTTCTAGGGGCATTCCTCTACTGCTGCTGCACTCTCCCCCTCCCCCCAGGATAATTACAGGGATGATGTGCAAAAAGGATCCTTGCAGATTGATAAAATATACAGGATTCCATACTCTCCTTGTGAGTTTCTACAGGAAGGAAAGAGTGGTCTGATAAGGTAAACATAATTAATTTACTGTATGTTTTATCTTGTTGGTACCAGTTTTATCTTTCTTTTAAATGACAAGCTCTGGAGTTTTAAAAATCACAGCACCAATCCAGGGAAACCTAGTGACTTTACAGTGCTAAGTCTTAACATGACACTGAATTCTAACTACAAAATCTAAGGGGAGTCTATTAATGCTGAATAATTGTATGCATGTAATGTGAACCCTGAATTCTTTCTTGAAACCATGGATTCATCCAACCTCCCAGATATCCCCCACAAAGAGGAATATGGACACTTAAATCAGTTATAAACACATATAATATGCACCATTCTCAGAAATATTTATTGTTGCTCTGTCATTTGTAGATGTTAAGTCAGAGAAGCAGTAGATCAACTAGTCCTTTTTCTGTTATCAAGACTGTTCCTTGGTACAGTGTCAGATGGCATTTCCTCTTAGCAAGCAGGCAAGAATGGGACCATCATTATGTATCGTCCTCACATAAAACAAGCAGAGTGAAAGCCTGCAAGTGACACAGAGCAAGTCAGTGATGACAGGCGTCTTCATTATGTGCTCTTTAGTTTGCCTCTAAAATTGTTTTTCTATATAAGATAAACAGTATGTCACTTCCTCACTATGCAATGCAGAGCTTGGGCTGTAAGCCCAATGGCCAATATCAACAGGCCACAAGCAGTTGTCTAAGGCACTGAATTATTAGCAGCAGCCTGCCCCAGCAGTGTCCAAGACAAGAAACTGTTGCACCAAAACAGCTGTGGCCTAGCCAATCTCCCCCACCGCCTAGGACTGCTTTCAGGGGTGATGGAGCTTGCCCATTTAAGGGCTTTTCCGGTCTCACCAGCAGTAGCAGTTGGAGACAGGAGCTGCCACAGCATCCTGGCTCTAGCACTGATCATCCTATAGGACTATTGATTGAGAGAAACTGAGAATCTCCTAGTCCCCTTCTGTAGTGAATATGTAACCGCTGTGTACTCTCACACAGAGAAGTTAGTGCAAATGCTGTACAGATTCATAAAGCGAGCTGGGTGCTCTTAGCTCAGGCAGTACACGTTCATTCTTTTAGATTCACAAGTCTTGGGTTGAATGCCCAGTGCTGGCAACCCACCCAGGGGTAATCATGGGTCACATCTGCATAATGCCAGCTAGGCCGTGCTATTTAGCCTCCTGTAATCCTCTTCCTCACTGTGATGTCAATAGCACAACTCTCATTGACATCAGTGGGAACAAGATTGGGCCCAGAGTTTGTAACAGTGCCTGCTGATTAATAGTCAAGCATAGAATAACTTAATTAAAATGCTCAGTATGTTCTAGCATTTGTGTGGCCCAACTCTTTCCCAGTTGATTAATTCCCTTTGAACTTTTGAATGACAACAGTCTCAGTGTATATGTAGCTGACTGCATTAATCCAGAGCTGAGGTGGGAAGGAAGGTCTCCTTGAGACAAATATCTCCCTAAATACATCCCATCAGTAATGCACATTCCACCGCAGCAAAATAAATCTCCAATACAATTGATGGAAACCAGGATTTATCTGTGTCTGGCTATTAGGTTACATGTGGACTGAATGAGAGCAGAATTTGGCCTTTATAGTCTGAGGTGAGAACTTGGCCCAAAGACATTTAAGAGATTCTGACAAGTGATAGAAAAGTGCACACAAACCTTAGATGGGTTTTATTCTTCCTGACCTTCTGAACAGAAACACTAACAAATGAAAATCAACCCAGAAGCCACCATTCCACCAAAGAAAAACTATAATGGATTTTATTACTTTTTTTTTATATGAACCAGCAAAGAAAATTAAACCGGCATGAAGAAGCTCTTGAATAGAGCAGGTAATGAAATACAGGCAAAGTGGTCATTATTCTGATATATTGCTTAGCTTAACACAAAATGAGTATAGGTGTTTGCTCACTTGGTTAATTTCATTTCATTCAGTATATATCAACCCAAGCATGTTTTCAGGTTTTTCTCAGATCTTAAAACTGTCTCTCAAAATCTGAGCCATGCTGTGTGCCTCTTATTCCCTTCAGAGGATCATATGCTGCCTGATCCAAATCCCACTGAAGTCAGAAGAAAGTCAGCTCGATGAAGGCAGATAGTGAAATCAGATGCCTATAAAATAAAAACCAAATACTCCAGCCCTTACTCAGCCAAAAGTCCCACTGAAGTTGGTTGCAGTTTTACCAGAGCAAGGGCAAACAAGTTAAGGGCTTTAGTTTTTTAAGCATCTGTTTGCTTGCTTCTTAGTGGGTGGTTTTTTTTATGGATGTGTGACATAGACGTACATCCTAAGGAAATGGCCTTCACCAATAATGGCATGTGTTAGGACCTACTGCCAACCAGCTTTGGAAGCAATTGATGTCCGGATCCATCTTTCTTTGAAACAGGGATGGTTGGTTTAAGAACAGAGTACTAAATTGGTGTAGGAAGGAATTGCTTCTTCATTATTATTTGTATTGCAGTCACACCCATAAGGAGCAGGACCCTATTGTGCCAGGCACTGTACACAGAGCAAAAAGACAGACCCTGCCCTCAAAGACTTAGAGGAGACAACAGACAGGGGCAGCACAGATGGGGGGACCCACTTCCCCTTCCCCTCCCCTTCGTGCACCCATGCCCCCTCCCATGTGCTTGTGCCCCTCCCCTATTTGAGTTTCCCCTTAATTCACTGCACTTTTTGCTGATGTATTCCCCCTTTAGTGTAGATAGAGGAGCCGGAATTCCTACCTTGAGTCGGTGACTGATCCCCAACAAATCCTTGATAACCCTCTTCCAATCCAGTCCTCCCCACCTTCCAATGCCCTCCTCCCCTGCCTGCAGCCTAGCAGGGAGGAGTGGTCGACCCACTTCCCCTTCCCCTCCCCTTCCTTTCTCAGGTGTTTTTCCCTTCTCCCTCCCCCCCCCCTTCTCATCATGGCAGGCGACATGGAGGGAGGAGCCCCTCCAAATGGCACGGCTGCCCCTCCTCCGCCTGTTCCCCCTCAACCGTCGCTGCCAAACCACCTGCTCTCGCCCCCGCTGGGGCATCGGCATCGGCATCGGCATCGGCGGACACTGAAGAGACCTCCGCTGCTGCCATGTCCCTCGCCCCCCCCCGATTCTGGGGGAGCCCCCCCCAGCCAGCAGGAATGGCCAGGGTAAAAAGGGTAAGGGCCCCGCGACAAAGGCCAGGCCCTCCATGGCAGAGGCTGCCACTACTGCTGTGTCCCCGCCACCGGCTGCGGCGTCGTTCCCTGCTGTTCCCTCTACCAGCTCTACGGGGGTTCCGCCCCCAACCCCCAGAGCGTACGCCCAGGTGGCAGCAGCCCCCCCACCTTCTGCAACGTCACCTAACCCACCCACTTCCTCAGCTACCATCTATAGCGGCCGGGGCCCCTTTCCCACCTTGACCAGGAGGCATGGCGTCCGTTGCCTCCTGGTACCTGCCTCGCCCCATGTAGAAACCTATGTGCGGGCGTTGGCGAGGGTGGTGGGGCCCACGGCCATCGTAGCGGCCTCCAAAATGTACGGGAAGGTAGTCTTCTTCCTAGCATCAGAGGCCGCGGCCCAAGAGGCGGTGGAGAAGGGCCTGGTGGTGGGGGGCGTGTTCGTCCCACTAGAGCCGCTGGAGGACTTGGGCGTCCGCCTAGTCCTCACTTCCGTCCCTCCCTTCCTCCCCAATGCTGCCCTGTTGCCTGCCCTCTCCGCCGGCGGCATGTGATGGGGAGGCGCTTGAGGGGTCCTTTATGGTCCCCTATCAAGGGGACCGTTACCGGGTGTACTATTCTACGGGGGAGGCCCGGTGCTACCTCTGCCGGGCGATGGGACGCGTCCAGAGGGACTGTCCCTTGGCCTGGCAAGGAGGAGCATCCGAGACCCCCGAGCCCCGGCAGGGAGTTGGCCCCGTCATCGCCGGCGCCCCTGAATGCCCGGTGCCCAGAGCCGCCCCTCCTCCTTCCCAGTCCACCGCTGCTCCCGCTCGGGCCCTGGGAGTACCTCCCGCAGTGTGCCCAGACGAGCGGGAGAGGCCCGCTGCGAACAGTCTGAGGCCTGTGGAGGAGGGTGAGGCAGGGATAACGCCGGGCATGGGGGAGGGCCAGCCCCAGAGAGACTTTTCTCTCCCTTATGCTGCCCCACCACTACCTCCCTGAGTCCCTAAGAAATCCCCCCCTCCCCCACACCCCGACCCAACCGCTGCTAGCCAACCCCCAGATGTTGCCATGGAGAGCTGGGCCTTAGTACAGGAGAAGCGGGGCAAGCGGAAGGCTCGAGCCCCACTCCTTTCCACCAATGCAGAAGCCCCCTGGAAGACCAGGAAGGGGGCCCCAATACCGAGCCTCCCGCTTTGCCCCCCGAGTGGCTTTTGTCCACCAGTACCGGCTGGGGAAGATGTGGCGGTACCGGAAGGTATTACCACCCCTCCCTCGGAAACCCCCAATAGAGCCCCTTCTGCCCCTTTCCCAATTGTCAACCCTGCAGGCCCTGACCCGAGTATCGCTTTGGGTGCCGGCGGGGAGAACCCCAGGGTGGCAGAAGGTGACCTGCCCTCCATCTATGAGGAGATCGAGGCCCTGGGTCTGACCCCAATCACCCAGGGGGAGGACGACCCTTTACCAGCAGGCCTCGATCTCAACGACCTCACCCCGGTGCCCCTTTCCCCCCCTCTCCCCATGCTCCCTCCCCCTGACCCCCGGTTCCGCTCCCACCTCCGAGGATCCCCTGGGCTCTTCCACCTGTCCGGTCGCAAGTGGCACCCCGCTGACGGCCGCCAAGCCTCCTGAAGCGATGGCCGGTGCCCTGCGACCAGGACCCGAATCCCAGGGGGTACCCCTTCTTGGGGTGGGACAACAGTTCTTCTCCCCAGGCGGGGACCCCGCAAATGTCTGTCCACCTCCCGATGCCGTGGCTGTTACACAAGCCATCACACTAGAGCCCGGCATCGCAGGGGGCCCCCTTCCCAATTCCCAGATCCCTGAGCCGCACCAAGAGGAGACACCTCCCAGTAGCTCAGCTCCTGCGGCTCAGGATCCTGTACCCGTTCCTCAGTCCGGCCCTGCTCATGACCCCCTCCCTGCCCCAACTTCTGACCCCCACCCGGCCCCTATGCCTGATCCCTGCCCCGCCCCTGATGCCGTCCCAATCTCCTCCACCTCCCACGATGACATTGTCGCCCCTGGGGTGGTCTCCCTCCCCTTCTTGGAGGATGACCCCCAGGGAGCAGCTCCAGTAGTCCCTCGTCCTGACCCACCAGGGGCTGCTCTTCTCCCTCCGCCGCCTCCCCCCACTAAGCTGAATTTCGGGGTGGGCCCTAAGGCACCGGCCCAGCAGGAGCTGCGTCGAGGGTCCGCTCCTTGCCTGTCCGTTTCGGTTCGCCACAGGGCTGTGTCAGGGGCCCCATCTTTAGATAGCTGGGAGCCAGTAACCCCGGCCCCCCATACGCTGCGAGAGGAGCTGCGGGAGTTCCTGGAGGACGTCCGGGGCTCCCGCAACAAAGTACAGGTCGCTCTCCAGTGATGGGGGAATTTCCACCAAATCCTCCAGGCCACGAGGGCCCTCATGGGGGAGGGTAAAAGGACCAGGAAGCAGGCCGCCGCGGCCTACTAACGGGTCCGCCTTTTCCGTGACTCACTACTCACCTACGGGGTGGGTCACGGATTGTTACGCGGCCCGATGGGGGCAGTGAGCGACCCTGCCGGCAAGGATCCCCCCCCAGCCCTCCTCATGGCACCCATCCACTTTATAACATTGAACACCCGGGGCTGTAGGATGGGTCTCCGCAGGAGCCAGGTGCTCTACTTCCTTCGGGATGGGGGATACTCTGTAGTATTCTTGCAGGAGACCCATACGGATCCAGCCGCCGAAGACAGCTAGCAGCTTGAATGGGGCGACAGCGTCTACTTCAGCCATCTCTCTGTTCGCCAGGCTGGAGTAGCGACCCTGTTCTCCCCCGATCTACGGCCTGAGGTGCTGGGGGTTGCCGAGGTTGTGCCGGGCCGCCTGCTGCACCTACGGGTCCGTATGGAGGGGCTCGTGGTCAGTCTCGTCAACATCTATGCCCCAACATCGAGCCTGGAACAGCTTCATTTCTATCAGCAGGCGTCCACCTTCCTCGGCACCTTGGATCCTCGCGAGTGCCTGGTCCTGGGCGAGGACTTTAATAAGACCCTTGAGGAACGGGACCGCTCAGGGATCGAGCAGTACCCAGCCACCGCGGACGTCCTCAGGGAGATTGTCGAACATCACTCCCTAGTGGACGACTGGCACGACCACCACCTGGACGACTTCTCAACCTTCACCTTTGTCCGGGTGGAGGCCCATCGGTCGCGCCACTCCCGGTTGGACCGCATCTATTTATCACGTTCTCACCTTTTGCAGGCCCACTCCTCCAGAGTCCAGCCGGCCCCGTTCTCTGATCATCATCTCGCTACCGTGACGGCCTCTCTCTGTGCGGAGAGGCCAGGGCCGGCCTATTGGCATTTTAATAACAGTTTGCTGGAGGATGTGGGTTTCGTAGCGTCCTTCCAGGAGTTCTGGCTGGCCTGGCGAGGGCAGCGGCGCGCCTTTCCCTCGGCGCGGCGATGGTGGGATCTAGGGAAGGTGCGCGCCCGGCTCTTCTGCCGTGACTACTTCTGCCAGGGCGCCAGCTGATGGAGGGATGCGACGATAGAGCAGTTGGAACGGGAGGTCTTAGAGCTGGAGAGGCATCTGGCCGCCAGCCCTGAGGATCCATCCCTCTGTGGGGCGTGCCGGGAGAAGCAGGAGGAGCTCCGGGAGCCCGAAGATCATCGGGCCCGGGGCGCCTTCATTTGATCCCGCATCCTTCTCCTTCGGGAGATGGATCGTGGCTCCCGCTTCTTCTACGCCCTGGAGAAAAAGAGGGGGGGGGCTAAGAAACACGTCACCTGCCTCCTCGCAGAAGATGGCACCCCCCTCATGGATCCGGCAGAGATGTGCGGGAGGGCCAGGGCCTTCTGCGCGGGCCTTTTCTCCCCGGATCCGACTGATCCTAACGCTTGCAGAGTGCTCTGGGACGAACTCCCTATGGTCAGCACAGGCGACCGAGACCGGCTAGAGCTGCCTCTCACTCTGGCCGAGTTCTCGGAAGCCCTCCATCGCATGCCAACTAATAAATCTCCGGGACGGGACGGGCTGACCATGGAGTTCTACCACGTGTTCTGGGACGTCCTCGGCCCAGACCTTGTCACCATC
Source organism: Macrochelys suwanniensis (assembly GCA_033296515.1). Taxonomy (NCBI): domain Eukaryota; kingdom Metazoa; phylum Chordata; order Testudines; family Chelydridae; genus Macrochelys; species Macrochelys suwanniensis. The sequence continues at coordinate 235,448,539 of CM065776.1, read as the reverse complement.
TGGGCCGAGTCCTTGCAGGGCGGGGTCCTCCCTCTCTCGTGCAGGCAAGCCGTGCTCGCCTTATTGCCGAAGAAGGGGGACCGCCACGATTTACGGAATTGGCGTCCCGTCTCGCTCCTCAGCACAGACTATAAAGTCGTAGCAAAGGCCATCTCGCTGTGGCTGGGGTCCATGCTGGCGGACGTGGTCCACCCAGACTAGACCTACACCGTCCCAGGCCGCACCATCCTCGACAACCTGTATCTGGTCCGGGATCTCTTGGAGCTTGGGTGTAGGGATGGTCTGTCGTTCGCCCTCCTGTCTCTGGATCAGGAGAAGGCGTTCGACAGGGTGGATCACGGGTACCTCCTGAGCACTCTGCGAGCATTTGGCTTCGGGCCCCATTTTATGGGTTTTCTCCAGGTGCTGTACGCCTCCGCAGAGTGTCTGGTCAGGCTCAACTGGACCCTGACCGAGCCGGTCAGCTTCAGGCGAGGAGTACGGCAGGGGTGCCCCCTCTCGGGCCAGCTGTACGCTCTGGCGATCGACCCCTTCCTCTGTCTCCTCCGCAGAAGGTTGACGGGGTTGGTGCTCCGAGAGCCGGAGCTGCGGCTGGTCCTGTCGGCATACGCTGACGATGTGCTCCTCGTGGTCCAGGACCCGGGCGACTTGGTGTGGGTGGAGGCTTGCCAGGCGATCTACTCGGCAGCCTCCTCTGCTCGGGTCAACTGGGTCAAGAGCTCTGGCCTGGTGGTAGGGGACGGGTGGCAGACGAGCTCCCTCCCACCCGCGCTTCAGGCCATCAGGTGGAGTGCGGGTCCGCTGCTCTATCTCGGCATTTACCTTTCTGCCACGCATCCATCCCCGCCGGAGAACTGGCAAGGTTTAGAGGGCAGGGTGACAGAGTGGATCCGGAGATGGACAGGACTACTCCGGTGCCTCTCCTTTCGAGGGAGAGCACTGGTAATCAATCAGTTAGTCCTGTCCATGCTCTGGTACCGGCTCAACACCCTGGTCCTGGCCCCGGGTTTCCTGGCCAACCTCCGGACGTCGATTCTGGAGTTCTTTTGGTCAGGACTGCACTGGGTCTCTGCAGGGGTTCTCCATCTTCCTCTGGAGGAGGGTGGGCAGGGCCTGAAGTGTCCACACACTCAGGTCCATGTCTTCCATCTCTAGGCCCTGCAGACGCTCCTTTATGGTGCAGGTAGTCCGGCGTGGAGCGTATTGGCGCATGCCTTCCCATGCCGCTTCCAAGGGCTCCGATACGACCGGCAGCTTCTTTATCTCCATCTGAGAGGTCTTTCGTGAGACCTCTCCGGGCTGCCGGTCTTCTACCAGGACCTCCTCCGGACCTGGAAGCTATTCTCAGCGACCAGGTCCGTGGCGGCCACCAAGGAGGCAGATCTCCTCGCGGAGCCCCTGCTACACAACCCCCAGCTCCGTGTGCAGGTGGCAGAGGCCCCCTTGGTGCGCCAGAGGTTGGTCCTGGCAGAAGTCACTAGGGTCGGCGACGTCCTGGACTACGACCGGGGAGACTGGCTGGATCCCCTGACGCTCGCTCAGCGCATGGGGCTCTCCAGACCTCGTACTCCCTGGCGCGTACTTCAGGAGGTGAAGGCCGCTTTGCCGCCTGCTGCTCGGGTTTACCTTGACCGGGTCCTGCGAGAGGGTACGCCCCGCCCTCCCTTCACCCCAAGCCCTCCGGACCTTTTTATTGGGCCCCTGCCCCGTGGACCCAACCAGGTCCCCTGTCCCTTCACCGCGAGCCGGCTGCACGAACTGCAGCCGGTCCGCTTCCAGACTGCGCCAAGGAAACATCTATACATGCTCGTGCTCCATACCCTTCATCTCCTCACCCTCACGTCCCGCCCCGATACAAAATGGCGGGACCTCCTGCCACCTCTAGAGGGTGAGAAGCCCCAGTGGGCCAGCCTTTACTCCTCCTTAGTCCCAAGGCCCACCGGGGATGTCAATTGGCAGCTCCTTCACGGAGCCGTGAGCACGGGCGTGTACTTGGAGTGGTTCACCCCTGTCCCCAACACCTGCCCCTTTTGCGGCGTGAGGGAGACCCTGGCGCACATTTATCTGGAGTGCGCCAGGCTGCAGCCCCTGTTCCGGCTCCTCTTAGACATTTTGTTGAGGTTTTGGTTGCACTTTTCCCCTCACCTTTTTATTTATGCACTTCCAATCCACGGCCCCACGAAGTCGCGGGACCTCCTGGTCAACCTCCTCCTGGCCCTGGCTAAACTGGCCATCTACAAAACCAGGGTGAGGAGGTTGGCCGATGGAGGCTCCTGTGACTGTGGGGCCTATTTTCGATCCTCTGTTCATTCACGCATACAGGCAGAGTTCCTCTGGGCAGCGTCTGCTGGCTCCCTTGACGCCTTTGAGGAGCAGTGGGCGCTGTCCGGGGTTCTCTGCTTAGTGTCCTCATCTGGTTCACTTCGTTCGACCCTTTGACCGCACTCCCGTTCCTGTTTTTTCATTTTTTGTCCCCTGGAATCACTTGGTATCCAGGTCCCGTGGATCCCTCCCCTTAGGCTGGAGGGGGGGATCCTTCGCCCTCCCACTTCCCGTATCCCAATAGGACTACTTTCCTATAGCCATCTGGCCTTGCCCCGTCACACAGTAAGTGTAATGTGGCTATTTAGTGTATATATGGATGCTCCCACAGTTGTATAGAAAACTTGAGTTGAGAGATGGGGTAAGAAACTTGTAAGTCTGGAAAATTTATCGAGATAATTGAAAATGGTAACTTATTAGTAACAGAATCAACATCTACCTGGATTCTGCCGGATCTTACAACATGATAGTGCAGTTGAGTAACTGAAGAAAGGAAATGGAAGTGAGTGTTAGGCCCTATTGTAAACTGTGCCATGACTTTGCAGTGTGATCTTGGACCCAAGCCTCGTAGCCTGCCAGTGCACACAGGCTGCCCATGGCCCAGCCCTGATAGCTGGCTTTTCAAAAAGGGTAGTGTTTGCACCCTCAAAAGCACTACCAAGGCTGCCAAACTGTGACTGGTACAAAAAATAAAGAAGTATAGCAAGACATCTTTAAGTAGACCTAATGTGAGCTAGACTAGAGGTTATTCCTTATTCTGGGACTTCTTACAAGTACTGCTGGATTATGGTGGGTCTTAAGTAGCATCAGGAACTCCTACCTCTTGGCTTCCTGGTCCATTCCCCCCACTAATTTCTTCAATGGCTCTCCCCTGATAAGCCCAAGACTTTTTTTCCCCTCCCCTCCCCACCTTATCCATCATGTCTATACAAAGGGAGACACTACCAAAATGGAAGGTAAAACTGGAATGCATTTTTCTCATCTTGCTTTGTTCTTGATCTCAGAGTGAGGTTTGCAAGGAATAAAACTTTTCCTTTTTACAAGCTAACTTCTGAGACTCCAGCCACATCCCCTAAACTGGATGAGCTCTCCTTGGTGTTAGGGTTACCTAATTTCCTCTGGAAACCTTCCAGAAGATTAGCATGTTAGAACCAACTATATGGCTTATTAAGGTGATATTAGCCAGCCTTATATGAGCTGCACTACTAAGTAGAAATGGACATGGCAACCCATCCTGCTCCTGAAACTGCAGTCTCCGTTACTAAAGCAGGGCTAGCAAATGGGCTTATCTACAAGCACTGTTTCTACATGACCCTTGGCCTGCATTGGACTAGATTCTGATCTCAGTTACGCAAGTATAACTGAGATTAAAATCTGGCCAATTATTTGTGTGTTTTGGAAACATAAATTGGTTTATCTGATTAGTCATAGGATACTTTAGTTTAAATCCCTAAATCATAAAATAGTGGCATCCAAACTTTGCTCAGTTGCTGATTGCATTGACCCTTCCAAGGAACCCATGGATTGCACCTAATTTGCCTAAAATTAAACTGAGGTTCCCCTGATATTTTATATGGAGGCAGTATGGAGACTTCAGACCTTGGCATGTTGTACTCCATTTGATCTCAGCTGTGACAGAAGCAGAAGTATTGGCAGTCTTGGAAGATAGCCATATTTTTGGGGTATGCAAATAAAAGAAACTAAGGCAGGAGTTCTCAAACTGGGGGTTGGGACCCCTTAGGGGGTTGTGAGGTCATTACATGGGGGGTCGTGAGCTTTCAACCTCCACTCCAAACCCCGCTTGCCTCCAGCCTTTATAATGGTGTTAAATATATTTAAAAGGGTATTTAATTTATTAGGGGGTGTCACACTCAGAGGCTTGCGATGTGAAAGGGGTCACCAGTAAAAAAGTTTGAGACCCACTGGACTAAGGTATCCAAAAGGCACTGAACCTCCAACTCTGATGTTCATCCATCTCTGTGCAAGTTATTTTTTAAAAAAAATTCTGATATCTAAAATTGACAGTTATAGTAATTAGGGGACTTCATTTACTCAGATTTAGGCTGGTTTGTTTTGCAAAATTTCTCTCTCCTCCCTGCCCCGTCCACACTATGTAAATTCATTGTAGACTGCCTGGTTTCCTTTGGTTACTTCCGGTACCTGGCAAAGCTCAGATACATTCAACATCTTTTAAGTTTTGAGAAATGAGTATGATTATACCAGAGCCAGACTGGTTTATAAAGTGTATTTTTACCTTTAATATAAGGATATTATATGTCGAAAGGTAAAGCAACATATAATTAATAGCAAACCTGACTAATGATAGCTAAAACACATCAAAGCATCCTGCTGTTCCCTGGCTAGTATACATGCTTTCGGCAAGCTACTAAATTCCAAGCAAATTAACTACTTTTCTAGTTTGGGTTCTTTTTAAGTTTAATAGTGGCAGACGCTGATTCATTAATAAAATGATAGGTACATGTTAAATTATGCAGATGCTGTATGATCTTCCTATAGAATTTCAGACAATGATTGCTGAAGATGCAGCGTGCATGCATGCTTTCAAACAAACAGTCATTCCAGTCATCTGTTGGGAGCCATGTGAGTGGGGTTTGGGTAAATGCACTGATTATTAAATTAATTTATTATCAAACAGAGAATGGGGAAGCACACCCTTGTTACTTACGTAAGGAGCAATCATATGTTCAAAGCTGAAAGCTATCCTTGACCATTTTTTATATATAAAATTACTAGTAGTCATCAACTACTAGTTGATGGTGCTGTACTCACCAAGCAAACACAAAATTAAGGTTTAGATATGACTTCCATGGCCTCATAGATTTTAAAAGGGATGCTATGATCATCTCCTCTAACTTCCTGTATAATATAGGTCATAGAACTGTGCCTGGGAATTCCTGCAGTGGAAGGAATTACTCTTCTCTATTACATCTTTAATATTGAGAAAAGAAGACTGAAAGGGGACCTGATAAGTCTACAAATGTTAAGGGCTGATCAATTGTTCTCTGTGTCCACGGAAGATAGAACAAGAAGTAATGGGCTTAATTTGCAGTTAGAGATTTAAGATGGATATTAGAAAATCTTTCTAACTCTAAGGATAGTTAAGCTCTGGAATAGGCTTCCAAAAGAGGTTGAGGAATCTACATCCTTGGAAGTTAAGAACAGGTGTAAGGGATGGTCTAGGTTTATTTAGTCCTGCATCTGCACAGGGGGCTGGATTTGATGACTTCTTCAGATCCCTTTCAGCCCTACATATCTATTATTCTAGAAGAGAAAACTATCAAGTGCAATAACTTGTGGTTGAATTAAAGCATAGCTTTAAAAAAAGACATCCAATCTAGATTTAGTTTGGATTTTTTAAGGGAGTCTCTGGGAGTTAGGGGTTCTGTTTCTCCTGGTGATATCCCTATTTTTAGAGACTTGATTGAGTTGACTTGTACAGTTTAAGGCTGCACAGGAACATTATCTGGACAAAATATGCAATGTCAATATTTGTATAGGTTTTGAGATCCAACGTAGTTTATCACTGTTTAAGAACATTTGTTCTATCTCCCTCGTCACTTGTCAGGGCCAGTAATTAACTTTGCCAATTAATCTTTATTTAAATTCAGTGGTTTACATGCCACTTTGTCCCAGTGTCAGAATGTTTAAAAACCTCATTCTTGACTGTCTTTTGTTCTTTGTTCCAACTATCCCTCCTGTCCTTTTCTTGATTTGATTGTTTGGCATCCTTTTAAGAGTAATATAATTGGGAATAACACCTAGAGATAGGAAGACGAATGAAGAAGTCAAAAAAATGACTGGACAAGGCACCCTCTCAAATAATCTACAAAAGAAGACATCGGTGCCTGGGACATGTGCTGAGAATGGAAAAATAACACTTACGAAATAACGCCCTTGAATGGAAGCCAGAAAATGCAAGAAGAAAGAGGAAGACCGTGAATATCATGGAAACAAACAGTTCTGAATGACATCAAGCACCTCAACATGAAATGGGAAGATTTGGAGAGAAAGGCAGTTGACAGGCAAGGATGGCAAAATGTGGGTAGCCCAATGTGCAGCAAAGCACAGCATGGACTAAAATCTAAGGTAAGGTTTGTTTTTGAAGGTAAGGCCTAAATTGAACACAGCAGAATTAAAGGTTTCAAGAAGCTTTCAGTTCAAAGCAGTCTTATTGCTCTGAGTCAACTTTCTGACACTGATGCTGTATTTTCACAGCATCGTTCATCTCTAAGGATGAGAAACCAGTTGGACAGCTGACTAAGATAGCAGTGGTATCATTTTCCTACTTATTAATCTCAAGGTGCTTTTGTGGGCAGTGAGTTCATGGTGGAGCTTTGAGCAGATGAGGACATGTTTAGACCCATTTTCTGATGGAGTTTTTTTGGTAAGCTCTGGAATCATAGGTGGCGATTATCCATCATTTAACAGCTAGCCAATTTGCACCTCAGTTGTACCATCCATTGAGTAGTAAATGATTGTGTTAGCATAGTACTATGTATTGGCCAAAACCTCCCAGAAGGAGGGGAGTAAGAGAGATGACTCTGACTAAATCTGATTTTTAAACATAAGTAATTCATATTTGCAGACTGGCTTTTTTAATACTTATTACTCACATCCTTGGCTCATAACATGCTTATTTTACACATTTCACAATTCTTTATCTGGCTGCCCTGTTTATCATGAACCCTACAGAATTACTGAATACTTGTTCCTACAGTTAATCAATCAGAATCACTTAGTTTTGCATTTCTGACCAACTACTGCTGCTGAAATCATGACATTAAAGATTTTCTATAAGATTTTTGGCATTAAAATAATTTCTCTTTACATAATCCGAAACATTCCCATAAATTAAAAATAAGAAATGAAGTATAATTTGAGCTTACTTCAGTTGAAACCCACCTTTTATTTTTTTATTTATTTATGATTTGAGAAGTATTATGGTAACTGACATCACAGAACTGCCACATATATTCCTCTAATATACACCTCAGCCCCTGCCACAAAATGGCAAATCTTGATGCCCTTGAAAAGGAAAATAATCCTTAAAATATGCTCTCATTTACATTGTCTTAAAGCCGGAGTAATCCCATCGCCTCCAGTCTAAATTCTTATCACTGTAGCTGAGAGTGGAATATGACCTAGAGACTTTTATTCTTCTCATGAGGAAAATAAAAATTAAGGCTGAAATTCTCACCCCAGCTTCAGCCCTTTCACAGTGGACAACAGGGCCAGAATGGCATAAAAGGTTCATAAGAACCCCAAATCCACCCAGGGGAGAATTTCCCCTGGCACAGCAATGAAGAAGACAGCAGCAAGCTGCTTTACAAAGACTTTGTTGAGAGCCCTGGTGTAAGGGGTGTGCAGGGCCAGCCCACAACATTTTGGCGCCTGAAGCGGGGAGCTCAAATGATGCTCCCATACCCACTCACTTGGGCCAAAACTTTGACAGATCTCAATTCTGCCTTCTTCCTGTTCTACTCCTCTCATGGTACTGCTCTGCTACCTACCCCAATAAAGGAGAACTAACAACTTAAAATGCCTTGTTCAAAAATTTTAAGTAACACTTAACTTTCAAATGCCTAAACAGCAAATGTAACTTTTCTTGTCTGCATAGTAAACACTGGCATTTTTATCTGTTTGAATAATCAAAGTGGTGCTTTCCATGCCTCTTGGTTGCAAAGATTTGAACTGCTTCTGCTTCCTGAAGGTCCACAGTCTGGGCCAGCTCATGCTCAATTGAGATGGTTTCAAGGCCAACCAGCCTCTCCTGTGTCATTGTGGAGCGTAGATTTTTTTTTTTTTTTTTTTTATTAACTTCAGCTTGGAGAAGCTGCATTCTCCACTGGCAACTGTTACAGGAAGTGTTAGAAGTATGCGCAGAGCAACAAAAGCATTTGGAAAGAGGGTGGTCATCTTATTTGTGCGCACATATCCCAGAACAGCCTTTGGAGTTGATCCTGCTAAAATGTATCTTGAAAGGGTTTTCAGTTCATCACCTAAATCACTGTCTCTCATGCCCCGGATTGCTGGTGTAGGTTGTGGAAGTCGGTAGAGGGAATTTGGATGCAGACCTCTATATGAGCAAGAGTCAGGCTAACTCTAGCTGTAATAACGTGAGATTTGTAGAAGCAGGGCTCACGTCAGAAGCGGGTGAAAAGACAGCAGAGTAGAGTCAGCGTGACCCAACCTTGAGATAGCTATGTTTTGAGAACAGAAGTGAGAAAATACAGGAATGGGAAGACATAATATAAACAAACTGTTGATCATTACTGTATGTAACAAAAAGTATAAATGCTTGCCTTAATTGTTTATCTTTTGAGAGACCTGCCTAGGAGGGGGAAACCCTGTGTCCTAGAGCACTCTCTCCCTCTGTGCAATTGCTTGAGTTAATAAAATGTATCTGCCTTGCTGCACCCAAAGAAAGAGTGAGAACTCTGTTTTTCTCCGACAAGGTCGTCTTCAGGTATAGTGAGGAGTTTTGGAATATCCTACAACATCCCAAATATACTGCTGTGTTCCTTGAGCTGCATGAAACGTTCTTCAACTGATTGTGCAATACAATCTAGCACCTGGTTAAAGAATTCAACTTTGATTGTTGTTTGGGGTCTCTTATGGGATTATCCTGTGCCTCTTAATCAAAATGTCTTCTTCTTCGGTGACTCTTGTATTCTTGAATGGGTGGGAAAATAGCTGCAGTGTGAAGTTCCTCTGCCAACTTCTGTGCATTCTTCAGAACATTTTGAAGTCCCTCATCTGACCGGTAAGACTATAGGTATGATTTTGCTTTGTCCCGTTGTTCCATTGCTCCAGATAGATCAAGGTCAACACCTTGGAGTCTCTTGCTTACAAAATTTATTTCAAAAAGTATGTCATGCCACAACACTAAGCCACATAGAAATTTGAACTTATGTATGTTTTTGGTGATTCCATTTTCCTCTGCCACTGTTCTCCCAGGAACAGTTCCTGTCATAGTATTATCCTCCATAATGGCAACTATGGCATCATCTATCTTCCCAATTTGGTGTTTGATAGGCGTTATCGCCTCCACTCAACTTTCCCATCGTATGGCACTCAGTGGTTTCAGTGTCAGAGAGGATGTTCCCAGATATTGCTTCAAAATTTGCCATTGATGAGTTGATGCAGAGAAAAATACATAGATGCTTTTGAATTACATTAAAAAATTCAGCAGCCTCACTAGAAGCTGATGCTGCATCACTGACCACCAAGTTCAATGAATGAAAACTGCATGGGACAAAAAAAGCTCAAGGGTTTAACTCTCAGATCTGCGTCTGCACTCTTCTGTTCTTTCCTCTCATGTTGGCACCATTATAGTAGCCCTGACCTCTCATGTCAGCTATCGCAATTCCTGTATCTTCCAGCTTTTTAAGAAGCACATTTGTCATACCAGCTCCTGTAGTATCATCAATGTCAATACATTCTAGAAAATGCTCTCTGATAGTCACCATTGCAGGGACATTTTCACTAGGTTCTGTGGTTGTTGCAAAACACCATTAAAGTCACTTGTTCCGTATGGCTGATGTCAGGTGTGCAGTCCAGAATAACAGAGTAATAGCTTGCTGACTTCAGATCTGCCACAATCTTCTGTTTGACTTTTGTTGCCAGTAACTGTGTGATCTCATTTTGAATTGTTTTTCCAAGGTAGTGATGTGTGTACATTTCTTGGGTGAAGTATCAGAGGGGTAGCCGTGTTAGTCTGGATCTGTAGAAGCTACAAAGCGTCCTGTGGCACCTTATAGACTAACAGACGTATTGGAGCATAAGCTTTTGTGGGTGAATACCCACTTCGTCGGATGCATGAAGTGGGTATTCACCCACGAAAGCTTATGCTCCAATACGTCTGTTAGTCTGTAAGGTGCCACAGGACTCCTTGTAATTTCTTGGGTGGTGACTCTTCTTAGATGCTCCTGGAGTACAGCATCAAACTTCACCATCAGCTCCACAATTTTAAGGAAGTTTCCATTGTTTGGCACATACAGCTGATCAGAAGTGCCACACGGTGCTAGGTTTTGGGTAGCAAGCATTCTCACAATGGCAATGAGCCTTTTCAGAACATTTTGCTAGTAAAGAGACTCTGATGCAATCTCCTCTTGATGCTGATCATCTATGGTGGCCTTTAACCTCAGTCTCATCTCAAGCTCTTTCCACCTATGGAATGCTCTCTGGTGATTTTCTGCCTTCTCATGGCATGCCAGATTTCTAGCCAGATTTTTCCAGTCCTTTGTTCCTGTAGAACCCAATGTGGCTGGAACATTAGACTGGAAGAGTTTGCAACAAAAACAGTATGCAGCATTCTGGGTTTTTGAGTACATGAGCCATGGCCTCTCCACTTTGTCACCTTTGGGGATTTCATGCCAGTAATGTGTTGGATGGAAGCTTCTGTTTTCATTGTCTTTGGGGAACATGAAGTTTTTCACTTGCTGTGGCCCATGCAGTACAAGGAAGTCCCTCAGGCTACTACTCAAGTGGGTCCACAGTCCTGGATCATCTAGAGTTAAGGAACCAAACTCAGCAGCAGCTGTTTCTTGTGCCTCCACCACACTCTTCTCTGATCTACACTTTTCTTCAGGAATGTGCATGGTTACATCCATTTGAGATGGAGATATGGATGCTGCAGTAGCTGCTAGGTCACCTGCACTCTGACTAACTGGAACATCAGGCGTCTCCTCACCACTCACATCCTCACTGGGGCTGGAAGGCTCATGATGAACATTTGTGTCTATGTATCTCAGGAGAGCTCCTTCCTGCTTAGATAGAAAAGCTTCCTTTGCTTGCTTTCTTTTTCTGAATGCTACCCCAGAGGGGCGTTTTCTTCTTTCACTCATGACTGCTGTTCTGTGCCAGCTATAGTTGCTCTCAACACTCAATTGAAGGGGACAAATAAGCAGCATTTCCCATGTAAAGGAATTTTCAAAAAATTATTTCAGGAAAAACAAAACAAATGTTTCAAAAAAAATTGGCCATCCTGTGGAACTGGCCATGGAGCTAGGGAACCTGCCCACTCCATTGCTGTCAAAAGTTTTGATAGGATCTGCCTGTTCCCACAACGTATTTCAGTTCCATCAAATCAGCATTTTCTGATGGGGAAAACTGTTCCATCAGAAAACTTTCAACCAGTTCTATAAATTTATTAATGTGTGTATGAATATATGTATTTAAAATTATAATATAAACCTGATGGAGCTTTACATTAATCTACTCTTATTGGTTCCAGTTCAGTTCCTGGCATGCAATCTTCATCTCTGCAAGTAAGTTAGCTACTGAGAGTGTAAAGTATGAGCGCTATTCATTGGAGGTGTTGGTGTAAATTGTGATGCAGAACAGGTGTGTTTCATGGGTCAGTGGAATTTGATTTGTCAAATAAGCCGAACATTTACATAAGCTGTGGGCATCTCCATAGTCCCCTGAGATACACTTGACATGGACATCAGTTCACAAGAACTTATCTATTGGACAAGCTTTACAGGTCAGCTGTCCAAGCCTGACATCCTTGGTTTGAAATCAGTTTCCCTTCTCCTATGTGAACTACCTGCTGAGGTGTTGTATCAGTCAGACAAGGTACTTACAAACGGCAACAGGTCTTTAAAATAAAGTGGAAACCTCTTTACCAAGCTTCTGCTGCACCCTCTGTAGCTCTCCCAGCCTCTCAACTCCCTCCTCCCTCCCTCCTGTTTCCTGTCCTTACAGACTCCCAGCAGCTAGTGCTCCCAGTTCTAATAATTATAAGCAACATCTAAACAGCACACGAGGTTTTTGAACCCCACCTGCCCCTGCAAGACTTATTTTAAGATGGTCTCAGGCCCTATGATGACGACATCAAGGTGAACAATGTGGCATTTTATAGTGAGCCCCGCCACCCCACCACACTGTAATGAGAGATGTCACCAGTGGGTCCGCAAGTGCTTATTGAATATTTGCATCAGTAGGATGTTCCCCTACAGCCCAGGGACTTGGTTGCAATGACTGTGGATGGAAGATGACCAAGGAGGAGACCAAAGACTAGGAAGATGGACCTTAGACCTTAGAGAGACCAAAGGTACTGACCCCAACTCGAAAGTGACAAGAAAGAAGAGATTTGCATAAACTGTGTGTGGAAAAGCAATAGCTTACTAGTGCTCCCTCTCTTAGCATCCACCCCAAATTTGACAAAGGAATTTGGGTCCCATTACCCATGTGCAAATGACACTCCCATATCTTACACTCTCAGGTGACTTTTTGCCCATATCTGGTTAATTACTCTACTTTACACAGCTGATGAATCAAGCTCATATTTAAATAGAGGTCAATAAAGCAACAGAAAATTACAGCACAAGATGCAAAAAGATACAGAAAAAAATCACCTGTAAAACCTCAGGAGTCTGAACCAGGTTTAAAACAAAAAAAAAAAAAGAGAATTATACTAGACATAAAAGCTACTCACTCGTTACTGCACTGGGGAAGTGCTAAATGGCCACTTGAGGAGATAGAGGGCTTGATCCCAATTCCCATTGATGTCCTTGGAAATTTTACCATGGACTCCAGTTTTCCATGCATAGCTACCTCCAACTACTCTTGTGTTGAGGGCCTGCATTACTTACACAAAAGGCCCCAGGAGGCTACAGATACATGACTGCCACCCACAAGTTGGACACTGGAAAGAGTAAGAGAGAGCATGATTAATAAGCACCACTAAGAAAGATTTCTAGTGAGAAGAATGCATCACAGCAGCAACAGAGTGTTTTTTTCCCATTTTTTTAAAGAGAAAAGACTGAATTTAAAAAGAGAATCACTCCTACTGAAAAATAATACCTGTCAGTGCTAATCTCATACGACTATCACCCTGTTGTCCTTATTGTTGATTTGTTAATACTTCAGTGGATAGGAACAACAAGCACATAACTGGTCAACATTTTTCAGAAATTTTTTTGCTGAAAAAAGCCCAAACTATTCATGAATTTATCATGAATTAACTAAATAGCTTTGACCTAAGTGTCAGTCATGGGAGCTGGGATGTGAATTTGAGGCTCCCACCTTGTAGGTGAGAACCTTATCCAGTGCTTTAAAGAGGTGGATCAGCTGTGTGTGCGTCTCTCTCTCTCTCTCTCTCTCTCTCTCTGAAAGACTATATTCAAATATTTTATAGCAAGTAGAAGAGCTTTAGAGCAAGAGAGAGAAAACCCAGTTCCTTGCTACTGTATAGTCCAGGGGTTAGGGCACTTTCCTGCAGCGTAGGAGACAAGTTTAAATCCCTTCTCTACTTTGGGCACAGGGGGGATTTGAACTTGGGGTTCCCACATCCTGAGAGAATGGTCAAACCACTGGGCTATAAGTAATAAAGGATGTAATGCTACCAAATGTGCACACACACCCATAGTCATTTTGTGAATATAGCCCTTTCTTTCTTTCATTTGCTTCTAAAAAAGAATTGCCTGGAAACAAACATTTTTGGTGTAGGTTTTTTTTTCCAGTTTTCAAAAAAAAAAAATCAGAATTTTTAGCTTCAGATAAAACTGATGGTTTTTCTTTTCAACTTTTCAGAACTGCTGGAGAACCAAAAAAGTCAATCATTCCCCAGCTCTACATCTGACACTTGGTTATATAATGTTTGCAAAGCATTTAAAAATCTTGAAAAACAAGAATTCCTTTATTCATTTTAATAAATCTGGGATGCCTCTGACTTTGTTGCTTTCCTTGTCCTTATTTTCTTCTCTTTGTAAAGACAGCTGTTTTGCTCCTATGTGAGCATGCATTAATAGTGCTAATAATATGTACATTAGACCCCGATGCTCTGAAATCATCCAAATAAACATGACATCTGCCACCCCCACACAAAGCCAGTGCAAAACTGGATCCAAAATTCAAGTTTAGGTCAAATTCTAGAAGTACAGATTATAATGAAAATTTACCAACCCAGACTGATAAACACATGATATGTTCATGTCATAAGTTCCCAAAACCTGTGATTAAATATAAAGTGCTTTTGACCACTTTGTTTCTCCATGGAACTCATTCTAACTTTCTAAACACCTGATAAGCTTCAGACAGTTCCATTTCTTCTTAAACCAATCTTCCAGAGTACCGTTTCCTCCTCAGACTCAAATGTGGAATTCTCTTCAAAACCCCACTTTCCTGAAGCCCCTGATGGACAATGAGTCCTGCATCAGCAACTGCTCTTTTGTACTAAGACTTAGTTTTTGATATCTACTGACCCTGCAGAGATTGAAATGGAAACTTCCTTACCATAGGAGAGTCTACTTCCTAATATGGGCCAGCACTCATTTCTAGCCCCGAAGGACCCAAAATAACACATTTATTTACAGATGTTTACCTTTTTGGTATAGAGAATTATTTTAGGTCACTTTCAAAGGTTCTATGGCTCTCTCTAAGACTTGCATAGTTGGGCTAAAGCACTTGACTACAGGTGGAGGGATTTAAAAATAATCAGTTTAAATGTATTTATAGGATTTACAACATCCTGAAATTTTGTTTTAGAATACTAGTACTACAAAAGATCTACAGGGGCCAGCAAAGTCATTTGATTGAGTTCTCTGTTTAGAAGACACCTGATTCAGTGAGAAACTGCCTTTCCCATTGGTTAGGAATAGGTTGTAGCAAGAGAAAAAATGTATGATAGTTTGGTATAAAGATTTTAGCTGCCTGAGATTGGGGTGGCCTCATTACTTGGGTGGCAAAGCATTGAGTAAGTTATGCAAGCCATCTTGAACATGTCAGTAAAATCTTCATACCACACCACATAATCATAAATGTGTCATAAACAAACTACATTACAATCCACCCCCTATCTATTTTAGAAATATCTTAGGGAATTTTTAAACACTTGGCATTAATTTTCAATATTCCTTTGCCTGTAAAGCACATTTTACAGGCTCTCTTTGCACCAAGAGTACAACTGTACAGGCTTCAGAAAGAGCAAAATGTGTGTGAATCTAAAATAGACTTTCTAGACGAAATAACGTCACAATGTTACAAATCAGTGTCCATGATCTTTTAGGGTTAGTCAAAAGCGGTGCATCCTACTAGCCTTTTCAGTGGGTTTTCATAGGTGTAGCTGATGGTAAAATTTGTTCTGCAGTATTTTGGTTAGTGTTGATCTGTGAGGGGGAAAATCTGCTTGACTTTGAGTCTAGGCTTAGTTTGCCAGGCTGAGAATTAGGGGAACAACCTTTCTACTTGTAAACTGATCCAATGCTATATGGAGTCAGACACGATAAACATGGCAGTCCACAATGCCACTGTTTAGTCCCTTTTTCAGAATGTGCCAGCACTTTATTAATGGCTCAGATATATACCACTCCTTAGGCACGGTGCAGCTGACCATGGCAAGGGTAAAGCTCATACTTGTATATGTGCAGCAGACAGAGCTTTCTTTTGGGCTGGTCCAAGGCTGAGGAATGAATGTCCACAGCATAGAACAACCTCCTGAGACATCACCTTTTCCATTCCAAATGTAAAGTGCATTTCTCTGATCTACCCTTCAATAACAAACACAGAATACCAGGTAGTACATAAATTGATAAACCTCATAGTTTTTCCCATGTGAGGGGGGGAAAAAAAGGGGAGAGGGAGAGAAAGTAAATCACATGTGACAAATATTTTTCACCTCACTTAATGCACTTCTGAAAAGCACTTAGATACTATGCTGATGAGGGTGGCATAAGAACCTGAATAGAATACATGCAAACAGCTGCTTGGAAAAATCATATTTTTTTGGAGAGTCTTAAACGTCAGTACTGATTTGGTAACTCGTTAGTAGTAATTTTGTTACTAAAAATGTGTTCTTATTGTATTCGTGCTTTTACTTCTTTCATGTTCTTCCTTACACTTGTTTTGCCATCTACTGCTCAAGGACCCAGTTAACAGCTGTTCTGCAGACAGGATTCCCATTGCAGTCAATGGGATGTCAGTCTATGGAGTGGCTGCAAAATGGGATCCAAAGAATCTAAAGAAAATGAACTCATATACTTGTTTAAAAAAGCACTTTCTTTTCTTAATACTGTTCTTTGGCTTAACACCTTCCCCCTGCCCGCCGTAACACTGTAATTTTTCTGTTTTCATTCCATTAGTGTGTGCATAGTAGTAGTGTCTAGTGACTCCAATGATGAGTCAGGGCCCTGTACGTCCATTATTGTTTTTCTCAAGAGGTAACCTTTCCTTTTAGCCAGTTGAAACACCATAAAAATTTGTTTTTATTTCTTTACTAATACATTTAAGGGAAATAAATAGCTTCTTACTCCTAGCGAAGCCAGTGATTTCATTGGAAGAACCATAATTAGCAGTTCTTATATAGGCTCCTTAACATAGGGTTCTGCTCTGAAAAGTGACGATGTAAAAAATGGACTATTCTTACTTGACAGATGTATTTTGAGTACTTTCTGCTAACTTTAGTACTAAAGAGTAGTTTTGACAGCTGCTTCTTCGGTTACCTCTGCAAAGCCAATACAACTTGAGAGAACTGTATTGTATTACTTCTTGTGCACCTTCAGCAGAACTCATTGCTGACTTCCAATGAGCTACATTTGTGTAAACCAGCTGAAGAGACTAGTTTTGCACAGATGTCAGGCAGCGGGTAATTTTGACTTGCTGAACCTTCATTATTGGTGGTGATGTGCTCTCTTCTAAGACATGCAGTAGTATTGTTCCAGAATGTGCTTTTAACATATTATCCACAGGCTTTTATGGCATTTCAGCCTTGGTTATAATTAAATTACATCACTGCCACCCCAGAAGGATGCAATTTGCAATCCTTTTCTCAGCAGGAATATTGTAGTCTTTAATCATTGTGCACTAAAATGTGGTGCTCACTCAGAACCTACAGTGGGACAGTTCAGTGCAGACTAACTGATTTCCATAGCGCATGAGGACATGATATCCATAAGAGTAGTCAGAGGCTGTTTCACTGGTGTGGATTGCATATTCACAGGGTACCAGAGCAGTTTAATTAACCTTTTTGAAGCTGCTGCAATTTAACTCCCTGACCATTTTATCTCAACTGACAGCTACTCTGCAAATCTGCTGTTTTGCATTTGCAACTTGCATTGGTAGGGATATTTGAAATCCTGTCTTACACTTGAAGCTAAGGGCCAGATCAGACCCCTCATCATCCTAGCTACAGTGTGACAAAATATGAAATGAATGCCCATAATGGGCAAAACACATTTTTCAGTGCACATAAATACTTCCAGAAATGAAGGGACAGAATATCCAAAGTGTTACCCTTTGAAAGGTTTCAACATGCTCTGTGCAGGGCCATGACTCCTCTTCCCATTCCCCTCCCCATTTGCAGTCTTAAGATTGGTAGCTGTGCTGAACTCACAAAGTCCTAGTGTTCCCTGAGCACAAGGACAGAGGATGTATTTGTTGCCTAGGTATACTATAAGTAGCCATCTATAAATATTGGGGGGCAGGGTTGAATCTGGTCCTTTACATTTTTTAAAATGAAATCTTAACTTCTGCATCTGATGAAACATGGAGTGGCTGACCCCAACCCTCTCTCAGATCTGCCAATGCTGTTCATCTGCTTTTTTTCCTTCATATATCTTTCTAGACTATTTTTACATTCCTGTTCATTGTAGTCAAATTCCCTCTTTCTCTCCTCTTCCCTAGTATACATTTTAAAAAATATTATTTTCAGTTTTTTCTCGTTTGCTTCCCTGTGTTTTCTCTGCCAACAGTTGCATCCCCAGCCACAACTCCTTCAATTCTCAGGCAAATGGATGAAGAGAATATGAAATGCCTGGTTCTTTTGTACTATTAGACACTGTGAGGTCACTGTTTAGTTCTTGTTGCTCTTTTTATATTTATATATATAGTGTGTGTATATACACACACACACACACACACACACACACACACACACACAGAGAGAGAGAGAGCATCTAAAGGATAAAGAAACTGATTAATTCTAGAGCTGGATGGAAACAATTTTCCCATCCCTCAAGAATTTGAGATTTTGATTTTTTTTTTCTATCCTGAATCAGATCAAAAAGTCAAAATCTCGTAAATTTTCATTAACTGATGGTCCAATTTTTCATATGGGGTCAATCAGAACCTTTCTTTTTTTCCAAAAATTTGAAAAATTTAGTTTGTTTTGACCTTTA
Organism: Macrochelys suwanniensis; assembly: GCA_033296515.1. Classification (NCBI taxonomy): domain Eukaryota; kingdom Metazoa; phylum Chordata; order Testudines; family Chelydridae; genus Macrochelys; species Macrochelys suwanniensis. The sequence goes on along the minus strand of CM065776.1, from coordinate 235,430,078 downwards.
AATTTTTTAAACTTTTTTTAGTATAATTAAATTGAAATTTTAAAACAGTAATTTTGAATCTTAAAATGAAACTTTTCATTTTGAAAATGTCAAAACATTCCACATTTTTTTGATATATGCAGTTTTGTTGCAGTTGTATCAGTCCCAGGATACTAAAGAGACCAGATAGGTGAAGTAATGTCTTTTATTGGACAAACATCTGTTGGTGAAAGAGACAAGCTTTCAAGCTACACAGAGCTCTTCCTCAGGTCTGGGAAAGGTACTCAGGGCTTGGCTACACTTAAATTTTTAAAGCGCTGCCGCAGGAATGCTCCCGCAGCAGCACTTTGAAGCGTGAGTGTGGTCGTGCATGAGCGCTAGGAGGAGAGCGCTGGTAATCCTCCTCCACGAGGGGATTAGCTCCGAGCGCTTGGAGCCCAGCTGTGAGCACTCTGAGCCTGTCCACACTAGCGCTTTATAGCTCTCAGACTTGCTACGCTCAGGGGGGTGATTTTTCATGCCCCTGAGCCCGCAAGTTAGAGCGCTATAAAATTTAAGTGTAGCCAAAGCCTCAGTGTCACAGATAAATACACTGAAAAGATAGTTTGGCATAAGTAGCTAGCACATATTCTAAAGGACACTTCAAGGTGAAGTGGCCTGTTAACACCCTTGTAGTCATAGGACAAAAGGGGGGTTAGCGGGTTACAATTGTTGTAATGAGCCATAAATCCAGTGTCTTTAGTAAGACCATGAGTTTTAATTGCCATCAGTGGTAAATAGGACCAATGGTCAACGATGGGATGTTAGAAGTTACTACAGAGAACTTTTTCCTGGGTGTCTGGCTGGTGAGTCTTGCCCACATGCTCGGGGTTCAGCTGATCGCCATATTTGGGGTCGGGAAGGAATTTTCCTCCAGGGTAGATTGGCAGAGGCCCTGGAGGTTTTTTGCCTTCCTCTGCAGCATGGGGCACGGGTCACTTACCGGAGGATTCTCTGCATCTTGAAGTCTTTAAATCATGATTTGAGGACTTTAATAGCTGAGACATAGGTGAGAGGATTATTCCAGGAGTGGGTGGGTGAGATTCTGTGGCCTGCATTGTGCAGGAGGTCAGACTAGATGATCATAATGGTCCCTTCTGACCTTAAAGTCTATGAGTCTATGAGTCTATAATGTCTAGCACAGTTATGAATATACGCTCCGAGGCTCATCGTTTAAAAGTCTTGTGCAGGTTTCCTTCAAGGATGAGGACTGATGTGTCAGATATACAGCGATTGCTTTGTGAAGTGTTCACCCACAGATGATCCGGTGTTTGTCTTTTATCATTTTCCTATGTGAGTTAATTCGAGAATGTAGCGATTGTCTGGTTTCACTCACATAGTTGTTATCCAGGGCATGAAATGCTCCAATGAGGTACACCACGTGTTCTGATAGGACCCTTGGATCTTGAGAGGTTTGTTATGGGGAGAGGGTGTTGATCACTATGACAATGGAGACGTGTCTGCAGGTTTTGCATCTGTTGTTCTTGCAGGGGCTGGTGCTGTTTTTAGTTGGTGTGTCCTGGTCTGTGGTGAGCTTGCTTCTCATGATGAGCTTGGAGAGGTTGGGGGCTTGTTTGAAGACCAGAAGAAGGGGTTCAGGAAAGATTTCTTTCAGGATGGCTCCCATTGTGCCTGGCCTCAAACTCTTCTGAAAATCCAGCCCCACCTCTGTACAAGATTTCCTTCTTGCCATCAGAGAGGGAACCAGATTTTACTTGTATATCATTTTCAAGTCAATGTGCTCATGCTTCATAAATCGGAGCAGTTAGTGCAACGTTTACAAACTGCTGCTTACCTGCCAACATAGGTACATATCAGGATGAGACAGGAGAACAAGGTTTTGTGAAACTTACTCTAGATTTTAATATTTTTAATTTTGGGATTTCTCAAAACATTTTCAAATTATGCCAAATATGTTTACCTGTAATGCATTAGCTAATTAGTGAAAAATTATTTTAAAAACATGTTCATTTTACATATTGTCTTAGCCACATGTCAAAATGAAAGAGCAATCAATGCTCATTTAGAAGATGCTGTTTACAGCCATATAATAATAGATAAATATTACAGGTGTGTGGCACAGTTAAGGAAGATAGAATAAATTTCTCTGTAATGCAACAGGCCAATAAAGAGGATGGTAAATTAAGCAGTTTGGTTGCCTGGGTACTTGCATGGTTGAGAAAAGAGAGCCAAATTGTAAAATACTGGTCAGGTTATTTCTCCCCCTTCATCCCCCCTCCCCCCCAACTTCAAGCAAGAATATTTTTTCCCATAACCAGTATATACCATTCCTGACAGTATAAAATGTCCCATGACAGCAGACGTGATACACAACTGAACAGTAACAAATCAATGGCTAGAGAAAGCATAGAATAGGATTAAGTTTTCTTGGCGTGTATGTTATGCACATCAAGAAAATCACTAGATATATTAATTTATGCAAACGGAGATGGGATCCTGTACTGTACACACAGAAAAAGATTCTGGTTTGAAAGTAATTCTTACCTGTCTTTTAAGGGAATAAACTTTTAAAAAGCAGCAACCCAGACCTCATGGTTGCCTAAAAAATGTTGTGTTACTATTATGCATACAATATGCCCTTATGCTTATCGTTCTGCTTATGCTAAGCCTCTTGTCCATGGATCCTGCTGGTTTGTTCTCTGTTACAGGTAGTTGTTTAGGTGATATTGCTGGTTGGGTGTGTCAGTTTTTGTAATTCTGTTTAAATAATTCCACTCAACCGGAGGGATTTCTGGTTGTTAGCACAGTTGAGAAGGCCTATGCAAACAATGAAACTGCAGAAGTTTTGAGTGCCAATCCAAGTGGCCCCGATGGTTCTCTGTCTTCAAGTCTCTGTGGTAGACACGGGATAAACACCAGACATACTCTCAAAAGCCCATAACTTCTCTCTCTCTCAGCTTTTACTCATTGCAGAATCTTCCATTCCTTAGTTACATTCTCCCAGGTAGGCCTGAAAATAAAAAGCAAAGTATTGTGAGAAAAGTGATTAATAGCCAATAATAAAACAAATATACATCTTGTGTTGAAGCACTGCAACCTAGTTCACTGGGTTCCTTTGCCTAACATGCGTAAGTCATCATCCGCAATATTCTCTGTGGCAGCCAAGCTCCACAGAAATCCTCAGTCTCTCCACAGTCCTAATTTCAGTGGTGAGAGATGGTCTTCTCAACAGGCACAGGGATAAAAGAACGAAAGCCACCGATTCTCTCCCACGCTTTTGTAAATCCAACTAGGTACCTTTCTGCATTCTTAGGCACTTAGGGTGAGATTTACTTAAGTGCTAATTATAATAAATAATGATAATATGGTGTTTCCCTCTCTCTCCGGGGAAATGCCTGTCCTTTCTGGGTTGTTATATTAGTGGAACTCAAGTATACCTCACTGGCCTCTGAGCATGTATTTTCCCCCATCCAGAGCTCACAGAGACAGTCTGCACTGGGGTGAAGTTCAAAAAGCCAATTGCAATAAAAAGAAGAGAGACCGTCTTCACGTTTGTGTGTGTGTGTGTGTGTGTGTGTGTGTGTGTTCCCTCATTTGAGTCTGGGTCAAGATGTTCACACTGATGATTTGCCTTTACAAACTACATCTACGAGGACCTGGACTTTTGGTTTCTCACCAGCTGGCTAGTCCAGACCCCCATCCATTAGTCTCTGATAACTATATGAGGGCAGGGGGCTGGACTCGATGACCTCTCGAGGTCCCTTCCAGCCCTAGAATCTATGAATCTATAACGTTCTAAAGGCACCTTTTGGGGGGGGGGGGAATGACTCCATGAGGAGTTTCCAAATCAATCCTACTATTTTGCCAGTCCTTTGCACAAATATATCCAGGCTGCTTCCTCTTCTCTCTCTGGAGATACCAAATTGCTGCTTCCATTATTAGCTCTGAGAAAAATGTCAAAACTCCAGCTAGTTCAGAATGTAACATCATGTTTTCTTGCAGGACTGAGCAGCTATAATCATATTTCACCCCCTTGAGCCCTTTACATTGGCTGCCTGTAAAGTAGAGGATTTATTTCAAGCTGTCCCTGCTGGTTTTTTAAGCCCTTAATGCTGAGGGACCTGGTAATATGCAAGACTTCCTTCCTGACTCGCACCCTGGTGCTGCATGTGTGCACTGACACCACACGCCTTGAGTTGGCACACCTAGACTCTCACCTTAGCATAAGATCAGGGTTCTCAAACTGGGGGTCGGGACCCCTCGGGGTTGCAAGGTAGGATTTTTCCAGAAAGAAAACTAAATTAAAAGTAGCATCATTAAAACTGTGATGAGGCCAGTGTCTGCCAGTGATAAAAATAACTATACCTTTGGAATAAATACATCTTCAGGCAGGGGCAGGCAAACTTTTTGGCCTGAGGGCCACATCGGGTTTCGGAAAGTATATGGAGGGCTGTTAGGGGAGGGGGTCATGGCCCGGCTCCCACCTCCAGCCGCCCCCCCCCCCCCCGGATTCCTGCCCAATCCAACCCCCCTGTTCCCTGATGGGGCCCACCCCCGGGACCCCTGCCCCATCCACACACCTCCGCTCCCTGTCCCCTGACCGCCCCTGGAACCCCCACCCTTGACTGCCCCCTGCCGCCCCATCCAACCCCTCCTCTCATTCTTGATGGCCCCCCCCAGGACCCGTGCTCCATCCAACCACCCCTTCTCCCTGTCCCCTGACTGTCCCCGGAACCCCTGCCCCTGACTGCTGCCCGCTGCCCCCATCCAACCCCTCCTCTCATTTCTGACTGCCCCCATTCAACCCCCCTGTTCCCTGCCCTCTGACTGCCCCGACCCCTATCCACACACACACCCCCCGACCACCACCCCGAACTCCTCTGCCCTCTAGCCAACTCCCCCCCCACCCGCTCCCCGCCCCCTTACCGCGCTGCCTGGAGCATGGTGGCTGGCGGCGCTACAGCCGCGCCGCCCGGCTGCAGTCGGGCCACGCCGCCACCATGCAGCACAGAGCAACGGGTCAAGCCTGGCTCTGCAGCTGTGCTGCCCCAGGACCTCCCAGCCCCGCCGCCCAGAGCATTGCGCCAGCGACGGGGTGCGCTGAGGCTGCAGGGGAGAGGGGAACAGCAGGGGAAGGGCCGGAGGTAGCCTCCCAGGGCAGGAGGGTCCCGCGGGCCGGATGTGGCCTGCGGGCCGTAGTTTGCCCACCCCTGTCTTAAGGGATTTTATTATATTTCATTTTAGGGTGCCATAGAGACATATGGATTTTCAATATGTCGTTTTCTTGTTTTAATTGTCCTGCATTTTGAGTCCTTTGTTTTAATTAGGGGTGGTTGTAAATTTTCTGACAATGTTTTTATGTCAGCAAATGCTCTGGAAACATTTTGAAATCAATAAAGTTTAGCTTTAAATTCCTTGGTTTCCTAAGTTTGAAACAAAACATCAGAATAGGACAGTTTGGTTTTTAAATTTTTTTATTTTATTATTATATTTGATATTGTTATTTCAAATTACATTATAAATTACAATAAAACATAAAACAATAAACAAATAAACAAATACAAATAAATATAAAAAGTTGAAATTGGAAAAAAAACTTTTCAATTTCATTACAACATTTCAATTGACCTGAAACAAAAATTAATTTTTATTTGGTGAAAGTTTTTTGAAATTTTGACTTTTCATTCTAATTCGGGATGAAAGTAAATGTCAAAATGTCAGAATTCCCCATGGAACATAAATTCTGAGTTTTGATCAGCTCTAGTTTTAGCACACAGAGCAGGATTGTTCTATAAATTCAATGATTGGTCTAAATTTTCCAGCGTGCAGTAATTTTGGGTGTCGTCTTTTTTGATTGCCGGCTGTGGGACACCTTATTTTTGGATTTTTCCACAGTCTGAAAACACTGGTCTACAATTTTTGAGAAGTCGTCTGCTTCAGAGATAAAATGTGCTATTTAGTATGTCTTTTGATGTGCTGAATTCAAATATGACAATTAAAACAACTGATTGGCTACTGTTTCTAAGTTTTTACATTTTATGTCTATGTATATTGTGTAGATAGTAGAGTTTTAATCATAAATTGTAAACCTAGGTCTTTTCATGTGTTTATGGTTGCTTTACATGATACTATTTCACCTGTCCTGTTTATGTAACACTTTACAAATCAGCAAAGGGGTTATAGAAATAAAATGTATTATGAAACAAAAGGCAAAAACCTATTATGTACATAGTTTAGTCCTATTCAGTGTCTACTCGGCGCTTCTTGGCTTGTCTCTTGTATTCATTAAATGGAGCATCTCTTGTCACTGTCCAGATATAGTCTGCAAGCACTGATGGGCTCCATTTGCCCTGATAGCGTTTCTCCATTGTTGCAATGTCCTGGTGAAATCACTCGCCGTGCTCGTCGCTCACTGCTCCGCAGTTCGGTGGAAAAAAATCTAGATGAGAGTGCAAAAAATGTATCTTTAGTGACATGTTGCAACCAAGGCTTTTGTATGCCTTGAGGAGGTTTTCCACCAACAACCTGTAGTTGTCTGCCTTGTTCTTTCCGAGAAAATGTATTGCCACTAACTGGAAGGCTTTCCATGCCTTTTTTTTCCTTGCCACGCAGTGCATGGTCAAATGCATCATCTCGAAGAAGTTCGTGAATCTGAGGACCAACAAAGACCCCTTCCTTTATCTTAGCTTCACTTAACCTTGGAAATTTTCCATGGAGGTACTTGAAAGCTGCTTGTGTTTTGTCAATGGCCTTGACAAAGTTCTTCATCAGACCCAGCTTGATGTGTAAGGGTGGTAACAAAATCTTCCTTGATTCAACAAGTGGTGGATGCTGAACACTTTTCCTCCCAGGCTCCAATGACTGTCGGAGTGGCCAGTCTTTCTTGATGTAGTGGGAATCTCTTGCACGACTATCCCATTCGCAGAGAAAACAGCAGTACTTTGTGTATCCAGTCTGCAGACCAAGCAAGAGAGCAACAACCTTCAAATCGCCACAAAGCTGCCACTGATGTTGGTCCTAGTTTATGCACCTCAAAAGTTGTTTCATGTTGTCATAGGTTTCCTTCATATGGACTGCATGACCAACTGGAATTGATGGCAAAACATTGCCATTCTGCAGTAAAACAGCTTTAAGACTCGTCTTCGATGAATCAATGAACAGTCTCCACTCATCTGGATCGTGAACGATGTTGAGGGCTGCCATCACACCATGGATGATGTTGCAGGCTACAAGATCACCTTCCATGAAGAAGAATGGGACAAGATCCTTTTGACGGTCACAGAACATGGAAACCCTAACATCACCTGCCAGGAGATTCCACTGCTGTAGTCTGGAGCCCAAAAGCTCTGCCTTACTCTTGGGTAGTTCCAAATCCCTGACAAGGTCATTCAGTTCACCTTGTGTTTATGAGGTGTGGTTCAGAGGAGGACAATGGGAGAAAATGTGGGTCCTGTGACATTGATGGTTCAGGACCAGAAGTTTCATCCTCTTCCTCATCTGACTCAAGTGAGAATGATTCTGGTGCATCAGGAACCGGCAGTCCTTCTCCGTGGGGTACTGGGCGTATAGCTGATGGAATGTTTGGATAATGCACAGTCCACTTTTTCTTCTTTGACACACCTTTCCCAACTGGAGGCACCATGCAGAAGTAACAATTGCTGGTATGATCTGTTGGCTCTCTCCAAATCATTGGCACTGCAAAAGGCATAGATTTCCTTTTCCTGTTCAACCACTGGCGAAGATTTGTCGCACAAGTGTTGCAGCATATGTGTGGGGCCCACCTCTTGTCCTGATCTCCAATTTTGCAGCCAAAAGAAAGGTGATAGGCTTTCTTAACCATAGTGGTTAGACTGCGCTTTTGTGATGCAAAAGTCACTTCACCACAAACATAGCAGAAGTTATCTGCACTGTTCACACAAGTACGAGGCATCTCTGCTCACTTTGGCTAAACAGAAATGTGTCCCTTTGCAAAATCAAACACTGACAAAGAAGAGAGCACGACACTGTATGATTTCTAGAGCTGATATAGGGCAATTTGTTCAGCAGAGTGATGTAAGCTTCGTTATGATTGCATCATCCGTGACTTCTAGGAATAACATGATGCAATTCATAGCATGTATGACGCAATACCAGCTTCAGATTGCATCATTCATTGTTTTGCCTAAAAAGCAAGTACTGTCCAAACCCAGTCATAGATTTATTCATAGATCCAGTCAAAGATGTATTTTAGTCATTTCTGGTTTAAATTGAGATCCCTTCACTTTATAACTCACTTAATCTCCGCCATTCCCAAGTCAAGGGTCGTATATACTGACCCAATAGCATGTCTTGAAAACTAGAGCCAATCAACAATTTTAAGCATCATTTTCGTTCTCTGTGACCCAGAATTAGTAAAGTTTGACTACATTTATTTCAGAAGCATTTTGGCTGTAGAGCAGTGAAATCAGGCCCCTTCAAGGTGTCTCAAACAGGGTAACACAAAAATTGAGGTACCCAGACTTTGCTTTGGGAAATTTGGTCCAATATTTATATCCTGCTTTAATATTACATGATACTATAAAGTGTTAGAATCTGTGTCAACCCAAGCAATATATCTGTCTCAATGGGAGTCTAGTTTTCAATCAAATGTAATAAGGAAAAAATACTTGAAATATTTCCAAAAAGCTGCTGAATTGGGAATAGTAATTGTTGATGTCATTCCTCTCACACTGTCACCACCAGTGCTTACAACATATGGCTTAATCGGAAGAGAGATAAAAAGAACACCGTGAAGATCAGGGGTCTCAAACACGCGGCCCGCAGGCCACATGCAGCCCGCGGAGTTATTTCCTGCGGCCCGCCATAGGCGCCAACTCCATTGGCAGCCAAGCTCCAAACATTACTGAGTGCTTATATTTTCTTAAAACCCCTCTTTGCATTACAGTTTTTAAAAAGTTAATACAGTGACTTTTAATATAATACTATATTACTCTTCATTTTTTTCATTTGTGACTATACTTTTGTATCATTGTATGAAAAGGTTTCAGTGATGCGGCCTCGGGCCAATTTACTAGTTCTCATGTGGCCCTTGTGGTGATTTGAGTTTGAGATCCCTGGTGTAGACATTACGAAGTAGTATACACTGTGCTTCTTACATGTTTACCATGCACATACTATACATATAATACTTTGTAAATGTCTGTGTTCAAGCTGTAGCACTTGCTGCGTGGATGGACCTGAGTTTATATTAATTCAGTAATTAAAATAGAGAAATGTGTTGTGGCTTCTCAGATGAGAAGGTGTAGCTATTATTACAATGCCATCTACTTTCCAGCATTGTAATAAAAGTTCCCCCCTCCAGTTGCCAGCTTTGCTCTGAAAGCCATAGGAAATTGTAAAGATGGCATAGCTCTAGAATGCTGAGAGTCCTGGAATTGGTTTGTGAAACACTACACATTCAAGCAGTAGTGAGCCAAGCTGCACTCCCAGACTTTGTGTAGCAGTGATCCCACATGGGATGTTACTGTACAGCAAGCTGGTGTACTGTAGATTAATACCCTGGCTTGACGTGCAGTCACTTGTCATGTAGACAAGCCCAAATTTCATACTGCAGTTGGAGTATTAATGCTAACGGCCTTTGTGCCTATTTATGAGCAAAAACGTGTGCAGTTATTCAAGAGGCATGCACGCACCACCCCCACCCCCCGATACTTATGCATTAGCAAAGCTCTCATACTCATCGTTCGTTTCTGCCACTGTTGCTCTCTATAAAATTCAGTCTGCTGCTGTTGACTCTCCACAATGGTTTTTTTGCCATTGAGTTGAATGGAAACAGGATGAGGCTCATAGCCCTTTTACATCATAGCTTATCTGGGCTGCATTTAAACTGTGTATACATTCAAGCAGCCTGGTGGTGCTCCATCCTGTGATCCCTGATGCTTAAGATGACTTTACTTTCCCTCTCTTTGGATCAGAAATAAGTGTGTGTGTGTGTGTGTGTGTGTGTGTGTATATATATAAATATAAATAAATTACACACACACACACACTAACTACTATATTGTCTTATATACTGTAATACTCCCAAGGAAATTTTCCATTCCAATTTTCCTCTGGCTCTTTCAGTTTGTCAATTTTTCCTCCCTCCACCCCCATTTCTTTAGCCTGATTTACTTTTGTTTCTCTTCAGTGCAAGATGTTAAAAGAGTTTTTTAATCAAAACCCTGCTAGTTTCTCAATACATGACTAAGCTCAGAAAAAAAAAAGTCTGCTTTGCACAAAAGGAACATTGAGATAAATTTTGAAGAACTAACTTTAGAAGGCCTTAAAGCAAAGAATAAGTAAAGATGTGCCAAGCTTGGAATACCCCCTGCTGGCATCTACCCACAGAGCAAGCAAGGCAGAAAAACACAAGGTTCAGTTAGTCCTTTTTTTAAAGCTGCCCTTTTCTCAAAACTGTAGTTTCTCTATCTAGTTTTGAGCAAACTAAGCAGGTTGTTTTATGTTTTTGTTTCTTTACAGTTTTTCAGTCTAATCACACTACGACATCTTGTCAGATTTTTAGAGCTGGGAAGTACTTCACTGAACTTCGTAGAAGGAAGTACTTTTAACTAAACATCACATCCCTACCAGTGAGTTGGGATAAAACTTTCCTAGTTACTGTTTCTTTTCGAAGAAGGGAAAACGGTTTTGCATATAACTCCTGCCAGGTCTCCTACTTACTTACAGCTCTGTATATGAGCCAGGACAATATCTAGTGCTAATCCAGAAGCAATATGCTACAGTCATTAAGATAGTTACTTACTATAACGCTGATGAATGCACAAGAAAGAACAGAAAGAAAAATTGGCAGAGCAGATGGTGGATAATGACAGTGACTGTGAACAAAAAGACTATCAAATATTGTCTATTGGGAAGCCCTCTTCTCAATGTAAATATAAAGTAAACATGACACAGGTATTAGGGAATTTTACAGTCTACTGTTCTTGGCAGCTGGTTTGGCACTAGCTGTGGTGTCTATTTTGGGGATCAGCTGTATAGTCCCAGATTGCCATTTTCTTCTGTTCTTTCTCTTAAATATCCTACAGTATATTATCACTTACTTATTTCCTCTGATAGTAGAGCAGGCCAGGCATTGACTGCAGAGTGACTTCCTCCCTAAAATTGTCAATGTTGTAAAAGCTTTTTAAGAAGGAATCACTTTTAAAAAAATCTGCAATTTGGCTTCTTTGATGGGTGCTGACTAGCCTAAGGACTTCTTTTCTGCCTGAAGGTGAAGACTTTTTCTCACTAGCTTGATGCTCTGTCTAGCATACAAGATAAAGTTCTGACACTTAAAAGTGCAGTTTGTCATTCAAAAGGAGCTGAATTAAGGCCTTTTTTGTGCATTGCTAAGATCATACTTTTTTCCTGATTCCAAACTGTTCTGCTATCCATGCAGGGTTTGGTTTTGTTTTTTGACAGAAATCAGAATTAAATTAGGTCACATGGGTACATGAAATTAACCTGGCATCAAAGACAGTTTTCCTCGTTTCCCACACTTCCCCCCACCTCCTTTTCCATTGAAAACTCTCTAAAGCTTTTCGAGAGAAAAGGCCAAATCTCAGAAACAAGCTTTATTGAAGGTTTATACACTCACCTTGCAAGGAATGTCTGTCCTCACTGAATATTTTCAAACTATCAGGGATCAAATTAAGGATGGCTTAACTAAGTCAATTAATGAATTACATTACTCAATTCTGTATTATATGAGCGTAGTATCTGGGGTTAATGAAGTGTTGCTTTGGTGAAAGCATTAAAAATGTAATGGGTGGGGTAACTTTGTGTGATGTAGCTAGATGGTTTTAAAATAGCAGTCTGTCTTCACATAAAATCTGATTCCCTCACAAACAGTAACAGGATGTCAGCTCTTCCCTGGAATTGTAAAGTGTGTAAAAAATTCAAGAAAAAAACAAGCCTTTAAAGAGTATGTCTACACTGCATACTAAATTTTGGGCTCTGACTTTGACCCTTCTCCCCACCCACAAATCAGCCTGACTTGGGTCAGTAAGCGCTTAGGACCTGGTTTCTAGGACCCTGCTAGTCTAGTGGGTCAGAGCCCAAGTCCTGCTGTCACTCAGGTTCAAGCCCTGTCATTTTGCAGCGTGGACACAGGTAAAGCTGCAGAACCCAGTCAGAAGGTCCGCATAATGCAGCATGGATGCGTTACCATGGCTGTGAGAGCTGGGTCCAGCAATTGTAAACCCAAGTTGATGATGCAGTATAAACTGCATGGGCTTTGAAACACCGGGGTCCATAAGCCTGGGTCCCACGGACCTGGGCTTATTGTGCAGTGTAGTCATACCCTAAGGGGTTTAAGTGTTACAAGTTTACTAAGTGGGAAGTATATTTTTTAAATGTTGCTTTGAGTCCTATCATGCTTTAGCTCCCTTATCCTAGCTGATTGTGAGCATTTTATTAAATGATTCAAGGTAACTTTAAGGAGCGAGAGAATGGGATAAGTGTCCTTGTTGCTGCTCATCCTGTTAGCCAGCTTTGTTCATCGGTCTCTGAATTTTAATCAAATAGCTTGGTTTACCTCTAGGCTTAGATTGTAAAACGGAATTGTTGCGGTAGAGGTCTTATTCAACAGAAACCATCTGTGGCTTTGTTGGGCATATTAGGACATCTAAATTCATGGGTCTGGCTTTGACACCCCACTAAGTTATTCAGCAAAAACCTAGTTAGGGCAATGTAACAGTTTCCGCCGCATTTCCACTGGTATAAGGGGTGACTGAGTCTTGATTTGAGGGCAGTAAGAGAGTTGAGAACACATTCTTATGAATCTTCCACCTCCACCAAACTCTGACCTCCAACTCTGGACAGCAAAGTACGGGTGGTCCCAGACTATTTATAATATATTTTGTGGCAGGAAGTTAAAGCTAGGTTAGGTAATTTCATCAGCTAAAATGCCTCTGCTTGGAAGCGGAGTGGAAATGCATATGTCGTCACATCACAACAATCTGGTGCATGATTTTTGGTATTTAAATATTTTTCTATAAGGGATCAAAATGATTAGTTATATTTACTAATTGGCCATATTTTCATAGAGTGAACATAATTGCTGTTGCTTGATAATATTGCACAGGAATTTTATGGTGTATGGTAAATTTTGTGTGCATGTATACTGATGATCTTCAAAGGCAAATCTGTCAATTGTATATCATTCTTTTATTGTATATTTTGAAGTGTTTGTGTAACCTTAACTGTAGTCAAGTATCAGAGGGGTAGCTGTGTTAGTCTGGATCTGTAAAAGCGACAAAGAGTTCTGTGGCACCTTATAGACTAACAGACATATTGGAGCATATGCTTTCGTGGGTGAATACCCACTTCTTCGGATGCATGCAGTGGAAATGTCCAGGGGCAGGTATAAATAAGCAGGGAAGAGCCAGGCTAGAGATAACGAGGGGGAGAGGGGGAAAGAAGACGATGACTCCATAATATGGAGATTGCCATTTCTGTATGGCTTAGTAGTCCTTTTTAAATTGTCAGTGACTGAAACCTATAGTCCTTTGGATCCCTCCTTCATTCAATCTGCAGCTGACAAGATATGCATGCTTACTAGCATGTGCTTAAGTTTAAGCACGAGTAGTCTTATTGACTTCAATGTGACTACCCCTATACGGAAAGTTAAGCATGTGGTTAAGGGCTGGGCAGATGGTTAGGTAGGTTAGTTAGCCATGCACATGTGTGCTGTTCAACACCTTCGCTGCACCTTCACGCCAAATGTTGTTTCTTAAAAATAAATAATTGAATGTGAGCTCCAAGTTGTGCGCTTCTACACTCAGTGTCTCTCAGCCTAGTCACTCTACCTTTGTACCCCAACTTGAAAAATGTGCTTTGCTAATAAAGTTTTTTGCATATATGTAAGCAGAGTCAGGATGAGCCCCACCCTGACATCTGGTGGTGAGTCGTGGCAAAGAACTTCAGGGGCTGATCTCATTTGCATAGGCACACCCACCCCGCCTAGCATAAGCCCATAATAGTCCAAATGGTCACTTTGGGCTGCTATAGGATCCCCAGTTTTTCTGTATTGGGGCAGGAATTTCTGTTATTGGGGCAGGAAGAATAAACTGTTATTATACTGATTATGTGAATCCAGGACAGTGGAACTGTACTTGGCCTTTTGTCATGATGGAGAGGAACTCGCCATCAACTAAGCAGCACTCGCTAGGCAAGGGATGTGGGTTCCAAAACCCAGTGAATTGAGAGAAGCTGGGGGAAAGTATTTGTACCTAGTGGCATGGGCCTCTTTTGAGGGTCCTAAATGCCAATTGCACCTCCTTCTCTCTCTCTCCCTCTCTCTTCCCCTCCCCCACCACTGTGGAATATCAGAGCTAATTTTGAGTTCTTTAGGAATCTAGTTACAGGCTGCTGAAGTGAAATCGTTTTGGGCTAAATGGTGCATGAGCACTAAGGCTCCCCTTACTACAAGCTGAAATCACTGAGCGCTGTGTTAAGTAGTGGGGGATCCTGAAGATATATTGCTGAGTGGCTGGCGGAGCAGTTGGCGGGATGGCTGGTGGAGCGGAGCTGCTGGCAGAGCGAAGCAGTTTACGGGATAGCTGGAGCGCCTTACAGGACAGCTGGTGGAGTGGAGCTGCTGGCGGAGCGGAGCAGTTTGCGGGACAGCTGGAGCAGCTTGCGGAACGGCTGGCAGAACAGAGTGGCTCGTGGGACGACGAGCAGAGCGGAGTGAAGCCCCACGGAGGGGTGGGGCAGTCAGCTTTGAGCCAGGTAAGGTCCCTCTTACCTCTCCCCTCCCCATTTCCACCCAGACTGGAAGTGGGAGTAACCCTCTACAGATGAACTTTTGAACTCTGGGGCTGGACTTTTGGGTTGTTGGACTTTTGGGACTTTGGGTGACACTTGGGGTCACTGGACTGAAGAACCAAAGGGAGAAGACACATCCCACTCTGCTTGCGGGGGGTGGGAAGTCGTCTTGTGCATGGTTTGTTTTATGAATCCTGTTTGTGGTTTTTCCCCAGCATAATGCCTCATTGTTTCTCTCTGTCATTAAAAGGCTTTTGCTACATTCAAACTCTGTGCTTGTGAGAGGGGAAGTATTGCCTCTTAGAGGTGCCCAGGGGGGGTGGTATATATTTGTCCCAGGTCACTGGGTGGGGGCTTGAGCCAGTTTTGCATTGTGTTATTGAAACGGAACCCCTAGATACTGAACCCGGCCCTTGTTGCTGCCAACTCTGACTGGCAGAAGGGTTACATATACATAATGGTTTTTCACCGGTAGATCTCAAAGGTGGGTAAGCATTAGTAATCTGTGGCCTTATTACATCAACTCTTCATAGGTAATCTGCATGTAGCATTCTTTCCAAGTGGAAAAGGCACAGGTCTGGCACCTCCGAGATTAGGGTTTTACTCTTAGCTATGCTGTAAATAGTATGTCTGCAGATTGCTTAACTTTTTCAGTTACCTTAATACTCTTGCTCCACTGTCTCCTTTTCCCCCTTCTTCTAGCGAGAAGAAAGATAGAAAAATGATATGGTGCCTAGAGGGGCAAGACTGGCAGTAGCAAGGAGAGCAAATCCCTCTCTGTCTCTGCCAGCTTTCCTGAGTTCCAGAGGTGGCTCTATCGCTAGCTAGAGGGGATAGGTGCTCTTTCCCCCTACTTAGCTAGCTAACTCTGCATGGCTAGATTCATGCCTCTTCATCACACTCAGCTGCTTCATTTGGCCACAGCCCAGTGGTTTCCCCCACCTCCAGGGACAGGACCAGGTAAGGCCCCTACGCATATCTCCATAGGTTCCAGACATTGGTGGGACTCATTCCCAAAAGAGCCTGTGCCTTCCCTTCCCTTTCCCCTCAGATCTGATGCTGCAATGCATTTAAGTTTGTCAGTGTAAATCCCCCTTTCCCATGATTACTGGTGGGTGTCATCTTCGCTGGTTTCTCCCCTCAGTACCACCCATCTCTGGAATATGGCTTGGGTTTCCTCTCCTGCAGTGGCTTCCCTGCTTTGTAACACAGCCTCCAACAGCACCAGAAAAGCTGCCAGTTTTGAGTCTTTCTGGTGGGCTACTAGCACATATGGTTTACTGACTGGCATACTAAGGCACAGGGGTGAAGACCAGTGGTGGGAACTCTTCCCCTTCAGGAGAAGGGAACACTTTGAGGAGGGCTTGTACAAGGCTAATGAAGAGCATTCCTCAATCTAAGAGGATTTGCTGCCTCAGTATCCTCACTCCAGGTCAGGTTGCTCTGTAGGCTTCTCCTCTTCTTTCTGCAGCTCCTAGAGAAGGGGTTTCTCATCCTCCTTTTGAAGACAGTCCTCTCACCCATTGTCCATGATAGAGGCTTTCTCTGCCCAGGGAAAATGTCCCCACTGTCCGGACTTCTTCCCCTGTACCATGCATGCTAGCCCAGCCACCATCCCAGCAGCTGTATCTGTTGTGACTTGTCTATAGTTCTCTGTGGGCTCTTGTGACACCTCTGCAGACACCTGGGTGTTGTGGTATTGAGGTTCAGCGTACGCTATCAAGCTACTTCTAGGATCTCACCCCTCAAGGTTTGAGGCTGCTCACTGCCTGAAAGTGACCATTGGCAATCTCCTTTATAAAGAAGAGGCCATTTTTGATGTTTCCCACCAGCCCACCCATGATGGGAGAGGCTAGGGCCAAACCCAATTACCAATGAGTAATCTTTCCTCATATCCCATTCCTCTTCCTTTAGTGCTTGTCCATTTCGATTGTAAGATCTTAGGGGAAGGGTGTTCTTACACGTTGGTAAAGCATTTAGCACATTTTTAACTATAATTGCTTGTAGGAATTATCAGATTGAAGACCCAAGACCTGACTTTCATGGGTATTGAGTACTCTCCATCCTATTGACTTCTGACTAGAGCTGGGCAAATCTTGGGAACTAGTGCATTCACTGAAAAATTTAGTTTTTGGTAAACAGGAACTATTTGCAAATTCAACACAAATTCAGGCCCCAAAAAAGTGTTCAGGATAGATTCACAAAACTGAAGGAGGAGGTGGTGCGATGTCTCCAGGCTATAGAGTCATTCTCATTCTGTCTCTCTCTGGCCCAGTGAGTTTTGAAATGGTTCCACTTTGTATAAAATACTTTAATAGGTAGGATGGAGAGAGACCCACTCCAGAATAGCTGATTGCCTGGTGGCTAGGATACTCAGCAGGGAGGGGTTCCAGTCCATGCTCCAGATCAGGGATTTGAACCAGTGTCCCCCTCAGGCCATGTGAGTGTTCCAGGCACTGGGCTATCTTTATAAGGGGGTGGGCACCACCTGTTTCTGTTCTAGGGAAAATAGCTTTAAAATACCTGGAAATAGAATGAAATGCTTAATTCGATCCCAAACTATTTTTTTATTTTTTTCAATTCACTGAAAATTCCAAAAATAAAGAAATAAATCAGCTTTGGTTCGATCTGAATGATTTTTTTGTTTTTCCAGTTTTTGGGACTTGCCAGCAAACTGAAAATTCAGTTTTATCCATCCACATTTCTGACTTTTTGTGAGCACTCAGGACCTCTGAAAATTAGGGTGTCGGCAGGGCTTAAATTCAGCTGGAGCTGTCCAGAGCAGAGCTCCAATAAATATTTTCAAGCCTCCTGGAGTTTTTGTAGCATTTTGGGGGAAGGAGGAGAAGGGCGGGAACTTGGGGAAATACTCTATAAGAATTTAAGCCCTAAGTGTCAGTCACAAAAACTTATGAAAATGGAACTCCCTAAAAAGAAGATGGTCGATATAGTATAGATACACTAAATACAATTCCTTTCCATTTACAGAATCTCTTATTTCTTATTTGGAAGTATTTTACTATAAGAAATAATAAAGAAATCATAACTCAGTCTGGGGCTAGGTTACAAAGAAAACATTCCACTTCATTAAAAATCCAAGAGAAGGCATCTTTCACTGAGTAGAGTCTACCAGTTAGACTTGTAGGAACTATTGGTTTCCATTTCTAATAATCACACTTGTTATCCTTTGCAATTTGATTGTATTTGCAAGACTAGGGGGGAAATGATAAAAGATAAATTCAAAGTATAGCATGAGAAGGAGACTGTTAGGTGAGTGAGAAGAAAGAACATTGAAATGTGGGTACAATATGTTTAAACAATAAATTATAGGGCAAATAATGCTATATATAGCTGAGGTCTATTGACATGATTTTCAAGGGAGATAAAATTTGAATTTTCCAATTTATTATATTTCCAGGCTATTTTCCTTTAAAATAGCAGGTTATAACTCTAACAAAGTCATATGTGGCAGCCTGTAATGCATTATTTTGTCAGCAAATTTTACTACAAGGATCTAGAATTTGTCATAAATGTCAGATAAAAGCTTACCTGCTGCCACATGAAAAAAGTCTGAATAGTCCTTGACCCCACGATTAACTTCTAGGGATCTCTATACAAAAATTCAGATGCCCCATAGTGCATGGTCCAAAGTAAGGAAGGACAAATTGATCTGGGAAAAAATGAGAAGTCCTGAAGCTGAGCCCAAACACCAAACAGAACAAAAGCCTATTTGAAGATATGGATCAGTACGGAGAAGTGTCAGTCCCAACTCAATCCACAATCTGTTTTACTTCTAGTAATTGGCACGCCTCTCATTGCTGATGTCCTGCCAAATGCATCACGAAATTTCAGCAGTTCTGACAATTTCTGCTGAACCAATTGTACTAGTATCTTCCTACTCATAGAAGATCAACATAAATTAAGCCTTTGTAAAAATAAAGGTATGTGTTACATAGAGATTGCTTACCCAAGATAGCTCTCATCTCAATGTAAAACCCTAATGAAGACAAAGTAATAGGCAGTTTTTACTTTGATCTAGCTAGACAAGGTCAACCTTACACCCTCCCCCTCCACCCCTGGGGTTTACCTTGGCTAGGTACATCGAGGTAAAAAACTACCTGTACATTGCCTCCACTAGGCTTTTACATTGATATGGTTATCTCAGATGAAAAACATACACCTTTTTTACAGTGAAGATATAGCCTAAAAGCAGTCCAAAGGTGCTCAGATATTACAGTGATGGGCATGGCATAAAACCTAGATAGAAGCAACCAGATCTCCTGAGTCCCTGCAACAAACTTGGAGGATGCTGGTAGAAAGTTTGTGTGTGTTAGGAAGGGTCTGCGAGACTAACATAGCTTCATTAGGGGCAGTGTGGGCATGGTAGAACTTAATGACTCCTGATCTTTGCTGCTCGTTAAGTGGATTTAGCATGAGGAACCATCCAAAGGGCTAAATTTGTTGAGGAAGAGAAGGCTGTGTGGATAGGGATCAGGTGACAGGAATGGTGGGAGGGGTTGTGGGATGAAGGGACAAAGATTTGGCTGGATTAAGATGAGAGAAGGAAAAGGCTGGAATGTGCCTGGGGAAGGGGAAAGACACACAAGACCTTGACCTTCTAGAAGGCTTGTCAAATATTGGGGGAAATTATCTGCAAAAAAAAATTTAAAAAAAGATCCCTTTTTGTCAAAATGTTGATAAAATTGACTAAATCAAAATATGTAAAACTTCAGCCTGTTCTAGAAATTTGGACAAGCATCAGACCTTTTGTAAGGGAGGGAGTTCTCTACACTAAATTGGAGCTTGAAACCTTTTGAGGTCATCATTAGTCCAAATAAAAAGTTCTAGTTCTAATAACAAACCATAAAGCTAGATGGAAACAGGGCAAGATTAAAGAAAGCCAATCACAACTACTGTACCAAGACAGAAACAATGTTGGTGCCAGGTATTGGTTGGTGTTTCCAATCTGCATGTTAGTATGCAAAACTGGTCATTATATGTATGATACTGGAGGTCAGACAAATGATCTGACGGTGCCTCCTGGCCTTAACATTTATGAACTATAGAACTTTGCAGTTTTATAGCAATTTCTCTCTGAGTATCACCAAACAATTTATAAACATTCACATACGTTTAGCCTCACAACACACCTGTGAAGTAGTTAAGTACAGTGGCAGACGGTACTAATGGATCATACATTCGGGGTGTTTGATGTATAAGCATCCAGGATTAGAGCTGTGCAAATAATGGATTTTTCAGTTCAAAGCCAATTAAAAAAATCATTTGTTCAACCCAAAATGAAATGTTTTGGTTCAGTTTCAAGCATTTAACGTTTTTTGAGTTAAAAAAAAATTTAAAGGAAAATTTTAAACAAAAAGTCATTTCAAACTGAAAAATGGCAAAGCGTTAGTGTCACAGTCTGGCTGGCCCTTAAATAGGAGTTGGGCTCAGCCCTGCCTGTGATGCATGAGTTATTCCCCATTTTGAGCCTAATCTGATAATTTGGTTACCACTAGTTGTCCCAGCTGTGACCGGGTCAGAGGGGATTATATAAGGAGAGAAGAGACCTTAAAAGGGGAGACCCACGACAGAGAAGGGGGAAGGTTAGGTTCTGGGAAGGGCCTGATGAAGGCTGGGTAAAGAGAACCACAGGAAGCAGGTTAGGCTCCAAGATAAGGTCTGTAAGAAGCAGGGCGGTCCTTGGAAGAAGTTGTGGGAGTTCCTAGCTCCCTAAGGAGGGAGGCAATGGGGAATCCTGTTAGGAAGAAGAGTATCCAAGGAAAAAGTCCTCGGAGGCAGTGCTCAACCAGAGGAACAAAGAAGGAACTCCACAATCCTGGGAGTAATGATGAAGAGCAGGGAACTCCAGTGTAGCCTGAGAGAGGCAAGGATGTTCTGTTTGGATGTTAGTGTGGATTCGTTACTTGGATGGACTTTTTTCCCCTAGGAGGGAATAGAACTGGGAAGGTGTGACCTGGCCAGATGCTTAGGCCACTGAAGACAGAGACAAAAACAGGGCATCACAGGGTCAAAGAAGGGGACTGTAGAGAGAAGACGCTTGCAATACCATGCTACTGTGATAAGTGCGACCGCTCACAGTAAGTTTTGTTTGATTTTTCTTCTTTTAGGCATTTTTCAAAACAATTCAGTGAAACTGACACAAATTTGAGATACCTTTTGGCATTTGTCAAATCTGCATTTTTTTTGCTAAATAATTTTGCTCAATTGTATCCAGGGTGAAATTCTCCATAGAATTCTATTCTATGTATGTTACTACCCCACCCTTATCACTATAATATCTGAGTGCCTTCCAGTGGTGAATTAAGCAACATAAGTAACATCTCTTCCTCTTTTCTCCCCAGGAGGGGCACTGCGTGTACACTGTAGTGTTTTGTGTTGGTAGGGGTTTTTATTCTCAAATATGTACCTGCTGTCTTCCTCAGTTCCTATTCTGAGGAATATTCTCCCAGCAGGATCTGGCCTCGAGTAAAGGGGCCACAGCATCTCAGAGGATTTCACCCACTGTGAAATGTGAAGGTTGTGGTGACTGTTCTGGGCCCAAATTTCATTCTTTCCAAGGATATTGTGCCCCTGTCACTGAATATTTAAGTACTGTATTTGGAGTGATAGGGGTTCTTCAAGAATCCCCAATTTTTCCCTTTCACCCCATCCTGTGATGACCCTGTGATGCCCTGTTTGTCTGTCTTCAGTGGCCTAAGCATCTGGCCAGGTCACACTTTTCCACTTCTATTCCCTTCTAGGGGAAAAACATCAGAGAAACTATCCTGCTGTTCAAGGATAGCTAGAACCCCTGGGAACCTGCCCTCACAGTTCCTAGCTTTGCTGGCAGGAGGTAGGTAGACACTGAAGACTGAGGCAATGTGTTGCTTCTGCAGCATTCCCAGACCTTGCCAGCCTGCACAACAAAGGGAAAATCTTCTGACCTGAACATAGGTCCTTATATGCATCCCCAAGGACAGCGATCTTAGCTCTTTACATATCATTCACTGTCAAATGTGATCCTCTTCAAGTGTCCTTAACCACACTTCAGTCCCCAAAGACACCAGGTTCTCTGCCCTGCTCTGTGGGGGGAGGTAAGTGACGAGGTGTGCAGGGCTTTTGGTGTCTTCAGAGTTGACATTGAAGCCTTGCTGCCACCCGCCCTTGTGGTGCCCTTAGCAGAAGGCCCTGTCAAGTCAATCAGTGGCCTGGGGTTCTGGAGACTGATTCCCAGACTGGATTGACAGGCAGCTCAAGGAGGCAGCGTGAGCTGGGAGCTAACTAGGTGCAGCTCAAACCCATGTAGTTTTAACATTCTTAAAGAAGGGTGAGAGATCACCAGGTTGTGCTGACCAGAAGCCAGGGCAGAATGTTCTGGGGAAAAGCATAGAAGCTACCTGGTGTGGCTTGTATTTCTTTTGTGCTGTATTTCTGAGTTTATTGCTGGTAAAACCACACAGAAGGAAACTTAGCTACAGACTTTTGCCAAACTGACATCTATTGGGTTTAAAAGAATTCTTGCAATAAAACCAGACCTGCAAAAAATGATTTTGTGTTTGTACCTGAGTTTCTAGTAAGTTTTCCCTTTCAAAGTCCTGCTTACAGCCCTGCTCCAGTAGCCATATAATCCCAATGGTCTGTACCTCCATATTAAAGACAAAATCAGCTGAAAGAGGCTGCAATGTTTGCAAATTAGCTGTGGACCTCAAGTTAATAGCCAGGTGCCAATGTAGCTCTCTGAAGAGCAAAGTTTGAAGGCCCCTTTATTGAGGGGCAGTGTTTCCTAATGAGTAGAGTACTGGTTTGGGACTCAGAAGACCTGGCTGCTATTCTTGGCCCTGCCACTGGCCTGCTGAGTGACCTTGGGCCAGTTGTTTCACCTGTCTGTGCCTCAATTTCCCTGTCTTTAAAATGGTAATAATTATATTGACCTCATTTTTAAAGCACTCTGAGATCTATGGATGAAAAGTACTATATAAGCACTATATTGTTTGTTATTAGGCTGAGTTTGACTGAAGGATCAGCGATAAAGAGGGGGTTCACACAGGGCAGCAGTGGTCATACTACCATAGGAAAGGGGGGAAATCGTATGGAGAGTAAGTAAAGCTGAGTAGCTGAATGGAGTTGCAGAGAGTCATAAAATAAACACTGGGTGATGTCCTGGAATTGTTTAGTGTCAGGATGTATTCATGTATTGACTCACCATCACCACCATGCCATAAACATTGCAACATCAATAAATAGCATCATATATCTATTTTTATTGCTCTTAACTCAGCCCAATTTTTTCCTTTCCCCATTTCCTAACTGCAGAGAGAAATTGTGGGTTTAGAATTCTTTTCTCCCTGTTTTCTTCCCTCCTCCTCCCTCCCCCCATTGTAAACCTCGGGATGGGGGGGATAAATGAATTTCTCTTCTCTCTCCCTTGCTTCTTGGACAGGCAAGGAGGCATTCAGTCAGCTGCAGTCTGTTTGTTCAGTGCTTCCTGCACGGCCTTATGTGCCATGAAGCAAGAAGAGGGCTGCTGTGATCGGAGAGAAGAGTTCTGAGTGCTACAAAGTGACAAAATCTGTAAGAGCTGGATGGGGTGTGGCTAGAAAGACTGTCTAGCTGATATTAAAAAAAAAAGAAGTCAATTTGCATCATGAGATTTCTATGCAGATTTTATAAAGAAAAATATGCTGTAAGACTGGAGTGATCAATTATTTTTTGTCAAGGTCTAAATTTCTTGGTCAAGGTATAGTCAAGATCCAGACTCCAGAGAAAATAATACAAAATAATAACAATAATGGTAATAAGTAAATAAAAAGATTTTGTGGTCCGTTCAAAAGCATCTGGAGGTCAGATTTGGCCTGCAGTCCGCCTATTGACTACCCCTGCCAGTGTAAGGAGTGGTTTGTTTTTTTTCTAAAGTAGTTAAGTGACTTAGGAGCACACGCGCAGTCAGGCTTGTGCCTCTAACTCATTTAGGTTCTTTTGAAAATCACATCCTAAATAGTTTTGGGGGAAAAAAGTATGATGATTTTTCATATGATTTTCAAAACATGAAAAAACATATGATGGAAGTTATGATGACATATGGTAGCGTTAGGGGCTGATCTTTAAAATGCAGCCATTTTTGTGCCCATAGTTGGTGCCTGTGAATAACTGTGGGTGCAAATGTGCACATGTAGATATCTAAATATCTTAACGGGCCTGCAGATCAGATTATTAAATGTCCGTATATCCTTATGTGCATCCACAGATGGCAACATAGCAGACACAATTTTGTAGGCTATTTGTGGGCATAAAAAGAGAGGCAGAGATGTCTTAACAATCAAGTCCCATAGGTGCTGGAACTAGAGATGCTGGGAGTACTGCTGCACCCCCTGGCTTGAAATAGTTTCCATCATATACAGGATTTACAGTTTGGTTCAATGGCTCTCAGCACTCTCCCTATATAAATTTGTTACAGCACCCCTGTCAGGCCCTTAAGATTATTCTCTCCTCTTGGTACCTGCATGTAACTCCCATTAACATTAGAGGGAATTATGCATGTGCAGGGAAACAAGTATTTGCTCCTAAGTTTTCATATGTACATTTGAGAATTGTGTGTTTCATCTATGTTGAACTAATTATTAGTCCTATTTTTCTTAACTACAAATACTTGATTTGCATAGACTTACATTATAGGTGGCACTGGCAGTGATGCCTATGGCTAATTTTCAAACACATTCCATTATAAGACTTTGTTTTCCGTTATTGATAACTTTGCAAATGTTAACTGTTTGGGCTGAAGTTTTCCATGCTGGGTGTCTGCCTAAGGCTGAATTTTTCTAGAAAATTTCAACAACAATTGCTCAGCCATTTCTGAGAATGTTGTTAGGAAAAATGCATTGGCATAGTGATAAATATAGTTTTACAACCATTTAGGTAAGAAGGTCTAGCATTGCCATAGTAGGAATTTATAATTTAGTAGTGGGTTTGAGGGAGGGTTAGAGAGGTGCCTTTTGCAGTCCCTGTGAAAATCCAGCCAAATTTGGCCAAGTTATAAGCATCTGAAAATCATCATTTGTATGTGTTCAGAAGTTTGCTAGAGACTGGAAGCAAAATTCTCTAAACATTCCATCTGTACTGAGCATGTTCCACAGCCACAGAGCTCACTGAGCATTCTCCAGTGTAGGGCTGAGCAGGGCTTTTTCTGTAATTACTACTCCTGTCTTCTGGGGTCCTCTGTGGCACCATGCTACAGAACTGAGAGCAGGGAGACTGACTATCTTGTGCTCTCAATGTTCCTGTACTGGTGTCCAGGCAGCATGTAGGAGGATGTAGCCTCACTCCAGTGCTGAGAGTGATGGGCATGGTGAGAGCCGGTACAATGGCAGGCTGGGGATAGGAGAAGGGGAACAGGGAGAGGGGCAGAAGAGGAGTGGATAGGCTGGTGGAAGGGGACAGAAGGCATAGGCGCTGACTCCGTGGGTGCTCCGGGGCTGGAGCACCCACAGGAAAAAATTGGTGGGTGCTCCAGCTCCCTGCCAGCCCCCCGCACCCAATTCACTCACCTTCCCTGCGCGGCCGGAGGCGCTCTTTTTAGCTGCTGCGGCTAAAAAAAGTACCTCCGGCAGGAGGCGCCTCCGGCCGCGCAGGGAACCCAGAAGGTGAGTGAGTTGGGCGGGAGAGCACATGCGGGGGCGGGGGGGCTGGCGGGGAGCTGCTGGTGGGTGCTCGTGCCCCCGGCCCCGGGCGCGCTGCATCTCCCCCCTCTGCCCCCCGGCTTGCAAGCAGAGGGGGGCGGGAGAGCAGCAGAGCACCCACCGGGCCCTGCAGCTCCCTGCCCCCGTGCCCGGCTGCTCACCTCCTCCTGGGCTTGCTTCCCCAGGCAGGCGCCCCGGCAGAGGCTTTTTCGCTGCTTGCAGGCTACTCCCTCCGGCTCCAGCGGCACGCAGGGGGTGGAGGAAAGTGCAGAGGCGGGGCGGCTCTTCTGCTCTCCCCCCACCCCCCTGCTCGCAAGCCGGGGGGGTGGGGAGAGATGCAGCACGCCCGGGGGAGGAGCCGAGGCCGGGGGCGCGAGCACCCACCGGCAGCTCCCTGCCCACCCCCCAGTTTTTCCCAGGGGAGGGGGCGGGGATTTGGGGAAGGGGCGGGGCCAGGGGTGGAGTTGGGGTGGGGCCGGGGGGAGCACCCAGCGGTGCAGACAAAAGTCGGCGTCTATGACAGATGGAATGAGGACAGAGAGAAAAGAGGACAAGCTAGGAAGAACCTACTAAAGGATGAGGCAGAAAGGGTCTGTAACCACTACTGCACATGCTCTTCTGAAACTTAGAATTGAATCCAGGATTCTTGAGTCCCAACATTCATCTGCTGTCAGCAAATATCTGTGAAACCCACTGGCAAAGTGCTTGTCTCATTCCTCCTCTAATGGCGGGCCGATACTATTAGCTCAAGTAGTAAAGGTCTGTGCTGACAGTCTAAACATTTGATACTTGCTGATTTTTCCTGGTTTTTTTTTTTTTATTACTCCCCCCTCCCCAAAAAAACCAACAACAAACCACTGGAATTACATTTGAAAAAAATTACATTAAAAGAACATTAACTATAAGTTGGTCCTCTTCTGCATATGCATGACAGTCTTTAATTACATGACCACATACTACTTTTTCCATATGGCCCCTGCCTCGTTCAGTGAATAGTGTATAGAGAATGAGGTTCTGTAGGGCCCCTGCCTCATTTGTTGCAGAAGTTGAAGATGTATAGTGAATGAGATTGGGGGGCCTACAGGAAGAGAGGATGGTCTTGTAGGTAAGGCAGTTAAATGCCACTCAGGAGTATTGAGTTCTCTTTCCCTCTGCCACAGAGTTGCTATGTGGCGCTGGGCAAGTCACTTTAATTAAACTTGTACAAGTGGTACCTAATTCTGTGTTCCTCGCTTTCTGGGCGCTCAATTTGAGACACCTAGGGCTTGATTTTTCAGATGTGCTGAGCATTTCCATCTGCAACTGAAGTCAATCAAACTTGCACTTTCAACATATACAGTGCTATGTACTATGAAAAATCAGGCCCTAGGCATCTCAAGGTGGACACCTTGGCAATTTTATCCATAAGTTCTCTGTGCCTTAATAAAATAGGGATAATAATACCACTTTATCTTACAAAGTGGTTAAGATATATTCATAATATTTGGGAAGCACTCAGATGTTATGCCGGTGAGCACCACAAAAAAGCCCCAAGGACATTAATAACTCAGTATTGAGAGCAGGGTTTAAATGAAATGCGGTAAAAACGGGCCAAAAATGGGCCAAAATATGGGCCAAAAATGACTGGGGATAAAAGGAAATATTGATGAGTGACCATTCAGTGAGCACTCAATGCTACAGCGGTCCTGTGGTAAAAAAAAGCAGTAGGTAATCATGTACAAGAGGGCCGAAGGAAGACTGTATGGATAGCCTTAATTCTGGCATTTCCTAACTTCTGAGTGTTTGACTTTACAACCTGAATGTTGTTTTAACATAATGAGTTTTTCTGGCACTATAGTTTGTGTGATTAGAATAGGAAGTAGAAGCTGCACCCTTGCCCTGTTTCAGAAGAGATTTAATTTTGTAGCTGGATAGGCTGTTCTATTCAAACCCTCTCTCCTACATTCTGAGGGCTCCCAGTCCCTGGTCTACTTAGAGATTTTTGTTGCCCTGCTCAGAATCCATTGTTGTTCGTTCTCTACTGCCTCACATACTGGGATCATGAAGTACTGTATACTTCTCTTTTAAAAGGAAAAGTAAATACTGGATTGTTCTAACTGAGGTCATAGTTTCTCCATGTCTAGACATCTTTGGTAATCTCTGCCTTTATATTACTACTGTGCTTTCCATGTACTCAGCTGTGAGCAAAGTGCTGTGCACTGAGTTGCATAAAATATGCAGAATTACTAGACAAATTTCAATATAGCATCTCAAATCATTTGGGTTGCTATGTATGTGATCTTTTATGAAATAAGGTTTTTTTTCCCTCTGGATAATGGGGAAGCTTAGTTTAGTAAACCAGTGGCAAATTTGGAATAAAAATATGGTTTGAAGTGATTCCATAATGCCTAGCTTGTTAGGCAAATGCAGTTGAATCCAGTCCCCAGTAAACAAGCGAAACTTCTTGTTCAACAAGAAATATATTTTACTTAGAAGCTTTGTAGGTGATTCCTTATGCAAAGAGAAGTGTCTCAAGTGAAGGTTTTGAGCAGAATAAATTAACCATTTAAAAAACTAAAACATATGCTAAATCACTCACTTTCCTTATATTTCCTCCTTTTTATATTACTTACTCTTACTCTTGGTACATACAAAACAGATCTCTCTTTAAAAGAAAATAATAATGATATACACAAATAACCCACATCAGTTGAAACGTGAACTTTTTATGTAATGATCAGAGACCTGTTGGATTCAGTTTAATTTTAATAAGCAATGGACTCAAGCCAAAAAACTTAGATTTTGATATGGATTTTTAAAATTCAAAGTTGGGGGTCTTTGAGGATTTTAGCTTAGGCTTATTTTAAAGATAGTGGTTATTTGCACAATTATGATTTAAATTTAGATTTTGAACACCCAAAACTTGGAAGTGTTCTGATCTGGGGCTTTGGTTTGGGCATCTTTACTTTTTACAGACTTTTTATAAAATATTCTTCCGAGAGAGAGAGAATGTATGTGCATTTTAACTTCAGACTGATTATAGTAGTAATAATTTTATTTCTTCTTTAAGTGTTGACATTGTGCCTACTACTGCACAAAACATACAATAGACAAAGCCACAGTCTGAGCCCTATAGCATTTGTAACCTAAGTGGATAAAACCATGGTGACCCCAAATTGTTTGGATAGTAAAGGGGGAAGATTGTGTTGCCACACTGTGGTGTTTGTTTGTTTTTTAAATTAGTACAAGGAAGCATGTGTGGCATGTGGGTGCTCTTAATGGCCCTAGCCTACTCTTTTTGGGAAACACCAAAACCAGTGTGAACAAGGTAAGTCAGAGGGAGGGAACCAGATCGAGACTCTCAGACACACAGGAGGATTGGGGCCTTGCTAGGAGAATATCAATTCTTTTTTTTCCTGTTCCTGTCACTGAAGAAAAGAGCCTAAGTTGTTGTGAGGCATAGCATTAGATGAGACTTAATATGCATGCAGACTGTTTGTTTTAAAATCCCTCTTCTCCCCCCACCCCACGTGCTTTGTTCCAACTGCTAAATAAAAATACTGGGTTTTAGAAGCTGTTGGTCAAAATCACTGGTTACACATTCCCAAGTGAGGAAACAGGTGCCTGAAACTGAGTCAGATCTGTACAGTGGTAAGTGATTGGTACACAGGGTCTTGGTCTAAGAGTGGAAAAATCGTGAGATTCCACCCCAAGACAGGTAATTGCAAGAGCATAAACAATTAACAGGATGCACTCAGTGAGACCAGAAAGGGGGCAGAGGTGCCACTGGCTTTGTAATTGTGACAGTGTCTGATTGGTGGTTTACTATTGTGTGTTAAGCAGGTCTAGCAGAGATGTGTTTTAAGGTAGTTTTTTTGAATGAAGAGGGATCTAACGTCTGTCATCTCAAAAAGGAACTGCTCACAGTTAAATGCAGTGGGCTAGATTCAGCTCTGATGTGTCTGTGTGTTTCAGTTAATTATGTGTGTTGTCCATTGCTGGTATTATGTTATCCATCATTTCTGTGTCTTTTTCACATGTGGTCAATCATAGCATTTAACAAATCCTATTCCAGAAGGAAATTTTCCTTTTCCTCTCCAGTGTGCACTAACTAGAAGGAAAATATAAAACCTTGAGACAGCTCAGAAGTGTCCAAGACTCAATCTAGAATCATGGAGGTTTCCAAAGCAAGAGTTTTAGCTACAATGATATGGCTGGTAGAAGTAACTATTGTTGGTTTCACCTCCTATGGGCATCCACAGTAATTTATTGCCTGCCCTGATAATCAGTGTTGCCAGCTCTCATGGTATTTGGCGTTTTTTTCTTAAAACCCAGGTTATCTAAAAATATCAGTTTTCATTAAGGAAAAGGAAAGTTTCTAGTCCTCATGTTAGCAGAGAAATGATTGGAAACTGAACCCTAAAGGTTCTAACACAGAAGGCAATACAAACAACCCAGATGTGATTACTTTGTCTTAAAAATAATGAGATTAAAATCTCATGATATTCTGGGGCCTGTCTCATTATTTGTGAATGCTTGGAAATGGTACTATTGATCATAAGTACATTAAGGGAAGTGCACACAATTACTATTAGTAAGATGAGAAATGTAGTAGTTTTATGGCATTCCATTTATTTGTTTGGTGGTCTGATTTTTCCCATCCTTATGCAAGCAGATTGGAATTTACATGAGTAGTTCAACTGAAGTCAATAGAAATATTTGTGGGAGTGAGTTTCAGAATTGAACTTTTTAATCTGTACATATGCTTGCTAATAATAAATCAAAATATGCTTCTGGGTATTTGTTGACACTGTGAAATGGTAGAACTATTTAATGGTTGTGATTCAGGTAAAATCAGTCTTTTGACCTAGATCATTTTAAAACTGATATTCATTAATTCCATCTTTTGCTTTGTTATATTATCCTGTTAACAAGGGCATTCAGTGCTTAGATTCTGTAATCATTTCAATAAAAACCATATATTCATAGTTGGATTTCAGTTGCTTGTTCTTCGGGCCAAAGTAACATAAAAACATGGTACATGATAAAAATCAAATTGAAAGAAAAACACTGAATAGCCCTGTTGGAAAATATCTTGGTTAATTTACACAATGATTACTATTTGGAAAAATACAGTTCCGGTTTTCTGTACCAATATGCTTTAAAATGCAGGTGCCAGTTGTTTTCTTTGTTTAATCATGACTTTGACCACAGCACAAAAGTCAATATTCTGCTGTCAGATGCAGGCTTGCATGTGAAGAATAGGAAGGGAACTTAACTAGGAAGTATTGTGCAGAGGGAATTGAATTTGCATCTAATTCACTAAGCACACATGTTTACATGACCTTTAAAAAAGGAATTAAAGCAGTTTCATCAAGAGCTCTAGGCAATCTGTGTTACTGGGGTGATTGAATCAAGAAGCTAAACTACTTCTTACAAGCGAGCTGGACTGAAAGAGAATCATTTTAATTTAAATATAATTTACTATAAAATTCATAGCTGTGTTAGCACTGTGAATTGAATCTAGAAATACACTGGAATTGAAATGCACACAGAGGCTCTAGGATAGCAGCAAAATGCTCTTGAGTTCCCAGGAAAGCCAGAATGCTTGATTTTCCTCCTCTTCCTCACCGCTCCATCCTCCAAGAAATGCAGGATGGGTATTGTAGAGCTTCAGTTCCACTAGAAAAGGAATGCTCAGGACTGACCCAAATCTTGTATTATTAGAACAAATGCCATGAGCAGGAAAAATAAACATTTAGAATTATTACATTTCTCTGACTGGATAACTGCTTTGTTCATTAGTATTTGGACAAATGTCTAATTCAGCCGCCCTCAGAGCCCAAAGCTGTAAATTATGAGAGCCATGAGGGCTTGAGGGATCATGGCTGGGTCATTGTTCAAACTCCCTGGTTGCATCTCAAATGTCGTTCTTCTTCGGAGTTTGCCTTAATACCAGGCCTGATCTACACTACGAGGTTAAGTCGAATTTAGCCACGTTAGGTCGATTTTATAATGAATGCGTCTACACAACCAACCCCGTTCCGCCAACCTAAAGGGCTCTTAAAATTGACTGCTGTACTCCTCCCCTCTGTTTGGTGATCCCCGACACACTAGACCCCGGTCATGCTGGGCTGTTTGCGCTTCGCTAAAAGGGATTATCCCGGAGAATAGCCACGGGTGTGTGTGTGCTGCACATTCACCCCAAAACCACAGCCCCTCCTTTTTAAACGGCAAACCCAACCAGTATTGGTTGCTAGTGGAAAGGAGGACACTGCAGTTTGAAACCATTTCCACATGTTATGAACATGGAAGAAGCCAACCTCGTGTACCCTTTGGCTTTCCATGGCTGTCTGCAAACCGAATGCTGTTGCCCAGCCGTGTGTGATGTCACCATACTGGCAGGTGCTCAATATAAAAGGCAAAATGCGACCTTGTACCTAAAACACATGTGCTGTCTGCTGAGGTTATCACAGATTAGAAGGCGAAAAAAACACGTTCGCGATAACATGTTTTCCGAGCTCATGCAGTCCTCCCGCACTGATAGGGCACAGCTGAATGCATGGAGGCATTTGGTGGCAGAGGCCAGGAAAGCATTCAGTGAGCATGATTGGAACACGCAGGAGGAGATACTGAGGCTAATGGGGGAGCAAATGGACATGATGAGGCGTCTGGTGGAGCTGCAGGAAAGGCAACTAGAGTACAGACCTCTGCTGCATCCATTGTGTAACCGCCTGCCCTCCTTGCCAAGTTCCATATCCTCCTCATTCAGATGCCCAAGAACACGGGGCAGGGAAGAGGCTCCAGGCACCCTGCCACTCAACTCCAGGGGATACGCTTCTGTTGCTTGGGCCGTCATTCCAACAGCTTTGATTTGTAGTGTGGCTACAATAAGCAATATGGCCTTGTCCTTCCCTCCTTCCCCACCTCACCCCATTATCAAGCCCTTTGTACACCCGGGCTACATTTTACTAGTCAGAATTGTCAGTGATCTCAAGTTTTTTTAATAAATAAAGAATGAATGGATTCAGAACAATAGGGACTTTATTTCCTGTGCCAGCTGTGGTCGAAGTGGAGGGAGAGGTATTGGATTATAGGGAAGTAAATTCACCAAAGCGGGTGGGTTTGCATCAAGGACAAACACACACAACTGTCACACTGTAGCCTGGCCAGTCATTAAACTGTTTTTCAAAGCCTCTCTGATATGCAGCGTGCCTCGGTGTGCTCTTCTAATTGCCCTGGTGTCTGGCTGTTCAAAATTGGCTGCCAGGCGATTTGCCTCAACCTCCGACCCTGCCATAAACATCTTCCCCCTTACTCTCACAGATATTATGGAGCACACAGCAAGCAGCAATAACAATGGGAATATTGTTTGCACTGAGGTCTAACCTAGTCAGCAAACAGCGCCAGCGCCCTTTTAAACATTGAAAGGCACATTCTACCACCATTCTACACTTGCTCAGCCTATAGTTGAACTGCTCCTTACTGATCTCCAGGCTGCCTGTGTATGGCTTCATGAGCCATGGGAGCAAGGGGCAGGCTGGGTCCCCAAGGATAACAATTGGCATTTCAACATCCCCAACAGTAATTTTCTGGTCTGGGAAGAAAGTCCCTTGTTGCAGCTTTCCGAACAGCCCGGAGTTCCAAAAGATGCGAGCATCATGCACCTTTCGCAGCCATCCCACGTTGATGTCTGTTAAATGGCCCTTGTCATCCATGAGTGCTTGCAACACCACTGAAAAGTACCCCTTGCGGTTTATGTACTGTTTGGCAAGGTGGGATAGGTGTTCCGTCTATCACCCCACCACAGTTAGGGAACCCCATTGCAGCAAAGCCATCCACTATGACCTGCACTTTTCTCAGAGTCACTACCCTTCTGCTAAGTAGGGTATTGATTTCCCTGTCTACTTGGATCACAGTAGCCTCCATGGTAATTTTTCCCACTCCGAATTGATTCCCGACTGACCGGTAGCAGTCAGGCATTACAGGCTTCCACAGGGCTATCGCTACTCACTTCTCAACTGTCAGGGCAGGTCTCATCTTGGTATTCCTGTGCTTCAGGGTGGGGGAAAGCAACTCGAAGTTCCATGCGAACTTACGCATGTGAAAGTTTCGCAGCCACTGGGAATCATCCCAATACCTGCAACACTATGCGGTCCCACCAGTCTGTGCTTGTTTGCTGGGCCCAGAATCAGAGTTCCACTATATCAACATGCCCCAATGCCGCCATGATATCCCAATTGCCATATCCCATGCTTTCAGGAACATCTGTATCCATGTCCTCCTCACAATCTTCCTCATGCTGGCAGATACTAGCCAGGCTCTGCACATACTGTAGGATAATGCGTGAGGTGTTTTCAATGCTCACAAAAGCAGTGCGCAGCTGAGCGGGCTCCATATGGCATCTGCACGGATAACCCAGGAAAAAAGGCGCGAAATGATTGCCATTGCTTTCAAGGCGGGAGGGAGGGGAGACTGATGACATGTACCCAAAACAACCCACGACAATGTTTTTGCCCCATCAGGCATTGGGAACTTAACCCAGAATTCCAATGGGCAGCGGGGACTGTGGGATAGCTACCCACAGTGCACCACTCTGTGAGTCGATGCTAGCAATGGTATCAAGGACGCACGCCACCAACCTAATGCACGTAATGGGGACACGCACGATTGACTGTATAAAATCACTTACTAAAGATTGACTTCTATAAAATTGACCTAATTTCATAGTGTAGACATGCACCCAGTTTCCCGTAAGACACCTGACTAACCAAAATCCTAGCTCATGTGTTGTACTTGTTAGTAGAGATGGGTAGGAAATAGTTTACCCATTCTGCAAAAAATGTCAAGATTTCAGAAAAATTCCTGCTCCACTTTGGGATGAAACCAAGACCTTTTGAAAACCCTCACAGATAGAGACCGATCCAACCCAGAATATCCAATAGCCTGGTGGTTATGGCACTCACCAGGGATCCAAGAAACCTGAATAAAACTCACTGCTCCAAGTCAGGTGAGTGCCCTAACCACCAGCATAGCATTAGCCTCTGTTTCTCTTTCTCAATCTTTTCATTGGGCCAGAAAGAGAGAGAGACTGACTGTATAGTCCAAGTCACATCCCTGTCGAAGTGAATATTTATGAATGCAAAAGAGAAGAGCTCCAAGAGGAAAGATTGAGAGAGAGACAGGCTGATCAAGCTATCGGCTCTTCTAGGGTGTGTCTGTCTGTCTTTCTCTCTCTTTTCGACCAGAAATTCCACACTGGACCTGAGAAACCAGTTCCCAATATCAAGACCAACCCTTTCTCAAGGATGCAACAAATTTATCATTTTCTGACCCCAAAGAAAAAAGGTTTTGTTGAAAAATTCCTGACCCATTCTACCTGTTACAAGTATACAGACAGACTGTGGCAGGTTCTGCAGAGGAACTATGTATAGCTGCAGTCTTTATGATCTACCCAGTATAGGGACTGCTTTCTCCTTAGGATACCCAGAAAAGCCACCTACCCCACAGGGGACAGGAAGTGTGATTATTATCTTTCCTATTCCCCATTCCAGTATGTGAGCCAGAGAATCCACTTTCTGGACCCAAAGTCTGCCTTTACTCAATCCATGTAGATTTAAAAGATGCAAAGCTCAACACATGCCATTCATCAAAGCAATCTGGTACGTTACTTACCAAGAAAGAGAGCAAAAGACAAATATGAAAAGTGCATCAGATTTTCTCTTGCAGCCAATGACTTATAATTGTGTAATTATGATAAAAGCATATACTTGCTATATAGATAGTGGATGGATGTTGTAGTGGTGGGTGGGAACAGTTAAGGTTATTTTTGAAGGCTGTACTATAATATTTTCCATGTGTACATTATGGAGATCATCATAGCCCCACAGTTAAAGTAGCACTGAGATTTGCACTTAAAGTATGGATCCAAACTCTTATTTATAATTATACCCATAAAACTATACTTAGGAAATACCACATTTATGGTTGCACACTATTCAAACCCTACTCTGAAGACGGATTTATGAATTTCCTCATGAGCTATTCTATGGCATCCATCACTATACTATCTGAATATTATTTTTCACCTCACCCTTGTGAGGGGAGTGGCTATTTCCATCATGTGTTCAAAGCGCAGCTCCTGTGAGTGCTCAGCACTTCTGCAAATCAGACATTATGGTCTCAAGTCAGGCACCCAGAAAACTATTAATGACCATGTGTGCAAAGTTTGGTTTAAGTGGATTGCCCGGCAATCCATAAGAACTCCTGTGGCAGAGACAGGGAAATAATCTAGTTCTCCAGAGCAGCATTCAACTTCCTTAACCATGAAACCATATTTTCTCTTTCTGCAGTCCCCTGCCTTGTTCACTACAAACCTAGGCATTTTAAAAAAGCAAACAGAGAGCGAAACAGAGATTCCAACATGTGTCATCATCATGACACCCACATGGGTCATCAGCAGCGTTGGAAACTTTAGACCTACAACACAGACCTCTGCCACTTGCGCTAATGAAATAAATGTTAGCAGTAGTAAGTTGTCATCCTCTTCTAGGTGGACCAGAATATAGGCAGATAGAGGCACATTGTTAGGGTTTCACATCTATTTGCCGACAGCAGAGGAATGGTGAACTCCAGAATCTTGAGTCTGGCTCTGGATGGGAGTGTTCCCTAGTGAGCACAGACTCTTCTGCCCCATCCCCTCCAATCTGGCCCTGTTCCAGGCCTTTCTCTTCACCACCTTTATCCCCTCATCCCAGGCCTGTTTTCTTCACCTGTCCAGTCCTGTCTTCACTTCTTAAGCTTCTCGTCCCAGTCCCAGACTCCTTTCCCAGTGAGTCCTAGTCTCCTACTCCCCTCTGGACTCCCCATCCCAGTGCTAGTTCCTCTTCACTCTTAGTCCCATTCCTCTTGCCCCCAGGCCCTCTCTCCTCCATCCTAGCCTCCAGTTATCCCCTCCTGCCCACATTCCCCATCCCCACTCTTTCCCAATCCCCCTCTCCTCCTCTCCCTGTCTCCCTCCCTGGCATTCTTGCCCAGCCAGTCTGCCTCCTCTCTTTCACTTCCCAGTCCCATGTTCCTCTTCCCCACCAGCTGCCAGCCTCAGTCCCAGGATCTTCTCTCCATATCCCCACTGGATCTGACTCTTGCCCCTCTCTGCTTGGGCCCAGTAGGTCTTTTTCTCATTTTCAGTGTTCAGACCCAGTCAGGTTTGAATTACAGGGGAAGTCTCTTGTTCAGCCCTGGACTAGAGCATGCCCAATGTGGATGGAATCTATGGGGAATTTAGCTGCTAAAATGTACATGTCTCTACTGGGCATGTGTGGACTGAAATTTTTTAAAAAGGCGTATAAGATAGCCAAATTTGGGAAGATTTTTCACAAGGACAGTAAAAGTCACATTCTTGACACACACACACACACACACTCTCCCCCTTTCCCTGCCAAATTTTAAATCCCTACTCCAAAGCATAGGGGTGCTAAGCTTTTTACAGGAAAGGTCTCCAGCATTTTTTTAAAATGGACAAAACAATATTTTTTCCCTTAACCTAGTTTTCTGAAATGGCTGAAGGGTATTGACTGAAATTTTACATGAAAATCTTCAATGCAAGGGGCTAATGCTTGGCAAAGTTATAAGTAACTGAAAACATGGCTTATAATATCAGCCCTGTCTATAATGTATTGTGCTGATTCCTTTGAGCTGTATTGTATTGTGCTGATTATCTTTGAGTTTAAAATCAAATTTAGGAAATCTGTTGATTAGTTTGAATTAAAATCTTTCCATGTGGCCCCTTAAGAATTGTTTATGGTGAGTCTCTAACATTTTTTGATAACCATCTAAGAAATTTGAGATTTGAAAACACACTCATATCTAGGTTTTAGTAAAATCTATGGAGTATGTTCCTTGTAAATTTTAGCAGTGTCATAATTTTTGATTCATTGGTACTGTTAACTATAACCATGTGTGATTTTTTTTCAGTCCGTAAATATGTACTGTGATAGACCCAGGCCAGTTGGGTACAACAGAATAGTAGAAGGCAGATATACTGGCCATTGGGTTAGCAGTTTTCTGTTCCCTAACTGAAAAGAGCCAGGGATCCAGAGGAGAGGAAGTGCTGCTGCTACTGAAGGGTGTGGGGAAGTGGCCCAGGGAATTGTAGCAACTCTGGCAGTGAGAGGTTGGCTGCCAACAGCTGCTACCATTAGGGTCCCTGGGCTGGAACCCGGAGTAGAGGGCGGGCCCAGGTTCCCCCCACCAACCTGCCACTACAAGGAGAAGACAGGCCTCTGGCAGGACAGGAGGCTAAACTGTTCTGCAATAAGCCCAGAGGGACAACAGGGACTGTGGGAGTTCTCTCACCATCCTCTGAGGCTAGCATAAACCGCCTACAAGCGCGGGACCCACAGGGACAAGATCGGAGCTCTGCCACAACACTTTGAGAGTGATAGCATTATTGAAGGGGAAGTTAGTGTGCATTGTGAAGAGTATTATCCTGTATTGTGTTGTCAAGTAATTTAGATGACAGTGGGCTCGTGCTTAAAGAGTGTGTCTGTATGATACCTACCATATTGGGACATCTGCCTGGTCAGTGCTCTAAGTACTACTGTAGTATAATTAATATTTTAGGTGTTATTGTTTGATTTCCTGGCTTTTTTGGAGTTTGTGCTTTTGTGAGGAAATAACTTTGAGGAACTTCTATGCGAAGTTAACGTGGCTTGGTTTCTGAGCTGTAATGGTCTTAATTTCAATTTTAACACACAAACTGTAGCAATCTTAACCTGAAGGTAATGAAGTTCTTCAGTCAAATTGTTGGCGTTTTGGGTTTTTTTTAACGTGGAGTCAGTACAATATTTAATAGCTCTTAAAATTCTAGACCGGCATTAATTGTTAAAAATATTGAAGTTGAAACTTTTTTTAAAAATGGGTTTTTGAGTAAATTACATTTTTTATTATCTGCCTTCTGAAGGAAAATTTCAATTTTTCATTGAAAAACTTAACACCTCAATCATGTAACCACAGTGCATCATAAGAGATATAGTCTTTCCAGGGAGCCTGCCCTATGGAGACAATTGGGATCATGAGGCATCTGAACTACAACTCCCATAAGGCACTGCAGCAGCATTTCAGAATCAAAATATTTCAGATTTTGAATTTTCCCCCCAAACCTGAAAATGGATTTTGCTAGTTGTTGAAATTTTCTGAGCAAAAATAAAACCCATTTTCCAACCAGTTCTGTTAATAACCCTATCTAGTGTATTTGTCTACCCTTTAGATAAATGTAGCGGGTTTACTTAGTTCCTAAGTACTTCTGTCTCTCACTGACCTGAAGAGCTTTGGCGATCTTCAGGGTAAACAGCTCTGCCCAAGAACTCAAGTTCCACCTGCGGTGCCAGTTTGTAATGAATTATGGCTGCATAGACTTAAACAGATCAGTACTCAACAGGGATTGAAGAGGGCTTTCATCACTGAAAAACACATGGGCATCTATGGGTATGTCTACCTTGCAATTAAACACCTGGCCTATGTCAGTTGACTAAGGCTCGTAGGGCTCAGGCTGCAGGGCTGTAAAATTGCAGTGTAGACATTCAGGCTCGGTCTGGAATCCAAACTCTGGGACCTTCCCTCTGTTGACACACGTCCATTGCTACAAATGGGCATGCATCATCACTTAATGAATTGCATACATCTTCAGACCCAAAACTCTCACCTTCATCTTATAGCTACAAAACATAGACCTTTACCATTTGAGATAAGGAATCTTTGTTATACGCCACCTACAGAAAGACCTTTATGCTCTCTAAACTGCGGTCAGCTACTTGCAGGCCATGTACTCGTGATCAGTGGCTGAGGTCTCCAAGCCATTTCCCCCACACAAACACACGGAAATCCAAACTGGAACCCACCTCACCCTTGTGGGTGCCTTTATTCCGTAACAAAGCCCTGTGGCAGAACTCACAGCCTGAGCTTTCTCTTAGGTTGGTTTACTTCTAGGTTTTTCACAGGACTTCCTATCTTTTCCTTTTAGTTATTTCACTACAGTGAACCACTCAGGTTTTTATCTTTCTGAGCTGACAATGAGCTTTCTGAGCTTTGACACTCAATTTGTCAGGATGAGGCAGTAGAATAGCTTTGCACCTCTACACAAAGTCCTTAAAGTTGACATGTTTGCTGAAACATGCTGTTTTGTTGATGCTGAAAAAGGTTTCATGAAGATGCGTTGGTTTCAAAGAAGTTTTCATTGGGAAGGATTTTTGGGTGGAAGGCAGTGAGAGACTGACCCTCCATAGCCTAATAGCTAGGGCAGTGGTCTGGGATGTGGGAGGACTAACATTCAAGACCCTTCTCTGCCTAAATCGGAGCAGAGATTTTTTTTCATCCCAGATAGCTATGAATCAGGCAAAGCAGAGACTTGAATACTGGATCTCCCACATCTCAGGCAAATGACCTAACCACCAGGCTACATAACATCTGTGAGTCTCTCCCACCTGAGAGCCTTGGACCCGAAAAATCCTTCCCTAATCTGAAAGCTCAGGTTCTTCTTCGATCGCTTGCTCATGTCCATTCCATGCACCGGTGCTGGAAGTTTTTCCCTCAGTGTTATCCGTAGGGGACCGGCTCTGGTGCCCTCTGGAGTGGCGCACACATGCCGCGGTATAAGGGGCACCACCGGCTCCCTCCACCCTCAGTTCCTTCCTGCCGCAAGTGGCAGTGCTGAAACGTCTGCTGCTTCAGCTAGCCTTTTTCGCTTCGTTCAGTGTTTCGAACTTTTCTTGTAAATTAGTTGTACATAGTTAACAGTTTCCCTTAGTGTGTTAGTGTTTTACTTGGTTGGTCCTCAATGGGACTTAGGGCATGACCCTGGGCTGGTCCCCAGGCTTTAAGGCCTGCAATCTCTACAAAAAAAACCAATGCCCATCAGTGATCCCCACAATAGTTGTTTAAATTGTTTAAGGGGGGAAGGATAGCTCAGTGGTTTAAGCATTGGCCTGCTAAAGCCAGGGTTGTGAGTTCCATCCTTGAGGGGGCCATTTAGGGATCTGGGGCAAAAATCTGTCAGGGACAGAACTTGGTTCTGCTAGTGAAGGCAGGGGACTGTATTCGATGACCTTTTAAGGTCCTTCCAGCTCTATGAGATAGATATATCTCCATATTAATTAAAAAGATGTTTTGACGAGTCACATATAAGCAACAAGTGCCATATCTGCAAGCCCTTCAAACCTCGGACTAAGAAGGAGAGACACATCCATCTCAAAGCGCTCCTAATGGAGTCGACTCTAACTTGGACCTCAACTGCTCCGATGCCAGACTCTGCCCCAAGCACTGCAGCGTCGGTGCAAAGCCGCCCATCTGCACCGTTGACGGACCGGCGCCGATCCCCCTCCCCGGCACTGGCCAAGCAGCAAAAGAAGACCGGGAGAGGAAGATCTCCTACATCCCACAAGGGGAAGGAGAGGGCAGGAGAGGAGCCAAAGCCTGAGGAGGGCAGCTTAATACCTTCTACCCGAAGTTGGGCCTCAGGTCGAGCAGTTCAGCCCACCCCGAGCCATGCCTGCCACGCTGGACAGTGACGAGGGTCATTAATGTAACATCTCCACCACTGTGTATTTAGCACACTCATAACAAAAGTAATTATAATAAATACTAAGGGCTGGTCTACATACAATATTTGTACTGATATAACTAATCAGAAACTTATGAAGTTAAATCAGTGCAACTCCTAATGTGGATGCAGTTATACTGATTGAAAATGCTGATATTGGTATAGCTTATTTTCATAAATTTACAGGAATAAGTTATATCAGTATAAGCACATTATACTGTTATTACTATGTCCACTCAAGGGGGATGCATCAATTTACTTTGTATCAGTTTTGAAACCAGTATAGTTACATCAGTACAAAAACCGTGTAGAGCAGACCTGACTTTGGAACTATGTAGGAAGTAGGAAAATTCTCAAGGGACCTATAGTACTTAGATCTATAGGGAGGGCAGAATTGGTATTTAACATCACTTATTAGTGTGATTGCCTATTAAAGGCTTATATTATACCTCAAAGTACCTTGGGATGGGAGGCAATTAAAAACCAGCATTATTACTATGGGGTCTAATCTTACAACACTTACTTATGTTAACTAATATTTACTCATGTAAATGGCTCCATTGAGTTTTGTGCTTTAGAAACTACAGGGATGGGCAATAAAATAGAAACTGATATCTTGCCTCTTTTATCTCTTCTACCTTGCAGAAGATTGCTAGTTTCTAGCAGCGTCATGCTATAAAACATACTTGTGATTCTGATCCATCCCAGCAGAGGTGCCGACTTTCTAATGTGCTGGCAGGGGAGTGAACCCTCTCTCTGCCCTGGGCCCGCTCCACCCCTTCCCCCAAGGCTGCACCCTGCCTCTTCCTGCCTCCCGCTCCATCCCCGCCCTGCCTCTTCCCACCCCATTTCCCCCCCCACCCTCAGCACGCCCTGCCCTCGCTCCTCCCCTCTACCCCCAGCGCCTCCAGCATGATGCGAAAGAGCTGATTGCAGTGGACAGGAGGTGCTGGAAGGGAGGTGGAGGAGCTGATTGGCGGGGCTCCTGGTGGGCGCGAGGCACTGGGCGGGAGAGGGAGGGCTGCCACTATTTTTTTCCCTCGGTATCCGCTGCAATCCAAAGCTGTGCGGACTGATGCATGTTCATTTTCATTATCTGAGTCAGATGCCACCAGCAGAAGGTTGATTTTCTTTTTTGGTGGTTTCGGTTCTATAGTTTCCTCATCGGAATGTTGCTCTTTTAAGACTTTTGAAAGCATGCTCCACACCTCGTCCCTCTCAGATTTTGGACGGCACTTCAGATTCTTAAACCGTGGGTCGAGTGCTGTAACTATTTTTCGAAATCTCACATTGGTACCTTCTTTGCGTTTTGTCAAATCTGCTGTGAAAGTGTTTTTAAAATGAACATGTGCTGGGTTATCATCCAAGACTGCTATAAAATGAAATATATGACAGAATGCAGGTATAACAGAGCAGGGGACATAAAATTCTCCCCCAAGGAGTTCAGTCACAAAATTAATTAATGAATTATTCTTTTAACGAGCATCATCAGCATGGAAGCATATCCTCTGGAATGGTGGCCGAAGCATGAAGGGGCATATGAATGTTTAGCATATCTGGCAAGTAAATACTTTGCAATGCTGGCTACAAAAGTGCCATGCAAATGCCCGTTCTCGCTTTCTGGTGACATGATAAATAAGAAGAGGGAAGCATTATCTCCTGTAAATGTAAACAAACTTGTTGTTCAGCCAATCGCTAAGACAAAGTAGGACTGAGTGGACTT
Source organism: Macrochelys suwanniensis (assembly GCA_033296515.1). Lineage (NCBI taxonomy): Eukaryota > Metazoa > Chordata > Testudines > Chelydridae > Macrochelys > Macrochelys suwanniensis. Next base: position 235,387,336 of record CM065776.1, on the reverse strand, counting down.
GTAGGCTCTAAAGTTTTACATTGTTTTGTTTTTGAGTGCAGTTCTGTAACAACAAAAAAGTCTATATTTGTAAGTGGCACTTTCACGACACAGATTGCACTACAGTACTTGTATGAGGTGAATTGAAAAATACTATTTGTTTTGTTTCTTTCACAGTGCAAATATTTGTAATCAAGAATAATATACACTTTGATTTCAGTTACAACACAGAATACTAGATATATATATGTAGAAAAACATCCAAAATATTTAATAAATTTCAACTGGTATTCTATTGTTTAACAGTGCAATTAATCGCAATTAATTTTTTGAGTTAATCGCGTGAGTTAACTGCAATTAATTGACAGCCTTACCTAAAACCTTTCCACTCAAAACAGCATTTAGGTGCTAAAATCTGTTCATGGTACTAGAGTGTAGGTGCACAAGTTTGGAAATTTAGTTCTAATTGAATAGCTTTGGGTCTCAGCACAGCCCTATTAGTTATCACAAACTTCATTAGAAAATGTTGCATGTTACTTCCTTCTTATATTTGTTCTGCCACTTCCCTCTCCTCTTTCTCCATCTGTTCCCATGTCTGTGTTCAGACTGCAAACTGCTCAGGGCAGCAGTCATGCTACTTTCTAAGGGCAGGTCTTCACTACCCGCCGGATCGGCGGGTAGCAATCGATCTATCGGGGATCGATTTTTCGTGTCTCGTTAAGATGCGATTAATCAATCCCCGATCGCGCTCCCCGTCGGTGCCGGCAATCCACCTCATCGAGAGGCGGAAGCGGAGTCGACGGGGGAGCGGCAGCGATTGACTCGCCGCCGTCCTCATCGCCAGGTAAGTCGATTACGATATGCCGACTTCAGCTACGCTATTCCCATAGCTGAAGTTGCGTATCGTAGATCGACCCCCTCCCCTAGTGTAGCCCTGGGCTAAGTTAGGAAAGCACTACTGGCCTATTGTGGATGCTCCTGGAAATAGATAATACAGTATAATAAATAATGCTGATAAGAAAGAGATGCAGTTTGCTTTGGCAATTTCAACTGAACAACTTGCATGCTTTGCTTGTACTCAGGTTTTGAACGGTTTTTTTTCCTTTAAAAAATGTCAACATTTTTCAACAAGTTCCTTTTTCAGTTTCCACAATCTGCAAATGAAGATTAAAGCTCTCATCCCATGAAAATCTGCACTACTCATGCAAGGCACTGACTCACCTCAGCTCCCAGTGAGGTCAAAGGGAGCTGACCGTTTTTTCATCTAGAGGTGGTTGGAAAATGGAATTTCCATTCCGCGGGAGTTTTCAACATTTCAAATTTCTCTTTAGTACTGAACAGGGACAAAAACTCAACATTTCAAAATTTACCGAGGAACGAAAATTCTGACCTTTCACTTTGGAAACACTGTATAATGTAAAACATTATAACATCAAATATTAAATGTATCATAATATATAAATATATAATATTAATTACAAGTTTTATTTTTAAAAAGAAAATAAGTTGAAATGAGCCAAGAAAGTCCAAACAAAATATTTTATTTTGATTCAAATCACTTCAAAATTTCTGGGTTTTTTTAAAGTTGATCAAAATCAACACATTTCACAAAACATTTTAATTTAAAGAAAACAACATTTTCCAATGGAAAGCTGTCCTCTTTGAAATTTTTTCGGTCAGCTCTATTTAGCACCTTAGAAAATTAATGCCACTTAAGGTGGACTTTGTTAATATAGCTTTTTAACCAGGCAGAATTCATGCTACGGAGCCCCCATATGACTGTCATGGTTTATTATAGCTCCGTAGTATGAACATTCACAAACAGCTAGCAAGTTAAAAAGAATTGCCATTATCCGATGTAAATTGAATGTTCTTCATACTGTATTGCTCATTGTAGTGTTATATTGTTAATTTTATTTGAATAGTCTCATTCTGCTTTTTCCATCTGACCAGACACCATTTTTCCATTTGAGCAGTAGAATATAATCTAGAAAGAAATTAATTTTCAGAACAGTTTCTTCAATGTGAATGTTTGTCTAGTCAACCTGTGTAGAAGTGATTTATAGGTAGCCTCTTATTAGAAGAAAGTCTGTCAGGCCGCAGGCAGCTCCATGGAAAGATACTTCTGTTAACTGATGCTGTGACTTTTCTTTTGGACACTACATGATGCATTGCCATTTCCCCAAGGATACTAGTGGATACAGACTTTTCATTAGGTTAACACGATTGTCTATGACAGTGTGAAACTGAACTGCTTGTGTCAGACTATATGTAACGTTTTCTCTTTTTCTGCTCTACAACTGAAAACAGAAAAAGAAAGGAAATGGATATTGCACTTAAATTTCATATACAGTCTTTAAGTAGGGTTTCCATTTGTCCCATTGTGGCTGGGACAGTCCCCTTTTTAAGCCCTGTCCTGGCCATCCTGACTTTTCTGGCAAAAGTGGGCCTTCGTCCTGTTTGCTCTTGCCAACTTGATCAGTTGGCAAGAGCACACGGGACAAATGCCCACTTTTGTCACAAAAGTGGGATTCAGAGGAACATATGGGGGGGCGTCAATGCCAGCTCCACACAGAGGGGAGGCAGGGCTCGAGTGACGCTAGCCCCAGCCACATGAAGGGGACAGGCAGGTCTCAGGTGAGCAGTGAGGCCAGCCCCAGCCTTTGGGAAATATGGTCACCCTATCTAGTATGTGTGTCACTGCTCACCCAATCCCTGCCTGCCCCCTGCGCAGGGTAGGGGTTCAGGGGGCTCAAGCCAGCCCTACACGGGGAAGAAAGTTGAGGTCTTGGGCAGTGTCCCACTTTCCCTTTGGGAAATATGGTCACCCAAATTCTGAGATCTTATTTCATGTTACAGTTACTATTAAATGTTATAATTACTATTAATGTTATACAGTACTCAACCCTATATGTAAACAAGGATACCATTCTTGTCCTAAGGAGGTTACACCTTATTTATGCTTATAACAATGAAGCTTTTATAGGCATCATTTATAATGTCATTAATTCAGTCTATCATTGTGTTCTCTTAAAACTAGTAGGTTCAAATGACCAGTAAATGGCAGGCCATGCCCCAAAGAGCTTACAATCTGTAGTAAAAGCGAAGAGGCAGATGAATAAACAAACAGACAGGAGATCAGGGAGGGAGGAGAAGGTAATAATAGGCAAAGTTAATGGAAAATTTTCTGTCAAACTGTTTTTCTGAAGGAAAATGGCTTTTTCATAATGATGGCAATTTTCATGGACATTTTTGGGCGGTTTTGTTGAAAAACCAAAAATGGGACACTTCTAGGTTTTAGGAAACGAAACATGGATTTATTTTATTTTGGCAACCTAATCCAAAAACCAAAATGTTATTGGTTTTCAGTTTCTCAGTAATATTCCCTCAAAATTTCCGAAATGAAATTTTTCAGAGAGAAAAATAAAAGTTCTTAATCAGATCTAATAACAGACTATTTCAGCATAGGCTAGCTGGTGACACATTTGTATGTGCCACTGAGTAGCAGTAATCCCAACTGGTCACCTTCCTAGGTGAAGATTGCAGATCCTCTGGCAGTTGAACACATTCAGATACCATACTCTAGTACAACAGGAAATGTCTTTCAGATGCCATATTAAAAGTATACCGATAATTTTGTGATTACTAAGTATTTACATAATTGGATGCATTAGACAAGGCTATTTACCTTGCTATTAGATACCTACCATGCTGTTAGATAAATAAATGATGTCAAACTGTCGGACAAGTTTATCCACAAGAATTAATGTCCCAATGTCTTTTGTTGCAGGTAACACGCGAGCCTGGTCAATTTTATGAGGTTTCCCAGTTTGAGCAACCCTCAGGCTTACCTGGTAAGACACGTCTCAGGGTCTTCATGTTAATGCCCCTGTGAGATGTTATTGTTTTTGGATGTCTTTCAAATCAATTTGCTTTCTCTTAAAACATTGAGACGTTTGTCTTTTAAAGAGCTGTGCTCTGTATTGAGGTGATGTTGAAGATGATCATGATGCTCCCTTCTGGCCTTAAAGTCTGAGACTGAGTGGAAGTAGGGAAGGTTTCACTGAACAATTGCATCATTTGCAGTGAATGGTTATCCACTGAAGCACTGATTCACCACTCAAAGTAAATCCAAATGATAAGTAGTTGGGATCATACCTTCTAACAATCTTAGAATCATAGAATCATAGACTCTCAGGGTTGGAAGGGACCTCAGGAGGTCATCTAGTCCAACCCCCTGCTCAAAGCAGGACCAAACCCAACTAAATCATCCCAGCCAGGGCTCTGTCAAGCCTGACCTTAAAAACCTCTAAGGAAAGAGATTCCACCACTTCCCTAAGTAACCCGTTCCAGTTCTTCACCACCCTATTAGTGAAAAAGTTTTTCCTAATATCCAACCTAAACCTCCCCCACTGCAACTTGAGACCATTACTCCTTGTTCTGTTATCTTCTACCACTGAGAACAGTCTAGACCCATCCTCTTTGGAACCCCCTTTCAGGTAGTTGAAAGCAGCTATCAAATCCCCCCTCATTCTTCTCTTCTGCAGGCTAAACAATCCAACCTCTCCTCATAAGTCATGTGCTCCAGCCCCCTAATCATTTTTGTTGCCCTCCGCTGGACTCTTTCCAATTTATCCACATCCTTCTTGTAGTGTGGGGCCCAAAACTGGACATAGTACTCCAAATGAGGCCTCACCAATGCCGAATTAGCCTTCTTGGCAACAAGGGCAGACTGTTGGCTCATATTCAGCTTTTCGTCCACCATAACCCCCAGGTCCTTTTCTGCAGAACTGCTGCCCAGCCATTCGGTCCCTAGTCTGTAGCAGTGCATGGGATTCTTCCGTCCTAAGTGCAGGACTCTGCACTTGTCCTTGTTGAACCTCATCAGATTTCTTTTGGCCCAATCCTCTAATTTTTCCAGGTCCCTCTGTATCCTATCCCTACCCTCCAGCGTATCAGCCACTCCCCCCAGTTTAGTGTCATCTGCAAACTTGCTAAGGGTGCAGTCCACACCATCCTCCAAATCGTTAATGAAGATATTGAACAAAACCGGCCCCAGCACCGACCCTTGGGGCACTCCACTTGATACGGCTGCCAACTAGACATGGAACCATTGATCACTACCCATTGAGCCCGACCATCTAGCCAGTTTTCTATCCACCTTACTGTCCATTCATCCAGCCCATACTTCTTTAACTTGCTGGCAAGAATACTCTGGGAGACTGTATCAAAAGCTTTGCTAAAGTCAAGAAATAGCACATCCACTGCTTTCCCCTCATCCACAGAGCCAGTTATCTCATCATAGAAGGCAATTAGGTTAGTCAGGCATGACTTGCCCTTGGTGAATCCATGCTGACTTTTCCTGATCACTTTCCTCTCCTTTAAGTGTTTCAGAATTGATTCCTTGAGGACCTGTTCCATGATTTTTCCAGGGACTGAGGTGAGACTGACTGGCCTGTAGTTCCCCGGATCTTCCTTCTTCCCTTTTTTAAAGATGGGCACTACATTAGCTTTTTTCCAGTCAACCGGGACCTCCCCCGATTTTTTCAAAGATAATGGCCAATGGCTCTGCAATCACATCGGCCAACTCCTTTAGCACCCTCGGATGCAATGTATCCGGCCCCATGGACTTGTGCTCGTCCAGCTTTTCTAAATAGTCCCGAATTACTTCTTTCTCCACAGAGGGCTGGTCACCTCCTCCCCATACCATGCTGCGGAGTGCAGCCATCTGGGAGCTGACCTTGTCTGTGAAGACAGAGGCAAAAAAAGCATTGAGTACACTAGCTTTCTCCACATCCTCTGTCACTAGGTTCCCTCCCTCATTCAGCAAGGGGCCCACACTTTCCTTGACTTTCTTCTTGTTGCTCACATACCTGAAGAAACCCTTCTTGTTACTCCTAACATCTCCGGCTAGCTGCAACTCCAGGTGTGATTTGGCCTTCCTAATTTCACTCCTGCATGCCTGAACAATGCTTTTATACTCCTCCCTGGTCATTTGTCCAATCTTCCACTTCTTGTAAGCTGCTTTTTTGTGTTTAAGATGAGCAAGGATTTCACTGTTAAGCCAAGCTGGTCGCCTGCCATATTTACTTTTCTTCCTACACATCGGGATGGTTTGTTCCTGCAACCTCAATAAGGATTCTTTAAAATACAGCCAGCTTTCCTCGACTCCTTTCCGCCTCATGTTATTCTCCTAGGGGACCTTGCCCATCAGTTCCCTGAGGGAGTCGAAGTCTGCTTTTCTGAAGTCCAGGGTCTCTGTTCTACTGCTCTCCTTTCTTCCTTGTGTCAGGAACCTGAACTCGACCATCTCATGGTCACTGCCTCCCAGGTTCCCATCCACTATTGCTTCCTCTACTATTTCCTCCCTGTTTGTGAGCAGCAGGTCAAGAAGAGCTTTTCCCCCAGTTGGTTCCTCCAGCACTTGCACCAGGAAATTGTCCCCTACACTTTCCAAAAACTTCCTGGATTGTCTGTGCACCGCTGTATTACTCTCCCAGCAGATATCAGGGTGATTAAAGTCACCCATGAGAACCAGGGCCTGTGATCTAGTAACTTCTGTTAGTTGCTTGAAGAAAGCCTCATCCTCCTGGTCTGGTGGTCTGTAGCAGACTCCCACCACGACATTACCCTTGTTGCTCACACTTCTAAATTTAATCCAGAGACTCTCAGGTTTTTCTGCAGTTTCATACTGGAGCTCTGAGCAGTCATACTGCTCTCTTACATACAATGCAACTCCCCCACCTTTTCTGCCCTGCCTATCATTCCTGAACAGTTTATATCCATCCATGACAGTACTCCAATCATGTGAGTTATCCCACCAAGTCTCTGTTATTCCAATTACATCATAATTCCTTGACTGTGCCAGGACTTCCAGTTCTCCCTGCTTGTTCCCCAGGCTTCTTGCATTTGTGTATAGGCATTTAAGATAACTCACTGATGGTCCTGCTGTCCCAGTATGGGGCAGGAGCCCTCCCCTCTTGCACTCACCTACTTGTGCTTCCTCCCAGTATCCCACTTCCCCACTTACCTTGGGGCTTTTGTCTCCTTCCCCCGGTGCTACAAATAGGACACCAATCTTGGGTGGTGTCTTATTTGTAGCAGGAAGCCAATCGGGCCTGAAATCCCTTCTTTTTTTTCACTCAGGTCTTCATTCACAAACTGGACAGTTCTCTCTTCTTTTGTGTGGTTTGTCCCACCGTCCAGTACTGAGACAAAATCAGACATGGTTTTGTCTGGTATCGGATGGGGGGTACCATTTTTGAAGAGTGCACCACTCTGCCCCTACCTGCTTGACTTTGCATGTGAGGTCTCGCTGGCAGGGGTGAGCCCACACCATTCCCAGAAGTACCAGAATGTCACGTATCCTGGGAAGCCATCCTACTACTGCCTATTTCATCAACAAGTATTTGCTGTGTGTCTGTAAATTTTCTTTCAAAACTATGGCCAGTTAAGCACTTGTGTTGAGGATCACAATTATAATCACAAAAACAAAACAACTTCCATGATCATGAACACACTAAAACAAGTGACGCCGAAGCATTGTGGCATGTGGGTCAAAGGTGAATGAAGTTTTTCCAATTGCACACACACTCTTTTTGTTGAACCAAGGCATGGGCTGCCTCCTCGGAATGTGGGTATGCAGATCCAGTTATCGGCGATCCAGCTAGTGATGATCTGCCATGTGTAGCCTATAGGACTAGCCTGCTTGCTTGCATAGATATATCTTTTCTTATAGTTTAAGTGTTTGGTTTATTGTAATAGGTTTATAGATTTACATTAAAGTAAGTTTGGCTGTAATGCAAGAGACCTACAGGCCATATCCTCTGTTAAGCTAAGGCAAAGTTAGCATATCTATATTAACACCTTTTACCCAGAAAAGTAAAGTTGACCTATACCTTGTTACCTAAACAGATAACAACCCACACCTACATCTATGACCAATAGACAATGGAGAATGGCATAGGGGTTTTTTCACTGTTGTACCCACAGACTTAACAGGCATACCACAAGGAAACTTGTGTGTGTATGTACATGTCATCAATACGCACAAACATTCTAGCCTATGGGGTAAGCCTACCCTAACACTTCGTGGGTGAGGAATGAAATTTGGGCATAGGAGGAAGGATTTCCGGCACTTGTGCCCTATAAAAGAGGTGACCCACCTCTTTAGAGTACTCCACTCTATCATTCTCACTTACTCTATCTTACTTACTGTCACTCACTCTTTCTATTTTATTTTATCTATTCTATCTACTATGACTACTACTAGGCTATACTTGTTCTTCTTAAACTTTAAGTTTCAAGGGAGCTAGGCTAAGCTTGGTTTCCCTAAGTTTTATTCTTAGTTTGTTTATTAGGTTTTGGTTTTAAGTTTGTTAATCAAGTAAACCCGAAGTTCGCTTTAATAGCTCTTAGCATTAGTTTCTTCTAAGCACTGCATCCCTCACTCAAGAATTGAGAAACCTGAACAGCAAGGCTGGTCCTGTGTCTCTTACCACCAGATTATCAAGGAAGGGTGTGAGTATATTAACCAAAGCTTTGTTGCATATAATACTATATTAGCATATGTATCTTTTGAATAGCAGTTATGCAATTGTAACTTTGTAACTCTGAGTATTTTACCATTTACTTACTATTATTAATTTTAATAAAAACTTTTTAAGGCTATATCTGCCTCAGTGTGAGCTTCCTGTCATACCCCCGAGGGTCCTTTGTAAATTCTGTGGAGCCTGATTCGGGACAAGAACTTTTATCTTCCGATCAAACAGATTGGTGAGCCTAAAACCCATACTATTAATATTAATAACTAATTATTATTAATAGTATTAATTAAATCGATCAATTAAATTAATGTTATTAGTACACCCTAAATCAGGCTACACAGGGGAACGTAGAAGGAAGGGAGCTTGGCTGGGGGAGTCTGGCTGGGATGGTTGGAAGACGTGGTTGGAGTGTAGAGGTTTGGGCTGGAAGGCAGGGGGCTCTGGTGGTGTGTGTGTGTGTGTGTGTGTGTGTGTGTGTGTGTGTGTGTGTGTGTGTGTGTGTGTGTGTGTGTGTGTGTGTGTGTGTGTGTGTGTAAAAGGGCAAGGGAACCAGCGGGCAGGGGTAGAAATGTGGGGCATGTGGGCTGGATGTGGGGCACTTTGTTTGGACATCAGGCAGCTCCAGGAGGCCTCTTGCTACTCAGCAGCTCCACCCTCTCCCAAACAAGGCCCCTGAATGCCTGTAACGTTGGCTAAATTTCATGGGGCATCCCCCTGATGGCAGGGGCTCGAATTGATGCCAGCCAGCTGCTCTGACTAAAGATTCTGAACCAGACCTGATTGATCATTCCCACTCCCCAGCTTCCCTTAGGAGACAGAAGGCAATTCCCCATGCCCCCCTGCTGCCCAGCCCCACAGGGATCCAGCTGCAGCCTTTGGCCAGCCTGGCCAAGGTGAGTGTACTGTATGGCTGTTGGTTGTTCATGAGAAGGTACGGGCCCAGAAGTGTATGTTTGCGTAGGGCCCAGTGAAAGGTTAATTGAGCCCAGTGCGGGTGTCTTTTTGGATGAAAGGGGCTCTGGTGGCATGACATGAAACTTCCCGGGTTTGCTTCAGTATCTTAAGCTGTGCGGCTCAGTGCAAGCTGAATGCTGGGCCTCGCAGAAAGCCAGCCATCTGTGTGCCAGATAAGCGTACAGCACCCATTGACAGGGCCACAGTGCACAACTCACCGCTAAATATACCCACTATTCCAAATTGGTCAGTTAGTGTTATTCACCATTATAGCTGGCAGTAGCCAGAAGGATGCATTTTGCTTCTCAGGCATTTTCTGGCAGTATGTGGATGACTGTTTTGTTTGAAACGAAAAGATTTTTTTTTAAAGAGTGTTTGGTGTACTATTTCCATCAAGCTTACACCCCTCTAATGATACTCCTAGTTTGGGAACCTCTGAACTAAATCAAATCCCCACATCCAAATGCCCCTGAATTTGGGGGAATTTGAAATCCAGATCTGGATCTGGATGCAGTTTTGCTGTTCTGGCCCATCTCTAATCTACAGAACTCAAAAACTGAACGTTGGTGAGAAGTTATTATATTAATAACTATATTATTATATAATAATTATATTAATCACTTACTCTTCTTGGGGGGAATTCTTGTAAATGATGAGCAGAAACTGATAGAAACAGGAGTTTGCCCCTGTTGTGATTACTGTGTCCTGGTATTGTTTCAGGGGAAGTGGAGGATGTTGTGTATGTCCAAATATTGGTTATGATGTAGCATTTAAAATGTATAGTTGTCATTTTGGTATGTGGTCACACACAGAAACTGGATTGTAATACAAGTATTTGCTGCACTAGATCGATATTTGGAAATGATAAGTAAAGCTACCACTTCTACTGCAGATGGAGTGAGATGACTGCATATATATGACATGACAACAATCAAAAGGTATCTGAATGGTATAAACACCAAGGAAATATTTAAGGTACTATCATGGGTATAACTAGCAGTAGGGTTACCATATTTCAGGCTCCCAAAAAGAGGACACTGCCAGAGGAGGGAGTATCTGGGGTGGGGGGAAGTAGGGGGTTCAGTTGGGGGCGTTGGAGGGGGGTACCTGTTGCAGGGAGGTGGCGGGCAGTATTGCTCCCTGTCATGATGGTGGTGGGGCAGCTGGCACAAGCCCAGGAAGCAGCGACAGCCATCAGTCAGTGCCTCCCTGTGGGACCCCCCTCCCCAGGCCTGGGAGCCAGGCCCTGCGTGGGCAGGATCCAGCAGCAGTGTCTTGCAGGGGAATGGACCAATCAGTTGCAAATGCAGGTGAGGGACCAATTGGGACCAGATCTATCATGGCTCTTTCTGAGTGGCAACTTGTCTACTCTGCAAAAACCTTGGATATTTCCTGTTTGAAAAATCCACCCAGACACAGAAGGGAGGCTCAAAAAAGAGGCAGTTTCTGGGAAAACCCGGACGCATGGTAACCCCAACTAGGAGTGAGGGAGTAAAATTAAGAAAGGTGACATTTAGGCTAAATAGCAGGCTAAATTTCTCAACTGTGACATCCAAGAGCCTGTGCAATAGTCTCCCATGGTAAGCGGTGGAAACCTCATTGCTTGGGACATTTAGAACTAGATTTGAGTGGGCTGTATTAGCATTGAGCAATCTAGATAAGCAAATAGGTATTTTCGATCTCATTTCTGTTATTGGGATGTGCTTTGAAATTGCAAAAATTTATACGAATAGTAGTTAAGAATAATAAAACCAAATGATCAGTAGATAGAGTAGGCCTACAGCTGACTATTTCATGGACAGTCTAAGCAGGGAACATATTTCCTTCTTAAGGGAGAGGGTTGTAGATTCCAGTGAAGCTAATGAATCTTCATCAGAGGCCTGTATGTCTGAGAAATAATGCTAAAGTTGTAGCTATACCTAGCTGCCCTGTTTGTTTACAGATGACTTGGAACAAGAATATTAAGTGAACTCTGTTTTTACTTCTCATAATTACCTTTTGAGGGCCACTGTCTCCTGAAGAACAATTAGATGGTCAAGTTAAATACCAAGGCTTTGTCTACCCTAGACTTTAGTCAGTAAAACTTTTGTCATTCGGGGGTGTAAAAAACCCACACACCCCGAACGACAAAAGTTTTACAGACGAAAAGCGCCAGTGTGAACAGCACTTTGTCAGTGGAAGAGCTCTCCTGCCCACAAAGCTGCCGCTGCTCATTGGGGGTGGAAGCTTTTTGTCAGTGGGAGAGCTCTCTCCTGCCGACAAAGAGCAGTTATGCTGCGCACCTTTTAGGAGCATGGCTGTACCGCTACAGCTGTGTCGCTAAGAGGTGTGTAGTGTAGACATAGACCAAGAACAGCAGCTGTCCCCAGGACTTGTATCATTCTGAATTATATTGTTATGTGAAAAGTTGGGGAATAATTGGGCATGGAATTGATGAAGCTATTGGGCATGGAAGCTACCTTCTATTCAGGCTACACAAGGGAGCAATTAAATGTGCCTTTGGGTTAGTCTACACCGGCAATGCTAAAGCAGTGCTGTGGCAGTGGTTTAATGTGGCTTGAGTGGTCGCGGCACAATGCTGGGAGAAAGCTGTGAGAGAGCTCTCCCAGCGCTCTTAAAAAACCCACCTCCATGAGGGGCGTAACTACAGTGCACTGTCTACACTGGCACTTTACAGCGCTGAAACTTGTTGTGCTCACGGGGGTGTTTTTTCACACCTCTGAGTGAGAAAGTTGCAACACTGTAAATTGCCAGTGTAAACAAGCCCACAAGTGTAGTGATGGCTGGAACAAAGAAGAAAACGCACCCAAGGACTAGACTGCATGCAAACCTGGCAAGTGGCTGGGCCATGTGGTTCAAGGGGTTTCCTGGAGATTGGATAACAAACGGAGGGGTAACGGATTGATTTGATTTCAGTGGTGTGTCTTTGGGGGGAGAAGCAGGAGAAAAACTGTAGAAGCAGACAGAGAAGGCAGCAAGGAATCCAAGACAGAGGCAGAGATGCACTTGTAGCATGACCCTGAGAAAATCTAAGAGAGAGAGAGCTTTTGAGTAAGGCGTTGGCTGGAAAGAGGCTTGGAATTGTGAGCAAAGAAACTGTCTTTTGCTATTTCATTCCTATTGTGTTCAGGAAAACAGAACATTATATACATTCTTAGTAAATAAACAGGATTGCCTCAAAGAAATACCTGACTCCATCACCAGTTTCTCTTCCTGATAGAAACAACCTGCGAGGTCCCAAATGTTGGCTAACTACTGAGGTCAAAAGGGGCAACAATATAGTTGCCATGTATTAAAATTTTTCGTTTACTCTTTTAAGAGTCATCCTCACTTGCTAGCTGTCTGAATTTGATTTCTTTTTTTTCTTTTTCTTTTTTTGGTTGAAGACAGATTTAGAAAAGTCCAGTATTTCAGCAATTCTTCAGTCATCATTAACTTCCCACTCTTTATTTGTTACTTTTTCTGGTATTTGTTTTTCCTCTGAGCATCTGCGTTGTGTGCTGACCTCTGCACTATTCCCTGCTATCCCCCCAAACATGATATCATGGCTCCTTTAGGAGCCCTTAGTTATCAATGTGATCCAGCAGTCTATCTCCTATTGTAGAGGGGACAGAAGGTTTGGAGAAGGGATCTGCAAGATTTAACAATGACCCAATCTGCATCAATTGTCATGATCATCCTGCTGGACCTCTCTATGGCATTTGATGTAGCTGATCACAAAGTATTGTCCCACCTACAAGAAGTTGTAGAAGAGTGAATGGAAACACCTTGAAATAGGTCCTCCCCCTTAAATGAGACTCCAATCTCTAAAGCCCTCACCTGTAGAGTCTCACAAGGCTCAGTCCTCTCTCCATATTATTCAACATCTATATGTATGAAGACTTGCTGGAGTGCCAGCGGCGTGCAGATCAAACCTGATTCTACATCTCCTTTATGTCAAATGTAAACAACATTAAGCTAAAATCAGCACCTTAATAAAGAGTATTACAGGTCAAAATATTTTGAACTTAATTTTTTATTAAACTCTACACAAAAAACCTGAATTTTGACAAAATATCCTGAAAATGTTTTTTTTTTTTAAAGTATATTTTTATTGACCAGAAATAGAGCTGGTGAAAGTTTTAGATTTTTGTTGTGAATTTTTTTAACTGGTTTTTTTTTCAGCTAGTGTATTTATAAGCAGCTGACTAAACACATTTAAAATGCAGGAAGACTGAGTTATATAGGTAGGAAGACAGACGTGCTTCAAAGAAATTGCCTCCTTGGCATCACCCTACTATCAAAAGCATCTGCCCACAGTCATGGGGTTCTTTTGAACTCCTGAGTGCTACTGGATGCTGAAATAACATGAAAATTCTCTCATCCATCTGTGACTGGCCAGAAGATTGCTACCTATTCTATGGGGAAAAGATGTAGCCACAGTAATCCATAAATCTGTGACTTCCAGTGTTGGTTATTGCAATGTATGTCTAGGAATGAAGCCGTATACTCTGAACAAATGTCAAATGGTGCAAAATACAGCCACCTGTTTCCTTGATAAACAAGAGATCACCCTGAGTATATTACCTGGTGCGCTGCTCTCTGTATTGGTTCTCCAATTCAGGGTCTTTGTCCTGATAGTCAAAGTCCTCATGAGATTTTTTTCCCCTAGCTTCGCTACCTGAAATATTATCTCTCCCTTCATAATCACTTCACTGAAACAATGAAACTGCCAGTCAGGAAGGATTGGTTTGTGAGTTCAGGAGACAGAACTCTTACGTGGAATTGGATCTTGACTATAAAGCTTGCTCCTGCAAGAGACAGGCCTCCTCACTTTTAGAACGAAATATAATACTCATTCTTCTTAATTAGCTTTCCCACAATACCTTTTTCACCCACACAAATGTGGAGATCATAGACCATGTCATTTTTGAGGATATGGTGAGCCAAAAATTTAAGCCATATTTCAAAAAATGGAGGAGTGGAACTTTTTTAAAAAAACACCGTCACTTTAAAACTCCTTTTCTGTTTGGTTTGTTTTCCCTCAAACTTCCCAGAAAATTACTTTGGCATGTGAAATTGCGGGAATATTGATTTAGTTTTGAGGAAGCATATAGGGTTTGAAAACCAGGCTAGTTTTGGCATTACCTGTAAAGTGGCTACTGACACTTCATAATTACATATTAGTTTGGCGTTGGAACAGGTGTTTGAGACAAATCCATTTCAGAGACTGGCTTGAAAATAAAATCAGCTGACTCAGATAAACATCATCAAAAGGTAAGTTCTAGCGAAAGCAGTACTTCAAGAAGCTGTGACACACCCTGTGGATTGGAGTATAATTTATCCAAATACTCCCTTAGAGATTTTGTCATCCATGCACGCCAAGTGAAAATATCATGGTGTCAATAAATGATCTCTTATAACCTATAAAACGTTTTATCATTATTTAAGTACCATGCAATATGTAGTGTAATTTGGTTCACATGGTGGTGACTACCCACGTTTTTTAATTATGTGGAATCATTATTATAAAGCTAAAGAAATATGTGTAGCTAAAGTCAACTCCACAAATTACGAGCCCTGATCCCATTCCCATTCTGAAGTCAATTGGTGTTTTGTTACTAACTTCAGTGGGAACAGTTTGTGCATGTGAATCTACAGAAACATGTTCCTTTCTTTTTAGTGAGAATGATCCAGTTCTGGAGGCACAGTTCAGAGAAGCATGCAGGGAATAGTAGAAATCTGGGTGGAGATTTACCTTGTCTCCATCACAGGAAGTATCAAGTGCAGACTATCTAAGATACATTTGAGTTATTTATTAATATTTAAAGAGGTTATTTAGCATCAAGTATAGAGTATAATTCTTGAAAAAAGAAGACAGCAGAATGTTTGTTAACAAGAGAGACATGCCTAAACTTTGCCAAGAGAAATATTGCATTAAACAAGCATTCACTGGGGATGGGGGTGGGGTGGGGAGAGTGTCTTTCTTTCTGTTTCAAAGCCCTGTTTACTTAAATACAGTTTCACCCTCCATTCTCTGGACATACTCTGGAACATTTTAAATAACAACAATAAAGAGGTAAATCAGAATGACCAGTGGTTTTCACCCACAGCATCATTCAAAGCCAATCTTCCTCCCCAGTACTTTCTGTATGCTAAAATAGCAGATCACCCTTGCGCTACGCTAACCACTGACCTGTTTATAGTTTGTTCATCTTCTTTAGTTTAATGAGGTGATGAATAAATGCACTTTTACCAGGAATAAGGGACTGTCAGTGCTGGAAACTGAAGTCCTCTGTTTATTCATAGGCCAGGTATGGTGGTAGGTTGGCGCAGTGCAGATCTGTCTGTCAGTAATTGCACATTCGGCATCAAGGAATAACACTGTTAAGTGGTGGGGCCTTTTCTGAGCAGACCCAGACAGTGTTATCAATCTGAGAAAAAATATATGGGATTTGGGGAACAGACTCCATAATGGGCATTGACAACCAGATTCTCTTTTCTTAAGAGCCATACATAATTCTGTCTTCTGATGTCTTTCCCTTATCAGCACAATAATTCTAATATATGTGACCGAGCAGTTTATAGGAAACTTAGACACAGCAGGGATAGTCACAACAGAAAATTTTTAAACAAACATTTTGCAGGAAACAATATCAGAAACTATCTTTTAAATATGGCACTAACATGATCCCTATTTCATACTCAATCAGGTGTCTTGAAGCAACAGAATAAAATTTTTGTTGGACACATTTTTGACGGAAGTCCTGAGAATATTGACTTTTTCCCCCTATTTTTAAGACATTTAAAATCAAAATGTCATGAAAATTTTAAAATTTCAACCAGCTCTTTTCTCACTATTGGGAATGGGGTTGCTGGATGGCAAGTTATCCAAACTTTGTGGCAGGGAAGAAAGACAAAATCATAATATATGCTTGGAAATATAATGTACACAGTATTCTACAGTAACACTCTACAATGTTCTACTCTGTACACACTACAACTTAGAATTGTGATTTTAAAGTGTTTGGGAATATTATTGTAGAAAGACATCATTCCTTTTTTCAAGGGCTTTTTTGTATTAAAAATTCTGTAATGTCTGAGTGTGTAATACAATTAATTTTATGTCTGATAAACTAAATGAATAACTGCTTGTGTGCAACATAGGTGGAGCAGGTTTCAACAGTACTTGGTTTGCTTTTGATTTACATGTCTATGCAAAGATGTGCAACTCCTTTAACATATAATATTGCTTCAAAATAAAGCAATTAGGTAAGAAGCAATCCTGCTGATTTCTTTTTCGGTCTTTGGTACAATATTGAGTTCATAAAAAACATATGCACATTCAGTCAACATCTATTGCACAGACATGCAGCTATTCAGTTGCTTTATGAAAGGTGAAATTACTTGATTGCAAAGGTTCACGGAATGATAGCAGCAAGGGAGTGTGGCAGGATTATCATTGACGTCAATAAAATTAATGGGGGCAGATAACTTCTTTTAATTGTCACCTAAACCACGAAAAGTACGGATAAAGAATCTCTGAATGACAAGAGGAAGCTTCTCTTTTCCTGAACCAGGATTATCCTACAGTTCCTCAAGAAAACCCTGGCTGAAGGTAAAGGAAATATAGTTTTAATGCAACATCCTTTAATTCTATACAGATGTTTAGCAAAAGAAATGTAGCTATATCATCTGCAGTGCAGAAAAAAGCTGGGATTTTATCCCTCAGTCTGTTATCAATTAAATCATCAAAACAAAATTATCATTCAAATTACAATGTATCATTTCACTTTTAGAATGTATAGGGAGGAGGCAATCTCTGAAGCAGAAATCTGCAAACCATCAAAGCAACAAAGAAACATTAAAGTTCAATGGGCAGTTTGTTCATGCATGTTTTAATCTAGTTTTTTTAAAAATGGAAACCATGTCCACGTGGTCAAAATAACACTTGTGTCAAAAGAAGCCTTTGAGGTTCAATCCAGTGAAACAATCAAATTTTTTTTTGTAAAATCCCAAAATGTTTTCAAGAGGGGAAAATGCTCCCCAGGGGTTATAAGAAGGTGACATTAGTAGAATTTCAATGTGGAAAAGTATCTGTAGTAGGAAAAGCTTGTTATAAGAGTAGAATATCAAATGCTTAGCTTCTAAATGTATTCTGTTGAACAACTCTGCAACGGAGAACTGTTTTTAATTTTCTCTTAATACTTAGATTTTATTGTTTTCTATCATGCATATGTTGTACTCGCTCAGTATTAAGTTTTATGGTATGGTACATCTACATTTTAAAGTAATCATCTGTCTCTACAGAAGAGATTTGTTATATTCATAATTTGACTGTACACTCATCTTAAATAAATTAACGAAAAGCCAGACAGAGTTTCCTACCATTAGCTGACAAGATTGAAACTACAGTTGCAAAACTTTTTTTTTTTTTAGAGGATGCACATATTTTTCAAGAGGATGAATAGATTGGTTAAATCCTCATTGAATGTTCTACTTGGGTCTTGGTCAGAACTTAAGCAGATGGTATTGTTTCTTTCATAAACCGTTCCTTCTTCTGACAATGTTCCCTACAAAGATATTAGCATTTTCTCTTGCCTTTGAAATTTAAGACCTTTTCCCCTCCTTAAGAAATTAAGCAACAGGTATGCTGCTATATTCAGTGTTGCATTATTTATAGGGATAAAGGCTCGTATTAATAAAAATTCTTTCTGTGGTCAGGACTTTTTAGTTCTTTCCTTTTAAACAGGAGAATTAAGTCATGGATTTTATTAGAAATGTTCAAAAATGTCATAATTACATAGGCACATCGATTATTGGCACATTAGGTAGCCCTTAGGAAAGGATGGATTTGTCCACAAAAATCTAATAAAGGCATTGGAAAGGGACTATTTTTTGTGTGTGCTAATGTAGAATCTGGTCACACAATTAGCTTCTGAAACTTAAATTGAGCATTGTTTAAGCAAGGGTTTATAGGTAACTTGTCACTCTGACCTGGAAGAGAGAAGTATTCTTCCTCTCACATGTACAAATTCTCCACTGTCTTCTTCCTTTTCAATCAAATTAATAAGTCTGCCTTTTCCCGGTTTGATGTATATGTCTAAATTATGTTTTAAATGTCTTACATGGGCATAATAGTTGAGAATAATGAGCCTAGATATATGCCTTATGGCAACTTGTTCAGAAATTGAATGTCTTCATCTATATATAAAAAACTGACTGTCCCTTTAAATCACATCAACATTGCAAAGAAAGAAAACAATATTCAAATTGGGAATGGGAGAACCTCATGGAGTTTGATGTTTTGTTGACTTTGAGGTGTGTGTCACTTCCAGGAGAGCTGTTGCAAGAAATTGAAAAGTATTTCTGCTCTTCTGATTTGGAAGCAGTCTGTATGTGGGCTGTGTTTGTGTGCTGCTGATACAAATGTATGTTCCAGCTGGCTTGAGGTCTAGATATGCCGCCTAACTTAAGCGTTAGGGAACGCACACGTTAACTGTCCCAAAGGAGCAGTTCCTGGGAGACAGAGGTAAGGCATCTTCAGTAGTACGCCTTTGTGACCTCCAAACATGTCTTAAACTCAAACCTGGTCACACTTAGAATGAACATCAAGACTTAGCTCTCGAACCAGACTTTCCACTAACTGTTAACTATAGAATCCTGGGCAATCAACTGACTGGCCAGGTTCTTCTGTTCTCTGCCCTTTAAAGCTGCAAAGTTGCAAGGGGATGCATTGTATTTGCCCTTTTCACTGGAAATGTCAGTGAATCCCAACATAAATCATGCAAAATGTGCCATGATTAAAGCTGGGTGAATAACTGGTTTTTCTGTTCCCTGGTACTTCTGATCTACTTCTGATCTACCCCATTTTTCCCCAAAAATTTTTGATGACCCAAAAAGTTTTTAAAAATTGTTTTGCATCAAACAAAGTACTTTGTGTAATGCACAACAAAATGTTAATTTCACTTTAGTGGTTTTTTATAATTTTACATTTTTATATAATATTGAAGGAAATTTTTAAACAAAAAATAATTTAAAATTGAAAACTCATAGTTTCATTTAGAAATTGTCAAAACAAAACATTTCTACCTTTGGGGAAAATTTTGATTTTATTTTAAATGAACAATTTGTTGAAACTAAAATAAATTTGTGAAACATTTTGGTGCCGCTGAATCTGCTTTTTTTTTTTTTTTTTTTTTTTTGCTGGGGGGTTGGGTGGGGAGAAGCTTCAAACAAAAACCACCCAGGTCTAGTCAAAAAGCCCCCTAGGGCACCCTAGAACCACTTATGATGATAAATTAATACTTGTAATTATGCATCTAAAAATTACTTTCAACACATACTCTGCTGTAAAAATGTGCTGTTTTGGAGAAGATGCCTGCCCATACATTTTTTCCAGAATATTTAATATGTCAATGAAACAAACATGAAAAGGGAGCAAATACCACTGAAGAAAAGGCATTTACAGTTTTGCATAAATATTATTTTAGTGAATCT
The DNA here is from genome assembly GCA_033296515.1 of Macrochelys suwanniensis. Classification (NCBI taxonomy): domain Eukaryota; kingdom Metazoa; phylum Chordata; order Testudines; family Chelydridae; genus Macrochelys; species Macrochelys suwanniensis. Next base: position 235,367,378 of record CM065776.1, on the reverse strand, counting down.
TTTTTTTCAGTGTTCACTTACAATATAGGTAGCATGGTAGGCATGTACAATGCTAAACAGAACAAATAAAGGAGATTCTCTGCTCCAAGCAGCTTACAGTAAAAAGCCCTGATAGTGTGGACACTCTAACAGGCTGTGGTGCTCACCATTGTGAAGGGTGCCGTTGACTGCATTGTAGCTTCTCCTGGTAGAAAGCAATCTCACTAATTTGGCTGGGACTGCTCATTGTCATGAGCACCAGGCCCGGTAGTAAATGTTATTTGGACTGTGGGAGCATCTTGAAGTCCCAGCCATGGACCAAGGTTCCATTGTGCTAGGTGCCGCATGATCCAAAGTTCGGACCAGCCGGTAACACATAGAGATTGGATAGGAAAGAGGTAGGATGAAAGAAAGGACAATGAGATTACATAGTGACTCAGGAGGATAATACATATATTTAAGAATTACATTTTTTTAAAAGCTAGTAAGACTTGCTTTATTTTAATCGGCACTGTACTTGGCATGATCTCCAGGCACAGCTCCTGGAACATTTCTGTGCACCATGACAGGATCTTCCCTACCTGTGAGCGTGGGGAGGAATGGCTTTCTTCCTCTTTAGCCCTCCCACCCAATATGGAGTTAGCAGTCAGGGATTTAGCCCTTAATCATAACGCTGTACTTTTTAAATATGTAACTAGCAAATGAAAGGGTGCAGGTGGTTGTCGTTCTGGGGGTGCAATGATTTTGGCAAGCTTCTTTTTCTTAAAATTCCTTCATTGTTTGCAACTACAACGGACTCCCTTTTAAACATCCTTGTAATGTATAAATGAGGGGAAGCTATTTCTTCATTTGAATCATGAAGTGTAAAAAAAAAAAAAGTTACTTGAGACCAGTGCTTCCTGCATGATTTTTATTGGAGCAACTCATGAGAATTTATTGTCATGAGGTGGCAATTATTGTTTCCATTCATAGTGTTCAAGGGACAGAACGTGCAAACTGATTCACAGAAGATGTGTACAATGAAAATGTCACTCAAAACTAGTTTCTTGATCTAACTTGTCTCCATAGTCTTGTGAGTTCTTGATATAGTTCTAACAGTTACAAAATTGCAAAAAGGCATTCTTCTTTATAAATATTGCAACATAGGAGGAAGGATGGCCTTGTGGTTAAGGCAGGGCACTGGAATGACACTAAGAACATCTGGGTTCCATTTCCAGCTCTGACACAGACTTCTTGTGTATTTACCCATATTGTAAACTCTCTGGGACAGAGACCATCTTTTGGTCTGGGTTCGTACAGTGCCAAGCACAGTGGGGTTCTGTGCTCGTGGGGGCTCCTACTTCAACACAGATAATACATAACAATTGTGTGATAGTCTGCAAATCACTTAGGGAATTTCTATACGGTAGTCAAAGGGTATAATTGCCGCTTGTACAGACAATCCTGAATCTAGCTAGCTGGTACTGGAGCAGTGAAACTGCAGGAGCATAGGCTTCAAAGCAAGCTAGTCACCTGAGTAATTACCCAGGTGCCAGGAACACTTGTATATCCTGCGCAGAAGACCCATGTTGCCATGGCTTCATTCCTGTGGTACCAGAGCTAGCAAAATTAAAACTAGCTCTGGTACATCTACATGCAGTCACACTCTATTTTGCAGTGTAGCTATACCCTTTATCTCTCTGTGCCTATAAAATGGGGATAATACAAGTTCCTCTTCCCCATTCTTTATCTATCTAATCTACTTGGATTGTAAGCTTTTTGGGGCAGAGACTATCTTACATTGTATGAACGTACACCAGGTAGCACGATGGAGACCCATCTTGGCTACAGCCTCTATGTGTTACTGCAATACAAATAATAATTCATAGCTCTTGTTATAGAAGACAGAGGATTTCAGAGGATTGTGATAAGTGATATAAGATGCAGTGGAGCCTGTTAAAGTTCTTGCTGTTTTAATTTCAGATATTTGGTATGTTAAATAAATTACTCCTCTGGTGGCATTTATATCTTCAGATTGGCTAACTATGGGTTTAGATTTTAGTTTGTAAATTGGATGTGGATTTTGATGTAGGTCAAAATAAACAAGTGAACTAGGGAGTTAGGAAAAATCTTCCTTATTGGAATGAATGGTCAGGATCTAAACTAATCATCTCAGTGACAGCTATGGAAGAGAGGATAGTCTTCTAGTATTGTGCCATCTGACTTGAATAGGCTTCTATCAGCATACACAAAGAATGAGATTTTTTTTCCTAGCACTTATTGTTCGCTTCACTCTATGCTCACTGAAATCAATTTTCGAAAAGCACTCTGTGTTCTCATTGAATTCAGTGAGAGTAGAGTTCAGTCAATGATGAGTACTTTTGAAAATCCTAGCCTGTGTTTAGACCATGTGGCATATTAGTCATTGCTTTGCTCTAACTTTACAATAAGAGTAAAACTCATCTGTGCGGGAGACAGAATTTTTTCCAGGGATGGTCCAAGACTGTGGAAAGAACTCCCCCAGGAACTAAGGACCATCACAAACCTCACCACTTTCCACTCCAAGTGCAAGCACATTTTTTACCTTATTTTCTTTAACATAAAACACACACATACACACAGTATATATATATACCCGTTGCTAACTTTTTTTAAAAAAAGATATACCTTACCAAAACAAAACACTCTACTGCACATACTTCTCCCTCTGGGAAGAGGATGAGAAAACAAACAAAACATGAAATATGTGTAGTTGCACTGCTTACTGCACTACTGGAAGGTGCTCAAATGCTATGGTGATGAGCTCTGTATAAAAACCTATATAGCATAGAGTGACAGATGTCGCATATTCTCAGTGTTACCTAATATTTATCTAGAGTATGGTGTGCTTTTTTAAAAATTGCTTTTGCCATCCTATGTGGATAATTGAATCATTTATTTAAAAATATCATTCTGCAAATGGTAGTGAGTTTAGAATAGTGCCTAGCACCCCCAACATAAACAATTTCCAGTATAAAACAGGGTATCAGTTGTGTTTTTAATGTTAGTTGTTGTTTTTTCTTTGCTCAAGAAGCACTTGCTGAACATAGAAATCTTTAGAGAGACAAGGTGGGTGAGGTAATATCTTTTATTGGGTCAGATCTGAAGAAGAACTCTGTGTGACTCAAAAGCTTGTCTCTCTCATCAACAGAAGTTGTTCCAATAAAAGATATTACCTCACCCACCTTGTCTCTCTAATATCCTGGGACCAACATGGCTACAACTACCCTCCATGCATGGAAATCTTTTGACATTTGTCCATTTCCATTCTATCTATTTTGACCGTGGCTTTGGAATGAGGGATGACTAGAATGTTGCCTGCTTTTGATGAGGTTTTCAGTAATCTCATTGCTTGATTTAAATGCCCTATATGATAGGGTTCATAATTCTGATGTCAATAGATGCTGTTGGGTGCTTAGCCTCCTTGAAAATCAGGTGCCTAAATGTAGATTTAGGTGCTAACTTGACATTTTTGGCTATTGATATTGTTTTCATAATTGATATTCATGGATTTTCAAGTGTACAAGTGCCCACTGTGATCAATAGTCCGGCATTCTGCATGACACAGACCATTTAATTTCACCCAGTTTTTTCCTGCGTCTAGCCCAACAATTTATGGTTGAGCTAGAACACATCTTTTAGAAGACATCTAATCTTACAGTATGGCCACACTAAACGTGCTACAAAAGCATCAATGTAGCTATGCCACTGTAGTACTGCAGTGTAGACATGCTATCACAACAAGAGGGGTTTTTCTGTCACTGTAGTAAATCCATTCCCTTGAGAGGCAATAGCTAGGTCAGCAGAAGAATTCTTCCATCAACCTAGCTGCATCTACAATGGGGCTATATCAACCTAAGTGTGGTGTGCTGGGAGATACATTTTTCACAGCCCTGAGTGATGTAGCTAGGTTGATCTAAGTTTTAGGTGTAGACCAGGCTTTGACGTAAAGACTCCAAGTGAAGGAGAATTTACCACAATCCTTGGTAATCTGTCCCAATAGTTGATTACCCTCAATTAAAATTTGTATTTTAGTTCCCATTAGAACATTGCTAATTTAAACATTATTTTTTATTTATTATATTAGGGCCAGAGTCTAGTAGCCTTCCTCACCTCAAATAGCTACCACTCCTCCCCACTGCGTGAAAAAAGAAAAGAAAAAGAAAGTGTTTTCTTCAGTGGAACTACTTGTGGCATTAGGTGATATTCAATAGGAGTAAGGGAATCAGAATCTGGTCCTTATTTTGTATCTATTTTATTCCTACCATGCTATGGGTATGCATAGCTCCTGACAAAGAAAATAAAGAGGCCGCTGCCCTGAGGAGTAAGATAGTAAGATCAGACATGACATGACACTGAGAAATGGCAGCAGGCAAAAAATTGTGATGTGGGGGGAAGGCTTACCCTATATAAGGTCCTGAGATTACTTGTTTTTGCTCTGTGCATGTTATATTCATTCTCATTTTTGTATTTAATTTGTACCATTTATTTTTGCTAAATTGGCATGGGAGTGTTGGTCAGTGCTGAAGAGAGAGTGAAACTGATTCATATTCATCATCAATCTAACATAATGAACAGTGTTTTGGTGTTTAATTTAGTAAAACCTCTTCATGATATTTGATAGTATGCTACAAGTCATGGAATGTGCTGTTGTAACTTGTACTACATCCAAAATAATTTTAAATTGGCCTGGGTTCAGTCCTTATGATTTTTTGGGCTTACTTTTTTCTGAAATACATACATTATTCTCCCAATCCCATTAATGTTTAATATGTTTGTTCAGTTGTCTTCAAAGAACACTTCTACATAGCCTACCTGAAATAAATTATGTTTTTTGTAAAAACTTACAACACCTGAATAAAAGACTCTGGGGCCTGACATCCTGTATATTATGATTTATTTCTTGATTCAGTAAATATCATATTAAGTACTATGTCGACTTTATCCCCTCAAGGATCAGGTTAGCTATTATTATTGGCCAAATACTGAAGTCCCTACTCAGTATGACATTATGCCCCAAAACTGCAAAGAGAGGGGAATTTTATCCAGTCTTGTGCCCCCCCACCCCACCCCCAAATGCCTGCACCAACCATGAACCACCACAGCAATTCAGCTCCAGCCTGACCATCCCATCCTGAAAAGTGGGATAGCTGCCAGGGGAGGGAATGCCATCTTCCCCTTAAATATGCCCTCCAATTCTCCCCCATCCCTGTCACCAGTAGCAGTGACTAGGGCCAGGAGCCAAGCACAAACATTGCTCCAGCCCAGTTGTTCCTTATCCCCATAGCCAGAACAGTTTTTTCATAGCCCTTTAATGATGTCTTGCCCCATGCCCCTTTACCATCCCTAAGGCATCAAACTGTCTTGCACTACCCTATGCCTAGAAAACCTCCAGGATGCTAGTACAGCCCGAAGCTCTGTGAACTTTGTTGTGAAGCTTGCTTGTAAATGGGGGAAACAGAGGCAGCCAAGAGTTGAGAAGTCCTTGACAGTGCAGCTTCATTGTAGCTGCATTGACAGGGAGCTCAGGCACAGACAGTTCCAGGTGGCCAGGAGCCTGGAAGATGCTCAAGCCATTCTAGGGGAATAGGACCCCTGTGTCTCTATGAGGAATTGTCTTGTATCTTCAAGGATCTGTAGAATGAGAGCTAGATGAATGATGTTGTTGTTTCCCAGGTTCGGGGCAAACACAGCCTCTCCCAAAACAGTTGGGAGGGAATTCTGTGAGGGGGAACCTCACATAATTTTCCTATGTCTGGACTGTCTTCCCAGTGTTTTGCCATGGAAAGTGGAGACCAAGGCCTTGATTTCCACACAGTCTTTGCTCTGGAACTACTCTCGTAAATCAATGGCTTATGCCTGAGTAAGAACGGAGTTTGAGCTACAGGATTTGGCTCATTATCATTATTTATTATTTTTTGGGCCCTGACTGTGTTTTGTTCAGCCCTATGCAGAACGTAAAGGATGATGCCATCTCAGTCTTTGAATGCAGACACACAGTAAGGATGGGGTTGTCTGAAGATGTTAATTTCAGAGAAAAGCAGGTTTTATTTCTAACTATAAATAACCATGAAAAAACACGACATTCTTTTTTATAGTAGATCATTGGTGAGAGGCTTGGTGGGAAAAGATGGTTTTAGGAAGGATTTGAAGCATGACAGGGTGGGGACATGACCAACTGGGATGGGGAAGTTGTTCCAGGTTAGCTTTCTGTTATCCTTTTAAAATCATGCATTGAAATGTTTTGCCATATATAGCTGTTTACTTGTACACCTTTATATGTAAAGAGAGAGAATCACAGAATTAGAAAGATCAGAATAAAAGGGGTTGGAGAAAGAAAAGAACTCCTAAATCATTCAGTCCATCTTCATGCAAATCCAAGATTGTTCACTATTTCATATTTATTAGTGTTTTGTCTACACTGCACAAATACCTTGTGCAATCAGGCTTGTAAATATGCTTTGTGTTATATGTTCATTCCATTACTAACATCTCCTGTATTCTATGCAGGAGCTATTTCAAATATTATTTGAATATAATAATTATAATAGATAACATATATAGATATATATATATAATTATAATATAATAATATATTATTATTGTTATTATATATTATTATATAATAATTATTATTATTATCTCTTATCTGCTGTGAGAATTTCATCTCCACATCACAGTCTCCATCTGAAGTATCTGATATCTAAGGATCTTTTAGGAAATAATTTCCTTTTAAAAATGTGTAAATTGATTCAATGTAAGATATCCAATTCCTTCACAAAATATGGATCTGTTAAAACAAATGTGCCTGCTACTGGATTGGGTAAACAAAGAAAGAATAGAAAGTAAACTGGTCTTCTGTTTCTTTAAGATGTAGGAGATGCTTTTCATGCTGTCCTCACCCATCGAAAAGAATGTAGGTGTGGAGAACTAAAGGTTGTTTCACCTGGAAGATTAGGCTAGAAACTACAGTAAATCCTTAAATTGTAACAAAAAATTATAGAATCTATTTCTCTACAATGAAACAATAGATGCAAGCTGCAGAAGCAATAAAAAAAGCTGCAAACTATCATCCTGGCCATTTTTAATGCAGTATTTAAAATATAGGTGGATTTTTTTTTTAAATACAGTGGTCACATAAATAACTGACCAATAATACTCTATTTCTTGGACTTTTAAAAAATCTCTTATCATATGTGATTCCCCCACTAAACTCCATCTTGCTCTCTTAGTTGCAGGAAATACTGAAGCCCACTTTTTGGTGCCAGCTATAACATTGGGGTCCAAAGTTCTTTTAGTAGCTGAAGAAGTGTCTTCATCTTCCTGGTACTTCCCCTCTGCTGTTTCCATGAGGAATGTAAAGAGAGCTCCACTTCATGAGGCAGGCAGAGACTGGAGGAACAGAGTTAGGGAGATTTTTTGCCTTTGGCAAATATTCTACGATTAATTATAGAAGAAAGAGATGGAAAAAAGACCTAATAGGTCATCCAGCCTAAGTCTCTCCCACTGCAGGATTATTCTCTACAGTATTGTATCTAATATTTTGTCTAGAATAACTTTAAAAGTACCAAGCAAAAGGGCTTCCACCAGTTCCCTTAGATTATTTCAAAGAACAATGCCATAAAGTTCATGGACAAGAAGTTACCCTAACTTTTCTTAATTTCATCCCATAACTCCTAGTAAATCCATCGTTGTTGTTGTTTCCTCCTCTCAGATATATGTAGCCTATTAGGGTCTCTTCTCAGTCATCGTGTAAATTCCAAAAGCCACAAGGGATGATTGTGATAATCTAGTTTGATATCCCATATAACACAGGCCATAGAATTTCCCCAATATCATTCCTAGAACATATTTTCTAAAAAAAAAAATCCAGTCTTGATTTTAAAATGGGCAGTGATGGAGAATCCTGCTTTGAGCAGGGGGTTGGACTATATGACCTCCTGAGGTCCCTTCCAACCCTGAGATTCTATGATTCTATGATCCTTGGTAAATTGTTTCAATGGTTAATTACTCACCCATAAAAATGTATACCTTATTTCCAGTCTGAATGTCTAGCTTCAACTTCCAGCCATTGGATCATGTTATACCTTTCTCTGATAAACTGAATAGCCTATTATTAAATATTTGTACCCTGTGTAGATACTTATAGACTGTAATCAAGTCACCCCCTTAACTTTCTCTTTCTCAAGATAAAAGGATTGAGCTCTTTGAGTCAATCACTATAAGGCATGTTTTCTAATCCTTTAATCATTCTCCTGGCTCTTCTCTGAACATTCTCCAATGTATCAACATTCTCCTTGAATTGTGGACAGCAGAACTGAACACAGTATTCCAGCAGTGGTCACTAGTGCCAAATGTAGAGGTAAAATAACCTTTCTCTGCCTACTTGAGATTCCCCGGTTTATGCAGTGCAGCTCTTGCATTAGCTCTTTTGGCCACAGCATCACACTGGGAACTCATGTTCAGCTGCTTATCCACCATGACTTTCAAACCTTTTTTCAGAGTCACTGCTTCCCAGAATAGAGCCCCCCATCCTGTAAGTGAGGCCTTCACTCTTTGTTCCAAGAATGGATTAATTTACTTTTAGCTATATTAAAACATATATTGTTTTCTTGCACCCAGTTTAGCAAGTGATCCAGATCGTTCTGTACCAGTGACGTCCTCTTCTTTGTTTACCACACCCGCTAATTTTTGTGACATCTGCAAATTTTATCAGTGATTTTATATTTTCTTCCAGATGTTTGATGAAAATGTTAAATAGCATAGGGCAAAGAATGGGTCCCTGCTGGACCCCTCTGGAAACATACCTATTTGATGATCATTTCCCTTTTACAATTTACATGTTGAGACCTATCAGTTAGCCAGATTTTAATCAATTTAATGTGTGCCATGTTAATTTTATATTATTTTAGTTTTTTAATCAAAACATGATGTAGTACCAACTCAAACACCTTACAGAAGTCTACCTCTAGTATGTCACCGCTATTACCTTTATCAACCAAACTTGTGATATCTTAAAATTTGTTAGTTTGACGGGATCTATTTTCTGTACACCCATATTGGTTTACATTAATTACATTACTTTCCTTTAATTCTTAAAGAATATTGTAGCAGCTCCATTTTTTTACCCAAGATCAATAGTAGGCTGACAAGCCTATAATTACCTGGGTTATCCCTTTTTAAAAATTGGCACAACATTAGCTTTCATCCAAACTTCTGGAATTTCTCAAGTGTTACAAGACTTATTGAAAATCTACATTAATAATCAGTGAGCTCCTCAGCAATCTCTTTTTAATACTCTTAGGTGCAAGTTATCTGGACCAGCTGATTTTAAAATGTCTGACTTTAGTAGCTTCAGTCTAACATCTGGAATCAAGAGTGTAAACATCCCCATAAGATGAGACTATATCATCTGTTTCTTCCCCAAACACAGAACAGAAATATTTATTGAACGCGTCTCCTTTTTCTCCATAATTATTGATGATTTTGCCATTTCCATCTAGTAATGAATCAACACCTTTGTCAGGATTATTTTTGTTCCTAATATATTTTAAAAACTCCTCCTTATTGTCCTTAACTCTGCTGGCCATAGATTTCTCCTTGTCCCTTTGCTTCTCTTATCAATTTTCTACAATTTCTAACTTCTGATTTGCATTCATTACGACTTTCCCTTTCCTCCATTTGTTTTATATATATATAAAAAATATATATAATTTTTTTATACCTGCCTTCACTTCTCCTCTAAAGCAGTTTGATTTTTTTTAAATTAGTGTGTCCTTCTTCTTTGATTGTGACTTGTTGGGCATCTCGTAACGTATTCTTAAATGATTTCCAATTATCATTCACATTTTTTCTGATTAAATTCTTCCTCCCAGCTGATCTAGCTCATAATTGTTTTCAGTTTTGTGAAATTGGCCCGATTAAGGCACCAAGCATATACATTACTGGTCTGCAGTTTATTCTACTTGCACATTATAAATGTGATAAAGTCATGATTACTTGTACATAATCTACTATTAATTTTTAGTTTGGTGATCAGTTCCTCTTTATCTGTTAGAACAAGATCTAATAAAGAATTCCCCCTGCACTTTTTGAATTAGAAAATAGTCATCTATAGGGCTGTCAAGCGATTAAAAAAAATAAATTGCACTGTTAAACAATAATAGAATACCATCTATTTAAATATTTTTGGATGATTTCTACATTTCTACATTTCCAAATATATTTCAATTACAACACAGAATACAAAGTGTACAGTGCTCACTTTATATTTATTTTTGATTACTAGTATTTGCCCTGTAAAAAACCCCCAAAGAAATAGTATTTTTCAATTTACCTATTACAAGTACTGTAGTGCAATCTCTTTATCATGAAAGTTGAACTTGCAAATCTAGAACTATGTACAAAAAAACTTACATTGTTTTATTTTTGAATGCAAACTTTAGAGCCTACAAGTCCACTCAGTCCTACTTCTTGTTCAGCCAATCGCTCAGACAAACAAGTTTGTTTACATTTGCAGGAGATAATGCTGCCCACTTCTTGTTTACAATGTCACCTGAAAGTGAGAACAGAAATTCACATGACACTGTTACAGCCAGCATTGCAAGATTTACATGCCAGATGCACTAAAGATTCATACGTCCCTTCATTCTTCAACCACCATTCGAGAGAATATGCGTCCACGCTGATGACGGGTTCTGCATTGATCCATAAGCATTAAAGTTCATTTTCTTCCATGTTATCAGTGACTCAGAAACCGGTAATACAATTTTTTACATAGATTGCCACTACCCCCCCTCCCTTTGTATATTTACACTATAGACTGAACTGTTAGCACCACATAAAGTTAGGGTTGCCAGACGCTTCTCATTATAGGCCCCGCTTTCAATTGTTTATAACTGGCCAAACAGGCTATGTTTGTGTGCTTATTATACTAACAACTTTATGTTTTGACCTGAAATTAGTTTACCTAAAATCATTAGCAGTTAACACTTAAAATTAATATACCTGACAGATTAAGTGGAAATATTTCTCTCTATCTTTTTCAGTTTACTTGTGTGTACTGAATGTATAATTGGTAAGACCCTGATCCTGCAAACACTTATGCACGTGCTCAATTTTAAGTACAAGCTTAGTCCTGTTGATTTTATGGAAGGATTGGGAGCATTAGGCAGTCAGTTTCCCCTTTTGTTTATGTGGGTATTTCATACAACAGGGGAAAGAAAAACATTTTAAATAGAAAAATGTCATTGTGAAACCACAAAAATTGTCAAGGGGGACTCAGCAGCTGTGGTAATACTTGAAATTACTTATATTTTAACTATTTTTTAATTGATCAGATTTCAAGTTGATGGTACCATGTCAACCTCCTCAGGGCAGAGATTGTTTTTTTGTTACGCGTTCAAACAATACCTAGAACAGTGGGACCCTAGTCTATGGCTGGGGCCTCTAGGGCCTACCACAATACGAATATATTAATAAGGGCACTTTTCAAAGTATACCTCAGTGTTCTTTTGAAGCTGAGGAGCTGGTCAGTGAAGTTTTGCTCATGGTCCCTTTGTGGAAAGCCTATTTCATTCATGCAACAGCTCTGAATGGTGCACAGATTTGGGATGAAGGTATTTATTGTACTTTGACTTTATTTTTCTTAATGTGACTTAGAGGGGCACCTAACAAAACCAAATAGCAGCAGCCCTTCCCCTATCTTGAATATTGAGTGATGAGGATGTGGCTTTTAGAGATTATACCCACTTTTCCTAAGAATCATTATGGACCATGGGCAATATTTATAAAAACACCTACATCCCATTTTCAAAACTGAGGGAGATTTTCAAAGGCACACAAGGCAGGTAGGTGCCTAAGGCACATTGAAAGTCAGGGGGACTCAGATTCCTACCACCAATCTGTGTCTTTGAAAATCTCCCCTCACAGAACCTAAGGGTAGGATTCACAAAGGTAGTCAGGTTCCTTAATTCCTTTGAGGATCTGGGACTAAGTCACTTTTGAAAATGAGACCTGGGTTTCTAGATCACAAAGGCCCAGATTTTTAAAGGTATTTAGGCATTGCTTCACTCGGTTACTAACTGATCTGAGAGGCTAAATCTCATTTTCAAAAGGCATTTAGGCACGTAGGAGCCAAATCTAATTGACAGTGGGATTTAGGCTCCTAAGTGCCTAAATCCCTTTTGAAAATGAGAGTTAGTCTGCTAAATCATCTAGGCATTGTAACACTGAGCACAGCAATACCTAAATAGCTTTTAAAAATCTGGGCCTTAATCTACTTTAGAAAATTTTGCTCCCTAAATCCACAAGAGAACAAACAATTTGTTTCCAGAAAGTCCTGTAAAAGGCTGAGTTGGTGGAGGTGATGATTTCATTTGGAAAAAAAAAAAAGAGAGCTTTGATGTCTATGTTTAGCATTAGAAGCAGTATTTCCTCAAACTGCTACTGCATACATTTGTAAGATAGTATTTTACCAGTACAGGTGAGAAATACATATGGAATATTGATAGGCTTAACATCGGCAAAACCTAGTGAAATGGGGCTTAAGCTACAGGGTTTGGGAATATTAGATTCCACGAACAAATTTTATTGCAGAACGTTAGAAACTCCACTTTCAAAATGTGCTAGTACCTGGCAAATATAAGGATAATGGTGGGAACACATTTTCTGGGCCATTTCTAGGTGAAGTGCTGTGTATGGAATGGAATAAAAATGGAATAAAAATGGTCAGGTTAAAGACAAATCCTCTTCCTTTCCCCATGATGTCGAGAGCTTTTATGCAACCAAGCTGGTGTGTCTTGGTTTTGCAAAGTGTGTGTCTGGGGTGGGGGAAGGTTTGGAGAGACCATGAAGAACAGCTACCCAAATACACTCAAATTCAGACTATAACAGAGATCAAACACATCACTGTTGCCCTGTAGCTAGTTATAGCAGTTAACTTCTGATGTCTCCAAATAATGGCTGGTGAGCGAACACTTTGCCCATCTTTGAATAAGAACGGGCAGCAAAAACAATTGCTGCTTCAATCCAAATCCCCAGGCAGGATTTTCCAGGAGGAAATATAAGGGAGTAGCCAGATTGCCTGCCATATAAAGCCATTCTAATTGTCTCAGTGGGACAATACCACTTTATTTGGGTCTAGGCTTAAGAGATACTTCACTGTTCAGTGCTATTCTGAATACTGCCATTGTCTTGGTATACAGTATTTCATGGGGAGGAGGTGACTTGAAAGTGTAGAACAGACATTATTATTTTATTTTTTAGTATTATTATTATTTGTGTTCCAGTAGCATTTACAACGTGCTAAGCACTGTCCATACACATGAAGACAGTTCCTGACGCAAAGCATACAAAATGTAAGTTTATAAGCAACCCTTAACAGTGAGGAACAGTGTTAATATGTTCAGTCCAAATACATACACTAAAATAATATCCATGATCACCAAGTACCTTTCAACTGAACCAAAAATAGTTTGCTAATTTCTTGTAGGTGTTTTGGCATAAGTGGGTCTGGAGGAGAGATCTGAAGGAGAAGGTAGTGACCTTGCAAATCGGGTTGGGGAAGTGAGATGTTCCATAGATGGGGATAGCATGAAGATGGTTGAGGACTGAGATTGGCATCATTGGCAGAATGATGGAGGAGTTGGTAATGTGACAAGAGCAGTTAAGTAGGAAGGAGAGGAGGTGAGAATGAAAAGCCTTAAAAGTGAGGATGAGAAGCTAGAAGTTATGCAGAGGAAGGCAGGGGGAGTGAATGTCAGAGCAATGGGTGAGAAAGATGATCAAAGTGACTGTGTTTTGAATGGGCTGGAAGGAAGCCATGTAGGAATCAGAGAGGTCCGTGAAGAGGAGGTTACAGTAATCAAGAGTTATGCAACCTTACTTGAAAGCTTTATCTTTGTAATTAAACAGAAAAAGTCAGATTTAATGGGAAAAGGTCAGATCCTTGTGGAGGAAGAATCAGCAAAGTGTGGATAGTCTGTAAATATGAGTCAAGAGAAAGGCAGGAGTCAAAGATGACTTCCAGCTTACAGGCCAAACCAGTAGGGAAGTTGATGGTGGCATTGTCAGTGGTGAGAGAGAATAGAAAGAATATCTGGGGGTGGAAAGTTAAAGGAGCTCAGTTTTGCTTATATTCAATTTAAGATGAACACTTGATACCTAAGCAGGCAGGCCAGAACTGAAAGGTAGATTTGAGTCATTGACATAAAACAGGGGTCAGCAACCTTTCAGAAGTGGTGTGCCGAGTCTTCATTTATTCACTCTAATTTAAGGTTTCACATGCCAGTAATACATTTTAATGTTTTTAGAAGGTCTCTTTCTATAAGTCTTTAATATATAACTAAATTATTGTTGTATGTAAAGTAAATAAGGTTTTTAAAATGTTTAAGGAGCTTCATTTAAAATTAAATTAAAATGCAGAACCTCCCGGACTGGTGGCCAGGACCCGGGCAGTGTGAGTGCCACTGAAAATCAGCTTGCCTTTGGTTGCCATAGGTTGCCTACCCTGACATAAAACATGGTAGCCAAAGCAATGCGAGGCCCAAAGAGAGGTTGTAAAGAGATTGCCTCTCTCTTCCTGCCACATCTGCAATCAGCAGAGAGGATTGAGCTGGCCTTTGATACAAAAAATGCAGCTGCCAAATGTCCGTTTTCTGTGGGAGTCCTTTGCTGTGTAGCTCACATCCACCCTTGGTCTACCACAACAAGGATTCTTTTTTAACCTTCCAAGTGCTCTGTGAAGCCCCCCCTTTTTTCTCAGAGTCATTTAGGTGAGTTGAGAGTTCTTATGTAAAGGGGCTAGCAACTAAGTAAAAATGATGTGTGTGGTGTCCTGTGATAAGATGGGGAAGAGTATCTTTGGTACTGTGGTGGAGTCTACAACCAGGAAACTTCTCAATAGGGAAAACTGATACATTAGAGCATTGTACTGAGAGATATAGATTAGCTGTGTGTTTGGGGAGAAAGCTAAGTAGGCTGGATAGGTTCCAGAGAAATCTAATCAATAAAGGGGAAGAAGAGAGAGCTACAGAGAAAAGAAAATGTGAGGAGCATGATCTAGTCTGTTATTAATAGTTGAGGTGTCTGGTAGATCAGCATTAGGCTCAAGCTTATTTAAAATCTTTGATATGACCAAGAGTTTCAGAAGTGTCCAAGGAGATTTTGTGAAAGAAGCCTGACTTTTAGAAAGTGATGACCCCACCTTCCCCACCCCCAGTCTCTGAAAATCAGTCCCCTCAGTGGTATCTCAGGTTGGCAGCTAAAAATTGAAGCAACCAAAAATCCATTAATCGCTTTTAAAAACTTTGTCCTAATGCTAAAAAAAAAAAAAAAAAAAAAGCGTAAAGTGCAAGGTTCCATGGATGTAGCGGGATAGTTGCAGGATTGAGGCTTACATTGATGAAAATGAGAGATACTAAACAGGCTGAGGGGTAAACACCAGCAAGTATAAAGAAATAGCATCTAGAAACATTTGCATCTCTAGGTTTCTAGGTAGCAGGTTCAAATCCTACCTAAACTATTGCAAAGGAGGTGAACATTCTCTTAATTTACAGATATGCTGTAACTCAAGCAGAAGTTATGTGTTTGAGGCAACTTTATTGGATGGAGTTCTATGGCTTGCATTATGCAGGAGGTCAGATAAGATGATCTTAATGGTCTCTTCTGGCCTTAGAATCTATGAAATATGACAAGAAAATAAACTTCATATTTAACTTGGAAAAAGGCAAGATAATACATCTGAGGGGAAATAGTTGGACGCACCGGTATTCAACAACTGGGAAAAACTTGGGGAAATACTAAAATGAGACCAAGGCATAATACTGCCTGACTAATAAGATGAGAGTTTCCAATGTAGCCTGACAGCAGAGGCATCACATTATGCAGCAGGAACTTCCCGAAGAATAATTCCTTTCTGTCTATCACTGGTGCAACTGCGCCTGAATTATTATAGTCAGTTCTGGGCACCTCTGTACCAATATATATTAACAAATGGGAGGAATTCAGAGAAGAATCTCCAAAATTATGACAGACTAATTTACAAGAAAAGATTGAGAGAGCTAAATATACATATATGCATTTACATAAAATGTATGTATTATTGTACATAAAATCTTAAATTAAAGAATTAAGGTTGAAAAATCAAAGACTCAAAAGTTAGGAAATGCCTGAATTAAGATTGCCTGTGTAACCAAATGTTGGTGGCAACAATATATCGTATTTTACTTGTTGCATGCCTTTCTAGTCAACAAAAATAGGGTAGTCGTCTGAGCTACTTAAATTAACCCATGTGCGGAAGACTCTGATATAATTAACTTTTTATTTGCTGGATTTAAAATGTTACTCACAGCACATATCAAACAGGTTATTCCACTTACTGTTTTGTTGTGGCTGGTAAATGGTGCTGATTGACTCTCCCCAGTAACCAGAACATTGCTAAGTGCTGGTGTCCTCCCTTCTAAACATTATGGGCAAGTCAGCCTGGGGTGAAGAATTAGAGACAGCTGGTGCCAGGAAGATGGTGGTAGCTGCTGAGCCAACCTCACAATTTTGGAGTGGGTCTCCCAACTCGATTAGGACCCCTCTTCCCCCCTAGATTAACGAATTCCTGGGCACCATGATCATATTGCATTAGACAGCTCTGCCCCCAGGATTTTGTGGAAGGATAACAAAATAATTTTTGAGTGCACTCAAGCATAGCAGGCTCATTCATACAACAAGTAAGGGTCACCAGCAGCTGCTTTCTGCCGAGGTCTGCTTGTACTGAGGCCTTTGCATCTTGTCTAGGCATTTGAAAAATGGGGCATACGACAGCTGCCCAGGTAAGTTGGGAGTCTGGATGCTGCTGTGTTAGCAGCCTCTGAAAAGTTTTGTGTGAATTCTGGTCAATTTTAGCACTTACATAGCTCTTTAAAATTTGTTACAATAGTCCTGTCAGTTGGCATTATCTCCTTCTCACACATAGGGAAACTAAGGCAGAGGACTAGATTGCGGCCTTCTACTAGCATAACTGAGTTCCCATCCCAATTCAGAGGAAAGCCCACCTACAGTCGATAGACCTACAAGGCACCCAGAATGTGAAAAGTGCTGTGTAGAACTGACCAGGGACCAGGGTGTGGTCCAGGCGCCTGAGAGGTGAGCTGATTCAGCTCATCCCCAGGCAACTTTCACTGTCGTCCTTGTTGGACTGTGTGGGAGGGTTCCAGTGGAAATAGTTCCAGACCTTCCCCCCAGCCAATTATGCTGCATTAATGGAGGATGTAAACTCTGTTCTCCCACGCCAGTGGGAGTGGTTTGATTAATTCCCGTGGTTTCAGTGTCAGAGCAAGGACTAGAATGCAGAATTCACTTTGGTCCTGTGCTTAGTCAACAAGACCACAATATCTCTAGAGATATTGAGTAGCCCCTCTATGTCTCC
Source organism: Macrochelys suwanniensis (assembly GCA_033296515.1). Classification (NCBI taxonomy): domain Eukaryota; kingdom Metazoa; phylum Chordata; order Testudines; family Chelydridae; genus Macrochelys; species Macrochelys suwanniensis. The sequence continues at coordinate 235,349,962 of CM065776.1, read as the reverse complement.
AGATTTTATATTGGATGCCATCAGTGGCAAACCTAGGTAATACAGTCTCACCCAGCTACAAATTGGGCTGGGACTTTTGAAATAGTGAGGAATGTGTGGTCATGGGTTACTTAGAACTCAAAGGCCAGCCCTAGGCAGCTGTGGAGAGGCTGTGAGGAATCACTGATCTTTAGGAAAATCAGTGACAAACTTTTAACCCTCGTGCTTAGGTTATATTTTCAAGGTTCTTTTTTAGTGAGATTTTTATTAAGTTGCCCATCACCCTGGTATTTCAGTGCCTTCCATGAAAAGGAAACACAGAAGCATGGGTGGTGGGTATAATAGGCCAAGGAAGGCTTGCCTTCCCTGGCATAGCCGCCGACTCACCGCTGGACACCTGGGCTGCGGTGGCCCCGGCCCTTCTCCAAGACACCCCCCTGGTCCCCGCTGTTCACCGCATCCCTCCTCCTCCATACTGGGTAGTGAGGAAGGACGCGGAGGGCTTGCAGACTGAGCAGGCTCAGCTGGGTGCTGGGGCTGGTGGGTGGGAGGAGCTGGTGCTAGAGGGACGGCGGCTCGGCCCGGCAGGCACTCGGGGACCTGTGGGGATGGCGGCCCAGCCTGCTGCTTGGGAAGGCCGATGGCTCAGCCCGACTCTGGCTAGGGTGGGGCCATCAGGGGTAGTGGGGTCAGCAGCTCGGCGTGACGCTTGGGAAGGGTGGTGGGCTGGTGGGGGCACCTGCAGCAACTCATCCCGATGTGGCTGGGGCGGGCGGGCGAACCGGGGCTCCTCCGGTCGCGGGGGTCCCCTCAGTCAGGGCTTTTCCTTTTACAGGGTGGGAGGGGGGTTTTGGGGCTCCAGCGTGGGTGGGGGTCAGCAGGCTTGTCTCCCGAAAGCTGAAAAGCTACTATGAAGGTTTAAAATGTACCTCAGTTTGAGCTTGCTGATGTGTTTGAGAGGTTATTGAAGAAAAGTTCAGTTAAAGAGAAGGGTTTTAAAATTAGATGGGCTAGAAACTTGCATTTTTTCATGATGCAAACTAAGATTAGCTGGTATGTTTCTAGATACCCCAAACCACAGGTCAACCATAAGCTTCACAACCCTCAAAGACCACCCATGTACAGTGCTGCCTGGGGAGGAATGGGGAAGTTTGCTCCAGATCTCTCATTTGACTGGGCCCCCAAAAGAAATAAGGGATGGGGTGGTCAAATCTGAGTGAGCGGCGTTGTGACCTGGCATATGGGGTCACGACACCAGTCAGGTGTGGCACTTGCCATCAATAGTGCAGGGAGCAACTTGCCTACACAGGCTGGGCCCAGATCCTACTGTTATAGCCACAGGTGCCAACTTTCTCAGATCCCAGGGGGTGCTCGATCCCCCCTCTCTGCCCCTGGTTCTGCCCCCACTCCACCCTTTCCTCCAAGCCCCCACCCCTGCCCTGCCTCCTCCTGTACCCTCCCCCACATCTTCCTGACCCTGCACTGCCCCCTCCCCCCAGCGCCTCCTGCATGCCGCAGAACAGCAGATCGTGGCAGGCAGGAGGCACTGGGTGGGGGCACTGACCTGTGTGGCTGCCAGTGGGGCTGAGCACCCCTTTTTCTTTTCATGGGTGCTGTAGCCCCAGAGCATCCACAGAGTCGGCGCCTATGGCATCATTGCACTGGGCCCAAAGCAACCCAATGGGCTAAGAGCACAGAGATGATAGGGGGTTCAGGAATACCACTCTCACTGGCCGCTGGACCAAGAATGCCCCCTTGCCACACACAGGGCAGAGTTTCTCTGTGGGGAGAGCAACAACTCCACAGACCTGGACACAGGGCCGGCTCTAGCTTTTTTGACGCACCAAGCAGGAAAAAAAAAACCAGCCCTTGAAATGTGCTGCCCCAGGAATGGCTGGAATGCCGTCCCTTCAGATGTGCCGCCCCAAGCGCCTGCTTCCTTTGCTGGTGCCTGGAGCCGGCCCTGCCTGGACCCTCTTTGACCCCAGTCCCCTTCTTTAACTCTTTCGTTCTCATGTTCATTGTTTTGAAAGGGGATGGCTCAACTTCACATTTTTGCCGGGAGCCCACAAAAACCCGTTTTGTGTCCCTGCCTGTGCATGTGGGTTGAGGACAGGGAACTCAGGGGGATGAGTGGAGAACTAGCTCAGGAGCAGACCTAGAGAGGAGATGATACCTGAGGTAGGAGTGGAGACCAGTACTACACCTGAGGCAGATAAATGGGATCACCGATGCTACAGCTCTTGTTTTTGCTCTTCCACTTCTTCTGAGTTTCTGTGTAGCAGAGGTTATCAGACTGTGGTCTGTGGAGAACAGGCTGATTCTCCTCCTTGTTTCTAGCTACTGAATTGTTTTAAAAGACAGCTAAACATTCATTACTTTTACTTTTCCATGGAAGCAATTGCTGTCGTTGCTACAGGGATGTTATGTGATTTCAGATGGGAGGAGGTCCACACACTCATGAACTAGAGGGGAAGTAGTTCTCAAGAAAATATTTTTATTAAGATGTGGTTCACAATATTACATGGTATAAGAACCCCTGCTATATGTCAGGATTGTTCCTAAATACTCCTGCAGTGAATGTGTGATGGTTTGTTTTTTTTAAATTTACAACTTTCTCAGTTCAAAAAGTTTACAATTATCAGAGACGCAAAGGCTGAGTCTAGCAGGAGTAAATGCATTGACCTATTTATGAGTAAACGCTGCTTCTTTCTAAAAAGAAAAAGAGGTGTGAGAATTGTTCCCAGAGGGAGTTTGTTTCTAATTCCATTGCTTCAGTTAACATTAATATATTGTCTCACATAGAACAGTAATTTATTGTATTTATTACCTCCATTGTTTGCAATGTGTTCCAATCATAGCTTTTGGTTTAGTTTTAAGCCGTTGTAAAGCTAAATATGCTCTTTGTCTTTTATATGTAAAAGAGCTGGTTAAAAACACACATGTTGTTTAAAATGGATCAGTTTATTTTTATAACATTTAAACAATAGAGCATGTTATTAACAAAGTGGTATAAAACCATAGAAATGATTCAGACATGATATATACATATTGATTTTGTTTACACCTAATATACTAATATTTATAGCTGTTCACTAAAAATTCAGTCTATTTTTGATGCCATGGTCTCTGCTCCCACCCTCTGTTAGAATTTACAAATATCCATTGTCTTCTCAGTACCCATTGTTTTTAGGCAGATGACCATGATCGCACAGTGGCCCCGATGACTGCACTCCCGGTCATCCTGAGAAAAGGCTGAATACCCTCAATTCACATTGAGTTCATAGAATCATAGAATATCAGGGTTGGAAGGGACCTTAGTAGGTCATCTAGTCCAACCCGCTGCTCAAAGCAGGACCAATCCCCAATTTTTGCCCCAGATCCCCAAATGGCCCCTCTCAAGGATTGAACTCACAACCCTGGGTTTAGCAGGCCAATGCTCAAACCACTGAGCTATCCCTCCCTTCCATATTCTGGAAGTTGACAACAGTAAGCACTCTGCAGCTTTGGGTATTTATTGTAAAGGTCTGGAGAAGCCACTACGCTCCCTGGAGAGCCATGATGGATTAGAAACATGCACTCAAATGACACAAGTCACAGAGTTACAGCAAGCAGTTCCCTCCAGCTGAGTGTAGGTTCAAATCTGAACTGTTTATAGCTATACTCTACTGCTGCAGTGGAAATGGGAGAGAACCAGTGAGAGCTGCTTGTGAGTTTTGTATTGCCCACAGCTTAAGTCTTGTGGTGTGGCACATTTCTGTATGTAATGGTGCTTTGCCAGCATGCACTGGGTGGGTGGACAAGAGCTGGTATGCCAGCAGTATTTCTGTGGATCCATGTTCTGGACTTTTATATCACCTGCGACTGATCTTGTGTAACATAGATGTATTGCCAGCACTGGCAGTCTGCATGGGAAGGTGGGGCAAGCAGCCAAAACCACTATCAGAAAATAGGTTTGCAAAGCATCACATATAAGGGAAAATAAGCTTCCCTTTCCCTTGAATGGCCCATACCAGCTCTGACACACACACCTCAGTTCAGCAGGCAGCTAAGTACTTGCACTCTGCAGAATGAGGGAATGCAGAGTCTGGCTCACTCTTACTTCCTTGTGTAGGTTTTCCACCATGTGCCTGTCTTATGCAAATGTACAGGATTTGGAGTTACATCATTAACAGCTGAATTATGCAAGCCTTGGGCTTGATCTCAACTCCCATTGACTTGAAAAGGAGTTAAAAATGCTCAGGAACTTGTGGGAGATTTCTGAAGCTCAGCATTTTGTAGGATCAGCCCCCAAAAGCCTAAGGATGGTATTTGTGATAAAATAGTATAGCGTTAATGTGTAACTGCTGATGTATCTTGGCATCACATGAAAGACTATTAACAAGTTGGTAGTTTAGTGGTTAAAGCCCGTCCCAGCAATGGCTTGTTAAAGCCAAAGTAGCAATAGTAAGTGACTAATGCATAACTTGCACAGATATCCACACAGGACAGGCCTAAAACAGAACTAATATTAAGATGGATGATTTCTTACCACTAGAAAGGAATGCCTATATAGTTGAGGCCATTGCTCTGTGGAGTAAGTTAGACTGCAGAAACATTTGCTATGTGAGGCCTGAGATTATAGTAAATTCTGTTGATGTCAATAACTTCCAAAAGTGTGGAAGATTTTCTTCCAATTTAAACACCACAACCCAAAGAAAAGAATCCAGGAGAAATCTCAAATTAAAACAAAATGTAAAATACCTCTGCAAAAATTAGTGAGAAATTATTTTTGTCCACTTCCTTGTTTATTTCTATTTCTTTTTAATGTAAAAGGATCGTTTAATTAACAAAAAGAGAAAAAAGCCACTTTTGCCTCTATTGTCCAGCAGATGTTTGTGTGTTTATATTAGTGACAAGCACTGTTCCCTCTAAGCTGTGCGCGTGTGCGCGCACACACAGATCCTAAACCCTGCGCACACAGCGAAACACCGCGCGCACAAAAATTTGCACAGAAGCACAACAATTTGCATAGAAGAAATTTTTTGCGCACACGGCCTGTCAAAAATTAGAGGGAACATTGGTGACAAGTGAATTGCAAATAGGGTTAGAGGTTTGGATAAGTACCCAAACGTTTGGATGCTTTTCTAAAGTATATTCAAACTAATATGTATAGGCCAAATTATTGGGCCAAATACCTTGTTGTTACACCCTGTGCAACTCGACTGAAGTCAAAAGCTAGATACATTTATGGAGGGGATGGTTTGATGGGATAACATGATCTTAGTCAAAGGTCAATTAATTGCCATCAGTGGTAAATAGGACCAATGGTCAATGATGGGATGTTAGAAGTTACTACAGAGAACTTTTTCCTGGGTGTCTGGCTGGTGAGTCTTGCCCACATGCTCTGGGTTCAGCTGATCGCCATATTTGGGGTCGGGAAGGAATTTTCCTCCAGGGTAGATTGGCAGAGGCCCTGGAGGTTTTTTGCCTTCCTCTGCAGCATGGGGCACGGGTCACTTACCGGAGGATTCTCTGCATCTTGAAGTCTTTAAACCATGATTTGAGATCTTCAATAGCTGAGACATAGGTGAGAGGATTATTCCAGGAGTGGGTGGGTGAGATTCTGTGGCGTGCATTGTGCAGGAGGTCAGACTAGATGATCATAATGGTCCCTTCTGACCTTAAAGTCTATGAGTCTATGAGTCTATAAAAGGTGCAAGTCAGGGGAGATGTGTCTTCTTGAGTCTGCAAATGTAGGGCCAGAAATCGTATGAGAGTTCTGTTCCTTCGTCCAGTGAAACAGGAAATAGGAAGAATTTACCACTTCCAGTCTGAACCCAGGTCCACAGGTAGCCATGCAAATTATTTTTTTCCCTAAGTAATTGTTATAGTTTGTTTTGATTTTGAGTGACATTTCAGGTCTGTTCATACTTTATCCAAATCATTTTGCCTATCTCTAGTTAATATAATGTTTTTAAGGCAAGAGGATGGGACTGTAAATAATATCATTGTATATCACTCTGTAGCAGAACTATGCTTACTTTAATTTGAGAGCTGATCAAAAAATTTTGAAAAAAAAATTATGCAAAACCATAATGCTGAAGTCAGTTTTTTGTCAAAATTTAAAAAAAACTTCAGCCAGTCTTGTTAATTCTTTTGATTGCACACTTTCAACAGGAAAATTGTCTCTATGCATTTATCAGGTTGTCTCTTAAGTAAATATATTATAGTGCTGTGGTAGAAATGCTATTGTAAGGGAAGAGGGGGCACTTCTGTTAAGTCCTATGCTTAGTCACATTAATTTCTGCCAAAGTGACCTTTTGGGCTAAAAATCTCCCATTCTTGCTCTTAGCTCAAATGTAATGTAGCAGAAAGCTTCATGAAAAACTATTGGGTTTTGTGGTCATTAAGAGAGAAATTGAGGCTTCCCTATCATATTATGCAACAGTGGTGCGGAGAAGGATCAGGTTTTACTGACCCTTGCACAGGCAGGGGCAGCCATTGTACTTGCCGTTGTGCTTGTACATTGCAAGATTATAGTACTGGAGGTGGTGCTAAAAACCTTAAAGAGGGTGGGAACTGGTCTTATCCTGGCTATTTTCCTCACTAGGCAGCCATTGATGAGAGAGAGAGAGAGAGAGACACTACAGGCCGCAAAGGGCCTCTTAAAGGGCGCAAAAATGGTCACTGATGTGTGCTGCCTCAAACACAGTGTCCCTGAAAATTGTGATTCTCTTCTGTACCCTCCCTCCCCCACTGTAGGTTGAATCTTAACAGCCACAGACAGCAATTAAAAAAAATAAAATACATACAATATATTGATACATTGGTAATCTGATAGAAATGGTACAAACCAATATTTAAGAAATACAAGCAATTGATAGATTTTGCACTAATAGTATTTAGATTCCCCAATGGCCATTAGGGTTAAGGAGAATAAGAAGTGACAAAGGGTCCTGTGGCACCTTATAGACTATTAGACAATTAGTCTATAAGGTGCCACAGGACCCTTTGTCGCTTCTACAGATCCAGACTAACATGACTACCCCTCTGATACTTAAGAATAAGAAGGAATTCCTTAACTATATCAGGAAGAAATGAGATCCTAGAAATGGCAAGGGTTCAATACTGTATAAGAATGGTATAATTATTAGTCATGTATTTGAAAGAAGCAAGACAATGTATTTATATCTTACCATGTTAATGGAATACTTTCTATTCTATCAAGAACTAGGGAAGATGTTAAACACAGACTATTACAGTTAAATACTTTCATATCTGCACGACTGGAAAAAGCCAACGTTGTGTCAGTACTTAAAAAGGGTAAACACGATGACTCGGGAAACTATAAGCCAGTTAGCTTGACATCAGTCCTAGACAAATTCATGAAAAGGCTGATACAAGATGCAGTCAGTAAAGAATTAAAAGACGGTAGCATAATTAATACCAATCAACATGGTTTTTTATGAGATCCCAAATTTGGCTGATAAAGACAACTGTGTTACATAATATTGTTAGACTTTTGTAAGGCATTTGACTAATCCCACATGACAGTCTGATAGAAAAAAATAGCAATACACATAGTCAATGCAGCCTATTATTGGATTAAACTGGATTAAAAGTAACTAAACTATGGATAACCGATAGATTTCAAAAAGTAATGGTTATTGGGGACCATCATCCAAAGAGGGGTTTCTAGTGAGGTATGGCAAAAAATTATTCTCAGCCTAATGCTGCTCAATATCTTTATCAATGATCTTGAAGAAAAAGCACAATAATTTCAAGTAAAATTTGTAAATGATACAAAAAATTGCTAGAGTGATAAATAATGATGGGGACAGGTCAGTCATAGAGACTGGTCAGGATTGCATGGTAATATGAGCTCACTTGAACAATATGTTTTTAAACACAGCCAATGCCAGGTCATACGTTGAAGAACAAAGAATTAGATCACCCTTATAAGATGGGGGAATGTATCCTGGAAAGCTGTGACTCTAAAAAGGACTTATGGGTCATGGTGGATAACCAGCTGAATATGAGCTTCCAGAGTGATGCTATACCTAAGAGGGCAAATGTGATCCTGGGATGTATAAGCAATGGAATATCAAGTAGGAGTAGGGAAGTTGTATTACCTCTGTGCATTAAGGAGACCAACCAGTTCTGGTGTCCACAGTTCAAAAGGGATGTTGGCAAATTGGAAACACTTCAGAGAAGAGCAATAAGAATGATTCAAGCTCTGGAAAATATGCCTCATATCTGTTTACTGTATCCAAGAGAAGGATAAGAGGTTACTTGATCATTGTCTACAAGTAACTACATGGGAGAGAGATGTGTGATCGCAAATGACTCTCTTTAATCTAGCAGAAGGCGGTTTAATGAGAGTCAGTGGTTGGAAACTGAAGCTAGACAAATTCAGACAAGAAATAAGACCCACATTTTTAACAGTGAGGGTAATTAACCAATGCAACAACTTATGTAGGGATGTGGTGGATCCTCCATCACTTGAAGTCTTTAAATCAAAACTGACTGTCTTTCTACAAGATATACTATAATTCAAACTGAAGTTAAGGGCTTGATGGAGAAATTACTACGTGAGATTCTTGGGCCTGTGTTATGTCGAAGGTCAGACTGTCGTAATGGTCCCTTCTGGTCTGTTTGTCTGTCTCTCTCTTATATATATACACCACCCACACACTTTTTCTACTATTTGGATTCTTTTAGAAAATAACAGCATTACACGAACACAAGATTTTAAAGTGAATGCTAAGGTTGATGTTTTAATTGCATAAAAGGCAGACAGTTTGGAGCTAATCAAGTGTAACTCTCTTTCATATGAGCATTTGAGTAGGAACTTAGGGCCTCATCCAAACCCTTTTAAAATCAGTGGAAAGACTCCCACTGACTTCAGTGAGCTTTGCATCAGGCCATTAAGGGTCAAATTCTGCCACATTCATCCTCCATGGGCATAGTGGACCCTTCTGCTCTGCATATGGGCCAGGATTCCTGGAGCCTCCTGCGCATTGTGAGGGACAGCGCTATGTGCACTCTCTGTGCATGCAGTAATGCCCAAGGTGAGGCAGATTAAGGATGAGGGAGGCTGATGGAACCTCAGCAACTATCATTTCCATTCCTAAAAATAAGCCATGGCTACACAGGAAGTAAAAAAAAATAAATCCCACTAGTGTTACCATTGGATCAGCAGAGAGCAGTAGCATGCATGAGACAAGACCCCCCTGGCTTCTAGTGTCTTTACCGCTCTGATAAAAACAGGTCCAGTTGCAGGAGCTTTGTCTGTGTTAGGGCTCCTCTCTCTCCAGTGAGATGCTTATATAATCTTATAAGCATCTTTAATGTGGACATGGTATGAGATGCACTAGTGAGTATGTAGAATTTTTTTGGCTGGGAGGAGGAGCCCATGTGGAGAACTTTTCCACTAAACCTGTGCACTTGGGTTGTGTTCAGGAGATGGGTCATGGCCTTATGTATCTTACTGGGTAAGACAACACATTAGTCAGCAAACAATACAGTTTACTGAGAAGGAAACAGACTTTTTCCTAAGCTGCTGCTCCAATAAATCTGTGTAAATCAGTTGAGTGGGCACTGTTTAAATTTTGGCTGCACCCATTTTATATAGCCAGAGGTGTATAAATCTAGCATTTAGCGGATTACCACATTTTTTGCTGATATTTCTTTCGTACAGAATGAAGAGGAGAAAATAAACACTGATGTCATGTACTGTCTCTTAGCTGTTTTGGACCCATTTAATTAAAGACGGTATTCTTTAATTAAATGAAGCAGAGTTTTGTTGATGGGGGTACCTTAACTCTGAACTTCCTTAATTCAGTGTAATGAAAATCTTAACTTTTTAATTCTGCAGCAATAGAGTTTTCTACATTAGATACCCAGTTCTGTTCTCACTGTATACCATGGGCCAAAAAAAGCCCAGTTAGCTCATCTGCACTCTTGGCCAATCTATAGTTGGGAAACCTGGCTTGGTCCATACGTAGGTAAGTGCAGAGGTGACTGGGAAGAGGGAGCAAAAACCGTATGAATGAGCCCTTCCCAACGGGTCCTTTGAGTATGTCTGATCAATTCTCTCTCCCCTGCTGACGCTGTGTGCCTAGGAATGACCTCATCAGTCGGGCTCCTATAACACTGGCACAGCTCCAGTATTGGGGCAGCAGGGCATGAGGGAGGTACAGGGAATATGGCCCTCCCCTGTAGATGTAAATAAATAAAAGTTATCCCTTGTACATTGTGAATGATTGCTGGATGAGTTTTGCCGTAAGGGGAGGGCTTCTTACTCTAAGACACCCCTTATCCCCAACTGTCTCTTTTCCTTGGCTGGCAGCTCCAGGGAGATGTCACTGGGTCACGTCTCTGCATCCCCATTCCTAGGTCTCTGCCTCTTTCTACCCCATTCCCTAAGATTGGAACACCTTTCTCATCCCATTTCACCAAGCCACTGCCATCTCCATGGTCACTTCTGATTCTCCTCCTACAGATTCAATTCTTCCACTGTGCCCACAAAAACCAAACCAAACATTAAACTACAGAATTTCAAATTATTCTTTCCGTGAGACTTTACAGTCTTCTCCATGTCTTCTCTGGAGATTATAACCTCCTCGGTGTAGGGGCTGTCTTCATTTGGTGTTGTACAGGAACAAGCACATCATCTGTGGGTTAACAAATAATAATTCCTTCTGCATTGGCAATTCATGGCAGGCACTTGTTTCCTATATCCCCTGCTTGGCTAGTTGGACTGGGGGAAGGCTCTAAATCCTTTCCTGGCAAGGAGAAGTTGGATAACTGTATAAGCACTCTCATGGGATGCTTCTCCACTTTAGCTTATGTGACCACTATTGCGTGCGTGGCTACAGTGCCTTGAGGATCACATAACTCCTGCTTAAATATATTGTTCAAATTCTCTATATTTAGTTTTTCTGATTTGTTTTCCAAATTATCCAGCTAAACAAACAAAACCAAAACACCAAACACCTAGACATTATTACCTGCATACAAAAAGTGCCCTTTTGCAAAAATAAAGGCATTGATAGCATACTTTGTTTTACTTACAAGCATTTTAGTATTTTAGATGGCATTTAGCACATAGTTTTAATACAGTTCTCTGACTCTAAAACTGGCTAAAGATCTCCAGTTCAGTGTGTTAGTGGCAAACGATATCAGTGGTTTGCTTTGCAACACAGGGTCTTTGTTGTTGTGTTTTTTTAAGCCTTGTTTGTGTAAATTCTCAATGGAAAAGTGGATAATATGTGTGACAGATGGTCAGAATAATCCAGCTCTTTTACCAGTCTGTGAAGGGCATTTCAGGTCTGTGTTAAATAAGGAGTCTAACATCTAAATATTTTAGCATGTCATACGGTAACTGTAGGCCAAGTGCACTCCTCTGTTTTCTGTGAGCAGTGCAGGTGGACGGGAGGAGTGTTTCTCCCCTCTGTGGGGTTCAGGTTCTATGGGCAGGGAACCAGACAAGGCAAGGGCCCCAGCTATCATCTGTGGCATGATCTGCCCCTCCACCCCATGAGCTTCCAGATGCAAATTAATACTGATCTATCCGCATTAACTGGCTCATTCCCCCACTGCTCAGCCTTTTTGTGGGAGTGGGGATGGGTTCCAGGGCAGTGAGAGCTGGGGGCACTTGCAGGAGGAATTGGGAAGAAGAGCAGAAGCACGGATAAAGGGTTCCTGCCTATTCTGTAGGGCAATCTGGTCCCCCAAGGGGAAGGTAACTGAGTCCAAATTCAGGAGTAGTCCACATTGAGGACAACTTGGCCCTATATTGATAGCATACAAATATGTACTGTTTTTAGTACAAATGTACGTTACCAAAAGGCATTGACATTGTTACTTCACAAATAAAGTACATGAGTTATATCAGAGGGCCAACTGGCCTCAGTGTTAATATCATTGCATGAATTCATACAAGAAACCTGATTGCCAGAGTTCTAACATAGTGAGGTAGATGAGACACTAATTTAAGCTTCCGGCTTTGGGGCCTGAATTCATTCCCTTGCTGGTACTGAGCCCAGTGTGAGGGCAGAGGAAGGCAGCTTGTGCCTCTTTGATTATGGGCCTACCAAGGGCAGGCTCAGATGTGGCACATGTTAAGGAAGTCCTATAGGCCATTGCATAGTGCACAGTCCTAGTCACAGGGGTGCACCCTGATACACCCCCTGCCCAACCTTAAAATGCTGTCTGTGCCAGGACATCCGTGCACTGGGGAATTCACTGTGGAACATGTGCAATTGCTGTGCTCTAATATAGCTGACACAAAGGAGATCTGTGGCAGCTGTGAGTTGGGCCCAAAATGCTTTGACTCAGTGGAACGACTGGATCAGATCCTAGCAAAGTGGAACTGTTTGTGGTAGTAAGTATTGTGCCTCTTAGTAACTGTTTGAAGGATCAGGCCCTTGCTTTTATAAAAGCAATAGTATACTTTTAAAAGTGCAGTCACAGTGGATTCCTGCAGGTTTTTTGTAGTTGAAAGCACTTCTAAGAACATAGGTGCATTGATTGCAAAAATGCCCATGTTTTCTGTTTTTACTTATTGTGCATATAGTAGAGACCATTGAAAAATTAACTTTTATAGCATTGCTGCATTTGCCTTTACTATGTGACTTGCATTATTCCTTATATTTACAACTGTAAATAGTGGAAGTATTATGGTAAATTTTACTAATACAAGTGTGTGTATATGTGCAATTTCTAATGGTACTTCTATGTTATATAATGTAGGTAGAGAGGTGACACTGTTATTGGAGTGGAGGATGTACTTATGGCAAGGTATCGAAAGATGTTTCTTTTTCCTAAACTTAAACAGAGATCTCACATCACAAGCTTTGTAAATAAATCTTGGCTGTAATAAAAATGTGCTGCTGAGAGTCTACCACATTGCTTTTTACATTAAAATAAAGTAAGAGTTGGATTGGGTGAGCAGTCTTAGATGGAAAATCTATTTACAAGAAATGAAATGAAGGAAAAGTGTAGGATGTTCTATAGCTTGGAAAAAAAATAGCTGTATTTATGGCTCCACGGGAGCCAAACAGTTTGATTGTATGGAGTGGTGACTTTATATTTGGAGCAATTGTAGAGGGATTTAGTATAGCAACACTTTAACTTTGTATCAGTGAACCTTCATAAGGAAGGTGAAAAATATACATATAGAGGCTTGAGCTACAGCTCACTGAAGTCAATCGCAGTCTTTCCAATGATTTAAATGGATTTTGGACCAGCCTCATTTTAACCTTTTGGATATGCAGCAACGCCCATATATTGGAATATAGTCCATATATTGGAATGGCGCAGGGGCTGAGGCAGTTGGGGGTAGGGTTTCTATCTGGTGGGAAATGATGGCAGGAGGGAAGGGGCTCCAATTGTTTTGGGCTGCCAACCAATGATTAGTTCAGTGTATGGTTGAGTTAGGGTAAAGAAAAATGCTGCTGTTTCTTTCATTGATATATTAATTGATATAAACTATTATATATGTTTCAAGGGCTCACAGAGCCTCAGTTGAGCACCCATCTGCTGTGGAGTTTTTTAAATCAAAATCTATATAATTGTGAGTATTATTATATGTAAATGATTTTGAGGAGTTTGAGGTTTCTTGTTTTTAATTTTTCAGTATATTTCACAATAGTAGAAGGTGATAGATAATTTTAGGAGTATCTACCTATCTACCTACCTACATAGAAGCCTGGATAGCAGCAGTACTCCGTATTGCCCAGACAATGTTCCTCATCCATGATTTGGAGGAACCCCCTGTAGGGATGAAAGGGTAGTTGGGTCTTCATGCCTTGTAATCTGTGTTATCTCAGTTGAGACTGCTGACAAGAGAGGTGATGTATTCAGGTGGTGACCGGGCCAGTTGTGGTGGTGGTGTACTGAGGTGAACATTTTTCTACTATACAACGTACAAGGCTACCAAACATACACCAGATGTTAACGATTTTCCATCGCTACTGGCTTGGCCTGTATTAAAATGGTGACATACATGTGAAAGGCTCCATTTCCCATTACCAGATATCCAGTCCCCTTAGAAAACATTTGTTGAATCTGGGATCATGCCATTTTATTCTCACGCTTCTGTTGCAGGATGTTTCATTGGCTATCCTTAGCGCTATCCCGTCTATCACTGTGCACAAACTCTTTTCAGAAGCATTTCAACCACATAATTATGGTCCCCAATCCTTTTGAAATCAGTGATAGTTTTGTCTTTGCTTTAGTGTACAGCTGGAAGTTTAGAAACTTGACTCATTACCTATGTAAAAAAAGGGACAGAGCTTCCCTGATGAGATGCTAGGATTACATGTGATAAAAGTTGTAAAAAGAAATGAAGTAGGTATGCAGAAATTCTGTATGTTACGATGTTTATATTCCCAAGAAACTCTCACTGTAGTTCCCCAGACTCCTAAGATAATGCTTCTCAAAATGTTCATTATTGAAGACAGTAAAAGTGAATGGTCTTTAGAATTCATGTGATATACTACTAACTGGAGGGAGAATAATACAGAAATACCTTCTTGATGATGTGTGCTAAAGCAGCAGGCATTTAAGAGCAATGTATGTCAATCTCTGAGATTTTTGTAAAGAATTGCAATTTATGACGTGTTAGGGTAAACAGTTGGATTATATTTCTAGAATGCATGTTCCATCAGGTAGAATCATTGTGATTATAGGCTCTCATATTTTAAGTAAGTAAGTTATGCACTAAAAGGCTGAAATTGTAAAACAAGTATGCTTGTGCTTAACTGGTAATCCCTCTTTGTATCTATACAGAATAAACTACAAGAAAAAAAACTGAATTAAATGTATTAAAGAAATAAATGGCATGTTATGTCATCTTGATAAATAATGACTTTTATACTTTTTTTCCTTCAAGAAGCTACTGTGACTGGCCTTCCTATTCTCCCTCAGTGGAGAATGTGCTTGAGTGTAAAAAACGGAGGTTTATTTAGAAATTACTCTGTTCATGATTCTTATGTGACAACAACACATTCTCTAAATTTTCTTGCTTTGCTATTTTTCCTTCATTTCTGCTTCAGTTCTTATATGTCACAGAAAGCTAGACTCTTTATTTCAAAAACTACCTACTGTCACATAGACTATTTCTACAAAATAAAAGTTGCTTTAAATGGTTTTGCATATGCTTGACAGCAGAAGATAATAAGTGAAAATAAATCTTCAATATTTCTTCTAATGCAATTTGTGCCATGTCAGTGTCGAAGGATTATAACAACTAATCAACAAATATTTGAAGGAAAACAATATACATATCTTATTTTCTATATTAAAAACAACGGTCAAACAATTACTGTATGACTTCATGAATTAGTTGGTTGTTTTGAAATATTCCTCCTAGGATAAAAAAATGCTATACGGGCCTTTGAGCCTGAACATATTGTGTCAATCATGAGCATATGCAACGTATCTAAAGCATGAGGTAAAATTTTTCTTTGTACATTATTTCATAAATAAATAATTTGCTTCAAAAAGTTTATGAAAATATTTTTGCTTGTATTAAGTTCTCTACAGATCTCGGTTAATATAAACAGATTGATATTGACATCTTGATCTGCTTTATTTTAACTTGAAATGCAGAATGTTTCAGGCAAGCATTAATTTACAAGATACTGTAGCACTTTTCTATGCAATACAGTGTTTCACTAAAGCTTCCTATTTTAAATAATGAAAAAGCAATTTGTTATTCTAGCAGCTTATGACCTGTGCATTTACTATTTCATTCTAAAAATACAATACACCTTTACATGCCATTCTGTATATTTTCATGTGATTTAAAAATGAACATCCTTATTTTTCTAGTGAGGTTTTCTGCAGGTGAAAAAAGCTGTATATATAATTTTAAAGGTTTGCACTTGTTGAAGCATGTACTTTCATTGTTACCAAACTTTTAAATGTTTTGTCTCTTGTAGTTTAAAGTCAGGGAAAGTTGCATTCACATATCTTATGAGCAGGGATAGGACTAAAGGTGTGTGTATGTGTGTGTGTGTTATTATTTCTCCTTTTAAAATAAAAGCTATTAATTGAATAAGCCATGATAGAGCAGAGAAGCAAGAGGGAAATAACCCTTGTTTAAATATTTTCCATTCAAACCCAGCTTCTAGGATGTTTAGCCAAATTATCAGCCAAGTACCTGCTTGTTTTAACCTTTTATATCCTGGACTGATAGGTCAGATCAGAAAGACTAATCAATTTAGTAAAAAATCTAAATTACGTAGACTTTAGAACAAATTTAGATTAGATTGAATGGATTAATTATTTCTCAGCATAGTACATAATGAGCAAAAGTTTGTGAAAATGATTCTATACCTTGCCTCTTTGATTAAAGTTCAGCAGTTACATTTGCAGCTTTAAAAAGAAGTGAAAATCTGCCTTCCCAGAAAGCGCTTTTACTGTGCACATTAGTGATGTGCTACAGTAAGTTGCTCTGGCTCTAAAGTATATAGGTAGTCATTAGTAACCGACTTTAAATTTTATTGAAGATTTTGGAATTACTTTTCTTTGCATTCTGTATAAAAACATAACTGTTCCAAAATGAATTTCCGCTGATGGGGATATGGTAAATCCCCCACACACAATATATCAGTTCTCTTCTCTTCTTTCCAGGGAGGTACAGGATGCTTCATCGTGGAACTATATTTTACTTATCCTTTTCAGCCTGACAAGTTCACCTCTTGTACATGAATTATTGTTTTTCTGTTCATAAAGTGCCTTATCAGGCAACCCTACAAAAGAACTTAAGGGGGAAATGTGTTACTAGGTGATTGACATGAGCAATTACTTTACAAATCTGCCATTATATTATACTAAACATAAATGAAGAATGTATAAGTCTAGAAAAGTGGATGAAAATGGCATACACTTTACAGTAGGATTTTTACTTTACCTCAGTTTGTATCTTTGAAATTTTTTTGTTTTATACTTAAGTTTTCCCTGAAAATAAAATTGTAAGGCAAATATTATGCTATGTGAAACACATTTTGTTGGAAATAACTTAATCTCTAACTAATATTTTAATGACATAATTCTTTTTTTCAACTTCTCACTTGAATTATATGTATTGTTAGTTGCAAAAATCCAGAATGTGTACATTTTAGTATGAAATTAGTTGAAAATGACTGGCATAGAAGGAACAACGTGCCACACAAAGTCACCTAACTGCAGAAAATTGTGTCCAAATGCCCAACAAATGTTTACATAGTTTTTAATGCCTATTCTATTTGGGATTTAAAATCCTTTCACGGGAACTGTTTTTGCATTGCTTCTCCTTAGACTTTTTTTTCCATACAATCATATGCAGACTTCTGGCTGGCAATTCATGGTATGGGAAAAACCTGACTTTTTAATTTAAAAGATTCTGTATGGACATAGAAAAGTGTGAAGAACTATCTGAAAAGAGGGTTGGGATTGTCTTGTGTCTGGTAGCACAGAGAACCAATCATGGTTTGTATTAATTTGAAAACTGAGAAATAAGATAATATGCAATAATAATAAACTAGTCTAAACTTCTCAGTAAATCTTGCCTACTTTGTGTTCGTGTTATTTAGACTGTAAGATCTTGGGGGCATGGACTATATATTTTGTGCCTTGGACAGTGTGGTATTGTCAGTTCTATACAAATAAAATAATAATTAATAATATTAATTAAGGCTGTTGTTAGAATCTGATCCCACTAAGTGAGCTGCCCTTTGCACAGATCAGGGCACTCCACTATCATGCCTCCTACTATTTTCCCCCAACTTAGGAAAAGTTCCAGTTGTTTTTCTCTCCCTTTGTACTGGATCAAAATGAACGGAAAACGTTGAGAGCTGCAGATGCCTTTGCATAGCACATTCGGGCACAAATCTTGTTCAGTTTTAGATAAGCTGAGAAAAGACCAGCAGCATTGACAAATAATTATAATAAATAACAACTATTAAGAATCAGGACGACCAGAGAGCCTATTTCCCTCTCAAACTTTCCCAAGGATGTGATCTGTCTGGTTGGGTCCATTCCACAGTGAAGCTCCCCATACTAGAGCATCCCGCATAAAGGTTAATTTAATTTACTTTTCTTAAAAAAAACTTTTGACTGACTTGGTCTATTCCAAAGCCGCCTATTCCCCAGTGGTTGCTGCTGCCTGGCTGGAGGAGGAGGCTGGTCAGAGCAGCGCTGTGGGGACGCCTGTACTGTCTCTTTAAGGGCTCTCAGTCTGGGGTGGCGCTTTTCTCTGCTAAGGCTCCTTTGATATTAATAGTGTTGGTGTCTTGAAACTGACGTAATGCTCGGAGACTGAGGTCCTGACAAGCGATAACATTTCTGATAAAGAGCTGATCTTCCTGCAATCTAAAGCCGCCTGCTCTCCTCCTTTGGGGGCTTGTTGTTCCACTAGACCCAGGCTCTCTCTCCTCTCTCTCTCTCTCTGTCTCCTCTTTTATAAACACACCAGGCACATCCAGGTCCCTGCTCTCTTTCCCTTTCTCTCTCTCTCTCTCTCTCCCTATAAAGAGGGGGGTAAGGGGGAGAGGGGGAAAGGCAGGAGAACCTCTTCCCCCACCTCGCTCTTTCTTTCTTTTCCTCCCCCCTCAACTCCCCCCCAAATAATCCAAGATCAACTCTGCAAACAACAGAAGACGGTTCATGGCTCAAACCACAGCTCCACCATCTTTCAGGCTGCTGAGATTATTATTGCCGATTAATCAACAGGTAAGGGGTGGGGGAGGGGTGGGGAAGAGAGATCGGGGGTGGGTGGGAAGAACAGATCGAGGGGTGGGGGAGATCAGCAACAAAAGTGTATGGGGATGTGTGTGTGTGTGGGGGGGCCTCTTCCTGCTCCGTCTGTTGATATTGCGTATGTAGTAAGTGTGTGGCTCTGTGCTAAGTGCTCTGTGTGTGTGCAATGGGAAGGGGGGGGGGGGGCTGGGGGATTTAAAAGTGAGTTTCTTTGCACACATGCACATACAAAGCGGGGGGGTGTTAAAAAACCAGAGGGAAGCGGGGGCTTCTCGGATTTCACAGGCGGGGGGGGCTGGGTGTTGGGTGCATTTTTTTGCCTTCCTTCTTTGGAGGGTCAAAGCCATGTGTGATCGCTGAAAACTGGCGACTTCACACCGGCAGTAGCCCCTCTGGAGTCAGGAGGAGGGTCAAGTTCAGCCACCGAAGAGAGCCGGGCAAACAGCCCCCTTCTCTGTTTGAAGACTCTCGCCTTCTATTTACCCAGGGAAGACGCGAGGGGAGGGGGCGCGGGGGGGGGAGCAGTTCCAGGGCGATCTCCCTTCGCCTCCTCCCGTGTGTGTAGCTACTTCTTATCGCTCTGATTGTTCATTCCCCACCATCGGGGCGCTGGAGGCGCGGGGGTGGGGGGGGGGGGCGGTGGAAGTAGAAGAAGAGCAAAGAGATTTTGCATCCGATGAGCCGCAGTGGCACAGTGCTGGCGGCTGCTGCTGTTGCTGCTGCTGGAAGTTTTAATGGGAATCATGACAAGCGGGGCACAGAGAGACCATCATGAAGAGTAGTAAGTTTGGGGCAAACTTTTTTTTTTAAAAAAACTTGTCTTGGGGGGTCCACCAGGGAAGGCTGGGGGGTGTGGGCATGAGCCGAGGGGGCTCCGTTCCCGGTCACACCAGGGGAAAAGGCGACATGCTGGAGTGTGTGTGTGTGTGTGTGTGTGTGTGGTTTTTTAAAAAAAGGAAATCGGAGAGTACAGAGACGTAAAACTTTTTCCTCTTAAAGGCAAAGTTGTGCTCTCAGAGTTGAGTCCCCACGCTGAGCTCCGGCCAGGGCTGCCATAACTTTGTCTAGTGTCTCACTTATTTATTTATTTATTTTCTCTCTCCCTTGCTTTCTCCATTTGGGATCTGTGTGACATTGTTGTTGTTGTTGTTGTTGAAAGGTCTGCATGAATGGGGATGTGGAGAGACTTCCTAATAGTTCTGGAGAGGAAAGTGTGGTGGTGATGATGAGGTTAGTGTGTGTGTGTGTGTGTCTGTGTGGGTGGAATGTGTGGCTTGTTTAAAAGCTCCAGGGTGCAGGAAGGTGGCCGAGTGGTGTTTGGTGGGCTGTACAAACTCTCTCTCTCTCTCTCTCTGAGTTTCTCTGCCTGGTTCCTGCCTGTGATTACTGGGCAGGGGAAGTGGACCCAGGGAAAGTGGACCCTAGCAATCAGAATTGATTCTCCAGAAAGACCCACAAACTTGCGGACTCCAGCATCATTGTGGGCTATTTTTCAGTGTAGAATTGTTTTGTGACTTGAGCAGCTCATTAAGTAGCACCTCGGTTTGACATTTTGGTACGTTTTATTTATTTTTCTTTATTACAAATAACATGATTTTTAATGTTCCAGGACTCTCAGACACTATTTTTGAAGGAATAGAGTGGCCCATTAACTTAAAAAGAATCAGACATTCTCCATCCACAAATGTCAAATCTCTAAAGTGCATTGAAGGCATGGTGCACTGAAAAATGTGGGGATAAACCATGACTTAAAGTGAAGACATCTCTTAATTCCATCCCCTTCGCAAATGCAAATACACTATCTGGTAGGAGAATGAAATGATAAATGCCAGGGGACAAAGCAGAGAGGATGTGGGAGGAAAATACTTTTTTTTTAATATAATGATTGTAAGCTCTTTGGGGCATGGACTGTAAGCCATTTTTTCAGTTTGTACAGCACATTGTAGATGCTACTTGAAACAAAAATATTAATAACAACCTGGTTTTCATTTCATTTAGTAAAAGTGTAAAGAGCAATTAAGCCCTTTGCCATTTTAGCTGTCTTCTTCAACTGCGCTGAAACCTATGAGTCTTGGTGGCATCATGTTACTTTGCTGTTGGTTTTAGGAAAAGTTGATCATTTAGAATAGACTGCCAGAGTTAAAAATGCAAGGGGCAGCAAAGGAAAGTTAGTGGTAAGAGCCAGTTCCTGACGTGGACAAAATGAGAATAAAAGTTACAGTAGTTTTTCTGAGCTGCAGTCAGTGTTTTCCTTATGTTCACCAATACGTGCATTGGGTTAGAGAGCTCTCTCAGATATTCCACCAGAGTGACATTTAAAAAAACCCAAAACAACAAACAAACTCCAAAAGAGTGAGGATTTTTTTTTAAAGTACTGTAGCTCTATGAGTAAATACAGGGCTTGTTTGAGAACATCAACTATTTCCTGTAAATTGTGATGCTGACAAGACTGTCTGGAAATGATATCAACACTTTGAAAGATTTTTTTTAACTTCTGAGTGAAAGATTGTTAATAACATCATTAATCCAAACAAGAGAACACTTCTTTCTTTAAAAAAAGCAAAAAAAAGCAGACAATGCATTTTTATTTTTTAAAAAGATAAGGATACATATATGTAATTTTTGATAAGCTATAGATCATTCAGTAAGCCACGTATAATAACCGATGTTGTACTGCATTAGAGTACTAGTACCTTACAACTAACCTCTAAAATATATGACATCAAGATTCTGCCTTAAATTTACATGACTGAAGAAATTCAGATATGAGAAGAACATTTGGTTCATAATCAATCCTGTTGCGCCTGAAAATCAGAGCTTATATGGCTCTGTTTGAAACTACTTGTGTATAGGGACGCACAACGTAGTGTGCTCAGGACAAAGTTTCATCAGCTTTAAGTTTGCCTTTTTTGCCTAGGATGCTCTCACTCAGACTTTGCATATGATCTGGAGATTTTGTATTCGTGTGTGTGGTTTATTTTTTTACTTTATTGTAATGTTAATAAAGGAAAATTTAAAGTGTTATTGACAAGCTCTGAGATCTGAGGCTTCTTGGGACTTGGTAATGTATGTACAATTAAGCCAAGATTTCCTTTTATTTTTATAATGTATTCATGGTATAAACTATTTGATGGCTTTTTTTAGAGCCTTTCTGAGCTAACTTACGTGTTTACCATCGACAGAGCACATTCTATATGATTACATGGATCCTTGTAGAAAGGATTTTTTTTCTGAAACATTTTATGTATCATTCTTAATAAACTTTCTTAGCATGCCCTCTACCATGTGTGCTATGAGTGTGCGTGAAGAATAATATATTTATATATTATAATTCTGTATTAATCAAAGCACAGTAAAAAATCTCTGTAGAATGCAGTTTCTGCATAAGTGCAGCGGTTGTTTGTCAAATCTCACTATTTCAACCATATTATATTTTTAACACTGCTTGACACCTAGTGCTTTATATTTTCAAAGCATTGTTCAAAGACTGAATAATTACTTTCTGTTAATGTGAATTAACTTTATTAGTACCTTATGGGGCAATTATTTTGAAGGAAAAAAGAAAACTTTTTTTAAGTTACAGGAGTGTGAAAAAGTTTTTGTTTTTTTTAAATAGCGAACACACTTTTTTTAAAAAAACTACATTTTAATTACAAACATAGGTTGAGCATTTTTAAAAATTGCTCTTTATCTGACAACTTTTGTTCTGAAGTTTGATGGTGTGCATAGAATATTTGTCTAACTTATAAACTCCTGATAATATTTTAATATAATAATTTAAATGGAAATATGATCAGATCTTAATTGTAGCCTCAATGGCAGTATCTCTCTGTAAAGGTTTGTGAGTAGCACCAAATATAACATTGTGAGAAAGTTTATGGTTACATATTTTTGAACAAGACAGGTTGGGAATCTAAGAGTCCTTTATGTTAGCGGAAAGTAAAATGGAAGTAAATTGCATTTTTAATACTGTGTCAGTTAAAACAAACTACCACCTTGTAATAAAAGTATTGGCCCTGAACAGAAATATATTCCGATGAAGATATTCTACTGGTGTGTAAAATGAAGCCATTCATTCAGTAAACTGACAACTTTCCAGTTGGTGTTTGCCCTTGCTTAATTTAGTTTCCTCAACACAACTCGTGAGGTAGTCTGGATCTGTTTTTGGCAGTCTTGGCAACTACAAACTCAGGCATTTCTGTCAGAAATATTATACTTCACAAGTCAAAATGTAATTGATAAAACCAGAAAGGTACATCAGGCGTAAAGTAAAAGAGCAAACATTTCATAGGCTCATCTTTTCGTTTTTGAGACTTTGTAAAGTTCTCAGGTAACAAGGAAATATTGATGATTAATACTAGAACCTGCATATTCTGCACCCTTCTGTTGTATAAATATCACTGCCTGTTGACCTTTAGAGGCGTTAATTACTGCATATCTGGTCCAGGTCTTCCTATTTTTGTCTGTTCATAAGATACATAAACGTGCCCTTTCCTATCCTCCTAAAGAAGGAGGAGAATGACTATTTTGTTTAGTAGTATCATGTATTGGGACATTAAGGTTATGATTTGACTTTTGATAGATAAACCTGTACCCAAAGAGAAGATCTTCTGATTACTGTAAGGATATGTTCAGTTTAGGTCAGTGTATGAAGAAAAAAAGACTTGTAACAAAAGACCTTTATAAGCACTGCTTTTTTACATTGTGTTTTTTCTAATTAAAAAACACGTATTGAGTGATATCAGATGACACAGAGGATTAAGGTAGAATTACACAATTATATGATAAAATGTTTACAAGAGCAGGACATGTAACAACCCTTTTCAGATTGTGCTTAGCATTAATTTGTTGATGTTGCTTTGCGCGTAATCATTAAAGGGGCCATCAAAATTGAACTACTAGCCAGTTGTATTATTGCCCAGAACATAAGAAATGACAGTTTAAAAATGTTTTATAGTGCACTAGCTTTTCAACCCTGCAGACCAAGGCTCAAATTAGATGTGGGGCAATGGTGGAATAAATACATTGATCTCAACTCAGTCCCTAGTGGACATTTTATCACATCACAGAAGCATTGCACAACTGAAAACCATTCCACATGATGTGTAGGCCATAGTTAGAGGAGGAGGCCCTGGTTTAGCATCACAAGGGATGTGAAGACTGTCATGTAGGTAAACTGGCAGAGTTATGTGCATGAAATTTTGTTTAATATCCGTCTTTACTTTACACACTTTCTGTGCCATCGATCTGGTGCCTTAAAAGTTCTCCTTAAAACATAATAACATCACTGATGGAAAAGACCTATGAAATTGAATAGAAAATGCTAATTTTTCTATCAATTTTTTTATCATTATCCTTTGGAGTTTAGTAGAGAATTATATCCCTGCTGTAGAACTCTATAGGATGATTAAGAAACCTGTAGAAAAAAATATTCTTTTTAAATTCCGTAGCTTTGAAAAATAATGTCGATAACATTTCTGTCTAGATCTCTCTGGGCACCATCCCATTAACTTCTGTAGAACTTTCCCATGCTCAGGTTGGAGGAGTAGAAAAATTAAATCAAAATGATCTGTGCCTAAATTCTGAATAATCATGCTTACTCTTATTAAAAGTCATTTTCTCATTCCAAAGCTGTTGTTGATGTAAACCTGATTTATTGTAAGTATATTTTTTTCAAAGCTCAGATCAATCGTTTTTCTCCTAAAGTTATTTAATAAAAAATATTTATTTTTTGAAATGTTACTAGCCCTTTAAAAACCTGCAATAAACGCTTTACAAGTGGCTAGACACCTTCCCTGGTGGTTTAATTTATACAAGCAGGAAACTTTCTCTCCTTCTCTCTCTCTCTCTCTCTTGTTTTCTTTAAACCAACTGACGTAATGCCAAACTTTGCTTTAAAAGAACAGACAGAAGTAATTGGTAGCTTTTAACTTTTAATAATGTTCTGGATTGGTTTTAGTGGCCAAACTGACATTTTTTTTCAAATTCAAGTAAAAACGGGCTTGTGGCCTGAGGAAGAAAGGCCCTGTTGATGCAGTTATTTTTATTCTTGTTTTTCAATCTGTTATTAAAAATCTTTCCTGCTGAGCTCTGCTGGATTTCTCCAATTGCTCTTTGTGATGGCTGGTGCATTTCAGGTTACGGTAACTTAAACTGTTTTCTTAATTTTTTCCCCCTTTTCCCATGGGCATTTTGAGATGCATTATCCTTTTCTTTTTCTTTTCTTTTGGAGAAGCGATTTGTTTTGGTTTAGATGGGATTAATAAACTAAGCGCATCTGTGGTGACAGATCAGTGAATATTTATTTTAATAATGTAAAGGAACATTTTACACCTGCTAATGAAGGTCAGATTGGCATGATAACAATTGCCCATTACAGAAGGGAAGAGAGTATAGTATCTCACTTAGCATTCTCCCCTCCCCATTTTAAAACCATCACACAATTTCTTAAATATATGTTTTGTAATCATCTGTACTAACCTGTAACTATTTACTTAAAGCTTCATGCCTTACAAATATAAAAGATAACAAGAGGAAAAAATGATTTTACTAGCTATAGGTCTCTTTTTTTTTTTAATACCCTGTAAGGGATTACGGATATTTTACAGTTTTCTGACATTTCCTTTATTGCCTTTCCACCGCCTGCTGGGCTTTTGCACACAAGCAGAACTTTCTACGGTAAAGGACTGAGTTAGGCAACAGACTTCTTGGCGAAGTTGACGTCAGTACGACTTCATAAATTGGCAAGTAGGTGAATCTTTCAAAGACCAAGTCAGTTTGTGCCAGTTTTTCCTTCCTTTAGGGGAGACACTCCACCCAGCAGCAGGGTACCCCACCCAATGTGGCGAGCTATAATTCAGTGGCAACACTTTAAATGTCTATCCTCCCTGGGGTTTAAACCCCAGACTTTCTTGTCTTAATCTTAATATTTAATCTAAAATTCAGTCTGTTATAGTAGGTTTACTTCTTCGTAAGCACATTTTGGGTCTGCTCCTGCAGTTCTCACTCATGAAAATCACGCATTGACGTCAGTGGGACTTTCGCTTCAGTAAGGGCTGTAAGATTGGCTTTTCCGTGTGTGCGTGTGATTGATTACTGCACATTTTATGGAATTTGAGATGAAATCAGATAATTTTACATTCTTTTTCATTATTGGAGATTTTATAAATTCAAGACATCCTAGCATTGTAAAATAGATTCTGTCCAGTAAGTGAAATTTACTTACGGAGAGTATTGGTTTTTCAGATAGTATTTTGTCCAATTAAAATCTGAATTTCAAACTGATCCTTAGATAAGAGTTTGTTACCTTTTTCTAATTGCTTATCACTTTTCTTTATGTCAGTGGTAAATGAAAAACACTGGTCTGTCTCTTTGTGCCTGTATCTTTGTGCCTGCATTATTTAGATAGGAAAGAAAACTACTAAGGAAAACTTTAGTTCCATGACATTTGTTTCTCAACGTCAGCCTGTAGTTTTAGTATATCTTGGTTTATTTTGAAATTTCAAGCATCATTACAAGTTTGTAGGGTTTTTTGTCCCCTTATATTTAGTGAGGCTGCAATTTGTCTCTTTCAAAGTAGGGGGAAACTAAATTATGGTAAAAGTATGGCATGTTTTAAAAAAAGGATTTTAGTATGGTGAGTTCGCATCTAAATTTTTTTTGTTGTTGCTGGTATTTTTGGTTTACTGGTGGAGCTGAAAAAAATCTATGGAAGATGATGCAAAAACTCATCAATTATGCTTATGTTCCCCTACAAGATTTACTTGAACAATATGCTTCAGTTTTGCCTCAAACCATTTAAAACCACCTCTGGTCCAAGAATCTACCAGTTCTGGTTTCCTCGGAGATTAAGTATGACAGTTTCTATTATATAATGAACAGCAGTATTGTTTGAACAGAGGTAACATATTTTTGATTTGTGTACTTTTTTTTGGCAGTTGGCACCAGCGTAGCTCTAAAATGAGAGGTGATCTAACAGTGTAAATATCTGAATATGCTTGAAACATACGGTATAGATGGAATGTATGTGTTTAAATCATTGGATCTATCCATCTATATTATATATAATGTATGTGCGTGTGTATATAGAAAGCCCAAAATAGTGTGCTCTGCTATCTGTAGCTTTCAAATGTGTATCCTTTGGGTATTCCCGACCTACTTTACAAAGTCTGAAACGCATATTTCAGTTTGGAAAAGAAAATGTACTGCTTGGCTGCTACAAAATTTTTTTTTTACAAACAATTAATTTAAATAAAAAAAGTGCACTGCTCCTCCTCCCGCACACACCTTGCAAACTGCTCTTTGAAGTGTCAATATCTTTGCCAGGATTATTTTTAAAATAATACTATTAATTGATCTTGTGAAGAAACATTGAATTAGTTGTTGATTTTTAAATGCCATTTTAAAATGCTGTGCACAGACACTGTTTTAAATTTTTTTTTGATGTTGTGTTAGTAAGACTGAAGCAATTTTCCTTAGATAGAATATTCCCAATATCACCAAAATATTATGCTGTTTAAAATGCTTATAATAATGATATTGAAGCATATATCACAGAGTACCATAATTTGGTATCTGCATAAATCCATAAGGCAGAAATAGATTGTTGAAGATCGTCCAAAAGCGTATATGAAGATGAAAAGTTGCTTCATTAATTCAGTTAATAAAAAATATATTTTTCCTTTTCAGCTTTTTAATCTGCATCTCTTAAAGTAGTTTGTTTTTTCCATTTATTTTCTCATTTTGAGGTTTAATTAAATACACGAATCGGACATTCTCTGGCTGCAGTAACATAATTTAGAAACAAATGCATAACATGCTGACCATTGTTAGATTTAAAGAGACTTTTGTGCTCCCCCCCCAAATACATAAATAAAATACACCAAATGTTACCTGTCCCAACCTCCTCAGGCAAAAGCCTGTGAAAATAGATTAGCTTTACCCTTTGAAGGCAACCATCACTGACCTGAAAAGGATCTCTTTGTAAGATCAAAAGTTTGTCTCTCTCACCTACAGAAGTTGGTCCAATAAAAGATATTACCTCACCCACCTTGTGTCTTAATCTCCTGGGACCAACATGGCTACAACAATACTGCATAGTCTCTGGCTCTCTTAGATAAATGGGAGAAGTGAATTCCAGAGCTGAAGGTCCTCCATTCTGTACATCTTGCCACCAACCTCTAGAAGTTCAGATCTTTGGGCTGTTAGTAGAAGCACCACATAAAATTTCAGAGGTCACAATGGTGCATAAGGAAAGAAGCAGTCTCTTAGGTATCCAAGATCTAAACCATATACCATATGCGCAGTAGTTTTCCTGTGGAGACCTACATAGAGCCAAAATTCATGCCATCTAATTAGTCGCTTTTCAGTTTTTACTGATATGGAGTTTATATCATTTGTGTTTGTATATTGTATGTGTAATGAAGCAGTTTAACAGAATGGATTAATTTAATCCCATAGATGGTGGTTGAGCATACTGAAGGATCCTAAGTAATTTTGTAGCATTAAGATCACATTTCCTGCCATGAAGAAAAAATGTTAGATGAAAGGTATCAACAATATATGTCTGAGTCATGCAATGTACTGAACCTTGTTACAAACAAACACCAAACTCCCACACATCCGAAACTTTGGTGTGTGCACCCGTATCTTTTTGTACATGCATGTATCTGTGTGCGTCTGTGTATAATCAATGAGATATAAAATTAAATCATACTTTTCCTCCAAATTAAGCTAAACTAATAGCAGCCAAACTATACTGAGAACAAAAAGTTCTAGTATCAGTTGAGAGTGCTGACTGCGATGGCCCTTATCTTTCTTGTGCAAAGAGCAGTTCAGAAATCTCTTAAAAGAATAAAATGTAAGGTAAGGCTCAGTAAAGATCTAGTGTGCAATATAGTATGCTTTATTTATGTGCAGTCAGAAATGATCATGTACTATCCATTTTTATCTAGGAGGTTTATCACTCCGTGAGGTATGCTCTCTCTTTCACCCCTTGTTGTCTCTGTTAGCATGCGTCTCCATTTCCGTCTCTGTCTCTCGTATTAGTGTGTCTCTGTCCTATCTGTATAAACACATAACACATACATTCTAAAAATATGTGTAAATTAAAATCAGCCTGTGTTGCATAATTTTTACAAAACACCAGTTTTTGTATTGTTCTTTCTGAGCCTTTAATGAGTTTACAGTATTGAATGTGACCTAAGGAGGGTTATGACTCGGGTTCTGACTCTGATTCTGACACAGAGACTAATAAGGAAAAAGTAGAACACGTTGAAAACCAACTTTTACTTGTGGTTAGTTTTGTGATGTCATCAATGCAGGGTATAATGAGCTCTGGAAAAGTTTAGAAATCTAGGCAAGAGTCCATTTTGCATCACTGCTATTAAGTTGTTTACAGCACCAACTCTGCTAATGAGAAAGCAGAAAGGGTAATGATTTTGGTGTTTGTTTTGGTTTGACTTTCTCAATGTAAATGAATGATTTCATAAGAGTGAATCTAACCTGTTCTGGTCAGAAAACTGCAGGGGTTTAACTGGTGCAAAGGATAAAATGCATTCTTTCATGATGGGCCTACTCCTGCTTCCATAGAAACTAGTGGGGAAACGTGTGTTGATTTCAGTGATGACTGAGTCTGACCCTCTAAGCAAGGCATTACATTAATTAAATTAGAGTTTGTGAACACCACCACTTAGGGCTGAATCTTGCAAATTCTTGCTGTTCATTACAAAGCTTACTGTTGTAAGTAGTCTCATTGATATCACTAAACGCTATGGTGCAAGGCCCCATCCTGCATTTTGGCCTGTCTGCACACAGCAGTCCTCCAGGAGATCATAATTAAAGATTGGTCCTTAGTGTTGGCAGAATTGGGCCTATCATCTTTAAAGAGATACTGTTAACTTTAAACCTACTCAGTGTCAAAATTGGGTTGAAAAAAATGTAATTTTTGCATACTACACCTGTTGCTGAGCCTTCCTGCTAATCGTTGTCTCTAAATCACATTTTATTTTATCTCTCCGACTGCTCTTTGAAAAGTTCATACAAGCAACATTGGAAAGTGACTAAAGCCCTGACCCTGAAATTGGATCCATGTGAGCGGACCTTAATTCCCTCACAGAGTCCCATTGAATCCTGCTTGCATCCGATTTGTATGACAGGTCAGGAGAAAAGGTGACTGACTGTACACAAAGTATGTATTTGATATTAATATAACCAAACTGAAAAAAATTACAGAACAATCTATATTCTTCTCTAATCTCCGAGATTTGTAGCAATTGTCAGTATTTGTAACACTAGCAGACCAAAGTGTGATTTTTTTTTTAAGTTGACATTGCTCCTTTTGAAGTGCACGTGTGTTATTATTGTTGTTATCCTGGAAACATGTGGGTTTTTTGTTTTGTTTGTTTATTGCAATCGATTATCATTTTCATGTTCTTGACTATAGCACTAGATAGCGCTAATAAATTGACTTTCATGCTTTTATGCTTTTGCAGTCTCTTTAAAGTGTCTTGAAGATCCAGTAAAGAGAGCAAGTTGAGAGTGGAAATTTGTTCTTTTTTTGGATTATATAAAGGAGGAGTTTTTACAACTCAGAGAACATGAGTACATTCTGGAAAATATTTCTCACAAATGGCAGGTCCCAGGTGGTAGCAGTTAGATAGATAATCTAGTTATGAAATATAGAATCTGAACTCAAAATATTGTATTCTGTGATTTTTAAAACCAATGGAAAGTAAGATTTATTAGACCTTAAGTGTCCCAGTGCTACAGATTCATTTGGTGTTCATGGCAGTGTCATATAAACTTTCATAAGAGATTCATTGTAATACTGCATTAGCTTAGGGGCAGTTAAAATGAATTGTTCAGTACTTTAAATTTCCTGTTTAGTTTTCTACCACTCTTTAGTCATTTCTCAGAGTTTTATGTCTGAAAACAATAGTAACTTGTGTATGTGAATATCTTGATTAACAAAAAACAACCTGTTGGCTGACCTGAACTATATAGTACTTTGAAATTTACCACTAAATGTAATTTAAACTACTGGTATTTTAAAAAAAATTGTGTTACAGAAATCTAGGATAACAGCAGTTGCTTGTCGGTGGGGAAAGAATTAAAAAAATAAAGTCAAAAGAGTAAGAAAGTGGCAGCTGTGGAATTTATTTTAGTGGGTGAAAGGAGACTCATGGTTAAATAAGCTTTACCTTCTTGGATTTTTAGAATTTATTGCCCAAAAGACATACATCTGAATAGAAAGAGAACTAGGATATAGTAAAATCCATTATGACATAAAGAACTGTTACAGCATATCTTTTTATTTATTTATTTTTTCTCTCCAGCAAACTGTGACTTCCTTTGTCATGTCATAAGGAATTTCAGATGAAATCTTACCGGAGTAGAACTGCCATAAAAATTGCACTCGTCAGCTATAGCTCTGTACAGCACACTACAGTACATAATAGTTTTCAGTATGCTACTGTGCTGCTTTCATTCAGGAATAGAACTGCAGTGACTTTCTTGTGCGTTAAAATAACTGGTTTTCCTTTGAAAATCCACAACCCTAAAGAAAAAAGAGAGAAGAGGTCTGATATACAAGCTGAGATTATGGATGTTATAATGCCATTTATTATAGGATACTATAGAAAAAATTACATTGGGACCAAAAGTCCTGTGGATTACCATGCAATGTTTATTACTATTTTCCTGAGTTTTCCCTAGTTAGGATCTAATCCTGTAGTGTCTGGAGCAGTTTGGAGTTAAGAATTTCCCCATTCAGAGAGGAAAACCCTGCCAGCTACAGGGTTTCACTACCGATTTTCTTTTTTTCTAATATTTCACAGAATGTGGAGTATGCTTTTTTTGTTTTTTTGGCCGGGAATGGTGGGAAGAGGGGAGAGTGGGGCACATATCAGTAGTGTAAATAATATTCCTGATTATTGTTTGCTGTCAAGGAGACTACTGCAATTCTGTTTCTGTAAAGAAACTCAAAAGTAGTGAATGGAATGAAATAAGTTGTGTGTAATTCTGAGCAGACTGTAAGCTTTTGCTGTGACATATTCCTGGCAAAAAGTTAACCCATTTTTAGCTACCTGGTGCTCTAAGCAAACACCATAATGCGATTTTACTACCGATGCATTTGACCATGAATAGTGCTTGAAATTCTTATTGTTATTTTATTCCAATGGAAAATATGTTGAAATACGCTTCCGACGGTTTCAAAGCTTGTCCTGAAATGGGAAAAGGATACAACTGGATAAACTGTTAATCTTTTGAATTATTTTTGTAACCTGTCATATTTTCATCAATTGCTATGCTTTGCTTAAAACTATGCTTTTTACAATGATGGTGAAGTCCAAAACTTTACATTTTTTAATTGATCAAAACTCTCATTTGCTTCACTGGGAGTTTTGCCCAAGCAAGGATTGCAGAATTTTTTATCCATATGGGTAGTAAACTCTTTCAGTCCCATAGTTCTCATTGATGATACACAGTACTAAGTTTTTTGTTTCTTGGGAAGACACTGTATAATTTTCAGTTTGCTATTACAAGTTTTAGTGATGAACATGAAATATCATGTTAGAGCTGGAAGTGAAGTAAAAAGCGGTAATTCTTTAACATCTAATCTAAAAATTAGGAAAAATTAGGTATGAAAGACCTAAGCATGGCTTCCTTAGTAAATGTTTGGTTATCATCTTTACATGATGGAATACACATGTAGAAAAAAAACACAGAAGTTAATGTTTATTTTTGTGATGCTGTAGAGAGGCAAAGAGAATTGACAGTTTCATGGTTAAGTGCCTAAAGTTGTTTTTGGCTTTGCAGTTGTTAAATTAATCACTGCAAAGTTAACTAATGTTTGTACCTTTTTAAGAATTTCTTTTCTTTGTAAAGAAAGGAAGATATTTCATTATACCTGGCTGAGTAGGCTAATTCTTGCATTAATTGTTAGCAGCATGCTCTTCGACTTTTACTTTCTTGAGTTATCCCAGGCATTATTCTTTAATTGCAGTGTGCAGTCGTTGATTGATTGATTTTATGGATTTCACGGCCATTTGGTAGATTTGGCAGATGCATTTTAAAATGCTGTTTTGTTCTGTTTGTTTGTTTTATTTCTTTTAATTGCTATAGAAAACATTGGGCCCTTAAAAATGTGTTTATGGACTATACTAGTGTAGCTATTTCTATTTCTGACACATTTTCAGAATGGCTTTTTGAAATGGTACTAAATCAGAGTTCAGTGAGTCCAGTGTTTTTTGTTTTGTTTTTCACTAAATGTTAGAAATGTCCAAAACAACACCTAATGTGTGCAAAAGCTTCTCCTTTGCAGCACACCATGCAATCTGATATGGAGGAATTACAGACCACTCAGTTCTTGCTTTTAAAAACAAACAAACAAACAAAAAAGGCAAAAACAAACAAACAAAAAACACCCAACTTTTTCTCCTGCCACACTTCTCTAGAACTTCGCTATGGAAAATATGAAACCAAAACCTCTGTAGTAAGGACTGTATGTTTTTTTTTTTTAATTATTCTTATTATAATTTCACAAGGCTTTTTAAAGCAAGAAATTATATAGAATCCAGTGGTTCTTAGGATGATAATTTAACAAATTTAACATGAAAAAAATATTTTATAAAATACTGTTACTTTTAAAAAAAGCATTGAAATCGATAATCCCAGCACAATTAAACTGTAATGTAAAGGAGTGTAACATTTTTATATTATGTTTTATATTATAAGGAGTTTTGTCTAAGAGTTCAGATTAGTTTTCATTAGAATGTTCAGACTATTTTACATTTTTAAAATCTGTGCTTTTTAGCCTATTAATTCATACTCTTTTTATGTCAGATGGCTCGTTTCAACTTATAAGTTCAGTTATTAATGTGAGTACTTTTTACAACAAAGAAAAAATTGCTAAACACCATCTGAGGTTCAGTATATATGGCAAAAGTTACAATTCTGTGCATTGTTTGGAAGAGTCACTAGGGATGCAATTTATCCTTGGGTGCATATACATTGCATACGGAAATCATGATTGCTCTATAATTAACCATGTATGCTATTTACTAACTTAAACCCACTTTGGGCACTATATGAAAAATATTGAAAATACACTATTGAGAAGTGTTTTTGGTCACATATCAACATACAAGTTTCCCGCTATGCTCTCTTAAGCAAATCCACTTGTCTGTATTCCATAACTTACTCAGTATATTACACTTATTGTTTCGCTGTAATTTGTATCCATAAGAATGCATATTGCAAACCTAAATTTCAGGGTCATATTTACATAGCATCCAGCAATACGTCATCATGCAATCTTTTACAAATGTGGACAGACCTTTAAATTCCTTTTTCCCTGGATGAGCAAGATGAGCTGGGTGTCATTTTCAAGTTCAGTCTTAACATCCCAGTGGAGAGACAGGGAAGGTCGGATTTAAATCAGCTGGGGGTTTTCCCCTTTTCTTGAAGGGGAATTTAGTAGCAAACTCTACCCATCTTGGGAACATAGTAACCCATCATTTCCATGAGAGGTCTGACAGTGTCAAAGCTACGGTAACAGGTTCTTTAATTCTCATCCCCCACAGTAACAAGGCTCCCCGACCTGGCCTCAAGGCTGCTACATGGGCAGGCATCACCACATAGGCTGTGTAATCTTCTCTTGTGTTTGCGCACACGCACATTCGTGGTAGCACATTTCTAAATATGGGTTGCCGAATGCCCATTTTAGTTGAGGTTCAGTTTCTGGTTCTGGAACCTGGAGCACTTTCAAACGTGTGGTCTAAATCCACCGCTGCCGCTAGAGCCCTGTCTAGCAAAAAGCGGCTTCTGTGGCTGCTGACCCACAGAAACCTTGTGAGTTTCCTTGGCTACATAATTATGGAGGCAGCTCCCATTTCGAAGGGGTACACGTCCCTTGGTAGTGGCTCTGTAATGCTGATTTAGGTATTGTACAACCCCAAGTGGGCATTCATGGGATCTGCCAGTCCCAGCTACCATCTCTTTAGAAGTTCCTGCCAGTAGCTGGACTCTGGGGTGGTGTGGTATAAGTTCAGTCTCTGTCTTGTAGGTAAACACAAGGATCTCATCTCCTTCTCAGCAGCAGCTTATGGAGGTGAATAGCTTTTCCAGGCCTAGAGCTGTAGGAAGTCCTGCAGGCTGTACAGCTTCATAGGGGAATGGGGAATGGGTCTGGAACAGGGAACGACAGAGCGGTAGGGAACTTTTCTTAGAGAACTTTCCTTTTTCCTCCTGCTCCTCACAAACAGACCTCAAGCAGCTCCACAATTCCCACACATGGGAAGCTGAAAAGCTTTTTTTGTTTGTTTTTGTTTAAATCCTTCTGAATCAGCCAAATTTGCATGCAGTTCTGCCAGTACCTATGGTCTCTCAGGGCTTGCTTGGTCTAGAAGGCTGAAAAGATTTCCCACTGGATCAAGCTCTTAATGAGCAAGAAAGATTTCGGCGTGCTTGGTTTTTTTAAAGAGATTTAAACATGTCATAACTACCTTTTACTAGAACTACTCAGACTTTGTATGACCATATTAGAAAATGGGTGGTCCCCAGTTTAAAAGTCTTCTTTATTCATAGTGCATTTGTATTTAAAATTATATTCATTTGTTTTGAACAAAAATGGGGTCGGGTTTATTAAAAATAAAAATATCAAAATGAATAATTGTATTACATGCAGTGTTCCTTCGGGGTTGTTGAAGTTGACCCAGTCTGGTTCCCTTCTGAAACACAGATGTTTCTGTGCCTCTTCAGTAGCTCTTTTCCTGTCCACCTTTCCCCCTCTCAATATGCCTAAAAGCATCGAATTATTTCATGTAAATATTGTGCAAGGAAACACCTCCATATATGAACAGTGAGGCCAGGTAGCTGGGTTTTTGCCAGATCATTCCTACCAGGGCTGTTTTGTTTTTCACTTACCAGACATCACTTCCTCCTGATGAAGAACTACCCCTCCCATCCTCTTAGAATAATAATAATAACGTCTTGCAATTCTATGCTGCCTTTTATCCAAGGATCTCTAAGCACTTGACAAACATTAATTGTCACTCACAAAGCAAAGTTGAAGTATGATTATACCCATTTCATAGATGTGTAAACAGAGGCAAAGGGAGGCTAAATGATTTGTGTAGGGTGGTCACACAGTGAGCCAGTGGCGAAGTTGGGACTAAACTCTGGATTCCTGACTCCCTACTGCAACCAGCACACAAATTTACTCCAACACTAGGTATTTCAGCTTTCTTAACATTTTGCTTCCTCTCCTGCAGCACTGCATGGCAAACACTCTGCGGGGGTTTATGGGCTGTTCTTGCTGTTTGAGTAGAAGCGGGTGTTAGTAATATTCCTTTGGATCCTGAGGTCAGGGGTTTGGAGCAGCCTCAGCACCACTGCCCACATACATCCCTCCAACCCCTCGCCACACAGACAGCTTCCAGTGACTCTTCTCAGGGAATCATTGCTCTAGCAGAAGCTCTCCAGCTTTCACAACCAGCCTTTTCTCATTGTGGCCAAGAGATCAAAACTCACTCTGTCTTCACTGGTGCTGCTCTGTATTTGCCATAAGGTGCAGTACTGGCATCCCTGCTGAGCTCATTCACTTTGTATTGAAATCATAGCTTTACAATGCTCCTAAGCCCTGAACAGTGAGGGAGCCTATGCAGTGAGAGAGCTCATTTAGACCTTACATTTAGAGTTTGTACCCTGTCTCTTGGGGCCCAGCTAGGCCACTGGATCAGCCCTAAAATGGTTCCCTTTGTGGATATTAAAGTGATATATCGCCGCTCCCTGGGTGATAGAAAGCATTCTACTTTCGGCATTGTGCCTCACAACAATGCACTCACTGAATAACTCCCCAGCATGATACATGTTCTGTCTTGTATTTAATTATCTTGTAATCATCAAAGCAGTAATGAAGTTAGTAAGGATAAGAATAGTGTATTGATCACTAAGAACCATGGAAAAAAATTCAGAGAGAGCAGAGGCTGACAAACATGTTACGAACACAGTTGTTTCATCTGTGTATTTTTGTCCCTTTTAGGTCTGGAAAGTTTATTTAAAATAAACATTTAAAAAATTTCACTGGAAAAAAGGGACCTTCAGGTTCTATTATATGTTAATAATAAATAATTAGCCCCATTCATCAGTGGTTTGCAAAGTGCTGCATAAGCATTAATTTATTATTTGCACTATGGTAGCTGCCAGCGGCCCCAGTCTGGAAGGTGCTGTTATACCAAGGAAATGAGAATTCCTACCCCAAAAAGCTAACAAGCAAAGGCCATGATCCTGCAATCAGGTCTGCAAGAGCAGAAACTTACAGTGGGAGCTGTCTGTACTGAGCACCTCTGAAAATCAGGCCACGTGTTTAGATGCCTAAATGTGGATTTACGTAGCTAAGGTTTTGCTTCAGTAACCTGTTGAAGCTTTCACATTGAGTCAGTGGCAAGGGGAGATGGGTGGGGAATAGAACACGGGAGTCCTGATCTACACTCTACAATTCTAACTGCTAGATGATGTGGTTACGCATGACAAAGCAAGAATAGAGGTTTAAACCTGTTCTCAGATGCGGGTCATGTTCTCAGGTTTTCTCTCTAATTTATGCAAAGTAACTGCTTACGTCATTACCCATGTATAAATCATTTTCTTCACAAACAATACCATCAAGGTATGGACAACCAACATATCTCTGGCTGGTACCTGTTGGACAATTAGAGCCTGAATTTATTTCAGGTGTAGGGAAGTTGTATCAATATGTGATGATGCAAATTTGTCTGTTGTCAGAGCTTTAAATGTGGAAGAGGACTCCTTGTGCTTATTTGGCCTTACAGGATAAATATGCTAAAACTGACCCTTATAACTGAATTCTGAAGTGCAATGAAAGGGAGGAAGGTGGATGAGATGGGAAGGTTCAAGGCTACCAGAAAAAATGGGAAGAACTTGCTTCTGTTTATCCTCTGGCTCTGCTCAGCACAAGCCACTCTACATAAGTGTAATAGGATTTTGTAGCCCCTGTTATGGTTAATGAGAGTTAGGCACATGCATTTAGTGAAGCCGAGACTCGTAAGGCAGCATATTAAACTCACCTCTTCTGTTTTAGCCATCATATTTCCTTGGAGGAAATATGTGCAATCCTACCTTTTATAACTTCTAAGTAATACCCATACTTCTTTATTTCAGGCCTCAGAGGTGGCTGTATTTCAGTGGTGGGTGGAACTGAAATCTATACATAGTCTTGCAAAGTACTCAGGTATTCTTCTGGACAAAGTGTGCTATATAAATGTATACCATAATGTATTATGATTTTGAGAGTTTGTGTTTTGCAGTACACAATATGTGTGCTCACAAAGATGAATAATGTCCCTGTATTTTAGAATGCTCATTAATGAGCTTGTTTTTACTGCTGTGAGTCATGTTTTTAATATCTGCTTTCTACAAATTTGTGAGACCCTATAAAGACAATCAAAGCCCTTTTTATTTGATAGCATGTAAAGCATGTATAGCATGTAAAACTTCCCTGTTTTATAAATACATTTAGACCTTCTACGCAGAAATTCTTTACCACAAATATGTAAGGACACATACTTTTGGTTAAAAAGTGAGTGGGGAGATATATAGCACTGAAACTCAATAGTACTGGTAGCTTCAGAAAGCCTGCAGTATATCCTCCCTTTGCTCAGAGCTACTGTCCCTGAGTAATGATTGTTTAATAATAATCTTAAAATAGCAGGGATTGAATATTTAGGCTCAATGAAAAATGTACTTGATCGGGAAGCCTGTAGAAGAGGTGGGTATTGCTAAAGATGCCAGCAGTTGCCATCTGGTCTGTGTATACCACTGTAACATCAGTTTTGCTGGTTGCTATATCTGGGCTATGTCCTTTAATGATGGGAAGAAAAACATAACTAACACTCATCATTTGGAAACCAAACTGAAAGAACTGGGGTATCCAGGGTTGGGGCCACGTTGGCAATTTGCTAGGAGCCTGAGGGCTGCAGGTAATTTGCATAAAAGGTTTGAAAATTACTGCCATCTTGATCTTTAGTGTAGCCTGTACCCCTGCTCCCTGCATCGGTTCTGCCTCCACATCAGTTCTGTCCCCCAGCCTCAACTCTGCTCCTGCTGGAGTGCATGGGGCTCTTCACCCCCCTCTTCCAGTCCTGCGGGGTGGAGGAAGAGGGGCAGCGTGGATTCCCCTTTTCCCTCCTTCCAGGCTAGAGGGGGCAGCTCCAGGGGTTCTTCATCTCCCTCTCCCCCCTTACCAGGGCTGCCATTGCAGAGAGGGAGAAGGGAGGGAGGAGGAGCAGAAGAGCCCTCCTCTTGCACACAGGAGGGGTGGGGAGAGCAGAACTG
This sequence comes from Macrochelys suwanniensis, assembly GCA_033296515.1. Classification (NCBI taxonomy): domain Eukaryota; kingdom Metazoa; phylum Chordata; order Testudines; family Chelydridae; genus Macrochelys; species Macrochelys suwanniensis. The sequence continues at coordinate 235,310,899 of CM065776.1, read as the reverse complement.
CCCTGAACTGCTGGGTTCTCTTTGCTCCCTCCTTCCTCTCCTGTTTCCGGCTCCTGAATGGAGAGGAAACCTCTGCCTCCTGCTGTTCGCCAGGAGGCAAGGAAGTGGGGAAGGCAGCCAGTCAGAAGAGGCTTGCCCCCTCAGGCAGGGCTGAAATTTGCCTGAGGGCTGGAGCTTCCTGTGTCATTGCGAGACTCCGACTCGACTCGTTCCAGCCCCAGCTGAAATCCCTTGACTTGTGGGGGGAAAAAACCCACAGGGTTGGGAATACAAAGCTGTATAGGCCTGCGTCCCTTGGAAAGAAGGGATGCCAAGTGTGGTCATTTTTCTGTGCAAGCCAGACATTGTCTTTGTCCTCTACATGCCATATACGCCCAGTCCTAGGTGTTTCAGATCATCTAAGCGTGAATGGCTTTTAGTTTGCAGTATCTACATCTCTGATAGTTACACTCTTTTAAAGGCTAGATGTGCTGTTTTACACTAATGAAGTTCCAGGCCTGAGTTAAACATTCTTCAGTGGTATGAAGAGACTGTCTCCTTTCCTCTGTTTGTTGCTCTGTAGAGGCTTGGGTGAATCAGTGCCCTGCACAGAAACCCTTTTGTATTTTTTTAACCAGTTTAGTAATGAAAAAACAGCTTGTGCCTTTTCAATAGAGATAACTGTTATCTCTTTTAAAAGTCTACATAAGTGTAAGTAATTGCCTGCACTTGGCTCTGTTACAGTGGAAAAGCTGTGATCAGCAAACTCATATTGTACTGTGCATGTAAAGGGAAGTTATTGGATGATATGGGGACATGTTGGAGTTAATCCTTGTAGTTCTTTCTTTCCTATCTTATTTACACTGCTTTGAAAGTCTTTTATAACTAACTGGTGTCTTGGGAGGGGAGGGAAATACCATTTTGATATGTACACTTTAAAGACATTGAGCAAAGAAAGTTTTGCTTGGATTGGATTTAAGAAAAACAGATGTACTTGCTGTATATCAATCAGGCTTCCTTTGTTCAACATTTAAGTTCCGAATCGGTTTCATGAATGAACAAAAAAGATAATCTGAGGCTGAGTTTGTTTTAGTGGGTTGGGTCAGTATAAACTAAAGCAAAAAGTAAAATCCTTTTTTGATATCCCCCTCCCCCAAATCCATTAATGAAATATGAATCATTTCTCTTGTAACTAATTCATGGGTAGCTAGGGCCAAAGTGAACTGTGCCTTTAATAGAAGTTTGAGGAAAGTCGGTTCTCTCCCTCCGCTCCCCGCCCCCCATTTGTCCCAGGGCTGAAAAGAATGCTCTGTGTATGTGTATAGAGACGAGAATCACGAGTCACGTTTGCATTCACATGAACCTTGAAGCCTGCCGCAGCTCTGGTGTGTGCACTGCGACAGAGCTGTCGGTCTTATCACAGGAAGTGTTGTGAAAAACAGTTCTCTCTTTTTCTGCCCAGTTCCCAGAATGTGGTGATTAACGATTCTTCTCTCCTCGATCTGATCATTCAGATTGGTCTCTGATTGAAAAGAAACTACCAATCATTGCCACTTGATTTGTAGGCTCAGCACAATTTTTTCCCTCCTAAATAAAAAACCCAAACAACATAGATTTTGTCTTGTGAAGCTGTACGATAGATTTTTTTTTCTTAGGTTACCACATAGAGCAAAATTCTGCTGTCCATACTCAGAGGAACAGTCCCATTGAGGCAAGCAGGGTTTTTCTTATCACGGGCCACTTTATAAATCCTGAGACACCATTGGAGATCTGGAATAACTTTTATTTATTTCAGTTTGATTTCCTATGGATTTACAGTAGTCTAATGGTGGTGAGAGTCTGCCCATTGCTTGTAGATAGATTGAATATGAGATTTTGATATAAAGTGTAACTCTTTGTGATCTAAAATAACAAGCTGGCCCATGTGCCATCTTGGATGAGTAGCAGTCATTTATATCTCTATAATAACAATATGAAACAAAGAATTGACAAGAGGAGACATGGATGTATCAAACCAAAATGTAAGCAATGTTTTGTTTACACTTTAAAACCTCCTTTTCTGAGCTTTAAAGGTATTAGGACACTGTTTCAGAGTTGAGGCTTTTGTGCTACTTGCTGGTCTCACCGATTGTAGGGCAAGTACCATGTGTGTTATGCTTCACATAGCTCTGTGCCTGATACACTCTTCAGGGTTTGCATCAGTACTCTACACAGTCACATTTTCTGTCTTCCTTTCCATATAATCTTGCTCCGACTTTTAATGTCATCAAAAGTAATAACAAAATGAACCAAATGAAGTGACTTGCAAATGATTTATTAGAACCAACAAACTGTGGTGTTATGTGCTGAATTGCAAGAGGGACCTCTCGCATATACATTAATTTAAACATATCTTTGTTGGTTTAAGTCCACTAAGGCTGCTGCTGGTAGGGTGACCAGGCAACAAGTGTGAAAAATCGGGATGGGAGGTGGGGAGTAATAGGAGCCTATATAAGAAAAAGACCCAAAAATCAGGACTGTCCCTATAAAATTGGGACATCTGGTCACCCTAGCTGCTGGTCAGATTCTGTTCCACTGAGATGCCCCAGTATGCATCATACATTACAACTACTGTGCGGCCTTGCTGGAGCATAGAGCCAGCTGGGAGTGTCAAGTATATGGTGTGATTTTTAGTATATGACCAGGGCCGGGTTAACACAGGGGCTTTAGGGGTTGCAGCCCAGGGCCTCGGGCTAAGGGAGGCCTTGCAAAAATAAATCCATAATTATGTACAATTCTGTGGTCACCAACCCGTCGATCGTGATCAACAGGTTGATCCTGGAGCCTCTGCCAGTCGATCACAATCTCCGGGCTGTTAAAAGTCTATCTGCGCAGCAGGGCTCAGGCAGGTTGCCTGCATGCCATGGCCCCTCACCGCTCCTGGAAGCGACTAGCTGCTGGCATGTGTCTGCGGCCCCTGATGGGGGGTGGGGAGGTGGCTCCATGCGTTGCCCCTGCCCCCAATGGGAGCTGCAGGCGCAGGCATCGCTCGGAGACACGCTGTCCCCCTCCTCCCCAGGGCGCGCAGAGACGTGCCAGCAGCCAGCTGCTTCCGGGAGCGGCATGGGGCTATGGCGGGCAGGCAGCCTGCCTGAGCCCTGCTGCGCCACTGGCCAGGAATTGACTGTGGTAAGCACCTCCTGGCCGGAGCGTGCACCTCGCACCCCCTCCTTCATCCCAGCCCCCTGCCCCAGGTCAGAATTCCCTCCTGCACCAAACTCCCTCCCAAACCCTGCACCCCTCACCCTCTCCTGCACCGCAACGCTCTGCCCCAGCCTGGAGTCCCCTCCTGCACCCAAACTCCCTCCCGGAAAGAAACTAATATAACAGCTGTTCTAAGGTAAGAAGTAGGCTATTTTGAATTAACTTAACTATATTCTACATGTTTGAAGACTGAAAGGTAACCACAGAATGGCTTTATGTTAATTAAAAGGCAAGTTTAGTACAGCGTTAATAGCCTCGACGCCATAATTGTGATAATTTTGTTTTAAATTAGGAAAAAGACTTGCATACGGGGCCCCACAAAATCTAATAGCCCCAGGCCCACAGGATAGTCAGTCCGGCCCAGTGTATAACATTATATTAAAAATACTTTAAATCTCAAAGGTTGTAATGTAAATATTTTTTTAAAATGCCACTACTTTGTAGAAATATGACATACACTAAAACATTCACGTATGCGATTCCCTATCATCGTAGCACAAATAATCACAATCATTGCTGACTAAATGAGTTTAAAATGGGCTATGCACCAGCCTCCCCTTCATTATTTGGAGCATTCAGCACAAAATCCTAACTTAAAATCCTTCACTTTACAAAAAGTTCATGGGGGTTTTTTTAAGCTCATTAAGCTCATTTGGTGAAAAGTGCTATAGAAATGCAAAGTACTATTATTTTCAGGTCATGTGAATTGTGTACTTTTAAATATTCCATACTTCTCCCAATTTGGAGTGTGGTATTGAGACTATTTGATTGTATCTCCTTACACCCGGCCTTTTCTAAATATTGAGCGGAATCCTAATCCTGAACTGCCAACTCTAAAAACTGTAGAGAGTCAGGAAAAATTGTGCAGGGAGTTTACATAACGTGGACAAACATCCACTAGGAAAAAATGGGTCAGATCCTGGAGCTCTTAGTCACTTGAATAAGAGCTGCAGGAATCTGCTCCTATGTTTTTAGACTAACGTACTCTTTTTTTTTTTTTTTTAAACTGCTTAGAAGGCACTACAAAAATTAGGTCAAATCTAGAAGTCCCATTGCAGTTAGTGAGAACTTTGCCTGAAAAAAGTCCTCAGGATTAAATCCTGGATAATTTTCTCCAATGACTGGATAATTTTCTCCAGTGGCAGAAGCTGTAAAACATGACCATATTAGAATAGTAGGGCTTTACGTCTACTTTTGCACAGCCTTAAATGTCTATCTGAGATGTAGGCAAGTGGAGAATCAGGCACATAGGGAAAGAATAATAAGTAACCAGTTGCAAACTACTTTTTTTTTTTTTTTTTAAATTGACACTGATGCATCCTTTTAAGGTAAAGACCAAAAAGAATCTTTATAAGTTGACAGAAGGAGATGACTTACTGACGTTATCCAGGGCAAAAGAGATAAGCAAATAAAAATAGTATTCCGTTTCTGTGTGATAGCTTGCATAGAGAACAAATATAAAAATGTATAAAGCTAGTTACTGTGACAATGGAGTTGATAAATCAGATGAGAATCTGACCATGGTAATTTCAGTGGGTTCCAGTGCCTGGATCTTGCTGTTTGTAATAGGGACTAATGTAAATTGGATCAAAATAGGCCAGAACTAAATTTTATTCAGAGATAACTTATTGAACTTCCTGGTAAAGTGGTAGATATTAGTTGATTGTTAGAGATGTATGTAATTGTTAATAATGTTGTTCTTTGCAGCCAACAACTGTAGGCCACCAGAAAATAATTACTGATTTGTCCCAGTGCACTCAAGTGAAACTTGATTTTGGAGTAAAACAGCCCCAAAATAGCATGCTCTCAGAATTATGTTGCTAAATGTGTGTGTGTGTGTGGGGGGGGGGGGGGGGTGAAGGGGAGTGGCGGGAATGGACGGTGTCCCCAGTAGCTATGGAGCCAGTTTGGCACCTCATACCTTTGGCTTCTGTCCTGGTTTTGTTTGCACTTTTCATAGATTTTCAGGTCAGAAGGGACCATTCTTCTTCTTCTAGATTGTCCTCCTGCTTAACACAGGCCACAGAATTTCACTTTTGCAGCCTAATGCAGAAGATGGATGAGTTTACTAGTATGTCATATGGAAACATAGATTCAATCTAGCAGCATTTTAATGTCAAGAAAGGGACACCCGTTCCATCCTTCCTTGTTGTCTTATTTATTGTAGTTTGCTTACAATAATGTAAATGAATTTTATCTTTTTTCGAGGTAGTACTTCCACTTTGTGATTGGTAGAGATGCTGCTTCTAGTCAAATCTGTTTTGTCTCATTTATTCCCCTTTCTTTTCTTGTGTGTTGACCTCACCTCCTTCTGTCCCCTGATCTCCTCTTCCTCCTCCATTTTGTATCTTTTTATTCCCCCTTTACTTCTCTTTATTTTCCCACACTCCGTTTATCAGTTTTCTTTCACATTTCCCCCATCTTTTCCTTCCATCTGCCTATTCCACCCATGCACGGACATGAAGAACTGTGAAGGGGTTGGCTGGGAGCAGAGCCTTCTGCAATGAAGGGAATGCAGCATTTGGATTGAATGCTGTGTTCTGTCATGCTTGCAGAAAAGAAGTGCTGCTTCTAGCTGAATGACTTCTGCATGGTGGTCTGGACAGCAGTTTTATGGGGTGAGTAGTAGATAATGATTAGGCTTGGCTCAGCAATAGATTTTTTTCAAGGTAGTGGGATCTTTTCATGATCTGCTTAGAACTAGTACCAATCAGCCTCCATGAGCCCTGATATAATTTCAGATCTGACTGAGACTTCTTGAGAATTTACCAAGACAGACAGTGAGACCCTAGTTGGAATGAATACATGCTGAACAATGCTTCCTGGTAGGTACAGAGCTTTGCTACCACTAGGTTCAAATCTGACGTTTTCATATCTTATTGATGACAAGTTATTGCTACATGCTGACTGTTGGACAGTCTTGATTCCATTGCTGTCAGATGTGCCCACAGTCCAATAACCGCGCTGTAGCTGGCTCCCAGCGACTACTTGGTTGGCCATCTCAGCAGAGAGGCCAAGAATGGTCAATAAGCTGTCTTTCAACCTTCAGAGTGATCCCTTGTGACCTGTGCTGTACCGCTTCTGCGTGCAGAGGTCTTGAGTGTCAGTATCTTTCACAAGTAGTACAAAAAACCCCCGTCACCCTACATATTAAAAATATCTCTTGAATATTTTCAATGGATATCAGTGCAGCAGAAAGAAAGAGCAAAAATTGTATATCTCTGTTATGTTGAAGGAAAGAACCTAATAACAAGTGACCACAGTGTTTACAAGACTGTAACCTAAAGAAACAGTGAGAAAGTTGGGGGTTGGACTAGATGACCTCCTGAGGTCCCTTCCAACCCTGCGATTCTATGAAAGTTGACCAGTTCAAAGTGAAATGTACTATAAGCATTTAAAGAATCATGAAGATTTTATCAGTCCACGTCTATCAAGATTCCTCTCCTGAGCCACCAGCTGTCATCCCTGTCCCTTCTCTCTGTCAGCTTACTAAATTCTGTTGAACAAAGCAATGTATTGCAAAAGCCTAGTGCCGGGGTTCTCAAACTTTTGTACTGGTGACTCCTTTCACACAGCAAGCTTCTGAGTGTGACCCCCCTCCCCCCATACACGGAAACACTTCTTAATATATTTAACACCACTATAAATGCTGGAGGCAAAGCGGGGTTTGGGGTGGAGGCTGACAGCTCGCGACCCCCCATGTAATAACCTCGTGACCCCCTGAGAGGTCCCAATCCCCAGTTTGAGAACCCCTGGCCTAATGAAACTGGATAGCTCAGGAGCTTGGTATTGAGATGCAGGTAGAATCCTGGCTCCATTGAAGTCAGTGGCAAAACTCCCTTTGATTTTAATGGGGCCGAGCTTTCACAGTTTTTCATCTCCAAGGGCCTGATTCAAAGCCCGTTGTAATCAACAGAAAGAACTTCCGTTGACTTCACTGGACTTTAGAGCAGGCCTTTGCCTCTGGCTGATCACCAGCTTTGTTTGTTGGTGACCAGAAGTCACTTGGTATCTGTTTAGTGGCTTGTGTGAAGTGGATAGGAACCTACACTTACTGTCTCTAGACATGGTCTGTCCAGGTCATGACTGAGGACAAATAATGTCAGTTAAATAATTTATTCAAGTATTTTCCCATTTAAAAAAATCATCACATATTTTGCCATTGTTGAACGAGCTCTAGTTGAGGTGCATTGAGAAGGCAATGTGAGGAAGTTTGCAGTGCTGCATGCTATATATCTTCTGTGCCTAAGTAGAAGAGTAAAGAACTAGCAGTCCAGTACTAACTTGCCTTTAAAAACAAATAGAGATTTGGAAGAGCTGTGCTGAGTAGGGTGACCAGACAGTAAGTGTGAAAAATCGGGACGGGGTGGGGGGGTGGGGGTGGTGGTAATAGGAGCCTATATAAGAAAAAGACTCAAAAATCGGGACTGTCCCTATAAAATCGGGACATCTGGTCACCCTAGTGCCGAGTGTGTCATATACACATACACAGATGATGCAACTTGCTCACACTAGTGAGCAAAGCTGGCAAGTCTAAATGTATGGATCTTGTCCTTAACACAAGCTTTCAATGTGATACTTATAATGTTACAGATTTTTATATATGTGTGTGATTATATTTCCTTTACCGTAGTGGAAAGATTTGTCTCTTGAGTCTATTTGCTTGACCAGAGATGCAAAAGTAACTCAGAAAAAAATAGAAAAAAATATTGCCAATTATTCTTCAGAAAAAACATTTTGCATACGTATTACTATAAAAGAATGGCAGGGTTGTACACACTGGGGCAAAATATATATGTTTATTCTGTTTTGAATGGTTGCGGAAATTCTATGCAGTCTGCGACTCTGCTCAAACTGGTTCATGTATCTGTTTTGTTAGATACCCCAAATGCAGCTGTATCAAATTAATACTCTAGTCCATGATGCGACTTTCAGTAAAGTTTTTGTTTGGGAGTGGTAGTGGAGAAGGCGTGTAAGATATGGATGGCAAAGCTTCCAATATGGTTTTTATTAAACATTGTTATTATTTATTGGACATCAAAACATAATTAGTGCTTTGCAAAACACAGAGGAAGACATAGTCTCTTCCCTTAAGAGTTTACAGTTGAAACAGACAGGCAGCACAATTCGACAGAAAAAAAAAACTGTCTGAGTATTACAAAGCAGAGGGTTTTTTTGTTTTGTTGATGAATGGCAGTGATATTTGGAGGTAGGAGCACAGGGCTGTTCTACACCTAGACTGGTAGTCTTGGGTAAATTAGTTCACCTTCCTGCCTCAGTTTCCCCATCTGTAAAATGGGGATAATAACACCCACCTACCTCTCAGAAGAGTTGTGAGAGTTAATTAGTTAATGCCTGTACAGCACTTTGGGTGCACCTAGTGCTATAAATGCTACGTATGATCATTTTTGGGTGAGAAGAGTTAATATATATGGCATAATTGTGTTACTGACTCCAACCATTCAAAAATTAGAGTCAGCCCCACTAAGAAAATCATGAAATTTGTCTTAATAATCATGAGACTTAAAAAATATTTTTTGGAGTTTTCCTTATTTGCCCTTTAGGTTGTGAATCGTCAGTGTTTGTTTTCAAGCTTTCCTGTGCGACACTGAAGGCTAGAGACTTTTTTTTTTAAATGAAAGTTGTCACTCTCCTATAATCATTTGACTCCAGGAGCTCGGGCTTTAAGAAAACTACACAATATAGTGAGAGTTGGCAAACCTGCATAAGAATATTTCTATGTGTGGTGGACTAATTTTAGTAGGCCTCACAGAAGTAGGAATTTGGATAAGGGGAGAGTTAATCCTTGGTTTATCGTGTGCTGTAGTGGATATTGCACAAACCATATATTCCAGGAGTGGGAGCTCTTTTTAGAAAAAAAATCTTTGTATCTTAGGGGCGCATATCACCCCCATTATTGGAGTGTCTGAGCACCTCACAATCTTTTAATGCATTTAGACTTGAATTTAGATTCTGTGAGGTAGGGCAATGCTGTTATCCCCATTTTACAGATGGGAATTTGAGGCACAGAGAGGCTAAGCAACTAGCTCAAAGTCACCCAGGAAGTCTGTGGTGGGACAGGGTCTGTGGTGGAATGCAGGTTTCCAGAGTCTTCGACTAGTGCCCTAACCACTGGCCCATCCTTCTTTTTGTAATTATATTTTATGAAAGCATAAAAATGAAATGAAAAAAAAAGCAACTCCAGACCAAACCAGAGAGAAATGTGCCCTTCATTTCAGGAAAGCTCAGAATGCTCTCAGGAAGCCTAAGCAAGGCACAAACAATGTGTTGCATCCAGCACTGGAGCTCCTGCACAGATTGCAAACTGAAATGCAGAGACCAAACTTCTGGAACTCTGCATTGCTGGGATGTGACTGTAGAGCTGTGCACACAGCACACGCCGAAGCCCTGTACAGCATTGTTGACTAATGTTTTAAAACTGGTTTTCTTTCTGAGCATTTTCATTACTTTCCCACTTTGTTAACCCTTGAATATTTATAGTTACAGGAAGCAGTGCAGTGAAGGTGAAAGGAAACCCCTGTCTAGTGCTTTCTTGTGGGTTCTGTTACTCCAGACTTCATAGTTGTTCAGTACAGTTTTGCTATATGAGCTTGCACAGTGTGTTGACCATTTGGCTAATCCTGATTCCTAAATTAATGACACTTCTTGAGATTGCATTATAGTGTTCGCTCACCAGCCCCTGGAGAAGGAGACATGTCTTCTTTTTGACCAGTTCAGGGTCTGACGTGAGCATGCATATGGTACTGTAAAAACATGACAGAATGGGAATATGGCCCTGGGAAGACTTTCAAAGGCTGATTAACAGCTGTTTGCTTGTAAAGAGGATCACACATGTTAGCCGTGAAGGCCTACAAGTACAATTAAACACGTGTACTTGAAACACAAATAAAAATTCTAGACCTCACGCACGCCCTTACCCTGACAAGTCTGTGGCTAAAATGAAAGGGATCTGTCTTTTGTTATCCTTTCCTGTGCTGTATGTAATGTGCAAAATCAACATGTGCAGTGCTTTTTTTTCTCCTCCCATATACTTCTTGGGAAGGGTATCAAACTCCAAACAGAGTATGAGCTGAGAATTATGAAACTTTAGGTAAATGCACTATTCGTTTTTGGGTTTGGTACATCTCAATTTCATTGCCTGCCATGCGCTTGCTCTCGCACACTGTCAGTCGGCCTATTGCTGTGCAGATGTTTTTTCTGTTGTCACACCATGTGGTTTTTAGTAGGTTTCCTAGGAAATCACTGCAGTATTTCTGTCTATAATGCAGCTTCAAGTCCCTGCAAAGCTTGTGTGGTCGTCGCTGCTATTCAGATAATTCTACACACAAGATCAGGTGTAAATATAAGCAGAGTGCCAACATGGCAGAGCCGTCACAAAGAAGAGAACTTCCTGCAGTGGAGATAGCACCTCAAGTGTTCTGCAGGCTAACCATCTAAACCTGTATTTAATTGGCGTTAGTGAAGCAAGAATACCACCTTGTTAGCAGGAACAATACATGGCTATGCATACGTGCATCAGCATGCATTCCGCGTGAATCTTAATAGTAAGCTACCTGGCCACAGATGTTGAACTGTTCAAATCTCTTGAATTTCATTGGATAAGGTTAAGGGAAGATGCCAGAGCTACTGCCATTCAAAGGCAGGTTAACAGAAATCCAAACATAATACTATAGTTTTTAGGACCATAGGGGCTCCTTTTTTTGTCTAGTGGATCAAAGCCTGCCCGGGGATTGTGTGATTCATGGATGATAGAGAGAGGAGCCTTTTTTTGGGGAAAAAATCTCCACCCCTCTTTTGGTGTGTGCAGTAGATTCTCACAGGACTGGTTGTGCAGGAGACCAGAATGTCATACACAGCACGCATGCATACTGCACTTTTGTGACTACAGTGTGTTTGTATGTTTAATCTCTATATGTGATAAATGTATGTATCCGCTTACACTCTCGTGTCTTACATACTTACACACAATTGTCTTATGGCATTAAGATTTTATCAGCATGAGTTTGGGCTGTTCATATTACTCACAAGTGGAGAAGCCACGGGCGAGTGATGATAATAGTTCCCAATCCCTTTGTGCTACAACATATGTATTCTCTCTATTCATAATATTTAAATTCAGTTAGTCCTGTTTTCATTTCTCTTTGCTTGTAAAGCATGGTGTTTTAGGAGCATGAATCCAGCTGTACCAGGTCAGGAGGGAGAAGAAAATTATAGCTAAAACTAATCACAACAAAGTATTGTAACTATTATGAAGTAAAATTTCTATAGATAAAATATCACAGATTCAAGGTCCTCTATCAGTTAACCAATCAATTCGAGAAGTTGGAATCTCCCTTTTCATTTCTAATGGTATAAAGATCACATATCCAGGCCTCATGCTTTATCAGCTGTAAGTATTACAGGACTAATTATTGACCGTCCTTTACCTGCACGTTGTTGTGGGGATGAGACGTTTATTCTGCCAAATTCTTAAAAAAATGGTGGCTGTTTGAAACTGCTCAGAGATTAGGAAAATTTAGAAGTAGTCCCATCAGAGATGGATTAGTGGGCAAAGTGCAAACAACATACGATTATTGAATGGCTGGCACCTATCTGATCAGGATGTCATGATGCAGCCTCACTCAACCGAATTGCATTTGGCAGTTCTTGTGGTTCAGCTGCTATCTTGTTGCATCTATGCTAAACTCTCAGCTTCTCCACCTAATTGGCTGGGTTAATTTGTAGCCTGGATCTTCGGATACATCCCAGATTTTTTTGCATGAGTTGCAACACTATTTCAAAGGAGGTTCTGTTGACGCCTATGCAAATAATTTTCAGGGGTTTTGAGACTCAAGGTGCCAGTGAACCTAGAAATTGCTTTAGTAAGTTGCTTGCTATATTTGTGAGATCCATCCCAGTGCAACTGAATCACCCTTATATCATTGCTGTATATTTGTTCAATCTGCGGAGGTACTGAACTAGGTTGTGAGGCGGCAAGAAGACAACTCTAAGGAGGGAGAATGGAACGGAGTGGCAAGGATTGCTGTGTGAAGAGGTTTTTTTGTGAGAGGTAGGGCATGAGGAGGGGTGAAAGGTGGTGTTTGTTCTGATCAACCATTTAAAGGAAATGATTATACACACACACACACAATATGAAGTATATAGAACTGCTGTTGGTGGACTACAGTTACAGCTAGTCTCCTTGGATTGAAAAAATGTCCTCCAGTGGACATAATTATATCCAATTTTGGTCTCTCTGTGAGCATTGGTCTACAGTTTTCCACTATAAACCTCAACCTGAGTCAGTAAGCACCAGTGGTGGTAATGTTAAGTTTGTGTATATATATTGCAGTCATAGGCGCCAACTTCTCCTGGCGCTGGAGGGTGCTCGCGCCCCCCTCCCCGACTCCACCCCTGCCCCGCCCCCTCCTGTCCCTGCCCCACCGCCATTCCAACCCCTTCCCCAAAGTCCCCGCCCCAACTCTGCCCCCTCCCTGCCCCTATTGGACTCCTTCCCCAAATCCCCACCCCGGCCGTGCCTCTTCCCCGCCTCCTCCCCTGAGTGCACCGCGTTCCCGCTCCTCCCCCCTCCCTCCCACAGCTTGTTAACTTGTGTTGTCTTTACATTTGTGGAAATAACATATTTAGCTCCCAGAGAAATCAATATTTAAAATCAATTTTTAAAACTTCTTTGTATCTGCTTTATGATCTTGGCAGATTACCAGGGTTTAAATTAAAGTTCTGTATTGTAGAGGGTAATGTGAGGACTTTTGGCACTATACCACTTCATGCAATAAAGAATCAAAGCCAGGAGTCAGAAATCTTCTATCGAGAGCTAAAAGCTAGATTCATAAAATCACTTACTCCAGTATTATGAGATTTTCCCATGGAAAGTTCATGTGGCAGTTGGGCAGAAACTGATTTAGAAATACTTTTTTTTCCACTCTATATATTCTTCCAGCAACTGGTAAGCTGAAGTTGGCATCACTTGCCATTGGAAGATGGACACAAGAGCACATTGCTTGAAGCCACTGTAGTAACCATATCACACGTTTACAGCAGAGTTTTTAAGAGTCTGTGTTTGCTTTGTTTCCCCACCAGCACCAAAATGGTGCTATAGAAATTATATACTGTATTGAAAACACACACTCTATTTGACTCGGAGGGCACACACTTCTTCACCTCGTCAAAAGTTCTTCTCTGTTGTGAAGCATCTTCATAACCAAAAATTACCATGGCTATATATCCCCCCGACCTCCCCTCAAAAGTATGTTACTGATTTAACACTGATTAAGGAGAAACCACCTAACAGCGAACACATTAATATTCCCTTTGACTCCTGTGTTTCTCTAAGAAAGCGACTCTGTGTTTTTGCATTAGTATGGGTGCAATGTGATATGTGCTACAATGGAAATTCTTTTCCAGTCAACAATGCTGATCCCAAATGCAAGGTAGTTCACCAGTATCTTGGCTAAAGCTAATATTGGGTTCCAGTGTCAGCTCTCTAATTTCTGACAGATAGCCAAGCTTTCTTGATTAGGCATAGCTGCTGTTTTGTGTAGGGAACACACAAAGCAATTTTTTGTTGTGGTTCTGCTGCTGCTGTTGTCCCCCAATCACAAGGGAGAGTTGGAACATTTGTGCCCACTGTAAAAGCAGAATCTGACTTATTTGTATTTAACATAGAGTACATTTTCACAAGGGACATAAAATATAAAATTATATAATATAATGCTGAATAGGTCTCCCTCCTTACTTGACACCCAAATCAAATAGAGCTGAAAATTGTATCAGTCACGGCCATAGCAAGATCAGAGTTAACAGGTGATTCATTCCAAATGTATAGAAAATGTTTATATCGATTGCCAAACATATCCCATTTAAAAAAATCTAAATTCTTAAATTTGTTATGAAATAAACGGGATATATGTTAACTCCCAGCATGTGGGGGAAACAACTGGAATAGGGAAACTTAATAGTTTTGTAAACTTTGTGTATGTAGAGCCATTATATATATTCAATTTGCTGATCAAAGCATCAAAATAACTTTTAGATTTAATAATATCTCCAGTTAGTGTTAGCGTATAGAAACTGGAAAGCATGGAACAGCATTAGCTATGCATTCTTACCAACATTACTCAGCCTGTAGATTTGCATTTTTGTTGTTTTAAAAGAACAGATAGAAAAATAGTCTATAAGGTGCCACAGGACCCTTTGTCGCTTCTACAGATAGAAAAATGAATCTTCTGTCGCCCCTTCCCTGCACTCGCTGAATGTGAGTTCTCTTGAGCATGCTCAGGCAAGACTAAAACTACACAGTAAGGGAATATCAGAAGCTTTGAAGGTGCAGCTCAGTTTGCATAAGCCCCCTAAAGATTAGCTACCAAAGTCAGCCCTAATGTAAGTAGGCTCGACTCCCATTGCCCTCACTTGTCCTATCCATACATTTTGTGTCTGCAAGCCCAGGCCAGCAATCTTGTAAGAAGGGGTGGTTTTGTGGGCTTTTTGGTGCTTCTGCTCTGACTGAAAAAATACCATAAGAATATCCTTTTCCGTGGCATTTTTGGCATTTCTGCTTCTGGTCCAGGCTGGATACACTGCTCTATAGCCAAAATGCTTCTGAAATAAATGTAGTCAAACTTTACTAATTCTGGGTCACTGAGAACGAAAATGATGCTAAAATTGTTGATTGGCTCTAGTTTTCAAGACATGCTATTGGGTCAGTATATACGACCCTTGACTTGGGAATGGCGGAGGATAAGTGAGTTATAAAGGGAAGGGATCTCAATTTAAACCAGAAATGACTAAAATACATCTTTGACTGGATCTATGAATAAATCTATGACTGGGTTTGGACAGTACTTGCTTTTTAGGCAAAACAATGAATGAATCTGAAGCTGGTATTGCGTCATACATGCTATGAATTGCATCATGTTATTCCTAGAAGTCATGGATGATGCAATCATAACGAAGCTTACATCACTCTGCTGAACAAATTGCCCTATATCAGCTCTAGAGATCATACAGTGTCGTGCTCTCTTCTTTGTCAGTGTTAGATTTTGCAAAGGGACACATTTCTGTTTAGCCAAAGTGAGCAGAGATGCCTCGTACTTGTGTGAACAGTGCAGATAACTTCTGCTATATTTGTGGTGAAGTGACTTTTGCATCACAAAAGCGCAGTCTAACCACTATGGTTAAGAAAGCCTATCACCTTTCTTTTGGCTGCAAAATTGGAGATCAGGACAAGAGGTGGGCCCCACACATATGCTGCAACACTTGTGCAACAAATCTTCGCCAGTGGTTGAACAGAAAAAGGAAATCTATGCCTTTTGCAGTGCCAATGCTTTGGAGAGAGCCAACAGATCATACCAGCAATTGTTACTTCTGCATGGTGCCTCCAGTTGGGAAAGGTGTGTCAAAGAAGAAAAAGTGGACTGTGCATTATCCAAACATTCCATCAGCTATACGCCCAGTACCCCACGGAGAAGGACTGCCGGTTCCTGATGCACCAGAATCATTCTCACTTGAGTCAGACGAGGAAGAGGAAGAGGATGAAACTTCTGGTCCTGAACCATCAATGTCACAGGACCCACATTTTCTCCCATCCTCCTCCTCTGAACCACACCTCATAACACAAGGTGAACTGAATGACCTTGTCAGGGATTTGGAACTACCCAAGAGTAAGGCGGAGCTTTTGGGCTCCAGACTACAGCAGTGGAATCTCCTGGCAGGTGATGTTAGGGTTTCCATGTTCTGTGACCGTCAAAAGGATCTTGTCCCATTCTTCTTCATGGAAGGTGATCTTGTAGCCTGCAACAACATCCATGGTGTGATGGCAGCCCTCAACATCGTTCACGATCCAGATGAGTGGAGACTGTTCATTGATTCATCGAAGACGAGTCTTAAAGCTGTTTTACTGCAGAATGGCAATGTTTTGCCATCAATTCCTGTTGGTCATGCAGTCCGTATGAAGGAAACCTATGACAACATGAAACAACTTTTGAGGTGCATAAACTAGGACCAACATCAGTGGCAGCTTTGTGGCGATTTGAAGGTTGTTGCTCTCTTGCTTGGTCTGCAGACTGGATACACAAAGTACTGCTGTTTTCTCTGCGAATGGGATAGTCGTGCAAGAGATTCCCACTACATCAAGAAAGATTGGCCACTCCGCCAGTCATTGGAGCCTGGAGGAAAAGTGTTCAGCATCCACCACTTGTTGAATCAAGGAAGATTTTGTTACCACCCTTACACATCAAGCTGGGTCTGATGAAGAACTTTGTCAAGACCATTGACAAAACACAAGCAGCTTTCAAGTACCTCCGTGGAAAATTTCCAAGGTTAAGTGAAGCTAAGATAAAGGAAGGTGTCTTTGTTGGTCCTGAGATTCGTGAACTTCTTCGAGATGATGCATTTGACCATGCACTGTGTGGCAAGGAAAAAAAGGCATGGAAAGCCTTCCAGTTAGTGGCAATAAATTTCCTCGGAAACAACAAGGCAGACAACTACAGGTTGTTGGTGGAAAACCTCCTCAAGGCATACAAAAGCCTTGGTTGCAACATGTCACAGCGACGAGCACGGCGAGCGATTTCACCAGGACATTGCAACAATGGAGAAACGCTATCAGGGCAAATGGAGCCCATCAATGCTTGCAGACTATTGCTGGACGGTGACAAGAGATGTTCCATTTAATGAATACAAGAGACAAGCCAAGAAGCGCCGAGTAGACACTGAATAGGACTAAACTATGTACATAATAGTTTTTTGCCTTTTGTTTCATAATAAGTTTTATTTATATAACCCCTTTGCTGATTTTTAAAGTGTTACATAAACAGGACAGGTGAAATAGTATCATGTAAAGCAACCATAAACACATGAAAAGACTTAGCTTTACAATTTATGATTAAAACTCTACTATCTACACAATATACATAGACATAAAATGTAAAAACTTAAATATCTTAGAAACAGTAGCCAATCAGTTGTTTTAATTGTCATATTTGAATTCAGCACATCAAAATACATACTAAATAGCACATTTTATCTCTGAAGCAGACGACTTCTCAGAAATTGTAGACCAGTGATATAGGAAAGATATAGAAGTGACCAGTCTCCCCTGTGTCTCCTTTCCTCTCTCCACTTTTGATCTGTTAGGAATCCCAACCTTGATACCCTGTTTGTTTCTTTCTTCCACTCCCGTCTTCAAACTGAATTTAGCTGAACTTTTTTGAAATCCCAGCCAATACTCATCCCGTTCTTCCCTTCCTTCCTTTCCCTTCAGAAGGTTTTGGTTCAGTTTGGGTTTGGGGTAAAAGTTTGGGTGTGTTCTTATTGTATCTGTGCCAATTCATACACCCCTAACTAAATGCTTCCTCCAATTTATTTTTGAGTTTCTTTGCTGCTTTAATTTTTTGGCCCCCAGTTTTCTCTCTTGAATGCTCAAACTCATCAGATTTTGGAGACAGCGTATAAATTCAACATCTTTTGGTTTCCTCTGAGTGAGCAATTTCATCTGATGCTTGTTTTTTGTGGCTAGCAGGTGGCACATGCACAGGGAGCAGCCATTGGCCGTAATCCCGGTCCCTTTGAAGCCTGTGGGACTTTTGCCAGCAGCCCACAGTGTTTCACAAGCCCAAAGAACAAATGAGTCACTCCTATCCATACCTGATTCCTGACGGCCTGGGAACTAGGTCCTACCCTGTGTCTCTTTATTGCAATGTGCAGTGCCTCTGCCAAATCTCTCAAGAGTCCAGTTCTGAATCACTTGCAAACCCCAAACTCCCATTGTCTTTAAAGGGAGTTTTGGGTTAGCAAGAAAAGTGGGCTTATTCCCTGGCTGAAAAGAACAAGACTTCCACTTAAACTGACACACCTTCTGTAGTCTTGATAAAAAAAATGAGTGAAGTTATTGTTTGTTTCATTTCATCTTGGATGGCCTGCCACCAGCTCAAACTTAATATAGCCAAAATTGAGATACCGGTACTTATCTCCTGAACCATGTGCGTTTCCTCTTAACTCTGTTGCTGTTGACAATGCTTTCCTCCCTGTTTATGTGCAATCTTGGTGATATCTTTGAGTCTTCCTTTTCCTCGCACACATCCAGGCTCTCACTGGACCTTGCTGGTCCATTCCTTAAACCATAGCAAAATCTCCTTTCTTCCTTTTAATCCCTATGGGAAAAATACTTGTCTATGTCCCCATCATCTCTGCCTCACTGTAAACCTGCTCTTTTCTACCCTGCCTGATCTTCATATTGCTCCCTTTTAATATATGTAAAAGGGATCAGCAAATATCTTCTTCGCTGTTCAATCCTGCCATGGGACTCCCCTATTTGAATTGCACAACTGGCTCATGTATCAAATTTAAATTTCTCATCCTTGCCTTAAAAGCATTGTACAGCTCTGCCCTGGCCTGTGTCATGGATCTCATCTATTATTATGTTAAATTTATGATGAATAGGGGAAAAATAATGAATGTAAGGTCAATTGCAATATAAAGTTGAAAGGAAAAAGCCCTCAGCTCAAATTGTTTTCGATAATGGCAATATACCATAATCTTAGTTACTACTACTAATATTCTACTGCTGTTCCATTGCCCATCAATATTTGTAGATTTGTACATTATTATATGCACAATAATGTATAAATATATATTGTACTCATCTCTGAGTACATCTTTCAAAATGACATGTGCAATTAATTCCTGAATCTGCCTTTCTTTCTATTTTCCTATGTGACACTGTTTCTGAACTAATGTAAGTACCTTAACATTGTCCTTTGGGAATTTTACAGTTATGTTATGATTTTGTGTATCTAATTACTTTTTTGAGGATATAGGATATTACAGAATTAGAGGGGGTTCAGAGACAGGCAAGGAAAATAATTAGGGACCTGGAAAAACTTTTGTATGAAGAGAGATTTGAAAAGATTGTGATAGCTTCCCCAAGAGAGGAACATGGTAAAAATATGTAAAATAGTGAATCATATAGAGAATGTATATTGGAATCTTCTATTCACCTTATACACTGATGCAAGAACAAGGAAAAATTCTGTTAAGTTTAAAGGTGGCTAATTCAAAATTGATAAAAGGAAATTTGCTGTTTCACACAATACATAATTAGACTGTGGAACATATTGCCACAAGATACCATTGAAGTCTAGATCATAATAGAACTGAAAAAGATATTAGAGGTTTATATGGATGTCAAGACTATCCAGAATTATAATAGCAAATACTAAAACATAAAAAGTTATGTAAGTGATATAATCCTCATGCTTCAGAAAATAAGCCACCCTCTAACTACTGGGTCATAGGAGGAAATTTTTCTTAGGGTCAGTTTATTTCATAACTGTCCACTGCAGGGTTTCTTGAACCTTGCTCTGAAGCATCAGGCACTGGCTACTGTCGGAGGTAAGATACGGGACTAGATGAAACTCTGGTCTGATCCAGTCGAGTAATTCCTGTGTTCCAATAAAATGTACATACTTTTTGCTAAATTAATAAAATAACCAGTGAATTCAGTGTGGATGGATGGGCTGTGCCTGCCATGGGGGAGGGAGCTAAGTGCTGCTGAAGGCAGTTATTTCACTGCAGTGAACAATCATTTTGGATTTACTCCACAGTAAAATAACAGACTGGGGAGCACACAAAGCAACATCAACACATAAAAATTAAAACACCTTTAATACACAGAGCTGGTTTTAGACAAATTGAGAGCAGAGAAGCGGAGGTACAATATTCTCTGAAAGCATGGCCTTTTAATTCTGTTTTGGAGACTAATTTACATACAAATAAAATGCCAGTTTATCCCATAACTGTCATGATAAATTGAAGCATTTAGATTTTTCCATGAGGTGCTCTTTCTGAACCTTATTACATTACAAGAGGTTGGCCTTTTGCCCAGTGCCGGCTTGAAACTCTCTGTGCTGAAATACGCACAGGAGAGTGAAATGGGCATGGGACTCTGGAGAGCTGGGTTCTGTTCCTGGCTCTGCTGCTGACCTGCTGCGTGACATTGGGCCAAGTCACTTCTCTCTGGAAATCGGTTAGCCCATCTGTAGAATGGAAGTAATACTATTTTGTCTACCTTATAGAGTTATGTGAGGCTTAATTGATTAGTATTTGTAAAGCACTTGAAGATCCATGGTTGGAAGAGAGTGCAAAGCTGAACTAAAGGAAAGGGCTAACCTGTCTGCTTTTCAGGCATATCCATTCCGGATAAATTAACAGTACTTGTTAAAAAATACTTTTAATTGTTAAAAACAAAATATCTACCGGACAGTAAGGCAGATTTGTTAGAAACCCTTAACAAAAGTAATAGTTTTGTTACTGTAAATTTAGCTGGGACATAACAAAAGGTCCAATTGTGCATCCCCTATTGGCAAATCTCCTTTTGAGTTCAGTGGGGAATTTTACCTGAAAATTGATTGCAGGAGTATGCTGGTCGTAAAATGTTAAGTATAATGAGCAAACTTTCAATCAAAGACTTAAGCAAAATGTTTTCAAACTGCACTCCTAAATTCTCTGAAATGAGCAAGCTAAATAGCATCTATTTTATCCCATAGAAAAACTTAGATTTTGTCCAGTGGCTAGAGGACTATTAATGTGCTCCTTGCTCTGAAGCATATGCTAATAGAAAAGATTGTTTGGGATTAATCTGAAGTGAATTAATAGGAGATTTATTTGACTGGAGTTGTTTGAAGGTGTTAACACTTTCTACCTCAACAGGATTTAAGATGTCAAAGACATACCTTTCAAGTATCATGAATGATCAATGCAGGGAGAGCAAATTTAAATGGGAATGAACAAGACAGAATAGCATGTAACTTTTTTCTTTTTTAAACAAAGTTTGAAACATTTTGTGAAGAAATGAATTTGATGATCAGTGTTTGTACTGGAGCACCTGAAAAAAAGGGGGGAAATCCAGCTTGGTGGTTTAGTAGCTCTTCTGCCATCAAGACCTATAAGCAATATATTTATCAGCAGCCTTGAATTTTCTAACTTGATTATGCAGTCATAATTTAAGTGGTGCATACAGAATATAGAGTGTCAAGACAGCGAGTCTCTTTAAACCATTGAACAGAAAAGTTTTTACAAAGTAATTGTTTGATCCTGCAGATCTTTACTTGTGTGAGGAGCTGTAATTTATTCAAAGCAGTTACACACATGAAGGACTGGTCATGTTATTTCAGGTTTGTAGGATCAGGCCCTAATATATTAAAAGTCAACTTTGGGGGCACTTTGCTAGGGCCATGACTTGTCTTACCTTGCCTTTCTTCCTTCTTTCATGGTTTCGGGGCACTGATACAAAGGGAAGGAGGTGCTCTTGAGAATCAGTAGGTTGTTTGTGAGTAAGTCCATTCTGCTATCCTTCTGTTCAGAGCCCTATGCTTGAATTCCCGATGTAAAGAGGTCTGGAGCTCCTCTTTCCTCTCAGTAGTGAAGGGTTAAGATGAGGTGTTAATTGTTCCTAATCTATCTCTCTGAGAGCAAGAGAGCAAAGCTTGCTAGGAAACACAATATATTGCTGCCTTTCACTGGGCATGATAGGCAAAGGCTTGGTCTATGCTAGCATCTTATGTTCCTACCTGTTGGTAGAACTGCATTGCTCAGGGGTGTGGAAGATCACACTGAGTGACGCAGTTTTACCGACCTAACTACCACTGTAGACAGTGCTATGTTGATGGGAGGGCTTCTCCTGTTGACATAGCTACCGCCTCTTGGGGAGGTGGATTACCTACACCAATAGGCAAAGCCCTCCTGTCAGCGTAGGTAGCATCTTCACTGAAGAGCTACTTCAGCGCGACTGCAGCCTTTTAAGTGAAGAGAAGCCCAAAGAGGAGGGGACTTGCATTCTATAAACAATTCCCTTCCAACAGTTAAGTGAGAGAGTCTAAAGGAGAATTAAAGTGGCAGTATGCATTAAGGAAGTTGCAAAGATAGGAGAGGAGTTTTTGTGCTTATTTGGATTCAAAAATATAAAAGATAGATGCTCTCTAGGTGCTCTTTGTTGACCTTCTGATCATAATTGTTGCCAGTTTGGGCTGTTGAATATGTACTGGGTGGAAAGTAAATTCTAAATTTGCGGGGTCCTCACAGGGAGAACCTTGCTAGAAATTGCCTTTCCTTTGACTAGGGATTTCCAGCATGGGAGTACTTATTGATCATAACTACAGCAGGAGGAAGAGGGAGAGAAATTGCCTGTTAGGTAGGAAGGCTTCAGCCCATTTCAGACTTTATATAGTTGGGCAGAACAAACACCTTTAACAAGACATCTACGTTGTTGTGTTTTTGTTTGTGTGTTTGTTTTAATAAAGCCTAACCTACAGTGTTTGTAGAATAATCTCCCCCCACCCCCTTGGGGATGAGGGAGAGAAAAAGAAAACCTCAGCAACATTTTCCCATGCCACTGCAGTGGGGAATGTGAGCATCCTGGTAGAGTAGATCAGTGATTCTCAACTGTGGTCCACTGCTTCTTCAGGGAAAGCCCCTGGTGTGCCGGGCCGGTGTGTTTACCTGCCACGTCCGCAGGTTCGGCCAGTCGTGGCTCCCACTGGCTTCGGTTCGCCGCTCCAGGCCAATGGGGGCTGCAGGACGCGGCGGACAGCACATCCCTTGGGTTGCGCCGCGTCCCGCAGCCCCCATTGGCCTGGAGCGGCAAACCGCGGACAGTGGGAGCCGCGACCGGCTGAACCTGCGGACGCGGCAGGTAAAGACACGGGCCTGGTGCGCCAAGGGCTTTCCCTGAAGAAGCGGTGGACCACAGCTGAGAACCACTGGACTAGATGATCACATTTCAAGGTGGGGTGGAGTGAAGGAAGACATCAAAATACATGTCATTCTCCGTTTTACAAGAGAATGCCAAACCAGTTCCAAAAGCCCTGCTCTCTTATTCAACCCTACAATACAAACCAGTGTGAAGATACGCTATTCCAAAGATAAGATTCATTTTCCAGCTATCAAGGTGTTTTCAGAACTGTGACGAGGAAAAAAAGTTAAAAAAAATATAAAAATTAGTCTGACAGTCTCCTTTTAATAATAGATCACTTCCAAGCCCATCAGACATTGTAGGCTGGAATTCTACAGTTCTTTTTTTGTGGTCTTAATGGATTTTTGAAATAATACTTTGTGCTGTATAGCAGCTTTCAGTAGAGGTTCACAGAATGCTTTATGGTCATTAATTAATTAAGCCTGGCAATACTTACGTGAGGTAGGTAGTCATATATTAAGCTCAGACATTGAGAGTTTACTGACTTTTGTTGCATTGTTTTGGCAACATGTCTGATGTTTTAGCTGTATGTGTGCATAAATTATATATGTGTGTATGTGTATGACATATGTGGGTGAACAGCATAATTTCCACTGTTCCTTGACACAGAGATCCTGCTGCATGCTGTTAAATGTCAATATCTTTTGAATTTCTGGGATGTACTGCCATAGCTAAAGTCACAGTGTTCATAGGTCCCATCTACTTGCCTTCTACTTATCTACCTGTTCCCCAAATACCGTTCTAGTCATTGGTATGTCACAAAGTTCACACATCTTTCCAAATCTGTTATTGTAATATAAAGAGCATACGAATAAAGTCTGGCCTGAAGTTTAGTGCCTTTATAATAATCACATAAGTAAAGTATATATATCGAAGGTAGACTCAAGCTAAATCTTACTACTGTCTGCTTTGAATGCTTTTTACCCTGACATACAGCTTCCCTGTTAAATACTGTGCAGTCCCATTTATGGGGAACAAATATTTGATAAACTGCTCTTCAATCTAGCAGAGAAAGGTATAACACGATCCAGTGGCTGGAAGTTGAAGTTTGACAACTTCAGACTGGAAATGAGGTGTAAATGTTTAACAGTGAAGATAATTAACCATTGGAACAATTTACTAAGGGTTGTGGTGGATTCTCCATCACTGGCAATTTTTAAATCAAGACTGGATTGCTCTCAGGATTATGTTGGGGAAGTTCTAGGGCCGGTGTTATACAAAAAGTCAGACTAGATCAGTAGTTCTCAAACTTTTGTACTGGTGACCCCTTTCACACAGCAAGCCTCTGAGTGTGACCCCCATTATAAATTAAAAACACTTTTAAATGTATTTAGCACCATTATAGATACTGGATGCAAAGTGGGGTTTGGGGTGGAGGATGACAGATCGCAACCCCCCCATGTAATAACTTCGCGACCCCCAGTTTGAGAACTCCTGGATTGGATGATCACAGTGGTCCCTTCCCTTGGAATCTATAAATCTGTGAATTTACCCACACTGACATAAACATATTCAGCTTAACAGGAAACAGGTTTTAGATGGAAAGGGGAGCAACCCATTGTTTTGGGGCAATGTAACCATGAGTCTGTCAGCTGGACTAAGATGACTTGTATCTGCAATATCCTGACCTCTGAATTCTTAAATTGAGCTGGTAAAATCTCTATCTGGTGAAGGTTGCTGGAGTACAGGTTTTCCACAAAACAGTTATGGCCCAGGTAACGGACAATGCATACCTCCAGAGTCAGCGTTAATGTTTTTAGTTCAGCCTGAAAAAACAATTTCCTTTCTTCCCTACTTGCAGGGGTACCATGGATAACTATTACTGTGGTTTAAAAATAGAAGCACTTGTGAGCAGGGCCAGCTCCAGGCACCAGCAAAGGAAGCAAGTGCTTGGGGCGGCACATCTGAAGGGGCGGCATTCCAGCCATTCCTGGGGTGGCACATTTTAAGGGCTGTTTTTTTTTTTGCTTTGTCAGCTCCGGCCGCGGCTTTTTTTTTCCTCCCCCCCCCTTCAAAAAAGCTAGAGCTGGCCCTGCTTGTGAGGGCCTCACATGCTATTGTGATGGATAAGGGGACATATAAGTACCTAGATAGACAACTCATCACTTTCAGGAAAAAATCAGTGACCAACTTTGAACCCATTTGATCACTTTACATTAATTTATATTTTCAAGGCTACCTCACTCCTTCCCTCCCCCATGAAAATAGGATAATGAAGGGCCACAGGCTTGTAGAACCCCAAAACCCAGTTCTGCACACTACCTTCTCAAAGGCCTGATCCAAAGCCTGTTGAAGGCAGTTTCCTTGATTTCAGAGGGCTTCAGATCAGGCTTTAAATCTTCCCTTTATGTATGCACATTTAGCCCTTAGTCTCATTGCTGAGACTGCGAACAGACTTTTCTGTCATTGTGACTATGTTTTTGTCATATGGACACTTCCCAGTAGCAACTAAATTAATACTATTAGATTGATTTTATTGTGGGACAATACGCAACCAATAGATGATGGCTTTCAGTCATTGCTAACATGGGCTGGATTTGAACCACTGAGCTGGTATCTAATTACCAAGCCCTTTAAGCCATACAGTTCCCAGCAATGTGGAATATATGTTAATTTATAAAAAAAAATTTAAAGCGTTTTTTTTTTGCTTCACAACATCTCCAGCTAGATTTCAACATCTGTTTTACATTCTTGGGTGAAACTGACATCTGAGGCAATTTAATGTGATAGCACAATCTGTGTGTGTGTGTGTGTGTGCGCGCGCGCGCGTGAGAGGAAGACAGAGATGTAGCACTTCTCAGGCTTGACTGAAGTACAGAATAGCTTGCTGCCATTCTTGGTATAGTGCCCAGTGATGGTTGCATGTGAATATAAAATAGGCATAATAATGTTTTTAAGTAAAAGCAACATTGTGAATGCATAATTTAGGAAGGAAAACCTTTGTTTTGTTTTGTTTTGCAGATGTACAGATCAGCTCTCAAAATGTCTTCTGTGTCTTCCGTGCATCTTCTAAGACAATTGCATTAGCCCGCCTGCTAGTTGACTAATAGAATTAATAATTGTATAAAGCACTCTAAAGCCACATGCCTTATGAAGTCAATGCTGGGTATGATTTTACAAGTATGTGATCCATTTTTTCAAGTGAAAATGTTAACTGAAAAAGTTCTTGGCACACAATAAAACATTGTGCAATCTGTTATTTGTCTTAGAGATAATAATTTGAGTGGCTATATTCTTCCTGTATCTAACTTAAGACTTGCTAGTGGATGGTTTCCTTGATTTAAAAGTACTGCAAATGTGCTTTTATTTACATAATATGTCTTTCTGAAAAATGATAGTGATGGAATTCCAGCAACAAGAAAAGTATCATTTCTTTTCAAAGTGTTCCCTAGAATAAATACCAACCATGTAAATCACAGAATAATAATAAAAAAGACCTGACATACAGCTTGAGAGCAATTTCTATTTATATTAAAATTTTCATATTTTTATGACTATAAAATACAGCATGGAAAACTCCCTTAAGCAGAAGTATTCGGTGTTGCCTACATATGCACATGGCCCCACAGACAAGGAAGTTGAGACTGAACACAGGACATCTATATTTGGAGTCCTATGTAGTAAGGCTGCATGCAGCCCCAATTTTCTTGGCGCTTTTGCATGGGTGGGGATTCTTTTAGAATGTCTTTCATTTTGTCTCCCTCCAGTTACATGAAGATAACAAGGCCCCAAACTCTCCTTATCTACCCAAAGAGCCAGTTGCAAAAACATTAAAAAACAGAAATTCAGCCCTGTTTAATTTTGACCTAAGAAAACACCATGATGTTCTCTTATTAGACCTCTGGCTCCTTCTTACCGAACACAATTGATGTTCCTTTTTAATTTGCCCATGGATTTCAGTGAAGTGTGATTATTTTACAGATCGTTTAGATTGTGTAAGCAGGTGCCAAGCAAACATGGATTTAGAAAGTCACCTAGCAGAGACCCTGATCCTGCAAATCATGTAAGCATATGTGTAACCATCAACATGTCAGAAGCCCCGTAGAACAACAGTAATACCATTGGTCAAAGGGACTACCCAGGTGCTTCAGGTTGGGCACATGCTCACATGTTTTGTGGGGTTGGGGCTGTATTGCTTAACCTGCCTCGCTTCATCAAGAAGTCTTTCTGTTGTTACAGCCCTGACTAGTGACTGACTTCATTGTTCAGGTGTTGTTTGTTTATTTTTTCAGCACATGTATGCATTGGCAGTTGTGATCTAGTTGAAAGAGGAGAAGGCATTTGGTTCACAGGCATGTTTGCTTACTAAAATAAGGAATTGCACTAGAGTGTTAAGAAACCAATTAAGACCACATGTGTGTAATATGAGTTAGCACTGCATGTCAATGCAGTCTCATTGCAGACAATGCTGCCTGTGGATCAGCTCAACCGCAAAGACACCAGAGTCTTAGGCACAAGGGGGACACTTTCCATGAGAAGTTGTCTTTTTTTCTCAATGTAGTACACAATGCCGTTTCCTGTGGAGCAGATATACATAGAAGGAAGTACAGATGCTGATTCCTTTATTTTGCCCTCTGGCCCCAGCCCCCCTTCTTTAGGTATTGTTTTGAGAAGATCATCCTACAGTCTAGGAGGTCTGGATATGGCACCATTTGAAAAGCATCAGCACTCCTCTCAAAATTGCCAGGGGCCCTCTGCTCACAGAAAGATGTAATGTAGCGCTCACAGTCACTGTTGGCCTGGGAGCTGATGATCAAGTTTGAGTCTCAGGCTTGGCTCTCATGTATACTAGTGCAGTCCGCTGCCACTAGACCACACACCATTTGACAGGGGGAAAACAACCACCATTGTGTGCCGCACTGGCAAAAAGAAGACCATAGAAAATACTGTAGAACATCTGTCTTCTAAACGTAGTCAGCATGTGAACACAAATTGATCAAAGCAGCTGCTGATGAGCATCCTAATCCAGAGCCCATAAATGCACAGTGCAAGAAGGTATCAGCTTAAAAAAATCGCTCAAGGGTAATCACAATTGCCTATGTAGTGCATCTGCAGTTGGGCACCCTATCTTTATATCACAGTCACTGTTCTTTCAGACCATTCCCTTTTCAGTTAGCAGTAAGTCATCCATGTTGACCTCTTACTTTCTGTCTGGTCCCAGTTTCCATATATAGACCTGGGAGGTATGTCTTCCTACTTGGCAGTACTGGTAATGCCTGAAGTTAAGGTTCAACAGATACACAGAAAAAGATTCAGATGGTTAGACCTATTTCACCTCCAGGTGTTTCCTGGATAGACCTGTAATCAAGCAAAACAGTGAAGTAAAATGTATGGATTCAGTTTTGTAAAACTTTACTCACATTTGTAGTCCTACTGAAGTCTGGCTCTCTCTATGTGGCACATAGGACTACTTGCATGAGCAATAGTTTTCAGGACTGGAGTCTAGTATTTCACTTTAGTCTAGGTTGCAGTTTACAAGGGTACAAAGGGGAAGCTTTTGCTAAGAAGCAGCAGATATCTGTTTAGGAAAGATAACTTTCCTAAAACCTCAAAGTAACTTGCTCACCTAAATCTGATACCGTTATAATAGCCTGTTCAAGTACTCCTGGCTATGTGTGGTAGGCATATTTCTGCTAAACTACACTTTGTCTAGTTGTGCAACGTATTCACATTCATGCATTCTTTAAAATTCCTGCTGGCATTAACTGACCATTATGTTCAGAAAAGGTAATGAAACCTTTAATTCACTTACTCTGATGGAAGTTAGATTTTCACAGATTTTAAAGGAATTTTTGTAATTGAGTGCACTCACAAAGTGGCCAATTTTTTTTGTATGTTTCCATTTTGCTACATAGACTAGCTAAAATCTGTCTGACAAAAACTGTTTCTTCATGTTTTATCTATCTATATATTTTAGAATGCTGAAAAAATGCCAGGATTACAATCTACTCTATATTTCAAATAATTCCATAATTTTCTCTCTCTCTTTTTTGGCAGATATGGTCCGGAAAAAGAATCCCCCTCTAAGAAACATTGCTAGTGAAGGTGAGGTACAGACCCTTGAGTCTACAGGTACTGAAAACGAAGAGTCTGGAAGGAAAAAAGAATTTTCTGCAGATCAGATGCAAGATAACACTGACCAGGGTGATGCTGCAGAGCTAAACAACAAGGAGGATCTTTGCCTGCATATCCAAGAGCCATCTTCCAGCATTAAAAAAGACTTAAAAAGCTCAGTGCTGAGTGAAAAGGCTGGCTTCAATTATGAAAGCCACAATAAGGGAGGAAATGTTCCGTCCTTTCCTCATGATGAGGTGACAGACAGAAATATGCTGGCTTTCTCATCTCCAGCTGTTGGGGGAATCTGTGAGCCCTTGAAGTCTCCTCTAAGATCAGATGCAGATGACGCCCAAGATGTGGTCTTCACCCCATCAGGAGATCCAGTGGAGACAGACAAAGAGCATCAGACGTCGCCAAAAGCTACAGATGAAACTGCGCAAGTGCAAAGTGGTCAAACTGATGGCCAAGGCTCAAGTCCGGTCCCCGTGGCCTCAAAAAACCCACAAGTGCCTTCAGATGGGGGTTTAAGGCCGAACAAATCAAAAGCAGATTTGTCAGGAAATGATAACCCAGATACAGCGCCTCTGTCTCCAGAGCTTCAGGACTTCAAATGCAACATCTGTGGTTATGGTTACTATGGGAATGACCCCACAGATCTCATCAAACACTTCCGCAAGTACCACCTAGGACTGCACAACCGTACCAGGCAGGATGCGGAGCTTGACACTAAAATTTTGGCTCTCCACAACATGGTGCAGTTCAGCCACTCCAAAGACTTCCAGAAAGTCAACCGCACTGTGCTTTCAGGAGTGCTACAGGATATCAATTCCCAAAGACCTGTCTTACTAAACGGAACTTATGATGTGCAGGTTTGTATCTTCCAAATCCCTACGCTGCCTCCTCATACACATGCGTCTTGCAAAGAAATAAATGGGGAATGGGATAGGCACTCCGGGTGATTATAAAGCAACTCCTGCTTCCTCGTCATAAACCAGCATAATTTAAGGATCTCATGTAGCCTGCTTAAACCACAGGAATGCTTAGATCCATTCAGGCTTATTGTATTCAGTGTTTTATTTACCCATTGGTTGCTATAAATTACCAAAATTGTTACGCCGATGAGGGGACAGGATATAATAAGTCAGTATTTTTGGAGGTTCACTGTAAATCTGGTTGAGTAGTAATTGGCTTTTCAGTCATAAGATTTCTTGTATGTAATTTAGTCTTTGTGATAATGAATAGTAAAAGATTTTAGTTGGCAAACAGACAGCTTAGAGTAATCGTGTCTGAAAGCTTCTCTATAGCAGAGAGAGGAAAGAAAACAGAAAATAACTGTTTAAAATAACCAGATGGACACTAGAATGTAGCTGCAAATTAAAAAGAACTACAGGTCTGTGGCTGTTGGCTGCTGGGAGTCAAATCTTTGCTTATTGATCTTACAGTCTTTGAGAACAGAAAGTGGGACACTAAAGTGATCTAGTGCTAGAGCAACAGGGTTATATTCCTGCACAATGGGAAACCAAGATTGGGCTGTAAAAGTAACAGTCAATAATAATATTCACACTACAGTTCAAATTAATATGAATATAAAGGTTGGGCTGTTGCCTCAGCTAATAATTTTTTGATCTAATTTTTAGCATTGATGCTACTGCATTGTCCAATATGAAGGATAACAATTGTACATTCTTACCATAAAGAATGGATCTAAAAGACTGTCTCATGTTATCCACTATTGTTAGTTATTTGAACCTAGACGGAGATATTAATGTTAACATTTCCTTAGTGTAAAACCCAATAATCTTAAAATCTACATTTTACTGATTTAAAAAAATATATATTTTAACTCCCTCTATGAATGATCTGTGACGAGCACTAGAAGGATTGTATACTGTTTGACCGACAAATTCACTTTGGAATAAAAATCATTTGGATCAGTTAAGAACAGAGATCACAAGTAAAATGAGTTCAAATGTCAAGCCAGTTTCAGGAGAATGTTTACATTAGACATGATGCACTGACCTGGTACTAATTATCAGACAAAATTCCAAGAAACATTAAAAAAGAGAGAGAGAAAGAGAGAGAAGTTCAGGTAGTAGAAATATTGAGTAATACCTGCAGAGAGTACTGTTGTTACAAGGAGACAATTCAGATAGGAGGTTAAGATGGCAAACATTTCACCTTAAGGAATATTTAGAAACAAGACCACTACTCAAGCACTTGTAGCTTTTTAAGCTACTTAACTTTTTTTCCTCTCACTTTGTGAAATTCTACAAAATCATTTTATGGAGCAGTAAATCAAATCTAGATCGTTATTATGCATAAAAGCTACAGTCTTTGAACTGCTGTCTTATTAAAAGACAGCAGTTCACTGTCTTGTGTCAGACGCTCTCTCCTGTCAAACTATGATTAGAAAGCAAATACGTGATATAGATAAAAGCGGATAGAAGTGAATAATGTCACTGTGAAATGATGGTTTATAATTAGCACGTAATATGATGTTAATACCTGGATTTTCTGCTATAGTTTCAGTTTGCTGACTCTGGGGACAGCATCTTAGAGCAACTGATCCATGCTGCTAGGAATACGTTCACACAGGGCCAGCTAAGGCATACAGCACGGAGGAATTTGAGTTTCTAAACACACTTTCATTTTCCCCAAACAATTATTTCGTTAGGTTCTTGTTATTTATAGGAAAGTTTATGCTTGATTAGAGTGAGCTGGACACTTTTCCTATGCAGAATTTTCAGAAATAAAACAGATGTGTGAGCTATCTCAGTTTGAACTGATAGAACTAGAAGTAAAACAGCTGAACCTAGACTATACTTGTCTACTAAGCCCTGGTAGTAAGATACTGCAGGAAAGACAAAAAGCGATAGGAAACAGCACATAGATAATCAGTTAAGATCAGTCTTTTCTCAGACCAGAAACATGTTCTAAAATAGAACAGACAGCCTATACAGTGCTGCTGATTTTAAAGGAACAATTGGATCTGGAAACTTAATTTTTTAAAGAGTGCTAATTTTCTCTGCCCAGTTTGGGAATAGAAGATTAAATAAGCCTCTGTGCCAAATACTATACTTCATCACTTGCACATACACCAGATGTTGATGCAGAACATGTCAGAAGATATGTAACTGATTAATATTTTCATGCTTCTCAATTCTGAACAGCTTTGCTACATTCATAAACATACTAAAAGGACATCTGAAATTCCCCTTTGCACCCCCACGTTTGTGTTGCTACCATGTCTGTTTCACAAGGACTTGGGAAAATGTTGAAGTCTAATACAAGAGAATGGAATTGTATTAATTAGAACTTGAATGCCATTTTATTAGAAATTGGTTGTCAGTCAAAAACTTCTACATTCTAAGAAAGAGGAACTGCCTACGAATAGTAGTAGTTCATCAAAACAATCTTCTTAAAATTCTGATATGGTCTGAAGAAAAAAACAACAAACCCCTCTGTAATCAAAATTAATTTGAAATGCTAGTGGAATGGGATTAAGGGCTGATTTATTGATACAATTGCACTTAAACTGTTTTGTTGTTCTTAGGATGGAGGTAGTTAGGGATTTATGATGTTTTAGGCAAGGAAGATGAGGAGAGAAGCTAGAGGGTGGGTATTAGCACAGCCTCACATATTTGATCTGGGTCATGGTGTTAGTCAGGCTTTGTGCTATATGAAAGTTTCACCAGTGGAGGTTGCTACTGACTCTTGGACTCTGTGTATATAAGGCCTGTTTAGAAAAATCAATAAACAAAAACAAACATCCTTCCCCCCCACACACACACCACAGAAAAAGGAAAGAGAATAGAGAAAAATCCAGCATCAGTTTTTAGACTGATAAGGACTAGGTCCGTTTGCAAGGGTTTGTGGGGGGAAAAATCAAATCTGTTTTGAAACATATCACACGAGCAATACCTGCCTCTGTGCAACCATTTAGAAATATTTTTTTTTATCCTACTTTCATCCCCAAAATACAGGTGCACATACGACTTCAAGTCCAGGTACATAAACTCCTTTATTATTTCTTGTAAAACAGAGTTATTTTGAGAAGTAAGGATGTACATCATTCAGACCATAGAATCTTGTGGTCTTACTGCTGTGTAGGCTTTGAATTGTCTAGAATATTTAATGAAGGGGAAGATGTTTTTGTCTTCTTTAGAGACAAGATGTAATTTGGGGAGGCAATTTTTACTTGCTTTGTCTCCCCCCCCTTTTCTTTAGTTCATTGAGATACATCTAGTTTTATAGGATTAGGTACATTCTGTTGAGCAGTTTCTGGGAGGTTAATCCAGTATGGATTTTAGAAAACATTTGTTAGCGCATTGCTGTTTTGCCAGACAAGTGCCTTATCAGCTTTATGCTGTTATCAGAGTGATATCTTCTCATGAGATAAATGGAGAGCTCAGATTTGCTGATTTCCATTTCATTAATTTCTTCTCTAATTTTGCTAATCTCCACTAGTCTTGGTAGCCATTTTGTACTTGTTCTATAGCTCTGCAAGCATGTGGGGAATTTATCCACCTTTAGTCTGTTTAGTTTTTTTTCCCCCATGTGGATATTACCACTAAACACAGCTCTGACTGAGGAGGCACGTTTCATTGGTTAATAAGAAGCTGTTGAAAGTTTTCTCTAATTGTTATCTGATGCATCCAGAAGAAGCATTCTGTAGTGTGACCATCCTTCAGACTAATCAGAGGCTGGGAGCAGACCTGTTTCTCACATGAAAGGTATGCAGTGTGATTAGGGATTAAGTCAGTGCTGGCGTAACTAGGATTCAATCCAGTAAGAACCAGTAGTTCTATTATTAATAATCTCTTCTATTCTATTCTCCGCTCTTAAATGTCATTAATAGATTGATTAGGTGGGGAGCTGTGGCGTTAAGAGCAAGAGGGCTTGATCAGTTTGTGGGGATATAAATGTAACTGACATTCCTCCTGATCGTTATGGCTTCCACTAGTAGCTCTGGCAGTTTTCACAAAGGAATCTCTACAAATGTGTTCAGAATCTATACTGGAGGCATAAATAACTACAGTGATCACACTTGTGTTATTAGCATAGTCCACTTTCAAGAGGAATTTGCCTTCTGATTCTGATATTTGTTATTAGCATTTAAAGAGTAAATAATAACGATTAAAGCACCTGCATTTTTTGGGATGTGAATGATGAGCAGAATACATTGCTTAACTGACCCCTTTTCAAGTTCATCTTGCTCATTAGGTGAGCTACCTGTAAAATCACTAATTTTATGTTGCTTGTTGACATCAGTTAATGAAAACTTTAATTTAACTGGATTTTAACATTCTCTTGTGTTTAGACAAACTGATCTAAATTTGATTTTGTTGGGTTTATTGGCATTTAGCTCAGTTATTCCAAAACGAGGCCCTAAAATATGGAAGTGGTACTTTGTTCATTGGTCTGGTTAAGAATTGCAGTGCATGAGTGTGTCCTGGTATGCTGTTTCCAGGAGCAAATTCTGTACAAACTCATATATGTTATCGCCTTTGGATATTTCCCCACAATTCTAATATTTGATTGTTGATTGTGAAATCTTAGCTTCCAGCTGGATAAGATTCTTTGTGCACTCATTAGCTTCTTTGTTTCTTTTCACTTTGTGATCTCCTGTTTCGCTAAAGTGCGTCTTGGTAGCCCTATGGTATCAGTTGAACTGATCCAGTTTCCCATGAATGGCCAAACTGATACTTTTGTTTCTCCCATTTGAAAGATTAGGTTTGCCTAAAAATATTGCACATAGGTTAGAACTGAAAATAGTCACTTTTGGCCTGATACTGCAATGAGTTCTGTGCAGATGGTCCCAGCAAGCATGTGGAAATCTGTTGATTCAAATGGCACTTTGCGCAGGTGCCAGAGATCTCACCGCAAGGAACTCATTGCATGGTTGGGGTCTTTCTCTGACAGCTGAATGGCATGATGCTGAAATGTGCTCTAATTGGATCTGGGTGCACTGAACACCTCAAGGGTATGTCCAGTACACAACAGGGGTTGGCTCTGATAAATCTACTGTTCTCCATAGTTGCCATAGAAGCCAGTGGCCTTTTTTCCCCTACCCTATTGTCCTCTGTTATAATTCTTTTTGTCCAGGTCTGGCTGGCACCCCATATCTATCTCCCATTGCATCTCAGTAATTTGATTTATTCCATGAGAGTCAGAGTAAGTGTAGAATGAGTCCAAATGAACAGTAGGCTGAAGTGGAGCAGCAGTCTGGTATGTCTACTTACTGTGCATATTATCTGGGAATCCTGATTCCCTCTGTATTTAGTTTCCAACAGTCATGACATTAGGTTTTCAAAGAATTAAGGATGACCCCACTTAGGTTAGCCACAGTTCATCTCCATGAACAGAACAAGTGACATATTAGTTTTCTTGAGATTTAATACAAAATATTGTATTTGTGCATATAAATAAGCACTTGGTAACATTGTCATAGGGTAATATTAAAAAAAAATTCTCCTGTTGCTACACAGTTATCTACACAAATAGACCTGTTGAAGTCAATTGGACTACTCTTGTGAGTGTTCACTCATACGAGTTAAGGTCTTGCAGTCTGGTTCAGAATGTTTGCATCTTCAAAACACACACCCAGTATTAGCTCAAATAGAATCTCTGAATTTACTAGGCTATCTACTGGGAGCTTTCTAAATTTATCGTGCTTAAGATAGTAAATTCTGAAAACGATTTGTATCTAAAATAGCTATATGTTCCAAAACTGCCAGACCTTGAGACATTGTGCCCCAAAGTAAGATGCAGTCTAAACTGATATCTTTATGATCCCCATAGTCTTTGTCAGTCAAAGCATTTGAAGAGAAATTATACCAGCTGTAGAACAGATATTTAGATCAGCATTTTTAGTTCAAACAAAGGTTATTGTTACAGTCATAGAAAAGTGCTATAGATTGGAGTACCATTTTCAGTGTTCTGGGATGGGCTCTGTTAATGTCTCTCCTTTTTTGATGTATTGCTTGTATCTTGGTCTTTATGTGAGTGATCACCAGTGGTGTATTATGTGTGTTGATGGAGAGAGCTAGTAAAAGTAATAAAAATAAAGGAGACACTTAGATATAAGTGGAAAGGACAAAAACAAAAACAGCAAAAAAGAAGAAAAGCACAGAAAATAAAGTTTTCTAAAATATTGGGGCCATATCCTTCATTGGTGTAAATCAGTGTAGCTGCATTGAAGTTAATGGGGCTATGTTAACATACAGCAGCCAAAGAGCTGTCCTGTAATTTAAAATATATTTTGGGTATGAAGAATGGCATGGTGTGTTATATTTTCTCTGGTGTTAAGTATTGTTGTACAGTACTTTAAATGAAAATCAAGTTCCTGATTCTAAGAGTTTCTGAGTGCCACTGGCTTCCATTGTTTTAACAGAATCTGGCCTGATGGCCTTAAATTAAAAACTATTGTGGTTCTGTCTACTTTTTTTTTTTTTTTTTAAACAAAAGGCCTGATCATACTACCTTTTAAAGTTGGTGCCAAATCTCCCATTGACTTTAATCGGAATGAAATCAATCCTGAGAAGAGCATGCTTATTTCAAGTGACTGTGACCCCCATAGGTACTTGCTTGCTTAAGAGATGCAAATAACACAGATAACTTCGGGGCTGCATTGGCTCTTTGTTTCGCTAACACAAACTCTATTCTTCCTGCACATGCATTAATAGCTGTTTAGTTCATAATTCAAAGGGTAGATATACCCTAAAGATTCTCCCATCTTGTGAGAGATAGTTCTTCCTATCAGAGTTTAAGGAACTGGTAGGGCGGTTTTATAGAAACAAGCATTAAAGCCAAGAATCTGTCCTGGCCTGCATGACATGAAGAACTTCATAAGTGTGGGTTTGTTAAAATGTTCTGGATGCTATATTGCACAAAGCAACTGGATAAACAGGAGCATTAGAAAATATTTTAGGATTAGAAGATTAAGAGTAATTGGCAAATGGAAAACTGGATCGTACAGGGGGTTGGTTAGGGATCTACAGCCTTTCACCTCCTGGTTAGTGACTGAAATGTGACCCAGATAGTCAGAAATTAACATCTGATGCTCCAGCTTCGTTGCCTGGTCCAGTTGCAAGTAGGCAAAAGTCAGTTTTTGAGAAATCACCATGACCATGTGCACCCTAATCAACTGTCACACCAGAACCCAAGGATTTCATGGGTGCAGAGGCTGAACTTATATTATCAACCCTTGAGTTTTGAGTTTGAGCCTGTTATGTTCATGTAGGACATTAGTTCCTACAGGTGGAATTTGCTTTCTAAAATAGATAAAGAGAGTAACTGGCAAATACTATGGATTCCTTGGTAGACTGCTGTTCTGTTAAATAAGAAAAATAGTCTAAGCCATTTGCCGTAATAATGAATTCAGGATTGGCTTTGGAAAAGAGAAAAGCAAGTAAAGTTGCAAGGGAGGACATTCTGGGTCAGCAAAATCAAATAAAAACACTCTTTTAGATTTAAAAGCACTGAAAAAATCTTTGTACTCTTCCATAAAAAAAGAAATAAGGGGTGCATGCATCCTATAACAATTAAAAAATGAAAAACAAACAAAAAATCCCCAACCAACCCTCTAAAACTCTAAATAGGTCATGGCATCATCAAGAGTTAGAGACTTAAATAAAGGCAAGATAAATTCAAATATCTACCAGAAATGTGTTATAAATAATTTGTCTTTGTAAAGTGCTTTTCAACTTGATCTAAACATATTAAAAACATGAAATCTTCAAAACTGCCCATCTTTCAGATGTGGAATCTGAGCCACAAAGTGATTAAGTGACTTAGCTAAGGTTGCAAAGCCAAGAATAGAACCCAGGAGTTCTGATGTCCACTCCCTTGCTGTAATTATTAGACTAAGGGGGAGTTAAAAATTC
Organism: Macrochelys suwanniensis; assembly: GCA_033296515.1. NCBI lineage: Eukaryota > Metazoa > Chordata > Testudines > Chelydridae > Macrochelys > Macrochelys suwanniensis. The sequence continues at coordinate 235,272,970 of CM065776.1, read as the reverse complement.
AAAAATACCAGAACACGAAAGAAGGGTGTTCCAGTTGTACAAAAGAATGTAGAGTAAAAACAAGGCAAAAACCTTCCCCCAGCTATAGGTGATGTTCTATACTATAGAACGCCCAGTGAATGCTCTAATGAATTCTCTTAATAATGATTGATAAGAGCAAAATAAAGATACAGATGTTTTTCACATCTAATGACAAAATGGTTGAGGCTATATAAATACCTTATTTACTTAAAAACTACCTAGGAATAAATTTTATATTAAAGGAAAGGAAGGCCTTTAATAAGTTTTGTGTGCTAATGTACACAGAGGCTTGTAGCTGCTATGGAAGTTTGATCTTGAAGGATTGAGAATACCCAAAAGAGTGAAGAATGCACTTGAAACTGTTTTAAGTAGTAATCATCTGTAAGGAACACTAGAGAAACAAGATGGGTGAGGTAATATCTTTTATTGGGCCAACTTCTGTTGGTGAGATAGACAAGACAAACGTTCATGCTTACACAGAGCTCTGAAGCTTGTCTTGTTTACCAACCGCAGTTGGTCCAATAAAATATATGACCTCACACACATTGTCCAGTGTTTCTTAAACATGGTTGCTATCTAAAACAGTTTTAAGTGCATTCTCCACTCTTTCTTTTGGTAGCCTCAATCCTTGAAGATCTAACATGAGTTAAGTTGTCTCTCTAATATCCTGGGACCAACGTTGCTATAACAACACCGTATGTAAGAAATACTGACATTTAACAAAATCAGGCTTCTTCTTATCAGCTTCTGTTACATTTTCTGGCTGGTTCTAACAATAATGGAAAGGAAGCATAAATTTAGTTCTACTGAAGAGATGAACTGAATCCCTATGGTTATTTTGGTCATAGGCTGTTGGCATAGCCAGCAATTTAAGACTGAACTCTACTGATAATTGTTGACATTCATAAATAAATTAAACTATTAACTAAAAAGAGTTTGAACTTTTAGATTCTTTAGACTAGTGATCCTTACTAATGGGATTTATTTCAATTTAATCCATAACAGGCTCAGATCCTCAAAGGTATTTAGGCTTGTAACTTTCATTGAAATCTGTGGCTGAAGTGGGAATGGGATCTGGACTTCTGAGTTCAAGTCCGCTGCTCTAGTCACTAAACTATTTTTTCCATCCCAAGGAGGGCCTGCTACAGGAGAATGCTGAACGTGAGTCATCCCTCTGTGTATCTGCCTGGGAGCCATAGGTCTGAGGATGTTTTTTTAATCCCAGCCCTGCTCACTCTGCACTCCTGCTTGTGGGAAGAGTAAAGTTGGACTCCACAGCTCTATTAGAACTGCAGCATTTTAGTGTTGCTTTGTCCTCTTCCTTGTGATTTTTGTGCTGGCAGGGAACGTATGGGTTAGAAAGTAAAACACAGAGGGTGTGAGGGGAATGGGAATGGGAATGAACTGTTGGAGTAAGTACCTGAAGCCAGCCATTACCTTGGAAATTTCAGAGAAATGTGGATGGGGTATGTCTTCTTTTGCCCGCCTTCCTTCCTTCTCTCTCTCTCCCCTTTATTCCATTCTCTCTGGAAAAGGAAAGAGAGCAAGAGGAAAAAAAATATATATACAGAGAGAGAGAGAGAGAATTTGCTGTCCTTGCATAGAGATATGATATGTAACTGAGAAAACTGGAAGTCAAGCCAAGACTTGAGTAGAATGCACGAATCCAAACACTTTGGCAAATGGGTAGGCTTCATCCAAATTTGGCTGGCTGAAAGCTGAGGCAGTTTTAATTTATACCATTACCACTTTCCTTCAAGTGTTTCTGCTAGCCTTGCTACATGGAAGCTAGTTTCTTTGTTCCTTTACCTGATGACCCTAGCGGAGGCTTTAAATAGGTTTTCTGTGCTTGAAAAATGACTTTTGAGTGTAATAACATTAAGATGACCTTATGTTACCTTTCACGTACACCCTCTGCTAATGGGATCCATTATTTTAAATTGTGGCAGGGTACTCACTGAAATGCCAGTCCAACAATTGGTAATCAGTTACATTCCAATATTTTAAAGATTTTTTTCCCCTCTATTGCAACTGATAAGCACAAGATATACTATAAATTCTCAATTCTCATTTATCCTTGCATTGTAGAGAAGGAGGTTAGTGTGGGACACCAAACTTGCTATGTAGGGCATTAATCAGGATTAGGAAAAGTTACAAAAATATATTCATTTACAGCTACTCTGTTGTGTAAAATACTGCTATAATTAATACGTTTTTCCAATGTTCAGAAATAAAAGTAATTAGCAACAAGCAGCAGGTGGGCTTATTGTCACTCCTGCTTCCTAACTGATGTCCAAAGAGTGCCTGTAAAGATGGACTTGTCTGTAGGCTCTGTAGATGGACTCTTAAGAATAATGGATGTATTTACTCATAAGAGCCACTTAAGGTAAAGTATTTTGGCTGGTTATTTAGTGCAAGAGCAAAATAAACAAACAAACACAGAATGAAAGCAATAACTCAGTTGCAAGAGATCTGTTTATCACACGGAGTGGCTGTTATTGTCTGTTTTCCTTAATTCCTTCAATGCCCCTTTAAATTCAAGGCAGAGATGTTTCACTGAACATCAGTGAAACTTTGAACATTTGAAATAATGTGATGGATGAAGACATGATGAGCCAAATCCTGTGGAGTAGCTGCAGTTCACACTGACTTAAGTGGATCAGGCCCAGCACGTTTTGCCTACAATTTTTGCTATCCTGTTTTTAGCAATAGGAACCAAAGATCCTCTGCAGTAGAGTCAGTCCCCCAAAACTGCCCCCTCCCCAAAGAACTCCTCAGAACCAAATTCTTAGCCTGAAATTGGGACTCAAGCTCGATAGCAATGTTAAATCCTGGTTATACCAGTCAAGCTCATGGTTATCTATTTAAATATCTTTGCCAGACACACAGAGATTTCATTTTAGCTTATCAGAAAAACGTTTTAACCAGCTCATTGGAATCATGTTTCTTTAAAACAAGAATCAGAGGCTGAAAAGCATCTTTATACCAGGATTTAGCAACCCATTGACTCACTATACGTGTTTAGTGCTGATGGCATACAAGGCATAGCATCTTATACTCCAAGCTAAATGGCTAAAAGGCATTTCTATTATATGCATTTTAAAATGTTTACATGTCGTGCTCTTTGTATGTCTGAGTCTTTCCGTATGGCGTGATTCTGAATGAGCAGTGATCACATGCTTGCCGTGTGGCACAGCTGTTGAGGAGGGGAAGAAAAAAATAATTACACCATTTGCCTAATGCATTACAACTGAATCCTGGAGAAAAGCAGTAATTCACTTAACAGTTGGGGGAATGAAAATCTGACCCTGCGCAGAGTGTTTCGAAACTTTATACGCCCTCGTTAAAGCCCTTCTCATACAGAAAAATCCAAGGCATGGCGCTGCCACATGGAAGCTTCCACTGACATCTCTGCTTATTAGGAATGGTATACAAAGGGTGAACTGGGTGAAGGGTGGGTGGGTGTAAAAGATAATTGGTTGCTGAATATTGTGTAATTGTTATAATTCAGGAAAAGAAGTAAAGCTGTGGTGACATTTTTGTCATGAGAGACTTTTCCCCCTTCCCTCCCCCTTTCCTTTTTTGGCCATCAAACCAGTTGTACAGGAGCAACAAATCTCTCTATGATGTCACAAGGCAGGTGTGGTGCACTCATGGGAAGGGTAGGACGGCCTGCTATGAGAACAGAGATTTTAATAACATAAGCCTGGAAGCCTTGCTTCCTTCCTTCCTGCAATCCATGTGCTCATAGATCATGAGAACAGTTAACTAGACCTACCTTTTTTTTTTTTTTTAATTAGTGATGTCATGGTTTTGGGTGTAGTAAGTTTCTTTCTTTGCTGCATGCCATTTTTCTACTGTAATTTTTCCATCCTTATTTTACTGAGTTAGAGCTCTTTATAGGAAAAGAACAGAAGATTTCCTTGGAGAATGTCTGCATTGAGTAATCTTTGAGAAAATTGCCTTTCAGTTCAGGCAGCAACCCCCATATTTCTAAAAAGGAGTCTCGGCGGATACTAGATGCTGTTGTAAGAATGCTCTTTATATGAAGGAGTGGATGTAATCGGGCGCAGTCAACTGAATTTGATTTTCAAATTTCATTTTTGTGTGTTCAGATTCATAAAACAGCAGTACTCCTTGTGCTGTAATACTGACGTCCACTCCAAATTCTTTGTCATATTGACAGATCAAGACTGGGGGCCTGATCTTGTATTTCACACTCAGCTAAAATGCTCACAAAAGTCTCCTATTGAGGGATAGCTATATTAGCTTGATTTTAAAGAGGAAGATGGGGTAGTACTTTAGAGCAGTGAAGGATGGATGGTACAGTGGTAATAGCCTGGTACTTTAGAGAGCTCGGTTCACGTCCCTATTCTGCCACAGACTTCCTGTGTGGCATTGGGTGAGTCACTTAGCCTCTTTGTGCCTCCATTCTCCATCTGTAGAATGGATATAATGATATTTCCCTACCTAAAATGGATGTTGTGAGTTAAAGATTGTGATGTGCACAAATGCAACAATAATGGTGGCCATATAAAAACAGAAGATACATAAGAATTGAGTCAGGAGATATCCAGGTCCAGCTCTATGAAACTGGGCAAGTCTCTTTAACCTATGCGTGCCTCCATTTCCACAACTGAAAAATGGGCACAATATTTATTCAACTTTGTAAAGCACGTTGAGATCTTCAGATGTAAAGTGCTGCAGAAGTGAAGGGGTTTTTTTTTTACTATTTTATGACATAGTTGTTACAAAAGAGACATTGGTGATGTAGGTCTTATTAAAATTTATCCTTAAATTTCGGAATGATTCCTTTTTTTCTTATTTGGTGTTTGAACAATTCTTCAGTATAGCTAAAATTATCTCATTCTTTTTTCATAGGTTACTTTAGGTGGAACCTTTATTGGCATTGGACGGAAAACTCCAGATTGCCAAGGCAACACCAAGTACTTTCGCTGCAAATTCTGCAATTTCACCTACATGGGCAACTCATCAAATGAACTAGAGCAACACTTCTTACAGACTCACCCGAACAAAATGAAAGCCGCCCTTCCCTCCTCTGAATCGGGGAAACCTTCAGAGAAAAACTCCAATAAATCCAGTCCTACTCTTCGATCATGTGATTCTGGAGACTTGGGGAAGTGGCAGGACAAAATCACTGTAAAAGCAGGAGACAACACACCAGTTGGATACTCGGTGCCTATCAAACCCATAGATTCTTCTAGACAAAATGATACAGATGCCACCAGTTACTACTGGTGTAAATTTTGCAGTTTCAGCTGTGAATCATCCAGTTCTCTCAAGCTATTAGAACATTACAGCAAACAGCATGGGGGAAATCAATCAGGAAGCCTTCATCCAGATCTAAATGATAAACTTTCTAGGGGATCTGTCATTAATCAGAATGACCTAGCCAAAAATGCAGATGGGGAGCTAGTAACAAAGACAGAAAAGGGCTGTAGTATGGCAAAAAAGAAAGACTTCTCTAGCAAAGGAGCAGAGGATAACGTTGTGACAAGCTACAACTGTCAGTTCTGTGACTTTAGGTACTCAAAGAGCCATGGCCCAGAAGTAATAGTGGTGGGCCCACTTCTCCGTCATTATCAGCAGCTACACAATATTCACAAATGTACCATTAAACACTGTCAGTTCTGTCCCCGTGGCCTCTGCAGCCCAGAAAAGCACCTTGGAGATATTACTTATCCGTTTGCTTGCAGAAAAAGTAATTGTTCCCACTGTGCTCTCTTGCTCTTGCACTTGTCTCCTGGGGTGACAGGAAGCTCTAGAGTCAAACACCAGTGCGATCAATGCTCATTCTCCACTCCTGATGTAGATATTCTCCTGCTTCATTATGAGAACGCACATGAAGCCCAGACATCTGATGTCAAACAAGAAGCAAATACCCTTCAAGGGATGGATGGGCCGCTGACTCTCAAAGAGAACAAAGAACACTCATGTACCAAATGTGACTTTATTACCCAGGTGGAAGAAGAGATTTCCCGACACTACAGGTACAGTGAATTTTAAAATTACATATAGTAAAACACAAAACAAACCAACCCTGAACACTTCTATGAAATGTCAGGGATCCTAGTATACTGGAGAAATTTGAAATTAGATCAAAATGGGAATACAAATAGGTGTATCTCTATATCTGGTTATATAGTGCCAAATCCAATTCACATTTACTTTGGTCAAACTTCAGGTAAGTCAATGGAGTTATTCTAGATTTAAACCAGTGCACCAAATGGCAAAATTGTGACTTGTGTGAATGCTGTGGTTCCTACATATTTGAGATTTGCTGTGCTGTTTTCCATCTGAAATACTTCTAGCTACTTTCTGCCAGAAAGCTGATATCTTCATTTATGAAGGGAATCCGAATGGTTTTCTTCCCAAGACTATACACTAGGCCTATTTCTTTCATGCTTTATAGTACAGTACTCTTATTAACTACCTTTTTTGTAGTATTTTCCATCCCCAATACCAACAATGCAATGATTAAGGACATTCTGCTGTTATTTAATATTCCTTTTAGGTCTGCTGATTAAGCACAGTTAACTCACGCGATTAACTCAAAAATTAATCATGATTAAAAAAATCACGATTAATCATACTGTTAATAGAATACCAATTGAAATTTATTAAATATTTTGGATGTTTTTCTTCATTTTCAAATATATCAATTTCAGTTACAACACAGAATACAAAATGTACAGTGCTCACTTTATATTATTTTTATTACAAATATTTGCACTGTAAAAATGATAAATAAAAGAAATAGTATTTTTTAGTTCACCTCAAACAAGTATTGTAGTGCAATCTCTTTATCATGAAAGAGCAACTTACAAATGTAGGGTGTTTTGTTACATATCTGCGCTCAAACAAAACAATGTAAAACTTTAGAGCCGACAAGTCCACTCAGTCCTACTTCCTGTTCAGCCAGTTGCTAAGAGAAACAAGTTTTTTTACATTTACGGGAGATAATGCTGCCTACTTCTTAATTACAATGTCACCTGAAGGTGAGAACAGGCGTTTGCATGGCACTGGTGTAGCTGGCATCACAAGATATTTGCATGCCAGATGAGCCAAAGATTCATATGCCTCTTCATGCTTTGGTCATCGTTCCAGAGGACATGCTTCCATACTGATGATGCTAGTTAAAAAAGAATGTGTTAATTAAATTAGTAATTGAATTCCTTGGGGGAGAATTGTATGTCTCCTGCTCTGTTTTACTCGCATTCTGCCATATATTTCATGTTATAGTAGTCTCGGATGATGACCCAGCACATATTCGTTTTAAGAACACTTTCACTGCAAATTTGACAAAATGCAAAGAAGATTCCAATGTGAAATTTCTAAAAATAGCTACAGCACTCGACCCAAGGTTTAAGAATCTGAAGTGCCGTCCAAAATCTAAGAGGGACAAGGGATGGAGCATGCTTTCAGAAGTCTTGAAAGAGCAACACTCCGAGGCAGAAACTACAGAACCCAAACCACCAAAAAAGAAAATCAATCTTCTGCTGGTGGCATCTGATTCCGATGATGAAAATGAACATGCATTGGTCCGCACTGCTTTGGATTGTTATCGATCAGAACCTATCATCAGCATGGACGCATGTATTCTGGAATGGTGGTTGAAGCATGAAGGGACATATGAATCTTTAGCGCATCTGGCACGTAAATATCTTGCAATGCCGGCTGCAACAGTGCCATGTGAATGCCTGTTCTCACTTTCATGTGACATTGTAAACAAGAAGTGGGCAACATTATCTCCTGGAAATGTAAACAAACTTGTTTGTCTGAGTGATTGGCTGAACAAGAAGTAGGACTGAGTGAACTTGTAGGCTGAGCGATTGGCTGAAGAAGGACTTGTGGGCTCTAAAGTTTTATATTGTTTTATTTTTGAATGCAGGCTTTTATTTTACATAATTCTACATTTGTAAGTTCAACTTCCATGAGAAAGAGATTGCACTATAGTACTTGTAGTGGGCGAATTGAAAAATAATATTTTGTTTTTTACAGTGTAAATAATTGTAATAAAAAATAAATATAAAGTGAACACAGTACACTTTGTATTCTGTGTTGTAATTGAAATCAATATATTTGAAAATGTAGAAAACATCCAAAAATATTTAAATAAATGGTACTTTATTATTGTTTAACAGTGTGATTAATTTTTTAATTGCGATTACTTTTTTTTAATCGCTTGACAGCCCTAATTCCTTTCAAACTGGGAGCAGGCACTCTTTCATCTGTTGATGCCATCCCACAAGATACTTTTCCACATTCCAGCATTTGTATGTTGTTGGTCTAAAATGTCACTGTATTTATTTTTAAGTGTTAGCGTTGCTATATGAAGACAGACAGAGCCAGTCCCCCGATTCATGTCCTTATGGCTGTCAATTCCCTGATAAACCTTTTGGAGTGGATCCTCAGCTGTTGGAAATTGACTTCATTTGAGCTATGCCAGTTTACATCATCTGAGAATTTGGCCCTCCGCTTTTAAAAGAAGAGTGTGTTATACATTTTGCAAAAACTGGGTTAAAGATTAAGTAAAGAATGTTAAATACATTAAACATTTATGACCAAAGAGTCAATGACAACCACAGAAAATCCACACTTCCATCACCTTTAAAGGATTTTTGCATAGAAGCCATATATTGATGACAAAAGAAGATTCAGTCTCAGAAATCCCTTAAATATGAGAGCCTGAGATGCATTTACTAGATTCCAAGACATTGAGAAAGTAACAAAGGCAGACTATAATATAGTGCTTTAATAGAGCTTAAAACAGGGGCATTACCCAACAGAGGGCCGTATTGGTAATATGTTGGGACTCGGGAGCCGATAAAAAAAATGGAGCAGATTGCTCATCTTTAATTTGAGGCTGTACCCTCCGGAGATTACAAGTCCCAGCATGCAGTGCCTGATTTTTTATTTAAGTGGGCCACAGGGATGTTGTGGGGATTAACTGGTTAATGTTTGTAAACTGCTTTGAAGATGAAGAGTGGTATCTAAGTACTAGATATTATTATCAGGTTAGCTTTGGGCCATGTTGTATAACTCCATAGGCAGCACTTTGCTGCTGGGTCATGGCATGATTTTATTTTTAGCTATTCCATGGGCTGACATGGCTTCTCTACTGGGAAAAAATTGTTTTGCTGCAGCTGGTAATTTAAATTTTTAAGAAGCATGTTTAATAAAAAAAAGAGGGCCAAATTTTCAAAACTGAGTACCTTAAGTTAGGCACTCAAATCAGTGGCCTCATTTTAAAAAAATGCTGAACACCCAGCAGCTCCTACCAATGTCAGTGGGAATTGCTCTGTACTCAGTATTTTTGAAAATCAGGAGACTTATTTAAAGGTCTAAATATGGACTTGGGTACCTAAAATTAGGCTCCTTTGTTTGAAAAGCTTGAGAAGAATTCTCTAAACCTTTAGCACACCACACCCTCATGTACTTTGTAGATGTCATAAACTAGAACCACAACTCCCTGCCCTCAGCATCTCCCAATTTCAGACATGTCTCACTTTAAACATGTGTATTGTTCTCATTTTTCATGTTCCTTCTCCTAGAAAATCACACTTCTCTAGTTTAATTCTGGGGGAAAAATTATAACAAATATTTAGACCTAAAATGACTTTCCCATAGATAATAATTTTGTTTAAATACCCATTATCTTTTGATCTACTAGGATAGAAGCATGGGGCTATTCCAATTGGAAAGGGAGGAATTTTTTACTATATAATGGTATACAACTTCCATGTCTATCCTCAATGAGGAGTCCTTGTGGCACCTTAGAGACTAACACATTTATTTGGGCATAAGCTTTCATGGGCTAAAACCCACTTCATCAGATGTTAGTCTCTAAGGTGCCACAAGGACACCTAATTGTTTTTGCTGATACAGACTAACGCGGCTACCACTCTGAAACCTACCTTCAAGAAGTAAATTTTAGGGAAATTAATCAATCCTATACTTCTTTTCTCCCTCTGAGTCCTATACAGTTGGTCCTGGCTGTACAGGTGAAGAGATACAAGAATAATTCCAAGAAAAAAAGATCTACAGCTTCTGAAAAATATTTGTATCTGTGAATTACGTGGCACATATAGGGTATATCTAGCCTGCAAGTAGACACCCTCCCGCCTTGTAGGGTCACAGAGCCCAGGCTCCAGCCCAAGCCCAAATGTCTATGGCTCAATTAAACAACCCCTGAGCCCAAACCCCGTAAGGCAAGCTAGCTGGCACAGGCCAGCCACGGGTTTTTAATTGCAGTCCAGACATCCCCATAGAGCACATGGTGGTGTGATGTAAAGTTTTTATTAGTGGAATGATGTTCTTTGTGACTTCCTCATGCATCAGCAAGACTTTAGACCTAGAAAGTATTTATGCCACACAGTCATGTATTCAATATATAACTATATCTATATATATATAAGAACATAAGAATGTCCCTATGGGGTCAGACCAAAGGTCCATCTAGCCCAGTATCCTGTCTTCCGACAGGGGCCAGTGCCAGGTGCCATAGAGGGAATGAACAGAACAGGTGTAATCATCAAGTGATCCATCCCCTGTCGCCCATTCCCAGCTTCCGGCAAACAGAGGCTAGGGACACCATCCCTGTCCATCCTGTCTAATAGCCATTGATCCTCCATGAATTTATCTAGTTCTTTTTTGAACCCTGTTATGGTCTTGGCCTTCACAACGTCCTCTGACAAGAAGTTCCACAGGTTGACTGTGCATTGTGTGAAGAAATACTTCCTTTTATTTGTTTTAAACCTGCTGCCTATTAATTTCATTTGGTGACCTCTAGTTCTTGTGTTATGAGAAGTAATAAACAACACTTCCTTATCTACTTTCTTTGCACCAGTCATGATTTTATAGACCTCAGTAATATCTTCCCTTAGCTATCTCTTTTCCAAGCTGAAAAGTCCCAGTCTTATTAATCTCTCCTCATACGGAAATATAATTATTATTATATAATAAAATAATGTGATAGTTACGCTAAGTTCCACAACTGTGAGGGAAAAATGCAGCGAAACTTGCTGCTGGCAATTTATATACTAAGAAGCTGAATGGATCCCAACTATTAATATATAATTACGCATTGTATGGACAGAAATGGTGTTTTTCAATTCCCATATTTAATTTTACCATTGGCAAATACTGAATACCATGGATCTGCTTAGAACCTGCCTGCGTGGTTGAGTCCGTGAACTCCCTTGTGTGTGCATCTTCAATGACTTTCAAGAATCGCAGGTATACACTATGAATACATTTTTTTTCTGCATCTTTCTGGTGTACATCTGCAATATCGTTTTTGTCTGTTTGCTTAAATATTATTTTTGTGTCATTGTCCTCCAGTATTATCCATCTGCAATGTAGGCCTTGGCAGCCCTGCATTACTGACAACATTAGAATTTGCAAGAATAATTAGCTTTTCATGTTGTCTCCCTACAGAAATATATACTTAAGTTTAACACCACTCAGTTTTTCCTTCACATGTAATTTGTAGGCTGTTCAGTTGAATTCAAAGTTAATGAATCACATTGCACGTCAGTGTAGTTGTGTCTAAACCTGCCTAAAATGTACTTACATAAACAGATCTCCAAATGGCGAATTGTCCTACATTTTCTATTGTTAGCAGTGTTCGAGCTGTGTTGGTCCCAGGATATTAGAAGGGAAAAGATGGGTGAGGTAATCTTTTATTCGACGAACTTCTGTTGGTGAAAGAGCTGTGTAGTTTGAAAACTTGTCTCTTTCACCAACAGAAGTTGGTCAAATAAAAAATATTACCTCACCGACCTTGTCTCGCTACACTTTTTACTAATTTAACTATTACTCACACCCGTGAAGGTGTGTGTTACTGTGTGTTACCCCATTATACACCCATTGTATTCCTGAAGAATCAGGAGATATTCTTTACATTTCATTGAGATCTTCAGTTATGCAGTGTACTCCAAAGGTGTGCGTTATTGTAATGGATTAAACAATTTCTGCATGGGTAATATGTAGTCAGATATGAGGATTTGGGGCTCTTTGGATGAAAAGTTCTTTTTACTGTAGAAATTTGAGTAGGTAAGGAAATTATATTTTTTCCCACCAAAAGAAATATTTTTTCATCATTTTTGTTTTTTTGCTGAAAGATAAAAAATCTGAAACCAAAATAATTTGATTTTTGGCAACTTAATAACCTTCAGAGTTCAGTTGCCAAAAGGTGTGGGGGGGGGGAAATCATTTTTCTGTTTTTGTTTTTTCTGAAAATCATTTTTTTTTAGTGACTATTTCCATTTAATGGAAAAGTTATTTTCTGTCAAATGTTTTCACTGAAAATTTTTGGCAAGCTGTAGTAGAAATGTCAGGTAACAATGAAAAATGGTCCAAACTTCTCTAGAAAAAGGGTAATATAAGGGTCTAATCATTTTTTTAAAAAAGGACACCACACTTCCCACTCAGACTGCCTTATGATCTTTTGTAATGAGGGCAGAATCATGTTTTCCAATAAACAGAACTAATCTGTTGATAATGTAAGTGACAATTTTATTCGGTTTTCATTCAGAAGGATTCAAAAACTTTTTACAAGATACATATAAAAAACCTGATTTTCAAAAAGGTAAGTGTGCAATTGACTAAAAACAAGCTAAATGTATGTATGTAATTAGTACAACTGCATGTATAAATTGGTTCTTTGCATATGTAAATAGACAGTGAGAGTCATAAGTGGTTGTTTTTCCATAGAAAAACCTGATCTGTGCATGTAGTTTATGGCAATTGTCGATACAAATTGGATACACAATTGCATATGCAGCTGTACATCTGACTTTAAATATTAGACCCCAAGTAAGTAGGAAGAGTCACTTCATGCATTACTGAAATGCAGCTGCCCTTGAGGTCAAATTCATCAACTGTCTAACCGTGCACTATAACACTACTCAGTGCTTTGGGAGAAGAAATTAAGAATACTGCATACAGCAGACAGCACAGGCTGTGGCTGAGGGCACAGGGACTTTCAGGCCCTTATATCTCCCAGTGGATCCAGAGGGATTGTCTGGGGTACTGGGACAAGGGACTGCCTCTCCTGCTTCACATGGGCAGCAGCAACTAAGAGGAGGATCTTATGGCAATCCCTAGATTTGGGGGTTTCTGCCACAAAGCAGCCATCACCTGCTGCAGCTGAGGGGTGTGTGTGTGTGGCGCGGGGGGGGGGGGGGGGGGGAGGTGTAAAACAGGGCCATCCAGCTCTTTTACCAGACCTAGAGGGACCTGGTGTTGCCCCTGACTCAGTGTGCTGTATCTTATCTCATAAGGTCACAGCCTGAGATGGTACAACCACCATCTAGTTGGTAATGATAACTTTTGAAACACTACATCAATTTTTTATATAGCGTGCTATGCAAACTGCTTTTCTTTTAAACTTTCTTGATTAATTTTTTGGGGCTCACTTCACAAACTTCTATGGAATTTGTCCCATTATGAACAAACGATAGATTTCAGTTCTGATTTAAAAACAAACGAACAAGTCAGCCCTTCAAGTTGTTTCCTGGATTGGTGCCAGACTAGGAAATAAAATCAGATGTGCTCATGTAGCTTTTTTGTGTTGGGCCATATTTGTACTCCGATCTGTAATGATTAAATTATTCACATGTATGCAGTTTTCAACACTTTCTCAATTTTAGGTTGGTGGGTATAGAATATTTAGTTTAAGATCTGTGGCCAAATCCTGGCTTGTCCAGTGTATCTACTAATATTGTACAAGTGTTAGGTATTGAGCTGTCCAGTTGGGATCAGAGGTGGTTTTTTATGTGGATTAGAAAAGGGTATGTTCTAAAAGAGACTATCTTTTTATTCTACTTGTCTGAAAAGGCCCTAATTTTTCCCACTGGGTAGCATTTGTATAAAAAGTTATGCAGGCAAATTAAGAAATCCTCATGTAACTTTCTGTGGGTGGGAAAAAAAACCCTTTCTAAAGAATTAAAAATCTACAAGCTTTCAGGGTAATAAAAATGCATTTAAGCAGGCCCGTGCCTTAGTTATTATATAGTTAAAATCCCTGTCTGGCTGCTGCTATACTGTACATTTATTTGTTTCACTAGTATCATAATGGTGGTATATACAATCTGGATCAAAAATATTTAGCATGCACCTAATAAAGCCAAGTTAGACAGAAAAAGATCAGCTGCCTGAAGGTGTGATATCTGTAGAAAGGAGCCAAGTTAGAAAAGGGGGTTAGCCATTCAAATGGCCAAGTTAAACAAAAGACACTTAGTGCTAAATTGCCTCCCAAAGGATTGATAAACTTTCAGGCAGGGAGTAAATTGGGGTTGGGCCATTAGTCCCAAATGATGTCTTGTTTAACTTGGCTTTTTAGATAACTAACCCTTGTCAAACTTGGCCTTCTCTGAAGATATTCCACCTTTATATGACTAGCCTCTTTTCCCTCTAAATTGGCTTTTTTTGTATCCGTTAAATGGTTTTGATCAGATAACACTCTCTCTTTTGGGTTCAGAAACAGAATTAAGTTAGTATCACACAGAGATGGGCTGATTTCAGTAAAAAGCTAGTTTAGAATGAGACAATACAGCCAGAACAGGATTTTAACCCACTGTTTTCTGGCCCACAACAAGAGTCCGTTGCCACTAGGCTATATACAGAATAATTTACTGAATGTTTTGGAGACTGAAGGAGTCCATCTAGTTATCTAAACTGAATATAATAATACTGAACATGACACAGAGAAAATGATATTACACAAGCACTACAGATCTTGATACTTGAATACATACTCATATCTGCATGCATGCATGCAAAATTTCATGAAAATCAGCATACTTTAAATAGCATATGATTTATTTTGTCAAACAAGATTCATTTTTTTTAAGTTTAGCAATTTATTTCTCCTACACGATCAGACTTTAAAAGGGACATTTTATGTACTATTCCAGCTATACAGATGAACTAAAAGCCAAATGCTGCTCTTATTGAAGTTAATGGGAGTTTTGCCATTAACTTCATTGGGACCAGGATTTGGCCTTGAAAGAATTAATTTTCAACAATTGAAGTTGTCATGGCAGTAACATTTCCCGTACAAGCTTTGTCCAATGTGGATAGTCAAGGGCTCATTTTTTTCTAACTTGGCTAGAGTCACTACTGTGACTCTAAGTGCACAGGGTGTGTATGTATGAGTGTATCTGTAGGGAGAAGGAATTACAGATTTATATACATTTTGATGAAGAGCAGGGACTGTCTTTTACTCTGCAATGGTACAGTGCGTAGCTCAATGGGACACCAATACTCACTGGGGACTCTGGCCACTATTGTAGTATACCTAATAATAATTAATAAATGTTTCATCGTTAGCTCATAGAAAGTATTCTGTTACTATGGGATATACAGTAAATGGGTAAGATGTTGTTTCAATGTAGTAATGTATGCTTTACATGATTTACTAATATAGTACTTTGCATAGACTTATAATGAAAACAGGGATGCGCATTATTATTCCAACATATTCCACACCTTTTAGTAGACTAATGGAATTCACATATATTCTCTGCTTCCCTACTTGAAGCCTCTCATACTTTACAAAAGTGGCTCTGCATTTGACAGCAGAATTCAATATATAAGGACACAGTCAGCTGTCTTGTGTTTCCTTAAGAACAGTCTCATTTCAAAACAGTTTTTAGAATTTCCATACAAAGAACAAATAAGAATTGTTTCTTGTTTCAAGAACTCTTATCCTTTGAAGTATCTTTAGCTGCAAGTTAACTAGAGCTCTCCTCCAAAGTCCTCTGTATTGACTAAATAAATGGGTGTAAAATTGATGACAGGCAAAGGAATTTTTTTAAACAATTAAACAGGAACTCTGTAATACAGCACTACATTATACAAAGTGGCTTTTAATTAGGTGTCAGAAAGAAGTATGTCCCCTTGTGTTTCATTTTGTGATGGAAAATGTCACAATGGAATAAATAGGAGGTGAAAAGTGTATTGATTAAAATCAAAAAGAAAAATCATACAAAATCTGCAGTGAAATTATGTAGAGTTCAGAAAGACGGGACTGAGTCTGAATGAATGGTTAGAGGATCATTGATAATAAAGGCAACAAACCAGTTGTTCTGGTGTTTAGCAACTAGGTTTATTTTTGTGTTACCCAACATACAACAAAAATAAACCCACGTTCTTTATTTAGAGTTATGTGTACCAGATAATTTCACTTCAAGTTCTGGATTTGGAAGTATTCGGTTTCATACCTCCTCATATATTTTATAAGAAAAATGCAGGTATGAGAAAGGGGATGGTGAGTGGACTCTGATATTAAAATAATCTTCATTTTATTTCAGGAGAGTACATAACTGCTACAAATGCCGTCAGTGCAGCTTTACAGCTGTTGACACTCAGTCACTACTAGAGCACTTCAACACTGTGCATTGTCAGGAGATGGACATCAGTACAGCCAATGGGGAAGACGGTCATGGCATCTCTACTATCAAGGAAGAGCCCAAAATTGACCTAAAGGTCTACAGTCTGATCAATCCAGATCCCAAAATGGGGGAGCCCATTTCTGACAGCATAGTGAAGAGGGAAAAGCTAGAAGATAAGGAAGTGCTCAAGGAGAAAGTTTGGACTGACAGCTCCAATGATGATCTTCGCAGTGTGACCTGGAGAGGAACAGACATTTTGAGGGGAAGCCCATCATATACACAAACAAGCTTAGGCCTCCTGACCCCAGTGTCTGTTGGCCAAGAGCAGCCAAAGCCTTTAAGGGATAGTCCAAACGTAGAAGCTGCCCACCTTGCACGGCCTATTTATGGCTTGGCTGTTGAGACTAAGGGATTCCTGCAGGGGGTGCCAGCAGGAGGCGGAGAGAAATCTGGACCACTCACTCATCAATATCCTGGATCAGGCGATAAATCGAAGGACGAATCCCAGTCCCTGTTACGGGTAGGAAGCTTTCCTTTGTTACACTGAGTGCATGCATATTGTGTTTACTTTCAACTACTCATTTCTCTAGTTTTGGAATGGTGGTTTATTTCAAGGGCACTTTATTAAAATCAGTCTAAAGGATTCAAACTTTTAGAGCTAAATTGGCAGGTAATAGTTCCCAAGCATTTGTATAAAACATGTACCAGATGCAATAGGAAGCAATCGTTTGTTTGTCTTTGCTATTAGCTCTGACTGAATTTTGGTTAATCATTCCTGCTGATTATGCAAGAATCTGATACATTTGGCGAAGAAAGGTTTAGAACCCCAGAAGGCTGCACATCTGTTATATTAACACGTCTAATCACCTCTTACATTTTGAGATGGGGTGACAGCGCATACTGAAGCGAGATATCATAGTATTAAACAGCTAAAATGTGAAATCTGAGTCAAATATTAATAAAGAAATGTAATTGGGGAGGGGGAGTTAAAACATGTAAAGTACATGTTAACTTTGACATTTGTCTGGTTGGCTTGTCGAAGAAGAAGAAAAAAAGGAACTGAGGAAATGTCAAAAGTGACAGAAATTCTGTATCTTACTGTACATTCTCATCCTATCCTCAAAACAAAACTGACCTAGTTCTCTCTCTCAACATATCGCACCTGTGCGTACAAAGGGCTTCCCCTCGCTCTTTTACTGTATATACTTTGCCCTGTGATGGAAGTTTGAGTTTCAGATAACTCACTAATTCTGAGGAGGAGGTTAGTGGCCCGGGGAAATAACTGTCTTTCTCTCTGAGTCAGCACTGGGTTTTCACTAGGTGCCATTTCCCATCTGAACTCCTAGAAAGTTGCTGCAGTTGCTTTCAGTTTGCATACAAAGGTGATTTTGAAACTCAGCTGGTATTGAGAATGGAAATAATGATTAGCTGCTTTTCTTTATTCTCTCTTTAAGGACATTTAAAATAATAAATTCAGTACAATATGAATGTCAATATGTCATAAGCGTAAAGAGAAGGCAAATGTATTTTTCAGCAGTCTTCTGTAATATATATAAAAAATATTTTGAGCTGTTTAAGTCAGTAGTGTCTAAAACCTGACAACTGTGCTAATTCTCAAAATCATTTATTTATAATTTAAAAGCTTCATGCATCTGAATGGAACCAAAGCCTTATGTGTTGTATAAAGCCGTGAAATGTCACTGACGTCATCTCTCAAATTAATCATTTGAATAGTGACATGGAAGGTTTTCTATGTGCAGATCTGGGTTTGCGACAATTGTGTGTGAAAGCTTCATATATGGTACATGAGTTTCTTTTCTACTCTGTTTATCAGTATTTAAAAAAAATAAAACCTGATTAGAAGTGAAATTTACCCTGACAGAAGGAACCACTTATATCCCACTTAAGCTCTATTTAGTGGGACTTAGCCAACAAAAGGTCTATGCATGGCTGTCTCCACAGGGACCACTTTTACCCTGGGAGGCTAGCCAGTTGAGACTAAATTTTATTTGTTTTTGCACAGGCTAAACCACGTTGTCTATTTAAAACAAAACAAAACATGAAAAGGAATCTGTTAACGTGCTGCATTAGCGCTGTGAAGACAACTGATACTCTGGCTGCGCCTGAAGCCTTAATATAATACCACTTTAGTTTTTCTATTTACCTGATATTTTTACCACTGGAGAAGGCAGAGGAGGAAAGATTAATCTGGTCAATTTTTATGGTTGGCTCAACAAGAAATTCAAATATAAATATATATTTAAAGGTTCTTCACGGAAAGGTGCTAATGTGATTAGGTTTTCAAACCCATATTTTGGGTTTGAATGGATTGCTTTTCAGAGGTGCTGAATTCCTGCAGTTTCCATTGACTTCGAAAATCATTGTCCTCTGAACATGCAGTCTGCTTATTTAGGTGCATAAATATGGATTCAGTTGTTAGGTTTAGGTACCCGCTTTTTAAAATGTTAGCCTACATCCCAGTTTCTGCTTTACATAGGTTGTAAAATGATTGTAGTAAAAGGTTAGACTTAGTCTGCACTGATTAGGGAAACTATGTTGTCACCTTTCAGGGAAGAATTACCTTAAAATACAGTTCTGGCTAATGCCAGTTGAACTCCACTGGACGCAGAACCTCATAACATGTCTTTCCCTCAACCCCGATTTCTTTTTATTTTCACGTTCCCATTTTTCTTCTGTGAAGATTGGAGAGGGGGCTTATGTCAACTAGCCAAAGACCGTCATCTTTTTACTCAGACACTATGTCAGTGGACTCCTGGAACATGCTGGACAGAGTTAATGCATATCATAAGACATACCTATGTTTCATAACTATTGAGGGAAGAAGGAAATAGTGAGACTTTAGGCTTCATTTTGGAAGTTCTGGGGGTGAATGTAATGTGAGGGCTTAGTGCTAATTCAGATTGAGAGTTGAATCGGGTCAGTGCTAAAAGAACCCCCAAAATTCCTGATTCAGTTTCCTGTGTGCATAATTGTGCAATGAAACCCCGGCTTTGTTAAAGTCAAAAACAAAACTTTAACTTCTGTGAGGCTAGAATTTCACCCAAAGGCATCTTTGCCGGTGACATTCTGAAGGATTAGAACGTCAATTGATCCAAGCAGAAGAGTTCTTTAGATTAATTCCGCTGCCTCCTCTTCATTTCCAAAAAGCTAAAGCTTTTCTACTCAACACTGATTGTACCCAGTGAATTAAAAAGAAAAGAAAAGAATGCTCTTTATTGTTTGAACATATCTTACTTGATTGTCCTCTTAGGAAAAAGAAAATGTAAATCTGTAACGCGAAGCAATGATTTAGGAACTAAAAGCTCTCATGCCCCAACCAGTGCTTCCAGTTGGTATAAGTCTCTAAAGTTATATCAGTAGTTTGAATTCAAAATTGTGTGTGCTAGTGCCACTTCTTGACAAAAAGGCAAAATTTGCACTACTTGTATTATTCTGTTTAGATGACAGAGACTCATTTCAGGTTTTTGAAAAACGGACATGAAGGAAATAGTTTTAATCTGGGAAGAACCAATCGGAAGCACTGAATATGTAATGTGATCAAAGGGGGAAAATGGCATGTGTCTAATTTTGTGTCCCCCCTGCCCCACAGTGGTTCCCATTTACTAAGAAAGCTTTGAAATAATTTTAACAGTTATAATGATAATTTTCACTTTTCATCTTTGGACTTCACTTTTGAGACTGGGTTGGCAGTGTTATTCACACTTTCTACAGATGATGTAATTGAGTCACTGAGAAGCTTAGAGACCTGCCCAGGGTCACATGGCAAATCAGTGGCAGAACCAGTATCAGAATTTTGTCCTTGTGACTCCCCTTGCTCACTCCCTCCCTGTTCTGTTTTGAGTGGTGTCGCATGAAGTTTAAGTGGTCAAGGAATTTGGCTTATTTAATTGTTTTAAAAGTGTGTATAAATGCATATGGAGTATACATAGCAATTATTATTTCTGGGAAGAAATTTACATAATGCAAGCAAGTTTTCTAGGTGTTTGTTTTATAGAATATCTCTGATGGTTGACATGTGGCTATAATGTCAAAAATAATAAAAATCGATTGAAAAAGGTGGAAAATTTTATATACTATAATTTGTCAACAAAATTGTCTCATAATACAATACATTTGTAAGCTTTCATGTTTTGTAACATGCCTATATGCTGCTTTGCTGCTCTTGTTCTACCTGTGATGGTCACCTGCCCCACAAAATGTGTCATTCAGTAGATTCTTCATGGGAGAAAGTTGGGTAGGATTTCATTTATTTTCAGTGATTGAAACACCAAATTGATTGCATCCTTTCAGGAGACTGAGATATTGTAACCATGACCATTTGTACAATGCACGTGGAAACACGTGTAGATAGTGGCCACACCACCTTCCCCCCAGACAATTAGAGAGAGTTTTCACTCAGGCTGTTCATGTGTGAGTGAATCTTTCTCAGGGACTTGTTACACTTCTCGGAGTAGCTTTAATTTTATTTTTCTTATTAAAATGTTTCCAGTAACTGTATTTAGAGGCTATCTGTATGTTTTGTAAATGGGAATACAAAAAAATAAATAAATCCCTCAGCATGGAACAATGTAGATGTTAACCCTCTCTTCCTTAGAGTAACTGAATTTATAGTTTAAAGATTTGTTGATACTGGAGAAGTCTATTGAGATGCAAAAATGTTCCTTTGGGGGGGAGGGAACATTGGCAGCCAGCAGAAGATCAGCCAAGCAGCATTGTTCAGTGCTTTGACAACTCTGATTCTGGACAGTAGGAACTCTTTCCTAAACTGATTTTAAATGAAGTGTCCTCTTTTATTATGTTTTGATGCTGCAGTACTAAGTTTTCCACAGTGCAGGCACACAGAGGTCCAGCATGATCCTGGGAATTTATACACAGACCTATTTAGCATACAGTGGTATCCGTGCATAAGGGAATGTGCGAATGTTACTGCAACACTTTCATATGGATGCGTAAGATCACTGACGTGATGTGTTCTAACCTCGTCCATTTCTGAAAGTGTCATACATTTTATGGCCCATTTGCAGTAATTTCATATAAAACATATGTCAACGGAGCAAATTGTAATAAATGGAGATCTTGGACAGCAATATTTAAGTCTTGACTAAAATTATGTTAAAATTTGCTATAGATGTTTTCTTTTGAGGCCTAAATCCTGTGAGGGGCTGAACACTCTCAACTTTTCCATGGATCTGAGGGCACTCCGCAACACACACTACAAGAAAGCATTGTATTTCAAGACTGATTCAATTTACCTCAAGAACAGTTGGTTATTGTTCAGTCTGTGATATTTACACTTCAGTGTTCCATATACTGTTCTGTATGTAACTATCTAGAGCTGGTTAATTTTTTAAATTTCAAATTTCTGCTGGGCCAATCATGATTCTACCCCTTTTCCTTTTTCTTAACGGGACGAAGAGCAAATTGGTTTGTTTTCAAAGTTTGAAAGAAAAAAAGATGCAATTTTCACTTAGTTCTGATCTTAAAAGTAACAATGTAGTAAAGATCATACATAATTTTCCCTATAGTGAATCACTGGATAGTTTATACTGTATTTTGAATTATTGATCGCTGTTTAACTGTGAGAGAGACTTTCAAAGGGTTACGTGCCCAACAACCTCTGAAACTCAATGGAAATTCCTCACTCCCCTGTGTGCTTTTGAAAATATTCCCCCTGTGTATAAACATCAGATTGTTGGCTCTAGAAGGACAGCATAGCTCAGAAGTGAATCCTGCTTGCACTGAAGTCAGTAGAAGATTTGCTGCTGACTTTAACAGGAGGAGCAAACCCTGCATGTGAGAATATACAAAATGTGTTCTTAAAAGTCTTGGTAGCATTAACAGATGTACATAATCACTGGGGACTACAATGCAATGAATACCGTTTTTTAAAAGCAGGAGTATTTTTATGCTGATTTGTAAAATTAAATTTGGGAAGAGTATAATTGTTCCATTTTTTGCTTTAGTTGGTAGATTTTTTGGACACTGTATCCTTGTCCCCACTTCCTTAAAAAGTAGCCCTCTAAAGAAGAAACAACTGAAATAGTTTCTCTTTAGCTGCATCTCATTTTTTTCCCATTTCCTCTGACTCCGTTAGGAATCTTTCAGGAAGTATTTATAGTCAAGGCCATTCATTGCCATACGGGTCCTCTAATTAACTCAGGGAAACTCAGCAGGCACTATGTCTTACTAATGCACATTGCTATGTTAGGTCAAAGAACTGCTAAGCTCTTTCAGTTTTGTTAAGAGCACCTGTTTCTACAATTCAGAGTTTGAGGTGGTGGGGGGTTAATTTTTAAGTATAAATAAAACCTGGAAAATTTAAATTATCATCTGACAGCAAAGTGTCAGAGTAAAGATCGGACTTGATTAGAAACAGTTTTGAAACCTTGATTTCCTGCACAAAACCGGAGAATGGTAAAATTCCCTTGTTGGTGAATGGGCTACAAGTGAAGTTAAACTAACTTTATAAAGGTTTGAAATAGCTTAGAAACAAACATGTGTTTGGCTCCTTTTAGTAACTACTGGAACAAACCCACAAGAAAATTGAATGTTTTGCATTACTCATCATGACACAGTGATCAAATAGGACTAGAATATAACTTTAAAAAATGTTAACCTGCCCATTAAATAGATGTTTCTGGTTCATGAGAATTGAATTTAAGCATAGTCGAGTGGGGATGGGTTGTCACATGGAAAGAGGGCCCCACCTTTTGGATATATATCCACACATAGTTGCGTACATTTGTGTCACTGTGGGCAGGGAATGAGTAGAAATATATTAGACAGTAAAATCATTATTTGGGTGTGGCACTGTAATAATACAGTGGGTGGATGTTTGCATCAAAAACGCTAAGGAAAAGGTGAATCAGTCTGCGGAACAAAGACCAAGAAGCATTAAGTTACAAGCCCCCTGGCCTTTTAGTAAGCAACAGTGTATACAGAAGTTGCTAGGATCAATAGCAAAATGATTCTAGCAGAGAAAACCAGATTCTCGATTTAAGATGAGCTGCATCATTTGGCTTGTTGAGTCAATAATGAAGACAAAAGCCACCCTACATTCTGTAATGAAACAAATGGCTGGTATGGATTGAAATTCAGAATCACATATAATTAATTGAACCTTTATATTCCCATCATTAGTTCAGATATCAGAATTGCTCTCTTATTCTCAGTGGTTTGATAGTTAGCTCATCAACATAATTTCTTCAGTAAGAAGAAGCAAAATATTATGCATACTGGTTTCTAAAGTAATACTGGTTGAATCATGGTCTCATTATTTGAACTTGTGAGAAAGAACTGTCATTAATATAATATGAATTTTGAAGTGAATGTGATTTTATGGTAATTATTTAATTTTATAAAATATCTGCGTAGATATTAGACAGGAAATATGATAAATAATAAATTTGCTTACATCTCTCTGATTACTTAGTGCTATATTTTCTGATCAGATCAACATCTTTTGTAACCTGTGTTGCTACTGTTAAGTTCATTTGTGTCCTGGGGAGCAGGTCATCGGCTGGTATAATTCTTATAGCTCCATTAACTTCAGTGGAACATTGACAATTTTCACTAGTTGTAGATCTGCCTCTGTTCTCTTTTTAGCAGTCTTTTTTATTTATTTATTGACAAGGGGCCCAACCCTGCAAACCTTACTTCTGAGAGTAGTACCATTGATTTCAGTAGGACTAATCATATGACTAAAGATTATTCACAATAAGTAGGGTTTCAGGAACAGACCTAAAATCAAAGCAACATCTTTTATCCAGGCTTCAAATGGATTACTAAATTTTTACTTTTAACTTGTGCTACTCTCTTATAGTATTAGTTATAACTATAGCCTAATTATTGTTTTAAATAAAACAGTGACAGTAGCAAATAAATACAGGTGTGAGCACTGCACACATAAACAAAACTGGGTGTAATGTAAACTATATAATTCTTAGATTTTTCAATGGCAAGGGCTCTTTAAATTTGGAAGTAAGAAGTTTGCATTATTCAGACTAATTTTATCCATTATTAAACTTATCAAAAGTTTTGGGAAGTAAAATAAGCACATTGTAATAATTTATTTTTAGGTGCATCAGTGTTTAGCATTAGATTATACATTTCCAGTGAAATGAAAGTTTGTATTTTACATACAAATTAAGGACCAAATTCTGCCAAATTGAATTCAATAAGAACAGCACACTCATGTCTGAGGGCAGAATTTGTTGCTAATTTGTAGATTTTTTTCAATGGAAAATTAAATTTCATAGATGAATGCAGGCAAGGATTGTACATAATTTTGTTTTTGCCTGAAGTAGAATGGTGTTGAACGGTGAAAAGTGGCATGAAGATACATCTAACATATGGAAGTGCAGTTGTTCTTTGTGTTGAATTTCAGATATTCTTTGTACATGAACTTTTGCTAATTAAAACATAGACTAAATATAAATTTTAGAAGAGGGATATTGTGATAGGCTGCAAATAATGGCTTAATCTATTGGACTAGGAATGCATAGCCGTAATTTGAATCAATTTGAAAGCATCCAGACGCTGTACATATCTGAATGAGTTTCAAAGTAGTAATGATTTAAAAACAGATTTGTAAATAAACAGTGTACACTCATGTTCTGTTGATTTCTGATAGCTATTTTACCCAGAAGTTAATGTCTCCATTAAAAAATGCCCACTCTGGGAAATAGTTTTGGTGTGTGCACAGATATGTGCAGAAATAGAAGAAATGTAAGTATATCTATATAAAATATATAGATATAAATATACACACAGCAGGTGCTGAGGAACTTCCTTTGTTACCTAAGAACTGATCAAAATAGATATATGCATGTAGCTACCTTTAATATAGTCTAGTGATCCTTATTTTAAGATCTCTATTGTAGCACAGCTGATATAGTGGAGAGCTTCACATCTGATATATTTCATTTATGTCTTGTACTGAATTCTCTTTCTAAAATACATGCATATAACGATTGAATAGTTCTTTTGATGTTTTGCTACTTGTTCCTTTGAGAAGTATTCTGAGTATTTTAAAATGTCACATGGATTGCCAGTATATATTTCAATGTCCTACATCTATAATTTAAAAAAAGTGATATGTGTATGTATATGTAGTATATTAAATTCAAGATATGACATCATTTATTTAAAGTTGAATTAAAATCACAGAGCAAGATTCGGCCTGGCTACTGGATGAGTGTGCAGTACTGTAGAGAGAACAAAGAGCCTTCTCTTTGCGTCCTGCACAGCAGCTGATTTCCAAAGGGAGTGGTGTGATGGGGACCATGGTCACACAAGTCCACTGCAGGGGGTGCTAGAGCTAGCAGTGTAGCCCGGTGACTGAGCTTCCCTGTAGCTCTTGCAGAGGCTGTGCATCTCCGTGTTGCCCCAGTGCAAACAAACCTATACAGTATGGCATATATTTTAAAATTAATGATACTGCTTTGGTGCAGAGCAATGCTGCCCAAAGGGAAGTAGCAGGAGGTATTCTGTCTAGGAGGACGGGATAGCACTCTCTGTCATGCAGAGGATACAGGCCCACTGTGGAGGGTAGCAGTTTCACCCTGTGTGATTGGCCTGTTCATGCTAGTGCTCTTTTCTCATGGAAAGGAAGGATAGGCCAGTAATCAGAGTATTGGCTTGGGACTTGGGAAACCAGGGGTTCGGTTTCTTGTTCTGATGCAGATTCCCTGTGAGATCTTGGCCAAGTCCTTTAGTCTCTCTGTAACTCAGTTTCCTATCTATAAAATGAGGACAATAGCACTTCCCTACCTCACATGGGTGTTGTGAATGTAAATACACTAATGATGTGAGATGCACAGATACTACTGTAAAAGGGGCCATATAAGTATGTGAACTAGATAAGACCACCCTCCCTGCACAGAGCCCTCCGCCCCCGCCCCCCCGCTAAAAGAACTTACATGGAATTTGAAAGCTAATATTTTGATAGATATGTCGGACTTCTTTTTTCCCTGCAGAAAATGTCAGTGAAAAATCGAAAACTGAAATATGTCTTCTCCAAACTGAAATATTGTGATTAGGGAATGCCACTGCTATGCCTCATGGGAAATTGTAGTTCAAATGCCTTATGCTCCCATTGTCCTATAGGCTGGGCTCCTTGGTTTGACTTCATCTCCCATGATGCATAAAGTGTCCCCCCCGAGTTGTTAATGTAAGGCAGTGCATCATGGGAGTTCCATGGTCACGATGCATCATGGGAGATGAAGCCCAACTGCGGAGCCCAGCACATAGAGCATAATGGAGAGATGAGGCAACTGAATTACAGCTCCCATGAGGCACTGTGGCAACATATCCCAAAAAACAATCTCTGTTTTTAAGCAAAACCCAACAATTTTTTGGATTTTGAGCATTCATTTTTTCATTGAAAATTTGAATTTTTTTCTTGAGATGCTTTTTGAGAGAACTTCTTTAAAAAATAATTCCATCCAAATAGTTTTTATGGAAAAATGTTGACCAGCCCTAATTTTTTATGGTGCAAATTCTATTTATTAGCTTTAATTCCACAGCACACATTGTAAATAATAACATGAAATCTGGCCTATTTTATTTACCACAAATATATAGGCTGTTATATACATGCTAAAAGAATTACATATTTGAAAAAAATATAAGACTGTTTCATGCAAGATGGGAAATACTATGGAGTAAGGTTCTGAAACCTTTACTTATATGGAATAGCACCTTACTCTTAGTGGTCTCACTGAGGTCAGTGAGGGGTTATTCAATGTGAGTAAGCATGTCACTCTGCTTCTGTTTTCAGAATTAACAAATGCTGTGATGTCTCATTGTGCATGAAGGACCTGATCTATCTTCCACTGAAGTGAATGAAAATGTTGCTGTTGACTTCAGTGGAAGTGGATCATATCTTAATTTCTGGACTACAAGTTAAGGGGGGAAAAAGTTTAGGTTGCAGGTCTAAATTTTACACTCGCTTTGTAAATATGTCTATCCTCTTCGTCATCCTGAACAGAGAGATCATGCACATGGAGTAGGAGGTTTATGTTTCTCTTTTGACTTTTGACCTCATTTCGGCTTGTACACTCCTGAGATGCAAACTACCTATTTTCACATATGGGAAGAAGTCTTTAACAATTTGGTTATTCTGTAGTCTTTAATCGTGTAAGTTGCCTTCAGCACTTGCTAGGAGTAAAATTCCACCCAGTACATTTAACATAGATTGTACCACATGCTGTTTCTTCTTGGAAGAAGTTTATGTTCTGAAATTTGTGCTTAAATAATAATAAATACTAATAAAAGAAATAATCAGAGCAGTTGTCAAGGATTTTGTTATGAATGGGGACGAGGAGAGATGCAAACAAGCTGGAGATGGGTTTTAATTCACATGTTATTCTGGGAGCCTACAATTTCTGGTGAGAAAAAGGCATATTTTAGGTCTAATTCCTCCTTTTTTTGGCACGGAACGATGCCTGCCTGTTTTGATCAATCAGATGTTCAAATGAGAACTTTGGATGCTTACAGCTAATTTTAGTAGGTGGGGTGCAAATTTCTTCTGATGCCACAAATAGAGCCTGATCACAGCTGTTTCACTACGATTATAAAAATTAAATCTGTGAATAATTTGAACTGTATTTACTGGTTGCAGAGGAATAAAACTCATCCACACAAAAAATCTTACATCTTATATATATTTTTTTCCAAAATTAGGTGCATCATTGTTCATGTGCAGTGTATTTTAAATATGATGTAGTCACAATGCCAAAGTATTTTAAAAAATCCCCCCCCAAATGGAGACCTTGTTCAATTGAATATCGCATGCTTTTATGAAGAAATTGTATCTCTTTGTGGTGGGATAAATCTCTGAGCTTGTTCTGAAATTACTGTAAGCCACACACAAACCTCTTCAGCCTTAATAGAAAAGCTTAGAAACTTCACTGGAACTTGGGCACTTCAAAGCTCTCGCTCTTCCAGTCTGTACATGACTAAAAGGCTGTAAGGCAGATAGTACAAGGTAAAAACATTCAAATCAAAGAGAGACTTAATATACCACTATTATATCCTTTATAAGACATTTGGAGAATAAAATCTCTAAATATTAATGGGTTTCTTTTCCTGATGCATGCATGTACATTAACTGCCTTTAATGTTCCTGGTGTTAGGCCCTTAAATTGTAAGGGGAGAAATATACCCTCTGGTATACACTATGTGTTTCTTTGATACTTGAAGGTGGATGCTCTCATAACCCCAAATTGACTTTGAACTAAAAGTATTGAAAAGCTTGTATTGTAAAACTAGGTTCAGTCAATCTGTTTTTTAAGGAAAGCACCAGGCTTACCTAGGGAGATGGTGGAATCTCCATCCTTAGAGGCTTTTAAGGCCCGGCTTGACAAAGCTCTGGCTTGGATGATTTAGTTGGTGTTGGTCCTGCCTTGGGCAGGGGGTTGGACTAGATGACCTCCTGAGGTCTCTTCCAACCCTAATCTTCTATGATTTTATGATTCTTCTGCATTCAATTAACACAGTAAACTGTGAGGGTCATTTTGGCATTTCACTCTGCAGCTGATAATGAAGAGAGACAATCTATGTGTGTGTGCATTGTTTGTAGTGTGTCACCTGGTAGTGAATTACTAAAATTATTTTATATCTTACTGCACTGAACAAATAAGCATAAAGATTTTTCTTTTGTTTAAATTCTTATAAACCCTGGGATACTGGGTCGGTGGGGGGAAGGAGTTAATGGAAATCTTGATTAAAATCTTTTAGGCTTCAAGGCTTCTGGTTCTTGTAAACAACTTGGCACTTACACATGTATTTTTTGTGTGTTTTTTACTAGTCTGTTTACTGGTTTTAAAATAAGACCCAAAATAAGAAAAGTCAGTAGAATTTTTTTAATTAAAAAAATGAAAAAGCTTTTCCACTGATCACAGAAACTTCTGCAGTTATTTAGCAAGATGTTTTATAGGACCAATGTTAATCATTTTAAAAGCAAAGAGTATGTTCTGAGTGTACTGATTTTTCCATTACTGAAAATTACTTTCTGTTTAGCAGAAGTCTTAAATCTGGGTTGGTTTTTAAATAGTTCCTTTTATGCCTAAAGGACGGTAAACTTAATCTTCACTTAATCAATTTGTCCTTGCCTTCTAATAGCTAACTAAATTGTTGAAGGGTAGAGGTCCTTGCAATAGATATCCATAACAACTGTCAGATCAGATTTGATTTAGAAACTCCATTTGCAAGATAGAAGAGATAATTGGTGTTTGTTAATCTTCATCCTTCGGCCTGTCCTATTCTGGCTTGACGGTCCAGTAAACGACTAAATTACACTATCTGACATGAGACCCAGATTCAGTCAGTACAGATCTTGGACTTTTTGCTTCTGGATCTCTCAAGTTCCTGCAGTAGATACTTCATTAGACTTCCTGGCCCTTGTGGCCAGCATTGGTAGAGACCTCCAGATTCTTTTCTCAAATACAGAATTTAAATTTGTGAATAGGCATCTCAGTATGAAGGCTTAGTCATTGTTACAGGTACTTGAAGGCCCTTTTCCTGCTACCCTAGTTAGGATGGATGAACCACAAGAGTATTCAGGCTCTGCTTCCTTAGACATCTCACGGCTATAAAGAGAGAGCACTTTTAAACGCACAAGGTTGAAAAATGTTTTATCTGTTACTGTTTCATAGCTCCTTGATAGGGAGTTTGGATTTTGAAAGCATTAGGAAATTAACTCTCACAAGCATATCCATCCACCCATCCGGAGTGAGTTCAGGAGTGATACCCAGTGCTTTGAGAGTTACAGAAAGAGCTCAGCAAATATTTCCAGTTCCATGCTTTGCCTGTGAATGTGTGCTGTCTCCAAATTCCCTCTGTGTACTGCTTTCATCAGTAATGTAGAAATCTGCTGCCCCATCTGCCTTCCTGTAAAAGTTGCAAAGAAAGAGGACATTTCTTTTGGTTTACTGGGACCCCTTCATCTTGGGATTCTCTAATTATTCATTGTGGTTGGGTTTTCTCCCTCTTCTTCCTTATTTACACCTCTCTTCGTTTTATATATTTTTGTCATAATTCAACTCTGGAACTCATATCTCAGTAGCCAAGCTGGTTGAAATTTTCTTGATTTTGAGTTTTTGACCAAAGACGTTTTTTGACAACTCCCCGAAGTTGTTCAGGTTTTTCAACCCACTTTACTTAGCAGCCATTTGCTCAATGGATATAGAACTAAGACAGAAAGGGGAGTCTCCTGAGAGGGAGAGATTAATCAAAACTCGGTAAACCCTCATTAAAGTCTGTCTTCGTTAATGCCTATCATCATGCATGTAGTCTGTACATGACATGGGAATTTTCTTACCCAAATTGTAGGTACCATTTAACAAACTTTCACCAGGAGTAAAGAGAAGTGTTGGAGCAGATCAGAAACACAAGTGGACAGAATGGTTAATGAAGCTCCAAATTGATAGGCTGGCAAGGAATGCCCTTGGGTTGGATCTGTCCCAAAAGTTCCATTTGTGATTGAATGACTCTGATTGGGTAGCCCTGACTATGGACTGGTGGAAGTACTCATTATGGAAAGACCAACTTTTGGTTAGTGGACAAAGTTATCATACTTTCCTCTACAGTCTGGCCAATATCAAAATGCTTTAATCTAATTTCAGAGTTCGTAATACACTGTCTATCGGATATAGCCATATGGATTCAAATAGCACTTCGCTTGCCATCTGCTGATAGAGGAAAGTGAGATTCTAATTTAAAATGGCAAAAATACTTTTCTGTCTGAAATGTGGTAGGATGCCTTTACTAGTTGTTTGTACTGCCATTATTATTGATTGCATTGCATTAAGGCGGGGGGTGGGGGGCCCACCCTGTTCCTGAGAAATAGCCAGAATTTACCAATGTGCATTGCCAACGAGTCACAGTAACACGTCAGCAGTCCCCCATCAGTTCCCCCCCCCCAGTCCCCAGTGTCTCCCATCCACCAGCAGCACTGCCAATCAGCACCTAACCCTCCATCCCTGCACCTCCCGCCCGCAGCGATCAGCTGTTTTGTGGTGTGCAGGAGGCTTGGGGGGTGGGGTGGGAGGGGGCAGGAGGAGCTAGGGCACAGCAGACTCTGGGGAGGGGGTGGGGGCCTTGGGGGAAGGAGTGGAGTGGGGCTGGGGCCTGGGGCAGAGCCAGGGGTTGAGCAGTGAGCACCCTGTAGCACATTGGAAAGTTGGCACCTGTAGCTCCAGCCTGGGAGTTGGCACCTATGCAAGGAGCCGCATATTAACCTCTGAAGAGCCGCATGTGGCTCCGGAGCCACAGGTTAGCCACCCCTGCATTAAGGGGTTGCGTTAAGTTGATTAGAGTCTGTTTTCAATCTGATAATTATGATCTTTCGGTTTACGAAAATACTGATAGTAATTCAGTGATGACTATTAATAGCCATAAAGTGTTTGGAAAATATTGCTCTTTAACTCTTAAAATATTTGATAATTACAGGTTCTCTTACAAAATGGCAGTAATTGCAAAAACTTTCTGTTTCTGTTGTTGAAACTTTCTCTTTCTGTTCTTCAAATTTATGAGTGCCAGAAATCAAAAAGGCCTTAATAATTGTTAACAAAAACTATTTCTTAAAGGGCTGCAAGAAAATGCTTCTTTTTTAACAGATAGGATAGTGGCAGGGGACAGGAATACATTCTCAATACAAAGACAGCTCTTGTTTTTTAGAGCTGACTAGGGAATTCAGATTTCTGGGTTCTAGTCCCAGAAGTGCCACTAATTCACTTTCTGATCTTGGGAAAGTCACTTCCAGTCAGCTTACAGTTTTGCAAGTTGCTGCTAATTGTGAGAGCCTCAATTTTTGTACTTTACCTCTCTGTTTTCTAATGCTGCACAGCTGGAGACATGTAGGGTCTGATCTTCAAAGCTCCTAAGCACCTATAAATGCTTTTGACTTTACTTGGGGATTGATCCTCAGCTGGTGTAAATGGTCATAGCTCCATTGACTCTAGTTGAGCTAAGACAGTTTGCACAGAGGAGGAACTGCTTCCTGAAGTTGTGGGTACTCCTTACCTCTGCAAATCAGGCCCTTATTGTCTCTGGTTTTGTGCCCAAAATTGACATTCTTGAAATTTCATGTCTTAACCTCTCTCTTCATCAATTTCCCCATCTGTGAAATGGGGTAATAACACTTACCTATCTAACCAGTGTGTTAAATTGATGGTGTTTGTCTGTAGTATTTAGATTGTATCATAATTAATTGTTATTTATAAACATTTCGATTTCTGAATATCAAATATGAGATATAAGTGCAACAAATAATAAATAATATATATATTTTAATAATCTATAGGTGATATAGTACATTCTGCATCAGTGCTCAAAATATTTAACTACTTATTAATACTCACCTGGGCCCTGATTCTATTGCCCTTACTTATGGTGAGTAGCCACTGATTTCGCTAATCCTTTTGTAACAGATAATACAAAATCTATACAATAAATATATCATGAGCTATTTCCCTATAAAAATAATGATTAAATTGTGGGATTTTAATTTATTAATACAATCACAATGTTGTTTTTTTTCTGGTACTATAACAGTTGGGCTATTGATTTGCCAAAGGTTAGGATGTGAGGAATATAGGGAATAAAATGCTGTTTGTGTTTGAGGATAAGCAATATAGAAAAGCACAGTTTGTCCCATGTATTGCATACAGAATGAATGTCTCAAAGAAGTTCCTGTGTTCTGAGTCATAAAATAAAGAATTATGAGATGTGTGAGTGATGCCTTTATCAGTTAATAGAACTAATCCCCTACTGTTGTTGTACTGTGATATTTCTGAGACTAGTTATTCTTTAGTGCAGCTCATTCAAAAGAAAGACACCCATGTAAAATAAATAAATAAAAAGTAGGCCAAAAGGCCGGTTGATTATCATTTTACATTTTGTATTGGAGCTGCTCAGAGTGCTATTGCAAGACAATTACTCCAAATGTAGTAGTGGCAGTATTCAAATAGGAATAAATATGTTGTAAGTTTTACTGATAAGAAATGAACTTTTGTTATGTGCAGAAGTAAGAATCTGGTAAAAGAGAGAAGGTAACTTAGATGGTGAGTGCTAATGAAGTAAAGCATTAGGGCTTTGGGGAGATTAGATGCAGTGAGCATGATTACTTTTGCTAAATACTTCCCATACTCTGTTTGAAGCATAAACCTCATTTGACATGCACAGTTTGTGGCTGCACAATTTCTTTCTTATGCTGTGGGACACTAACCCAGGAACCTATCCTTGCAACAAAGCCCGATGCCAACTCTGTCCACATATCTATTCAAGTGATACCATCATAGGACCTAATCACATCCGCCACGCCATCAGGGGCTTGTTCACCTGCACATCTACCAATGTGATTTATGCCATCATGTGCCAGCAATGCCCCTCTGCCATGTACATTGGCTAAACCGGACAGTCTCTACGCAAAAGAATAAACGGACACAAATCTGACATCAGGAATCATAACATTCAAAAATCAGTAGGAGAACATTTCAACCTCCCTAATCACTCAGTGACAGACTTAAAGGTCGCAATTTTGCAACAGATAAACTTCAAAAACAGGCTACAACGAGAAGCTGTTGAATTGATATGCAAACTAGATACCATCAACTCAGGATTAAGTGGAGACTTGGAATGGCTTGGCCATTACGTTAATTGAATCTATTTCCCTTAACTTAACAATCCTCATTCACACCTGTGTGTCAACTGTCCGCAATGGCCATCTTGTTTATCACTTCAAAGGTTTTTTCCCCCTGCTGTTATGGTTCCTCTCAATTAATTAGCCTCTTAAGGTTGGTATAGGCACTTCCACCTTATCATGTTTCTCTGACTGTATAAATATCTGTCCACTGTATGTTCCATTCCATGCATCCGATGAAGTAGGTTCTAACCCACGAAAGCTTATGCTGAAATAAATTTGTTAGTCTCTAAGGTGCCACAAGTATTTCTTTCTTTCTTATTTTCTTTTTGCTGACACAGACTAACATGCTATTACACTGTAACCTAGACTTACACTACACCTGGTGGTGTTTGCAGTAATTTTTCCCATATCACTGAAGACAGTGGGACCCTGCATTTTTAGATCGTTGGAGCTCAATATTTGCTGAACATAATGTGAAATATGTGTGTGTATATTGATTTGTTTCACATTTTGCATTGGCATTTTTTAAAAGATAGTGCTGCAGAAGCCACGTACAGAGCACATCACACTACAAAATGTTCTTCAATCATCTGACAATCCCACATTTACAATGCTTTAAAATTTGTACTATGGCTTATAAAATATAGGAATTCGTGATGATCTGTCTATTTGCCCAGGTATGTTTCTGTGTGGGTACATTAACAGTTATGTGGACTTTCAGCCTGTTCTTTTCCTTACATTGTAGTTTGTTTAGCCGTGTAATTGCAGTGTGAGAGTGAATAGGAAAGGGATATAGATTATACAAACTGATTACCTGTTTAATATAAAAATAATTAAGTTGCATAGGAATGGGAATGTTGTCTAGTGGTTAGAGCAGGAGGGAACCAGGACTACTGGATTCTGTTTCAGTCTCTGGCTTTGACTTGGGGCAAATGACATAACCCAACTTTGCCGTAGTTTGTTCATTTTATTACCGGGGCATGGAGATAATTAATGTTAATAAAGTGCTTTGAGAGCCTGGGATATGAGGTACAAAACAATAGAAGTGAAACATTACTGAAATTGTATATGTTTAATACACATTTATTTCCTTATAGTAGATCCACTGTTTTACAACAACAGCTTTGGCTTAGTTAGGCATGATTGCACTTCTGACATGAACAAACGGTTTTGAAACCAGTCATGTTAGGTCAAGATAGTGAGAACAGCATATGGTAATGAGGTTGGAACTGTATAAACAACATGCTTGTAACACTGGACTTGGGAAATGACAGTGTCATTCTCACTCCTTAAACATCATCAGCATGCTATTTCCCTTGTCCCTCAGGATGATGGAATTTATTGAAACAGTTTATTTTCAACACATGGTTGATCTCTTTGTCTGTATCTGTAGGTCAGCTGTGCTTTGTTATGGGCTTTATGCATGAGCCTTGAGAAACTTGCTCAGCCTTTAATCACCTTACCATGTAAATTTTGTGATTTGTTAGACATACCTGGGAAAAAATAAAAACTTACTTAGATGAATAAGATGTGTACAGTTAGTGTCAAACGAAAAAAGGACTGAGTGAATCTAGGGTGCATATAAAAGACTAATCCATGCATTCTCACATGTGTTTATGACATTTTCCCAGCTGAAAGAGAACATAGGGATTTTAGGTGCCCTTTGAGAAATCTCACAGAACATTTTATCAGAAAAGCCTCACCAATGGCAGGAATTTGTATTTTTATTATGTCTGGGTACTTATGCTTGTAAGTATGTGTGTGAATGTGCATATCCAGAGCATGTACATAGGTTTATATGTATATAGTCTCTCTGTGTACATTATGTGCCATATATATGAGACGTAGCACTTAAGTGAACTACAACACTATACAGACATTGAAGAAGTGAATGAAAACATGGTAACAAGGAGAATGAAATGTAAGAGGTTTCTGATGTCACCTGTGTGTCAAAATGCTACTAGAGCCTTATCATTATTTTCCTGCTCTATGTACTGTATGTTTAACAGCAAAGTAAAATAATTATACATTTTGTCTATGTATATTGTTTACATTACATTTCTTTCTCTAAGGGGGATTACCTAAATGACTTCTCAAGAGAGAGTGTTATTTGTTTTTGCAGCTTTGAAAGTTTTTGTGGCTATCCTGTTTGTTTCGTAGTTCTCAAAAGGAGAAAAACCCCATGATCTTTTTGTAGTTTTAAAAGCCATTTTTACTGAGAAAATGGAGTTTGCTTGTCTTGTAGGGCCAAGGCTGAGTGGCTTCAACTCCCATAGACTTCGAGTGAAGTAAAGAACAGTCAGGGAAAGATTTTCAAGGTATCTAAACTGCAGATAAGTATATGTAGTAGGATTTTCAAAATCCCAGTAGGCGCCTATCTGATCTTTTGGTTCTTTAACATCTTTGAAAATGTCCCGTCAGTGGCCAGCTAGATCATACCCTTAATGCCTTAAAAACATTCATGAGCACTTCCCTCTTCCTCAGCTACAACTAAAGTGAATGTGGCTGAAGAACCACTGCTTTAAATGTCATCTGCAAGTGAAAAAATTAAAAATTCTTGGGGTTATTTTTTGTATAGCTTGACATCTAAAGGGAGCTATATTTCACAGCTCTGATGTCATTAAAGGTATTTTAGCCACTGTAGCTCTCTAGTAATATCATCGTTGTGAAGTAGGGCTATTTTTCACTAGCTGGCAGTACGTTCTTAACCATTTCTGCACATACATTTTATGCTGCACAGTTTAAATATAATTCATGCACCAGAATGACTAATATATCTCCTATCTGTACTGATTTATCATTGTGATAACTTGGTGACTTTAAAAACTGCATCTACAGGACCATATGCTCCACCATGACCAGGATAGATACAGAGTATGAGATCAACTATTGTACAAACATGTTAATATTGTAATATATATGGTGTTGTGAGATACAAAGCATCCAGACCACATCCTACCATCTGCAAGAAAAAACTCTGTTGAAAGAGTCAACTAAACTCTGTTAATAATGTTACCAGTAGAAATGATTGAAAATTCGGGTGAAATTTTTGCAAAAAAGTAGTGAAAACCTCATTCCATTTTTGTAAAAAATGAAAATTTTAAAATAATATCATAACTGCAAAATAATTTTTGATCAGCTCTATATTTGGCTAGAAAGCAGGATGACATTTTTGTGATTTTTTTTTGGTTTGGTGTTGAAATTTGAATTTTCTAATTTTTCAACCAGTTCTAGTAACCAACGCTGAGCAATAAAAATTGAATTGGAAGGACTATCTAAAGCAAGTAGCTCATAATTAGAACTGCACCAGACATGAAACAACTGGTTAGTGTATATTTTTCCTGATGTTTGTGTGGTCTCCAAGGTTACCCATAGATAACTTTGGGTACATTTGTAGTGATCAAAAAGGGTAATAAATATGCCAGCTACACAGAGGGCTGGAGAGAATAGTTGAAGAGAGCCTCTGAAATGGCTGTGGAAAACTGTATAATGACAGCAGCAAGAAGGAAAGTTGGAAAGCAGAGTCCCCTAAGGAAGTTGTCTGAATATAGCCCAGGAAACAGATTGTATTTGGAAGATACAATTTCTATTGTAGAAGAGAGGGTCTTGAGTACATGGTAAAACTCAAAACAGGAATTAGGTACAAGTAAACAACTTCAGTGGAATCTCGTAACGTCTTGTGATGACCATATTCTGAAATTTAAGATGGAACATCAACTAAAAGGGCTAAAGGACGAGCTCAGAGGCAAAAACAAGAAACAAACAACAAGACAGGAGACTGCAGGCAGAGCTTTGGGACCCTCCCACCTTACAGGATCCTAGAGCCCAGGCTCCAGGCTGAGCCCGAATGTCTACACCGCAATTAAACAGGCCCGCATGGCCGAGCCCTGGGAGCCTGAGTCAGCTGGCAGGGGCCAGCCATGGGTTTTTAATTGTGGTGTAGACGTACCCTTTGGGCCAGCTATGCTAACAGCCATGAGGCCTCTGAATAGAGAGAATAGCTAGCACACCCCTGCATTCAATGACCTTTCCATCAGCTGCTGCTTGAGAGAATTTGTCTGTTGATCAGAAATACCAGTTTGGCTTGCAACAAAAATGCTAGTGAGATTCTAAGACTGTGGCTGAAACTGTGTAGTTATTCCATAAAATAATTATTTTTAAATGAATAGTCCATTCATTGAATGCAATTTATGTCTAGGGTGACATTTCTATGAAGAAAGAAGTAATGTATGGCCTTCGGGTAATTCAGCCATATTTTCATTATTGTTCATGTAATTTTAGTCATATTCTAGAAGTATGTCTAAAGCAGTATTAAATTAAGTCTTTTGTTAAGAGGACAGACAAAATGAGAGACATAGTTCCAAACTGATAGCAGGCTTTTCTCTGGGGAGACCACTTTGAGAAGTTTGAGGGTGAGGTCCAGAAAGGTAACCTGGGAGGAAAACAGAGGGAGTGAGATGTTTACGTTATTGAAGGTGTGAGGAGATAACTGGGTCCTTCAATGTGAGTAAGGGGACTTTTCCTTTGAATGGGTTAACTCAGTGGTGGGCAACTTGCGGCCCACCGGGTTAACAGGTAGACAGGTAGAGAAGCTCGATCCATAGGAGAGTTGAGGCAAATCAAGGTTTAGAAGAGCTGTGTACAGAAAGGAGAGAACTGCATTGAGAAGTTAAGGCAGCACCTGGAGAAGTTACCTAAATGACTGTTTCAGGCTTATTGCAATAATATTTTGTTCGGCATTTAAACAAGTGTTTCTGTGCCTACGTATTCCTCCATACCCTCCTTTTTGTTCAGAGTGAGCACGTCTACTTCCTATCCTAAACTGTGAAGGGAACATCAAATTACAGTAAATCTGTTAGTATCAATGATGTGTAAAAATAAGTCACATGTTTAAATCAGATAAACAGTGACCAAAAGTTCTCTTTGGTGGCTTACGTGAAATCTTTGGTATTGGTCCAAATCTTACTGGCATCAGCAATACAGAAAAACAACTTGAAAAGTGACATCCTTCTGAGTACATTCAGTGGAGGGTTCTGGGATTGAAAAACAGCTGAGCCTCCATTATGTGATTGTTACTTTTAGATGGCCTTCACAGGTCAAATTTTGACACATTTAGTTGTAATGTCGGTAAATCAAACAACAACAGAAGCCCACTGCACATCATATTTTTAGTGAGTGAAGTGTGCACAGTTACAAATCATTAAACTACTTTTATCTTGTGTGCATGTTAAAGCCTCTCTGTTATACCTGAGGGCTGTGCAAATCAGATATAGTTAGAATAAACAAGCATGGGAGCACCTGGATTTGACATAAAACATTGTATATGAATTTTAAAGAAGGCCCTTTAGAGCTTCCTAACTAATGCATATGTTAGATCTGCCTCAGGCTTTCTTAGCATATTGTATATGGTAATAATATGCAGGACATGGATTTTTTACAAAAAACCTCATTTAGATGACACGGACATAACAATCTCTGAGGTATGTGTGATGAAAACTGTTTTTCAGCATACATGGTGGATGCTATAATTTGGAACCGTAAAACTGAAAAGTTAGTGAGGTCTTACTGCTAATTGCTTATCATTAAGTGATGGGTGTGGATAGCAGTTAAAAAAAGAATACAATGCTTCAAATCATGAGCAAAAAGGGCTACGTGACCAGTTTCTCATGATTCAGTAATCTTCGCTATACACGCATCCATCATCCAGTTTGGATACAAGAATGGGCAGAAATCTTGGGGCGCAGACACTGAGAATTTGTCATATTTAGGAAAGTTCTATGGAGATGGGTAAAGCAAAACACATAGGGCCAGATTTTCACTAATGTCACTTTGCACTGATCTGAGAGCGTAAAGATGTTTTAAAGCAAGGGTCCTTTACAAAGTGTCAGAGTAGTATAAGGAACTCTTAGTGTAAATGAAAATCTGGCCCATAGTACACCATGAACTGGTTTCAAAAGCACAGCAATTATTTTGTTATTAATAAATAACACTTTGCAGTACTACAGCACTTTCCATCCAAGGATTTCCTAATCTTATCCTGCCCCCAAGCACCAATCATTCAGAGACAAATTAAAACAAGCAAAACACCTGTTTTTTTTTTTTTTTTTTGAGGCACTCACAACAAGAATATTCTCCGCTTGTTTCCACGCCAGCGGTTAGTGAACATGCATGGTTTTCAGAACTGAGAACGATCAGCGATGCTGGTATACAAACAAAGCTGGGGACAACTAGCTAAGGAGTTTACTGTTACTGTACACAAGTATCAGCCATGTTAATTTCAGCTCCATTCAAAACAAGAAGAAAAGACAGCTTGCAAGTTGAAAGGCAGTGGGGGGAGTATTTTTCAAGTTTCTAGAAAATGATTGCATACAACAGATAGCTGAAATATACTATGATATTATCAAGGGCAAACGTGGACATGTGCAATTTTCTATGAAAGTGCCTCCAAATGGCCAGGTTTCGGTGGCATTTTTTGAGTGTGTCGAAGTTGTTCCATTGTTTCCTTATATGAATGGCTTTCTCTAATCTTCCTTTTATGCTGTTGCACACCACCTCTTTAACAGATCCCTTTCCATGGCCGTAGTGTTTTCCTGGGTTTCTCCACACCACTGACATACATAGTATTCCAGGACTGTTCCTTTAAAGCTCTCCAAGATACAGCTGTTGCTGGTGCTGCTAATTATCTTCAGGCAGCAAACTGGGTTTAAACCCTTGAGAGAGTCTAATGATAAAAGTCTGGTTTTACCCTTTTTAGGGGAAGTAATCATGTGTCTCCTGTTTATAGTTATAAGAACATTTTTATAGCAACAGATACTTTCCCCACCCCAAAATTACAGGGTAACAGTTAATACTTAGAAGCTGGGCTTCTTGCAGCAATATGGGGAAAACCTATGGTGACCAGATAGCAAGTGTGAAAAATCGGGACGGGGTGGGGGGTAATAGGAGCCTATATAAGAAAAAGACCCAAAAATCGGGACTGTCCCTATAAAATCGGGACATCTGGTCACCCTACGAAAACCTTTCTTAACATCCCCATCTTTATTACTGCAGTTGAAGGATGGTTATACTGTTAATTCTTAAATGATATGTGAATTCTTTGTTGTGCCCTGTTTAGTGACTAATATAATATATCTCTTCTCTCATTTGTATGTTACCTTTCTCCCCTAAAGCTGTCATCTGACAGCAACTGGGAAACCAGTACTGCAATACCATGTTGTTATTCCTCCATAGAAAGGTGTCAGAGTGAGATTATGTGAAATAAAGTTACTTCAGCAGTTGGATCCATTAAGCATATATGACATCTCTGCACACTGAATAAACATTCTGCCTAATTTATGAAATAATGGTCATGTTAACAATGTGCTAAAAGATTTGCAACACACCAAGTAATGTACGTCAAATTTAGCACAAAAGTGGTTCACAGTGGAGAAATTATAATTCATCATTTTCCTCCCCACTTACCCTCCAAAGGGATCAACAGGACTCTGCAGGGGCATAAAGGTCTGCCTGCTATGATCCCTTTGGAAGAACAGGGCCTATGCATTTCTACAAAGAACATGATGTATGCTTCCCAGTGCTGCCTTACTATGACACCTTGCAACACTCGAGGTGAAAAGATCATTTAGTGTCTACATTTGTTCTTCATCTCATCTTTTTCATTCAGAGAATCATATATTTCTTAAGCTGTTTAAAGTGTTGAAGAAATGGGATCTGTGAGAATATTCTTGAAACTAATTTACATGCAGGCATAATTTGAGCCAGCTTTTGATCCTTGCTTTCTAGGAGTAAAGAACCACGTTGGGGGAATGTTTGGAGACTACTTGGGAATCCACTCAAAACCCACCAAGAATAATCGACACCATTGTCAAACATGTAGACATTGTCTAGATCAGGGATTGGCAACCTTTGGCATGCGGCCCGTCAGGGAAATCCGCTGGTGGGCCCGGACAGTTTGTTTACTTGTGGAGTCTGCAGGTTCAGCTGATCACAGCTCCCACTGGCCACGGTTTACCGTTCCAGGCCAATGGGGGCTGCAGGAAGCGGCGGCCAGCACATCCCTCACCCACGCCGGTTCCCGCAGCCCCCATTGGCCATGAACAGCAAACCATGGCCTGTGGGAGCTGCGATCGGCTGAACCTGCGGACGCGTCAGGTAAACAAACCG
This sequence comes from Macrochelys suwanniensis, assembly GCA_033296515.1. Lineage (NCBI taxonomy): Eukaryota > Metazoa > Chordata > Testudines > Chelydridae > Macrochelys > Macrochelys suwanniensis. The sequence goes on along the minus strand of CM065776.1, from coordinate 235,230,697 downwards.
TCCCGGCCCGCTAGTGGATTTCCCTGACAGGCCAGGTGCCAAAGGTTGCCGATCCCTGATCTAGATTACTATTTAAAGGTGTGGTAATAGAACATATTGTTCTAACTACCATGTTCTAAATACCTAGAGTAGACCAACAAGGTGGAAGAGGTAATATCTTTTATTAAACCAACTTCTGTTGATGAGAGAGACAAGCTTTCAAGCAGTGTGCATTGTGTACCCTAGATTTAGTTAACACGTTCTAACACATTTTATATTCTAGTCTGGACAACGTCTATCAAACTTTGCCAGTCATTTAATTCATTGGTTAGCTTGTCTAACAGGGTGGCACCTTTGACAATCACATTCCAATCCAGTACTGGATATTCCCCCTAGGAAATGGTTTGTGACAACAACTGTGATTAATGTCTGAGTTACAGCATCACCTAACCAGTCCCTTAATATATCACCATCAACAAAAGACGCAAGGAAGCCAAGATTTGTAGCAGCATAACAATCCCATTTTTTTTATACCCAAAATAATGTATTTTAAGAGTTACACTAAGACATATCAACACTTTTGAGGTTTTGGCCTTTTAATTATTATTGTGTACGGATCATTTTTGTTAAGTGTATAGTTGTATTAAGGGAAGCAGTGCAAAGATTTTTTATTTTTTTTTAAATTCGCCCTCCAACTAAACCATTGGCTTAGTGATTAGCACAGGAGCCTTTTACATTGTGTTTTGAGCTCAGTTCCCTGGCTGCAGTTCACTCAACCTTGACGTAAATCTGAAATAAGTACTTTGTGAGAGGTTAGCCTTTTGTGCAGGGTGTGTGAGAAATCCTGCCCGACCAGGTTTGTTACAGAAACCAGTGTCAAATTGCCTTGCCCCAAGTGTTTGAATATGAAAGCGGGAGGGAAGGGGAAAGAAAGGGAAAAAAATCTTTTAAAGAGTATCCTCGCTCTCAACTACTGAAAAGCTAATTATTCTGAAAAACTAGTGTTTAAACTTATAATATTTTAGCAATCAGATGACTATGTCTGGCACCATCAAGAAATCCTTTTGATGATTTACAGTACGCAGGTACAGTAGATGAGTATGTCATTCATAGAATCCTCATTTTACGTATTTCTTGTTGAGGCTGGTTGCTTTTAATTTAATCTATTTGATCATGCTATTTGCCTTAGGTGATCAGCAACCTTTCATGTAAATCTTAGCCAATCTCATAAAACTAATGGAGAAGGGGAAAAAAACACAGGAGCTGTAGTCATGCCTTCACTGTTGATGTCAGCAGTGTCATAAGAAGGCAGATAAGGTATGTGACTCTCCCTTTTTATATGGTACATCTCCTCCCTTATGATTTTTTTTTAAAAGAAACTATAAGTTATATCCTTTGGAAATGGAAACAATATTTTATCTTATTACCGCAGGGTTCTTTACTTGAAAAGCCTATTGAAAACATTGTCAGACTTCCATGCAGATTTTTCCCAATTAGCTTTAAAACCGAGTTTCTGTATGCTCCTGTTTCTTTTAGCAACCTTTATGTTAATTGGAGTTATGCATTAGTTGAGGCCTTTTGTATAAACTCTGTCATGCATGGCAGTTAGATCAGAACATGTGCTTGGAGGTTTGTGTGTGTGTTCGTTTTTTTTTATTGGAATTTTTTGACAGAGCGATCATACTAATTGTAGTATTATGTTAAAGACTGACAGTGTTTCTTGTAAGTAATATGGACCCTGAATTAACAGAACAACAAGTGACTGGAATCTGAGGGGAGGGACAAGAAGCAAGAGGCTCTGTTCAAGCAAACTGTCAGAGTAAATGGAAGGCTTCAGAAGTGAAACATGCTGCAAAGCGGCTAGCAGTCTCACAAGCTGTGATTTATTTAATGGAAGCATTGACTTCAGGGGTTTTGGCCCACGCGCCATGTTGGTTTTTTTCCTTTTGATTCTTTAGTTTCTCAAGAGCTGGAATTATGTCTAGTAGGAACAGACTAGTGACAAACTCACACCTTTAAGGCAGGGCCGGCTCTAACTTTTTTGCCGCCCCAAGCAAAAAAACAAAACAAAAACCAAGTGCCGCCCCGCCAAAACAAAAACAACAACCCCCCCCCGCCCACTGAAACACCCCCCTGAGCGCCGCCACCCTGCAGAAACAACCCTCCCCAGCGTTGCACCACAACAACCCCCCCGCAAGCGCCTCTCCTGGCCGGAGCGCCATGGGGAGCGCAGCATGCCCGCGGCCCCGCTCTCCCGGCCGGAGAGCCGCGGGGGGAGGGCGGCATGCCCGTGGCCCCGCTCTCCCGGCCGGAGAGCCACGGGGGGAGCGCAGCATGCCCGCGGCCCCGCTCTCCCGGCCGGAGAGCCGCGGGGGGAGGGCGGCATGCCCGCGGCCTCGCTCTCCCGGCCGGAGAGCTGCGGGGGGAGGGTGGCATGCCTGCGGCCTCACTCTCCCGGCCGGAGCACCGCCGGGAGGAGCATGGCATGCCCACACTGCCCCGCCGCAACAACCCCCCCGAGCGCCCCACCTGCTGCCCCGCTGCAACAATCCTCCCCGAGCGCTGCAACACACACCCCGCAGCGCCCAGCCAAAACAAACCCACTCCTCCTCCGAGCGCCGCCCCGCCGAAGTGTGTTTTTTTTTTTAAAAACAAACAAACCTGAGTGCCGCCCCAAGATGGGCTGCCCCGAAGGTGCAGCTGCAAGCACGTGCTTGGTCGGCTGGTGCCTGGAGCCGGCCCTGCTTTAAGGCCATTTTCTCCCGATTACTAGTTTCCTTGTTCTTCCCCTCTTGAGGCCTTGGTGAAGGTGCAGTCTGCATTTGAACTAGTCAGTCTGTATACAAATAACAGAACACTTTCTTTCCCTTGTAATTAATTATTCGAGGACTAATTCGGATTTTTTGATTTGCAAGAATTGGCAGCATCCATGTTTCCCCCCAGTGCATGAATAATACATTTTCAGCTGGGATTGTACATTAAAAAAGCAAAACTGCTCATCTTGGTACATTCCAACGCAGTTTCGGTCATCATGCTTTTATAGCCACCTTGCATTTTGTTAAACTTATAACATCTGAGTGTTCAGTAATCTTTCAATCGAGTATGTTGTTCTGGGATATAATTTTTAATATTTTTTATCATTCCCATAAAGGAAAGAAAGAAAGAAATGTTATTAAGGAAAAGTTAGACTTGCATGATTCAGCAGTCATAAATCAGGAAAAGACAACGTTAAAGTTGCTCGCATGCTCTTGACTCTGCCCGCTTGGTTATGTAACAGTTTTTAATTACATGATTGCAGACTATTTCTCAAATATAGAGTAAAATACAGTTTTTTTTCTAAAGCCTTCCTTACGGGCTGTAGATAAACTCTGACCTTATTCTGTGCTAAATTTCTCTGTGCACCCAGGCTAGCCAAACATGTGCACAGTGAAGCCTTCCTTAGTTGCACTGTTTACATGTTTGAGGCCTGATTCTGACACCCTTGCTCATTTGAAACATCCAACCAAGAAGAATCAATGCCCTGATTGCAGGGAGTGGTGGGGGGAGGGGCGTGCTGTTATGTTAAACCTTTGCCTATATTTCCCCTTCCCCTTTTAAAAATATTGAGTATTTGGGTATTTTCATTCGTAAAAGCTCAATATGAGCTCTTCCCTTCCTGTCTTTCCTTCTGTCTTGCTAGAGTCCAGGTACCCTCCTGCCACTGTGCATTTTACCCTCTCCTAGTCCTAGTCCTAATTCATCTCTCTCCCTGCCTTACCCTATGTGATGCAATTTGTTCTGCGCTGTTTTTTTAATATTGCAGTAGTGTCAAAGGTCCTAATGGGCCCCATTGTGCTAGGTGCTGCACAGACATATAAGACCTGGTCCCTGGCCTAAACAATTTCCAATCTAATTGAATCTAATTCCCATGTGAGGAAAAAAGAAATAAACAGCCATCAGGTATAGGTCAAAAGACTGAAGGCTTCTCTGAGACCCCAGAAGCAAATTGCAGAGGTAATTTTTTTTTCTCATTCTCTGGTTGATTGATTGGTTAATAATGCATTTATAAATTAGATGATCAATACTAGTGCCCCTTAAATGCTGAGAGAAATTATTCCTGTAAAAGATATGTCACTATCTTACTATCTCTCCCTCTCTCTCCCCCTCTCTCGCTCTCTGGAATTGGGTAGGAATTCTCTTTGGAGAGTGTTGCCGCTAGTGAGAATGGCACTATTACCTGCTAATAATGCTCATTGCTCATAATGCTAATAATAATAGCATTGCTCAGCATTAGAATGGGTGACAGGGCTCCTGGGTTTGATTCCTCCTTCTATGTAGGCAAATCACAACCTCTCTATGTCTCGGTTTACTCCTCTAAGAAATGTGCCTCATGCCTAGGTTCCACAGTAATAGATGGCTTATAAACACCTCCGGTAGATAAATGGTTGTATTAATACCTACTTAATAAATAAAGCTTGCTGTTAAATTTCAAATTCTGATTTTTTTTTTTATTTTTTTTTTGGTGATAGAAAAAGAGGGCACACATTTTTTTTGAAAATTTTCATAGAAAATGTACCCTTTTTTTGATGGCCTAACTTTGCTCATAAGCGTGTTGTGGGGATTAATTACTCTTCCCTTTGTGTTGACTGCACAGATCCCTGGATTGAAGATTCTTTATGAGTACAAATATTGTTCTATATAACTTGTGATAAATATTCATTTAAAAATAAAATCTGTAAAAAGTATGGCTTTGCTTTTTGGTTTTACAGTAGCTCTAGCTTTATCAAAACGTGGAGAGGATATGGGATGCCAGGGCCTAGAACCTTATTCTTCATTTTATAATCAATTCCTCTGCAGCCAGGTTGAGGTTTTACTGTGGTGCTAATCAACCAAAGTGACTTTGTTATGTTTAACTGATGCTCTTTAATATATCAACAATCAAAATGGGAGCAAAAAGAGCCATTGTATTCATTAACCCTGTTGACTGTCAGGGTAAGTATCATCAGAGAACTGCTCTTTGTTGACTATCACTTCAGGACATCACTAGTGATTTGTTTCATTTGGGCCTGGAATGCTTGTCTGGGATGCACCTGAGATTGTCACAGTTTGAAGAATGCAAACATTACTTATGATAAAATGCATATTGACTTTATATGGAACCACATATGGAGGAACGTACAATTCAACTTATGTGAAGTTGGCAGAACCTGACTCTAAACTAAGGGATTGAACAAATCTGCCACCATCTGACATTAATGCAGAATTTTTTGAGGTAATCTTCAACAGTGCCATTCATGATAGATCCCAAACAGAACTTTTGGCCTTCTTAAATTGGATGGTGCGGCAACAACCTTGAATACTGAATTCAGTATACCATAGTGGGCTTTAAATACAGACACTCCTCCATTTATGAGTGCAATATTTGTAGCATTTTCCTTTCTTAGTATAGGGAATAATACAAATACTGTGACTGAAGAGAAGTACTGCAGCATGGTAAACATCCTTTAGTTTTAATAGCACAGACTGTACAAAGTCACTTGGGATGTCACATATCTTGCTAATAATTTAGCATCATGCTTGTCTGGACTAGTTGTGAATTCATTAAAAAAAAAAGGTCCTTTTCTTTTATGTTGTTCCTTTGTAGTTTGTAGGCACTATTAACAAATGCTCCTGTGCATTGTTATGATTACTTGTACCTGTGCAGTGGGCCTGCGGTGTTGTCTTTCACCACACCTTTTGCACAGGAGTAGTATGGATTATCTATATCTTCAGTTTTCATCATTGTTCCCACATTAACACTGAAGGAAACCTAAGGGCAATTGGGCAATTTACTTTCTAATCTTGCTTCAACACTTCTCTGGGTGTTAGACTTCAAAATAGATGTGGATATTACAATTTTCGGATAGAAATCCAAGATATTTTAGACTCCAAGCCAGTGCAAATGTACAGGGCAATTAGGCAAATGTGATGTTGGGTGGATGTAATGGTCAACTTTAGAAGAAACAAATGCAACAAGCAATATTAATGTGCATGACAGAGAATGCTATTCAGAATGACTGCACTGTGCATGCCCACCAATATTTAAACTGTGAAGCATCTGTGTAGAGAAGATATTTTCTTTCCCATATAGGTTCATGCTTCATCACAGATTGTTAGAATATATAACACTGTGAACAACAATTAAATACACATTGCATTAATTGATATTAATAGATAAAATAGAGTAGAACAATAGATTAAATAGAGTAGAACAATCCTAAGAACAAATCTGGAGGGATCCCATATTTACTTCCATCACAATTCAGAATTATCAAGAGACTTGGCCAAACTCACTTAACTTGGAGCAGGTGGGGCTGGGGACGGGAAGAAAACTGTAGCCTTGAAGAGATTTTTAAGTCAATGTTTTTTCACACTTGACATAACTAGATTTCTCCTCACGCTGTTCCCCCTCCACCTCAACCCAATGTAGTTATACTGTTGCTCAGGCTTCAAGGGCTGTTTGATGGAACTGACGGCTCAGAAATGCTCTCTAAGTAATGGGATCCATACAAATGAGGGTTGAATTGAGGTAGAGTGTCTCTGCAAAATTAGTCGGGTAAAGAATTTCAGATCCGTTTTTTATCACTACATTAGCATTCCAAAGAATTCATCTGCATTGTTAGTAATAGTGAGACCCTTACAATTGCTTTGTCATAAGCAGAAACAGAGCTATATATCTGACAATTTAAGCTTCAGCTACTTAACCCCCCCCCCATATATATGTAATTTCATAAATCTATACAGCACAGTTATGATTATATTATGGATTTGGAAATCTTAATTGTCTGGAAACCTAGTGGATAGATGAGGAAAATGTAGTGATTAAAAATCGCTTAATAGTATGAAAAGTAGTATCTTTGAGGTTAGCCCACTGATTCCAAGAATGAGTGCTTGTTGATGTTAATTGCTAAAAATTTGTTTTGGATTAGTGAGTGATACTGAGGAGAAATGGAAATATTAGTACCAATGGGTTAACATATTTAACATTTAACAGTTCAAATGGTCATTAATGTTTTAAAGCATATGATACTCATATCACCAAAAATATATATTGATTGGTTAGCAGCATATGTTTTTATAGTTGTTTTTTGGATTTGTTCCATTTACTAAACAAGGTCTGTAATTTAAATACCCTTAAACATTTAGTGCTATCGTTTCAAACTAGAGCTCAGAGGCTTATGAGCACCAACCCTCTAAAAGGGTCACTGTCAAGACTGACAGGCCCCCAAATGTATTTGCCCTCCCTTAACACTTACATTTATTTTTGCATTTAACTGTCCTTTGGTTGGCAAATAAAATGATCAGCTCCTTCAAGAGAAATGCTTGTTGACTGGCTGACCCAGCATCACCAAAGCTGCAGTGGTGAGTTTGTTATTAAATGGCTTCTGTGTATATCACGTTGTCTGTTTCCTTTCCTTTCAATTCTATTCTTGTTATCTAAAAGAAGATTGAATTTGACGAGATTCCTGTTTTCTGAAGTGCTCTGTCATTTCTCCCCATTTGCCAGCTATTATCCTTTTTGGTTTGTTGCTCAGAGGTCACTCATTGAAGCAGATGGGATTTTAATACTGGTACAGCTCTCTTTTTGGAAGGCTGTTTCCCCCTTCCTCTCTTCAATACGAATTTCAGGTCTGTTATCCTTGATAGTATTATTTTAACTTTTAATAAAACTTTGGACCCTATCCTTTGACATACTGGATACTTCTTCATTAGCTCATTGGATTGGGCTTCTTGAGCATAAATCCAGCAGAGTTGTTACAGGTCCTGTTAAAAAGGTGTATAGTGTATATAAAAATATGTAACTATAATATGTATACACAAGTTATACAGTGGGCACCCATTCTAGTTTTAGAGTTATTTCCCATATCATGTATATGGATATCTGCTGGAATTGTTAACGCCTCTAAAAATTAAATGACCTTTGTAAGTGTCCCCACTGTACGTATGCTGATTACCCTCTACCCCACCATTTACATGTCGCTCGGGGTGGAAATGGAACTAGCAAGTCATTTGCCCATCATCATCCTGACCATTTTCCTTGTGTTCCACTTCCCTATCCCACCACCACCTTTTGTGAGTTTAGATTGTAAACTTTTCAGGGCAGGGACTGTCTCTTCCTGTTTGAAATGGTTTATATCTGCATACTCACACAGAAAAAGAGTCACCTGCTAAAGACATGCATGCAACATGGGGATAAAGGTGACACATTATTAACTCTCCAGGGCAGTGGTGCCCAACCTTATTACACAGGAAGGCCACATAAACCTGAGCACAACCTTGTCTGGGCCAAACATTCTAAACATATTTTAATAAGATTTAAAGTCACCTTATATTTTAAGTTCAGCTTATTTCATATGTATTTAGATAGGTTGTTTCTATGTAGGTATGAACTATTTACACACTTGTGTAAGCTAAAATGATGTAAACACGACAAAACTCTAATGAATCAGACGTTAGTATATTGTGTTGAAGCATGCCGTAGGCCTTATGAAATGCTATCCGTCCATCCTGTCGGCACCCCTGCTCCATAGTAAGGTTTATATTACATAGTAAGATTTATATGAACATAGTAAGGTTCATGCCAGGATAGTCAATGGAGGGCCCAAGAATCATAAACCTAAACATTTAGCAATAGTTAAATAGTCCATGCACTATTACTAGCATACAGGAGCGGTGCCAGCTTTTTTGCCACCCGAGGCGGCGCCTCCGGGAGAAGCTGCCGCCGAAATGCCGCTGAGGACCCGGGCGGTCGAAGAACCTGCTGCCAAAATGCCGCCGAGAACCCGGGCAACCGAAAATCCTGCCGCCGCGAAGCGTTGCTGCCTAAATGCCGCCGAGGGACCTGAAATGCGGCCCCCCAAATCCTGGTGCCCTAGGCAACTGCCTAGGTTGCCTAGTGGTTGCGCCGGCCCTGCTAGCATAGTCCATCCACTAAAACTGGTCCATATGATAATTAATTCAGTAAGGAATAAGTTCCTGTAGCCTGACTTAGTTGCAAGGAACTGGGCCTTCCTGGTGTAAAACATCCTTCTGTTAATAGATGTGCCACAAGAGAAGAGGGGATTAAACATGCTCACTCAAAAGCTAATGATACACTGTCTATGCATCTTCTGTGGAGACACTATTTTACCTCCCTAAATATGCAAGTCTTTACTATTGTACATGATGTTGAGTTTAGAAATTTCCTGTCACTAAAACAGACTTGCTATAATAATTTGATATTTGTTTAAGTTTAAACACACTATAGTTAATCTCAATGTTAGGAGGAGTAAGGAAGAAGAGTATTTTTTTAACATGACTTTTTTTTCTCTAGATCATTTTTTGGTGCTGCTTTATGAATGTGGGAAAGTAGAGTACAATTCTTGCTGTCATGAGCAGAATATAGACTTATTGTGCTCACTTTTGATTTCCATATGTAATCATTGTGTGTGTTTTCCTATACTCCACTTTTATGTACAATAGTTTCTTCCTGTCTTTCGTTAAATGGGTGCTGCCTTATGCTCCACACAAAAAGAACTCTGGCAACACTGGGAAGTAATCCCTATCAAATCTCATAACATTTACCCCCTGGGTTTTATGTATTTGGAAAACTCTTTAAATAGTTGATGGCCTATTATGTCTCCTTTTTTCTTTTATTTCCTCCTTGAAAATCTTGGTATTAATGAAGTAGGTGTCAAAGCCATTGACCTGCTATACCTCCGCAGACCATCAAATTAGCTATGGTTAACTAGATAATTAAAAAGTACAGAGCTTCAGTTCCTTAAGATTACTGTAATGACTGCCTGGTGTTGAATTAATTATTGTCTAACTAGCATCTGCTGCCTATTCTATATCATGGAAGAGGTTAAAACAATCCTAAACATGGGAAGAGGAGGAAAAAGTACCTCAAAAGGAAGTAAGTGTGTGTGTGTGTAGGGGGACTTTTAACTTACTTTTGGCTTCTTTAAACATTGTTTATTCTCGATATTATTCTGTCTCAAACCCCCCAAAGATGAGCAGTTGTCACATGAGGTACTCTGCAGGTAAACCGTCAGGGGAACACAAACAGCTATTACCTATCTCAGCATAGTGTTTGAGCATGTATCTGCCAGACAGCTGTCTCATTGTTTTGGAGGCTGCTCTTCTGCACATGTTTCCATGGAAAGATTGAGAGATATCAATAACAATGTCATAATCCTCCTTTATCAGAGCTTGAGTCAGAATCATTATTCTCACCTTTCTTTCCTTTGAGTCACACTCGCAGTGTTCTGGGACTAAGTTTTGGAACTATTGTGGTCAGTTTGTATGGAGATTGTAGGGGATGGAATGAGATGTTGCCACTGTTTTATGAGTGATTTAATTCTTGTTTGTGCTTCATTTTATGTTGATTTTGGTAATTTCCTAGCTAATTAGTAGATGTTCCAAATAGGGCATTTGATGATCAACAAATGTTGTTTTGCTGGTAGATGTCATTCATGTGCTGATGTGCTAAGACAGGTTCCAGACTTGTCATGGCTTTCTTTATTATTGCACTGTGAGCAACTGTTGATAGGTATGTCTATCACAGCCAGTTGAAAATAGTGCTCATTGGTGACTGCTAACTTCTACCATCTCTTTCTGAAATTGTGGCACTTCACTCTTAGTGTGGCTGCTGCTGTTATGTATAAAACGTGCGGTGAGGTTTTTGTAGCATTACAATAAAATATTCACTAGAGTTTGATTTTGTGGGGAGGATGAGGGCAGGTTGCAGATAGAAAAAAAGAGAGGTTCTGATGATGTGACAGTGTATGTTATGTGACTGGTTTTCACATGCTGACAAAGCTGCATTGTTGTAGTGCTGGTCATCATAACAAGTTTGTTTGATACTTTGGTTAATGAACCAGAAGAACTTGCAGCGCCAGTAAGAGTGGTTTGATGCTGCCAATACTGTTTTCTTGTGGCTTTCTTTTCTTTTCTCTCTCTCTGACACTGAGTTTTTCAAAATCTAGTATCTTGGTAGTGGGATCAAGAGATAAGATTTCATCAGGAAGTGCAACATAAATACATAGTAAAAGGGGGAGTGACACATTTAAATGGGAAACTTGTTATTTCAACTTCTGAGCTGGCTCATTATGTTTTGATGTGTTTGGTATAATCTGAGCATAATGTATTTGCTGTTGGTAAAACTTTCAAAGAGAAGAATTGTAGTCCCTCTTTAATTACACTTATGGTTTGTCTCTTGTTACATAGTAGTGAAACAAGATTGATATCTGTTGAACCTCGAATGTTCAGACAACAAAAAAGACACATATGCAGTCATTTTTCTTATAGATTATCTCGAGTATGCAATTTTACTCATATTTGGTGGAATGACACACATCAGTAATAACACCCAATTGTCACAACCACTGCAGAATCGTCAGTAAAGAACGGTTCAACACATTTTGTTGTGTCCTGTTTACTTTGTGTTAAATTAAAGTACATAGTGTGGGCTTCTTCTGCCACACACATACACCAATTTGGAACTGCAGGGTCAGCCACTGTTATCATGTGAAAGATGGGCAGAAGTATGAATCAGATCCAGCCAAATGGTTTGGCACGGATGTCTTTAGATCACGGACAATGTCTCTCCCAAATTCCCTACCCAGCTCTTCCTTGCAGAAGCAAGTTCCTTCTCCTGCATAACAGAAAGGAATGATAAAACAATTACTCAACATGAGTCATACAGGAGATAAATCCTGAAGCATGGGCAAGAAATGTTTATCCTGTGCAGAACTATGTTAGACCAAGGCTGTGGGGTTTATTTCCCTCTCCTGCACCTCTCCTAAACTGTTCATTGAGACACGCTTACGTACACCTGTTGGAAGGGAAAGATCCAAGCACAATGCTTTTGAAGAACCAGCTTCAACCACGTGGAAGTCTATAAAAGAAGTAGGAATCACCCCTTAATCTGTCTAATTTGTTTGGAGATCTAACCTTCCTGAACCTTTCCATTGTAACGTAGCCTCCCAAATATCAAAACCATTTTAATGTCTAGAGTAGAAGCAGATTCTGGAGCATGCTCTCCTCTATTTTGGGAGAGAAGACTGGTTATTCTATCAAAGACTGCTTCTGTTGTTACTCCACCCCCTGACCCACCGCTGAAGTATGTAGCCACGTTCCTCAGCACAGTTGGTTTCTGACCATGGTCTAGCTTCAGCTCTAAGAGGAGAATTGGGAAAAGTTGCTAACTGTTGGGACATGTTAGCCTGTCCTCTGAGGTCCAAATAGAATTCCTCAATCCATTAGAGGTCAGGGATGTCGATTTGATACAGCTGTACAACATTCTAGAGGCTCCTCCCAGTGTTTTCTGGTGGAGGCCCTACCTTGTATGTGAACATATTATTAAATCTCTTAGGATTAGGCTGGCCATTCTCATTGTTACGTTGGGAGAAGTTCCCATTATTGGTGAAGAAGAAAGTCCAAATGATGGAATATCCACTGTAGTGTTCTGATTAATAGCCCCCACTGTTTGCCTTTTCTGCTCACCCAGCTATGCTCTACAACTTCCCTACTGATTGAAAAGATACACTATCTTTTATTCCAAAGCCCAAGGAATCAAACAGAGCCTTTAAGAGATTGTACAAACCTACAGTTGCCCTGCTTGCTGTTTCTATTTACTCTGTGTAGCGGGGTGGCCACCCGCTCCAGCCCTGACAGGGTCAGAGTCAGCCCTGGGGGAAGGACTGGAGGGCTGCAGCTCTGAAGGCTAGGCTGAAGCCCGTCCACTTCCTGGGGATCCAATAGGTCTGAAGGCTAGGCTGAGTGGGGAAGTAGCCTCAGCTGGGGGCCACGCCCCAAACAGATAAGCCTGGCCTTATAAAGGCCAGGGCAGCCAGGAGCTACAGACGCAGTCTCCCTCTGACTGTAGAGGGAGACGGGCTTGGCTGCAGGGACCTGACCAGGTACCTAGGGTGGAGCAGGGCTGGGGAAAGGTCAGAGGAGCTGGGGAGCTCCTGCCTAGGAAAACCCTGGGCTGTGGCCTAGGGTTAGGCCCATCTAGGTACTGGGGTTGCAGGGGCAACCCACGGGTAGGCCGAGGCAGCAGGTCCAACCCAAGCTTGCCTGTGATGAGTGGCTTATACTGCAGTCTGCCCCAGGACGCGGGGGCTAGCTGGTGACTGGCAGTAGCCTACAACTGAGGCGAGGTGGGGATAGTGGGTTGGGGGTCCCCTGGGGAGGGGAGACCCAGACCTGTGGGGTACCGCCAGGGGGCAGCACCCCAGTTAAATGGGTACTGGGTCCCGGGAGGGACTCGTGGGCCAGAGAGTGGTCAGGCGGATCACTGCCAGAAGAGGGCACTCTAGAGGCTGGTGAGCTAATTCCCAACTGAGACCAGCAGGAGGCGCTGCCGGGTGAGTCCGGAGACCTGTTACACTCTGCTTATACAGTTTATTTGACTGGTTTGGAGAATTATTACTCCCATAAAAGACTCTTGATTTTCCCATAGAGAATTTAACCTTCTGTGATCTACTGTCCTGGTGCTCCTTCTTGAGAGTGTATCTTGTCCAGCTACTCTGTGGTAGCGAGAAGATCCTTGTGTCTAGAGCGTAGGGAGAGGCTTTAGGCTAAATTCAGGTTAATGGCCATATAGTGAGTCTGTTTGAGGACTTCTTAGACTAAGCTATGAGAGACCATGCCAGAAATGTACCACCTGTTGTCTACAAGAAACCTAAGTCCTGTGAAGCATCTCTATTGGTGGTCCATACTACTACAGGCTAAGTAGGAGTTACTGTCAGTGAAACTTTCCTTCCAGGTCTATCCTCTCTTCCACCATTCTAAGCATTTTCTAAATATCTTCCCCATTAACAACTTCTCCATTTTGACCTGGAGTTGGGTCCCAGTTTGTAGTCCTGGATAGTGGTCACATCAAATCAGCTGAGTGTTCAAATAGGAAAAAAAAATTTTTTTTCTCCCTAACTGCTAACTCTGCAAACTCACTTTGGCATCTGGTTCTGTCTAATCATGCATCTCCAACAACAAAAATTCTGCAATTAGAGTTTCTGTTGGTGGTGCACAAGCCAGAATGGTGCAATTCTGTTGATGGTGCACAATACAGAATAAAATCCAGCTTCATCTTTTATAGCTGTATCAGTTTTGCATTTTAAAAAAGAATAAAAATTAGTAAAAACTTATTTTCATCATGAATTGAGCAGAAATGACACTGAAGGCACTAGGAAGCAGGGACATTGAGTAAGAAGTTGTCATTTTGCATGCTTTTCATAGTCAAGACTAAATTTACTATGGTGTCACATACAAGAACAAGAAATAAAAAATGTAAACTAATGAAGGGCTTGGAATGGGTTTAATCTCTTTCCTACGAGAAGTTATCAGCAGTATAAGCCTTGATGCTTCTCCCAGTGCAGTCAACTGGAGTTTTGCTCCAGGCCTCATGCAAGTCTCACACTTTGCTCTTGTTCTCACGCATTTGGATCAAACTGTAAAATTCATTTCTTCAAATTGGCTTTCCCATAACCGCAACAAAAACTGCAATGAAGGGAAAGTAAGAGCAAGAGAAAAAATATTGTGTGTGCATGTGAAAGTGTGTGTGTGTTACATATTTTCTTGGCTCCCTCAGGGAAAGTAAGGAGGACACTAGAATACATGTGAGCTTTCCTATTTTGGGTGTGTTCATATTTGTTAGGTTCTCAGACACGGTCATCTTGAGAACATTATAAGGCTCTGATTTAGGAAAGCGTTTAGGCATGTTTTGAACTTTAAATTTGTGTGTGTGTGTGTGTGTGTGTGTATATATATGAGCTTGTAGAGTCCCAATTCAGCATAGCAGTTAAGTACTTGTTTAAAATTAAAGTTCAAAACATGCTTAAATGCTTTCCTAAATCAGAGCCTTATAATGTTCTCAAGATGACAGTGTCTGAGAACTTTGCAAATATTAAACAAATATATATCAAAATACATTCCCAGTCTAAAGCATATGAATATTAAATAATGAATTATGGTATCTGGGTGGCACAGTGGCTCAGGGGAAATTTGCCTCTTACTTCTGGAAATTGATTTTAAATTCTGATTGGGTTGAAACATTGCTGAGGAAACTAGTGGTTTTTGCAGTTTTTTGCACTTCCGTTTTTCATTTTCTGTGAAATGTGCTGAAATGAAACCATATGAAAATTTTAATTTCTGACTCTGAAATTGTTTCTTCAGAATGGTCTCCTGGTTGCTTGGAATAAGCCAGCTTCTTAACAGAAAAAGGATGCTTTTTTGAGTCAAAGATTCGTGAAACATGGAGGACTGTTTTAAGTGAAATATACTCCTCTTTTGTTAAAGTTTAACGAAATGTTAAACAATGCAAATTTTGAGTAGCTTTGTCCGTCTTTGTGAATTTTTTGCACAAGTGTACTGAAAAGTTACAACATTTTCTCTATAAAGTTTTACAATAGTAATAATAAAAACCCACATAGATTTTCACCATTCAGAGTTTGGGATTAGGACAGGTTTGGAACTGAAATATGGTGAAATAGGGTTAACATTTGTTGGTAGAAGATGATGTTTTAAAACTACTGAGGTCAACGAAAAGGCAGTAGTTAATACAGAAATTATTGGGTGAGGTTCTTGGGCCTGGGTTATAAAGGAGGTCAGACTAGATTATCAAAATGGTCCCATTTGGATTTAAAATATATTAGAATCCCATTTATTTTCACAAACTTTGAAGTAATTTCTAAGCAGAGTGAAACAGGTTGGCACAGCACCTGTATGTAGTAGGTATGGCTCTAACTAATATGAGTCTGCTATCTTCAAGTTTATTCCAAATAATTTCCATCATCCCCTGAAAAACAAACCAACAAAACCCTGATAGTACACAGACATGACAAGAGTTCAGCTCTTAGGGTACGTCTATACTACCCGCCAGATCGGTGGGTAGTGATCGATCCCCGAGCGTGCTCCCCGTTGACTCCGGAACTCCACCTCCGTGAGGGGCGGAAGCAGAGTCGACGGAGGAGCGGCAGCGGTCAACTCGCCGCCGTGAGGACAGCCAGGTAAGTCGACCTAAGATACGTGACTTCAGCTACTGAAGTTGCATATCTTAGGTCGAACCCCCCGCCCCAGTGTAGACCAGGCCTTAGTCATTTGATTAGATCACTTACAAAGCTACAGAAAGTTTCTGTGTGGCTAACCTATGGCTTGTGTCTTACAGTTGTCTACCCTCAGAAGATATTCTTTTTCAGAAATTCATTAGTGTCTCTGCTTCAATATTCATCACTTTTGCCATTTAATTTTTTTTTGGTGATACAAATGTTTTGTAAAAGTGCTATATTTCTTATACCTATTCCTGGATACAGGAAATAGCTGGACCTCTGTTTTACAAAGTGATCCAGTGGTCAAACTACAGTAAATAACAAGTAATAAATACTAAATTCATTATATACAACTGAGAAATGAAATAGTTTTGAAAAATAGAAATATAGAAACAGATGTGCTATCAAGGTGTCAATATCTTTCCAGTTTCTTACTTTATAAAATGTGACTTTTGACTTCAGCCACTTTTTTGGTATTAGTTAATTTTATTTTAAAAACAAACTCATGTCTTTAAGCGTTTAATCTGCTGATCCATTGTACTAGGATGTGTCTGGCTAGATTTGGTGACGCAGGGGTCAAAAGATAAACTGTAACTGATACCTCTGTTTATTTTTTTGACAATGTTAAATTAGCAACCCTTCAGACCTCTTGCAGAGAAGTACAACCTGGGTAATTGAACACGTCACTGGGGAGTATAGTTTGTTAAGCTGATTCCTATTATGTTGACTTGTCAGGGATCAATAATTAAAGCTGAAGAGGGATGCTCATTAGTGTGTACAGAATGATTCAAAGAGTAAGAACGAAAAGTCCTTGAGGCACACCTGCTAAAGACTGGTACTGCATGGGGAGGTGAAAGCTAACTGACTAGCTTGTTTTTCTGCTGTGTTAGCAATACAGCCATAAGAGAGAAAGTATATTAAGTGTTGCAAATACATTCTTCCTAAACCATGTTACAGAAGTATATTTGACTTCTTTCTTTGAAGCTGAGTTTTGCTCCATACAATTGTTTCTGCACAATTGTATTTTTAATATTACCTCAGATGTTTTAGCAGATACAATACAGCACTTCTATTAAAACATTTCCTCCTTCAGAACCTGAATAATCATTTCAATCATCTTGCTGCGAGCATCATAATATTAGTAATCCGTTCTGTTTCTCTGAACTCTCAAGTGTACGCTTGAATAAATCTAGGAGTTACGGTGCTTTTGATGATAAATGTCTTTTATTAGCATACATTTTTCACATTGCTTTACAAAAAATGGGATATTCCCACTACCACTACCTATGCCACCCACAGTAATAGATTAATTTATGTGAAAAACAAGACAAGAAGATTTAGTGAAGGAAATTGGCTTAGAAAGAATAGAGCTTATCAGACCAGGAAACCAGAATTCAGCAAGTAATGGTATGTTCCTACTGAAGAGACCTCAAGTTTATACAATGATGGGACTTTTTTGGACTTGAGCTGGGATGGCGTTGCAGACGTTGTTCTTCTGTAACATATTTGACATGAAGGATATTTTTTACTTCAAAGCAAGTAAGTAACCCCCAAGTATCTGGAAGTGGAGACAGAAGCAATATCACAAAGATAATCTCTGTGAAACTGGTTATGAAAGCTCTTCCTGCGATGGGAAGCTGAGGTAGGATAGATTTCTTGATGAATAATTTGTTTTTGCTCTTGCTTGTTATCTGTAAATGAATTTATCAAACAGTTAAAAAGATCTTATTCTCTTAAACTCAGTCGTCTAAATGTAAACCCATGGACCAATTCATCCCCTCCACTCTTCACTGAGAGTCTCGAAATCTGTTAGAATTCTCTCTGTGTGGAAGGAGGCAATACCATCACATGCCCACCACCTCTTGTTTCTGTTGGACTGCGGGTAGAATCACTCAAGGGAGTTTCATTTTGGGAGGGACAGAACAGTATACTCCTGGCAGATGCACCTAAGTTTCATGTGATAAATTGGTTGGGAATTAATGTTGTCAGAGGTTATATTAATTCCCCTGCATCTCCTCTGCAGCTGTTACAACGGTGCCACACAGGGAAACCAACTAGTTGCACCATGTCTCCTAGTGGAATGATACTACATGAGATGGGAGGCGAGAACAGTGGAGCAATGGAGAAGAGCAGCTATGCTCAGACCTCTGTGGATCCTAGAGGCTTATAGGGTTAGACAGCTCTGCTTTCTGCAAACTCTGTGGCATCCCAAACCCCTTTCCCTTGACATGAGGAGCTGCGGAAATATCACGTAGTTCACCTCTAATTTTATCTGGGTAACCCATGTCTGTGACAATAGCAAATCAAGTCCCAAGAAGGCAATTAAATAGCTGAGAGAAAACAGACATGACAACTTCTCAGGAGCTGCCTTTTCCCTTTGAAAATATTGAATTGTACATTATTTTAAAATCTTTAAACATTTTTCCAAAATCTCACATTAATTAAAAATAAAATACCCGTTAATTCTCTGCTTTGGCACAAGAGGAACAAAATATGTGTTCTGCTTCTTTGTGTATTTCTTTTTGTCTGTCTCTGAGATATAAATGAGAGCACAATTGAATCAATTTTTAATAGTTTTATTAATCAGTTAATCTGTATTAATATAGCACTTTAATAGTTCAGTGCCACTTGTCACTAATTTGACAGGGTGAATTTTGCTTTAGCTACAAAAAAGCTGCCATCTCTGACAAACATTGAGATGAAGAATTAAGTAATCAGATTCAAAGGTAATTTAAAAGGACCAGACTCCTAAATGTAAAGATCCTGATAATTTCTACAAGGGGTTACATCCTCTCTCGTTTCAAATTTTCTAAGTACATGGATGCTCATTAATAATGTCTCATTGATTTTGATGCAGCATTCACTTTCAGGTTAATAACAAAACCATATTATTGCCACAAAGACAAGAGGATCTTGGGAAACGAGTCAGTGCCTCATAGGAACTGATTTGGCAGTTCTGTTCAATGAGTTGCTTGAATTAGCAGCACAGTAAACATTTTTCTTTAGATTTATTTCTATAGGTATTATAGTAGCCATTCTACCTGTATGCCAGACTGTACTTTATCTAAAGTGTGAAGGGCAGAGTGCACTTGTGAGAATAACAGGATTCCTTAAGTGGCATTCTTCAATTTGATTTATTGAAGTGTATGCTAATGTGAAGCTTGTAAATAATCTTTGGAACTGAATATTGTTTAATTAAAAATCTTGTGATATATATTTACTCTAGGCAAATCTTGCCTAGGAGTGCTCTTTTGTAAAGTGAAGGAAACATCCATTTAATGAAAACTAGGAACTGTGGATAAGAAGGAGGTCCAATAAAGTCACATAAAATACCAGGGTATGAAAAATGCCATTAGCACTTAGATTCATAGGTTCCAAGGCCAGAAGAGGCCATTGTGATCATCTAGCATGACACAGGCCATAGAACTTCCTCAAAAGAAATCCTTTGGAACTAGCACATATCCAATTCTGATTTTAAAATCTCCAGTGATGAAGAATCCCTGGTAAATCATCCCAGCCAGGGCTTTGTCAAGCCGGGCCTTAAAAACCTTGAAGAATGGAGATTCCACCACCTCCCTAGGTATCCCATTCCAATGCTTCACCATCCTCCTAGTGAAATAGTTTTCCTAATATCCAATCTAGACCTCCCCCACTGCAACTTGAGACCATTGCTCCTTGTTCTGTCATCTACCACCACTGAGAACAGCCTAGCTCCATCCTCTTTGGAACCCCCCTCCCGGTAGTTGAAGGGTGCTATCAAATCCCCCCTCACTCTTCTCTTCTGCAGACTAAATAAGCTCAGTTTCCTCAGCCTCTTCCATAAATCATGTGCCCCCAGCTCCCTGATTATTTTTGTTGCCCTCTGCTGGACTCTCTCTCCAATTTGTCCACATCCTTTTTGTAGTGGGGGGCCCCAAAACTGGACGCAATACTCCAGATGTAGCCTCACCAGTGCCAAATAGAGGGGAATAATCACTTCCCTCAATCTGCTGGCAGCGTTCCTACTAATACAGCCCCATATGCCATTGGCCTTCTTGACAACAAGGGCACACTGCTGACTCATATTCAGCTTCTCGTCCACTGTAATCCCCAGGTCCTTTTCTGCAGAATCTCTGGCCCGCGCTGCTTCCTGCTGCTCCCATTTGCTGGGAACGGCGAACCGCGGGCACTGGGAGCTGTGGGCGGCCGTGCCTGCAGACGGTCAATGTAAACAAACTGTCTCGTGGCCTGCCAGCAGATTACTCTGATGGGCCGCAGGTTGCCCACCGCTGCTCTGGACCCTATCCCTACCCTCTAGCATATCTATCTCTTCAGCTTAGTGTCATCCATGAACTTGCTGAGGGTGCAATCCATCGCATCATCCAGATCATTAATGAAGATGTTGGGCAAAACTGGCCCCAGGACAGACCGGAGCACTCCGCTTGATACCAGCTGCACTCCTTAACCGTCTCTGTGTTAAACTAAATATATTGAGCTCCTTGAATCTATTGCTTAAAGGCTTGTAGAATAATTCTATAGCATAGATGTCTATTAACAACTTAACTGAAAAGTTAACAAAAACTATAGAAATGCAAGAGGGGAAGGGGAAAAAGTAAATTGCTACATTATGTTTCTGATCTATGCCTGGATCAAACATAAACAATCAAGATTCGATTCACACCTGATTTCTGCTGTTGAACCCAGGCTGCTGGCCTCCAGTGTTAGAAAATCTACCCGGAGGGATCAAGGAAGCACAACTTATTGACGCCACATTTCTTCCAGGAATCTTCAGCCCACAAGACTCCTGTGGAGCCAGGCTTGGACTGTGGTACAGTGGGTGCAAAACACACCCCTTCTATACCAGCAGGGGGTGAATTCCTCCCAGTAATTCCAACAAATGTATGATTCTGGATGTTACTGTTATCTGACCGAATGGAGCAATTCACATGTTGTGAGTTCTCTAGTGTAGTTACACGCAGCGCCTTCAGTCGGGATCAGGACCCCATTGTGCCACAAGACATAATAAAGAAATGTCCCTGCTCAGAAGAGTAAGGGGCAACTCAATAAGGCAAAAGTATGGATACATTGGGAGGAGTTTAATTCTGAAGGTCTTTGAAAGTGAGGACAAAAGTTAAGAACTTGATATGGTAGAAAAGGAGAAGATGGGGAAAGGATTCAAAGAAGGGAGGGTGATATGGTCAGAATGATGAGTACGGAAGGTGTTTTGAATAGACTGGGGTGGGGGAGGTGACGCAGAGAGTCCAGAGAGGAGGAGGTTGTAGTAGTCAAGGCTGGAGAATGTTGAGTGCCTAGCCGAGAGTTTTGATAAGGTGAACAGATCTTACAGATATATAGAGAAAGAAGTGGGAGGATTTAGACACTACCTGGATGTAGGTGGCAAGAGACAGGGAGTTAGCAAAGATGGCTCCTAGGTTACTGGTCTGTGCATTGGGAGGGTAGCTGTGTTGTCATCAGAGACAGAGCAAGTGGGAAGAGTCTGGTAAAAAAGTTAGGGGACCAGAACCTCAGCTGGTGAAAATGAACATAATTCCATTGGAATTAATGGAGCTCAGTTGATTTACAACATCTGGCCCAAGGAGATTAGATTTGGCCAAGTAAAGTTTAGGTTGATGGAAAGACATGTAGGAGGGAGATGTCAGAGAGACAAAATGTGATATGTCAAGGGTAGACAAACAGATTTGTGATGAGATGGTGATGCTTTAACCATATACTTGCACCGGGACTGATTTTCCCACTGCTTTGTCCCTTTATTTAGTCATTTCCATTTGTATGAAGTGAATCTGAAATGCTATGAAACCACAATTCTTCATTCACTAATGTTTTCCATCCCCTTCACGTTCCTTTGGCATAGCTGTACAATGAATGCACAAAGAGTGGCAGTGGAGGATCTTACCTTAATTTAGAATAGGTTTGTAAAAACTTTGATCATGAGTTCTTTGGACAGTTTTTACTTGCCTGAATGACTTCCCTCTTAATAGATTTTTTTTTTTTTGGTCAGTTTTCAAAGGGTTGTGTCTTCTTTTCCTGGGAGGGAAGGAGGAGCCAAGCTAGCTTTTACAACTGCTCTGCTTATTGGTTGCATTGCATGGTCTTTGCGCTGGAGAATATAACAAGCTTGGATAGAGATAATATCCTATTCTTCTCTCTACAATAACTGCTCATTCCATTTTAAGGATAATGGGCCATGCCCAGCATGACCAATAAAAAAAGGAAACTTTATTTATCTTGCTGGCTTCCTCTCATATCAATTTAGGGCCATATTCTCTGCTTGATCCATGAGCTCAACTCCATGTATGGCCCTTGGGGAATCAATCATTCAGCAACACCTTCCTGACACAGAGATCCATTGTCTTTCATGTTCTGTGATCTGAGCAGTTCTTTAAAACTGTTTCCAGAAAACAAACTTTATCTGCATCAGTTTTAGAAGACTAAAATAGCTCTTCAATGGAAATGAATTCAACTACAGATGGACTTCTGCACAATATGGTCCCAGACATTCCATTACAAATAGACTGAAGGCCAAATTCATCTGAGGGGTAATCCCACAGGATGAAATGCTACGCTAAGTAACTAGATACTAGAATTCTGTGTTGGATGTTGAAAAATCAGAGAGGATGCAGAAAAGAGTCACAAAAATGATTTGAGGGCTGGGAAACTTAAGGAGTTCAATCTTTGTAGCTCATCAAAAAGAAGTTTGAAGTGACTTGATTATATTGTATAAGCATCTTCACAGGGAGAAAATACCGGATATTAACAAGCTCTTTAATCTAGCAAAGAACCAATGGCTAAAAGGTTAAAGCTAGACAAATTCAAATTAGTGTAAGGCAGAAATTCTTAACAGAGAAGGTGATTAACCATTGGAACAAACTACCAAGTGAAGGGGAGGATTCTCCATCTCTTAGAGTCTTGAAATCAAGACTGGATGCCTTTCTGGAAGATATGCTTTAGTCAAACAAATTATTGGGCTCAAAAAATGAGTAACTGAATGAAATTCTATGGCCTGTAATATACAGAAGGTCAGACAACAGATCGTCTCTTTTGGCCTTAAAATCTGACGCTACGAAGTTATACCCCTTCAACCCCCTATAGTTCAATGGGGTTGGATAGGTGTCACTAACGGCCCAATCATGTCAATTTGGAATTATTCCCACTTACAGCAGGGCTGAATCTCCTGAGAGTTCAGCTTACTGTGTACACTGTGTGTGTTTTTTCAACATAAAGGCTGTTTGTAGGGAAAAAATCCAGTGAAATCCATATGCATACAAACAAAGGAGCCTAATTGAAACCATCACTAAACATTCAGAATTCCGTAGAAAAATTACATGTGCTTTTTCCATAAGATCTGCCATCGTAATGCTGGGTTTATATAAGATGAATTATAAGATAAGAACAGAAGTTATTGTATTGTACTATTAAATAATGTATGTGATTTGTAAACATAAAGACTGAACATAAGATAGGCACACAAACAAAATCTTAATGAGGAAAGAATCTGGATTTGTAGATTATACTTTTGAAAAAATGTTTGTTTCACTGTGCTAGATGCTGTACAAACACACAAAAAAGCATGGTTCTTGCCCATTAATCAACTGATGTGCTTCAGCTTTACTGCCCATTGTTGGCATTATATCAGACATTTCCTAACTAGGCCCAGCACTTAAATGAAGTGGTGCCAAGTTTACTCTTTATGTAATCCAAAAAGCCTTTTTTTGCTTCAGGGAAATCACTGATTTAAGGGAATGATCATTCCATTGTGTTCTGTTGTTGAGGGTTTTTTTAATGGATCTTGAGCTATCCTATCTTAGCTTTATTAGTATTGTTGTCAGTTCTACTTTATAATCAGAGCAACACTGGAAACAATTCAGCTTTTAGGAACAGACTTTTTTTCTGCTGTGTCTCTTAACCCAGTTTACAAATGTTCCTGCTTAACAGAATTGTGTTAGTAAATTGCTGAAGATGTCCTGAGAAAGAATGTAGACAGACAATAGGTCTCATTAAATACAACCTTTCTAACTTCTACTGGAATCTGAAGTGAAAATATATACTGTGTGTAATTTTCTTTTCTTAAATGTTCTGCCATTCTCTCTTACTAGACTGTAATAGTATAGACATGGCTTGAAAAATCCCCCCCATCTACTCACTCATGATGAATAGGAAGCTTTTCCAAGTGGATACCATCAGCTTTTGCAGAATTTAAACTTATATTTTAAACCTGCCTATGAAGCAAAAAAATAATAAATAAAGTTTCCACGCCTTGTATGTGTGAAGATAACCTTCCATATGTGAACTGCATATAACCAATGTAGTGTTATCTTCCTGAGTCTGCAGACGATTCCAGTATATATGCTGCTCATCACATTTTTTTCATGCTGTAACAGAGTGAAAAGTGCCTTGAATCTTTGTCAGTGTTCACTCCTTCTCTTAAGAAGAATGTGGGTGGCTGTGAAACTGAGAAGAATCAGGTCAATTTCCTCTGCTGCTTGGGGAAAACAAAGAATACTAGTAGAGGCAGGCTCCCTGACACTATTCATAGACAAGAGGATACACAATTGGATGCTGGAGAGGGTATGAATAGTTCAGTGACCTGGACACTACAGAGATCAGAAAGGCTGAGGGAGAGCAGAAAAGCATGGAGATTAAAAACAAAATCATGATTTGAGACCCCCAAAATGATGAGATTGGTTTAAAAATCATGAGATTTTAAAAATAATATTTTCAGAAGTTCTTTCATTTGTTTTCTGGCTTTGGGGCATTTTAGGTTTCGTTTTTTGTTGTTTTTTTCTCCCATCTTGAGTAGTAGGTTTAGTCTTTGAATTAATAGGTTTTGGGTAAATTTTTCAAAACCTGGTGCAAACCACTGTACTATAAAATTCTGGCCTGACCCTGCAGGCAGGGACACTAGAATCATGCAAGGCTGTTTCTTAAATATTCTAGGACTTTGGAGAACTGCTGATGGAAACACACTGTCCAATTAGTCCTACATTGTGAGGTTTTAGCTGAGTGACTTTGATGGAAATCACATAGCCAAACCCCATGTGACACTTAGAAAATGTTGTGGTTAGTATGGATTGCTTTCTTGTTTTGAGCTCTGTTCCCAACTATCCATGTGCTATTAATATAGTTTTAAAAATACACTGGGATCCTTTCTGGAGGAAAGGAAGTATATCGATTAAAATGTTGTCATGTATAAAATATAATAAAACCATATGTTGGTTACCAGGGAATAAAATAGAAAGGGGAAATTGCTGGTAAAAGTGGGCACAACAGTATTGGGTGAAATCCTGGCAAAACTCCCACTGACTTCAATAGAGCCAAGATTTCATCCATTGACTGCAGTGGAGTTGCACGAACTTATGCTAGTGACAAATTGGGCCTGGGGTTTTGGGGTCAGTGTGTTCAATATATCTTATGCTCTGAGCCAATGGCATAATATTCTAAATTAGAATTTCAAACTGTGATAATAAAATTGTGATAAATAGTATCCTATTCTTTGGTCTAAAACACAACTCACAGTCTCTCCATCTCATTAATGTGACTTCTGAGATAATTAACTATGAAAAATCGTGTGTAGAAATCAAGAATGTTTAATGGCTAGTCTTGATAGTAGGAAGTCATAAAAAATACGAAGAGTCTCATCATGTGCCCAGTAAAGCTAATGGAACTACTCATATTCCCATTCATAAGGGCTACAGGATTGCACCTCAACTCTGTAAAGTTTAGACTGGAGAGTTTTATTTTGTCTCACAGTGATATTATTAGATTCAAATGCTTGTAAAATCAGAAGTTCCTCCAGTGCAAAGGAAGCAGGCAACGCAAACGTGACCCTATTTATACTTTTCTGAAAGAAGTAATAATTGAATCAGTCAGCAAACATGATGCTGTTTACCAGTCTAAACGTCAAGCTCTGTCTGACTTCAGTGTTTGGCTGACTGTCACAGTTATTAAAATCACAGAAGCTCTGTAGGGAGACAGAATTTGGACCAGTAAATAAATTGCCTTGCTTAATATACTGGACAACTCTGAATTCTATACTCTTTAAAGGATAGCAGCACTATTCTTCTGCCACATAAAGGTTTTGTTTTTGTTTTTAATTTCCAGGTGTTTTGTACTGGAATTCTTACTAGCCCAATTTTGGGATTAAGAGCTCCACCCTTCTGCAGTCTCCACGTGAATGCCACCTCAGGGAGTTGGATTTTTTCCTTTCTAGAACTTGCTCTGCCTTAACATTTGCTCATAGTTTTAAAGAAGGTTGTATTTCATATAAAACTACTTCTACACCAGATAGAATGAAAACATTATAACTAGTGATCGGTGAATGCTAGAGACTTCAGTTCTGTTTGGAGGAGTACCCCAAAATTGGGATACATAGCTGAACAACCCAAACCTGTCCTGAATCTACAAAATGAACTAAAAATTCCACAAGAGCAAGCTTTCCCACAGAATATCAGAATTTATTCTTATGACCACTAGCTAAGGCCAGAAATGAAAGAGAGATGAATAGTAATTTTTTTTTTTTAACACAAAATTCTTTTTGAACCTCCAAGAAAGTTCAGTTTGGGTTCAGTTTTAGGTTGAGCTGAAGCTTCAATTGATTTTTTTACTTTATCTAAAGCAGTTTGCTTATCCTAGAGTATAACAAACTGCAATTCCAGTTCAGGTTACTTTGCTATTTATGTTGCATGTGATTTTGAAGGATCTCATTTAGAAAATTAACGTACCATGATTTACAGGTGTTAACTAATCCTCACGACATCTCTGTGAGGCTGATAAGGAATATCTCTTCAGAAGTTGGGGAAACCAAGACCATATAGGTTATGTGATTTGCCAAAGAACATAGAAGATTACCAGTGTCAGTACTGGGACTAGTACTCAGGAGTTCTAGGCTACTAGGGCTAATGCTTTGGAAAATATATGGGATGTTCATTGTATGAGTAATCTACCTTTTTGAGTCAATACAACTATTTTTCCTGTGTGTAAAACTCCTTTCTATTTTCCATTCAATCGTTGCAAAAGATGGACTCAGAGAAGGATTTTTCTACCTCATTCTGTACATATATACAAATCAGTGATCATATATATTGATTAGAAAAAAAAAAGATTTTTGTTCTTTTCAAAAGAAGCTTGCAGGTTGTGGTTAGCCTGCATTGGAGTAAAGTCTGTTTGCCAATTTCTGGTTCTTTACGTGAATTTACAAAATAGCTGAAGTATTACAGTATTACGAAGTATCTTTTAATCACACGGTCAAATGATATTTATGGTTATTTTTGCAGCTCTGCTCACCAAGATGCACAGACGTTATTTCTTTTTTAAGGTCCTGCAAAGGTAGACCCCAATCCAGCAAAGCACTTCGGGACATGTTTAACTTTAAGCATGTAAGTAGACCCACTGACTTGAATAGATTACAGAACTCGTGATTAAAGTTAAATATACACTTAAGTGCGTTGCTTGTTCTGGGGCCCTTATGCCTTGTTTTACTTTCTCAGAAATGAAGTGATAGATTTTGTTTTATAAAGAGATATTTAAAATAGTAAGATTTCATGCCAAATTATACTAGTGTTTATGGCAAGTCTAATTTTAGCCCACAGTCGCTTATCTACTGTAATAACAGCTTTCATTTTAATAGAACATCAGAAACAGCATGGGCTTTATTTATTGCATCATCAAGACAGTGCACCTTCCTACAGACACAGCCATTTACAATAAGCCAGATTCGTCCCTGTGATAACTCCACTGAAGCTGATTGAGTTACAGCAAGGAGGAATTTCACAGTGTTGCTAATACAATTTTTAAGGCAAATAAGCTTTTCATAAGGATTGGCTCAAAAGCCCCCATTGCCTTCCCATTGGCTTTGCATTAAGGCCTAACCAAGCACATTCCCTCCATTGGTAGTGCCTTGATCTTAGTGCTGATAAATAAATTATGTCCAACTAACAGTTTAAAAAGCAAAATAGTATAAATCAGGAAGTAAATATTACTGGCAATCAAGAAATGAATTATAGCTGGGTGCCAGTGAGGGATCAAAAGTTACATTTTTCTTAATACACGCTGCATCCTTTAAACAGCAAAAGTAATGATAGTGATTAGTTAACAGTAGCAAAGAAAACGTGCATTCAGAATTAACCTGACAGGGCATTTTTGTGTCATACTGACTGATGCGTACAGTCCATTCTTTTAAAATTCAGGGAAGCTTATTTGAATTGTAAATTGGCAACACATTCAGGCTGAAGTCTTATTGTGTGATAGTGTGACAAATTACAAATGGAATATTGGCTGAGCCTCCATTTCTTGCATTTCTTTTCAAGTTTCTGCTGCTATTATCATTAATCTGTTTTGCAGAAGCTCTATAGTGGGACGGTTCTGGACATGGAAAGTACATTAAGTTTCATTGTTGGCTGTAGCATGACTCCGTGTGGCTTCCTTGACCTCTGACTTCTCCTATTGGTTGTATTTCAGTACAGTTGCTACTAGTTTTGAGTCCTGCTGTGTGTGGACTTAAGAGATTCTGGCATAGTTTACTCCTGACAGCTTATTTCATAAATATTGGATTACAGTCCTTGTGCTAAATTGTGTCAAGAATATGTTAAGAAAGGGTGATGGAATGTATTCAATTTAAAAATAAATAAATAAAAGTATACAAGTAACTCTCGAAGATTCTGCTATCAGAAATAAAGTGAATTCTCCTTTTTAAGTACTGGACGATCTTGCAAGAATGTTGGAGATGATTAAGTGTAGTGATGTAATGTGCTATAAGGCATTGTTTAACTCCTTTGCAATTTAAGATTTAGGGTTTTCTCCAAAAGAAAAGAAAAGGAGAGCAACTCACTCTGGAGTATCTTTGTTTTCCCCAGACATAAGCATAACTCCGGGGAGTGATATATGCTTACATTGATTGCACTGGAGCAAAAGTTAGGGATACATAGGATGGTGCTCAGGATACAACATAGGAGGGGACTTTCAAAATAAAGTGCCTATGTACGTGATGGCACTCTGTGTGTATGTGTGAGAGAGGTCGTTTTCAAAGTATATTGAAATGGACAAAATCAATTAGAGCTTGCAGTTATTTTTGCTGTCTCTCACGTCCTGTTTTTCATATCAGTTCATTTTACTTGTATCCCACTAAGGACAGTCTTCTAGCACCAGATACTTCCTACTAGAGCTTAAATTGACAAATTTATGCCAACTCACTGCGGTTTTGCAATGTGCTCTGTGAATCACAAAGGAAATAAGCTTCTGGCT
This sequence comes from Macrochelys suwanniensis, assembly GCA_033296515.1. Taxonomy (NCBI): domain Eukaryota; kingdom Metazoa; phylum Chordata; order Testudines; family Chelydridae; genus Macrochelys; species Macrochelys suwanniensis. The sequence continues at coordinate 235,201,433 of CM065776.1, read as the reverse complement.
ATTTTATGTTTCTTTTGTTGTATGTGCTATCTATGGGCTTTTTAGACTTCTCTTACACTTGGCAAGCTGTTCAAGTACCCCAGTACTCTAGTATGCCTTTGTTAGTTTATATATATTCTTGCTATAAATATTCTGGATTTGGATCTATAAACTACCAATTTAACACCTCAGTTTAATGTGAGTTGAACAGAGATAATTTCTGTCCTATGTTATATTCATTTGTAGCAGTGTGAGGTCCAGATGGTAGACAGAACAAATGGACACAGTGTTTTCTTTTCCTTTCAGTTACAGTTAGAGTCAGACACAAATGGACTGATCGGTCGATATGAGAGGTTTTATGGTCTATTGGTTAGAGAGAACAATGGAAGGACTCTTGTATTTTACTCTTTGCTCTGCCTCTGGCTTGTTGAGTGTCTTTGGTTGAGTCATTTAACCTCTGGTGCTTCAAGTTTATCCAACTGTAAAATGAGTATAGGGCTTATATACTTTACAAGGTTTTTGGCAAAGTGCTTTGGATTCTGAAGTGTAAGCATCAAGGAAATACAAAAGCTTACTTTAGTAAAATTGAGTTAATGGGTCAGATCTTTAGCTGGTGAAAATCAGTGTTGCTTCATGGAAGCCATGCTGATTTACGCCAGATGAGGTGCTGGCCAAATATATGTAGCCCAATGTACTGTGACTTGCAGACAACCAGTGTTTAGAAATTATTTTGCAATGAGTGTGCTTTTCACATGCTCGTCTGTTGAAATTCCTGAATGTTTGCTTGTCATTGCTCCAATATATTCCAGGTTTTCTTTTTTCTTTTTTTTTCTTGCTGTGATTTGAACAAAGGCCAGGAAGTATCTAATAGATTAAAGTACAAGTCTGGTGACATGGTTCACTGGACTAATAATTTAATCTGTGAGACCCTAGATCAAATTGGCTCAGTTTCAAGATCTGCCAGCCTTACTTTAGTCAGTAGTAACATTCCAGGTATTCAGAGATTCATTTCAGAGTCTGGACCCTGCAGGTGCTTGCTGTTGAGAAAACACGAAAAACACCATATGCTCTCCATTGTAAAAACACACCTGCATGTATTAAGAAAGGCTTATATGAATAATCTTCCAGCAGTAGATCTTAAGACTGATCTCTTCTAGGATCACCAGTAGATGTCTCTTTGCAGCAAATGAGAAAGATAGACTAAAAGCTCACCATAAATCAATCTCTTTTGGTTACTTTTGAAATAAATTCACTTCAGAGTGCTTCCAGTCTCAACTGACTGATCGGTTTCACAGTGTGTTATATATTCAAAGAACAACCTTATAAAAACATTATAGAAGGTTAAAACTAGCAATATAAACCCAAGAAAGGATAAGATTTGGATGCAATCTAATTTTTTCCATAAATTAATCTCAATCTGAGCTGTCTATATCACAGATTACTTGCTTCCTGGCTACTTAAGTAATTGTAGTGTTTGTTTCATGGCAGTTATATATGTGTATTTTATGTATTAATTATGAGTATATTTGTATATGCACACATATATTTTATATGTGTATAGTGTGGGGATGGGATGGATGGATGGGTAGACATAGAATGGGATAAAATATATAAAAATGGAAAAAGTTGGCATTTAAATGAATTTTTTTTCTCAACAGTTTACAGATATCTCTGAAAGAATTTGGCCATTCACATTTCTTGTTAATGAAGTAAATGAAATAATACTTATCTGTGTAATAATATACAGTATTAATCTCTCTGGGGAGAGACTAGATTTAAAATACTTTGAAAAGAAATAAACAAGTCTTGTAATTAAGTGTTGCTATTTTAAGTGGAATTGGTTTCACCCATCACCAGTGTGTCTATCCTTGTCTTCAGTCTTTGAGAAATTGCTGCACATGATGAAAAGTTTAACTTGTCAAGTATAAATTTAGATGTAGAGTCCGGAATATCAAACACCAGGCGTGATAATTATCAGCATCTGGAAATAATTTGTACCAGTAAGTTAAGTGTTTCTACAGATAGTGAGTTTTTAACCTCCCAATCACTGTAGCACTCCCTGGAGCGTACAGTGACGTGGCATGTGGTTCATTCCCACTAGTAAACACAGCACCAAGTAATTAGATTGTCATTAGAAGATGAACATTAGCTTTTGTAAAATAGGATTAAGATTAATTCATGAACAATGATCAGATACTTTACCTGGTACATAAGTAATATCAAGGCCCTGATCCAAAGCCCATTGAAGTCAATGGAATGCTTTCAATTAATCATCATTGAGCTTGGATCAGGACCTAATTCAGATTTCCCTTTTATTATATAGTTTGCATTTTCTCAAGAACCAGGGAAGTGCTGTTACCTTAAAGATAAATGCGTGTGCATTTTGGATGAAAGTCATCCCTCCCCACCCAAGGTCTGAGTAACAGGGCTTATGCATGGTACTAAACAGAACTGAGTGAGATTGAATTTGCCTCTCCATCCTGCATGCAGGTTGCCTTCCATCACAGCATTTCTATGACTGTTATTCTGGCCTATGTGCTGGAATAGCAGCTGATGTCCTTCTGCACCTTTTCTGGGAGTTTTTGAGGCACCAGATCATCATTAAGGATGTGTTCTCTTTATTCAGAACCCCACCCTGGGTCTTAAGAGGCCAGAGAAGCCTAGTATGGTCCTTGTCTTGTTCTTCAGTAAATACAAATGTAGTTTAAAAGATTTTGCTGTATTTGCAAATCCACCTGAATTTTGCCTAGTTGAGAATGAACTTTCCCATGTGGTTCTATAAAAGCAGTTAGCCTATATAAACTGGTGTCAGAACAGTGTGGGCATAGGCACTTCTTCGCTGTTGCTGGCAATGTTACAACACAAACAGAGACGTAAACAAAAGGTGTTCGATGTTAACAAAAAAGTTATCTTTGTATCTTTGTTATCCTACACACACTTAAACAGGTGTATACCCAGAAATGCCCTTTCCAGAATCAGGGCCATTCACTTCAGTAGGACTACTCACTTGAGTAAAGTTACTCATGTGCTAAAGTGCTTGCAGGATTGGGATGTATAAGCCTAGGGTGACCATATTTCCCTGTGCTGAATACGGGACACCTGGTAAAAGTACTCGTATTCAAGCGAATTCAACAGCATTCAATCAGAACTCTGCCATACAAACATTCAAATGAACATCAGGTTGACTGAGCCCATGTTAAAAAGAAATACTGCGTAGTTGGATTCTTTTTATGTACCTTCTTATCTTTAAGGCTGTAGAGTTCACACAGGGAGAGGTGACACACTCACTCACTCACTCACTCCCATACACCTCTCTCACACCTCTCTCTAACCGAGTGACCTGACCCTCCCTGCCCGGCACTCTCCGCCCTCCATGCCTGGCTGGGTTCCAGGGACACACTCACCTCTCCTGGTACCTGGCGACGTGTCTTCTCAAGGCAACACATGGGCAGGGGGCACACAGGTTCACATGCCCCCCTCTCCAGATTTCTGCCAGGGTTCACACCAGAATGTGGCCAGCAGCAGCCTTTCGGGACTTCGCGGGAGGGAAGGGACGGGAGCTGCTTCCAGCCGCAGGGGAGTGGGGGGAAGGGATGACTTGGCCTGTGCTTTGCAGAGTTCATCTCTTCCCTCCACCCCCCTATGGCTGGAAGCAGCTTGTCCTTACCTGCCCGCCCAGTGTCGAAAGGCAGCTAACACCTCCAGGCTGCTGCTGGCCACCAACATAACCCAGCTGCCTCCTGTCTCTGCAGCTACAGCGCAGGCAGGAAGTGGTTAAGTCCTAAGGATGCACTGTGCACCAGGGCCCAGGAAACCTGACTGCAGGGGCTTCAGTGAATCCCGCCAGGGAGGTGGCTCAGCAGGTGAGAGTGCCTAGGGGACAGAGCAGCCCAGCGCTCCCACGGGGCAGGACCTACGGCAGGGAGCTGGGAGGTGAAGAGGGTACTAAGCCCCTGCCTGGGGGACCCTGCTGTGGAGCCTGCAGGGGCGGGGCACGAACAGCCTGGAAATCGCTCCCCCTCCGCCACTCCAGAGCTTAGCTGAGGGGCAAAGAGGCTTCCCCATGCCAGCGCTGTGCGGGGCTTTGGCACATGCAGGGCTCAGTTCCTCCTGGCTAGCATCCCGGGCCGGAGGGTCTTGGGCTTTCCTGGGGTGCTGGCAGTGGGGGAAGGCAGTGGGGGAAGGAAGGAGGCCTGCCTGCCAGGCTGTTGGTGAGCTGAGCACTCCGACCAAGGGCTGGTTCTTCGCACTGCGCTGGGAACGTGACGCGCCCCGACGTGGGGAGAGTGAAGGGCAAAGCAGGGAGAGGACAGCAAGAGGGGGAGCACATAAAGGGCTGATGGGTGGGTAGCAGAGGTGACGTGTAACCGGCCGCCGCTTGGTGCCCGCCCGCACTCACCAGCCACCACAGCTTGTAGCCAGTGTGGGTTGGAAATGGAACGGGGGGGGGGGGGGGGCGGGGCGAGGCCCTGCTGGCTGAGAGCCAGCACACAGAGGGGGCTGTGCTGATGGAGCAGCAGGGGGAGCGGCTGGCCCTGTGTGCTGCAGCTTTGCCTCGCCACCAGCCTTGCACAACCACCCCCATTGCTGGCCACTGGACCCCCCCGAATCACTGCCGATGGGACCCACCAGTACTGATGGGAGGGGGAGACAGAAAATACTGGACAATTTGCCTGTTTTTAAGAAGTCGGGACACCTTCAGGAGGGCTTAAATACAGGACTGTCCCTTTAAAAATGGGACATCTGGTTATGTAAGCCTGTTACCTGATTTTTAGAGATGTTGAGTACTATCAACATGTGATGGTAGCACACACAGTACTGTATAGATCTCAGTAAATAGTTACTAGGATGAGTAATTGGAAAAAGGTGGTGTGTAGGAATAACTTTGCTCCCCAACATGTTTTTTTTTCTTCTTCTTTTCATGTGATTCATCCTGAATCAGTTTGGCATTGTATGGCGTGGACAGTTTCTGAAGTATCTCTGTTGTTGATTTGCCAAACACATCTCACTCTTTTAAAAAAAAAAAAGAGAGAGAGAGAGAGAGAGCAAGCGAGCCATGAGTGAGATTGAATTTGGGAGTGATCTTTCTCTTGTTACATGATGTGAAGCATGTGTGGGAAACGTTTTCATCTTCAAAAGTCATTTGCCCCATGCAGAGAATACTTGAAATGAAAATAACTTTCCAAATTAAAATAGAATGTGAAGTTTCTTATTTACGCGCACACACGAAAAATAAGAATAATAATTAGGGAAACAGCTTGCTGTGTTGACCCTGTATATTTTATTTAATCTTTTTATGCTGGACAAATGTCATATTTATAAGATAGTATTTGGTGAACTTGAATGCTACATTTTCCCCAGTCAGCAAAATAATAGGTTTCTTTGTATGTCTTTACAGGTTTGTTCACATTCAGTACATATGGTATGTGTGATAAAATTTAAAAAAGAACAATAACATGGTGCAAAATGAGTGACTCATTGCTTCCTACGTATTCCAACCACCACCTTGTGAATCACTTGGTAATTCCATCTTTAAATTGTCCCATCTCTCCCTCCTTATAATTATTACTTCTTAAAGCTCGTTAGAAAATGTTTTTGTGGTGGGTTATTTTTTTATCCCCAGAATTATTATTATTTTTTATACTTCTCAGTGGAAAATTGAAAACAATTTTATTTGGTCCAAAATCTTTCCATTTGGAAACAGCACCATGGTACCTCATGGGAGTTTTCATTTGGGTGTATAAAACTCCCATTTTCCTCTGTCAGCTAAGCTCTCTACCTGGAGTACATCTCACTTGCTGAGGCACTGTGATGCAGCATGGGAGAACTGGCTGGGGAACCATCCAAAAAAAGATTGATACATGACGTAGTCCATAAAATACTTCCTATGGAAAATTTCAACCAGCCTGATTTTTTATTATTAATATTGTCAATGCCTTCATAATTTAACAACTCCATTCTTGCATCCTCCTCTTCTGATATTTCTGTTTCCCATTTTGGGGAAAACACTAATTAATTTGAAATGCTGCTGCTAAAATTCATTATTTTCCTCTTTTTCCACCACTTGGACCTACATTTCAGATCCATTGGCTTCCTCCCTCCATCTCTGCAAGTTTCTCGTTGTCTTTATAAAAAGAGATAGTTGCTTTGATATTTACTTTTGGTACAAAGTAATGCTCAGTGAGATAAAACATTCCTAGATCTGCTTATATACTTAAGTATTTAATAATATGTATATCATTTTGTATGTCTATTTCTGCATTATAACCTTAAAGTCTTCACAGAGATCTAAATGTTTGGGGTTTTTTCAAACAAAGTCTAAATGTATTTAAAAATACAGTGGTATATGGATATTATCTTGTAATCCTATCAAATTTGGCCAAAGGTTCAGGCTTGCTATACGAAACAAGGAGATAACTTCAAAAGCGGGAATAGTTTGTAGTTTGGAGAAGCAGTCAACTGAGAGAATTTAAAGATCAAAGCCACAATATCTGATTTTAATGATGCAGAACATATGGTTCACCAAAAAACCTTTTTGATTAAAAAAAAAGTTAATGTAATCAAAGAGAACTGAACGGTTTGTTTGGCCCTAAAAGCAGTGTGTTGAAGCACAAAATGCAAAATCTTTAATTTGTGATGGATGCACTATTTTAGTAGTCACATGTGTAAAAAGAGACAAATCAAATGTAAGAGAGTAGTGAACTTGACACTAGAGAATTTTATCTTGAAGACCTAAAATAATCTTTGTTAAAGCGTCTTCAAGAATCATTAATAGGACTGTTTGATTTAAGAGATTGGAGATGGGGATAGACATAAAAAGCAAGATTGTTTTCTGAGAACTTGATTAGCCTTATTCAATAATAAGAATCCAGGAAGTTCCTCTAGAGAGTTTTTGATTTACACTGAATGGGGAGAGAAAAAGAAAGGACCAGATAACGGATCACAAAATTGACAACAAGGATGAAAAATGCTCAAGGGTGAAAAAAGGTTTCTTTTCACTGAGATTTGATAAAGTGAGATAATCTAATATGTCATTAAATTTCCTAAGCCCGTACAAAGTATTGCTGATAGAATCAAACCCATAGATGAGAAAGAAAGATATTATCTGACTTAAATTTTTAACAAAAGTAGAGATTGAGCGATGAAGATAGCTGATAATTCTCTTGCAGAGCCTTCTGAGGGCCTGATCCAAAGCTACTGAAGTCAAGGGGTATCTTTCCATTGACTGCAATGGATTTGGATCAGATCCTATCAGAGGAGAGAGAGAAGGCATCTCAGAAACGAAACAAGGAGTATATGTGCAATCTCAGGTACATTGATTAATGGTAATTAAAAGCATGTTGAAAGCACGCAGTTCCTCACATTTGTCATGTCACAGAATTGTCTGTGTGTTTATCATTGTAAGTTTTCATCTCATTTAAATCCAGGAAGTCACCGTTTGTCCCTTAGAATATGTCTGCCGTCTTCAGCACTTTTTTCCCTAGCATAGCTTACTTTTCTTACTTTTCTTCTTTTTTTGGAACTGCCATTTTTTTCCTTGGTCTGCTCTTGTGTCTCCTCTTTTTGACATTTTTTCTCAAGTGGTCTTAGACAAAATGGAACCCTTCAGAAGATAACAAGGCCACTTTTCAGGGTTCTTTCATTCTACTACTAAAGCTTTAGTCAGGAAGGTTTCTCAGCTGGTATAAGTCCATTAACATAAGTCCATTCATCTCAATGGAGGTATGCAGATTTACACCAGCTGGCAGTCTTGCTGAGTATCACATAGCTAGAAACTGGACTAGCTATGCTAATCCTGGGATTTATTCATTTATTTTTAAATCCAGTTTATTGCCATTGAAGCTTACAATCACTGAGGATGTAAAACCAGGCAAAGTCATTAAAAATCCTCCACAACAGTTTATTGAAGCCTTTTGCTGATGCAAGTTGTTAGAAGATAAACTTCTTGTGTAAGCACTTCCACATGCTATATTTTGCTTTGTGACTTTTCCTGCGGAGAGAGTGGGAAAACCATTATGAACTGAACCCCTCACCACACCAGCTGAGTCACTCTGCTTCAAATCTTTTGAGCTACCTCTGCTTTAAACTAAACTTGTATGCAAGTAAGCAGGGAGCTAGACATAAAGATCAAAGCGCTCTTTTTAGTACCTTAATGTCACTTTGTATGTGGGTGTGCTTATGATGTTTGAATGGAGGTGAACTCCTGTTTTCAGACAGCACACACATTTTACAGGGAGACGTGCGTGTAGCAGAATATCCTAGTTATTACTTTTGTCCCTCTGCTCTTCAGTGTTGACATTATTGCTGCTGAGAGAGACTATCAGACAGTTAGATTTGAGAACTGTCTAGTGAGAGTGACACCTGAATCTACCCGTCATTGTCTGAGGCTACAGCATCATGAGTAGATTGTGTTACATTGTCATTTGGTAACACTTTAGATAACTGTCAGTAAATCAATTTCTTATCTTCTATGGAATGTGAGTCACTTTGGGTAATACTTACGTAGGTCCCAATCCTGCAACTAGTTCCCACTGTGAAGTCATCAGGGCTCCATGAAGGCCTAGGAGTTTTCCTGCATGAAGCAAGTTGCAGTATCAAGGCCTTACAGGGCACCGATGTTAGCGACATTAACTCCCTTACTTATTTGGCACTTTCCAGATTGTCCTTTGAAGCAATAACCCATCTCTTCTAGAACAAAGTGACCCAATTCATGACCAATTAGTCCTGCAGTCAATACGTGAATATATTTACTAACATTAATCATTTTGGAAGCTGTTCAAATGTATAGCACTCCCCATTGCCACGTTATTTTCTCGTGTCACAAAGGGAAACTAAGCTCATCCTGTGATCACACTGAACCTCACCAGACTTCTTATCACTATTTGGAATATAAAATCACCTACAGTTGCTACCTGTCTTTTGGCTTCCAGTCAGATTCCTTCTTTCTGAAGTGCCCAACAGCTGTTTCTCCAGTTACTTATCAATTGCTTAGCAATCACCACATCTAATACTCATTTTCTTAAATAAAAGTAAAACCCAAGATTTTCACAGATAGTTGGCTAAACGGACTTTAGGGGGTAAATTTTCAAAGGCCCAATAGGAGTTAGATACTTAACTGCCATTTGTGTCTTTGAAAATATGCCCCCTAAACTCCATACTTAGACACCAGAAAATGTAGTCTGATTTTCAGAAGTGCTTCATACCTATCTGCTCTCTTTGACATCAGTGGAAGCTTCTGGGTACACAGCACTTTAGAAAATCTAGCTTCTTATTTAGGTGACTAACTGCATACTTTAATTTGGGCATGCACCTTTGAAAATCTTAGCCAAAATTTACTAGAGAACAAACAAGTCATACAAGAAATAGTATTTTAAAATTCCTGAGACTACCATTGCTAAAAATATTGGAATGTAGTCCATAAGCTGAGGTACCCAATACAGAGGTGCTAGTTAATGTCAGGAAAAAATAAATAGTTCTTTGTTTGAGTCACTGCCCGAAAACTGTCACTTGAGTCAGTATCTATGTACTTAGAAGTTTTTCTCCCTCTCTTCATACCAGAGTGGGTCTTTCTGCTTTATAGGGAAATGGGGCTGCTTTGTTCTCCTGAAATAAGTTGCAGATTTAGGGCTGTATCATGCTTCACCACAAGCTCAAGTTGGTATGAGCTATAAATATTCTCTCTGATTGTCCCTCTTTAGATGTGTATACGTGGCCATTAGCCCTAATAACCCTTCCTTAACAGTTTCCCGTTGGGCTTTTGTTCCTCTTAATGATGCCCCCCTGTCAGTAGAAATATAAGCCTGAACATGTTATGGGTTTGTCTATGCACAAAAGTTGTATTACATTAATTATACTACATTTAGTTAGAGCAATATAATCTGCCTCTTGTGGACAGATTTGCTGGTATAAAGGTGCTTATACCAATATATATTCCTGTTCAGGAACAGCTATAAGATATGCCAGTATATATCATATTTGTGGTTGTACCAATATAACTATAGATTATGTTTATATTGATACAAAATCTGTGTGCAGACAAGGCCTTAGTCAGGTAACCTTGGTGATTAGTTTTACCCAAACCTATTCGTGCAAATTATTTGTATGAAAACAGCCCACAATTTCAGAGGCATAATGAAAATATATAAATCACATGCTCAGATCCAGATACCCATAAGTGTCTCCTGGGTTTTTATTGGAGCCAGGGCCAGCTCCAGGCACCAGCGTTCCAAGCAGGTGCTTGGGGCGGCAATCTGCAAGGGGCGGCAGTTCGTGTGCCATTATGGTGGCACGTGCGTTTCCACGGCAGCGGCAATTCTGCGGCAGCTTTTATGTTCAGCCGCCCATGGCGGCAATTCGACAGCAGCGTCTATCTTCAGCCGTCCGCAGCAGCAATTCGGCGCGCTGCTTGGGGCGGCAAAAACAGTAGAGCTGGCCCTGATTGGAGACATGCACACACACAGTATCACAAGGCATTTGAGAGGACTTATCATTATAATCTAACTAAATTAGCCCCGTTAATCAGTTAACTCATCTTCTAATGGTTTTGAAGCGAAGGCTGCAATTGGATGGTTAGGGAAACTTTTAGTTTCACTTCAGTTTTACTTTTCAGCGTCAGCCTCTCTGCTGCTAATGGGCAACTGATTCTAAGTAATGGGATACATTTAAGGAGAGTTTAAGGTTTCTTTTTCTTTCCTTTTTCTCTGTGGTGAATTTTCCTTTTTCTCGGTGTAGTATTTTGAGCATGCAAGGTGTTGGAGATATGAAATTCATTATCGGTGAGACAATCAGCGCTATTGTGCCATTCACTATCCTATGTTGTTAACTCTGGAGCAGTCAACATTTCAAATAAAAAAAACTCACCACAAAACTTTTGTTTTATTATTGTTTTTAATGATCATTTTTAATATTATTTCTAAATTAATGGAAATATGTTAAATTATATAAACATTAGTCCAGATTAATTTCTATTATAAGCCCATTGAAGTCAGAGATGTGCTCACAAATGAATTTTAATGTAATGTATTTTCTTAAAACAATGAAGCCTTATAACTGCAAAACAGTAAAAGAATTCCAAAACTCCTGGTGGTAACATTTCTATTATAAGTACCTTAACCTAACATACTCACACCCTCCCTTGAGGACATGGTAATAGGAGGTGAAGGACCAGCCTCACTCCTGGTATGCCCGATTACGCGATGGTGCTGGCTTCCCTAATGGTTAGGAATGTTGAGTAGTTATACTATACTGCACAAGCTGAGCTGATAGCGTGATAGAAGATAGAATAGATAGATAGATGAAAAGTCTATAGAGTATAGGAGAACTGGAAAAAGCACTCCAAGAAACCAAAGCTTCAGGAGTTAGAAGAGCCTCGAACGCTCCTCTTACCAGGTATTTTATAGGATCCTGACCTATGTAATTCAGGCCCAACCTACTATACCCAAATTTTATTTCCGTACCCTAAGAAATTTGTGGGTACCCTTCTCCTATAGGTTAGTGGATTATGACACTTTCTAAATATATTAATAAGGATTATCTCACTTCAAAACTGCCAACCTAGGCTCTCTTGGTGACCTCCAAGTTGTGGTGTACCCTGCGGTTACCAGCCAGTTGTAGATGCCGGATAAACCTACAGGATCTTGCAGGCCAGTAGGCTTTTTGCATTTCAGCATTTCAGCAAAACTTATTATTAGGAAACACATGCTTCAACACATCTTAAATTCCAAGTAATTAATACTGATAAAATATAAGAATAAAATAGATTAATTTCAGGGAAAGAAACATATTAATTGATACTGCTGGCTGGATTAGTAGGATACAATAGCTAGCAAAATGATCCTATGGGCTACAGTATGAGACAAAGGAAAATTGGGGTTGATAGTGTCTCTATGCTTTTTGCAAACGTAGAAGATTCTGTACCCCAAAGCTATTCCTAACAGTTTCCATCTTGTGTGAATATTCTGAAGTGTGTTTAAGAAGATGCACAGGTCACCCTTCTGCCTCTCAGAAGCTCTAGCTGATTTTATTGTAAATATAATGGTTAGAAGCTCAGGTTTTGAGTAAATATGCCATTTCTGAATGTTCATCTTAGAGGTTTCTGCTGCAGTGTCGTTTTAATGCATCATTTGCAGTTAATCCTTATATGCACATTGAGTTTATTATTAGCTAAAGCAAATATTCTCCATCTTTGCTAAACACTGTTATTTAATGCATAGTAATTGGGGAAATTCCTTATTTAAGTGTACTAGAACTAATGTAATTTTATCTTTAGTAGATAGTTTATAATGTGTTCCCCAACGTGAGCATTAATTTTCAGTTATGAATTCTTATTTCATTATTGTGCATTTCTGGAACTTCAGCACAGAACACTAGTAGTATACAGGACTTTGTTGCTTTATCAGCATACATGTTTTCCTTGTTATACTCTTCGTGGTTGTGACAATAATAAACTAATGGGAGACCAGTATAAGTATAAGGTGAGAAATGCTCTTGTAGGGAAAAGACTACAACTAACCGCAGTAGTAATAGTTTCTTAAAAATTATTTGTCATTATAAAATAGGTTTACAGAGTCACTGTGCAAGTGATAAGGACTAAAAATTGGCCTTCTTCTATGGTGATCTACTAAATGCATTCAAATATTTTTGTGGTAACACTCTGCGTGTATTTGAGAGAGAGAGATCCATGTGATAAATTGGTGAGCATATGTTAAAGAGCACAGGTCTGTGATAAATACATTTATCACACCCCTGTGCAATTAATCCTGTATCTTGTGAGCACATCTCCTGCCCCGCTAATCCTTCTCCTTAAGACATAGTCTAAATCCATCTTTCAGACAGTCTGTTTGTTTTAAAATCTGTCTCATCTTAAGACCCCGCCAAAAAAATTATACCTGCCTGAGGCCCAGGTGAGCTGTTGCCTTGCCAGTGAGAGCATTTCTATGCATAAAAATATCACAGCATTAAGTCTGTTGCTCACTGACTGTTCCATACTAGAACCGGGAGCCTTATGCCACGGACAAAGTGATTTACCTTTCCTTGAATAGGGCCTAATATTGGCCTCTAGTCTTGTAGGCCTCCAGGTTATCTGAGTTAAAACTTGGGACATTACTATGTATGGAAAAGCAATTTTAGATTTTATATTTTATTTTTTGGGTGGGGGGAGAAGGGGATTAGATAGGAAGAGAGAAAAAAATGATATTTTTTTCCCTTCTCTGAGCCCTGTTCAAAACAATTTCTGGTAACCAAGGCACTTGGCTTTACAGGCAGATGGATACAAGAAATAATTCCAATAACAAATTATAAAACTGTCTAAAACATTCTTAAAATAGATTTATTTTTCTTTTACTATTTTTGTGGTATATTGAGAATGAAATAGTATCAATATGATATCACATACATGGTAAGCCACAAATCTGTAGTAAGCGGCAATGTCTTGGAACAGTTTCATAGAATGCTATGCTATGCTTTTTATAAAGGAATGCTCCAAATAAATACTCTAAGGAACATTTCTGCACGTCAGTAGCAGAACTGATTTGGTCTTTCTGAATACAGTAACTTATCACAGAAAATAACAAAAGGTGTTTGATAGTGGACTTGAAAGTAAACACTCTAAGAGTTTATTGTAAAGGAGAATCCTGCATACTTACAAGAGGATGGGCTAGATGACCAGGACCTGCCGTCTGTGATTCACTAGGACACTGAGAAATACAGAGGAAAAAGAAATCGTTCAACATATTTTGATATGATCACATTATAATGTAGAATACTGAGTTCCCTCTGCTGCTTTTAGGGTGACCAGATGTCCCCATTTTATAGGGACAGTCCCGATTTTTGGGTCTTTTTCTTATATAGGCTCCTATTACCCCCCACCTCCTGTCCCGATTTTTCACACTTGCTGTCTGGTCACCCTTGCTGCTTTGCAGCTGCTGGTAACTTGGTTCTGGAAGCTGAGCACTTTCCTGTTTACATCATCAATAACTCTGATGCACTGAAAAAGAAATAAACAAAAGGGCAGCCCATTTTGGTGTTTCAGTTCTAGGATCCTAATAATACAGTTATACTGTGTATTTGTATTGCATGTTTCATTCAAGGATCTCAAAATACCTTAATGAAGTGAATAGATGTTATCCCCATTTTTACCGATCGAAAAAACTGAGGAACAGAGGAGTCAAGATTGAGATTTTCTTTGCTTTTGTGCACACACCTTGAGACTTTGAAGGCCCAATCTTTCTGAAGTGATGGGAACCCACAACCCTTAGTGGCTTCAGTTGAATGTGGAACGCTTAGCTCCTCTTAAAATCAGGCCCAGGTGTCTTCAGTATGCCATTCAAAATGAAGACATCGAAAGCAACTTGACTTCTAAAATGTGGGCCTTAGTGACTTTGGTCAGACAGTGAATTAGTGACCTGGATGGAAACTACCGATAAGCTTTTTGACTTCTACCCTCCTATTCTAACCATTGTACTATGTTGTCTTCCTTCTGAAGCACAGCAAAATACTTTTTTTGCCTACCTAGCAACTCCCCTATTTAAAGAGAAATAAATGCACAAGCAAATAAAATTCCTGGGATTTCAAGCACGTTCAGAGCTAGCTTGTTTACTACATTATTAATTGAAACAATGAGATATCATCCAGGTAAAGAGGCATCATGGCACAGTCATTTGGCTCTTCCCATATTAATTTAATTTTGGGAAGTACAAAGACCGACAAAGGGATGAGTGACTCTAAAAGTAGGTCATGAATATCATCACAGCTTCAGTAGCAACTATGATGAAAATGAAACGGACAACAAGGATGGTTTTGTTGTCATGCTGCCCAGCTGGGTAAAGACTTCTTTATTGGTTATCTAGGTGGAGTGAGAGAAAGAGACTTTCTGTGGGACCAACACACATTCCAGAACTGGAGGATCATCTTTGAGGACATGATGCCAAGAGAAACTTCCCACACTGGGTATATTAGCAGAACAGCATCACCTGTCTGAGAAAATACCGTACCCACAGTCAGGGTGTGTCGAACTAAAGAAACTGAGCACGCCCATTGGGGGATATTGCATACATTTTATTTATAAGGCAGCCTGGGACTTCTCGGAAGCCCTTACTGTCCCTGAGATTGAGTCTCTATCTGGAACAAAGGACTTGATAGATTAGAAGCTTCCTGGGGATAACACCAGACATATGATAATAGTGAAGGAAAAATATTGCTATTGCTAAATTTGTCAATTGCTAAAATTTATAGCTTAGAAGAAAGATGCATAGGTTGTTCAAAATTTGGGTTCAAGAAAGATGGTGAAAGACATTGTGGGGAGTTGCTTCTGGAAGTATGTAGTTATTGGAGTGGTAGCATAAATGCTTTATTGGCATCTAGAAGCAATATTTTTTTTTAAATCACAATTTAGGCATTTCATTATTAATGAATATTATTTATTAAGGTTAATTATAGCTATGAGCAGTTGAGATTTGTGAATGACTGTCTAAGATTTAATTGATTGATTATGGTAATAGATCTAGTAAGTACAGCTTAATTGGATTTATGCATATGCTAGTGATTTTTTGCTTTTGAGTTTATGATCTGTTTCATTTTATATGAGTAAAAATTTGAACTCATTCTAGCCATTCTGCTGATATTTCCTGCTTAGGTTGCTTTATAATTGTCTGTTTCATCAGTAGCTGTTCTACAGTTTGCAATTAAGTAGAATTATTTTTTTTTTAAATCAATGTGGAACAAGGTCCAATTGCTGTGTACATGATGGCCAAGATTTTTTAAAAAATTAAGGACTGTGGCAGTTGTCAGATCAGCACTTCTGAAAATCAGCCCCTCCTCTTAATGTACCTAGAACACCTTCAGCCAGGGAGCAACCGGAAACACTCAACAAATGTCAACTATCAGACACATTTTGGGCCCATTTTGCAGCCCAGCCAGAGCATCTGCTAAATGATGGCAGGGAGCAGCCAGATCCCTCTTGAAGCCTAGGGCAAGCAGCAGCCTGGATTAAGAGCTACCAGCGCAACCACACAGCCTGCCATGCAGTCCAGGGAGCAGCCAGAGGCAGAGCCTGGAAAAGCCACCAGAGCCCAGGGAGATGTAGAGCCAGGCAAGAGCACAGAGTTTCTTGTGTTCCTACAGCTCATTCCATGCTTCAGCCTTGTCAGTCTTAAATTCTGGTAATTGGGCCATTTGCTGTCATTTTATATAAATGAGGTAAAGCATATTCATCCAATACACAAATTAGGTTACGAAGTCATTTGTGTCAAATCTCCAGATTTATGAACCTTCAGCCTGAACAGGTCCGAGTCAAAATCATGGCCTATGGGAATATCTTGTGCCAAAAAGAAGGAAAAGCCCTGTAAGGCTCAACAGTGCAGACCTTGCATTAGTTCATGCTTGCTCATGTGAATAGTTCTGATTACGTCAATGAGACCAGTTGTGCAAATAAGCACTCGTCAGCATAATTGGTGGTTCCACAGTGGGGCAAAGGAAATCAAATGACAAGGAAAAATAGAGAGAGGAAATAAAATGGAATGAAGGAATCCAGATCTCACTCTCTACCCACCGTGGACTGAAACAGCAGCCATGTCCATCATGCCCATCCAAGTGTCTCAATTCGTTTTCAGCTTGTTAGTCGAAAGTGAGTTCTTGACGGGAACAAATGTATCTTGCTTTGTGGTCTAGGCTGTTATGCGTAGTGGTGGGGGGCGGGGAGGCAAGGAATGTGAGGTGCAAAGAGCTTCCCACCTTTACCATGTGGGGCCTATTTAAGGAGCAGGCAAATTGTGGTTCCTGCCCTCAGCAAAGCACAGAGTCTGCTCTATCCTTATTGTCCAGGGCCACACAGAACCTCAAAAGGGGGAAGGAAAAGACAGCGAGGATGTAGGTCATGGCCCAGCAATCCCTTCTTTGCACAGTGGAGAAGGCTGCATTCAATAAAGGGGTGTAGTAGGGAACATGGTGCCCCACAAGCAAGAGGATATACAGAGGCATCCTTCTGAATGTCTGTTGGGGTTTCTCCTACCATAAAGTAGCTCTGGCTTGTCCCTTAATCCTGAGCCTGTCAAACATGATCTAGCTCCCATGTTCATTTATGGTACTGTATGTAGAGATTAAGGCTGTTGATTAATCACAGTTAACTCATGTGATTAACTCAAAAAAATCATGATTAAAAAAATTAATCATGATTAATCGTCGTTTTAATCGCACTGTTAAACAATAGAATACCAATTGAATTTATTAAATATTTTGGATGTTTTTCTACATTTTCAAATATATTGATGTCAATTACAGCACAGAATACAAAGTGTACAGTGCTCACTTTATATTATTTTTATTACAAATATTTGCACTAAAATAATAAACGAAAGAAATAGTATTTTTCAATTCACCTCATACAAGTACTGTAGTGCAATCTCTTTATCATGAAAGTACGTGTAGATTTTTTTTGTTACATAACTGCACTCAAAAATAAAACAATGTAAAACTTTAGAGCCTACAAGTCCACTCAGTCCTACGTCTTGTCTTGTGCAGACAGTCGCTCAGAGAAACAAGAAGCAAGCAGCATTATCTCGTACAAATGTAAACAAACTTATTTGTCTGAGCGATTGGCTGAACAAGAAGTAGGACTGAGTGAACTTGTAGGCTCTAAAGTTTCACATTGTTTAATTTTTGAATGCAGTTATTTTTTGTACATAATTCTACATTTGTAAGTTCAACTTGCATGGTAAAGAGATTGCACTACAGTACTTGTATTAGGTGAACTGAAAAATACAAAAATTCTTTTGGTTTTTACAGTGCATGTAGACAACATAAAAATATTTCAATAAATGGTATTCTATTATTGTTTTTAACAGTGTGATTAATCATAGTTAATCATGATTCATTTTTAATAGCTCAATTAATCACTATTAATTTTTAATTGCCCTAGTAGAGATATATATGTATATTATTTATTATCATTGGTATTAGTAATAATACTCTTCTTCAACATAGCTGGCCAGGAAAATGCTTTGATAGGAATTAGATGGGTAGCAATGCACCATAATACATCACGAGCTCCACACATGGAGAAGCCTGCTGTAAAGTCTTCCCATGACATTAACTCTATAACAGAGCCTTCTTTTCAAGGGGCACGGCCAGGCATCCCACTTGTCTCTATGGTTTGTTTTATTCTGCTTTGGTTTTACCAAGCCCATTTTAGAAGTTTGCAGCTATACTTTCTTCCTCTTCTGATTTTCTTCTTTTTTACTTGGCCAAAAAAAAAAAAAAAAAAAAAAAATCCTTCTGTATTTTCATTTGAGCTGAAAATGAGATGTATCTTCCTGTTTTGCTTACCCACCTGCATCATCGATGTCTACAGAGACCTGGTGGAAATAAAAACATTTCTAGACATTTCATGCTGGCATAACTCAGAGCAGAATTTGGCCCATCAGACTGTATGTAATTCTAGGCCTTACTTACTACTGCATTTATCCCAGTTTGATGCCAGCATCACCATATGGATTTTGGTGGATTTCAACTGCCAATCAAACTGGAGTAAAATAATGGTGACTCAGACCCCTATTTCTAGCCTTTGCCAACATTATTAGTTATTCTAGATTTACACCAGTGCAACTCGTAGCTGCTATCAAATTTCTGCATGAACACTCAGGGGCTGGGCTAAGTGTTTTAGCAGATAAGCATTAGGCCTTTTGCCTCATTTTCAAGTCTTTTTTTCACTGCCAATTACTACTACATGCACGTTATAGGTTCTTTCCAGACTGGTCTATTTCACTGAATTTATAAGATTTACAGAGTCTCTAGAACATAATTTTGCAAAAGTTCAATGGCTTTATTCATCTTATATTTTATTCTATTTTTTGGTGGATTTTTTTGTTAGGTTGGTTTGGTTTTTGGCTTTTTGTTTTGTTTTTTGTTTACCTTTATACTCAATTAAATTATTTTAAATTTCAATATTACAGAGGACACAGAAGTCAAAATAAGTACTTTAAACAACATATAAATGTACTCCAAGTATATGCATAATATTCTTTATTGTATGTTACCTCCTTGCATTATATACACGTTTCTACAATATTTTTAAATACTACACAGCCACATGTTTTGCGTCACTTGAATAAATAACATCTAAGCTTGCCAGAGTTGCTCTTTGTTTTGAGCCTTTTGTTGACATTGCTGCTCTAAATCTTGATGGATTTCCCTTTCAACTACAGTATCAACTTACTTTTTCACCTGCTTGTATGTCAGCTATAATAGAAAGCTATTGGTTGGCATAAACAATCCTTTTGAGCTTCAAAACGCTAACAGATACAGCATGTAAAGCTGATTGATCAAAATATGAGACGGAAGAAGAAGAGCCCTCTGGATTTTTAGCAACACAAGAAGAGTGTCGTCGGAAAACATTAATAACTTGGACATAGTTTCTTAACAAAAAATTACAAGGGTCCTCATGCTGTTCGTATCTACCGCTGTAAGTGAAGCCTAGCACCAGTTTTAATTTCAGCCCCTACACTGTTATCCATGTAAAACTTACCATGGTATAATGTGTTTATGGCCTTTGAAGCTAAGCTCTGTTACCACAGTTAATAGCAAGGTGAAAATATCCCCCCCCCCTCCGAAAATTATTTTCAGCTCTACTTAGAGACAAAAAGTTTGTTCTGTTTTGAGCCACCCTGTGCGAATGAGGTGAAATCTTCCATTTGTGATCATTCTAAGAACTCTGTGCATAAGCACACACACACACACAGGGTGCTGTACTCATGGTCACCTGGACATGTTACTGCTCCACATGTGGATTATTGGCCTGCAGGAGGAATTACCTCAAATTGTGCTGAGTCCCTACCATCAAGGCATTCCTCACCACTACCACACCCACACTTTATGTTGTTTTTCACAGTTTTAGAGAGCCTTGTCCAACTTCCATTAAAGTCAATGGAAGGTTTCCATTAGTTACAGCACTACAGAAAAGAACCCTTCTTTTATCAAACCAAAAGCCCCTCAATCATTCCCTAGAAAAACAGATATGCCTTTTACTGTACTTCAAGACAGTAACACAGAGGTTATATTACCTCTGTATTTGGTGCTGATGCAACTGCTACTGGAATACTGTGTCCAGATCTGATGTCCACAATTCAAGAAGGATGTTAATAAATTGGAAAAGTTAAGAGAAAAAAAAAAAGCTATGAGAATAATTAAAGGATTGGAAAGCATGCCTTATAGTGAGAGACTCAAGGAGCTCTATCTATTTAGCTTATCAAAGAGAAAGTCAAAGGGTGATTTGATCACACGGTATAAGTATCTACCTGGGGAACAGAAATTTGATTAAAAAAGGCTGTTCAGTAAAGCAAAGTGTAACAAGATCCAATGGCTGAAGGCTAAAACTAGGTAAATTCAGAGTGGAAATAAGGTGCAAATTTTTAACTATGAGGGTATTTAACCATTGGAACAACTTGTCAAGGGTTATGGTGGATCAATGGATTTTTTTTAATCAACATTGAATCATAGAATCATAGAATCTCAGGGTTGGAAGGGACCTGAGGAGGTCACCTAGTCCAACCCCCTGCTCAAAGCAGGACCAAACCCAACTAAATCATCCCAGCCAGGGCTTTGTCAAGCCTGACCTTACAAACCTCTAAGGAAGGAGATTCCACCACCTCCCTAGGTAACCCATTCCAGTGCTTCACCACCCTACTAGTGAAAAAGTTTTTCCTAATATCCAACCTAAACCTCCCCCTCTGCAACTTGAGACCATTACTCCTTCTTCTGTCATCTTCTACCACTGAGAACAGTCTAGATCCATCCTCTTTGGAACCCCCTTTCAGGTAGTTGAAAGCAGCTATCAAATCCCCCCTCATTCTTCTCTTCTGCAGTCTAAACAATCCCAGTTCCCTCAGCCTCTCCTCATAAGTCATGTGCTCCAGCCGCCTAATCATTTTTGTTGCCCTCCGCTGGACTGTTTCCAATTTATCCACATCCTTCTTGTAGTGTGGGGCCCCAAACTGGACACAGTACTCCAAATGAGGCCTCACCAGTGCCGAATAGAGGGGAACAATCACGTCCCTCGATCTGCTGGAAATGCCCCTACTTATACAACCCAAAATGCCATTAGCCTTCTTGGCAACAAGGGCACACTGTTGACTCATATTCAGCTTTTCGTCCACCATAACCCCCAGGTCCTTTTCTGCAGAACTGCTGCCCAGCCATTCGGTCCCTAGTCTGTAGCAGTGCATGGGATTCTTCCGTCCTAAGTGCAGGACTCTGCACTTGTCCTTGTTGAACCTCATCAGATTTCTTTTGGCCCAATCCTCTAATTTGTCCAGGTCCCTCTGTATCCTATCCCTACCCTCCAGTGTATCAACCACTCCTCCCAGTTTAGTGTCATCTGCAAACTTGCTAAGGGTGCAGTCCACACCATCCTCCAGATCGTTGATGAAGATATTGAACAAAACCGGCCCCAGCACCGACCCTTGGGGCACTCCACTTGATACCGGCTGCCAACTAGACGTGGAACCATTGATCACTACCCGTTGAGCCCGACCATCTAGCCAGTTTTCTATCCACCTTACCGTCCATTCATCCAGCCCATACTTCTTTAACTTGCTGGCAAGAATACTGTGGGAGACTGTATCAAAAGCTTTGCTAAAGTCAAGAAATAGCACATCCACTGCTTTCCCCTCATCCACAGAGACAGTTATCTCATCATAGAAGGCAATTAGGTTAGTCAGGCATGACTTGCCCTTGGTGAATCCATGCTAACTGTTCCTGATAATTTTCCCCTCCTTTAAGTGGTTCAGAATTGATTCCTTGAGGACCTGTTCCATTATTTTTCCACAAGACATGACTTTAGTTCAAGCACAGCTATTGAACTTGAGCCAGGAATTAATTTGAGGGAGTCATATGCCTGTGTGATGCTGAAGGTCAGACTATCACAGTGGTCCCTTCTGGCCTTAAAAATCTAAGAATTCAGTTGACTGTAGCCGTATATTTTGGGATTTTATGACAACAATTATATTGGAGAATGCTAAACAGGTCATGGGCGAATAAAATGGGACAGCCTTTTTTTTCAAAAAGAAACTTGGTGTTGGATCAATGAAGTACAAAAAGTGATAAAAGATAAGAGGAAAATTTTTAAACATTGGCAGAAGGAGTAGGAGCAAAGAAGACCTGGAGAAATATGAGGATGTAAAGGAATTGGCCAGGAATGCAAAAGCAAACATATTTGAGGAACTTTATGTAAGACTTGGAACAAAGAAAGGGGGAAGAAGTGTATAGACCGCATAGGCAAAAGCATAGGAAAGAAAGATATACAGAAAGTGAGGTTCATCAAAGAAGAAACTGCTATGCTGTTGACTGGTGATATTCACATAAAGGAGTGATGAAAAAAGTATTTTTAACAGCTTTTCAATGAGGAAAACCCAAGAGAGTAATGCAGCTTCAGAACGGTGAACTTTGGTGTAGTGGAGCCTATCACTCCAGATAAAGTGTCAAATGTTATTTAATAAATCAAATTAATGAGGCACTAGCCCCAGAGAGAATTCCTATTGAGGCATGGTAAAAGCTGAGAATAGAAGGGAGACGTGTGCTGACATTCCTCTTTAGTTCAATTATGAGATTAATCTGCAGCCAGTGAGATTTAGATTAGATATTAGGAAAAGTTTTCTAACTATAAGGGTAGTTAAGCTCTGGAATTGGCTTCCCAGGGAGGTTGTGGAATCACCATAATTGGAAGTTTTAAAGAACAGGTTGGACAAACACCTGTCAGGCATTGTCTAGGTTTACTTGCTCCTGCCTCAGTGCAAGTGGTTGGACTTGATGACCTCTCAAGGTCCCTTCCAGCCCTACATTTCTGATTCTATGAGACGGAAAAGATACCAAACCCATAGAGGAAAAGTATTTTGGTGCTGATATGCAAGGGAAAAGGTGATGTTGGCATCTGCACAAATTATAGAGGTATAAAGCTGTTACACAATGAAACTGTGGGAGCAAGTCAATAAGAAACTAAGAACTGAACTACTTGTAAGCGCAGTTTAATATGGATTCATGCCAGGAAGGTCAACAATAGGTGCTGTTTTTGCATTGAGGGCGCTAGTGGAAAAAATTAGAGAGAAAAGGGAAAATATTCATGTGGTGTTCACTGATCTGGAAAAGGCCTTTGACCAGTTCCAAGAGAAGTCATCTGCTGGTGTATGAGGGAGAAAGTGGTACCAGAACTTTATGTGCTGCTTGTTCAAGTCATGTATGTAGGTGCAATAAAAATACTCAGAACATCTACTGATGAAACAGATTAAGCATTGGTAAAGATGGGAGAGCATCAGTAATCACCACTGAGCCCTTTCTTGTTTATCCTTTTCCTGGGTACCCTCACAAGTAACATACAGAAGGAGACACATTCATGCTGCTTGCAGATAATATTCTATGCAGCGAGGAGGAAGAGAGTCTTGATAAATGGAGGGATGTGTTAGAGAAAGATGAGCTTAAAATAAGCAGAGGAAAAACAGAGTATGTAGTATGTAATTTCAGTAATGTGAACAGTGAAGAATTACCTTGAAACTAAATGGGCAGAAGCAACATATCTGGGTTCTGATAAAAATGGGTTCTGGGAAAATTGGGAAATGGATGTTGAAAGTAGAGCGAGGACAATAAATGCCTACCTTGAGTTGAGAGAGATAAGTGGTGTAGTATGCGACAAGAAGAGAGCAGTAAGATTAAGAGGGAAAGTCTATAAAATGGTGGTCCATCTAGTTTCAATGTATGGTGCTGAGTAGTGGGCAACAAAGAAGAAAGATGAGCAAATGGGCTGTTCCACAGAAATGCAAATTTTGAGATGGATGAGTGGTGTAAGCAAGAAAGACCAGGTGAAGAATGTGGATGCTAGAGACTTGATCAAAGTAACATCCATTAAAAAAAGGAGGGAGTGCAAGTTCAGCTGATTTGGTCATGAAAAGCAGTATATGGGTAAGAGAGTCCAACAAATCAAAACTGAAGGAAGAAGACAGAGAGGGCGACCCAAGAAGAAGTGGTGAGGTGCTATGAAGGAATATGTTGCATATGATGTGATAAAGGATAGGGCACTGAAGAGAGCACTTTAAGGGAGAAGACTCAGAGTGGATCCCATGTGATGGGATTAATGAAAAGAAGAAGGAAATAGCTGCATGTCTGCACATTAAGTACTCAGGCCCTGCGTATGGGTCAGCTAGAGTATTCAATGGGATTTTGCAAGCACGCAAGGGTGCAAGCATGCAGGGGTCCAGGTTAGTTCATTGTCATGCACAATCTGGACTTAAGACTTCATGCAACGGTATGATGGATGAGGCAGGGATGAATTAACCAACTGAGAGAGTTATGACACAGTTGTACAGTTAGATGCTGCTTCTGTGGCTGAGGTAAATCCCAGACCAAAATTTTCCATGCTCGTCTCCTGGCTCACCATGAAACTTAAATTCACCATCATGTGGAAGGTTTATGCAGAATCTCACATGTTAGATCTGTGGAGTATGTGGAGCTGTATCTTGCTGCTGGAACCATTTTCTACTGGCTGGCTGTGGAACATCATAGCGTGTATTTTAGCAGCCTGCTATTCAAAAGACTGTACATGAGGGGAAAAACCTAGATCATTAGATGTTTGCATGACTCTCAAAGAATTAATACAGATTAAGTTGCTATATCTGTTTTTGATCTTAAGGTATATACAGTGTTTATCACCATGGTATCTAAACATCTTGCAATATATATTTTTTTAACAATTTCTTTATATATTTTAAAATTTTCCCCAAACCTGTTACCAGAAACTGAAGGTGGAACACACTAAAACTTAGTAGTTTAGTGTGAAATTATGGAAAGGTTTTTTTTTAATTTCAGCAATGATTTCTATGGTGGTGAAGTATTTTGATGTAAATTGATTAAAGTCACCAAAAGTAATCTCAAACTAGATCAATGAGGATTTGAGGGAACTGCAGTTTCCGAAACTGGGACTGTTTCAGCTCTGGTGCACCTGACAATTTCATGTATTTAACTTTGCATATTTTGTGCCATTCTGCATTTCTGTAAACTTATGCAAACACACAGCATATTCATTATAAACCTGATTTCTTCTGTTTAAATTCAGAAATAGCCCCCCCACTAGCAGAACACATTGAACTTTTGCAACTTTGAAATATTGTATATATTTCTTGTCTGCCAAACACTTCAGCTTCACCACATACAGCTTGAAATGAGTTGTTGTTTAGCAGAAAGTGTATATAAGGTCTACAATAATAATAATAAACTTCTGAGTTATCTGGAGATCCAACTGCACTCTGCAGAATGGTGATCTGATTGCCTGCTGTATCACAGCCAGGGTGAGAGCCAGAAAGTTTTCGGATCTTGGCATATCAAGAGTGGTGCAATATCTTCCCCTTAGGGAAAAAGAATAAGATAAATGGAGTGAATTAGAAAGAGAGCGGAATACTAGGCCTGACATGCTTGTGGGTGAATGGGAGCCATTGTAAAGATGCTTTGAGAGAAATGCTTGTCATCTGATTGCAGTATTAATTCTACCAATGGATGGCACTAACTAAGATGGTTTACTTGCTATTTTTTTTTAAATCAGGAAACGTTTCTTAAGACGCACCTCTGTTGTTTACACAAGGGTACTTGGAACCTAGAAAGAACACACACACACACACACACAAAGGAATGAAATTAATTAAAAAAGGGAGGAATATTAAGCAATATCAAACTCTTTAAATTTAAGGTGCCACTCAACAGCTCTTAAGGATGCAGTGCATGCTGTATTCCCTGGAAAAGATTACATGCCCTTATTCTGCATCTCTCGAGAGCTTATGTAATGTAAAGCTTTTGCAATGATTTGAATACTTGCTGACCTAAGACAGCAGCTAGGAATATCTATCTAAATGGTAATAAGAACTTTGAAGGTTAATCCATGTTAGCGTGCAAGATAGCTAAAATCTTCGGCAGTTTCATTTTAGCTCCTTATGGTTATCAAAACGAAATAAAGCCTTGAGTTCCCAAAAGAATTGCTCCACAGGTGAGTGACAGGAATTGCCCATTGTTTCAGCCAAGCAGATTTGCAGCATTACTATTAAACTTTGTTCAGGTTAATAGTAATATATATGTATTTAAACAGGGCTGCTGAACTTTCAGACCCAGATTGCAAAGTGGACGCTTAGGCTCCAGTTCTGAAACGAGTTCTCTGTAGATATAGGGTCTTTCCTTCACTGTTCTCATTGCAGGATCAGGGCATTGGGGACAGAAAGATCCCCTTTGAAATACCGAGCAACTCTTTCATACACCTGCATAGTTCTGGGAAAGTAAATTTTCCTTTAAGTAGTAAAAGGAGGAAGGGTACATTTTTTCCACCAAAGCTGAAAATATTTTTAACATTTTTCTGATACTGATTTGTTTAGAAATTCTTGGAGAGTGATGTAAATCTGAGTATGAATTAGCACCTGAAGCAAGGGGTGAGGCTCATTTGATCTTTCTGCTATGGAATTCATTCTGCATTATATATTTGGATTCCCCAGTGCTGGGAGTTCTAGAAATAGAGCAGGACCCACAGACATTTGTTGTAGTGTATTCTTATCCTTTATCCTTAAAGAAAAGGGCAGGAAATGGAGCACTGTTGTATGAGTATTGAACATGGAGAACTAGTTTCCAGTGCTTATGAAGTTTTTTTGAAAACCTATTACAAACATCACTTTTCAGAGTGATTTAAAAGTAAAGAGGAAGAACAAATACATACAAGCCAGTTTGCTTGTACTGAATTCACACTTACATATCTTCAGTGTATTTGCAGAACCACTCAAAAAAACAAGTCAAACAAAGTTCTAGGGGCCTAGGACACAATTAAAATTACATATGGGCCCCAGCTCCGATGTTAGGATTTGGATCTAAGTGTCCCCAAAGTTCTGTTCGGTTGACAGCTGCTAATCACATAAAGCTGGCTTCTCTTTATTTCCAGCTGCTGAATTGCCTTAAAACAGAGTAAAATATATTAAATACATTCCTAGAATTATTTTTCCACATAAGTAATTAAACCAATTACTTCAAGAGTATTATGCAATCACAGGTCTCCCTTTCTATTAAGGGGGCATTTATAAATAGCATATAAAGGACTAAGAAATGATTAATAGATGTTATAAGAATGCTACAGAAGGTTGTAAGCACATCAGTAGAAGGTGTGATTGATGGTTATAAGCAACCTATTCACCTATTCGACACTATGACAATCAAGTAGCCATTTATTCATAATTCATATGTGGGCCTTCATGTAAAGTCTAACCTAATCACAAATAGATACAAGCAGTCAGCAGAATTATGGAAAAAGAGTGTAGTGGTCTATGAGGCATTCTCTGTGTTAATTGAAATTTAATTCGCACTATGAAAAAGTTTGTGAACTTTGGATCTATCCATATTGATTTGTTTATTTTACCAGTTAGCTTAGTTTTTGTGTATCTTTTTATCTTTCTTCATCTCTTTATATCCATTCTGTCACTCCTCACTATCTTATCTCTGTTATTTATAAGCCACCTATAACCTTGGTAGCTCAGCTCCGATTATGACATAGACAAATGAAGTTTACTGACAGAATAGCAACCTTACTTAATATTCTAATGCAGTAAACAAGCATCCTGTGATCGCTGCTTTTCAATTATTTTAATTTTATTTTTTATCTTTATACATTTCTTTTGAAGGTCCTTTGTTATGGATAATGCAGTAAAGTCAACAAAACAATAGCGAGCAGTGGGCAATATAGTGCTTCAGTTACTCCGAAAATCATCTAGCTCAGGGATCGGCAACCTTTGGCACGCGGCCCATCAGGGAAATCCACTAGTGGGCCGGGATAGTTTGTTTACCTGCAGCGTCTGCAGGTTCAGCCGATCGCAGCTCCCACTGGCCACCGTTCGCCATTCCAGGCCAATGGGGGCTGCGGGAAGTGGCATGGGCTGAGGGATGTGCTGGCCGCCGCTTCCCGCAGCCCCCATTGGCCTGGAACGGCAAACCGCGGCCAGTGGGAGCTGCGATCGGCCGAATCTGCGGACGCTGCAGGTAAACAAACTGTCCCAGCCCGCCAGTGGATTTCCCTGACGGGCTGCATGCCAAAGATTGCCGATCCCTGATCTAGCTGCACAGAGATTTTGCAAGCATGTTTGATTTGATTTTAAAATATCCATAACAAAGATAAGCATTGAGATCCAATATATTTATTATTATTGCTTATTTATGTTACACTTTTATGTTACAAAAGTAACCTGAGGGCCCAGTCAGAATTGGGGCTTGTCGTAATAGGAGCAGTAGAAATGCACACAAAGTGTACATCTGCATTGCAGCTGGGAGGTGTAATTTCCTCCTTGGATAGATATACACACACTAGTTCTGCTGGAGGGACCTCAGTCCAACTACATACCTCAGACCCCATCCTGCCACTTACGTCGTCGCAGTCACACTGTTATTTTTAGTGTGCTAGCTTGAGCAGAGGTTGTGTGTGTACATCTACTTGTGCTGGGAATTATGCTTCTCAGCTGCTGCGTAGATGTACCTAAAGAGACAGACCCAGTCCCAAAGATCTTGTAGTCTAGGCAAATTACCTTTGAATGAAGGAAGGATAAGGATATAATCCAATGTATACCATTTTTATACACATATATGCACTTGCATTTTGTGGGCTTATGATAAATGAATAAAGTAAGAGTCAGCTATCCCTACCTGCATCTCAAACTAGTTATTTTAACTGGCTGATTTATTGGACATTGCAGCAGTGGCTGTTCTTAAGGATTAGAGGATTAAGCTACTGGCCTCATGGGTCAGTTCAGGAGGGCATGAGAAAGAGGCAGCATGGAAGAAGGTATGTAGACCTTATGGGAGAAGATGACAATTGAATGAGACTGGCATTGCTGGCACAATGTGTGGTGAAGGGTAGCATGGTAAGAGGCAAAACTGGAAGACTGAGTAACCACTGGTCTGTGGGCCAGATTTTGAGCCCTGTTACATGGATGTAAATCTAGAGTAACTCAGTTGATGTCAGCTGAACTATTTCAGAATTGCCCCTGTGCTACTGAGATCACTATCTGGCCAAAGATTTTTGAATGTGCACATGTAATTATACAAAACAAAAACAGTTATATGCACCATAGTGGTAGTAATGGGTGAGAGGAATCAATGGTATGGTGAGACAATTCATCTTCTTGCCCCAAAAGAATTCATAATCTTCAATTTGCATTTTATCACGGTATTTTCCAAATTAAATGGTGAAAAGAAAGTCCCTTTGTTGGGTTGAAAGATCATCCCCCCACCTTTCCCATTGGTTTTCTATGGTAGTGTACAAGTTAAACAAATCATTCTTTCTTTGCACAGAAAAAAATTAATACCAAAATTTAAGAGAAAATCACATGAAATACTTTCTATTATAACTATATACCCATTTGTCCAGAGATAGGCTATCATCCGCTGCATACATCAGGCCATCGAATTATGGTAGTTGTGTCCCAATGAATTTTGGCTTCCAAATCAGAAATTTGGGAACAGCTTTAGAAATTATGTACAAATATGGGACATTTAATAAGATTACCATTCTTAAAAGAAATAGTAACAAGGTCATAAGAGTAGGAAATGATTTACAGTGTACAAAAGGAGTTAAGGGACTTCCATATAAAGTAAATGAGATAAAAAGTGAAAGTTAATTAAACTGACTCTTCATAACACACTTTTTTTATCTGCTAGCATAGGTGTCAGCTACAGAAGCGCATTAAGGGCTTCTATATAATATCTAATTAAAAAGTAAAAAAAAAAAGTTAGTTGTGGTACTAAATAAATTTACCAAAGCCAAAATAATGCAAAGTTAATGATAAGATATGTGGAGATAATAGACTTAACTCATTATTTTGAGAGAGATTGGGCCCACTGGGGACAGCTATTCTTGCAAACAGGTCAGCTCTGCAATAAATCTAGTTTAGACTTCAAGACAGGTGTATCTGGTTGAATATCATGTACTTGCAGAATTAGAATCCTTGAGTTTAGTTTTGACATATAACAAGACTTTATAACATCAGGGCCTGGAATGTAATTCTGATAACCTTGACATTCAAAAGAGAGACAAAAGACAAAAAGTTTTCCTCAAAGATCTTTGGCTCAGCACGAAGAATGATCTAATATTGATAAATAGAACAAAATGACAGTCACACTCCAAGTCAATTGACTGGGTGAACAACAGAAGAAGCTTTAAGCAGAAAATATTTGAGACATGAAATTAACTGAGCAAAGCCAAGGTCAGAGCTAAAACATATGACTTGATGGAAGATGATTTCAATCCTAGTGAAAACCTTTCTCAGTTGGAAATTGACAACTGGGGAACGTTTGTCATCTGAGAAGGTTGAAATTCTTTGATGGGCCCAAGAGACCAACTCCCAGGAAACTCTGGTGTATTACAATTTATGAGTCAGGGGGAGCAGATTAATAGCTGTTGAAAAAAAACATGTATTATAGAAGGATGACCTGAGGTAAAGTAGGTAATCCATCAGCTGGGAGTCTGCAATTGCCTTTTTTTTTTAAGCTAGAAGGAGGGCAGGATAACTTCATTTAATGACCACGGGAAAGGGGTAAGGTGCAAAGACTGTAATGAGCCCTGTTTATTTTATAACCTGAGAAGAGTTCTGAAAAATTGGCTAGAAAGTTTAACCAGGGCTAGCTTCATTGCAAACAATGGACCTGACATAGCAGGTGCTCACAAAGCTGGGAGCAAAATATGAGGTAACTCAGGCCAGGGCCAGTTCTCCTCAGTTACAGTAGTTTGACTGTTCACTTCATTGAAGCGACAAAGAGTTGTGTGGCACCTTATAGACTAACGGACGTATTGGAGCATAAGCTTTCGTGGGTGAATACCCACTTCTTCAGAATCTGAACTCTTAGTCTGGATCTGTAGAAGCGACAAACACGGCTACCCCTCTGATACTTGACACTTCATTGAAGTTACTCCTGATATATAGCCATGCAAATGAGAAAAAAATCAAGTCCTAAAAATTTCAGGGAAGGAGGATCCTCTGCTGGTTAAATAAGCTTAGTTCATTGAAGTCAGTGGAGCTGGGCTATTTACAGTAGGTGACGATATGGTCTACTAACTTTCGAGATTTTGAAAAGGACTAGGAAAGTCTTGTATAGCCAGTGTGACTCTTTGTCCCCCTCTAGTAGCTGGACAACATATAAAGGTTTATGAAGCTGTTACTGCTTTCAGACTAATAGTTCAAATAGTAGAGGATCCAATTTTTATATGCAGACTCCCTGAAGCAGTATCCTTGCAGCTGACCTAGCCAGGGCATCATTACATTGTTACATTTGCTTATGCTACATTTTGATCTCAGGCATCTAGATAAAACCTGCAGACTTGCATTATCTGACACAGAAAGAGCATGGGATAAGATATAAGTAGATTAATGAACGGACAAAAAATGACTTATTTTAATCAGGCAGTTTAATTGTTGATAAGTAAGTTTTTGCATACTTGAACAAGCCTAATGGTTTTATATTTAAAATGCAACAAAATATTAATGTATACTGCTAAGGAATGATAATAAAAATGAGCCCCACTATTTGTATTTGCTAATACAATGATCTAGGCCAGGGCTCCTCGCGCCCCCCCTTTAAATTTTTTTTCCTTTTAATTTTTTTTACTCCCAGGCAGTTCCCGCCACCAGACAGTTGTTCTGGCGGCAGGAACTGCCTGGGGGGTAAAAAAAAATAAAAAATAAAAAATGGGGGGATGGAGGTGGGGCGCGGGGAGCCCAGCGGGCCGCAGGGAAGAGCTCCACAGGCCGCATAGAATCATAGAATCATAGAATCTCAGGGTTGGAAGGGACCTCAGGAGGTCATCTAGTCCAACCCCCTGCTCAAAGCAGGACCAAACCCAATTAGATCATCCCAGCAAGGGCTTTGTCAAGCCTGACCTTAAAAACCTCTAAGGAAGGAGATTCCACCACCTCCCTAGGTAACCCATTCCAGTGCTTCACCACCCTACTAGTGAAAAGGTTTTTCCTAATATCCAACCTAAACCTCCCCCTCTGCAACTTGAGACCATTACTCCTTGTTCTGTCATCTTCTACCACTGAGAACAGTCTAGACCCATCCTCTTTGGAACCCCCTTTTAGGTAGTTGAAAGCAGCTATCAAATCCCCCCTCATTCTTCTCTTCTGCAGTCTAAACAATCCCAGTTCCCTCAGCCTCTCCTCATAAGTCATGTGCTCCAGCCCCCTAATCATTTTTGTTGCCCTCCGTTGGACTCTTTCCAATTTATCCACACCCTTCTTGTAGTGTGGGGCCCAAAACTGGACACAGTACTCCAAATGAGGCCTCACCAGTGCCGAATAGAGGGGAATAATCACGTCCCTCGATCTGCTGGAAATGCCCCTACTTATACAGCCCAAAATGCCGTTAGCCTTCTTGGCAACAAGGGCACACTGTTGACTCATATTCAGCTTTTCGTCCACCGTAACCCCTAGGTCCTTTTCTGCAGAACTGCTGCCCAGCCATTCGGTCCCTAGTCTGTAGCAGTGCATGGGATTCTTCCGTCCTAAGTGCAGGACTCTGCACTTGTCCTTGTTGAACCTCATCAGATTTCTTTTGGCCCAATCCTCTAATTTGTCTAGGTCCCTCTGTATCCTGTCCCTACCCTCCAGCCTATCAACCACTCCTCCCAGTTTAGTGTCATCTGCAAACTTGCTAAGGGTGCAGTCCACACCATCCTCCAGATCGTTGATGAAGATATTGAACAAAACCGGCCCCAGCACCGACCCTTGGGGCACTCCACTTGATACCGGCTGCCAACTAGACATGGAGCCATTGATCACTACCCGTTGAGCCTTCCTAATTTCACTCCTGCATGCCTGAACAATATTTATATACTCCTCCCTGGTCATTTGTCCAATCTTCCACTTCTTGTAAGCTGCTTTTTTGTGTTTAAGACGAGAAAGGATTTCACTGTTAAGCCAAGCTGGTCGCCTGCCATATTTACTTTTCTTTCTACACATCGGGATGGTTTGTTCCTGCAACCTCAATAAGGATTCTTTAAAATACAACCAGCTTTCCTCGACTCCTTTCCCCCTCATGTTATTCTCCCAGGGGACCTTGCCCATCAGTTCCCTGAGGGAGTCAAAGTCTGCTTTTCTGAAGTCCAGGGTCTCTGTTCTACTGCTCTCCTTTCTTCCTTGTGTCAGGATCCTGAACTCGACCATCTCATGGTCACTGCCTCCCAGGTTCCCATCCACTATTGCTTCCTCTACTATTTCCTCCCTGTTTGTGAGCAGCAGGTCAAGAAGAGCTTTTCCCCTAGTTGGTTCCTCCAGCACTTGCACCAGGAAATTGTCCCCTACACTTTCCAAAAACTTCCTGGATTGTCTGTGGACCGCTGTATTGCTCTCTCAGCAGATATTGGGGTGATTAAAGTCACCCATGAGAACCAGGGCCTGTGATCTAGTAACTTCTGTTACTTGCTGGAAGAAAGCAACTAACAGAAGAGCTTCGCAGTTTCTGGGAGGGAGGGGGGAGGAGCGGGAAGCCGTGCGCACAGGGGAGGAGGCGGAGAAGGGGCGGGGCCTAATGGAAGGGGTGGAGTGGGGGCGGGGCCAGTGATGTGGCCCTCGGGCCAATGCACTAGTCCTCATGCGGCCCTCGTGGTAATTTGAGTTTGAGACCCCTGATCTAGGCATACTGTAGAGAACCAGAAACAGGAACTCTGTGGTCTATTATTTTTTCTGTTGTAAGCAGAGGTAGTTGAAACTGCAAGGGGGAAAGTTGATAAATTCGAAGGCTATATTGGTGACATTTGTCAAAAAATACACAGAATTTTCCTCATTTTTATAGGCTTTTTAGCACTGTGATTGTCCTAGCATAGTTGGTCATAATTACTTAACTAATTGAAGTTGATCTGATAGTACTGTTGCTTTAAAATGACACATGTTGGATAGAGTAAAGCAAAAATCAGCTTTAAAAAAGAAACATACATCAAACATCAGGTCACAAAGGGGAAGCTCTAAGCTTGGATCTAGACTCTGTCTTCACCTCTCAAGTGTGTGAGAAATTGGGCATTGCAAAGATGTTTGCTGAGTCTCAAGAGAGAAGATTTGCTCCATATCCTTTTGCTAGAAGATAGCTATGACTGCCCCTTTGTAATAGTAGTTAAGGAAGAAGAAACCTTAATTCTTCTTAATTTCATGGAAGCTCTATAAAAGAGGAGGGCTTGGAAAGGAAGCAAATCTTTGCTCCATTGAAGGCTATGACAAACTCCCATTGACTTAAGTGAAATCAAAACTTGGCCCTGGGAAAATAATGACAAAATCCCAATAGTGAAATGAGAGAGAACTCAGTCATTTCTTTTTGGCCTATGAAGAAGAAATAAAGAGCTCATCTTGGGAGAAACTCTGAATGGAGAGAGCATAAGGAGAATGGGTCAAAGTGACAAAGTTGTGTTATTTGCACTGCTGTGACATTCAATAGTTGTGCCAAATGAGTGAAAGTTTTGGAAAGTGAGATTGAGTTTTCAAAAGTAGGTTCTGGTATTATATTTCCTATGTTAACTATTACCACCTCACATACTACATTGTTACTATTTGAAATATAAATGGAAAGATAGAGAGTGTTTGGGTTTCTGAAACAATGTCTGGTTTAATTTTATTTCCATGACTTCTGTCCGTTTTCACTTTGACTTTCCCTACAAATTGCCATAACAAAACTGTAGCCTTAACTACACGGCTGGAAACCTATACATGTTACCTCTGTTATAGAATCTTTTGAGAGAGGATTTGTAAGGCCCAAAGGAGAACCTATGGCAATACCATAGTCTGTACTTCCGTATGTCTGAGGGCATTTCTGCTAATAAGTGAAAAGGACATTCAGCAGTATATGCAGTTACAAATGAACTGGGGTCTCGTGGATAAAATGAAAGTATAAGTAACAAGAGAAGTAATAATTCCTGGGAGCTCATATGCATGGTAGAACATGGCGTGGAGATAGAAACAATCTAATTTGGGGGCTTTCTCACTGGAGTAGCCTTCATCTGTCAAGACTAACATTCTAGAGCCTCAGTCAGAGATTGAAGAAAAATGTGGGCTCCAAAATATTAGTGCAGACACCAGAAAAGTCTTAGAGCTTCTGTTTCTTGTGCCATTCAACAAGATATAGAAGGCAGTGCAGCCAAAATTAATGGTCATTACCTGATGAAAGCCAGACATCCTTGGGAATAGACTCATGCAGTCCAGGATAAGACTAAATGCAATTAAAAGAACTCCTCTGAGACCAAAATGGCGGGGGAGCCAGAGGAAACAGATGGACCATGAAGTATGGAATCATCATCACGAGTAAAGTCTCATTTTCTTTTAAAACGAAAGAAAAAGCAACTTTAAATACATTGTGGAAAGATCAGAAGGACACATTTCTTTTGTAATGTGTGAAGTACTTTATATATGTCCCTGATGGATTTGTTTCTTTCTTTTTTCAGTGTAGTGCTTTTCATTAAATCTGACACATTGAATAGGGAAAGAATAGGTGAGTCAAGTTTTTAAATGATGATTCACCATTAAAACTGTAGTACTTTAGTAAATACTTTTATCTGTGGTTGATTTGTAGGAGTAAAAACAAAACAAAACCCACAACACCTTCAATTTCACTACAGAGAGAATATTAAATATGTTGATTATATTATACACTGATCCCAGTGTAAACACCAGTGGCTGGATTTTCATTCGCATATTATATTTATACTACGATCTAGTAGTGCAAAGGGGTCTGGGTATAAGACTCAGGCCCTAGGAGTTTCTGTCTGTCCCAAGGTCTTACATGGCACTCCTCACTGTAATATCTAAGCTTGCAAGCCCTCTCTATGCACAACTCTCATTGGAGAGGGAGTTCTGCACACAAAACTTTTTCAGGATTCGGTTCAGTTAGGTATAGTTTGATGGAAAGAAATCCAGGGTATGTCTATACTTACCTCCAGGTTCGGCGGTAAGCAGTCGATCTTCTGAGATCGATTTATCGCGTCTTGTCTAGACGCGATAAATCGATCCCGGAAGTGCGTGCTGTCAACACCGGTACTCCTTCTCGCCGCGAGGAGTAAGCGCTGTCGACGGGGGGAGCCTGCCTGCTGCGTGTGGACCCGTGGTAAGTGCTTTGAAGATCGAACTAAGATACTTCAACTTCAGCTACGTTATTAACGTAGCTGAAGTTGCGTATCTTAGTTCGACACGGGGGGTTAGTGTGGATCAGCCCCCAGTTAGCTTAGTGTCTGCGCTAATCAAAGGGACATTTTCATTTAAATTTACCATGGGAGCAAATGCTATGAAAACTTTACAGTTACAAATTATATCGATTGAATTAAAAATGCAAAGAAAGTAGTTATTTTTCTTGTTGTTAAAAAAAGAGAAAAGATTGTTAGTAGAGCTTTTACAGCCATATGTGCTAAAAAAAATTAAAAAGTTTGTTAGAGAATGACTCATAAAAAGCTTTATGAACTCTCGATAAGCCAGTGGCAGAATGACCATACAATCTAGTAACTTAGCCAGTATGTTAGGATTCATAGGCTACTTAGAAGTTTCGTCCTTAGGCAATACCCAGAGTGGTTACAGGGAAATGATTTATGCATTCTAATAAATGTTACTGCTCAATCTGTTTGCTTGTTCAATGGTTAAAGTCCCAAAAGAAAGGTCTATCTCAAATTAGGACTGGCATGTATTATCTGTCAACTTTATATAGTACTGTAAAAGTCATTCAGCTGACAGAAATATTAGCAGAATGTTTTATAGATTTTTGTACTGTATGAGTCTCTGTGTTGGTGAGGAGAGGAGATGGGGCTGTTGTGCTGTGGTCCGGGATAAAGTTGCGTGTAGATGAGTCGTTTCACTCAGTGGTTCATTGCAAATGAACATCTGGCCTTCATATTGATTCCATGTGTGAAAATGAGATCAGCACAAATAATGACCAGAATCAATCAGACTTCAGCCTAGAAGTAACGTACACTGGTACTGATTTGTTAGACAACCAGAATTGGCAGCACCTTGCATAATTTGGCAATTGACAAAGATTAGACTGTTTGGGGGCCCTGATCGGTTATTAATTTAACCCCCCCAAATATTTGGCAAAGTAAAATCAGCTGTAGCTTATTTGTCTCTTCCCCCCTTCTTTTCATACCAGCCCTAATTGTTTTAGACAAACAAGTGAGCTTGCGGCCTATTCACTTTACACAGGAAGACATGAATTCTTTGATCCATACAATATTCTCTAGTTCAACCTTGGAGCTATTTACCAAGGAGATTTATTTGCAGACAGAGAGTAAAGCAGTTCTTTGCAAATGGAAATGAGTTCAGCTTCTTTGATTTTTTGGCTCAAGTTTCTGCCTCTTATAGGAGAGATTCAGCTAAACAATTAATTCATACCTGCATTGTTATCATGGCTATTGGAGAATAGTATGAAACACTGAGCAGAAATCAGGAGTGTTTAGTGATTATTAGAGCTGTATGATATGTTTGGAACAGAACTGAAAATTAAATGAAACTTGCCTGGTCTTACGTTTCATAGCAGATTCACAATTCAGACCAGGTTTGCTATGATTTATGAACATTTTGTCCAAACCTCGACCCATTTTTAAATGAACTTGGATAGAAGAATAGGTTTGCATAGACACCACATGACATTGCTGGTGTTAAATGAGTTTCACATTGTGTTCATTTGAATCCCAAACTCAGGGAAGGAAAATCCAGTTCAATCAGAACTCAAAAAATATTTGCATAAAACCTTGCAAAGTGAAACAGCTTATTACAACGCAATTCTAGTGATAATTTTCAGTGTACAGTCTTTTTTCCAGAAAATGTGTCCTCTATACTTTCGAGTAAGAATGAGGAGACAGTCGGGCCAGTGACTGACAGTCAAGAGATCCGCACACTTGGTTTTCTTTTGGCACCTGTCTAAATCAAGAGTAAAACAATTGAAGGCAGTGGAATTTCTGTGGTGTAAAACTACTGGATGTGGTAGAAGAATCGGTGCACCCGAACCCTATTAATCTCCTGGCATGTTACATGAATACAGCTGATGTTTCCTTTATGTAGTATAATGTCTGGAGTGGTTTTAGGGTCCCTTATGGAAGTCAAGGAATGGGATTTCTAAAATATGTGCACTTCTGATAATAATTTTATATTGTACCATGAGTCATGTATTAACTATTGACTGCTAATGATCTTACATTAGGGTGACCAGACGTCCTGATAAAATTGGGACTGTCCCGATTTTTAGTTCTTTGTCCCATGTCCTGACAGATGCACAGTTGGGACGCCATTTGTCCCGATATTGCAGCTTCGGCCACTTTTTTTTTTTTTTTTTACTTTGACACATTCGCTCCTGCCGCTTTTTTTTCCCTTCCCCCATGTGTCCCGATATTTTGTTGATTTCATCTGGTCACCCTATCTTATATTTACCATAGCCCATTCTAGAGGATACACCAGCTATATTAAAGGAGCACTTTATCAATCTCGAACATGCAGCATCCTCTAGTCTGAAATGCAGCAGCTCATGGAAACACTGCACTGTAGTTTAGGATAGAAAGTAAGCAGTGCTTCCTCCACCTGAAGCTCCAGGTGGAAATTAAATAGGCAAAAAGTAATTACCTGGTCAGGTCACCCTGCTCTTACAAAAAGTGTGAGGGGATCATTAATGATCACAAGTAGTCCATAGCTTTCCCAGCTCATGCAAAAGGTGACAGCCTCAGCAGCACATTGGTCCCTAACACCATGCTGGAGTGTTGGTTCCGTACTGAACCTATTCCATTGAAGTCAGAGGCCGTAGAATTCCCAGTGACTTCAGTGGGAGCAAGATCAGAGAGCAATTTACTGAATCACCAATCCCACTTCCTGCAGTGTCTCAGCATTTTTAGTCACTCTGCCATCCAAGTACTGGGTTGGATACTTATATCGTTTTTAAGTTCTGATGAGATCAAACAAGATGGTGCATGGCTGTAGAGGTGTTATGTAATTGTTGGTTTATTTCTGAGAGTGCGCATCACCTGTGACTCATTTGGTTCACAGGCCCATCATATCAGAAAAAAATATTCTGTATGGAGTAGGATAGTGGATTAGATGATCTAATATGTTTTATCTATCTGTAATAGCTATGCAGTGGAAATTATAAGGGTCTAACAAATAATTGAGATCTCTGAATACAAACCATAATTCATTGTACCTAAAAGCTAGAATGTGCCAGCCTGACTTCTTTTATTCCTAAAGAGCTGTTTGTAGAGTAAGGTCCTACTCTGTGTGGAGAGTGATATTGGAATCTGTCTGAAAATGTTTTCTCAGATCCTGCTAGACTTACATTATATGAGTGAAACCTTGGCCTTACTGAAATGAATGGCAAAACTCCCTCTGACTTCACCCCATACCTTTTTCCTTCCAAGAAAAGTGCTGCTGCTTCAACCTCCCTCCCCCTCCTCGAGTCTTAATCTAGGTTACTTTACTCTTTATCAAGCCAGTGTACAAACGCAGAACTGGCACATATTGCAGGAACGGGTGGAAATGAGACATTTCTGAAGACACCTTGCCATTTAGCCAGTACAGATCTGTCCAGAAAATGATAAACCAAATGATCATTTTATTATAGCCATTTTAGAAGAATACAAATGACTGTTGATTCTAGAAGTCCTGTGGGCTTTAAAAGAGAAACCCCAAACCTCCAAAATGCTCTGGTACACTAAATCAGTGTGGGAAGCCAACTTACCATAGTATGATCATATTTCACAATGAATTACTAAACCCTGTTCTCCTCTGTCATCTCAGCATTCAGTTCACTATGCTTTGTGACAAAGAGTACAACAAAGGCTTTATTTGTCATAATGTTTATGTCTCAAATGTATAGTTTGTAATCAGTAATTTGTTTCTTTGAAGAAGTGTATTTCAATATCTGGACACGACATGTGGTTGATATTTTGTTTGGCTTGATTATTTTACATAATGGAATGTCTTTCAGAAGGGATGTCCTTACTTTTGTCTTATTTACTGAACCACTCACTATGACACTGGTGAATAGGGCTACATAACTAAATAAAAATTGATAATGTGAGTGAAAATATTTCTCCTCTTTTGGAACATTTTTAATGGTATATTTTAAAAGATTTGTAAAGAGGCAAAATGGTTTTCCTTCGTAAATGTTAAGGCCAAAAGAGACCATTGTGATCATCCAGTGTGGCTTCCTGCATAATACAAATCATAGAACTTCACCCAGTAAATCCTGAATCAAGCCCATAACGTTTGGTTGAGCTGGAGCAGCAACCTCGCGATCAACTCTTTTCGAAGACATCCAATCCTGATTTAGAGACTTCAAGGGTTGGAAGATCCAGCACATCCCTCGATACTGATCTGAAGCATATCCTGTGGATCGTCTAAGGTCGGACTCCTATACAATTGTAAATAGCTTAACACTGCTTCCGCTGGTGACATTCCCAGGTGACAGGGTAGTGGAGATACTCTCCCCTCCCCTCACCATAGAATGAATTCCTTCTTCAGAGCAGCTTCTCCGTTGAGTGTGGGTGAATGCAATTTGTGGTCTGAATCTGGCTGAATGGGTATAATGAAATTCGTAAGAATCACTCCCCAAATGCATCCTCTTTTAGAACTTCTGTATTCTTTTCCTTTGGCTTATTCTTCTGTCTTAGCTATAGTGTATGCACACTATTATATCTGTGAGACTCATTGAATACTTGTCTTCACAAAGATCCATCAGGATTTTTTTTATTTGGTTCGTTTTTGTTTTTTTGTTTTCCAAAACAAAACAACTATTGCGCTGTTGAAATGGGTCTGGACGTTATTTATACATTAATGGACATGACAGACATACTTAGATAGTTGGATTGCCAGGTATAGTGAAAAGTGTGGTCTAAATGGTTCCTGCTGGGACTCAGAAAAATGTGACCTGTGGTCTTGCCTTTGAAACCGCTTGCATCAGGGTGCTCTGGGAAAGGTCACGTAGCCATTCTGCCTTAGTTTCCCATCTGTAAAATGGGTGTAACAATACATCTCCACCTACCTCAGAGAGGATTGTTGTGAAGATCAGTTAGACAATGCCTGTAATGTGCTTTGGAAAAAGTGGATGTAGACAAATGAATTGAGAATGAGTGCCAACTTTTGATTGATTGTTGTACAAGTAATCAGGTGCATCATGTAGCTGAATTTTCAGCAAAATTAAAATGTGTGTGGGCGTTTTGTACATTTAAACAGATTCTACTACAGATGGCTCCTTCCAATCTCCTCTGACAATGAATGGAAATGAATATTTTAGAATATTAGAAATAGTTCAGCATTGATTCAAGGCTGAGATGGATTAGTATCCCATATCTTGAAAGGGTAATAAGGTACGTTTTGTTAGATACCCCTTCATTTGCCATATACTTTTTGATTCTTTAACTATATCTTCCAGGCTCAGTCCTGCCTTCCTTGTGCATCCAGAACTGAGGATGACGTTTGAATGCACAAGGAATTCCGGGGTCAGGTTCTGTAGCACCAAGGATAAGAAACAAAATTTTAAAAAGTGTAGTGTGTTTACTGATTTTAATTTATGCAGTATGGTTGGAAGGATGGTCCAATGGTAAGAGTACTCGTTTGGGACTTGAGAGACAGTTTCCTGCTCTGCTGAAGACTCCTTGTGTGATCATGGGCAATCACTTAGGGCTTGTCTAGATGGTACATTCATCCACCCCAAAGGGGTGTAAATTCTAGTGCATACTAGTGTGTCATGCACTAAGTGGTCTGTATGGACTCGGCTGGCATAAACTATGTGCATGTCAATGTAGTCTTGTTTCAAACAGGACTACATTTAATGTGCACTAAAGAGCTATTAGTGTGTGCCAGCAGGGTCTACATAGGCCAGTTAGTGCGCACTAGAATTTGCACCCCTCTGGTGTGTTCTAAAGCACCTTGTAGACAAGCCCTCAGTCTTTCAGTGTCTCAGTGCCTATGTAAAATGAAGTTAATAGTACTGCCCTGCCTCACAGGAAGATAAATACATTATTGATGACCCTCAGATGCTACAATAATGGAACCTGTATTGGTACCTGTGATAAATAGCTGTTGTGAAGTCCACCCACGATGGGAGCACATTTTTTCCCTAATGTACTAGCTAACCTTTCTGTCTGGACATTTATTTTGGTGTCTAAATGGGAGATAATTTCTTCCAAAAACCTGACTGATTCTTGGTGCTGAGCACTGGAAAAATGAGACCCTCTGTCAAAAACCACACAGAAAGTCTGTTTAGAGAGAATGGAATTGAAGCCTGATCTCTT
This sequence comes from Macrochelys suwanniensis, assembly GCA_033296515.1. Lineage (NCBI taxonomy): Eukaryota > Metazoa > Chordata > Testudines > Chelydridae > Macrochelys > Macrochelys suwanniensis. Next base: position 235,159,177 of record CM065776.1, on the reverse strand, counting down.
GAGGCCCCATCCGTTGCCTGATCCACAAGAATATACTTCTTCCCTGGATGCCTGCTCTGTAGACGCTGCAGCGTAAGTGAAGTTGTCAAAGTGGCAGCAACATCAACAGCCTTGCTTTATATCCTGTTCGAACTCAGGTGGCATGTGGGTTTTGGTAGACAGATCTATTATGCTAGGCTGTTCAGTGTTGGTATTGTGAAGTATGTCCCTTTTCCTTTCCAGATGCTGCGTGCTACCAAATAAGGGGAAAACATGTGTTTCCCAATGCTGTGATAAGTCAGAGGTATAAGTTGCAGCCTTACCATATTGAGAAAGGAATGCAAAGTGCACCCTTCTCTATCGGCACAGAAAATGTTTACAGAATTCAACTATAAGACGCGGCGATTTGCACAGGAACAGTTTGCATCACAACATAGGAAAAAGGAAGAGGGGTTTTTTTTTAATTCCTTTTTGCCTAAGAAAACCATCCTTCAGGGTGATGTTTTCTACGATAGATGCAATTTTGCATTTTGTTCCAGTTCTTTTCCTCCCTGGTAGAGAGACCCTTATCTTTGAAGTTCTCCCATGTTAGCTTTTTCTGTTTTTTCATATCATTTACAGTTTATGTTGAGCTGTACTTACATTTTTTTTTAATAATAAAAAACTCCAAAGAAGGGGGAAACCAGAGGAATCATATTTTCTATTCACCAGTTTCATATTACAGTCTAATCCCTCCCCCACCGCCACCCCCACCCCACCCCCCTTGTGGTGTGATCTTTATTCTTTCTTGTTTAGTGTAATTTGGTGACTATCCTTGTGAAATGAAGGTAAGGTATTGATGTCCTAATCTTTTTAACTATCCTTTCCAAAAACAGGAAATGAGGTTTTTTTTTAAAAAAAAGCCATGACAGCAAAACCAACTTACACAATATGTTGCTAAGTTTCTGACTTTTAAATAGCATATAAGAAATAAAAACAAACAGAGCCTGGCACTCAAACACACAAATAATCATGAAATCAGAAGATTTTTCCTTTGCCAGAATATAGAGTAGGGTGATTCAGTTAGTATGTTTTCGTAGCTATTAAAGCCTCCCAACCCCAAGATAGTATGTTTTTTGAAGTTTTAAAATAAGACTCTTCAGTGACGATGTATTCTCTGTCATGTGTCTTTTTCACACATTAGAAGATGTGGCTAATAATATAGGAAATGCTCTCCTGGACCAGACCAATCACCCATCTAATCCAGTATCTATCTCTGATGGTGGCTAATCCTAGATGCCTGAGATGAATTTTACCACAATGCACCTAATTCACCTAATTGTGTAATGCCCTAAAGGCAATTTCTTCCAGATTTCAGTGGGTTTATATGCAGAAGCATGTGACCTGATCTTGAAAGTGCTTACTGACATGAGCAGTTCTTACATAAGAAACCTTGAGTAAATAAGGACTAATCATGTAATTAAAGATTTGTAGGACAAGAGCTATAATTGTTTTCCTAGTTAGTTTCTGCTGTTCTCGTTGACACAAATGACTGAGCCTATAAATATTTTTCTAAGCTATTTGCTGTAATAATACCTTGAATCAGTGAGTTCCATAGGTTAATTATTCACTGCACAAACATGTATTTCTTTTTATCTCCTAAATGTGTTGCCTCTACCATTGAGGGCATTCTTGTTCTTATTATTCTTTAAAGAAATGGTAGAGAAGAACCACCTTACTTTTACCCCCCTCTTCGACTAGTAAATATATTGTGCATTATTCCTGGGTTTGTTTCCAGATTCGCCAAAATTAGTATGGAAAGGTGTAAATTATACTTCCATGCAAAGGCCTGCCCCTCTCTGTGCCTGGATGAAGCCCAAAGAAAGCCTCCTTCCTTGAGGGTTGTGCTATCTTACTTGGCTTTTACCTGGCTTGGGAGCGATAAGGTATTAGATTATGGTTGGGACTGTAGAGGAGCCGGGCTGGTGGAGACTGCAATGAATCACCACCATCACATTCCCTGACAACCCTGGACATTTCCCTGGGCTATGCCATTGCTTTTTGACCTCCACCATAGACTTGGACAATGGAGTTCACTGTGGAACTTGGGCTGATTCTGGCTCAGTGGCTTTTGGAATAACACATTTGCTGAAAGATTTGGTTCAAGGAGAAAAAATCTCTGCACAATATGGAGGTTTAAAAATTCAGTGTAAAGTCACAGCTGTATTGACTGATGCTGCAAAGAAAGCATTTTCTTTTTGAGCTGTCAGTACCATCTGTGGCTTTAAACAGTGTTTTAGTTTTATTTTAAACTTCTTACTCATTATTAAAATATTTAAACTGGACAGTTTGAAATCCTGCAGGAATACTGGAAGTTTATTTCAGGGCAGTGGTGCCTGAAAGAACACAATAAGCACAACCACATAGGAAGGCAACTAGGTATTAGTCCAGTGAAAAACTGAATGTCATTTCAAATGTAATCCATGTGTTAAAACCATATAAAGCATTGGTTAATTTGGTGGTTTGGCTAGTATCAAGGGATATTACCTTGTAGGGAACCCGGCTTTAGGATCATGTTATGATCAGTGCCGTACTAAATTATTCTTCTAGGAGTGACATTTGGATCAGCAATCTGGATGTTTTGTAATGGCTAAAGCCACTTAAACAGCATCAACCAATCTAAAAAAAAAAAAAAGAACTACTAACTGTGAACAATTTTGACGTACTCCTCTAGAGAGCAGTGACACACGCACACTGTGCAGGCCAATGTGTGCATGCGCCTACCTCGGAAAAGCAGAGATTGACACAATGGAAAATGCGATACTCCAGGAAAGCAGGCAGAAAGGCAACTGGCTCATTCAGTGGCAGGCATGCAAGGATGACCATGCGTCCCGTTTTGGCCAGGACAGTCTCTTTTTTTAAGTCCCGTCCTAGCCATCCTGACTTTTTTGGCAAAAGTGGGCATTTGTCCCATTTGCTCCTGCCAACTGATCAAGTTGGCAAGACCAAATGGGACAAATGCCCACTTTTGTCAAGAAAGTGGGGTGGGGTGTGGAGGAACATGCGGGGGGTGAGCAAAGATGCCAGACCCGCGCAGGGGGGAGGAAGGGTTCCAGTGAGCGGGGGGGAGGGGGCAGGGAGGGTTCCAGTGACCAGTGACAGCCTCGAATGGGGGGCCAGCAGCGTTCAAGTGACCTTTGACAGTCTGGGAGAGATGCCTCTGGCTAGCAGCTGGGGCCAGCTCTGCCGGGAGTGGGGCCTGAGGGCAAACAGCTGGGGCCAGTCCCATGGAGGGGGTGGGCTTGGGCCAGCCCCACATGATGTCCTGTTTTCCCTTTGGGAAATATGGTCGCCCTAGTAGTCATGGAGTACTAGGATTGCAGGAGAAGGAAAATGAATGGTTGAAAATCTGAAGAACTAAAATACTCATTAGTTCCCTCTACTTATTATACTGAATTCTGCTCCAGATCTGTGGTTGCTTGTATTTGTCTTTTGTTGATTCCAGATTTGCCTCAGTTCTGCTGATGGATTTAGGGAACAGTTGGCCTGTGTGTGTATTCACCAAAGGGCAGCATATGGCTGCTGGTGAGATGGGAGCAGTAGTGCAAGATAGGTAGCTGTGTAATTGGGAAACTATGGTTAGGTGCCTACACTAGGGAAGCTCGTTACTCCAGTAATTTTGGGGTAAGGTAGCCCAGGAGTGAGATCAGGGCCAGATTTTCCAAACATCTCAGCACCCAACATCATTCAGGCACCTAATAAGTGACCAGATTTTCTAAGGAGTTCTGTTCCCATTTAAGTACCGAAGTGAAATGGCCAGATTTTCAGGTACCTAAATGGGACCTGAATTGTTTTGAAAATCTGGACCCAGGTGAGAATTTATGCAAGATGGCATGACTACAGATTAGCATTGTACAGTTAGAGGCTGCGTTCCTGTAATGGAAAGCCCAGACACACAGAGATAAATCTTATTATGGTAGAATCATAAGAGTGGCCTACAGTGGTGTAACTTGTTTAGTCCATCCCTTACTAAAGTTGAATTACTCTGTTCAATATATCATATAGTGCTTTGTCTGTCCAAGCTAGTTGCAAATGTCTGCAAGGATGGAAGACTTTACCTAACAAACTGATATCTGAGGACCAGATCCTACGATGTGCAAAGTCCTTTGATGCGAGATGCTGACTGGCCTCAAATCCCACTGAAGACAGTGCTTGGCACAGCACAATTTTGGGCTAACATAGAAATAAGCTATCCAAACACCTTCATCCAAACTATATTTTGCACTGTACATCATAGTCATGTAATTCACGGACTGCTGCAGCACCATTAATTCTAGCTATAGAAACACATACGAGAATTTACCTGTCAGCTTTATTACTTCAGAAATAGTGAACGTATTTCTCTTAATGATCTGTAGCAAAACAAAAACAACCCCCTAAATAAAATTCAAAAATGTAAGCAGCCTCCCCTTTCCCCCAAAACATGACAGAAAACTCAAGGCAGGTTGATTATCATTATTATTATGCGTATGATCATAGCACCTGTGAGCACCAGTAATGCACCAGAGCCCCATTGTGCTAGGCGCTGTACAATCACAGAACAGCCCTTTCCCCAAAGAGCTCACAATCTAAGTGAGTCGAAACCATTATTAAAGAAAACTGCCAGTTTCAACATACACTGCCGGCTGTAGTTTTCATTACGAATTTTGACTACTTTTAACTTTGTTGTCTTTAATACAAAGAAGGGGTAGCAGGGCACATTTTGTTCCTGCTGCTTCATGCCACAGAAATTGGATCAGACGCTACTGGTAGTGTATCCGCTGTGCTATTTATTTGAGTTCCTTCCACCAACACCCTCACAGTCCAGATAACAGTACTATTCTCAGCACCACTTGTGCTGCCAGTCCTCTCCTCAGGGCCTGAGAGAAGCAGAGGTCTCCCTTCCCTGAGGCCTCTGTGAGGCTGGGCTCAGCTAGCCTTGTTCCTTTCCCTTGGCACTCCCTTCATCACTCTTGAGCTGTTAGGCTAATTGGCTTGTTAGCTCACCCAGCCCAGCTGCCTGATTATCAAATTACCTTTTAATGACCCTGATCACCATTCTTTGGGGAAGTAATGAGTGTCAGAGTGATCAGAGTGCAGGCTCACCCTGCTGACTCCCTACTCTCTCTGACACAAAAGGTAAATTCAAGATATGAAAACACCCCATATTTCGTATTTTATTATTAATAATATTTTACCTTTATTACTGCTTTTCTATTCCAAACTACATACACAAGAGCACAACTGAAATGCAGTCCCCAACTGATGCATACTACAGCTCTTACCAGAAATCCATGGTATCTTTAATGCAGTGCAGAGTGGATGCTGGGATGAGATTTTATAAATAGGAGCCTAAAGTTTATTAGGATACACAAAGATATTTCAGACTTATAAATTTTTCAAATTATATTATTCAGCACATTAATTTCTACAGTGTTTTATATCTTCAAATGTTTGTAACTAACTGGTTAGTGTTGCTGTTGTGTGTGACTGGTTACCAGTAACATGTTGTTACTGGTATTTAGCTATATTTTATACAAATAAGGCTACTTATAAGGAAGTTGCAAAATCTAATTTGCACACATAGTCAAACCTAACTCTAACCATTTAAGTGGGAGGGAAAACAATTGCAATTATTCTAAAAATAAGTGTAGCATATTATTAATAATAATTATTTAATTAGATCGTCATTCATTGTATCCTAAAAATAAAAAAAGAATTTAACATTCAAAGGTGCATGCCATGTCAAAGATGTGAATTGTCATCGTTATAATAATGTCATGCAAAGGCATTTTAGTTGTTTTAATATTATTTCTGTGTGATAGGAAGGGGCCAATTCATAAATATCGGGTACAGTATTAATGCCAGACAAATTATTTCTATCAATTTCGCATCTTTTATTGGAGAAAAGGTGCAGAGAAGCTGACATTTGTCCCACTGATATTGTCATTCTCACTGCCCCCATCCAGTCTCTGAGACTGAGTCATCTTCCATAACATCCCAAAGGTCCAAGACAGATACCTAAGCAAGTTGTGGAAGGGCTGTGAATCCACTGCCAAAAAACAAAAAAACCTCTGATAGAAAAGAAGTTGAATATATGACTTTCCCAGGAGTGCAAGTTCACTGGCCTAGCATAGTATGTGGTGATATTTCAGCATTATTATTTTCTTCAGTACTATATGCAATAGCACACAAAATATGCTAGGTCAGGGGTGGGCTAACTACGGCCTGCATCCAGCCCGTCAGACCTTTTAATCCGGCTCTCGAGCTCCCGCCGGGGAGCAGGGTCGGGGGCTTACCTCGCTCCGCGCGGCTCCCAGAAGCAGCAGCATGTCTCCCCTCCAGCTCCTAAATTTAGGGGCAGCCAGGGGGCTCCGCACACTGCCCCCACCTAAAGTGCCTGCTCTGCAGCTCCCATTGGCCAGTTCCTGGCCAATGGGAGCTGCAGGGGCGGTGCCTGTGGATGGCACAGCACACAGAGCCGCCTGGCCGGCGCTGCGCCTCCATGTAGGAGCCGAAGGGGGGACATGCCGCTGCTTCCAGGAGCTGCTTGAGGTAAGTGCTGCCCAGAGCCTGCACCCCTGACCTCTTCCCGCACCCCAGCCCCCTGCCCCAACTCTGATCCCCCTCCCGCCCTCCAAACCTTTTGGTCCCAGCCCGAGGCCCTGTCCGGCACCCCAAACCCCTCATCACCAGCCCCACCCCAGAGCTCACACCCTCATCTGGAGCCCTCACCCCCCACACACACTGCAGTCTCCTGCTCCAGCCTGGAGCCCCCTACTGCACTCTGAACCACTCGTTTCTGACCCCACCCTGGAACCCGCACCCCCAGCCCAGAGCCCGTACCCTCTCCCACACCGCAACCCTGTGCTTCATCCCAGAGGCCCCTTCCATAATCCGAACCCCTCTGCTCCACCCCCAGCCCTCAGCCCCCTCCTGCATCCCAAACCCCTCATCTCTGGCCCCATCCCAGAGCCTGCACCCCCAGACGGAGCCTTCACCCCCTACTGCACCCAACCCCCAATTTCGTGAGCATTCATGGCCCGCCATACTATTTCCATACACAGATGTAGCCCTTGGGCCAAAAAGTTTGCCCACCCCTATGCTAGGTGCTTTCCAGAAATCTCAAAAGATACAGTCCCTGGCCCGTAGAGTTTACATTTGGGCTGCTGAACTGTTACCTATACTTTCCATTAAAAGTTACAAGGGAAAGAACAGGACCCCTCATTTACATGGCACATAAAACAAAGCTAAAGCAAAGATAATTTGATTCACTTAAAGAGTCTTTTCGAATATTTTTCTAAGATCTAGTTTTACTTGACTTTTTTGTTTTTAAAGAGTCAAGCAACAAGGCAGCTGGGGATAAGGAGTGTGGATAAATTCCCTTCCATACAAAATGGTTCTAAAAGGAGAGGGGAATGGGGAGCCTATTACGTAACATCCAGTAATACTCCTTTCCCATCTGTCACTGAACCACTTGCTTAGACAGTCAAGGAGCCATCCTTCTTCAGCCACTCCAGGTTTTCCTCATGAACTATCTATATGGCACGCTTACTTTTTTTCATCATCATCCTTTGGAACATTGCAAAACACCCTTGACACCATCAACAGGAAGCGTATCAGTTGCACAATTAAGATCAAAATCACACATGGGTATCCTAAGTCATTATTCATCATCACTCACATTTCTTCTTTTAGGTGAGACCTGTGCTGAGAATTGCCTCCTCTTCCTCTAAGTTTTTAAAAACATCAGATGAAAAAGAGAAGTCAGTATTTATTATTAAAGCTGTTTACTGCCAACTACTCTAGTCTTTAAACTACACGTCAGTGTTCAAGGCATATGGAAACATATCTAGGGTCATACCTATTTATCTGCTATTAATAAAGCATCATAAGACAGATTGATCTGTCACAGCTTGTTGTGGCTACATTGGCCACGTTAAAACCAATTTATCAGTCAGACTTTGGCCAGCTGGTTCAGATTCCCATCTGGATGGTGCCTACCGATATTTCCACTTTTATACTCCCAGGTTCCTAACTAAGTCAGTATCCTGACATTCAGAATCTTGATGATTTTCCTGATTCCCTCTACCCCACCTCATCTGCCTTCAATGGGATTTTCTAGGAAAGGGCATCATGTGAGTTGTTAAGAGCCACCAACAGCCGCAGAGAAGCTGGTGGAGCATTATATCCTCTAACCCAGTGGAAGATAACAATGGAATAATGGGCGTGCACCTTTAGTGTCACACATACTATGAGCACAGTAATGTGGTATCCCACAATGGTTGTAATTTATGAGGCCTTTGGTTACATTAGGATTCTACGTGTGTATATGGGGAAGAGGTATGGGGCCATGATTTTGATTGGGTCCCGCATGTAAGTACATAAAAGCAGAATAATACTGATAAAATACAAGTCATAAAACATACACTAATCTTGCATGACAAAAGGTAAATGAAATCAAATTTACAGGCAACTTTTGGGAAATAAAATCTAAAAATTTTCTGACCCTTGGCAACCTTGATTTATTAATGGGAGATGGAAGGAGGCAAAATAGCCATCTATGTCTATACCAAAAGAATAGGAAATAATTAAAAGAAAAGAGTATCTGCAATGAGAACACATACTAAAAATGAAATGCTTATTTATAATGTATCACACCTAGTGTTTGATCCAATTCCTACTGAAGTCAATGGGAATTCGACACTGTGTTTCTCTCAGTATCTTCAATTAACTCCTTACCTTCCACGGTGGCTGAAAACCAAGTACTTCAGTCTTAAGAGGAAAGAGGATAAACCACTGAAATCCATGACAGTAGTTTAATTTATCTTTTATTTGTGCACTGTAGTAGAATATGATGGCCATTATATTTCTGTATTCAGTGTTGTTGTAGCCGTGTCAATCCCAGGATATTAGAGTGGCAAGGTGGGTGAGGTAATATCTCTTATTGGACCAACTTCTGTTGGTGAGAGAGACAAGCTTTCGAGCTTGCAAAGACCCAAAGAAGAGCTTTATGTAGGCTCAAAAGCTTGTCTCTCTCACCAACAGAAGTTGGTCCAATAAGAGATATTACCTCACCCACCTTGCCTCATTAAATTTCTGAATAGAATAGCAAAAGTACTACAATACTGTTTAAATAGAAAGGCCTAGTAGAATATTAATCACACAGAGTGGCTTTACTTTCTTTGTCTACACAGTGATTCATTTGCTGTCATTTTATAATGATGCTGCAAAACAGATGCATATTTGTAACTGAAAATATTGATTCAAAATATATGTTTAAAATATGTATTTAACAATTCTAATATTGGGTTTACTATTCAATACTTTTTATGGTATAACATATGGGACATTTTCTTGTTTTATCATACCGGTGTAATGTGCAGGTGGCTGGCTTTCATCTGTAAAGCCCTAAATAATTTCTATCTCTAGCTACATCAGACTATTTTTCTCCTAGTGTGATACTATAACAATTGTGATCAGCTAAGGTGGCCGAGGTGAACAGATCTTGTTTTAAAGTGGATAGCTAATATTAAGGAATTTTCTGTGAGGAGTCCTCAACTCTGGAACTAAGTCTCCCCTTTGGCTGAAGACAGCATGCATTTGTTGGTCCTCAGGCGAACATAGGAATTGCCATATTGGATGAGATCCTGTCCAGTATCATGTCTCTGACCCTGGCCATTACCAGATGCTTCACAGGAAAGCATAGGAACCTTGCAGTAGGCAGATGTGCTGCACACTACACAGAGTCCACTGCAAGTCTCATCTGTTTCTCCCAGTGATTTGTAATTTGAGAGACGGTCTTGACTTTGGGGAAGATGAACCACTCTTGATATAGACTTTATTCTTAGGCCTAATCCTACAGTGAAAGCCACATGGGTGGACTTTTATATCTGCGTGGAGCCACTTTGATTTTATATCTTGTTGCAGGAAAGGGGTATTTTAGCATATTATTATGCTTGTACAAGTGCCTTGAGTTTTGGATTTACTTTTTTATGTAAATCCGAAAGAAAGACAGAAATAAACTGAGTACAAGGCAAATGTGAATATATTGTTCCCTTGCATAACTCTCATTTAAGTTAATGAGGTTTCAAATAGTTTTCAAGAGAACATATCCTATTGAGTCATCAGTCTGTTGATTGTAGTATCTTTTAAAATATAGATAGATATATTTCAAGTCACTGAGGAGACTGAAAATTAGATAAATGAGAAGTTAATTGGTGGTCACATATAAACCTTGTTTTTTGTTAGTTTGTTAAAAATGGTCATACATTTTCATGTCTTCCGGTACCAGATGCTTCAGAGGGAATGAACAGAACAGGACAATTATCGAGTGATCCATCCCCTGTTGTCCACTAGCAGTTTCTGACAGTCAGAGGTTTAGGGATGCTCACAGCATGGAGTTGTGTCCCTGACCCCCTTGGCTAATAGCCATTGATAGACATATCCTCCATGAACATATCTAATTCTTTTTTGAACCTAGTGACACTTTTGGCTTTAGCTCCTTGATCATCCAGTGGCTCACTGATTTATTGGCAGGTTTCCTGCTTCTGAGGTACTTAAAAAAATGCTGTTAGCTTTTGAGTCTTTTGCTAGTTGCTCTTCATATTCTTTTTTGGCCTGCCTAATTATACTTTCACACTTGACTAGCCAGAGCTTATTTTCCTTTCTATTTTCCTCAGTAGAATTTGACTTGCAGATTTTTTTGTCTCTAAGGATGTCTTTTTGTCTCTGCCTCTTTTATTCTTTTGTTAAACCATGGTGGCATTGTTCTGGTCCTCTTGCTGTTTTTTTAAATTTTGGTTATAAATTTAGCTTGAGTCGCTGTTATAGCGTTTTTTAAAAGTTTACATGCAGCTTGCAGGCATTTCACTCTTGTGATTGTTCCTTTTAATTTGTTTAACTACCTTCCTCGATTTTGTGTAGCTCCTCTTTTTGAAGTTAAATTCCACTGTGGTGGGTTTCTTTGGTATCCCCTCCCCCGCAACAAGGTTGTTAAATTTAATTATGTTGCATACTGTGCAAGTGCCATAATGAAAATGAGCATGAAAATATATCATATAATTGCTGTTATGCTAATGCCCTCTTGTGATCTGGCAAGGATCAGCACTCTTTATGTTGAGGAAAAGAACATTTAATTCACAGGTGGAAATGAGCAGGGTGATGGTGGCAAAGGGTGGAAAAATACGGTTTATCAGGAGTAATTGTAACCCACACACCTTCTGGGTGTTGTGTTCTGTCCCATCTAGTGGCACCGAGACCACTTAGAGAGAGAGATAAATGAGTCTGCTACAGCCTTAGCTAACAGCCAGTTAGTTGGCTTTTAGCTCACGCAGGAGAGGCTCATGCACCGAGGTCCCCGGTTCAATCCCACCCGCCAACAAGCGGGATCTGTCAGTGTTACATAATCACATTCACATACCTTTTGCATTCCATTTTCCACCATTATATGGGCTAATTTTTCTAACATTGCATCCATTATGGTATAGTATGGCTTTCGTCACTAAAGTAAATAACAGCTTGTTTCCGTGGGAGCAATCGAAAAACAGAGTAAAAACACCACTTACTGTTTTTGCAAGTTGTGTCAGATTGTCATGGTAATAAAGAATTGCATCATGTTGTCATGACAACTGAGATTATAAAACTGATTTAAACAGAATCAAAAGACAGTCTTAGGTGATGAAAATTCTTTAACTTTAGTGATTTCAGCACCTATTTTACATCTGTTTGATTCCCTCCCACCTTTTTTTTTTTTTTTTTTTTTTTTTTTGAGTTAAGAGAAATATATATTTGGTCAGTGCTCCTACTGAGTAAAGACTTGGAGCACTCACTACTCAAGAAGTCTGTTTTCTCATTGAGACAGGTATAATGCAGGGACTGAAATGTGGAGTCAGACACACTACTGTGCCAAACCATCTCTTCCCTGAGCTGGGGAAAGCTTGGAGTGAGATGAAACGGTATTTCTTCTTCTTTCATGTTTATTCATGGCTTTTCTTTTAAGCAAAAGCATCCCAAGTGTTCTAAAAAAATATGTAGTAGTATGAGAGAAGAAGCAAACTCTGGTTTGTCAGAAACAAACTTCAGCCAAACTATAGTTCTTCATTGTTAGACCTGTGTATTGGGTGGGAGTTTCAAAAATACGCAGCATTGGCCTAACTCTAGTCTGCTCCCATTGGAATTGATGGGTGTTTTTACCATTGATGCCAAGGGAGCCAAATTAGGCCAGGGCTGAGCGCTATTGAAAATCCCACCCCCATATAATTAAAATGATAAAGGCCATTTTAGATGAGGACGAGATTAAGCCATAATACCACAGTTGAAATTTTTTTTGTAAAGCATGCAATTTCTGTAAGGTAATTATCACCAATATACACTGTGATAGACCCAGGCCAGTTTGGTACAACAGAATAGTAGAAGGCAGATATACTGGCCATTGGGTTAACAGTTTTCTGTTCCCTAACTGACCAGAGCAGGGACTGCTCCAGGCTAATGAAAACACCTGACTCTAATAAACCTGCAAAGAGTCAGGTGAGGCCATTAAGGTGAAGTGAACACCTGACCCTAATTAAGGCTCTTCTGAGCATATAAAAGGGCTCACTCCAGTCAGGCTAGGGAAGAGCCAGGGAGCCAGAGGAGAGGAAGTGCTGTTGCTATTGAAGGACTGAGTAAATGAGGACACGCTCGCGCCATCAGTAAGGGAGCCCTAAGGTAAGGGTAAAGAAGTGAGAAGCAGGAGAGCTGTGGGGAAGTGGCCCAGGGAATTGTAGCAACTCTGGCAGTGAGAGGTTGGCTGCCAACAGCTGCTACCATTAGGGTCCCTGGGCTGGAACCCGGAGTAGAGGGCGGGCCTGGGTTCCCCTCACCAACCTGCCACCACAAGGAGAAGACAGGCCTCTGGCAGAACAGGAGGCTAAACTGTTCTGCAATAAGCCCAGAGGGACAACAGGGACTGTGGGAGTTCTCTCACCATCCTCTGAGGCTAGCATAAACTGCCTAGAAGCGTGGGACCCACAGGGATAAGATCGGAGCTCTGCCACAACACCCTACACCCCCAAAAAAGAAATAAAAAATAGGTAAACATGCTCATGTAGAATTTTATTTAATAACGTGCATTGTGTCTTGCTTACTTTGTTTACTTGGGTATGACAGATACACATAAAAAGTATGCATGGCCTGAAACCTACTTTCAAAATGTGCAGTGAATGATGGTAAAATATCTTTAGTAAAACATGCTAAAATCATACCACTTGTGGTTTTTGCTTTTGGGAAATGCAATTTTCAAAGGGTCATGACTTGGCCAACTCAATACAGTTTTCACTGGAACACTCAAAAGGTGTTTTGCTTCAGTGAAGAATGTTTCCCTGCTACATTTGAACTACCTATCCCTAGCCATTTTAGTGCCAAAGCTGTTTTAAAAAACAAAAAAAATTTAAGAATTGTTTCATAATGGAGAAGTGTATTTTTCACTGTCTTGATTTTTAAAAAAACACCCTCTTTGTAATTAAAATGTAGATAAGACTTTTTAGATTAGATTAAACTTTGAAAATTATTATAATTCACTCAAAAATTAACCGTGATTAAAAAAATTATCACGATTAATCACACTGTTAAACAATAGAATACCAATTGAAATTTATTATAAATATTTTGGATGTTTTTATCCATTTTCAAATATATTGATTTCAGTTACAACATAGAATATAAAGTGTACAGGTTTCACTTTATATTATTTTTATTACAGATATTTGCACTGTAAAATGATAAACAAAAGACACAGTATTTTTCAATTCACCTCATACCAGTACTATAGTGCAATCTCTTTATCATGAAAGTGTAACTTACAAATGTAATTTTTTGGTTATATAACTTCACCCAAAAACAAAACAATGTAAAACTTTAGAGCCTACAAGTCCACTCAGTCCTACTTCTTCTTCAGTCAATCGCTAAAACCAGTGGTTCTCAAACTTTTGTACTGGTGACCCCTTTCACATAGCAAGCATCTGAGTGTGACCCCCCCCCATAAATTAAAAACACGTTTTTATATATTTAACACCATTATAAATGCTGATAGGAAAGCTGTCAGGGTTCCCTCCCCACTCTAAACTCTAGGGTAAAGACGTGGGGAACCGCATGAAGAGCTCCTAAGCTTGTTTCTACCAGCTTAGGTTAAAACCCCCCAAGGTACAAAATTCCCTGCACCCTGAGAAATGCTTCTCTCACTGCCACCATCAATTGTTTTAAACAGGAGTCCGGGAAAGGAACCACTTGAAGTTCCCCTTCCCCCCCAAAATACCCTCTCAAGCCTGTACACCCCCTTTCCTGGGGAGCTTGAGAATAATCTCCTAACCAATTGGTTACACAATGATCTAAAAACCCACCCCCGGGGTTTTAAAACCATAGAAAACAGTCCGCTTCTTAAAAGAATCATTTTATTAAAACAAAGAAGGTAAAATCATCTCTGTAAAATCAGGATGGTAACTATTTTACAGGGTACTCAATTTCCAAACTCCGAGGGATTCCCCCTCTGGACAAAACCTTAAAGTTACAGAAAAAACAGGAATAACCCCTCCCTCTAACACAAGGAAAGCTCACCAAGCAAAACAAACACAACCTATTTGCAGTGCTGACTAAACTTTAGAAAAGTGAGGTTTGGTGAGAAGAAGACTGATTTTTCTGCACGTTCTTTCTGTCTCCAAGATCACTCTGACTCAGACAAATAGCCAGACACACCTTCCCCCCCACCCCAAGGTTTGAAAGTATCTTGCCCCCTTATTGGTCAGATGCCAGCCCGGTCAGGTGTCAGTCTGGCTACCTGCATTTCTTAACCCTTTACTGGTAAGAGGATTTTATAGCACTGCATCAGACCCTCTCCCCCTTCCCTTTATATATATATATGACAAAAGCGGTGTTTGGGGTGGAGGCTGACAGCTTGTGACCCACCCCCCCATGTAATAACCTTGCCATCCCCTGAGGGGTCCCGACCCCCAGTTTGCGAACCTCTGGCTAAGACAAACAAGTTTGTTTACATTTACGGGAGCTATAGCTGCCTGCTTCTTATTTACATCACCTGAAAGTGGGAACAAGTGTTCGCATGGCACTTTTGTAGCCGGCGTTGCAAGGTATTTACGTGACAGATATGCTAAACAATCGTATGCCCCTTTGTGCTTTGGCCACCATTCCAGAGGACATGATTCCAAGCTGATGATGCTCATTAAAAAAAAGAATGTATTAATTAAATTAGTGACTGAACTCCTTGGGGGAGAATTGTATGTATCCTGCTCTGTTTTACCTGCATTTTGCTATGCTATATTTCATGTTATAGCAGTCTCGGATGATGACCCAGCACATATTCGTTTTAAGAACACTTTCACAGCAGATTTGACAAAACGCGAAGAAGATTCCAATGTGAAATTTCTAAAAATAGCTACAGCACTCGACCCAAGGTTTAAGAATCTGAAGTGCCGTCCAAAATCTGACGGACAAGGGATGGAGCATGCTTTCAGAAGTCTTGAAAGAGCAACACTCCGATGCAGAAACTACAGAACCTGGACCACCAAAAAAGCAAATCAATCTTCTGCTGGTGACATATTGACTCAGATGATGAAAATGAACACGCATTGGTCCGCTCTGCTTTGGATAGTTATCGATCAGAACCTGTCATCAGCATGGATGCATGTCCTCTGGAATGGTGGATGAAGCATGAAGGGAAATACGAATCTTTAGCTCATCTGGCACGTAAATATCTTGCGACGCTGGCTATGACAGTGCCATACCTGTTCTCACTTTCAAGTGACATTGTAAACAAGAAGTGGGTGGCATTATTTCCTGCAAATTGTAACCAAGCTTGTTTGTCTGAGTGATTGGCTGAAATAGGACTGAGTGGACTAGTAGGTTCTGAAGTTTTACATTGTTTTATTTTTGAATGCAATTATTTTTTGTACATAATTCTACATTTGTAAGTTCAACTTTCACGATAAAGAGATTGCACTACAGAACATGTATTAGGTAAATTGAAATATTCTATTTCTTTTGGTTTTTTACAGTGCAAATATTTGTAATAAAAATAAATATAAAGTGAGGACTGTACACTTTGTACTCTGTTGTAATTGAAATCAACATATTATAAAAAGTAGAAAACACCCAAAAATATTTAAATAAATGGTATTCTATTATTGTTTAACAGCGCGACTAATCACGGTTAATTTTTTAATTATGCGATTAATTGCAATTAATTGTTAATCACTTGACTAATTATAATAAGTATTCATCCTTGAACACAGATTAGACCCATATAATTTCAGCCTAATTGGTGAAAGCTCCAGAAATTTACTAGTGACTGAAAAGAAAGGGCTGGAATTGAAATATATACATAAACCCTAACTACAGTTGCCACTAGAACGCCAGCTGATTATGATATTTACTTAAGATATATACTGCAGGATATATACTTAGAATAAATGTTATTATGCCACCCAGACTCCCATCTCAGGCTGCCCTGCTGCCACCCGGCTCTCAGCTCCCCGCTGGGAGCACGGCAGTCGACCAGACTCTTGACTACCTGCTCCCTGACAGGAATGGGGCAGCCATAGCGGGCTTCTTGGCTCCCCACTGCCGGCCGGGAACAGGGCAGCTGCACCAGGCTTCTCGGCTCCCCGCTCTCCAGCGGGAATGGAACAGCCGACTGGACACCAGGCGCGGATCTCCCTGCCGGGAGCTCGGCAATCTCCTCAGGTTCTCAGCTCCCTGTTCGGAGCATGGCTGTGCCAGGCTGGGAGCTCTGTGCCCGGAGTCTGGTTGGCTGCCGTGCTCCTGGTGGGGAGCAGAGAACTGGGGGGGGGGGGGGTGTCGCCAGGCTCCCGGCAGGGAGATCCACACCCGATATCTGGTCGGCTGCCCTGTTACTGGCAGGGAGACAGCTGGGCTTCTGGCATGGATCAGGGAGCCAGGGTACCGGAGAGGAGCTGCATGTGGAGCTGAGAGCCCTAGCTCTCTGCTCCCCACACTGCTCCTCTTAAATCAGTGGAAGCACTCCTGAAGGGCAGTATGGACATGAACCACCGTAGTAATTACAGCACTGGCTATAAGTCGACTTAACATAGGTCAACTTAAGTTTATAGCGTAGACATGCCCTCAGTTGCATTCTGGCTGCTACGTGCTGCGAAAATATGGGAGGATTCTGGCTATATGTGGCTGGCAGAGAATTCACCTGCCAGAGGGGAACTTCTTGCTACCGTAAAGCTAATGTTGCCCCCTCCTGCATCAGTCACCCAGCATAGGCAGTGTGTCAGGGATGGGACAGTGCTCTGCTCCACTGGCCCACCACTGGCATTAGGTCTTGTAGTGACTTTACTCTAGCAGTGTAAGTTAAAGCAGCCAATGATGAATTTGACCAGCACAAAATCAGGGAGCTGTAACTAGCTCCCCAATGCCTCCATTCTCCCACCATGCTATTTATTATTAACAAATGCACAAGTGGCATAAAATGAATATCAATTCAGTACCACTGGGATCCAGACTTGGGCTGCTGCTTGCTTTTTGGTTTCCCCAGAAGACAAGAACATAGCAATTGCTCTGCCATACTCCTCTGGAGCAAATGGAGTTCAAACACAGGGGAGATTTGATCTCTATATTGATTTCAGTGTGTGTGTATCTGTTAGGATTCTATTTTGTTTACATTGTGTCTGTGTAAACAGTATATTACAGGTATACACACTTGTTACCGTGGCAATTTGATTAACAGGGTACTTAATGAAAGCCCAGCGAGGAGAAAGAAATGTGGAAACTATTTCAAGCCTGATTTTTCACGTGATCTTTCGGTTAACTAATAAATACTGTATGTTTCTTGGTTGATCTAATTGTGTTGCATTGAGTCCATCTAGTGCTTCCTCTTCACTCGCTTTTAACAAACCATTTAAGAGCTGTGCAAGTTGCAGCAAGTTTTAGGCATTAATAGTGGCCAGGTAGTATTATACTATTTTTAATGAATGTCTGTTTTCTATTCTTTACTATGCTTTCTTTGGAAAGAGGCCCATGAAACAAAATATTAAGAAAACACACTGCTGCCCTGGAATGTGTATATTAGCTGCAGATTATTTCCTATTAGCAGATTAGCTGCAAGGCTATTGGCTCAGAAAGGTCTTTGAGAGTATTTTGTTTTGTAACTGATTCAAGCCATGGGAGAGAATTGCCACCATGATTGGAAAGAAGAATTAGCTACTGTTGCCATGGTCACTGGAGTTCACAGTTCCATTGTTAACTCTAGTGCTCCAGAATGAGATGCCCCAGCATGAGTTCTCTAGCTTTGTTAATGAAATGATAGAATATGGGGGGGGGAGGGGGAGGCTGTGAAAGTCCCATGTGAGAGAGAGATGTAAAACGGTATTTTATTATAGAATTTAGCATTTAATTTAGGAGTCAGCATGTGTTCTTGCTTTATGCTATCTCTATAATATTTGTCTGTTAGATCATTAATGTAGAATTCCTTTTCAGCAAAATACTTTTGTTTATCTTTTTGGTAGGGATTGGAGCTAATCCTGCTCCCACAGCAGAGCGTGCTAACCAAGTGGAACCTGTGTGGTCCTACAGTGGGAAGAGGTAAAGGATTTAGGGAGCCCACGCAGGGATCCATAGTTTTTCTGTGTTCCAGATCGTGTTCCCTTGGAGTCTCCCTGCACATCAGTGTATGGGATGGGGAGCTTAGGTTATGATACACAACAGGACCTGGATCAGCACTAGTCAGTCCTCCAGTACATAGCTCCACGAGCCATTATTCCCTGCAGAGAGGGATTGCGCTGGCCTCAGAGGATATACTCTGCAACCTGCAGAGTGGCTCTGTTGGTACATGTAAATCTGAGGGCAGGGAGAGTGCCAGATTGGGTCTTATACCAATATGCAAAGCAAAGTCAGAAAATAATATTAATTGTATTATTGTAACAAATTGATATATAGCTATATATGAAATAATGACTGAAGTGCCGCTATGAAACATAGTTCAATAAACATGAATGTTAGGTGTCAATGCAAAGTGCTGAATTATAGTATATTTTAAAACAGGGGTCTCAATCTCAAATTACCACGAGGGCCGCATGAGGACTAGTGCATTGGCCCGAGGGCCACATCACTGACACCACCCCCTCGCTGCCCCCGGCCCCACCCCCACTCCACCCCTTCCATTAGGCCCTGCCCCTTCTCCACCCCTTCTCCGCCTCCTCCCCTGTGCGCACGGCTTCCCGCTCCTCCCACCTCCCAGAAACCGCGGAGCTCTTCCCTGCAGCCCGCTGGGCTCCCCGAGCTCCCCCCCCCCCCTCTTTTTTTTTTTTTTACCCCCAGGCAGTTCCCACCGCCAGAACAACTGTCTGGTGGCGGGAACTGCCTGGGGGTTAAAAAATAAAAAAATATTTTTTTTAAAGGTGGGGGAAACCCGGCGGGCCGCAGGGAAGAGCTCCGCAGGCCGCGTGTTTGAGACCCCTGTTTTAAAATCACAGGGTTTTTTTGCCCCTCTAATCTTGCCGATCCAGTTTTCTGTAATGTTAATAGTTCAGGTTGTATTTCTTAAATTATCTATCATTTTAAACAGTCTGTTTACAAAGATGTTGAAGTTGCAGAGTTTGTGAAAGCAAGTGGCTCAGGAAATTGTCCAAAGAAAAATAGTTCCATGGTTGTAGTAAGATGTGAGCAATAGGCATTTTCATTTGAGTATCATGAGATAAGTAACAGGCCTATCATGTGATGCATGTATAACCTCTGTCACGCGAACAATGGTGTAGGTTACATAATGGGAGGGAATGTGGTAACTTAAGTGTGGTCACCTCATTGATTTGTGGGGCACTGGTTTTTGTCAGGGCAGATTACAGAAAGTTGCAGGCTTATCATGAGGAAAGGGGTGAGCATCACAGAAATACTGGTGACATTTTGGAACAAGTTTCAACAAGTTCTCTACTTACCCTACACAACAGGTGGGTTATTCATAGTAAAGAGGACTGAGTCTACTAGTGTAATAGAGTCATTCAGAGAAGCGCAGGCAATAGTAGGTGGGGCTGTTCTGCTTTCCATGGATGCTGTTACTGTCTCAGATGTATGCTCTCTCTCTTCCTTTTCCCTGTTGTGCTTCTCCACTTTCCTTCCATCCGCTGTTGTACTGCCTGCGCTTACTACAGCGTGAAAGGGACATCACTTCTTGTCTCAACATTTTCACAGAGATCAGGATATGGATCACTTTCACTCTGTTGCAAACAAATACCCACTGTCACAGGGTTTGGATCATTCAGGGCGGGATAGGGGCGCCCCCGCTTGCCCAGTGCGGGGTGGATACATCCCATCACACAGATGTTGAGACTCTCAGCTGGGCCAGGCAAACACAATCAGGGACTCCGGCCCTTTGTGCTGGGCAGAGCAAATGAACAGTCTATAGTCCCTCACCTCCTGGCTGGAGTAAACAATAGCCAACAGAGGCTTCGGCAGAGTGGGGCAGAGCAAGCAAACCGTCTATAGCTAGGGTCTCCAGCAGTATGTCCACCTGCCAGCGTGGAATGGAAAGTCGGGGAACCCCGACCCACCCTACTCCACCAGGTGCCGACCCAGTGCCCTGTGGGAGCCCGCAATCCTCCTGTTCAGGGTTCAAGTATTGGCTCCCAATAAGCTCCCTGGGTCACTTCCTACCCTAAGTCCACTTCGGGCCTGTCTTCTCTGGGCAGCGGCTTGGCATCCCCATCGGTCTCCACAGCTGGTGGGTTTGCTGTAGCGCAGTCAGCGATATGCCCACCTCAGCAGTCTGGAGGGCTGACCATTCTTCAGCAGGAACCAGCAGCACAACTCCGTCCTCCTCCTCAGTCAGCCCAGAGGGAGCTGAGCAGCTTCCTTTTATCTGCTCCCTCCGCCTGGAGCATGCATAGCAGAGGCAGTGGGAGCGTGGCCTCTGGGGCCCAAAGTGACTGGTTAACCCCCGCTTGCCCAGTGTGCAGTTGATACATCCTGTTATACCCATCCATACCTGAAGGAAGAAGGAGCTGGTGCTTTTGTTTGACCTAGGATCAGTGTCTGCTGATGAGTGGGACTGGAGAAAGAGGGTCAAGTTTCAGGAGGAGCCTAGCTTGTTGTGACACCTGGAGCTCAGGAATGCTAGCTGGTGGCCATGCTGCTGGCAGAGGAACACTGGTCTCTGTGCGTGCTTATTAAAGATCTCTTCCTTACAACTCTGCCTGTCTGTTGCTTCACATATTGCTAACAAAATATCTGCCCTATCTCTATGGCTAATATCAGTTATAGCAATAAGGCACACTAGAGGTTGTTGGAGACAGTTACGAACAGTTTATGTATTATAAACTTCCACAATGAAAAGTAATTCCTACTAGATAGGTAACAGAAAATAGTAGAACGAAAATAAGAGAGAAAAACTTGTAGCACCTTAGAGACTAACAAATTTATTTCAGCATAAGCTTTCGTGGGTTGAATCTATTTCCCTTAAGTTAACGATCCTCATTCACACCTGTGTGACCATCTTGTTTATCACTTCAAAGGTTTTTCTTCCCCTGCTGTTATGGTTCCTCTCAATTAATTAGCCTCTTAAGGTTGGTCTATGCACCTCCACCTTATCATGTTTCTCTGACTGTATAAATATCTGTCTACTGTATGTTTCATTCCATGCATCCGATGAAGTGGGTACTAACCCACGAAAGCTGATGCTGAAATAAATTTGTTAGAAAAACTTGTAGCACCTTAGAGACTTTCTTATTTTCGTTTTGCTGACACAGACTAACACGGCTACTACACTGAAACCTAGAAAATAGTAGATAAGAGTTCTGAATTTATTTCTTGTTTCTTCTTTTCTCTGTAACGTTGTTTCTCTTTGTAAAAGTTTCTTGGTCTGTTTGACCCCCCCTCTTTCTCCTCCCAGTCCCCAGAACACCTGTGGCCTTTTCAGTAGTTTATAGCCCGATGGTCACTTTCAACTCACATTCTACTATATTTGAAATGTTGATGAACCCAGTGCAGGTTTTCTAGTAGTGGGCAGAGGGGAAGAAACTGCTGCTGAAAAGGCAGCTGACACTTAAGGACCAAGGAGCAGGTACAGGCTGTTATGTCTGTTATGAACTAAGCTAATCATGCCTCATTGATTAACTACAATTACTTTAATTGGATAAACATAAGATCAATAAAATAATAATAATGGCAGGTCCCCATTTTCATAAGTTCAACCCAGCACCAGTTAATGAAATTGTCCTGTATTTCTAGAGCATATATGTGTGTGTGTATATATATATATATATATATATATATATATATATATATATATATATATATATATATATATATATAATTAAAGACAGGCTCTTAGCCGCTGCCATCGAGCAAAAGTGTGTAGAAACCAAGAGTCATCCTTTGAAATACCAAAAGATCAGTTTCACTAATGACCAAGGGAGAGTTGCAAATCTGTTGATAAGGAAAATGCATGAATTCAGACAATTTAAGGTCTTCTCGATGAATGTTTCATAATCTTTGCTTGTATTTACTTATTTATTAAACATTTCTAGCCCTTTTCATTTAGAAAAGTTTACACAACACAATCTAGCAGGCAAGTTTTCTTGCTAAGTTTGTGGATAGACTGACTGAAACAGTAGCACAACTTCATATTTAACTCTCCATATTAATGGAATATTTAATATAAAGACCAATTATGACTGTTTAGATGCTAATGTTTTAACCCTTTCACTGCTGACCATCGTACCAGAAATCTACGTATCTTAATTATCTTTATCATCTTGTTATCACAGCACAGAACAAAGCTGGACAGAAAGTCAAAGTATTACATTTTCATCACCACCTCATGTGTCAAAGGAGTAGTTTGGGTACTTGTTAAAATGTTTGGGTTTTTTTAAGAGAGTCATTTCTTGGAGAAGGCTTAGTCAAACACAGGGTCTTACATTTGTAAATGTGATCAGTCAGCGTGGAGTCCAGTCTCTTTCAGCCAGGAGCTACATTTTCAAAAGCACCTAAATCACTTTGACTTTCACTTTTGGAAAGTCCCATTGACTGTCACTTTTGGAAGTGGGACTTAGGCTTTTAAGTCACTTAAGCATTTACTTACTACCCACCCACTGTGCGACTCTTTGGTGAATAATGTCAATCTGCTGGAGGAATTCTTGTATTTGAGGGAATAGTTTTGCATGAATTTGATTAAACAAATAAATGGTGTAAATAAGATATAACAGTTGTCAACCTTTAACTCTATGTAAGATAAATAAATTTCCTATCCTTATGAGGACATATTTGGTACAGTTATAAGTAAGATGAAATAAACAAATAATTTTGTTTTCACCCCCCTTTCCGCTAAAAAAACCCAAATGATCCTGTATGATATTGTAAGGCGACACAGAATTAATTACTCCTTTCATATTGATCCTGTGATATAAAATGAAACAAAAATTCAAATTATTCCACTAAACTACGGTCTCCTCTATGTGATTACTTGATCTAGCTGAGTTTCACCTTCAGCTTTTGATATAACCAGATGTTGACATAAAACAATTACAGGGAGCAATCATTTCTGTGCCTTCTCTTTTGGTAAAGCAAACAAAGAAAACCATACGACCAAAACTTCATATGTTCTACATTTGGAAGAAAGTCTCTTGTATTTGAACATCTAGCTCCTTTCATAGTTTCTCTTTCATCTCCTGTGCAGAGAAAATTATTATAAAATTATACACACCAAAGAGGAAGAGGGGGAAAAAATAAAAATAAACCCTCCATCACACTATAATGAAAAGAGGCTAACTTGTCTGTTTAACATTTTCCATGGAACACTTTTGTTTGTGCATACATATTGATTTTCCATCTTCAGTAGGAGATTGTTTATAATAAATACTGTGGTGAGCTGTTTATGCTCTTGGAGCTTAGTACATTTTAGAACTCTTGTCTTTTCTTAGGAAGGGTTTTCAGAGATCTTTGGAGATAGACAAAGCATATATTATGGTCCTGGATTAGAATTTGCGGAGCTGTGAAAGTGATTACTGGTTAGAATAATTTTATATTCTTTGGGGATGGAAATTAGCAATAACGAATCACTCTGTAGTGTGCAAAAATATATGTTCTTATAAATTTAATATGAAGTTTGAGACTTGCATGTGAAGACAATCAAGTAACTACACAAGTGCAGTATTTTATGGCTTTCTGTATAACTATCTCGGTCTCGTTGATTAGAACAAATAATGGGACACTGGGTTGCAAAACAAAATTGTTATTTTTTGACTGAGTTTTTTAAATCAATTAAATTTAGAAAGTAAGATGCACATGATGAGTAACTTCATCTTACATTAGCTATAATAAAAACTTCTGCAACTTGAAATTCAGGGTTCAGTTGAGCCTTTAAGGCAGTGGTTCTCAAACTCGGTCCGCTGCTTGCTCAGGGTAAGCCCCTTGCGCGCCGGGCCAATTTGTTTACCTGCCGCCTCCACAGGTATGGCTGCTCGTGGCTCCCACTGGCCACGGTTTGCCGTTCCCGGCCAATGGGAGCTGTGGGAAGCAGAGCAAGCCGGCCCGCTGCTTGTCGCAGCTCCCATTGGCCGGGAATGGCAAACCGCAGCCAGTGGGAGCCGCAAGCGGCCGTACCTGCGGAGGCGGCAGGTAAACAAATCAGCCCGGCGCGCCAGGGGCTTACCCTGAGGAAGCAGCGGACCGAGTTTGGGAACCACTGCTTTAAGGCTTAGTCTGGTATGCCCCTCTGGAGTTCCCTAGGTATCATAAAAGAGTATGCACACTGCTGCTCCCCTTTAGTGGATGTTTCTTACTGTCTGTATGCGTGCCTGGCCAGGTCTGCTGGCAAGTGTGAAGGAGAGGCAGAGTCATGGGCTTACTGCCTCTTCTCCCTCTTTGGGGTATCTTGAGGTACAGTCCTTTCGCTATGGGAAGTGCATTGTGAACAAATGCTGCACAAGGTCACAAGAGGGAAGGCAGTTTCCTACGTTCTTTAACTAGGGACATCCTTTTAACAGCAGGGCAGAATCTGATTCTTGGAATGCTGAACACACACATGCACAATACACACATGAACAAATACACAGAGACAATCCACAAATTTGTATGGATCCTTAAAGGCAGATCTGAGCCATAGAAAAGCTAAGCTGAGGTACAGAGTCTTGTTTTAAACTGCTTATAAAATTACTATATGAACACAGGCCTCAAGTAGGTAGATTTTAGTGAGGATTTCAAAAGATGAACTGTCACATTAGCCTTTCTTTGGGGTAGCATAGAGAGCTGTTTGGCTGTGATGAATAAGGGGTTAAAATATTTGTTCAGCAGTTGACAATATCCAAAATACAACAGGATTTATATTTTATACTCCTCTAGTGGAAAAATGTGCACAGATGTGAGAAGGTGAATACAATAAATAATTGAGGAGGACATTAGACGAAGAAATCAAAGCCACTTATATGCTTATGATCTTTTAATTAAAGATGCTTGAGTGCAGATCATTGGAATTAATTCTAGTTTCCTTAATGGGCAGTGGAAGTGATTTTGTTCTCTTTGTAGTGTACCCTTGTTATTTGAGTGCAAATACAGATGGTAGTAAATGTAAAACTGTGGATTAAGCTGATGGTTATTCTGTTCTGAAATACAAAGATAATATGAAAATTTTTTTTTGAAAATGAGTGTTTAAATTTAGACACCTAAGTTACTTGCTCTTGAAAAATGCTGAATGCATGGTAGCACTCAGCAAAGTGAATGGGAATAGGTGCTTATGTATGAATTAGGAACTTAACTTTAGGAACCCAATTTTGCAAATACTGGTTTTGCACAGGCCCAATATTACATGGCTATATAACATTATAATGAACTAGAATACTGAGAAAAGTTAGAAATAGATACGTGATGTCTTAAGGTAGACAACTCTATCTTTTGGCCCTAATCCCACTCCCATTAAAGTTGGTAGTGATTTTAACATTGACTTGATTGGGAATAGGATTGGACATATTACATTGCAATAACAGTAATATCTTAAAATAAACTGTTTTTTTAATTATGAACAATTTATTGGCAAGCCATTGGTATTTTTTGTCAGTGACAAAAAAATTGTCACAGTTCTACAGGCTTAATAGTAATGGCTTAATACAGAGGGGGCAGATGCTATATGAGCTACTACGGATAGCTCAGCAATAGACTTCAGTTCTGACTAGTAACAGTCTTGCCATTCCTGTTTAAGCAGGAACTGCCAATCATGCAAAATTATTGACTGGTTTTGTGATGTAGGCAAATGTTTACAGGTATCCATGATGAGACCATAAAGCAGGTCTTACATTAGCCTTGCAACAGGGATCAGCATTACTAAACAGATGGGTAAACGGAGTCTGAAGTGACATGGTAAAGATCATGGAGCAAATAGGTGGCAGAGCTAGGACTAAACCCCATACCACCTGACTCCCAGTCCGGTGCTCTCATCACTCCTAATACTGGTCCATGAAACTCGATACCTTATAAAGAACTTATTTTTAACCTGCTGAACACAAAGTCCCCTGGGATGCTCTCAGAAGCCACCAAATTAAATGGAATGTGAAGATATGCGTATCATAGGAACATATTTATGCTGTTTGGGATTGCTGTAGATTGAGCTCTTGGAGGTGTCATCCTTCAAATGAGACGACAAACTCTGTGCGGTTCCTTGTATCAGTTTCTGGTGACTATGCATGTGAAATTTAAACATTCCATAGAACTTCTAAAAAACAGTGGGGGAAAAACCACAGCACCTTGATCGGCACTCCTTTTTTTCAGTAACCCTGTGAACTGCACAATGCTAAGCATCTCTTGCAAGGAGCTAAGCATCATTATCTCCCGTTGAATTTGCCAGAGGTGTTCAGCACATTACAAGAGCAAATTCTGAAACTGGTTCCAGTGTCCCGCACGAGCACCAGGGATTTATACTGGCTTCTCCATTTTCATGCACAGTAACTATGCAGCAAGTATTTAATTCATTACTTTGCAAAATGCTTTATTTTACCTTGAGGAAGAAAGACACAAACAATTGCTTTTTGACTTGTCGCAGTCCCTGTGATGCTGTGTTAAACAGCCCTCCTATTGAGCCACAAATTGAAGTTCTTCCCCCCACTCCCCCCCAATAAGAGTGAGTTAGTTAATTAGTAAAACACTGGTCATCAACTTCTGAGACAATGACTGAAAGTCATCTGCCATCTTCACAGGCCTGTGTTTGTTCCTTTGCGTGTGTCCTCTAAAGATCTATAGTCCACATACCAAAAATAACATAGATAATTGAAAGCTGGTCAGTGTGAATAGTTGTCTGTAATCAGACGCAGGATTTCACAAGAAGGAAGATTGAATATTGTTATATTCTTAGTATTTCATAATGCTTTCTCTCATACAAGGAGATATTTTTCAGGGAAAAAAAATTATTTTTTTTTTACTTTGGATTCAAGTCTTTATCTTGAAAATCCTCATCTTCCTTTGAAAATTGCATGCTGAATAAATTATGGATACTGTATATGACATTAAATTAAAGCAATTTCAATAACCTGATGTTCTGTACCAGTATAAATAGGGATGTAACAATGTAATTAATGGATAATGTCTTTTTAACCTTCAATAACCTGAAGGTAGTTTTTCAAAACTGAGAAGCGCTGGTTTTGTCTTGTTCTGATGAAAAAGGATTTTCCATTGCCCCAAGGATGTTTATGTTAACTTAATTTACCCTTATTACAATAGGAAAATGGCATTTTTGTATTTGGATTATGGAATTACTAAATATAAAGGCACTACGTTTTTCATTTAAAAAGTATACGGTGATTATGAATCAAGGAGAATTGATTTAAGTCACCAATTTTAATCAGCAAGTAGGAGACCTTGATTTAAAATGGCTTTTTAAATATTTTTTTTTGGTTATTTTCCTAAATAAAGGTTAATTTTCATTGGTTGGCAAAACCATTAAAACATGTTGATTTGCAAACAAATATAGTCTTCACAGTAAATGTGGTACTACTTTTTGCTAACCAAGCCGATGCACTATATCAATACACTCTTCTTTAAGCATTTGCATCGCTTACATTTACTCTGATTCTTATTTTCATTTTTTTGTTGTTAGAAAATGATGAATTACACATTTCTTGCTAGATGATCATTCTTTACTCTAGATTTGTGCCAAGTTGCATTTTGGATGGATATAGGAATTCAGTTAAAAATGTACGAAATGTGCATTTTAATTTTTTTATTTAATTACATAAAACTACCTTAAATGTGCCGTATATATAAAGGAGGAAATGTCACTTTATCAAAATATGATTTTAAATTAAAGCTGATTTATTAAACAATGAAAGTGCCAATTGTAGTTAGCGACTTAATAGATTGCGTTTATGAGCCAGGT
Source organism: Macrochelys suwanniensis (assembly GCA_033296515.1). NCBI lineage: Eukaryota > Metazoa > Chordata > Testudines > Chelydridae > Macrochelys > Macrochelys suwanniensis. The sequence goes on along the minus strand of CM065776.1, from coordinate 235,130,820 downwards.
TTTCAAAGGTGTTCAGGTTCCTATAGATGCAGATAGATGCCTAGTGAGATTTTCAAAATTGCCTAAATAGATTAGGTATCTAACTCCCATCGAAATCAATAGGTGCCTAACTGGCTTTGAAAAATCTGGCCCCATGTCCTTAAAGTTTTTAGAATTAATAGATCTCATCCTGGTTATTATTAATTGATTAGAAGAGATAGAGAAGTTTTCCTGTTTTTCAACTTCTAGTTGGTTTTTCAACTTTGAATGAACTAGTCTAAATGAAGAAAATATTGTCTCTGAATCTTGTAGCTAAACTGAAACCAAAAACAATCAAGGCAAAAGCTATTCTGCACAATAGAAACTGAAAGTACTGGCATTTGGGAAAAGGTTTTCCCAGTGTTTCTCTCCACAGTGAAGACTGAATATAATATAGTTACTTAATGCTGTACATGACATTATGAGATATTAATAAAGCTTGAGTAGACCTCAAAAGTTTAAAGATGTTTTTCCCAATTCTGTATGTAATTACTGTTTAACTCATTAAAATTTGAGGAGGGCTCATTGCAGCATACTATTTCATGTACTTAAATGATCTATAATAAGTTTAGGTCTTAGTCGTGTTGTCATAACATCAAATTTGATTTTAAATAGGCTTATTTTTTAAAGAAAAATTAATTTAATTTAAATAAAAATCCGATTTTGTTTAAAAAACTGATTTTTATCTTGCCTGTTATAAAAAAAGTCCCAAAGTAAAAGAAGGTCGGAAGGCAGGAATATGTAATCTCCTGATCTCTATTGTAAATTGGTCAGATATAACCGATAACTTGTCACTACTAGTGATAGAAAAAAACACAATTTTTTTCCCTCCCACGGATGGTATGTACATTAAGTATTTGTCTTTTATCTTAATCTAGGAATGAAGAAATCACTTTATTTCATGAATCAATTCCTGTCTTTCCTCAAACAAATATAGAATTGTTTGTGGATTACATAGTAAAACCTTCTCATAGGGTCAAATTTTGCAGTCCTTACTGCAACAAAACTCCTTTTAACATCAGTGGGAAATTTGTCCAAGTAAAGAGGGTAAGATTTGTGCCACAGTGAATTCCTATTGGCTACAAATATAATTGCTCATTTTAGAGGCAAGGTGGGTGAAGTAATATTTTTTATTGGACCAGCTTCTGTTGGAAGATAGCCAAGCATTTGAGCCACACAGAGTGGCTCGAAAGCTTGTCTCTCTCGCCTATAGAAGTTGGTCCAATAAAAGATACTACCTTACCCACTTTGTGTCTCTAATATCCTGGCACCAACACAGCTACATACATACTTATTAAGTCATGCAGTTTTATCCCACTCTGCCTGATACGGAAGAAAGAAACATATTGAAATGCAAACTATTTATGAATTCAGTAACTTTCACTCACTCTCACTCAGATGGCTTTAGTCCTGGAATGTCCTTTCTGAATTTCTAATTAGACAGCCAGGAAGATGAGAAGACTTACTTTAATGTGCTGAACATTAAAATCACCTAAGACTGTGACTGCACAGATTAGCAGGGTTTGAGCTTTGATGATAGGCGTTGCAAAGAAACAAATCCAGAAAATAGAACACACAGGGAATGAGTCTCTGTATGGGGCTCATCTTAACAGGGTTCCACTGTGTTTCTGAAAGCAGTTCTAAAAGCAGCAAGTCTCCTTTCATCTGAAAAAAATCCAACCTTCCATACTACAAAGGTTTGTAGAAGATCTGTGATCTTAGCTCTGCACCTAGCACACCTATCATGTTAATCAAGAAACCTCAGCAAGTCCAAAGCCAAACAGAGTTTGCTTCAGATAGAGTAGTCTTTGTTCCTGCGTGGTTACTCTATTGATTTGTGGGGACCAGAAAGTGAGCCACTGTAACAGTGGATGCAATTGTCAAAATTTCAGAATGAATCCAGTCCCCATTTAAGTGCCAACTGCTTTTTGATGCCCTACAGGCAGTATGGTTTCCTGCTAAGGGATGGAAACATACAGTCTAGAACCCTATGCATTTTTGATTTTGTAAAGTCTGCTGTTCAGGAGAGAGGGACGAAGTAGGGGTGAGAGACATGCATGGAAAACCAAATGAAGTTCCATGAAATGAGTGCCACAAAACGTTGAAGACATGGATGTCATTTAACATAATGAGTGAGTTACGGAGTTTTTAGCCCCAGCACAGAAAGAGTCAGGAAGTTTTACTGTTTAGAAATCTGTTTCTTCAGCTACACTACAAGGCAGATCTTCAGCTGAAGTATAAACTGAAGTCAGTAGAGCTACACTAATTTACACCAACTGACAATCTGACCTAGCAGCTATTTTTCACTTTCAGAAATGGCAGCCAATCTTTTGAAGAGGCTTTCATAAAATCAGTACATTCTAAAATCACAAGCTACATCCATGTCTAAGCTGGGAACAGATTATTTTCTGAATAGGCCACTGTTACTTATTGTATGTAGTGCATTCTGTAAAAGCTCATTCTAAATCAAATTAAGGAGGCCACAACTCCAAAAAGTATTTACAAAAGCAAGAAAAAGGGATCCTTTTTCAATGTGCTTTATTTTAGTGCAGATGGGGAGGATCATGGTATTTGGTATTTTTATCTGTTTGTGTAAACTATATGTTTTATAATTTACATAGTTACATAGTTATAACCAAAACTATGTATTCTTTCAACTAAGATGGAACTTCATGATGGAAGTGAAAATGTATTTAGCTGCCTTGTTGGATGTGATTGTTAGCGTGGGATGAAATTGTACATTTATCTAGTGTGGCAGCTACAGTTAGCATATTATTTAGGCTAGATTGGGACTTCAAAAGCTTTTGATCATATTCAAGTGGGAGACTTTACAGAAAGTAATCTTGAAAAAGGCCTCCATTATGGAGACTTGCTGATAAATGGTAAAAAAAAAAAAAAAAAAAAAAGTGATGTATTAAAGAGTAAAATAACTGCTATTGTCAGCTCCCCATGATATATATACAAACTACCCGCTTCTTAATTTGATCCAGTGTTCATGAAATGTAGGAGAAGATAGAAAAATGGGGTGATGAGATGAGATTAAAAAAAAAAGGGGAGGAGTACAGATAGTTTATTGAAAAGACTAGGTCCTTTCTCTGCCCTCCCAAATAAAGTCCCTGGTGAATTTGATGTGCAGAAGTTAGTTCACAAGTTGCAGAATCGATAGGTAGGTGTAATTGCTAGTGTGCATCACCTACCGCTAAACATACAATTCCCAATGTTTTCAGTATAAATCATATGTCTGATGTATCAGAATTTATAATCAACTTATCTTGTCTTGTCACTTATTTCCCTCTGAAACCATAATCTGTTTGTAACATCAGGCATCTCAACAGCAACCAGTTGTGGAGTGAAATTGACTTAAAGTGGCAACTACAGAGGACTCTTCAAAGTTTTTCTCACTACCATGTAGGGTTATCAACAGAGGAGTTCTTTGCCCCAACAATCACTTGCAAAAGCCCACTTTAATAGGATTCAGGAAAATAAAACAACCAATGAATAAATCATGACAGCAATTACTAATTCAGATTGCAAATTACATTGGACGCTTGCTTGTAGCAATTTTCACTCGTACACACTGGGAAGGACTGATCTCTAGATCTGGGGTTCCTCTAGGGAATGTTGGCAAAGATCATAGAAGTAGGAAAAGCTTCCCTTCCTCTGAAGCACGGACCAGAAATCATCTTCAAGATGACCTTCATGTGAGTGTATCCTGCTGTGAATACAACATGTGGCCATTGGTTTTCTCTTTCATTGTTTCGCCAGCAAGAGGAAAAAAAACAAGGGAAGAGAAAAAACAGGAATTTGACATATAGGCTTGCAAGTCTCCTAAGTGAAATGTTTTCTATAAATTGCCAGCAATTGTCTTTTTAAGTCCATTACTTACTTCAGCCTTTGGCATCTTCCAGTCCAGTTCTTCCGACATTCTCAGAACAGAAGCTTATCAGAGATGTAATCAAAAATTGTTCTACAATTCACTCTCAGGAAGAAGAGGTGTTCAATATATTCCACACTAAGCAGAATTGTGGGGGGGGGGGGGAGGGGTATTTCTGCCATCTGTAGTATACAGACAATAAATGCGTAAATGTTTAATGGTGTGCAAGCTGTGTACAAAATAACACGTTTTACAAAAGCCAGCCATCTGCCTTCTTATTTTCCAATTAAATGTTTCCTTGCTACTGCTGGGGGTTTTTTTTGTTTGTTTTTAAGTATTCTTTCTTTATCAGAGAGAGTTTTGATTCTGATGGTAGTGTTGCTACAGGAGCTGTATGCGGGAAGAGTCACAAATTACCTGTATATTTTAACACTCTTCCCATCATAAGAACATAAGAATGGCTGTAGTGGATAAAACCAATGGTCCTTGTGCCCCAGTATCCTGACTTCTGACAGTGGCCAATGCCAAATGCTTCAGAGAGAATGAACAGAACAGGGCAATTATCGAGTGATCCATCCCCTGTCTCCCAGTCCTAGGATCTGGCAGTTCAAGGCTTAGGGACACCCAGAGCATGGGGTTGCATCCCTAACCATCTTGGCTAACAACCATTGATGGACCTATCCTCCAGGAACTTATCTAATTCTTTTTTTAAACCAGTTATACTTTTGGCCTTCACAACATCCCTTGACAATGAGTTCCACAGGTTGACTGTGTATTGTGTGAAAAAGTACTTCCTTGGTTTGTTTTACACTTGCTGCCTGTTAATTTCATCTGGTGACCTCTGGTTCTTGTGTTATGTAAAGGGGAATATAACACTTCCTTTCTCACTTTCTCCACACCATTCATGATTTTACAGACCTCTATCATACCCCCTCCATTCTCTTTTCCAAAACTCCTAATCTTTTAAATCTCTCCTCATATGGAAGCTGTTTCATGCCCCTGATCATTTTTGTTGCCCTTCTCTGTACCTTTTCCATTTATAATGTATCTTTTTTGAGATGGGACAACCAGAACTGGCCATAGTGTTCAAGGTGTGGGAGTACCAGGGCTATATATAGTGGCATCATGATATTTACTGTTTTATTATCTATCCCTTTCCTAATAGTTCCTAACACTTAGCTTTTTTGACTGCTGCTGCACATTGAGCGGATGTTTTCAGAGAACTATCCACAATGACTCCAAGATCACTTTCTTGAATTGGTAATAGCTAATTTAGACCCCATCCGTTTGTATGTATAGTTGCCACTGTGTTTTCCAATGTGCATGACTTTGCATTTACCCACATTTTGTTGCCCAGCCACCCAGTTTTGTGAGATCCCTTTGTAACTCTTTGTAGTCTGCTTTGAAATTAACTATCTTGAGTAATTTTGTATCATCTGTGAATTTTGCCACCTCACTATTTACCCCCTTTTTTCCAGATCATGAATGAATGAATGATTATGTTGAACAGCACTGGTGCCAGTACAGATTCCTGGGGGACCCCGCTATTTACCTCTCTCCACTGTGAAAACTGAACATTTATTCCTACCCTTTGTTTCCTATCTTTTAACCAGTTACTGATCTATGAGAGAACCTTCCTTTTTATCCCATGACTGCTCATCTCCTGCCCCCGCTGTTTTCATAAGAGAAGGACTGATATTTAAACTGCTACAAGATTTATAGTGTTTTTAGTTACCTTTTCAATCCAGTGGAATTTGTCAGGAACCTGCCAATAGACTGTCATAGGACCTGCTCTTGTTCTCATTGAAGTCAAAGGAAGCAGGAGCAGACCTCAGAAGTGATTCTCCCCTCCGCCCCACCGGGTCTATTTTTGGAGCCTGGACATAGAGGCAAACACATAAGTGCTCAAACCATCTTGCAGATGGGCACATTAGGTTCCTCCCCAATTTGTGACCAGCCAACCTTCTCTTGAATGATTCATTTTCACGGAAGCCAGCTAAATGGCTGTGTTAAAGTATAGTCTCCTTCGCCCCACTACTGATACTGTGGAACCTGGCATTAATTATGAATGGAGACTGGTAGACATTTTCCTTTTATCTCTCTGTCTCCTTGACACGTCCTGAATTGCCTATTGACAAACCTGATTTCTCTTCAGAAGATATCACTGTGCCCTTTCCATGTCCTGCATAGTGTTTTAGCCATTACAACATCCCTCAATGTCATATGTGTAAAAGCTTATGCAAGACCTCTTACCGCCAATGATTTTTCCATATTTCCTCACCCTACTGTTGCTCCTCTGATATCCAAGGGCTTGTGTGAATGATTGTGGTATGAAAAAGGAAGATGAACCATACTCTTAGGGTCCAATGTTTTCAACGCTACCAAGCGAAGAGTTTACTGCCATGAGTAGTCCCACTGAAATCAATGGGACTGCTCCCAGTAGTAAACTTTTCTCTCCATGATAAATGTTTACAGGATCACGCCTGAAGTTTATGTGAACCAGTAACTACCGTAAATTGGGCACAAGCTGAATTATGTGTGGTATTGGAACATAGCCTCAATTAGGAATACTTGTTTGTTAGCATTTTTTTTTTCATTTTTCAGTAAAATAGATGCTCTATGGCAAAACAGCAGCTACAGGCTGTACAGTGAATAGTCGGTTGATTAATTGGACAGATTTCAGGAATGGTGAATTGCTCTGCTTCCTGCAGGGGTAGGAGGAGGGAATTCTTTCTGTAATTTTATAGTGTTAATTACTGGTTCTAGTTTAATCAGAAGATTGCCAGCAAACATTTTGAAACCTTGCCTACATGTGAGTCAATGTTTGAAGTAGACTTTAACACTATTATTTTAAAGATGTACCATCATCATTCAGCTAAATGCAACCAATAGTTTTTTATTTCAATCTTTGTTTTTCAGTCTGTGGTTGTAACTGATGGAGACAATGGGCCGGTTTTGATCAGCAGAGTTACCCAGATCATGTTTACTCACATGAGTGTCAGTGAGATCAGAAACTAGCCCAGTGTCTATAACATTAATCAACAGTTTAGGATGGTAAGCAAAGAAGAATAATGTTTTGCACAGAAATTGCATAGAAGGCTTTTATTAACGCACAAAACACCTCTTGTTGGTTTTTGTCTTTTTGATAATTGAAAAGTTGTTCTTATTTAAAGTGAAAAGTATAACAGGTATGCACACATACGGTGGAGCAGACAACCTATCTGTACCCAGATTGTACTGTATGTCAATCACTCAATAAAAAAGATTGCTGGTAATTTGATTGTCACTCCACCCATTTACCATGCATCTGATTTAAGGTTTGTTTCCTGATAAGATTGCCTAACCCTGGGACTATGTGTTTGTATGTATCATATAAAAAGTGTGCTGCAGGGTCAGTTGGCATCTAATTGAAAGGGCTTTCAGGGAGCATATCAAATCAGCACAAACTCATTTCAGAAGTCAAGTTTCTCAAAATCTGGAAGAACTTAAGTTCTGTATGTGGAGAGAAAGGTATTACATAAGTTATATTTTCTCTTCTAACTAGCAGAACAAGTACAAATACAGTAAATTTGCCTGACATGAAATGAAAAAAAGGTATTTCCCTTAAAGCTATCTCTGTGATTGTAGTACCAACTTTCAGCTTCATGACTCATCAGTAGTAGACTAACTGGAAAAAGTTTTTTAGAATACCTTCTTTTGGTGTACTATGTGTATAAATGCAATAACATTTGTACATATGTCATGGGCCCAAATAGTTTTTCAGTTAACTCTGAGCATTATTTACTAGAAGTTTAAGAAGAACTGTGAGCTAAAGCTAACGTTCTGAGCCCTGTATGGCCCAGTTTGCAGAAGGTTAGGTCATATTTGACTTTACTTTTATAGACACACAGAGACATAAAAGATGAAAGAATTTATTATTAGAGATCTGTCTACCCATTGTATCTGAGCATCTTTTAGAATTATAAAATTGCACATGAACAAAATATAATATACTAGACTTTCATAAGGCATTTCTAGGGTTTCTACAGGTCCTAGGTCCAACACTGTTCAACATTTACATCAGTGATCTGAAAGTAAATATAAAATCTCTGCTGATAAAATTTGTAGATGACACAAAAATTGGCAGAATTGTAAATAATGATGAGGACAGGACAATGATCTGGAGCCAGAAAAAATCAAATTAGAAACTAGACACACACCTTTAAGATTGAAAGTGATTAAACATTGGAACAAACTTCCAAGAGAAGTGGTGGATTCCCTATCTCTTGACGTCTTCAAATCAAGACATCCTTTAGCCCAGGGGTTCTCAAACTGGGGGTGGTGACTCCTCAGGTTATTACTTGGGGGGTCATGAGCTGTCAGCCTTCACCCTAAACCCCACCTCACCTCCATCATTTATGATAGTGATAAATATAAATAAAAGTGTTTTTAATTTATAAGGGGGGTCACACTGAGAGGCTTGCTGTGTGAAAGGGGTCACCAATACATACGTTTGAAAACCATTGCTTTGGCCAAATCAAGATATGCTTTAGCCAAAAACAAGTTATTGGGCATAATACAGGGATAACTGGGAGAAATTTAATGATCTGTCATATATAAGGGGTAGATTATATAATGGTCCCTTCTGACCTTAAACTCTATGAATCTATGACAATCTGCACATAGGCGATGAAATTAATAATAATATTCTGACCCCATTAAAATCAGAGTATTGCTATTGACTTATTGGGACCAGGATTTCACCCAGGTTCTTTATATTCTCTTCCCAAATTGTAGAAAAGCTGGAGGTGATTTTTGTTTTGCTTTGTGGTTTATCCATCCTTTAGTGCATTGTGTCCTGATCGTGATCAGACTTGTGGTCATCTTCCACCCTTATGGAAGGGAGTTCTAAAGTGATGGTCCTTCTACTACGCTAGCTCTGTCTCCAGCTCCCACTAATTGTATATTCACTATTGAGAGGTTTCAGAGTAGCCACCTTTAAGTCTGTCACTGAGTGATTAGAGAGGTTGAAATATTCTCCTACTGGTTTTTGAATGTTTGATTCCTGATGTCAAATTTGTGTCTGTTTATTCTTTTGTGTGATTTTTGTCCTCACCCACAACTATTTCACATTTGGGGACAATATATACCTTCAAGTTAGCGGTACTGCTATGGGTACCCGCATGGCCCCACAGTATGCCAACATTTTTATGGATGACTTAGAACAATGCTTCTACGCAAAAGAATAAACGGACACAAATCTGACATCAGGAATCATAACATTCAAAAACCAGTAGGAGAACATTTCAGCCTCTTTAATCACTCAGTGACAGACTTAAAGGTGGCAATTTTGCAACAGAAAAACTTCAAAAACAGACTCCAACGAGAAGCAGTTGAACTTGAATTAATATGTAAACTAGATACCATCAACTCAGGTTTGAACAGAGACTGGGAATGGCTGGGCCATTACGTTAATTGAATCTATTTCCCTTAGTTAACTATCCTCACTCAGGTTTCAGTGTAGTAGCCGTGTTAGTCTGTGTCATCAAAAAGAAAATAAGAAAGAAATACTTGTGGCACCTTAGAGACTAACAAATTTATTTCAGCATAAGCTTTCGTGGGTTAGAACCCACTTCATCAGACACATGGAATGGAACATACAGTGAACAGATATTTATACAGTCAGAGAAACATGTTAAGGTGGAAGTGCCTATACCAACTTTAAGAGGCTAATTAACTTAGAGGAACTATAACAGCAGGGGTAAAAAACTTTTGGAGTGATAAACAAGATGGCCCATTGCGGACAGTTGACACAAAGGAGTGAGTGAGGATCGTTAACTTAAGGGATATAGATTCAATTAACGTAATGGCCAAGCCATTCCCAGTCCCTATTTAACTCTGAGTTGATGGTATCTAGTTTGCATATCAATTCAAGTTCAACAGCTTCTTGTTGAAGTCTGTTTTTGAAGTTTTTCTGTTGCAAAATTGCTACGTTTAAGTCTGTCACTGAGTGATTAGAGAGGTTGAAATGTTCTCCTACTGGTTTTTGAATGTTATGATTCCTGATGTCAGATTTGTGTCTGTTTATTCTTTTACGCAGAGACTGTCCGGTTTGGCCAATGTACATGGCAGGGGGGCATTGCTGGCACATGATGGCATATATCACATTGGTAGATGTGCAGGTGAACGAGCCCCTGATGGCGTGGCGGATGTGATTAGGTCCTGTGATGGTATCACTTGAATAGATATGTGGACAGAGTTGGCATCAGGCTTTGTTGCAAGGATAGGTTCCTGGGTTAGTGTTTTTGTTGTATGGTGTGTGGTTGCTGGTGAGTATTTGCTTCAGGTTGGGGGGCTGTCTGTAAGCGAGGACTGGTCTGTCTCCCAAGATCTGTGAGAGTGAGGGATCATCTTTCAGGATAGGTTGTAGATCTTTGATGATGCGCTGGAGAGATTTTAGTTGGGGGCTAAAGGTGACGGCTAGTGGCGTCCTGTTATTTTCTTTGTTGGGCCTGTCCTGTAGTAGGTGACTCCTGGGTAGTCTTTTGGCTCTGTCAATCTGTTTTTTTTACTTCAGCAGGTGGGTATTGTAGTTTTAAGAATGCTTGATAGAGATCTTGTAGGTGTTTGTCTCTGTCTGAGGGATTGGAGCAAATGCGGTTGTATCTTAGAACTTGACTATAAACAATGGATCGTGTGGTGTGTCCTGGATGGAAGCTGGAGGCATGTAGGTAAGTATAGCGGTCAGTAGGTTTCTGGTATAGGGTGGTGTTTATGTGACCATCGCTTATTAGCACAGTAGTGTCTAGTAAATGGACCGCTTGTGTGGACTGGTCTAGGCTGAGGTTGATGGTGGGATGGAAATTGATTTCCTCTAAATTAATTAGCCTCTTAAAGTTGGTATAGGCACTTCCACCTTTTCATGTTTCTCTGACTGTATAAATATCTGCTTACTGTATGTTCCATTCCATGCGTCTGATGGAGTGGGTTCTGACCCACAAAAGCTTATGCTGAAATAAATTTGTTAGTCTCTAAGGTGCCACAAGTAATCCTGTTCTTTTCACTATTGAGAGTGCCACAATTCCTGAGAATTGCAACAAGAGGTCTTGGTCATGGAGGGAGAATTAATCCAGGTTGGTATTATCCCCATTTTCAGAAGGAAAACAGAGATATAGGGGCTTTAAGTGACTTTTTCAAGGCTGAGCTGAAAGTGTTTGGCAAATTTGTAGAGTTCCTGGCTCCTAGCTCTTTGCACAATCTGCTAGGCTACAATGCTACCCTGATTTTTTTCTCTGCAGTAAGCTTACTGTTCTCTGTCTCATAACATATTAAAGGTTTGACCCCTCCATTGATGCAATAAGGCATTGCATAGATGGCCCAAACCTCTATGACTATCCTTATATCTTTGAATTCAGAGTGACTGTTCCTTTGTCTTGTATTCTGAAACTGTATGCTCTCTTCAGGAAGCCTACTGCTTAACTTACTGGGCAATTCTGCTTTTGGAATTCCTCTGTGGGGCCTTTGCTTGTTATTTGAAAGTTGTATATAGTGCACAACCTTACAAAGACTTACACATCTGCTTAACTTTATCCCACTGAAGTCAATGAAACTATTCATATTGTATAAACTCTAGCATAAAGTCTTTGCAGGATCAGGGCCTGCATATTTAGTGATATCTGCTGTTTCTATTCAGACATATAAAAGTAAAGAAGAGTCCTTAGGGAGAAAGGAATATATGAATTAGACAAACAGCAAAGCTTCTTGCTTTATTCTCTGTGGAACACAAACTTACAGCAATATTCTCCTCTGATCTCTGCACTGTGGATCTGTCTTGCACATTCTGCACTCAGACCTAGCTCAAAATGCCTATTGATGTCATCAGGAATTCCCCTGGGGATCGAAGATAGAGGTTACAGTAGAAATCCACATTGTGAATAAGAGATCTACAATACAGACCTGAAAGCAGATTTTTTCCTTATTCAGTTCTAAAATCCACTCAAATGAAACATAAAAATCAGAAAATTAATTTCTTCACCAGCAATGGACACAAGAGAAATACAGTATAAGTAGGCTTGGAAGGATTAGATTTTTGTCAAGTCTAAGTTGATTTAACCGCACACACAAAAAGTTATGAAAAAATATTTCCATCAATAATAATTGAAATTTAGACAGAGGTAAAGTAAGAAAAATGCTTCCTGAGAACTTATTAGAATTTGATTTAAAGATATTTACATAGTATATTTTGACATGTGATGATTACTACTGTTAAAACAAAAGTAAAGTTTAACTTTTTCTATCTCAGTGACTACTGTAATTAAATAATTATTGTCTAACTCCCCCTATATAGGCTGAATTCCTGCAATTGTGAAAATGTAAATGGATATATATTGAAAAATGCATAAAACCCCTATTTTTGCATAGCTGTGAAAATTTAAATAAATACAAATAGAAAAAATGCTTTAAAATAAACACAGATATTTCTTGTTGAAATTATTTTTAAAAATATCGAATTCTCCCTAGTCTAACTATATCTATATTCTTCAGAAGCCACTTCCAGCATCTTCTTATGGCTCTGTAGGTGTAATATTTCATTATGTTTTCTTGTTGGAAGAAAGTCTCCTTTTACCCATTCTGCCTTTGAGTGGTAGTCACGCACTTTGCCCTGAAGAGGTTTCTAAAATAAAAACTGAAATGATTCATTGTTGTTTAGTTTCAGCTAGCAACAGTGCCTTTCACTCAGGTGGGTAACATTTCTAAGCTCTTTCTGCACAAATAATATGTAAACTCTTTTATCAAGAGACAGAGAGAGAGACTGAGTGGACAGTTTACAACAAATATAATGGCAAATGCTCTTTTATGGTTTCTGCATTCTTTGAACTGCAGCATCATTAAAATAATGGAGCATCATTAATTTAAATGCTAACATTAAAACGCCTTATCATAGTCAACTCTCTGAAACACTGGCATGTGTGCATTAGGTTTACAGAGCAGTATGTATAATTCTGACTAGAGATGCCAGAATTCAAATGTTTTCCTTAAGATTTACTCCTCTTTATGTGAAAGATGGGATATATACAAGGCAGATTTTCTGCCCTATCTCATAGTATGACTTGTACTGTACTGAAAATTGAACCAAATCCTCTGGGCATGAAGTAAGAACAAACATTTTATTCCCTTCTGCTCTTTTAAACCACATGAACTTAAATATTAATGACACTTTCATGAATCACGCATAACATATACTACCCTTTTGTGCTGGAACATGCCATGTTTTTTATGGATGCTGCTGTACCGTCAGGATAATAGGAACCAGAGTAATAAAACAGTAATTAATACACTTCTGAACTGAGCTATTTTATTGTGTAGATGCTAATTAAGGGTGATAGATATCAGTGACTGAGTGGAGTGTAATTCATTTGGTCAGCATAAGTGAAAGGTCAATTATCATTCTGACTGTTTTAAGTGAAGATGGTTTTCCTTCTGCAGTGTGTTTGGAAACCTCTAATATCAGAGAGGAAAGATTTCTGTGCTCACTTTCTAGACTCAGATTTTTAGTGACATTAAAGGAAAAGAGAAATAAAATCAGTTGCTTTACCAGGATGTGACACCAATGCAATCTTAAAGCCTAAGGACAAGATTTTCAAAAGTGGTTAGTGATTCTGATTTTTGGGTGCCCTACCTGAGACACTTAAAACAGGGTAGATTTTTGTGAAGTGCAGGATACCCTCCCGATGAAAATGAGGTCCATTTAAGGTGTGACACATGTTGGACACCCAAAATCATCAGTCATAGTCAGGGATTCTATTTATCAACATGTTTCTTGATATTTCAAAAATATTTTTGGTACAAACTTTTGAACTTTCTGCTTCCGTCATCTGAAAGAACTCAGCCTGTGAATTAAGATTGAGAAAATGAGCTTAATCAGTACAACTATATCCAGTGAGGGGACAATTCAAAAAGAGATAATGCACTCTAGACAATGAAAATGCTAGACATTTCACAGACGCTTGTGCAAAGTTACGTTTACTATCATTTGTCATCTGTCCATTCTCCAAAAGCTTGAATACCTTCTATTTCTCTATAATACTGCACAGCTATCATTACTGCCAATAGAAAATTTCCTACCTTTAGCCTGTTTAGCCCCTTGGACATTTAAAGCGCATGGCCCTTGGCAAAGACCATGTTAACAAAAGGACTTTTTAATAAAGCTAGAGTGATGTTTGAGTTTCATACTAATAAAAAAGCTCACTATATTTTGCTCTCATATGGTATGAATCATCCTTAGGGATGAGCTACTGCAGCATTTACAAAAAGATTTACAGAGATTGTTATTCAATATTTTAGCTTCGGTGTGCTCTGTTTCCAAAGAGTATGCACAGTGCCCAGAACGATGGGGTGCTAGTCCTAATTGGGCACTCTGGGCACCACTGTAATGCAAATAATAATTGATTGAATTAAAGACAGTAAATAACTGACCATTAAGAATGGTTAACATGTATGCTACTGTATGAAGAAAAAGGACGTTGACGTGTTTTAAAAACTGATTCGAGAGTGTAACAGTACAGAAATGGGATTAAAAAGCAGAGCACAATTGTATGTACTCCGTGTTACCACGGTATTTGAGAGAACAGCAATTTCAGTGCTTCCTAAATCACTGCTAGGCATGCTTCTAATAAAATCTGAGTCGGTGTTTGAATAAATGGTACTAGCATGTTTTAAGATCTCTGTGGCTGTCTAGACCTACAGGATCGTACTTTGAGAGTTGGTGAGTACAGCAGAGAAGAAAGTACAGAGAATGGGAGGGAGAGAAAAAAGTACACTGAGAGAGGAAGTCAAAAGGCTGATCTTAAAGACCTTGTGAAGGTCTAAAGGAAACTCCCCCTCACAGGGCAAAAAAACCCCAAGTCTCACAGTCAGTAGAGAGGAGCAGTGGACTTCAGTGACATTGCCCCAGATTTTCCCTGGCATAGTTGAGATTGGAAAGCACCCACATCTGTATCTGGTACCAGTGCTGTTGTGTTAGGAGATGGGAGCTTGATTTTGCTCAATTTAAAAATAAAATTAACCTACAAATGTTTAGCTTTAGCTCCCAGAACCTATTGAGAGTTCTGCAGGGAAGGTAGTCACATGCCGTGGTGGAGGATGGTGGGATGAGTAGGGCAGCCAGTGCTCCCACAGCCCGTTGGTAGTTTTTGGACGGGAAACAGTGATATGATTGTGGCTGTGTGTACAACGGGGGAGGTTGTAACTAGCAGCTGATGTTTTAGTGTAACTATGTGCTAACTTACAGAGGGAGCTCTGAGCACACCCCGCTCAGCAGCCTCTAATGATGTTTTACTTGTGTAACTTGAACAGTCTCTGTTCTTGCTCAGACTGCCAAGCATCCTGCAGCCCAAGCAGTCTGTTACGCAACTACAAGTGAGAAACTTGGGCCACTTCAACTCACTGGTTGTGTTTACCCTTCCCTAGTAATTAGGCCTTTGGCAATTAACCAGGAGGGCTAAGGCCTGCAAAAAATTCTAATCAGTTTAGCAGCCCCAGTGGTAATTTATAGCTCAATTGCAGAAGATTAGAAAAAATGACATCATTGGATGATTTGTTGTTATGTTTCAGCAAGCTTGGAATGGGTCTCCCTAGGGAAACTGAAGTTACTGGAGTTCCTCCCTGGAACGGACTAACAATGGTATTCGGTATCCTTAGGACAATTTCTGCAGGCACATGGCTCCCTTAAAATTTGGAGCAGCAAGTTGTTATTTACCGGTTGTGCCCTCCTAGGTAGGAATACTTCTGTAACATGGGTATAATTTGCATTTTAATATCAAAATGTAATCTTCCAAGACCTAGATTAATATAATTACATGCACAATAGAATCGCTCAGAGGTACAAAGAAAGCATTTTGTCATCATAATCTGATACAGAAATGACATCAAGCTGTAATCTTTCAAGACCTACATTGTATCCAAGGAGAGGATGATTTACTTTTGTGGAGAGAGAGGGGCCTGCTAGTGGTCAATTTTAATGTAGGTCTTGGAAGTTTAGAGTTTGATGTTAAAATGCCAGTTGTACCCATATTAAAAAATTAGGACATAAAGCACCAAAAAAGATATTAAGGTTGAGACCTAACTCCACAGAATCCAAGGACATTCCGAGGGAAGTTTCAAAATTTCAATCACAATGTTTATTTTAGCAAATACGGCCATCCATGTGTTCAGTACTAGAATAACATGTATTAACCCCACATGGACTAGTTATTACAACGTAGATCGATATGAACAGTTTAAAAGTGATGTGGTTAGCGGACCCTCCTGACCCACCGGAGTCTGATTTGGTAATCTTCTAGGCATGCTGCAAAGCTCACCTTTTTCTCCATAATTTTGATATGGGTGTGGGGCTGAGGACTGTAAGTGATTAAAGGTGTGGGTTGTGCTGTTTTATTTTACATATCGGGGCATGTATCATTTTGGCCTAGATCAATTTGTTTGGGCAGTTCCTTTGTATTTTATTTTGGGTGTATTTAAGCACTCTAAAAATACCTTAAGTCTTTGAATGGGTGCTTTTAGAAGACTGACATAGATAATAACAGATAATCAATTACATTATAAAAACATCTGTTTATAATACCAAAAAGCAACCCAAGATGTGTAGGCTTCATTGAACAACCATGCCTGTGCAAAAGAATATCCAATGGTCATTTCTGCAGAAGTTACTCAATTGGCTGAAGTATCAGAGGGGTAGCCGTGTTAGTCTGGATCTGTAGAAGCGACAAAGGGTCCTCTGGCACCTTATAGACTAACAGAGGTATTGAAGCGGGGAAATGACATTTCCATTGCTTGCATCCGAAGAAGTGGGTATTCACCCACGAAAGCTTATGCTTCAATACCTCTGTTAGTCTATAAGGTGCCACAGGACCCTTTGTCGCTTCAATTGGCTGAATGTAACCATCCAAGCATTTTAAAAGAAGCAGTCACTCCGATGAGGTTGTTCTCTTCTAATGCTATCCTGATTCTTCCTCCAGCCTTCACTTTCGCTGCCAGTAGAGGTAGCAATGTTTCTGAAAAGCAGAAATATGTTTTTCTCAATTCCTCCAGTGGCCCATTGTACCCAGATGATTTTGGGTCGGCATTTTGTAGTAGCGAACTGTACATACTTCCTTTTTTTATGTGCAGCGTAAAATCGTAATTAAATTAACACCTTTCACTTTGTTACACATTTGAGGCCCCTATGTATAAATGATGCGTACCTGTAAAGTGGCATCCATTTGGCACTATGCTCCTCTGTCCCATAAAATCAGAGTGCTGAAGATTCACCCTCTCCTCATAAGCACTGATGGCTGAGCAGCTGAGATGTTTCGTGAATACTGAGTAAATACACATTTTCATGTGCAGCCCATGACTTTCCAAATGCAGCTAAATTAAAGAGGTTAACATTTTTCCTCCCTGTATTTAATGTAATATTGTAACTTTTAAAACTCTGCTTTAATGAATGTCAACTGTGTAGGGTGTTGTTTTTTATTAGGCTCGCAAGAACTAAATATAACACACTAGCTTCCAGCAACTCATAAAAGCCCCCTCTCTTTGGGCAGAAGAAGGTGTTTTTAATGAGGCCAAAAGCTTGCATGTTACACTTAGTTCTTGTGAGTGTGATGAAAAGTATTACCCTACACACTGTTGCTAGAGTTGTCCATAGTTAACACAGCAATACACATTTCCATGGATAAGAACTTCTAATTATTTTTAATACAGGGCTCATGGACCACTTGGATGGCAATTTTTATTTATGACTCAGAGCTAAAATCCATGTGCTGATTATGACAGAAAATAGGAATTTTTCTTTGCATACATTCACATTTGATTTGATAAGAGCAAGATATTGTTGTCATTTTCATAGGATGTTAAAGGGTTATACTAGTGCATACCTGAGTTTATTTGACTTATCGGGGCATGTATTATTTTGGCCTAGATCAGTTTGGTTGGGCAGTTCCTTTGTATTTTATTCTGGGTGTATTTAAGCACTCTAAAAACACCTAAAATCTTGTAATGGGTGCTTTCAGAAAATTGACATAGATAATAACAGATAATCAATTATATTATACATTTTAAACTCAGGTATGCACTCTTTACCTGCTGAGCATAGGTACTGTGGTAACACTTTAAAAGTTTCTGTGCAGATGAGAGATACATTACTGGCTGCACCAGTATTCCTCATTTTAAGTACAGGGAAAGTCTCTTTAAATGATAGTATCTTTCAAAATAGTGGAGACATTTAAGTCCTACCACGGTATTGCCTTAGATAGGCTTATGCACAGTAGTAGAATTTGATGAAGCAAACTCTAGCTACAAAAATGTAAAGTTAAGGAAATCATGTATTAATACTTCAGAGTTTATGCAAGTCTGATATCAGGATTAGGTAAATGTAATCAAGGCTACTACCCTAATATAATAGCGCCTGCGAGAAAGGATTATATAAATTTTAAATTGTACTTCTGTGTTCACATTTTTCCTAGTGGCTTGGGCTGTGAAATTCAGTCTCGGGGGTTAAATCCAGAGGTTCTTGAGCTAGGAGATCTGTGGCTAAAATATGTGTGGTGGGAGGGAATAATATAATTACACATGGCTTTTTGATAAACAGTCTAAATTGTGCTTCAAAGGACAGATGTGGCTTTAATAATCTGAACCACTTGCATTTTCAGATTAAACTTTGCTTGATTGCATTGTACTTGATATGTATACTTAAATCTATATGTTAAATGTTATACTTTGATATAGCACATATTGTTTAACTTTGTTCTTATGATCTGACAAGCTTCATTATATAATAAACTAGTTTAAATAAATCTTAAAGACATAAAAGTGTTCCTGACAGTAAGAAAAAAAATTTAAAGCGCACAAATGATATATTGGTTAGATGTTCCAGAGAGAGTCAAAGCTTTTTTCATTCAGATCTTTGAACATGTGTTTTGAATAAAGCTGTAAGGCATTTTCCAGTAACCAGTGTTGTATTACAAAAATGAGTAAAGTAAAACAAAAGGAAAACATGTTTCAACATTTTATTCAGTATTGTCACACATTGTTGCACATTTCCAGCTGGAAGTAAATGTGACATTTGTAATGCTAATTTTTCAAACCTAACCTTTTATAACATATAAAATATTGCTTGGGATGGTGTGCCCTTGTGAAAAGAGCAGGAGTAATGAAGTACTCGATCAGGGTTCAATTGGATTCCTAATGGCTTGAGTGCAATTATCCTGCCAGTTTGTTGCAATCAATCAAAACCATTTTTGAGTTGTTCTCTTAAACTCTATCTAGTGCTAACTGCTGATAAGCAGGTTACAAAACACTTGACCTAATATACTAGCAGTTTGTTGAGCCAAAAACAACACATAATGTCACTAAAGTTATACTGGTTGCC
The DNA here is from genome assembly GCA_033296515.1 of Macrochelys suwanniensis. Classification (NCBI taxonomy): domain Eukaryota; kingdom Metazoa; phylum Chordata; order Testudines; family Chelydridae; genus Macrochelys; species Macrochelys suwanniensis. Next base: position 235,111,540 of record CM065776.1, on the reverse strand, counting down.
TCATGTGAGCAAAAAATAATTTGGTACTATAGCAGAATGTAAAGTAGCCCAGCTACCTATTATATGCCAAGTATATATATATTATAATACATGTGAGCAAAAAGAGCCCAGGAAACATGCAGGATCCCACTGCTAACATGCACTCTTGATGTTATACAGTAGGTACTATTAATTGTGAACTGTAAATACATTGATTCACACTGGAAAGAAATATAAAGCTCAGCAAGCTGCTACCCCTGTTAGTCTATCAAAATGACAAATTGCCAGCCTGTAGCAGCGAAAGGAGAAGGGGGAGGCACAGAGCACATGCAAGCAATTTGGATGTTTAAAATGCCAAATGAAAAAAAAATACTTACAATTAAGCTATAATGGAATTTATAGAAAGATGGATATAATTTATTTCAGTTTTATTTGTCCAGGGCAGTAACATATTAGCCTTGAAATATAATCTAAAACATACAGCACATATACTATCACTAATAGGACATTTATGCTAAATGGATCTGTCACTCTCCTCAATGAAAGGAAAAATGTAATATAACGTTTCATCATGGAGCATTCCTTTTAAAGTGTAATCTCATGAAATTATTTTTTTAACTGCTTAAAATATTTTATGATTGAAGACCATTAATCTTGGTAAAGAAACACTTTTTAAAAATCAGCTAATTTAGCACTTTTGAAAGGTGCTGGATGTGACAGCTCTGGAATCTGAATTTCTCAGTTTATCCATAATACAGGTACTTCATTAATAGCTATGATTTGAGCTTTCCCGCATTGCTCCACCATTATGCCTCCACCCTGAGCTATGGATGTACCACCTGTAGTGGTGAAAGGGTATTTTATTTTCTATGTTCATTTCATCCTTGGTGTCTCTTATGAGACTGGCCAGAAGGATTCTGGATATGATATGGTAGTTTTGTAAGGTGGATACTGGACTGATATTGTGTAGGCCAGTCTTTGTGTAGGGTGAAATTTCATAAATTTAGTCTCATTTTATCTGCCACTGCAGTATATATGTAGCCTATTTACATTGGGCTAATTCTGTCCTTGCATAGCACATAGTGAGTAGGATTGATCCAATATATATAGGACTTTTATGACCTGGTTGTGGGATATTTTCAAAGTAATGTATGGGAGAGGTTGGCTGCTCTACGCTTTGTAAGTATACAGGTAGCCAGAAGGCAGAATCATATTCCTCCACTTTCTTACCCTCTCTGCCATCTTTGCAGAGGCTTGGACTGTTGTCACCAGCATCTTTTGGACAAAGGAGCACAAGGATCAGGTTGTGCTAAACATCTGTGTATGTGGCAGGAGACTCTGATGCCCTCCCCGTCTTGCACACATGATTAATTAATAACAGCCTTTGTGTTAGTGTTTAAGTACTGCTGTTAAAAATACCTTTCTTTTGTTTTCCCCAAAAAGTCATATAAGCATTCATGGTAATGGGGAAAGATTTTGTAAAGAAGCATTGATATAATTGCAGTAGCATTTATTCTTTTCACATTGAAATGTCAGTTTTCAAAAGACTTGGAATTGCAAAGAGGGAGTTTGGCGGCAATCATTGTTAATTGACAGAGTTTTAAGAACTGAAAAACGGCTGGAAGAACACCTGAAAACAGCAACCTGTCTGGTGTGTTTATCATTTGTCTTTGTGTTTTGGGCACTTTAGCAAAACGTCTCCCCCTCTTTTTATCCAACTTGAATAGAATTGCGAAGAACAAAATAATTAAGAGGCATATCAAAGTACTCTAGTCTGTTGTAATTTTGGTAGATGTAACCAATCTAGTTTTTGCATTTGAGAGTCTTTTAAATACTGTCATGCTTAGGTATATAATGCAATATAATTGTCACAGTGTACCTCATGAATTGATATTATGCTATCCAACTTTTTTCTCTTACCACTCTTACTTTTCTACCAATACATATATATTTAATGGCTTACTTTCAAGTCAGTAGATGATATAAAACTGGTGTGTTAAGCCTTATCCAATATGGAGGGTATGCAGTGTCATTTCTCTTCCTATTCAAACACCACTTTTTCTTTCCTCTTATTCTGGGGCTATCATTTGGATAATAATAAACTCTGGAGCTCTGTCTCCATCTCTCAGGAGGTGTTTTGTAAAGCAGATGCAGTCAGTTGAACACAAGGGAGAGAAGCCAATGGACCAAAGAAGAAGGGTGCAGGTGACAGAAGAGATTGTTTGTTGGTGCATTTCTTAATTTTGCTTTGTATTTAGTGCCAATTGGGGGAGGTGGATCACCTGATTGGAGTCAGATGGTATGTTTTCAAGATACCCAGTTGGTTAAGCTTTCCCCAGAGAGTCCGGAAGCTTAGCTGAAGCTATTTTCACACCAGTGCTCAGACAGAGGTGTCTGTTTTGTCTGAGTTCCTGATGCAGAATCTTATCTGCACACACTACTGATAGTATCGTAACGCCGACCCACACAGGGGCATCGGCAGCAGGGATCAAACCTGGGACCTCTGGCCTCTACTGCATGAGCTAAAAGGCACATCTCTCATATCCAAGGCCGATCAATCTCTAGTGGGCATAGCCACCACTAGAGGGGTCAGAGTGCCACTCCGAGGAAGCAGGGGTTACAGTAAATCTTGCTGTTAATATTGGGAAAACAATTTCAGAGCCTATCCTGGAGCTCAGGATCTCTTCAATCCTTACATTTATGCTTAAAAATGCTCCTGTATTGCATTAGGCCTAACCTCCTTACTGTAATATAGAGGGGGAAAGGTTTAAAAATGTACCTGCTTGTGTAAAGTGCCTTCTGCCGGTTTTTTTCTGTTTTAAAATGAAGAGGTCAAGATATAGAAGCAGTAGCAGTAATGGAAGAGGTACCAAGGACACAGGAATTTCTGGAAAAAGGGGTCAGCATGGCCCCAGCAAGGAAGTTCTTCAGGCAGCCAACTTCAGAACACACTTGTTGGAAAGTTCATGCCCCAGATGTCTAAATTAACTAGGTATATCTATTTGTCTATGGGCTTATATGGCTTCATGGCTGTAGTATTTGAGCACCTGCATAATAGCAAGCAAACGGAGGCAGGCCACTTCTGAGGCCCAGAGGCTATGGTATTGAAGGACATAAATTCCACACCGTGCAGAGGTTAAGCATAGGAGTTTATTACGACAGCGCTGCTGGAGTGTCACCTGCTTATTAGGCGAAGAGACACTGCCAATCAATTGATTACAATGGAATATATGGATTTTCCATGGGCGGGGGAAAGTGACGAGGTGGGCAGTTCACACCCCGGGATAGGCTAGCAGCAAGACAAGATAAGCACATTAGCCCAATGGTCAAAAGGTTACATAATGTCTCCGCCCATGGTCTCAAGTTTACTAATTAACATTTAATTAGTACTTTAATAAAATGTATTAGTAACATATATGTATATGTTGAATTCAATTTGGGGTCCATAGGAATGAAGTAGCCCCTCTGATCATTTAACAGATGTATTCCTAGGGATTAAAGCAAAAACAGTGAAAAGTATATGATAATAAGAATTGCTTTCTTTGTGTGTTAAGGCAGGCTTGGTCCCTGGGAAAGACAGGTGGGAGGCCTTATCTTTATATTGACATGCCAACCCTTCATAAACTCAACACTTCATAAACTCAAGGTTGGTCAACAGGGACAAGATGCCTTTGTCCCACACTTGCAACTTTAGAGAAGATACAATTATTTAGTTATTGCTTCAACATCTGGCATATTGCTGACCAGACTTAAACAAACAAAGCGAGGCTCTCTCTTGTTCATTCTGTTTTCTCTGAGCTAATCACTATTCTCGAGGCCTCTGGCCTCTTAGCCAAACTCTGGACTTTTGGGCCTCTAAAAGTTGACACAAGTCCATATGCCAAGTTGTTATACATGCAGCACATAGATTTTAACCCTTCAGTATAGTTGATCCTCAGAAATAAATATGCTATTGATGAGGAATCTGAAGGACATAATATTTGCTCAGTTGCTACTACTACAGCTGCTGCTGACTGGTCTTACCAGGAAGTTGAGGAGAACGTGATCATGTTTCCCTTTTGCATTTCTCTACTACCTTGTTCCTTCACTTCACTTCCTAGTCTCCCCATACCTCCCACCAAAAAAAACCTAAGATGGCTGCTACACTATATCCGCTTCCATCCAAAATGAGAATTTCATTTAATGACAAAATGACTGTTCAAGATTAATCACTTTAAATTGGCCATTTTAAATTTCACCAACACAGGACACTGAAAACAAAGGGTGAAATTTTTGCTATGATATCATCCCTTTTGCTTGCTTGTTCTATTCTGTATAGGTTCTTATACCACATTCATCACTGTAGTAGCTGAGTGCCTTCCAGTAGTTCATTAA